>OZ022556.1:91821588-93174352 GCA_963991005.1 Barypeithes pellucidus
GAAATTTTGGTCAAGTTTGATATTTTATAACTTGTTTATTTTTTATGCGATATTCATGATTTTGTTATCATATTTGTAGATCCGTTTATTGTGTTATTCCTTAATTATTTTATAAAGTAACATTTTTCGATTAGGCTATATTATACAGGAGTAAATCACACTGTTGTTTTTTATCGTAATTTCAAAACACCCTGTGGGAAAATTGAGGTGGATAATTTTATTTACGCATACTGTTTCTTGTAATTTTTGATATATTCTAAACATTTCGTTTTTTGGTTCATCCCATTATCTGATTTCTGCTGCAAGCTGCAAAATTTTAAATGAAACCATATTATTTTTAGAAAATGTATGTCAAGCTTACGGTTAAAAATTTTCTACGTTGGCTAAGTTTGCGATTATTGTGACAGAATATTTGACAGTGACAATATAATAATTTCGTGTGTCAATATAACCCAGCAGACGCGAGTAGAATTGTTGAGTAATAGAAGATGGCCGTAGCAAAAGTTAGGTCGCCCGTACTCTGAGAATTGCGCGGTCTACAGTTCGATATGCCCGGAATAGGTATTTACAGACGGGAATTTTTACTAGGCGGTAAGGCTCTGGCAAAAGGAGAATGACCACTGCAGCTGATGATCACTTTGTCACCGTTAGTTCTTTAAGAGATCGAAGATCTACTGCTGTGTATCTAAAAAGTGATTTGCAAATGATTCGCCGACTAAATGTAAGTGAAAAAACAATACGTAGAACATTGGCAGAAGCTGGGCTTCATCCACGAAGGCCAGCAATATGTCCACAATTACTTCCTTGGCAACTACAATACCGCTAGGAAGTTGTTGTTCAATTTGCTCCCCTATCATTGGGAACCAATTTACATTAATGCATGATAATGCTAGACCTCACATTGCACATGTAGTGAGCGAATATGTGGATGAAGTTGAATTTCCAAAATTAGAATGGCTCGCATGTAGCCCTGATCTCAACCCAGTCGAACATCTTTGGGATCAGCATCAACAACAACGTCGTCCTGTACAACCACAAACCTTGTAAGACTTACGAGTGGCGCTGACCGAAGAATATCAGGCTATCCCTCAAGAACGGGTTTGTTATTCGTTCGATATCACGAAGACTGCAAGCTGTCATTGCTGCGAGAGGAGGTAATACCCGATATTAAAATTGTTTTTGTTAATTAACTTTATGATATACCTAGTGTTTGTTTTCCTTAATAAAAAATACGCTTCAAATCAGCGTTTCATTTCAAATTTTGCTGCTCGTAGCAGAAATGAGATAAGGGAATGAATTAAAAACGAAATGTTTAGAATACATAAAAGATTACAAGAAACATTATATAAATAAAATTATCCACCTCAATTTTCCTACAGTGGTGGTTTGAAATTACGACAAAAAACAACTGTTTGATATACTCCTGTATAATATAGCCTAATCAAAAAATGTTACTTTATAAAATAATTAAGGAAAAACGCAATAAATAGATCTACAAACTGATAACAAAATGATGAAAATCGCATAAAATATAAAAAGTTATAAAATATCAAACTTGACCCATTTTTTTTTTAAATTTAAATTGCTATAGTACTATTCTAGCACCTAAGGTTAGCCAAAGAGTTGTTTCAAATATCATCGCCTCTGATCTTAAGGAGACGCATGTATAAGCCTATTTTCTTTACGGATTTGTTCATGCGATTCTACAAGAATTTCATGCGATTATAACAACATTTTGTTGCGAACCGCCTTATGTTTGCAGATGTACAAAATGTTGTATTTATCTTGGTTGGGTAAATATAGTTTCCGGTAGTGTATCCATATTTCCAAAGTTAGTTTTCTCTCAATTCTATTATTAGTATTGTGTTCACATTGTGTTTCTAATAAGACAATTAAAATTAAATTACGATTAAGTTAGTTTCTCAAGGTATTTTAGAAAGTTGATTCAGTAGGAAATAATAATTATTATTCTATTTCGAGATAATTTAATTGGCCGCAATATGGCGCAATTGGAACTAAAAATACTTTCTTTGCACTAAGTTCAGTCGGTGTAAGGTTTCCTATATACCGGCTAACTATTTATCCTACAGCTATATAAATCGTTACAAAAATGACCCCTAGAAGTGTACCAAAATCATTGTACACTTTGTTTTACCGCTAGGCGTATTTTTAAATCAAAATCAAAAAATTATATGTCACATGGAACGGTTTTGAACTCTAAAATTTATTTATTTGATATATTGGCCTCCTATAATAAGCGATGAGGAGGCATGATTGGTGTTGCAGAAAAAGTTCGATAACTCCCGAATACGTTAACCGATTTTATCGAACTTGGTCTTGTTTTAAAGCTATTTGATAGGCGAATTATGGTCTATGATATTAGTTAAGATTTCGTTTAAGCCTGAATGGCATTTTGATCGCTTTAATAATTTATTCAATTCTCCATGAAAAGCTAAATGGAAAGCTAGCTAACTTTAAAATTTAATTTTACTAAAGTCATAAAATTATTTAAAAACTAGCCAAAACCGGAAGGCGATATAGTTTTTCAAATTTAAGATATTATAAAAAATTATTAAAATTTTTAAATGATGAAATATGTTCATTTCTTTGAAAATTATTAGTCGAAATCAGTTTCCTAATATTTCTTCTTAAAATAACTCTATTTAATCCCACAATTCCTGATAAAAACAAAAACAACAAATTGCAGAAAAATAATCATAAATTCTTAATTTATGACTAAGAAGCAAAATTCTAACTTTCCTAATGGCATTTTTCTAAAAACCAAAAAATTAAGGTAGTTTACTCTTAAGTAAAATCAATATTTTTTTAAAATTTTGACCTCCCTGTATACAAAAACTAAATTTTCTAATGACAAATTTTTTTTTTGATAAGCAAAATTTTTTAAGAAGATTAACTTTTTGTCGAGAAATTACAAATTAAGTCCATTATTTGTGGTATTATAGGTATACCCATCCAGAAACACCCTGTAGGTACAATCACATAACCAAAATTTATTATTCCCTACAGAAATTACAATATATTAATTTTCTGTTGAATATAAAATTATATAATATTCTTGATTTCAACAAAAATAATAGTTTGTTAGTCTCTGAGAGATTTTGTTTCCTAATTTTTTAAAAGATACATAATAAATGTGTGTAGGGGTGGGGTGGGGCACTGACACTGTATCTACAGGGTGTTATGGAATTGACTTATTATATTTAAACGGGTGACTCCTAGGGTGTCCTAGAGAAAGTCTGCATACTTTTTTTTAACCGAATATCTAAATACTAAGGTAAAACCCTATTTACCCACATACTATCGCGCCGTTCCATCTGGATTCAGTTAGCAACAATGTGGGTCACTAGACTATACTAACAGTATTGTCAGATCACCCCGCATGATTCGCCCTTGCTTGGATACCTGCCGCGCGCGACTATCGTTGCTTCAGTATGTTTCGAGACTCGGGAATGGGATGACGCTGTCGAGGGTTCCACGTGCTTGATGTATACGAATTGTAAACGTTTTGTTAGTTGTAGCATTACCCGATTATTTTTCTCTTGTGAAATAATTCATAATAAGAAATATTGTGATGTGATTTCAAATTTGTGTGATATTACCTATTGTTGGTTCTGTTGCAAAACATAGTTTTGTGTTTTATTTTTTTATAGCATTTAATTATAAAACGGTTATAACATCGAAGTTAAGAGAGTATGTACCTCAAAATTGTAGTATTTTTTTTCTAAAAAATTTGAAAAAGAAGTGATAACGCGGGTCAAGGACGTCTCGTTGTCAAAAACTGAACACGCGCGTTTACAATTCTGTGTTGCAATATATGACAACACCGCCTCATTAAACTATTGATTGCGAACGTCCTCAGTAGCTGCCACGTAAAATTTCTGATTTCATATAAAGTGCATATTTCGTACAATAATTCTATGCGCCATTTAAGGTTATTTTTCTTCAAAATTTATTTTCATCTCAGGAGTTGCCGGTTTAAATATAATAAGTCATTTCCATAACACCCTGTATATTTATTGACGAAAGAAATAAAGACATTAATAATCTAAGCCAATATTAAAATACCTCTATATTACGAAATAGTTAATTATAAGATTATATTTTTACGAGTGTGGCCCTTCCTCTAACAACCGACAGTAACAATTTCTCCTCTAATTAATGGTGACGTAAATAACGCCCTTTAACTTATACCTAAAGGCAAGAAAGGGTTAGGTAATATCCCTTAAAGCAACAACAACAAAACATTCTCTCCCCTTTATTTATATTTAATACAAGCCCACAAAATAATTAGGTAACCTAATTTTAATTATTATATCTGCCTAAACGTGTTTCTATGTTTATTAATTCGAGCAACCGAAATTCAATTCAATCCTAATTTCTAATTTGCATTAATTCACTGAAATCTGATTTCCGGTATCAAGGTAGACGTTTGAATACGTTATCAGGATATACCGTGAAGGCGCAAGGATACGCGTGATTAATTATGATTAGTTTATAACCCACAAACGCACACATCGTAAAAAAATTTCATGCCACAGCAAGATCTGTAAGAGATTTTCCTCGGTTTTCTGAAAACCTGTTATGTCTGGCGTTTTTAACGAATTACCTAATAACCCGAGAGCTACTCTGTCGTTTCGTGTAGTAAAAGAGATTCCCAATGCACTTCGGGTAGCTTTTATATGGTGGAGGAATGGCATTCCAGACTTTAGTGCATTCCATCGGCGGTACTTAGTTTCCTGAAATTATGTCACTAGGTATTAGCCAGTTCTTGATTGAACGCAACATTCTCTTTGCTGCATTGGTTCTTCTATTGACTTTTCGATGATCAGAACGTCCACCTCGTCTAGCGTATTAAGCATGTATTACCCTTTTTTCCGCTCAGATACGCTCAGATTGCTTGAACAGTATCTGAGAAACTTTTCCAGATCAAAAAGTTGTATACACCTCAACAACTTTTGTTACTCTACAAAGCCCAGATTCGACCATCACTAGAATACTGCTCTTATATCTGGAGCTGAACATCCAATCATACTCGTCGGCTACTGGATTCCATCGAAACGAGAGCCAATCGTCTGATCTGAGCTTACCAAGAACCTCGACAGCCTAGAACATCGAATACAGGTTGGCGACTTGACTTCCTTTCCATGGCGACTTGACTCCCTTTCCATGGCCAATGTTCGAATGACATTGCAGGCTTCCTTCCACCTAGAGCTACAAATAGCAGAAATTCACGACGAGGAAGTGCCGCGCATCCATATGTGATTCAGCTTAGTACTCCTCGAGCTTCATTAAGCAAGAATTCCTTCATCCGGAGGATGTTTTCCTTCCGAGACCTTCCTGAGGTCTTGTTCTCCAACGAATATAACCTGCAACGAATCAAACTCAACGTAAAACGCCTTATTCGCACACGCACCATTCCCAGAGTGACTTAAAGGATTGTCTTGTAGTGCTGGTGGTTGAGCATAAAGAAAAGCAGACTTAAGTAACTTTGTTACAACACAAATAGCCATAAAAATAGTTTAATTTAAACTCCTATTGAGAGATTTATTTATGGCTATGCCACTTAGAGTGTGAGTTATAGTTAGTTAAAACTTATTTTCCGCAAGCATCTATATATTTTTTTGTTTACTTTTACGGTAAATTACATTAACTCTAATTTTAGTTGTTATTACTATAATTATAAACATAATAAAAGGAAAAGACTTTCAACTAATGGGGCGAGGGATCGAAATTTCCTGTACTTATATGTATTATTACTGCCGATTCCGATCTGTAAAACATTAATTTCACACGGAAAAATCTTCAGAAACTATATTTTCTTGCTGGTTGTTAAAAAAATTATTATTTTAAGTGTCCATTATGGCATCGGCAGAAAAATAGTTACTATTCGATGTGAATTGAGATATACGTCTATCAATATTTTATGTATCAGTAAAAGGAATCTGGCAGCATCATCAAGCAATCATTCAAGGCTAGTATACTATCGCGACGTTTGGTTATAAAATTGTCATAAAATCTCACAACGTGCCCAAGGCATCAGAATATTAAGAAGTTCCCGAGTCAAATAACTTAAGGTGGGCAAATTTGGTAGAATATATACAGTCCGACCAAAAAGTCTCCATACACTAAACGATTTTTATACATATTTATTATTAATTTTATCCAGCAAATTCTAACTATGAAATACAAAATGTATAGTATTATTCCAATCCTAACCAATATAAAGATTAATAAAAATAGTGGTGTAAACAGAAATAGTTTATTGAAATGCTACCTCGTAATTTAAATAAAGATATGAATAAAAAGCGGATGTGTATGGAGACTTTTTGGACTGACTGTATACTATACAACGTGTCCAAGATAAGGAGGGCCAGTACAGGGATCTCGGAAATCGTAAGAGATACGAAGTCGGTTAAATGGAGGTAAAGTTGCGCATTTACTTGCCTAATAATATGCCGTTTAGAAAGTTTTAAAATTCCGAGTAGTTCCGGAGATATCCGAAAAAAACGAAATTCTGAAAAATCGTTTTATTGTTTACGTGGGTTTTTTTTAGATCGAATTCTAAAGTAAATTGCCACTTTTTCCGCTCTATCTAACAGCGTTAATTATTTTGTAATCCGACGAGTCGTCTTCGAAGGGCCATTATCAACTTTCTTTTTTTAAATACGGTCCTGTTTTTCTGATATCGGAATTTGAGCGCTTTTTTTCTTCCGAATGCAACGATGTATGACACTTTGTGGTTTAATGACGTTTCGAGGGTTTTTTGAACAGCATCAGGAAATTTTGGGATACGGTCCTGTATTTCTCCTAATTTTATAAATAATATCTCATAAGTAAGCTCTAAATTTTTTACTTATGTTGGACTAGTTCAATAAATAACAAATAATTTAATAATAAACCACAAATAAGTGAACAAAATACAGAAACATTATTTAAAACTTCTGTTGATTCGTGATTTAAGAAAAATAGTAGGCGCTTTTCTATTTTCCAGAAAATATGGAACATAAATTTACAAATGCTGAAAAGTTTGATATTCTATCGCATGTTTTATTTTATCTCAAAAAAACTGTTATGTGGCAGTTAAAAGATGGTTATGCTTAGAGAATAACGGAAATCATTTTGAACACCTGATTATTTAGTTCCTTACTTTTTTCGTTGTTCGTTTTATTACTGTTTTGGAATGATTTTTGTTCACTTATTTGTGGTTTATTATTAAATTACTTGTTATTTATTCAACTAGTCCAGCATAAGCAAAAAATTTAGAGCTTACTTATGAGATATTATTTATAAAATTAGTGTAAATACAGGACCGTATCCCAAAATTTCCTCATGTTGTTCAAAAATCCCTCGAGACGTCATTAAACCACAATCTGTCATACATCGTTGCATTCGGGACAAAAAGCTCTCAAATTCCAATATCAGGAAAACAGGACCGTATTTAAAGAAGGAAGTTGATAATGGCCCTTCGAAGACGACTCGTCGGATTACAAAACAATTAACGCTGTTTGATAGAGCGGAAAAAGTGGCAGTGCAACTTTACGTCCATTTAACCCACTTCTTATCTCTTACGGTTTCCGAGATCCCTGTACTGGCCCTCCTTATCTTGGACACGGTGTATATTGTAAATATCGGATTTTTTTAATATTCATCATATTTACGATCCCTGCATATAAACTTTAAATCTTCTGTCTGATAAAAATAAGTTCCTTTTTGGTTTAAAAGACAAAGCCTTATTTTTTAGTGTCATCTGTTCAAAACATCCTTCTTCAGTAATCTGAGTGCACGTTCAATCTCAAGAGTACTTTTTGCTTATTTCAATTTGTGGACTTCTTGTTTAAGAAATTTCCTTGTTATGTCGTTGCACATTCTTTAGAGAGCAATCTGGTGGAATTTACAGATTTTATTTTAAGAAGTATGGATGATAGGAAGCAGATTGAGGTTGTGTACACGGACTTCAGTAAGATGATCTTAATGCCTTGGTAAGATTCTGTGAAAGTCACAGTTTATTTCTTAATCTAGGGAAGTGTGTATCGAGTACGTTTACCAGAAACAAAAATGTACACAATTTTCGTTATACTGTTAATTAAATACGCGATTTGGGTGTTATAATGGACGTTAATTTTTAGTTCTCACATTGAACAAGTTATCAATAAGTGTAATCGATTTTTAGGATTTATTATAAGAAATAGATTAAATTTCAATAATACTCGAACAGTTTTAAACTTGTATTATCCGTTTATATTTAGTAAACTTAGTTTTGCATCGGTTGTTTGGAACCCTCAGTACGCTGTTTACCAGCGAAGACTGGAAAGTATTCAAAATAAATTTTTACGGTTCTTATCACGAAAAATAGACACAGCTATAGTCAATAGCAACTATAAGCCTATAATTGAGAGCTTTCCAGTAATGCCACTTACTGAGAGACGAATGGTTTCCGATGTAGTTATGATCTACAAGTTGGTGAACGGTACGAAATACTTAGAATTCCACTAAGAAATACAAATTCTGGAAAAAGTTCTCCTCTCTTAGAGCGACTATGGCATGTAATAGGCTTTCTTTAAGAACGGAAATGTTCGATATGTCTATAATTAGATTTAAAAGATGTGTAAAATCAATGCTATATAAATATTCATAAATTTTAGGTTAACATAAACTTAATTTAAGCATTAATATCTCCCACTAGCCAGTATCACAACGTGGATGCTATATTTGGCTCATTGCCTGTTGTATCCTTATTTTTGTAAATAAATCAAGTAAATATTGTTAAAATAGTTTTGGTCGGGTTGTGAATCTATTGGAAAAATATGTAATTGAGAAGACAGAAATAGCGCAATAACCATAAAATATTGGGCGACGCTGTACCTTGTCGACTGATCTCTATGATTTTAAATTTGCGGTGAGGCTAGCTATGTGCCATCAACAATATAAGTATGCATAGGAAAATTGTTCTTTAAAACTTTCCTTCGAAAGCCTTGTCAGTATGTTGGACGTATATTACAAATCCTATTATAAGCTTTTCAATGAAAAATCTTTGACAAAGAACTTTCAAAACGTCTAGAAGATACGAAGTTTGTGATATGAAGCTCGCCGTTCTGTACGTCACAAAGGAATAGAGATATTTTATAGTCGAATTGCCATCATACTAAAAGTATTTTGAACGAATTTATATAGCTTTCGTCGAAGTTTTGAATCTGGGAATTCATTTGATTAATTTTACACGTTTTGTTTGCCTTATGGGTTGGTAAAAAAAATACTGCCGTCTGTTTTGATGAGAAACGTCTGCCGTATTTTCAATTTAGGTTTATTATCTCTTAACGATTTTTATCCATTAACCCGATTAGTGATTGTATGTATACAGGATGTTCATTAATAATGATATATCCAGTGACAGGTAGAATTTGCATATGGAGAATTTGTTATTGTTAGATTTCAACAAAAACCGATGTTGGCAATCGTTCCTACGTCATCTGAAATCTCAAAAACTATTAAACCGTGGTGTTCATATCTACGGGTTTCCCGGCAAATTAATGTATACGTATTACGATCACTTTCCATGGATCTGTAAAATTCCCAACCTGTCTTCGATGTTCTAGGCTGTCGAGGCTCTTCGTCAGCTCGTGGTCTCCGATTAGACGAATGGCCCTCCTTTCGATGGAATCCAGTAGCCGAAGACTATGTTTCGGTGCAGAGCTCCATGAGAGCAGTACTCTAGCGATGGCTGGCTTTATATAGTATCAAAAGTTGTTGAGGTGTGTACAATTTTTTGGTTCGGAAGAGTACACCAAGTTTCTGAGAATCTATCTTGGCGATTGCCACAGTGGTTATGCCAAGACATATTTCCTCCAAGACGCCCAGCAAATTAATAGATGAAGCCAGTGGGATTGCGTGTCCTGCCATGGCTATATCCGGTTCTGTAATGTTAACCTTTTCAGAGAGAACTGCTGCCTGACTTTTCTTAGCGTTAAATTCGACTTGGTTACTGTCACCCCAAGCCAAAATTTCTTCCAGGTCGTTGTTGAGGCGTGATACTTCATGCTGTCTGCGAAGATGTTCGTCGGCAGCCGATGTTTGTGCATTCAAAGAGAAAGATGCGATAAGTGTTCTATCGTCAGCAAAACTAAATATCGGATTTTTAGTTTTCACTGGAAGGTCGTTAATGTAGAGTAAGAAGAGAGAGGTGGGAGACAATATGGACCCTTGAGGAACACCGGCATTGATGGTGAAGGTGTCTGAGACAAATCCGTCAATCGCCACTTGCAGAGAGCGGTCCTTAAGAATTTATTTTAATGAAGAATTACATTGAATTTATGTTCTAAATACTTCTAATATAAGGTATCTACTTATTTTTTGTTGTTGTTACACCGGTATTCCAGATAAAAAGAAAAAATGTGTTTATTAAAAATATTCCTTGTATTCAATTATATTAAGAATTATTTGATCTTAAGAAACATTTTATTTATTTAATAAAACTTATTATGTCAGACATATTCGCCGCAAAATTTAATAAAGTTGTTTACTCACATTTTTCTATTAACTAAGAGAAAATATTGAGTTACGTCTCCTAAAATAATTTTAATGTAAAGCGGTGACATGTTTCGAACCTACGCTACGGGGGCATCATCAGACCTAAAAATGGCAGAAAATACTGATACCTGTAATTCTGTAACAACACCTATAATAAAATCTTAAAAGATGAGTTTTTACATTATTTTCACTCGTACAATACATTTTTGGAGTTTGGTCCCTTCCTCCCGACCCAATAATTAATGCATCAAAATAGTAGCGACAATATCTGGTCAGCATGCGACGATAAATCCGGTATTTCTCTTTACATCGCGGCTGATTCTAGCAGACCTTGGGAAAAAATTTACAAATACTGCATGAATCCACTGAATATTGACACCAAGTAGGTCAATTAGAAGAATAATGAACTACTTACTTCTTTCGCACGTTTAATCTCTTTTACCCTAATTTCAAATCAATTGATTTAATGATTAACTTGAAGGATCGAAAACATTAGTTTTCATTTAAAAATTTGAAATGAAAAATGTAAGCGCGTTTTTATTTCGTCTGGTTTGAATTCATCGTAATTTCGTAATTCTGCTTCCGTCGTTTAAAGGAATTTGTCATAATTCTTGAACTTTGAGAACTAAATTAAATCTTAAAAGTTGGGCATAATTAAAACTTTCTTAGATACTGGTTCTATTTTAGCAAGTAGTGGTGTATGACAGTCTGCCTTTACCAGTGTCGGACTGGGAGAATAAAGGCCCACCGATCTAGATCTCACAATTTTGACCCAAAAACTTCCACGTCGTTCAGTTAGCTAGCACAAATTGTATGCAGAAAAAAAGAAATAATTTACACACTAGTAATATATACTGGATTGGTTAAACGTCACAGTAAAAAACGTGATGGTACAGTTGAAATTTCTTTTATTTACAACCATGCATGTAATAATGACATTTCATCTATCTTTGAAAGGTGGAAAGTTGACGTTTTTTTACTTTTACTTTCCACCCGGGTGGAAAGTAAATTATGTTTTGTAATTTTTTTTAAAATAGATATCTCAAAATAATATACGAACACACTTTTTTAAAAATGCTAATAGCTTTGCCTGTTTAGACATGTCTACTTTTTCCCTAATTGATAGAGTGGTCCTCAGCATTGAATATTGTGACCAAATCGTTGATATCTTCTTTGTCTTGGCATTTTCACTGAAATAAGCTAGTAGCGCCGACTCAGAACCAGGATTTTGAACTTTTTTTCCCGTACACCATTCTTTGAAACACTTATATGCCTTGTCATATCTCGGGCGGCTTTTAGTTGGCAGAAGATCTTCTACTATTTTTGCTGCTTCTCGAATTTCTAGTGGAGTAGCAGCAAAATCAAATTCTTCGTCTGATTCTGAGCATTTTTCTGTTGTTAAAATAATATATTGTTTAGTGACATGGAAACCATATTCAAAAAATGATATTTCCCATCTTGATGTGTATTATTACCTACCGTATTTTACCACCTGCGGTTATTTGAAATTTCTTTCTAATTATTCAATGGAAAAGTCAAAATGACATTTATCTTTTATTAATAATTTTAATACAAAATAATAAGAAATGGATGTTAAATGTGGTTGTAAATAAAATAGTATACATATCTCGGTGAAAAGTTTCATTACTGTTTCGAGATTTAGTTAGCCTCGCCGCTTCACACCTCGATTAACTACCGACTCTCTCGACAATAATGAAACACTTTCCACCTCGGTACGTAATATACTATTTTCTACTCCCACATGTATATTTTCTGATTCCTTCACACTCTACAGAATTGATATCAAGGCTATTTCAGTTAAGTGAATGGATATCATATCCACTCTTGTTAGGATATGAAAATGACCAATCACAGTTAGCGTTACGTACCCAGGTATACGGAAACAGACAATAGTAAAATTATTAAAGAAAAGATTTTACTGTAAAATTTCCTATAAAATAGAGTATTTATTACATTTTTTATTAGTAATTTGCAGCTGAGTTAATAGCTAATATAAAAATAAGGTTTGACTTGACATCTTTTGATATTTGAATTGGCAATGCTCGGCAATGTTATCACATTAAAAAAAACTGTTTTTATTTTGAAAATAGTATAAATAACGTTTCGTGAGGAAAATTGTCACTCGAGTTCGTTCTCTTCGCTTCTTGTTTTGCAATGAACGAGTAGCGTAGCGCGTAGAGTAGCCTTATAAAACTTGTATTTTAATCTACGATTATTGATGTGATTTAGATAGAGATAAAGACAGACTTAAATATGGCTAATTATACTTTTTTTCTAATATTAGTCTCAATCTTTGGTTTGTTTTCATTGCATTTTCGATAATTTCCATCTCGGTCTAAAATACGCAAACAATATTTTATTTAATTCTAGAAGGTGCATTATGTTTTAATCACATTATGAAGTTGTGGTGTTGTTAGTGGCAAGTTTCGGAATACATTAATAGTTGTTAAGATGAAAATGTTTTAAGTTTAATGTTATGTTTTGTTAACTTTGCGATTAAGTTCGGTTTAGCTCTTAAGTAATAATTTAAACTAAATTATTGAAAAAGAAGTGCGGACTTTAATAATAATTACGTTATTACTTTGTTCGAACTTAGGTAGCAGCCTAGCACAGCGGTTGCATTCTCGCGTAGCAAGCTGATTTCCTATGCTAGTCAGCCATGATGCAATAAACACAAGGTTTCAGTTTCGTGTGACGCACGCTGTGACGTCAAGGTCTAACTTATCTTTAAATTGCTTGTGGAGATTCACGTTGTTGTTAGTATTTTCAATTCTCTTTTTAAGGTATAAAGAGGTTCTAAGCTTTTGATCTTAGGGGAAATGACGGGTATTTAGGTATATTATTTCATAAAAATACAACAGAGATTAGAGCTAAAATACTATCTAGTTTTAGACAACATTTTATAAAGAGTAGGACAATATTCGAATCGAAATAAGTACATAACTATATTGCCGGTCTCAGCAAAACTACAGCAAGTGCGATTATTATAATTTCGAGTAAATCACGGTTTAAAGTTTGAACGCTTGCAAATTAGTCATTTTACCTATGTATTTAATTTATTAGGTTTATGATTGTAATTATAATATATTACGACTGGCAGATACTTGCCTTTTCCTAAATACTTGACAAGAAACGGTTTTCTTATTTGGAGTAGGCCGCAAATTTAACAGAAGCTGAAAATTCAATTTTAATTCAAATAAAACATAAGAAAAATTTATTATAAAACTAGTAGAAGCATTTTTTTTTCTGAAACTATGCGTTTTAAATTATTAAAGTTGATAAATAATGTCTATATGAATAACGAGATCAATATTTAAGTAAAAGGAAGAAGGCAATTTGAACAAATACTTACTCTCCAGGTCTCGAACTAGAATGGGTAAAGTAATTCGTACACATTTTAAATTTATGTAGTATTGAATTTTATGTAGCAGGAAAAAGATTTTGTGTAATATCGGCCACATGGTACATCTGATTAATAATAGTATATTAAGATACAAGTTTTATAAGACATTATTTTTGAGAGCACGCGTTTAATTTAGAAAACGACCCGCGAAGCGGGGAGTTTTCTAAAGTACAAGTGCTCTAATTGTCTTATGAACCGTGTATTTTATAATACTTTTTCTATTTGGCCCTTTAAAGTCTGAAAAACTTTAAAAAATATAATAGATTTTTTCCATTTGAATTATTATTTTTCTTTTGGGTTGGCAATACCTTTACAATTTTATAAAATGTTACAGGAATCATATATGCCATGATAGAAACAATTGAACACAACAAAGCTTCTTCCCATCCGTCATAATTAAAAATAAATATATTATTAAAGTTAATAAAAATGAGACGGGAAGAAAGTTGTACTCCGTCAGAAATACGAAAAATGGCAGAAAAACTTTTAAAAATAATATGCAAAACTTTGAGTTATGATGCGAACAGAACGAACGAAAAGAAAGTTCAAAATATTGAACAAAATAATAAATAATACTATTGAACAAAATATTGTGTCGACACAGAATCTGACAGGAATAACAATTAATGCCAAGGAAATGTCTACAGTAACTATAAATATGTATATATAAAGTAATATGTATAATACTATATTGAATTAAAAATAAAAATAGTACTTTATCGAATAAAACTTTAGAACTAGAGCATAAACTGGAAGATATTTCTATTATTTTTAGGTTATGTTGTTTTATAATTGTGACTAGAAATTAGTTGACGGACACCGTCAGCGGGTTATATATTTCCGAGTATAGGTATTTCACATAAATATCTAGTAAAAATGATCTATTTGCAAGGTTAAAGGTTAGTATTTTAAAGTTTTCTATAAAGAATTGTTGTCTAATCCATAGTGCCAAGAAAACTAATTTCAACGAAATCAAAGTAAGCCTAAAATTCGAACCCTACTTGCTGCCAACATAAAAAAAAATGAAATTTCAGTGTTATAAAGTGGCAGGTTATTCAATTCTTTTTGCATTTCATAATGTAGCCATTATGAAACCCAAATAGAAAAATCCTTTTTTTTATTTAAATTTGTTTTGTTACGCTACATATAAACTGATTTTTAATTTATTTATTCTTTTTTCAGGTAAGCAAAAGAAGTTGTACTAATATCAGAACCATCATCTAATGCGTTTTAACCACATTGGGTAAGTAAACTTAGTGAGCACTTTCTTTTTCAGCATATGGAAAAATATGTGTTTTGATTTATTGTTAATAATTTACGTAACAGGAAAAAATTGGCTCGTGCGCAAGGTTCACTGGTCATTTAGAAATCGTGCGTGTTTGGGTACTCGCTTATCTTTTCACTGTATGTTATTTCTTATGCAACCCATGTTTCTAAAGGTTATACTTTCTGCACACGGGTAGAAAACTAATACGTAGCCTAGGAGTAATAAAGTTTTCAATTTCCATCTCTGAGCGTGCTAAAGAATATATGCACTCGCGTTATCAACAAACACTTAAGAAAACTACACGTTTTCATAATATTCTTGGATACGATTTTTCTTTCCTTATCTCCATACACGTTAATCATAAAAAGGCTGATGTGGAAAACGGTTTTGGAATATAAAACGGCCGTAAAGTTTACTGCTTAAGGCGGTTCTACATTAGGGACAACTGGTGTCAAATATGAACTAAGTTGAAATTAAATTCACAAATGTTTAATTAAAATACGTCTAGTATTAAGTCATTAGATAATATATTATTTTTAACTTTACATAATGCAACACAACTAGGTTTTTTTTGGTAAAAACTAAATGTTTTTAGCAACTTAACTCCACTCTTAAGTTCCCTACCTCCTGCCATTTTAGATTTTTACGAATATACTTCTTGGAAAACAGATTAGGTCTTAAATTTGTATCAAATTTAGATGAAAATGAAGGTAGCCCTCAGTCAGCCAGCTGAAACTTTATTATTTTATTATTAATAGTTTAAAATGGTTTCGCATCCGAAAAATGTAAATTATATCGTTACTATTGAATGTAGTGAAATCTTAGGATATTTCCACCGAGCTATAGAAAACAAATAATTACCTTCCTCCTTGGAGTTTAATAAATTGGAACATGAAATTTTTAATGAGGGAAAAGATTGAATCAGTCAGTGGAACACCTCCAATCGCAACCAATCCTTTTGTTCGCAGGAAATTGGAAACAATTGTTGTCAACGAATTTTTTACTATTTTACAAATATTCAAGGAATATAATTTTCTAACCACCTAATAAAATAAGGAATAAACAAATATTTCTAAACAACTAAACGTCTAAAACTAATACACTCTACCTACTGCATCGAGGTGTAGCCGCTTCCACGTCTCAAACAATACAGAAGCCTCGTCTCTCAGAGTCAAGGGGTCAACCTCCCAACACGCATATTTATGGCATCGTTGCATATGAGATTTTTCCAGCAGGTCAATTTCTATAATATATTGTATGACACTAGATACTTTCAAATGGCGATCTTCAAGAACTGTTGATTCCACTTTCCTCTAAGCATCGAGATTAAAACATTAAGTATCTTTTTGGGGCATTATAAGCCATTCTTAAAAATACACGAAACTATCTATTACTTATAATAGTTTAGCACGTAAAACGTATAAATGTAAATCAGGCTTTATGCACATCAACTATGAAGCACAATTTTTACTGCGTGTTTACTTTTCATTACCACCTTTTAAAACGCCCGCTCTAATGGTTTATTACATTACCTGGATTTTGCGGCTCAGGAAATTCAACCACAAGACAGGATTTAATGTGGTTAGTTACGAATTTAATTTTAAAAACGTTATACGAGGTTAAGTATCGTTTAAATAAACTAAATTAGATTTTAAATTTTTTCCTAGGTTTTATATTTAAAGAAATAATTTTTTAAAAACATAGTACATATTAAACTACCCTCGCCGGCATAAAATTCCGCCACCCTGCAATTTTGGTCAAGTTTGATATTTTATAACTTTTTTATTTTTTATGCGATTTTCATGTTTGTAGATCCGTTTATGGTGTTTTTCCTTAATTATTTTATAAAGTAACATTTTTCGATTAGGCTATATTATACAGGAGTAACTCACACTGTTGTTTTTTTTTTATGGTAATTTCAAAACACCCTGTAGGAAAATTGATGAGGATAATTTTATTTACATACTGTTTCTTATAATCTTTGATGTATTCTAAACATTTCGAGTTTTGATTCATTGCATTATCTCATTTCTGCTGCGAGCTGCAAAATTTTAAATGAAACGCTGATTTGAAGCCTATTTTCATTAAGAGAAACAAACACTAGGTATATGATAAAGTTAATGAACAAAAACAATTTTAATATCGTGTATTTATTCCTCTCGCAGCAATGACAGCTTGCAGTCTTCGTGATATCGAACGAATAAGGTTACTTATCCTTTCTTGAGATATGCCTGATATTCTTCATTCAGCGCCAGTCTTGCAAGGTTCATGGTTGTACAGGATGACGACGAACGGCCCTATTAAGTTGATCCCAAAGATGTTCGATTGGGTTGAGATCCGGGCTACATGCGGGCCATTCCAATCTTGGAAGTTCAACTTCATCTAGATATTCGCTCACTACATGTGCAACGTGAGGTCTAGCATTATCATGCATTGATGTAAATTGGTTCCCAATGAAAGGAGCAAATGGAACAACAACTTCTTGGAGGATTTCCTCAATGTAACGGTGGGTGATTAGAGTTCAACAAATACAAGATTGGTGCGTGCTTCGGTAGAAATGTCCATGACATACATTTTCTAAAAATAACATCGTTTCATTTAAAATTTTGCAGCTCGCAGCAGAAGTCAGATGATGGAATGAATCAAGAATCGAAATATTTAGAATATATCAAAGATGACAAGAAACAGTATATAAATAAATTTATCCACCTCAATTTTCCTACAGGGTGTTTTGAAATTACTACAAAAAAAACAGTTTGATGTACTCCTGTATAATATAGCCTAAACAAAAAATGTTAGTTTATAAAAAAATTAAGAAAAAACACAATAAATGGATCTACAAACTGATAACAATATCATGAAAATCGCTAAAAAATTTTAAAATTATAAAATATCAAACTTGATCAAAATTTCAGGGTGGCGGAATTTTGTGCCGGTGAGTACCTATACAGGGTCGATTATTTGCTAAAGTAAGATTGCTAGCGAAGAATGTTAAATACAAAACTTTTAGGGTTTTTAGAAATCTATTATACTACACATAAACTGAGTATACAGTAATCGACCGTTTCCATACATAAAAGGGACCCTGTATAATGTAAATCGTTTGAAATGTTGGAAGAATGATTTAACAAGTTTATGCGTACTGCACGACCATTTTTGTTTATAACGTCTATAATCAAGTTTAAAAAAATTAACTTATCAAAACCAGAATTAGTACAGCAGGGAGAAAAGTGATGGTTTTTAACAAGAACCTCGAAAACACACATCATAATATATTGATTTAACTACCTCCTTGACGCCAAATAAAGATCTCAAGTTTTCTGAAATAAAAAAATGTCCTGTGACAAACAAACAACCGGGCAATCCCATAGGGTTCGTACTCTTACTTTAGGAAAGAAATAATTGGGTCTTCTTACCCATCCTTAAATACGGATCTTTTTTGTTCGACGTGTAACAAGGGACTGAAATTTTATCGGAAACGTTTATTGAAAATATCGTTTTTTTCACGAAAAACTGTGGAGATAAAACTTTTCCTACGGACCGCAAAGTAATAAAAACCATATCGTGTCTTCAAATAATAAAACCGAACTTTACGATAATTTTCCACAAAGAAAACTGATGATGAGCAAAAATTACCTAAACAATTACTATCTGAAAATTACGTTTGGTGCATTGAAGCAGATGACGTGGGTCATAGTAAAGATAGAAATTCTATTTTTGAACAGAATCTTCTTTAATTTCGAATTGGGTGACGCATATCTAAGATATTGTTCGCCCAGAGTATTCTGAACGTTTCCGTATATTGGACGAGGTGAGTAAAATGTATAAAAATCATGCTTGAGAACGTGTCACCATAGGCGTGCTCATAAGAACAATTTATAAAGTGATAAATAAATTTCAATACCCTGTGTTGATTCAGCAGTGGGATTTTTACTGAACATTTAAAACTAGTTGTTTTGTCTCAAATGTCCTCCTGACGGGAATTGTTATTTAATTATTAGTCCCCCGTACATACATTGTAAACTTTGTTGTGAAAACTAAAAATCCGATATTTAGCTTTGCTGACGATAGCACACTTGTCTCATCTTTCTCTTTGAATGCACAAACATCAGCTGCCGACTCACATATTCGCAGGCAGCATGAACTATTACGGCTCAACAAAGGCCTGGAAGAAGCACTTTTCTCTAAAAAGGTTAACATTACAGAACCGGATATAGTCATGGCAGGACACGCAATCCCACTGGCTTCATCTATTAATTTGCTGCGCGTCAATCTGGAAGGAAATATGTCTTGTTGGCATAACCACGTTGTGGCAATCGCCAAGGTAGCTTCACAGGAACTTGGTGTACTCTTCCGGAGCAAAAAGTTGTACACACCCCAATAACTTTTGACACTATACAAAGCTCAGATTCGACCATCGCTAGAGTAAGTACTGCTCTCATGTCTGGAGCTCTACACCCAAACATACTCTTCGGCTACCTGATTCCATCGAAAGGAGAGCCATTCATCTGATCGGAGACCACGAGACGAAGAGCCTCGACAGCCTGGAACATCGAAGACAGGTTGGTGATTTGACTCTCTCACATATTAATTCCGCCCAGAGAGGTCAATAGCAGAAATACACGACGAACCACTGCCGCCCATCCATATGTGGTTAAGCTTAGTACTCCCAGAGTGCCTTAAAGTTTTCCTATAGTGCTTGTGTTTGATCATAAAAAAAATATATTTGCCGATCCATCACGTAATTGATGGCAAAACGCAACTGCAGTGACAAACTTCTGTGCGTTTTAATGGTGCCAGCGAAGCTACGAAGAGCGGGACTGCATAAGGAAAAAAATTAATCTAATGAGGTTTTTGTCTAGCATAGGATTCGTTAAAATACATTGAATGATATATTTTATGGAGCTGTAAAGAGTCGGTATAACAGATTATCTTGAGTTTATTTATATTTCAGTCAATTTAGACCTAATTATTTCTTGTTGTGTCAGAATAATGAAAGGCTATGGAAAAATCTTGTATAGTTTCGCCCCTTAGCAAAAGACAGACCACGGCTACAGCGTTGCGATATATTATCTGTAGGCAATGATTAGAAATGTATTTTATTAATTAATGGCATCATTTCTTATCCGACGTTCAGAAAAATAGATTCCCAGATTTTTACAGTGTTCCATTTTTCTTTGGCCTCCGATAGTCCGAGGTAATTTTTCCTTAAAAGATGTGGGATAACACTGTCAACGTACAAATTTCCAAAGTACAAATCGCCCACTTGCGATAAGGTCCGATACCCGGCTCGTATGATATTGTAACGTGTGAAAATTCAATTTACCCTAAACCAATTTCGCCACGATTACCCGACTAATGCTTTACCAATGGCTGCAGCCAAGAAAAGAAGAAGTTATCGGTTATGATTATGGTTTCCGCGCTCCTCCAAGTGGCAATTCAACTAACCTAGTTTAGTAATCCTCAGGACGGCGATAAAACGTTTGAAAGACGCCACAGATAAGCTTTTCAGTACATCATCTCGCAGAAACTTCCGGAAAGACCCGATATATGAGAGTCTCATAAAGTTTTTAGTTAGAAAATTTGTTTGCGGGTAGTTTTAAAGGAAACCCGAATTGCTGAAACGAAATTTATGTTCCTGGTTGGATTGTAACGCAATGCAAGAATTGCTTGTGTTTTTTCGCCTTTTAATATTCACTTTACTACACGGAGAAAAAGACTATAGTAAAGATTTTGTTGTACGATTTCCTATAAAATAGTATTAATTAAATTTTTCGTTAATAATACGTACCAAAATGATATTGTATATGCACATACTTTATAAAAAGTATAGTTAGTATTTCTAATAAATTTTGTACAATTTAACCGATATCAGTCCGTGTAATATCATGTGTTCGCTTAATTAACAGTCGAGCAGCGAAACGATTACTTGGTCAGCAAGATTTTACAATTGGTCAGTAGAGAAAAACATGTTTAGAAGCAGTTTACTTCAGAGGTTTGCATATTAAAGAATGCTTATCAATATAAATCATGGATTGCGTTTGTTTTGAATAATCGGAAAAGTTCCTTATTGTGGGCGAAAGCGGTCGCGTGATACGAGTAGCTAATTGCGTGCGTGTGTTTTCATTCGGTGTAGCAGTCAAGGCCCAAAAGGTATAGCGGGGGCGGGTTTTCACTTGTTTTTCCCGGGCACTGTCAATTTATGTAACTTTCTTGTGTTTTCTTTTGCCGAATACAGAAGGAAATCGGCTACAAAAGGTGTAGCGGGGGCGTGTTTTCACTTGTTTTCCCAGGGCACTGTCACTATTTCACGTTTTATTGCTTTTTTTATGACCAAGATTACATATTTTGCTTACCCGCTGATTGCTTACCAATATCTGATTAAAAGTGGTTCGCTTATAGCAGCTTATATATTTAATTCGCTTACCAAAATAATTTAGAGCACTCTGATATGACATTAATTACTTGTGAGGTAAAAATAGAGTTTATTCCATTTTACCTATTTTACATAAAATAAGGATAAATTCTATATTATTGTTATAATTAATAAGTAACACGAACGGGGTCACGACCCATGTTATTGCAACTACCAGACGTGGTATTATGATTACAATGCACAACAAATTATAACAATGATACTAACATTACTCCACAGCCTAATTAGTTCAAGGTTAGGTTAATATATATATAAGATAAGATTAGAAGCTTATGATAATAGTAGACGTAGAGAATAAAACCCTATGGGAAAATGTAGAGCCTTGTAATAGATGTTGCTGGTTCGTAATAAAACATCAGCGGACATTAGCCATGCTAAAGGTATATTTTTAGAACTACATTTTAGATCAGTCTTAATATCAACAACCTACTCAAAAAAGGGTTGAGTATTGATTCTTCTTCTCTCCTGTTTCACTCATCCTTATATTATCTTATTATAACCTTAACTACTTAATCTACAACCTTAACCCATAAGGTTCATGTCCTTGTTATTGTTATACTATTATAACTAATAACCTCATTAGCACGTCTGACCATCGATCGTGATATTGAAATCAGAACCAATGTCAAATAATATTATAACAATAATAAACCAAACTGTTTTACAAGATATGAGTAAAAATAGAATATGCCTCTATTTTTACCTCACACCTCCCTTGGGAAAGGAAAAAAAAAATCAAAGGTCTAGAATTTTGATTTTTTTTTTTTTTTTTTTTAGACCTATGTATATTATATACATACACAAATGCGCTGCACTAACTAAATGTGTGCGCTAAAACTCATTCTATAATTACACTTTTATAACTAAAATTTCTATAAATATCGACTATAACTTCTATATCAACTATAACTTCTATAAATATCGACTATAACTTCTAAAAATATCGACTATAACTTCTAAACCTACATTTCCACAATTACAATATGTTATTACTCTTTTACTTTCTTGATGCCATTAAGTTATTATTCACGTTACAAATTACTCGCTGAATATGCATTTTTAATTCTAAAGAATCAACTTCCTTTGAAAAAAATAATAACAATAAATTCAATTGTTTCGTCTTCTATTGCAATTAATTTGCAAATATGTATATGTATAATATACATAAGTGATGAATCATCATCACATACGGATATCAGTTCTCTCAACGATGCACTTAAGGCTAACGCCGATCGAGAATTCTGATTTTTATATTCCGTATTAATATATTTGAATCGCAGGTCTCACAACGATGCACTAAGCTAACTTCATTCAAGAATCCTGGTTCATAGAAAAATAAAAAAAATATATTAAATATTTCTTATTAAAGACGAAAATTTTTATATGGAGTCCTATTTTATCACACTTCAATAAAATTTTAATTACATAAAATTACTTCTTTCGGTTTAATTTTACTAAAAAAAACAATCGCTTAACTCAATGCCATCAATCAGTCGCTGTCACATCCTCGGTGCCATACTCGAGAAGCCAAAAATTGCGCCCAGTATCAAATAATTTAAAAAAATTCGAGTCATAAAATTAAAAAAAAACAAACACGTTATAAATACAAGGTATCATCTAACTTACAGTCCTTTAACACTTTCAAAATTTTATCAGATGCTTTGGGTCCCCTTTTCCATAACGTCATGTGCCATTAGTCCCACGTTGAGTACGAGCGGCTTTTTGCCTCACCTTTCTTCAACAAAGGCCTCACACGTACATTCGCCTTCGTGGACATGGTCTGGTCATTTGAAATCTGCTTTCTATTAAACTTTTTACGTATAGATGCAGTAACAGGTTTACCATTGAAGGGCTTGTGGTATGACCCCTTCATAATTAACTGCCTTACACTTCCCATTTTTGCACAACTTTCACTGAACTAAACTTTCACTAATACTGGACTTGCATGACTAAGTCCACTGGCAGGATCGCCATGTAATAGATGTTGCTGGTTCGTAATAAAACATCAGCGGACATTAGCCATGCTAAAGGTATATTTTTAGAACTACATTTTAGATCAGTCTTAATATCAACAACCTACTCAAAAAAGGGTTGAGTATTGATTCTTCTTCTCTCCTGTTTCACTCATCCTTATATTATCTTATTATAACCTTAACTACTTAATCTACAACCTTAACCCATAAGGTTCATGTCCTTGTTATTGTTATACTATTATAACTAATAACATCATTAGCACGTCTGACCATCGATCGTGATATTGAAATCAGAACCAATGTCAAATAATATTATAACAATAATAAACCAAACTGTTTTACAAGATATGAGTAAAAATAGAATATGCCTCTAACAATAATAAACCAAACTGTTTTACAAGATATGAGTAAAAATAGAATATGCCTCTATTTTTACCTCACAGCCTTTACACCTACATTTTCCTACCTACAAGTATATCGTTATAGGTATTTTTTACAGAAATTCCGATAATAAAGAAATAATCCATATTTTTGCAATATTTACTTAAAATATACACCACTGCTTTACCTAAAAAAACATAACCTCATTATTCTCACTTACCGACGAAATATTAATCCGGGGTTAGAATAGTCGAAATTCTTACACACCACGCACTGACGAAGCATTATAAATGGCTAATAAATAGCTCTTAATTAATCCAAAAGCACAATAGATCACAAACAATCTCAAAAGCAACAGCGATAAACCGGTATCATCACCGCGGGCGAAAATTTAGTAAGCCGGGTCATTTTTACACTAGCAGGTAAAAATAAGTATACAGCGTTGCCACTGTGATTTTCTTAAAACATTGCAAGTTGATGTTCTTGGGATATATATAAATAATTGTATCTATTCGCGTTCGATAAGTAACTACTTACCGCACTGAATTGAGTGCGGTAGGTAGCACTTTACCGCACTAATGCCGTAGGTAATTACATACTATAAAAACAAATTTAAAAGCCAACTATTAAATTTTTATAATTAATGCAATGTTGATAACGACTTACGAGGCACCTACGGGGTAAATTAAAACAATGCTCTTTTAGTTTTTCATATTGGTGCCCTAAAACACGGTTGTAGATAAAATATTGTATAATACACTTACGGTAGTTGTCTTTACCGTATGTGCGTGATGTTTAACAAAACGAGCCGAAGGCGTACCTACCGTACTTGTATTGTAATATACTATTACGAGTAGAAAATTTAAAAAATACACATATATTTGCATAATATTTTTAGTTAAAAGGTATAGTCGTTGCTGCGAACCCTCTCGCCAGATATGTCAAGTGTCACGTGACATTAATGACTTGCCTGCTTATTTCCGGTTATTTATTTTGCCTAGGCTTGTATGAAATTCCAGGGCCGTAATAAAATAGTATGAAACGAGTCTAATTATATTTTTAAGTGCATTTTTTATTATTTATAATAGGGGATAAAACACACAACCACATTGTATTTTTTGTTATTTATTTATTACTATCCCATATTTCCTACATTCCCAGCTAACCAAACTGTCTACATTCAAGGTCGCCACACAAAAGTATTAACTGATATTTAACTGAAATAAATCTCAACTCACTCAGAAAGAAATAAAACTTCTAAAATTTTTTTTATTAATATTAAAATTCACCTTAGTTTTTCTAACGGTAGCATCAGCTGAGGTAGAAGGCAGACAATAATTATGCTCCATAATTATTATTTTCGCCTAAAAACAGATAAATAAAATATTAACCTATGCATTTTTCGTTACCTGTCTAGTACTTACTGTGGTTTACCAGATACACCAACAACTTGATATACAGGGTGAGTCGGGAGGAACGGACCAAATTTCAGGAGTGTATTATACACGCGAAAACAATGTAAAAAAACCCATATGTTCTTATCGGATATTCATTTGTTTTCAAGTTATAGCGCAATACCAAATAAAGAAAAGTTCATATATTAACGGTTTCCTAATCATAGCGTTCTTTTAATAAATGTTCAAAAATACCGCCATTGACTTCTAAACATTTTCTGCTTCGTCTACGAAGGTGGCCCGCCCGTTGCTCTTCTAATTGCTTAATTTCTTTCTTCTTTAAAATTGGCTGCAGTATTTCTAATACGTCGAATTAGTGCATCCCGAGTGTCGACTTTTACTTTGTACACTTCATTTTTAAACCAACCCCATAAACAATAGTCTAGTGCTGTAAGGTCTGGAGATCTTGGAGGCCAATTAATAGGACCACCGCGACCAATCCAACGCCCTGGAAATGTTTCGTCTAAATGTTGCTTGACCTGACGAGCAAAATGTGCAGGAGCTCCATCGTGCTGGTAATACATTCGCCTTCTGATATTTACAGGAACATCCTCTAGTAGTCCTTGTAACTCATGTTGTAAAAAATGTAGGTAGTTGTCTCCTGTGAGGCGATTCTCGAAAATGAAAGGGCCAATGAAATAGCTATCGAGCATACCACACCACACATTAACCGAAAACTTATGTTGAAAATTACTTTGAACTGTTGCGTGGGGATTTTCGATTGACCATACATGAGAGTTACGAGTATTATTAATACCGTCACGGGTGAATGTTGCTTCATCTGTAAAAAGTATATGCGATACAACACGATGATTATTATTTATCCACCGACAAAATTCAATACGATTAGCATAATCTTCCGGTTCTAGGTGCTGTACTCTCTGTACATGGTATGGATATAAGCCTTGCTCGTGGAGTGTGTCTAATACTCTTTTTTGTGAAATGCCCAATTGAGTACCAATTCTTCTTGAGCAGCTTCGTTGCATCTTCTTCTACTAAATCCAGAATATTTTCTACTTCTCCTAAACCTTGTCGAGTAGCTCGTTCAGATGTAATGTTAGCACTGGGAAGATTACCATTCTCGTACAAATTACTAAACACTCTGATAAACACGTTTCTAGTCGGATGTCTGTGATGTGGATACCGTTGACGATATTCTTCAACAGCAGCTGTAGCACTGCCATTACAGAAACCATAAATAAACACCATATGTGCATATTCTAAATTTGAATAAATATTTGGCATTTTGTATCACTTTAATCACTCAAACTTGAAAATAAACGTTTAATTACTGCCACAATAGACTGATACATTGTCAAGACAACATCGGTGTCAAATAGTTTAGAATCCTGAGCATGGCGTACTCTAATTATGTGAAAATTTTGATAAACGTAGAAAAAATATTGGATATTGCGCTATAACTTGAAAACAAATGAATATCCGATAAGAACATATGGATTTTTTTACATTGTTTTCGCGTGTATAATACACTCCTGAAATTTGGTCCGTTCCTCCCGACTCACCCTGTATAGTTAATCAAAGTTTTCAAAACAAAATAAACTATACTAAAACGACGGAAATACACTTTTAAAACTTATTAGCACCAATCAAACTGGAAAAATATAAAAACACATCACGCTCAATCCGGTTCATATAAAACTGGGGTATTTGATTAAGTCCCCAAACAGCTGATCGATGACATATTGCTGATGTCAAATGTCGAAAAAGCTTGAGGGTTCGCTGCAAAGATTATACACATGAGAAATGCATTCAATATAATTATTATTATACTTTTCGGTTTCAAACGCAGACGGTAGATTTAGGACTCTCAGTATAGACTTGGCATCATTGATTTCCGTTTAAAACTTTATATGATTCTGACAGAATATAAACAATCCTGTCTATTTATTAATTAAATGTTTTAGGTTAATACTAAATTTGAACGGTTAACCAGCTTTAAATTTTACTTCACATATATTTCGAAAAAGAGCACGCTATTATCTTAACAGCTTTTGGCAACTCTCAATACATTTAAACGGAGCATTTGCTTCAGCTATATGTATAAATTACCGACAATAGCCTTTGGCACCAGGCACCATCAGCCATAATCTTTTGCGAAAATCTCCGAAGAACAGAAGTAATTTCGTAAAGTAAAATACTACGCTGGAATAACGAGCGGAGCTGCCCTCGAAAAGCGGTTAAGCGCATCGTCCGGTCCAATTTGAGGGTAATAGCTACACGGAGGATAAGGAACCGCGTTGCTTCTATTTGGGTTTCATAATGGCTACATTATGAAATGCAAAAAAAATGAATAACCTGCCACATTATGAAACTGAAATTGTATTTTCTTATGTTGGTAGCAAGTAGGGTTCGAATTTTAGGCTTACTTTGATCTCGTTGAAATCGAATTTTAGGCTTACTTTGATCTCGTTGAAATTAGTTTTCTTGGCATTATGGATTCGACAAAATTTTTTTATAGAAAACTTTAAAATACTAACCTTTATCCTTGCAAATAGATCATTTTTACTAGATATTTATCTCAAATACCTATACTCGGAAATATGTAACATGCTGACGGTGTCCATCAACTAATTTCTGGTCACAACTATAAAACAACATAACCTAAAAATACTAGAAATATCGTAATTCAATATAGTATTATACATATTACTTTATATATACATATTTATAGTTACTGTAGACATTTCCTGGTCATTAATTGTTGTTCCTGTCAGATTCGGTGTTGACACAATATTTTATTCAATAGTATTTTTTATTATTTTGTTCAATATTTTGAACTTTGTTCTGCTCGCACCATAACTCAAAGTTTTGCATATTCTTTTTAGAAGATTTTCTAGATTATTTTCTGCAATTTCTCGTATTTCTGACGGAACACAACTTTCTTCCTGACTCATTTTTATCAACTTTAATAATATATTTATTTTTAATTATGACGGATGGGAAGAAGCTTTGTTGTGTTCAATTGTTTCTATCATGGCATATTTGATACTTGTAACATTTTATGTAATTGTGAAAGTATTACCAACCCAAAAAGAAAATATTAATTCAAATGGAAAAAATCTACTATATTTTTCAGACTTTAAAAACCCAAATAGAAAAAGTATTATAAAATACACGGTTCATAAGACAATTAGACCACTTGTACTTTAGAAAAAGCGCGTGCTCTAAGATAATGTATTATGAAACTTTTATCTTAGTATACTATTACATTACTAATTTAATAAGATGAAGAGAGATATAAACTTGATATAGAATTTTTATTTAAATTGTGACATATCAGTTTAGAGAGAATCTTAAGAGTCTTTTCATCGTCTCATTGCTTCTTTTATGAATTATTTTATCGGAATGTTATTGCCAATTGGCGAGCGATTTTAATAATCGAGTGAATCGCTCGACCTGAAGTTTTCATGACTAAGAAGAATGTGTCGATAAAACACCAGTGGTTGTTTTTGTAAGTTTTAGAAGGTTAGTCTAGAGTTTTAATTAAGGAAGAACAATTGATTCTTATTTTTTTTAAAACTATATCCTTTAATTTAAAAAAAAAATTACAATCGCCGCTGGCTAGCCAGTCCCAGACAAAGCAAAACCCATGTCGCGATGAATCCACTAAGGGATTTGGAATACTTTTGTATTATGCACCTTCTCGTTTATGTGTCCGTAACAAAGACGTATATCGTGTCAGCCTTCTGAGCGTCAAACTCGAACGTCGCCAATCGGCACATTTCGGGTGGAGCGAAGATCGGATATCAAATGAAAGGCAACGATTTTCGAATTTTCCCTTGAATTTATAACTAGAGTAAAATTTCGTATCCAGCGAAAAACTGTTCGAATATACAAGCAGTTTTGTAACTCGAGCGATCGCGGTAACATTTCGATCGGCGGCAAGCGAAACTTAGGTATCGAGTGAAAGGCAATAAGTAACATGCGACGATTTTCGCCTGAATAGATAGCTTGAGCGATCACAACACTAGTTTTAGTTTCATTAACAACCACCAGACCTCTTGAAATACTTTATTCTTTCTAAATTTAATTGACAACTACACGGAAAGAAATGTTTAATTTACTATAATAATAATGAAACTAACCATCATATATGGTTGTATATGTGGCTGGAATAACCTTTAGTAAGAAATACATGGAATTATAGCAAAATTTTAACCAACATTTTTAGTAATAATTGCAGAAATATTTATTAAACCACTTATATGAAAAGTTTTTGTAAAATTTACTAAAATCTTTTACAAAATTTACTAAAATCTTTTGTTTTTACAATAAAAAATAATAGTCGTTAATAAAATGAATCATACATTTTAAAATATTTAACTACTGGAGTTATAAATAAATAATTTTCACTACAACACTCGTTGTAAAATTTAAAATATATTTTAGTATTTTTATCAGAAATACTCGTCGAATCACCTCTCCAAGTATCCTATTGCATTATCCGAACACCCTGTATATGAATCGTCAACCCAATAGACTCTTGTAAACAGTAGATAGTGTTTTATTTCAATTTTATTCTAACCAATTTTTTTTAATATCGGTTCTTTAATATTTCTTTTTTTCTCCTGACCATCGATTGGTTACTTACTTCAATTGTCTGGACTCAAGAGAAAATTGTCTCAAGTGCAAGCCTTAGATGGGGATCGCATGATATGAATCGACACTCTCAAGGTTTAGAAGCTCAATTTTAAATTTATAAATAATATTATCAAACTTTTGGAACTAAATGAACATTTTTGAATGGCAAAATATTATGTTTCAAGCAGAACGCAAACAGCATTTCACAAGATATTTTATAAAAAATTGCACTGTACCTAAAGTACCTACTACCATATTGTTACGGCTTGATAGCTCAATAACATATAGCTATAATTGGATAGAAGAATGGACTGGGTTTTTCTTGTTATGAGAGCGGTGAATTAAATCTGGCTCTCCAACTACATGTGGTTGATTAATGAGTTAATTGACGCGCCTAGTACCACCAAAAACGACTTACCCTTATCTCGTTGATCGGCCGCTGTCGGCTAGAGGAGTGGTTCTTCTTAAGGTACCTTTGGGGCCACTGGGTTATTTTGAAGCGTCAACCATCACATTTACACATGCACAATTAGGGGAGCATTTAATTCGGGGCAATGCGGTACCCACCGGGGTTAACTTGCCAAACTGCGGTAATTCCAAGTATGGCGGAAAGAAAAAGCTTGAGTACTTCAAAGCCAGGTTGTATCGGCACTACGTCTTTTTATTATATCGGATCAAAACTTGCGCGCGTTGAAGCCATCTTGGTGTTCGTTCTGTTTACATATTGATAGATGAAGCCAGTGGGATTGCGTGTCCGTCCATGACTACATCCGGTTCTGTAATGTTAGCCTTTTTAGAAAAAACTGCTGCTTTGGTTTTTTTAGAGTTAAATTCGACTTGGTTACTGTCACCCCAAGCCAAAATTTCTTCCAGGTCTTTGTTAAGGCGTGATACTTCATGCTGTCTGGGAAAATGTGCGTCGGCAGCCGATGTTTGTGCATTCAAAGAGAAAGAGTGAGATAAGTGTGCTATTGTCAGCGAAACTAAATATCGGATTTTCCGTTTTCACTAGAAGGTCGTTAATGTAGAGTAAGAAGAGAGTGGGAGTGGGAACACCGGCATTGATGGTGAAGGTGTCTGAGAGAAATCCGTCAATCGCCACTTGCAGAGAGCGGTACTTAAGAAAGCTAGACAACCATGCACAGAATCGACTGGGCATACCATAGGATCGGAGTTTACTCAGAAGTCCCTCATGCCAAACACGATTAAAGGCTGTAGAAATATCCAGTGCAATGGCCCGAGACTCCCCATGATGTTCGATTGCGTTGTTTCAAATATAGGTGACATAGGCTAGAAGATCTCCAGTTGATCTGGACTTCCGGAAACCATAGCTGATAATGTTGAAGCCTTCCAGGTACTTTAGAATATGTTGGTTAATAGCTTTCTCTATTACTTTTGATATAACTGAAAGCAATGCGAAAATAGAAATAGATGTTGCCAGAGTGCAGTTTGATTAGTTCAAGATTCGTTTGATACTTTTAATTATAATAATACGTTTTTAAAGAATATCTCATCGCCTTTTCACAGTTTATAGTAAACTTATTGGGAAATAAATTAATTTTAAGAGCAATTGCGGATTAATCTTAAACCAGTTGTGTTTGCCAAATTAACAAGTTTTTAATTGGGATTTAACAAGATACGTTTGCGATAAATATGTCAATCTGGCTACGGTGCAATAATCACCGACAGAGGTGGGAAAAACTGTTTCCAGTCGTTGCGTATGCTAGAACTTTACATTTTTCCATTTGTAGTTTGTAATATCTTTGAAATATACTATCTTTGAAATATACCTGTCATTTAACGCTGTTGGCTTCACTTATGCTTAGATATTGGCGATCTTCGCCGACACCTGTAGTTATAATTAAATTATTTTCACTTCTAGTAATTACTTGATTTTACTAAATTCCTTATAGATCTTAAGGCCGTACTTTGTAGAGAAAGAAATTTATTAGCGACTGAAACTCCCGCGAGCTGGACATACTAGCGATATCACGACGTGGTGCAAAATACTCCTTGAACAGCGGCTCCACACTGAAATACAACAACCATCGAATTTGGGCCAATCGGTGAATCTTCCGTCTCGGCATATTTCAAAGACAATGTTATTTTAATGCTCGCAGTAGTCATAGTCTTCTTCCCCTTACCTCACCGCCCGGCACGGCAGTTCGAATAAAATATAATTTCTTCTATTTAGCCCTTTCTTGAATACTCAAGGAAGGTCAGTGAGAGTTTTCGCGTTACCTACGTAACATAATGAGAAATGGCTCTTACCATATTACAACAGTCGAAAGTACATAATAATATTATTATACATATATATATGCTTAAGAACACTAAATATGTTTAAATTAAAACAATCCAAATACACAATATTACACAAACGATCAATAATTATTAAAAGTATTATAAATTCAAATAAAAAGAATGACGCTGCAAAAATGGCCAAACAAAAGGCGATTTGCTGGAAAATATATGCCGGTACTTCTACGGAAAGCTACCACCTCGCGTTCGCGAAATCAGAGAACAATAGATATAGGCTTTTATAGGACTCTTCAAGCGCATAATATAACTACGTAATTTTTAACCTATTTAAAAAATGTAAAATAAAAAATATTTATGATTTTCTGCGTCCGTCGATGAGTTTAGAAAATCGACATTTTCGGTTTGAATTTAAAAAAAATTAATTTTGCCAAGAAATTATACACAAACTACACAAAAATAGAAAATTTATTAAAATCGCACTAAAAATGATAAAGGATTGTTGGTTTTTTTGAAAAGGTGGTTTTAGACGAGTGGTAGATCAGCCTTAAAATCTTTGCTATGAAAATATCTGCCAAATGTGGCATAATATTACGGAATCCACCTGTAATTGGTTTCTATGTACTTAACCCTTTCGCTGCGGAGAGGTCTTCAACCTAACTCCAGTGCGTCATACTTTATAGTACTGTAGCATGGGAGCAGTTTGCAAAAATCCAAAATTTCTACAAGAAATACAATAATATCGAAATAATCAATGTTTACTCATGCTTATATAGGATAATAATAAATGTACTCGCATAAGTACTTTCACGCGCACTCGCAAAAGTATTTGTACACACAGTCGCATACCCGTAAGCATAAAAACATTCATAGTAAATATACGCATATAAAACACATACCGGCTGTTTCAGGAGGAACGATCCTGTTTTTGTTGTTTAAATTACTGAAATAAAATTTGATGGGTTTGTTCGCATTTTACGAAATGACTGACTCCATTTTGTAACTGCCGGTTTAACCGGAAATGACTTAATTAACTTTTATTTTGTTAATAGAACGCCCAGTATATTTTTAGCTATATCGATTCAGAACACCATTCCAATCAACTAAATAACTTTTCTTTTATTTTTCATCTGGATTGCTATGACTCCCTAAAATGGTTTACTTTACTTCTAAGCCAATTTCTCGATAAAAATGCAATTTTCTAGTTTTATAGTGTTGTAAATTATGTACACACTTTTTAAAATTTTAAGAAGGCCTTTTCTTAGAAAATTCAATTTTTTCAAATGGAAACCTATTGGCTCACTCCGGCAACAAGATAGAGCACTTTTTTCAAACAATTTGATAACACACACCCTTGTGTGCCAAGCCAAAAATTATACTGGGTGTTCTATTTAAAAATCCAAAGTTGACGTCATTTCCGATTAAACCGGAAGTGACAAAATTTAGTCCGACATGTCATAAAATGCAAATTAATATCACATACAAACCACCAAATTTTATTTCTGTAATTAAAAAAAATAAAAAGTTATCGTTCCTGCTGAAACACCCGGTATAACACACCCAAGTATATCTAACAATTAGTAACATGCACACTCTCGCACACGAACTCGCTCAACCTAACAGGTATGATTTCAATTCATACTAAATATCGGGCGATCGCACCAACGACACGGAAAATCAAGGTCAGAAAATTCGGACGTCCGCAACGAACGGGTACTATTTCTTTAGGCAATGTAAAAAACTGAAAAGTCAGGAAGAACAGGACATCCACTAACAATCTCAACAACAAATCTAAAGTTAAATAACAAAAGAAAAATAGTAGTTATTTTTTAACAAGCCGCCATTTTGTTTTGGGTATCCAATATTCTGGGATCGTAAAGTACTCGATAGCACCTTTAAAACGACGTATCGCAAGACCTCACATCCTATTCAATTTTTCTTATCAAGATGTTACTCCGCGGCCATTTTGAATTTGAGCACCATGAAATATACAAGAAAGAGTAGCTCTCTACTTCCTACTATACTATGTCAAGTTGCATTTATTTTCCTAGACGATAAATGAATAAAGGATAATAAGAAATAACAACAATGCAATTTTTTAAATGCCGCCATTTTGTTTTTGTTGGGCATACAGAAGTAATATTCTGGGATCGTAAAGTACTCGATAGTATCTTCAAAATGATGTACCGCAAGACCCCCCTTCCTATTTAATTTTGTTCCCTAAAATGGCGCCCATCCGCCATTTTGACAGCTAGTACTGTCATTATTCCTCCAAAATAAAGTTAACATTCCCCCATAACCCACACCCAAGTTTTGTAAAAAAAAAATTAGCGGCTCAAAAGTTATTATGCCGTTTCGACTATATACACATACTGTATATGTTAATATGCAAGTGGTTTTAGATCTAAAAGTTAAAAGTAAAACTAATAGTAACGCCTTATAAAATTAATACAGATATTATGTGGTGGGCACTGACAATACAAAAAAACACATACAATTTAGCCCTATTTTCTAACCTATATATTTTTCTCAGTGTAGCATAATCCTGTACCGTGATAGCTTGTTTCACGTCTACCGACAATAAATAATGCTGGACATAGGCAACTTCTAATACATTTCACCAAAATTTTTCTAAAACATGCTTCGCGCGCTGCAAGATTACTCGCTTAGAACGAAATTGTAATATCTCAATTTTTGGTATTGTAAAGTTAAGACATGAAAGTTCTAAGGTACATGGCTACTTTTTTCAAAAAAAAAATATCAGCGACGATATTAACCTTGAAAAATGCCTAAAAATATGCACTTTTGGTCCGATCTTAAAAAATTTTTTACTTACTTTTTTCAAAAAAGAGCCATGTACCTTAGAAATAGAAACATTTCTTTACTAAAATTTAACTTGTCCCGTCAGGTAGTTCAAATAGCCTTTCCAGAATCCTGCAGTAGCGAAACGTTGTTAATCATCCTATAAATTTACGCATTGTACGCCCTTAACTGTTATATTTACAATATTATTTTAGTACGGATTACTAATAAAGGTAATTAATTCTATATTTTATAGGAAATTGTCCAATAAAATCAATAATAATTTTACTATATCGTTTTTCCGTGTAGTAGATACTTACATAAAATCCGTGTAAAACCGGAAAATTCTACATTACAAGACGACTTAAATTTTTCTCTTTGTCTCTTGTTATTTTTGCAGCCTGGTTTAGTAAATTCACCTCCCTTTGTTCTGTTCTGCATATAAAACCAACCAAACCGTGAATGAATTCTACCCGATATTCGCCAAACTAAATAGAAAGACTTATTTTTCTTTTTACGATTTTATGCTTCCCGTAATAGAAACCAATTTGGATTTGTAGGTTGGCATTATAAAATGTTATTGTTTTTCTTCATCAAAGGAAATAAAGCCTGTCGTATCAAAGAGTGTGGGTATATTTTATTAGTTAAGCTATTGAATTGCACAATACACAATATTTTAGTCACGAAGAAAAGTGTTTAAAATATTTATTATATATTGTCACAAAAGACTGTGACAGGCATACACGGAAAGAAAAACGTTAAATTTACTATAAAAATAGTAAAACTAACCATAATTTATGGCTCTATATGTGGCTGGAATAACCTATTAAGAAGTGCCATAAAATTATTTAGTAAAAATTAGAAAACACCATTTAAATTTTTGTAAAATTTACTAAAATAATTTGTAAAATTGATTAAATCCTTTCGTAAAACCCGCACAAACCCCTTTAACATAATAACATATTGGGTAAAGTAAAAATGGGATAAGTATCGATTTATTTCAATCAATTGTCAATCAATAAACCATAGGGGAGACCTGTGACAATTTTTACTTAAAAGAACATATCTCAATAAAGAAACATCCCATCATTATGAATTGTAAGCCGCAATGTAGCTCTATCCTTACTCTTTTAAAAACTGTCATCAAAATCAATAAAAGTTATAATGTTTCTGAGAAAATCCACGAAAACTGAAACTACTCCGTTTGTCACAACTCTCCTAACACCGAGGTAAATTGTGACAGGTATCAAGGTAAGTTGTGACAGCTGTGTATCTAGACTATATTTAATAGATAAAACTACTATTAAGTGAATTATAAACAAAACACAGTTTTTTTTGCATAAAATTACTTTAATTATCATTTGGCATAATTGTAGGAACTAGAATAAAATGAAACATTAACATAACAGTATTAAATCTTTTATAAGTAATTATGGCATCATTATATCAAACTTAGGTCGTAAGAACAATGCAAACAACCAAAAACACGAAATAAACAGAAAAAAAACATTGCAAAAAGTGTGTAAAATAAGCTAACCGGAACATAACCTTTAACAGGAGAGTTGTGACAGCGTGTCACAACTCTCCTAGGTGCCAAAAATCGCAATCTGGTCAGAATAATAATTCGTAATTTCGAAACAAGATGCAAACACAGCATGACAATGCTATGCTTTGAAACTCCAAACCCACACAGACACAATATAAGAAAAAATAGCATAACCACGTGAATGTAATATATCATGATATAAATACAATCAAAAATTTTATAAAAAATTGACTTTTCGGTTGTTTTTTCATGCAGACGTCGTAATCACGCAACCGCTTATCGTGGGATATTGGCGCGTACTGCGTCAAGTAGCGCGTCTATAAACAAACAATCGTGCGCTGTTGCCAGCTCGCTAATGGCCATAGATTCTGAGAAATCGTCGTTGTCACAACTCTACTGTGTCACAATTCTCCTCGGTCTCCCCTACAGGGTAAATATGTAATTATATTTGTTTTAATATTGTTGTAAATTAACGATATTTAACTCCATCTCTATAAATATTAGTGTTGTGATCACTCGAGCGAAAAACCGCTTGATCACTCGATTATTGAAATAACCGACATCGCTCGATTATTAAAAAACCGCTCGAATTATCTATTCAGGCGAAAACCGTCGCCCGTAACTTATTATCTTTCACTCGATACCCGCGCATCTCTTTCGCCGACGGAATTGTACCGCTGTAGCGTGATCGAATTAAAAAATTGCTCGTATATCAAACAGTTTTTCGCTCGATAGGAAATACTCTAGTTAAAAATTCAGGCGAAAAACCGAAAAATATCAACTGTTATAATGGCCTTCTTTTTACACGCTGCGCGATCCGAAAGCTGGCTAGCAAGCGGCGTAGTTTAGGTCTCCGATTGTAAATATTAAAAAATTAAGGGATATAATTTGAAAATTTTTATTTACTATAAACTCGAGAAAACTTCTCAAAAATAACATAATAATAGAAATTCTTAATGAAAAATAACAAAATGAACAAAATTGTTAACAACATATTATATAAAAAAATTCGTTGGTTATGTTATAGTAAACATTTTTAAATCGAAACAGGAACTTTTTATTATTAAACTCAAGAAGACTTCTTAAAAATAACATACATTATAGAAAATGTTAATGGAAAATAAGAAAACCAGCAAAATAGTTAACAAAACATAGGTATCGAGAAATTTTTTGGGAACCAAAAGTAAACATTCTTAAATTTAAACAGGAACTTTTAGGTAACTATAAACATGAATTTAAAAAAATAATCACCTATTTTCTTATTTTGCCAGTCGCGTAACTAAGCCTAAATTTTTGAAGGGCACACAGTGGGCACCTGATAATTTAAAGTGGAAGAATTTGACGGCCATTTTAAATATCTATTTATTTTATGCTCGTAGCTTGAGAAAGATGTGAAGAACAATAACTCTTGGTACTACTTTTTGTTTTAAAAAAGCACAAGAATAAACCCGAGCAATAAATACATATTTGGGTGATTTTTTGCAGTTTTTTTTGTTTGGTATCGAGACACGTGGTAAAAATTCATTATTCACAAATAAATAAATTTCTGGAATTTTTTTGGTGACACTATAATTTTTTAGCTAAACCTGTGCCCACCCGAAGTTACGTGCCTGCTAAATACCCTACCTGATCACATGTAAAGGGCTAGGCAGCCCGTTAAGCAGTCGGTGACGTCATCGCTTGGTAAATTGGAATTTCAGGCGATTCACTCGAGCGACTAACTCGATTATTAAAATCGCTCGAGTATCAAGTACTCGATTATTAAAATCATCGGTTTTTCCCAACACTAATAAATATTGAGGTTCGGTAATTGTTATTTTCTTGATGTCACCGCCCATGCTAAAAAATGATACTTTCTGCACGAGCTTAGGAAAAACAAATTGTTCTGTCGTGATATTAGATATTATAATTGTGAAATCTCGATAAGGAAGGGACAAATAAATACAGTTAAATTGTCACATTTCTAAAAATAAATTATATTCTATAACAATGTTATCAGCAGCACTTAAGGCCGTAATTAAGGTTATTCAAATCCACCGCTTTCATTTTTAAAACAAAATGATTAATGCCGTTTTTGCATTGTTTGTTCACAAGCGTTCGTCCGTACATTCGCATTGTTTTGTTAGTCTGTTTACTATCGCATCGTCGTCGCCAGCCCTTTTATAATCATTTCGCTGTCTGGAGCGTTTCTAAGTGTTTTCATCTCACGTTTTTATTAATGTATAAAGTTCCTTGTTTTTTGTTTATATGACCCATAAAATCTGAATGTAACAACACTGTGTGTCATAAATTTTGTATTGTAGGCCTTTTTGTCCCATATCGTTTAGATCCTTCTCTTAAATAATGGTGTGAAATATATGAACCAAGATTTGAAATGAATGCGTTTAGGGTTCTGAAAATCCTAAAGGCCGCATTAGCGTCTGCAATATTTTTGCTGCAGGTTGGCATGAGAGTTGCAAGCAATATGTCATACAAATCGTTTTACAGTCTGCATATTCTATTGCAGCAATCAAAATGCGACGCTAAAATATAACTAAAACCATTCAGATGAATATAAATAAACACGAATACACGATCAACAATAAATAGTGGCGTCTGTGAGTCGGACAAGCATCGAAATATTTTCAGCCGGAACAAGAGTACCTCCCCCCCCACCCCCCCCCCCCTGTTTTCGAGGATGCTGAACACGATGGCGTAAGAATTTTTTTTTTGGGTTGCGCAACCCCTCAAAACGACCAAAAACCACCACGTTCTTGAAGAGGTTTCCCTGCAGAGAAACACACTTTCCCCCCGTTTTCGAGGATGCTGAGCACGGTGGTGGTGTTGGATATCGCGTCCGACCCCGCTCCACCGGTCAATGCTCGCCCCTGAAAGGGGTGAATTTTTTTTCAAGGATCAGCGGCACATATGTATCCCCCCCCCCCCCCCCCCCGGTTTCGAGGTTGGTGGTGTTTTATATCGCGTCCGACCCCCCTGCACCCCCCCCCCCCCCCCCCCCCTCCTCACCACCTCTCGCCCCGTTTCCGAGGATGTTAAGAATGGGGAAAATAGTTGTACTTCTTTTTTTGGTTGCAATTGTCTCATTCCGGTCCAATTGAAAAAATATAAATAGTTTTGCGCGAAAAAACGCCAAGGCGTAGTTAGTTTATTTTTAATTTTTTAGAAACATTAGAAACATTTTTTTTTCTAAATTAATTTTTTTTTTAAATTTCAATAAATAAAAAAATCATAAAATAGAAAGAGTAATTTAAAAAAAAATTCAACACTTTTTTTTAATTAAAAGGTAATGTCGTTCCATAATGGGGGCGAGTATTGGTCGGTGGAGGGGTTGGAAGGGGTCGGACGCGATATCCAACACCACCAATGTGCTCAACATCCTCGAAAACGGGGGAATATATATTTGCCGCTGATACTTGAAAAAAAAATTCACCCCCTTCAGGGGCGAGTATTGACCGTGCTCAGTATCCTCGAAAACGGGGGGAAAGTGTGTTTCTTTGCAGGGAAACCTCTTGAAGCTCCTCTTGTTTCGGCTGAAAATATTTCGATTTTTCGGGGTTTTTCCGACTCACAAACGCCACTAAAACACACGAGACGTATTTCAAGGTTAATATTTAGTAACTTTTATTTTTGGGGTTTGTAATGTAAAAATCGCTGTGTTTTCCACCAGGCAAAAAAATATCCTTTTGAGAGACATTTGAAAAAATTTTTAAAATATAATTTTTAATAAGAATAATGGTAATATTCCGTAATATTGAAATTTCTAACTGGCTGATCGTACATGTACAGGGTTCCCTTTTTCGATGGTTTTACGGGATATCGCCGTTATTAGTAAAGAAGGATACGATTTTCGCACCACTTTGCTATTTTTAAACAAAAGATGCCTAAATTAGAATTTTTCTAGGCCTCCTCGTTTTTGAGAATTTTACATTCGGGGACACCCCATATTCCGGTTACCCTGAAAAGTTATCAAAAAGAAATAAAATGTTCCCTTTGTAGTTTTTTACGTAGAATTTAATGACGTGCTCAGATTTGTTCTACGTTCAATAGATATTAAAAAAAAACAATTTCCTTTTTTTAATTGGGCCACCCTATATATTTTTTGATAATGTAATTCTGTTTTTAACTAGCTTCTATAAGTATAATACTTATTTTTTGGTCTTAATATTATGTCCGAATTTTTTTGAGTGGGTCATGACGGATATTGAAAAAAAAACAAAAGAACACAGTAAATTAGTTGTGTCATAATAAAAAATCATCTGTTTCTGTCAGAATATTCAAGTTGTTTTATAATTTGTAATTAATAGTAAATAATCAGTTTGTCCTAATTATTACAGCCAATGTAAACTAAAATATGACATGCTCGTTTGCTATATCCAGTGTAACGAAATTACATATGAAGCATTAGAAAGTGTATTTCAATGATCAATATAAGCCTTTCCGTAGTATGTAATTCTATGAAATTTATAAAATTTCCTAAATTACTTGTAAATATCTCGAGAGACGACAGTCGGATAAAACCAAATTTAATTAAACAAAATTCATTTTCTAAACATCGGCCTAAAATCTAACACGGGACTGATGAAATAAAAGTTATTTTGCATCAATTGAAACAAATCCTATTATACTAATAAATAATAACTATTGTGTGAAACATATTATCACAAATTTATGAGAACGTTCAATTGTTTTTTTAAATATTCGTCAATGCCTACTCAAACAAATTGTATGTTTTTTAAAAAACGTAAATTTCGGGCTTAATATTAAGACTAAAAATAAAGTCTTATATTTCTGAGAAGCCCGACTTGAGTCTCTCGTCTTTTTTATCAAATTTTCCAATGAACAAACCCGAATAGTACAAGGAAAATGTCTGAAATATATAATTTTTATTAAATTACTTGAAAATAAGAATGTTCGTAGACGGTGGTGGTGCAGAATGCCATTAAACTAAGTAAGATAATTACCATAATTATTGCAAGAGGACGACATCGTCTCCGGTGCAATGATAATTATAATTTAAGATCTAAAGCCCGAGTTAGAATTGCAAGGAGATTAAGTATAGTCAAATTATTGCACGTTAAAATAATTTAGATGATATAAATTTATTTCAGTTACATTGTCAAGGATAACTGTGCTCTTCTTACAAGATGTCCAGGACTCGGAAGAAATTAGATCGGTTATGTCAAAAAGTCGGCCATCGTGCATCTCGTCCGTAAAAGCCTCTTTTCGGCCCTTGATACGTAATGTACTATTATATGGTTAGGGGTTTGTTTTCCTTCCTAAATACATATGATACCAGATACCTGTTAGCTATAGATTGGACTCTGGTTCAAGTTTTTGGTATTTAATTATTATGACGCAGTTTAGTGGTGTGCTCTACTAAGTAATGTTGTGTTTACAGATTATTTTTGGAGCAATTATGTTTAAACCAATTATTACAAAATTAAAATATATATTATTTTTTTTAATTGGCAAGACAAGATATTTTTAAAGTAATTTAAGAAGATACACAAATTTAAAAAATCAGACTTTATTGAGGAAACCTTAATGTTTAGGAATAGGGATATGATGGATGGATTGATATATGATGTATATTTAACCTCTTAAGATAATATACAGTAGGTTCCGTTAAAAACAGCCATTGGCCGCTTCTTAGAAGTACCGGAAATAAACATCATTCGAACCTCCCCTGTACGATATCGTATAGATTTTTCTATGAGGATTCAATATATTGTCTTTAAATTATTACCAAAATTTTAACTTTCCATTAATTCCGACCGTTTACTAGTGTTTAATTAAGGTTATGCTCTATATTAGACAGAAATAATTTTCTATCTCGGAAATAGTAAGAGGTAGGTACAGGGAAGAACTAAAAACATTATAATATAGGGAGTGTTCGATTTAAAATATCATAGTTTCTATAATTTTTTTTGGTAAAAGCGGCAATGCCGCAACGCCGAAAATATTTTAGAACGATGCAGCAGGTGCGTTCATATAAGAGGTCAGAACGTCTAAGCTACCATAGACCTTGAATCGCCCTGTATATTGAACCAGCACAGTAAATATATGTTAAATCAACATGTCACACTATAAAAAATATACAATGAAAATGAAACCTATTTAATGTGAATGAGTTCATATTTGTCTCAACCGAAAGACCTCTCAGTCTTCATAAATATTTTAAAATATAAAAATAAATCATTGCTTTAAAAATTTCATAATTAAAAGGGGCTAAGTGGGTCATATAAAATATTTACTCAAGAAGGTAAAAATAGAAATATACAGCTAATTCTGAGTTAAATAATAAAATATTTTTGTTTGGATGTATTGATTATTTTTTATTTTTAAAGGTTAAAAGTTAACCTACCAAATATATCTTAATTTAAAATTTCACGTTTTAATACTTTGTTTAATAAAAACTTTAAGATTGGCTTTATTCAGCAAAAGCACCATATATACAAGTAATTTAAGAAATTTTATAAATTTCATAGAATTACATAGTACAAAAAGGCTTATATTTACCATTGAAATACACTTCTAATGCTCCATCTGCATCTTCGTTACAATGGATATAGGAAACGAGTATGTCATATTTTAGTTTACATTGGCTGTAATAATTAGGGCAAACTGATTTTTATTATAAATTATAAAACAACTTAGAGAATCTGAATATTCTGACAAAAACAGTGACACAACTGACTGTTATTTTTTTTTAAATATCCGTCATTGCCTACTCAAAAATATTGTATATTTAAAAAAAAAAACGTATATTTCTGCCATAATACTGCCATTAAAAAAAAGCATCATTGTTTTGTTGTTGAAAACTATTGACTGCACCTGTATCTGAGTACGTCACTGGATTATACGTAAAAAACTACAAAGAGAACATTTTATTTCTTTTTGATAAGTTACAGGGTAACCTAAATATGAGGTGTGTCCCAAAACGTAAAATTCTCAAAAACATTCCTTCTATTAAAAACGAGGAGTCCTATAACAAAAAACTAGTTGGGGCATATTTTCTTTCACAAATAAGTAGCACATTGCTGCGAAAACCGCATCCTTCTATCTTTACTAATAACGGAGATACCCTGTACTTTGGTATTATTTTAGTCGTTTTAAGTCTTTTCTTGAATAAATTCCTTTTTATTATTAATATTAAAAGAAGTATTATGACAAGGGTCATGAGTAAGTGTGGGTTAAAATTAATGTTCCCATTAGATTAACAAAAATTTTATTAGTTTCAAATGCAATTGCATTGGTATTCTCCCAGTTAAAAGTATCTTGAGTCTGCATATTAAATAGCGGCTAAGAAATAAGTCTTACTTAAAAACCTACTTCTTTTGATTTATTATTTCACACTTATAATAAAAGAGCGCTTTTAGTGAAAATAGTTGAACTGTTGAAGAAGAACGCTTTAGTGTCGTGAATTTTAATTAACCTGAACAAAAACCATCTCCTTATTTTAGTTTTGTTTCAATACAAACAGTTCTAGAGATAGTTTTAAAATGAAATATACAAATCATTTTATGTTAATTATTCCATTAAATTTTTGAAAGTTAAAAATTTTTATTAAATATCAAAAAAGAAATATAAAAGTCGCGCTGTTTATTGTAATCTAGATGTGAATCGTTTTTTGGTCACTTGCATTGATTGTTTATGAAACGTTTTTTCGATACTATAACGTATTTACAAAAAATTGTTTTTTTTTTGTTGGTTGGCTAGTGGCTGTTTAAATGCCCGAACTTCAAAACTCTGCAGCCTTTCTGCTTATTTTGTACCCCGATCTTGCTAGAAGATGTTTGTTCCTTCTATGAGGTCCAGTAACCTTCTACCAAGCTTGCCATGTGGGAGGTTGTCACCACGTTGTATGTTCCCGAAGATATTTTGTCTTCGACGAGACAACGGCTACGCAGCGGTATATTATGTGTGAGGCAGTTTCATCCTCTTCGCCGCAGAGTCTACATTCAATGGATCCGTTGTTTATCCCCATCCGTTGAATGTGTTTTCGCAAGTGGCAGTGGCCTGTTAGCAGACCCATTAGTTGTTTCAACTGGGGCCGCGTCGATAGTATTTTCGATGGTTTTCCAATTATACGGCCAGGTAACTCTTGCCATCGAGATAGGTGTTGGTTTCTCGACCATCTATCTAATGTTGTTTTTGTTGCCTGTTTTGACTTTGAGCAGATCCGGCTCTCGCTAGTTCTTCCGCTTTTTCATTTCCTAATATCCCGGAGTGACCAGGGACCCACAAGAGTTCCACCTTGTTCCCCTGGCCACCAGTACTTTTAGGTTGGTATGGCACTCCAGTGTAAGTTTTGAAGTAAACCGATTGGAGTTCAGAGCTTTAAGAGCAGCTTGGCTGTCCGAAAGGATGCAAATCTTTTGGTCGTGGTAGCCCTTTTAAAGATTTTTTTTGTTACCTAGGGCGATACTTTTGGGCCAGTGTCTAACCTAGATATATCCCTAATTGGTCTGGTTAAAAAAATTAATTTAATTCAATTTTTATGTAAGATATGTCAAATATAAATTTACATGCATGCATGGTTTTTTGTACCAATCAAGACGTAAACTGCTCTCTAGAATATATCTTCTGTCAGTTAAAAAATAATTATTAAAATTGGTTTATTATTAACGAAATAATAGCTGATTAATTTGGACGTGAATTTTTGAATATTCGAGAATTAATTCAAAATTGAAAATTTTTTACTTCTTCAATTTAACAGCACTAGACAAGAGACATGACAATAATTACAGAAAATGCCGAGAGTAAAGTTAAAAACTAGATACAATTCAACTATATGATATGAAACTAAATACAGAACGAAAAAAAAAATTTAAATAAATTTTGTTAATCATGTTTGTCACAAGCCTTAAGAAATTTCCTGTAAGGAATTGTTATTCCTTGAAGGAAGGTTGAAACTGTTGTTTACCTCCAACAAAAACTCCTTCAACCTTCTTCTAAATACATTTAAATTAACGGCATCTCTAGCTTCAGCATTTAATTTATTGAAAAATTGACAGCCTGTAAAAAATATATATTTTTGATATTCGGCAGATCTGTGGTTTTTAGGTAATAAGAAAGTTTTAAGTCTAGTATCATTATTATGATTAGATCTCCTCGAAAATATGTAAATGCCTGCGACCGTCAAAATTCTCAGTCTTTGAAAAGTTTCCCGACATGAGCCCACTATATGACGGTCCTGCAACTACGCGAACAGCATATTTTTGCAAAATGAAGACTCTACATACCGCGTGGTGCATCGTGGTTGGAAACATAGGAAATCCCATGCAAGTTTTAGACTGTCCAAATATTTGCTCCCCTGTTGACTTTAGAGCGGGGTTGTAAGGAGAATTTTTTAGGGTCTCTGTGTGGTGAGTGCACATGCGAAGTTTGAACAATTTTGGACAAGCCGATCTTAACTTATTTGAATAGTGTTGCGACTGGGTTTTCATTGAAATTCAACAGGTAATGCTGCGACATCAGCATTGATCGTACTTGTCAACCTGTGATTTGTCATTGTCAAACGTAATTTGCAAACGGTAGGCTCTTTAAAAATCTTTGACAGATTCATTTTACACTGGAACTAACATTTTCGAATAAAACGAACATTATTTTCTAAACGGATCTTTTAATAGAAAACGAATTATTTTACTTACAATAGAACATATTAAATAGTATTAAAATCATCAAGAATTGCTAAAAGGGGAAGGAAATAAGAGGACGTTTAAAAATAAACAAATCGTTTGGAATATTGTTAATGCTTAATTAAATGTTCAAATAAACCGCCATTTGCTGCTAAACAATATCCTAAACGATCGTAAAATTCTCTCCGAACATTAGCGAGTTGGTACTGGGTAATTCTTTCAGATTGCATTAAAATTGAATTTTTTAACTGTTCTAAATTTTCAAACCTAACACTTTGATAAAGAAAATTTTTTAAATGCCCCCAGAGGAAGAAGTCGTTTGGTGAGAGGTCAGGAGACCTAGCTGGCCAATTAATTGTTGAATTTGGACCGACAACATGCCCATTAAAGGCATTATTTAGATATTCGCGTACCATAAGCGAATTGTGGGCCGGGCAACCATCCATTTGGAACCAAATCTCCTGATTTTCATCAGCGACTTCCTCCAATGCGGGTCCAATTTGATTTTGAAGAAGATCTAAATATGTTTGACCCGTCAGATTTCCATCAATAAAAAATGGTCCAATGATGCGATGTCCAAAAATTCCTGCCCAAACATTAACTTTCTGAGGGTATTGGGTTCGAGTGCATGCAAGACGATGTTCATTTTGTAGGCTCCAGTACCGATAATTTTGTATATTCGGCTCATTATTTAATGTAAATGTGCATTCGTCTGAGAAGCAAATATTTTGTAAAAAATATCTGTTGTTGTTAGCTCGCTCCATCATTTCAAAACAAAAAAGTGATCTTCGCTCTTCATCCCCTTCTAGCAATTCTTGATTATTTTGATACTTATATGAATGATATTTATGCTTTGTCAAAGTTCGCAGTACTGTGGTGTGATGTTTTTCTACCACTTGCCCGAGAGTTCTAGTGCTGATATTTTTATTTTCTTCGACGTGAAGTAAAATATTAAGTTCTCTATTATCGTTTTCTTCAGCTCTTTCATGATTCTGTGCTGTGCATTTGCAGTTGTTTATTACAGTGCCTCTCGCCTCAAACTTAGTAATAACTTTTTGTATTGTCGACTTGGTAGGAATGGGCCTATCAGGGAAATAAACGGAAAACATATCAGATACAATACTTAAGCTATTCCCCGCATAGTACCATTTTATCATAGTGACTTTTTCTTCTACTGTGTAACTCATAATAATTACCTAATAAAATTATTACTAGTAAAAAATATAAACTTTCAAATTACGTTTGACAATGACAAATCACAGGTTGACAAGTCACAATGCTGGTGTCGCAGAATTACCTGTTGAATAATTTCAATGAAAACCCAGCCGCAACACTATTCAAATAAGTTAAGATCGGCTTGTCCAAAATTGTTCAAACTTCGCATGTGCACTCACCACACAGAGACCCTAAAAAATTCTCCTTACAACCCCGCTCTAAAGTCAACAGGGGAGCAAATATTTGGACAGTCTAAAACTTGCATGGGATTTCCTATGTTTCCAACCACGATGCACCACGCGGTATACTAGTACTCCTCCCCCAATTGAGAATACCATATCTAATTCGTGAGTGAACATTGGCAAAATAAATGGTTAAGAGCACTTTTGACTACAGTGGTGCAGTCGCAAGAAATTAAGGGCGTAGCAACAGCTGCGCAATCGTGAGCAAAGCACCTCGATTTGTGGCAGGCATTTAAGATTGCTATCAAAAGTTACACCTAGCAACTTTGCCGGTTCAGACAATCTCACAGTCAATCCTGATTCGTCACGCAGAGCAAGATCAATGTTCGTCGACCTCGATGAAAAATTCACAACTGTAGTCTTATCCCTATTTAAATTAAGCTAATTTCTTTCAGACCGAAAGGGAATTCTTCTGTATACCATTTCTGCAATAGGTATCAGAGAAATAATATTATCCCTGACAATCAGAATATTCGTATCATCAGCATACACGACCAAGTATATATTTTCCGCAATTTTGGTAATAAAACTTATCAGGTCGTTGGGAAACGCCAGAAATAAAAAAGGCCCAAGAATGGAGCCCTGCAACTACTCGTGGTATGATCTTATATAATCCAACGGTTTACCTCTTACACCATAACGACAAAGTTTAGCTAAAAGTAGTTAATGATTCACTAAGTCAAAAGCACGCGAAAAGTCTATAAACATCCCTAGCACGGACATCTTCCTATCCAGAGACCCTACTCCACTATCATGCGCTGAAAATCACATAAAGCTGTTTCAGTGTTCTTATTCAATGTAAAACCATGTTGCGACGTTGATAATAAACTAAACTCCTGGACAAAATTGAATTTTCGATTTATACTGGGTTTACTAAAAATGCTACGTTTTTTTCCGAAAATTCGTATCACCCTGTGGAGTATATTATCAACCGAAGCATATTGCAGTTGACATTAAGCGGTAGGTCCATCTTTCCCCAACATTTTCTTTTTTGGTTCAGTTCATTATCTCTGTTTTATAGCGTAACATGTTTTTATAGGCTTTAATATTCAACACATTCATTGTTAAATGTTTTCAAGTAGGTTTCAAGGTTAAAATACTCGTCGGGCAACTGGGCATACGAAACGACTGTTTAATAAGCAGTTTCCGAACAGTTTTTATTTTATCAGTATGGCGAATTTTATTTGACCTTTGTAACTTTAAAACACAACATCTCTTGACACATCACTTGCAATGTCAGAAAAAGTCCATAGTCTACTTGAAAACATTTAACAATGAATGTGTTGAATATCAAAGTCTATAAAAACATGTTATGCTATAAAACGTTGTATCTCCTTTAATAACAGAGATAATGAAGTAAACCCCAAAAAGAAAATGTTGAGAAAAGATGGACCTACTGTTTAATGTCAACTGCAATATGTTTCGGTTGATAATATATTCCACAGGGTGATGCGAATTTTCTTGAAAAACATAGCATTTTTAGTACACCCAGTATAAATCGAAAATTAAATTTTTAGCATAAATAGCGAAAACTATGACATTGTCAAGGAACCAACCTACAATGCAAAAAAAAATCATCAAATCTGATCATAAATTGAGAAAAAAAATAGCATAAAAAATATGGCAAATTTATGATGTTGCATTAATTTTGTCCAGGAGTTTATTATTGTAAAAGAAAGATGAAAGTTGATCCTTGATTACCAGTTCATAAATTTTAGAAATACTATTCAAAAGACTTATACAACGATAATTTTCAAAATTGTTAGCATCTCTCTTTTTTCTTTTTCTATATGTGTGTTTTTTAATTTTCTACTCGCTTAATAATTGTTTAGATATAGTTTCCAAATAACATGAAATTATAATGTTTTAGGGAAACCACTGGACGGGCGTTTTTACCAGTTTTACTATAGGCGACCGTGAATTTTACGAATTGATAATAATAATGCATTCATTTTATAACGAAAAACGGAGTGACAACAGACAGATGTTCGTGTTTTGATGAATGTTTACTGCCGGCGAAGTTCAGCTTTTCCTGTTACATATTTGTACCCGGATTCTTAATTATAGTAGTAAAATGCTTACGTCGAATGATTCCTATTGGTTTTCTTACTCTATGGTTTTATCCAGTCACAATAAATACCTTTAAAAATAATAAAGTATATCCGAAAGACCTACTTTCTTTGATTTGTTGCCTTATTTCCAAGTCATAATAAAAGAGCCCTTCCGGCTCACCAAAGAGAGGAAATAATGGGATTTAGAAAAACGATTTAAACGGACGTATTTTTATTAACCCGAACTGAAATATGGAAATGGGGAATGGGACCGTCGAAGCAGTGTCTTGCGACCGTTATTATAATATGTGTCCTCAGGTGTTCCAGAAACTGAATTAAATGCCAAATGTACTCTGCAATGCGGTCGTTGCAGATTCGAATTCATGGCCGGATTCTTGAGGTGGGTGTATATATTGCAAACGGAATCTCAAGGGGACCGGTGGTCTATAGGGAATATTTATATTTGCCACCTGTCAGTGGCGTACTGCTGAGTATGAATAAAATTACCAATTTGAGTTAATATAGATCAAAAAAAGTTTTGTTCTAAACTGGTACACAAAAATATCGATAAATATACAGGGTGTCCGCTAATTAATGGTACATAGAAAAACCACACACTCCTTACGTAAAAATATTAGGATTTAATTATACTTACCTATATCCGAAATTTGATATTAACTGAGATACAGGGTGTAAAAGTTGAAACTTCATTTTTGTTTCCCTCTAATAACTTTGAGGGAAACTAACGTTTTTTTACAAAATTTTACAATTATGGTTTTCTTAGGACGAGAAATTGATTTCTTTGTGAAATTCTAATTTACAATGTAGGGGGCGGTATCTGGGGCATTTTTCACAAATTTATTAGGTCATAACTTTTTTGTGCCTCAGTGTATTTAAGTTTTTCATGAAATTAATACTTTTCTCATATTTATTGCGTAAAAAAGATATACTAAGTTCAGGTCGCCCAGAGTTACCGTTTCGGAGATGTTTGCAAGCAAATTATATGTTGTTACTTCCTACCAATTAACTTTTACGTGATAATTAATGTTCTAGTAATTGGGAATAATAAATACAACAATTGGATTGTTCTTTAACTTACTTTAATTAAAATAACTTGAACCCTAGAAAATATCGTGTCGAAAGAAACCTTACGATAAACTCACCTGCCCAATTATTATTAATTTGCAAACAAAATTTTTTTTAAAGTAATCTATGAGATAGCAAATGAAATTTAGAGATGCAGTTGCTATGAAACCTCCATGTTGTTATTTGTTTGTTGAGATAGCTAGCTTTATCAGAAAATGTTTCATTTTTGAGTTTATCGTAAGTTGTGTTTTCATTGCTGTTTGTTTTTGTTCGACACGATATTTTCTAGGATGAAAGTTATTTTAATTAAAGTAAGTTAAAGAACAATCCAATTGTTGTATTTATTATTCAAAATTTCCATTACTAGAACATTAATTATCATGTAAAAGTTAATTGGTAAGAAGTAACAAAATATGATTTGCTTGCCTGAGCTAACGCACTAAACAATTTAAATACAAATATCTCCGAAACGGTAACTCTGGGCGACCTGACCTAAGTATACCTTTTTTACATAATAAATATGAGAAAAGTATTAATTTCATTAAAAACTTAAATACACTTAGGCACAAAAAAGTTATGACCTAATAAATATGCAAATAATGCCTACATTGTACATTAAAATTTCATAAAAAAATCAATTTCTCGTCGTAGAAAAACCGTAATTGCCAAATTTTGTAAAACAACGTTAGTTTCTCGCAAAGTAATTAGAGGGAAACAAAAATGAAGTTTTAACTTTAACACCATGTATCTTAGTTAATATCAACTTTCGGATATAAGTAAGTATAATTAAATCCTAATATTTTTACGTAAGAAGTCTGTGGTTTTTCCATGTACCATTAATTAGCGGCCAACCTGTATATTGTTTTATATTTCGATTTCATATTAAATCTGATTCGATAACGTTTTCAGTATTCACTTCCCCTATTAACCATTTAATCTTATATTATTAACCGATTTTCTGCTTCAGATATAATTTTTCTTAACCTCCTCCTCTGAAATCATTAATATTTACCTACATTGTTTACCATGGTTAATAGATGGAGGCAAACCTATTGGTGTAAATTATAATAATGTGACGGCAAAAATTCTGTGAAATTTCAAATAATAGGCAAATAATAAAGTAAAAGTAATTAAACTACAGCAAGATTTTGTAAATGGCTAAAAGGCCGCATAGAGTGCAATAATTTTGCAATTTTGTTGCTGAAAATTAACTTTTTCCATTAGAGTTGCAAGCAATATGTCATGCCAATCGTTTTACAGTCGGACAATCTATTGCCAATACAGCACAAAAAAAGTACCGTGAAACTATCAAAATACGACGCTTAAACTCCGCAAAACACAACTAAAAACTGAATAAGAAAATAAAATGTTTAGTAACATTTATTTTTGGTTGGTAATGTAAAAATCACTGGTGGTTTCTTCCACCACCACCACACAGTTAACTTTAAGGGTATTTAATATCTTTTATGGTATGTTTCTCGTACGCCTGGGGTGACTTTGACGAAGCCTTAGCCTTGATGATGGTATTTTAGAGGCCAAAAGCGCTAGGCATTGGTAGCATTAAAATTACGCTGAATACAAGTTATACGTTTTGTTTTATTTATTTAACATACTAACACTTTTTTTACATTTCTGCAGTTTTGAAACGGCTTTACTAATTTGAAAGGGGTTTGTAGACATTGAAAATACAATTCTTCTACGATATTAATGGGTTCGCAAAAATGGTGCAGAGCCATATAGAATTTATAAGCCGCGAATATTTATTGGGCGATGTTTACTATTCATTCTTATACTCTTGAGCGTATAATCGCGACGCTGCGCGCTGTATTAATTTGCTTTAACAATGTGTTGCAAAGAGTTACTTATAATGAGTTAAAATGTGTTTATCTCATCTCTCTATTACCTTACCAAAGTTTCATTAAAATATTTTAAACCGTTTTTCAGATATTGCCCTCTAACACTATAAAATACTCATCCACACGGAAAAAAATACTATAATAAAATTATTATAGTAAATATTTTATTGTGCGGTTTCCTATAAAATATTGTATTAATTAAATTTTTTATTAATAATCCGTACCAGAAAAATATTGTACATAATTTATAGAAAACGATAGTTAGTATTTCTAATCAATTTAAAATTATTAAAGAAACCACTATTATGCGTTGATTTTCATTTTAATTTTGTCACGTGAAACACGTAGTGGAGTCGTTCTGGCGAAATAAACGGCTCGAAAATCCCTTGACGAAATCGAGTAATTTTTTTCCCCCAATCGATACAGTAGGATCCTCTCGACATTCTGACATGATCTGAAGGGGGCGCCGCATTGGGGGGGGGGGGGGGGGGGGTCACGCCCCGTAAATCTAACCTACAACGGATTTTCCTAAATAATTCGGCCGGGTTTGTTCGGACAAAATTGAAGATCTTGACAGAGCGCGTAAGCTCGAACAAACCTGATCCCGATATCTCAAAGAGTACGCTAATTATCGCGATTTTTAACTGCAAAAACAATAAAATTTAATTAATTATATCTCGAGAAGGGGCGGAATTGGGGCACCAATTTTTCACGAATCAACCGGTGACACCGGGTACTTTGATGGGCCGGAGGTGTGGTGGCAATGAGAAATTATGGGGGGCCAAAAAATATTACATAAATGCTAATAAGTAGTTTATTAATCGAGCTATGGGGATCAGACCGGATTCAATTTGTTCATTTTTTTTATCAGCTATGAGGGGGGGGGGGATTGGCGAAAAATTTGTATTTTCGCAAATGTTGTCGCGGCATACAAGAAATGGCCACTATTTAATATCTCCGAAAATACTTTAGATATTATGTTCAATTTTGGTATGTGTTAATAGGATATAGAACCACACATTTTAGTTAGAAAAGTTATTCAATTGTTCTACCAGTGGCGTCCCTGCAAACATGTCCTCTGATATTTTTTACAAAAAATATGGTACGCCACTAGCATTTTTCCATGTCGATATTTTTTCTGTTTAGCCCTGTCAATTCTACATGAAAACGGTCTCTTGAGTTTTTCTCGTCAGGTTCTTGATTAAAACCACTAAATTCATATTGAAACATTATTATTAACATTGATAAAATAATTAATGATAAATTTTGTTTCATAAAAATTGTTGGAGTGGGCAATTCGATGCGTCTGACGAGAAAAACTCAAGAGACCGTTTTCATGTAGAATTGACCAGGCTAATCAGAAAAAATATCCACATGGAAAAATGTCAGTGGCGTACCATATTTTTTGTAAAAAATATCAGAGGACATGTTTGCAGGGACGCCACTGGTTGAACAATTGAATAACTTTTCTAACTAAAATTGAACATAATAACTAAAGTATTTTCGGAGATATTAAATAGTGGCCATTTCTCGTATGCCGCGACAAACGCGCATTTGCGAAAATAAAAATTTTTCGCCAATCCCCCCTCGTAGCTGATAAAAAAAATTAACAAAGTGATCCCGGTAGCTCCATTTAAGTAATATTTGCCCCCCATAACTCTCCTCCTCATTGCCCCAACACACCCAGCCTCCGGCCCATCAAAGTACTCGGTGTCACCCGTTGCGGCGCCCCCTACAAATCATGTCAGAATGTCGAGAGGATCCTACTGTGTCGATTGGGGGAAAAGAAATTACTCGATTTCATCAAGGGATTTTCGTAAATCGGATCGACTCCACTAACGTGTCATGTTGACAAAATTATAGTGAAAATCAAAACATCAAACAGTGTTTTCTTTAATAATTTTATTATGGATTTTCATCAAGTTAAGGATGAAAATATATGACTTCTAAGCAATTTAGTACAATTAGTAAATACTAAAATATATTTTAAATATTACAACGAATGTAAGTGAAAATAATTTATTTATAACTCCAGTAATTAAATAGGTTAGTATGGTACATTACTGACTATTATTGTACTTTAAGTATAATTTTCTGTAACAATGACCAAGTTTAAATGAAATGTTGTAAAAATTCTTAAATCGGATTCCTGGAATTTTAGTAAATTTTACAAAAACCTTTCATTAAATGGTTTACTAAATATTTTTGTAATTATTACTAAAAATTTAGGTTAAAATTTTGCTATAATTTAAGGGCATTCCTGAATACAAATTATTCCAGTCACATATAGAGCCATAAATTATGTTTAGTTTTATTATTTTTATAGTAAATTTAACTAAGTTTTTCTTTCCGTGCAGTGTAATTTAAATAAGAGTGTAAGACACAGTGACTTGTCTGTCCGTTAGGTTAAGCATTCTGCGTTACCCATATACCTCTAATATTCCATTTACTTTAAATAATCAGTTTTAAGCTTTTACTCTTAATTGATCGATTTCGAAAATTTTTAGCTAAAAGCTTACCCCCGTGGCCGACCCAGAAAGTAATTTTAATAATGATCCTCTAACCCTTGCATTAATCAAACCTCAACCGCGACCAATTATCCATGGAACTGACTGGCGAGCCTTAACTCGGCTCAGCTTTCCAGCAATTCCAAAATTTATTACTTTGCGGACCGGTAACTGTCAAAAATTTGCTTTCGGAAACTAAAATGTTGCTTAAATTTATTTACAGGCGTGCCGTAAATTTGTAGCCGTAAAGTTATAAATTAAATTATTAATTATTAAAAAATTAAATTTTAAAGTATTTGCAAGATATTAGGGGCATACGTATCTTGAATATCATCTAGAAAATAGTTAAAAGGTCGTTTTACAATAGAATTGTTCGCTGTTGGGATCACCATAGGTTATTCATCAGCATGGATTTTTAACAGGATTCCGGATTACCTGTAAACCAGTTTTCTTCCCAAGCGTTTATTCCTGTTTTAGGGAAAAAATGTCAAAGGAAAAAAGTTTGTAATAGAACTAGAACTCGCGGAAAGTCTATATTTTTTTTGTTTAGGAGGATTTTTTGGACTTCCTCGAGTTGTTAACAAAATTTAGACATCTTCCGTTACAATTTTTTTTAAATGTACCGTTTTCATAGGAAGCGAAAACTCCGTTTTTCAGCGTACAAAATTGAAGAATAGACCCGATCACGTGCAGTCTCTTACGATTATCGTTGTTTCTGTCGGCGTACCGATTACGGGCGGACGCTCGACGTATTGTTCTAACTGCAAGGGAAAATGCAATTCGCCTCGTGCCTTCAAAGCGTGAAACGAACAGGGGTCAAATCGGGTTTGTTCGGTCTCCTCTTAAGAGGTAGATCAATGGAAAGTGCAGTGATTGATCTTATGGACTTCGTGTACGGGATATATGCTGGCAATAAATTATTTAATATATTACCAAATTATATTAAAAAGTTAAGACTATAACCAGTTTGAGAATTAAATTAAAAATATATATACAGGGTTCCCCATAATAGACTACCCATTTTAATAGTTGAATTAAAATTTTTTTAGTTAACAAAACAAACTTACACTTACTAAATTACAGCTAACTCTTTGGGATTTATGATAACTTATAAATATTTGGCTAATTTAATTCTAACTTTTAAAAATCACGTCTTCTAAATGACCTCCACCAACTTCAACACATTTTTCAATATTGGATAAAAAGTGGTTCATTACACGGCGTAGCAAACCTTCGTCTATTCCTTCAAGTTTACTGTTACAGTGCGGTTATTTCCATCCTCAAAAAAATAAGGGCCAATAATACCAAAAGATCCTACTCCACACCACACAACAACTTTTGGATTATGGAGGTTCTGTGTAAAGAGTTCACGAGGATTTTCATTTGACCAGTATCTAAAATTCTGTTTATTGACCATGCCGTTCAAATAAAAATTTTCTTCGTCGGTCATTAGGAGACTGTGAATCGCTCCTTGATGTAAATCCAAAAATTGCTAAGGTGCTGCGCCATTTGGTATTTAAAGGGATGAAATTTTAAATCCCTTTGAAGAATTCGATCTAAGCTTCCCTTAGATACTCCTAGGATAAGGGTTTGTCGATTAGCAGACCTTTTAGGACTTCTCGTAAACGCCATTCTAACTCGTTCAATATTTTCTGGTGTATGAACTGTTCTTCGACGTCCAGGCTTCTTCAAATTTTGTACAGAACCCTTTTCACGCCAATGACGAACCTATAACTTAACAGTTTTACGATTTGGCGCGTGGCCCCTATTGTTGTTATTAAACTGACGCCGGAATGCACGCCTAACTTCTTCTATCGAATTGCTTCTTATGTAAGTTTCTACACAAAACACACGTTGTTGGACTGAGTAATCCATGAAAGTTAAAACGGATGTTGAAATAATGTCTCAAAGCAAAAAACTTAAATAATTATTGATGAAAACTAACAAACTTCTCGCGGAAAAATGACGTTCCACGAAATTATTAATTTAAAATTTATTTGTGACAGGCGCCTACTTGATTAATAATTTACTGAAATCCCAAAGACTACAGAAGATAATCCCACAGAGAACAACCTATTGAGTTATTTCGTAGGGAATTTATTAATAATATAAAATGGGTAGTCTATTATGGGGAACCCTGTATTATTAAATAAGTGTTATTATTCTAATAAAGAATTTTTCGACTCGATATTGCATATATTTTATGCAAATCATAACTTGTTATGTACATTTTATGTAAAAAATATTTAAATCGTGTCTAACTTCATTGCTCTTATTGTCCCATCACCGTCATGTTTTTGTTTTTAATATGGCTTGTAAATATTTAGTTAGTTTCTATATTCCTAGCTTCAGAACTTGATGTGTATGTTACTGTAAAAATAGGAAATCTAGCGAATATTAACAATTACTAGTCACTAACAATTACTAGTCACTAACAATTACTCACTAGATCAGTGAATGCCACATTCTAACAAAATTTGCCTGCTTTAATAGTAATTATTAGAAATCGCTAGTGAAAGGAATATTTACTAAAAAATGTCAGTAAAGGTTGTTGTCGGGACGCTGGTGAAGTGTGTAGAACAAAATAACAAAACCTTCCAGATGATTGTATCTTCTGAATATTTAAATTTGCAGTTTTTTCTTTGATATAAATATTTAATAGTAAATAATTGTTAGAAACATAGTGTACAAACCGAAAACCAAAAAAAAATTGTTAAAACGATAAAAAAGAACCACAAATTATAACGTTTTAAGGACAACCAAAAACATAAAACAACTTACTATTGTTTTAAAAAGTCACAGGATTTATACACGTGTAAGATTATTCACAACAAACCTTGAAATTTCGTATTATTTTATTTCTTACTGTGATCCCTGTTTCAGCAAAGGTGTGGTTCAAATATGGTTATTGAGCTTCTACTGGTTGTTCACAAATCAGGAAATGTGTACTTTTATTAGTATTGTTAACATTTACTGACGTTCACTTTTACTGTAACATATACTAGTATCAAATACCAATATGGAAAATTATTATTTCCGGACCACCCGATGATCCTTATACAATAAGGGCGTATTTTTATCTACACAGTAGCACTTTAAAATACTATTTCAGATTGAATGGTACTACCAAGAAAAGGAAGCTCTTTCCATTGATAGGATGCAACCACCTGTAAGGGGGGAAAGTCCTATTCTCCTTAGAATTGTTTAATTTTTTATGCATGTCCGTTGGGACGTAATGGACTATTAGCAAAGCGGTAGCAATATTTGAATAGGCCGCGTTTTAACCAGAAGTTATCGCTGTACACGATGGCACCGCCACTTCCGCTGTCATACTTGATTTGTCCAAATTAACATGCATCTTTGTTTTCTTCCTGATGTTACTATTCATTGATTACTTAGTGCTTCTCGTAATACAGAAACTATATACAGGGTGACAATTTAAAAAGTTGAAATGGCCATATATTAGAAACGAAAAACTGAAGAAAAACTGAAGAAAAAAACGCAAAAAACAGTTTCTATAAAACGAAGGGGGAACAAAAACAAGCGTATTAGCCCACCCCTATCTGCAACCCCTTGGACAGGGTGAGATAAACCCTTAAAATCTTAAATAGAAAGGGGGTCGAGTGATACATCATTTTGAAGCTCTTGAAAAATGCTTTCCAATGGTACCATAGAAAGGTACATTTCAGGAAATTCTTCTCTGTTTATTAAGGAAAACAATAAATGAAAAGACAATTTTGAAATTTTTTATTATTAGTTAATTAAATGTTCAAAATGATTGCTATCAATATCCTGGCATATTTAGAGATATCTCTAAGAATTCTAAACAGTTTAAGCCTCGGTATTTCGTTTTGGTTTATTTGCTATTTTTTTTTGTCGAAAAAAAAAATTTATTTATAAATATTCGAATTTTATTATCACAGAATTTACCTTAAAGGTAACTTCTACTAGTATTATTATTTTAAGAACAGCTAACTTTCGGTTCAGTTTAAACGAAAAGCAGCACTTCTTATCTTTAACAATGGTGTACAGCACAGCTGAACGGGTAGAAATTATTTTCATTTATGGTTCCCAGGATGCTGAAATGCTACAGAGGTCTATCGAAATAGTGCGAGAATTAGAAAAGCAGAGGGACATACTCGGAAATTTATCTTTAGAAGAACGCTTACTACATTTCCAACAGGATGGAGCACCTCCGCATTATGTAGTTCCCGTTAGGCAGTGGTTGGATGATAATTATCCCAACCAGTGGATTGGAAGAAGAGGTCCTGTTGAATGGCTACCTAGATCCCCGGACCTAACACCTCTTGACTTCTTTTTGTGGGGTCACCTTAAATCTGTGGTTTTTAAAACGCAACCTGAGTCACTAGAGCAACTTCAGCATAGAATAGTTCAGGAATGCCGTGCTATATCCAGAGAAACTTTTGCAAATGTACGTGAAGAATTTGAAAGTAGGCTTTATTATTGTCTTCAAAACAACGGAAATCATTTTGAACATTTAATTAACTAATAATAAAAAATTTCAAAATTGCCTTTTCATTTATTGTTTTCCTTAATAAACAGAGAATAATTTCCTGAAATGTACCTTTCTATGGTACCATTGGAAAGCATTTTTCAAGAGCTTCAAAATGATGTATCACTCGACTCCCTTTCTATTTAAGATTTTAAGGGTTTATCTCACCCTGTCCAAGGGGTTGCAGATAGGGGTGGGCTAATACGCTTGTTTCTGTTCCCCCTTCGTTTTATAGAAACTGTTTTTTGCGTTTTTTTCTTCAGTTTTTCGTTTCTAATATATGGCCATTTCAAGTTTTTAAATTGTCACCCTGTATATGTAGAAACCTTAATATTATTTTATTTTCAATTTCATACTACCACGACGAAATTCCCTAATTATTAGTGAGTTTACGTTCGGAAAACATTTCAAATAAGGCTAAAGAAATTTAATATTTTATGTTTATGCAGTCGACTTAAGAATTATTGTTCCTTTAAGGTTTTTATAACGTAGATTTTTGCGTTTTTATGGCATCGTAATATCGTAAACTCGAATATTCTGATCAGAACGAGGAAAATATACAATCAAACGAGCTTTAGATCGAATTTACTGCTCTTTGGTGTGTTATTATGCCGGAGTTTTATTGAGCAGCCAGAAAATAGGATTTTTTCATTTTAAATTTTAGCGATGCGGAGAGTTTTATTGTTTTCGTTGTTAAAAATTTACCATCAGTTAAATAAGGATATTTATGGGTGTCCTAGAGAAATCTTCATACTTTTATTTTAAATTCGACCTATCTGGGAGCTTTGATAAGGAACCTTAAAATTATCAAACATGCGGCGACGCAATAGACACATGTGTTCACTTTAATAACTATAATATGTAGATTAATCATACAATGTGTTGCGATGTTGCTGGATAACTGCGTATCCACCGACGGTCCATCGTTCGCTACCACGATAAGGCGCAAGAAAGTTTCCACACGTATCTTTCCCTCTGCGAGACCATAACAGTGCCGCTACATAGTGCGTTAAAGTAACTACATGTCGACGCTGTCCACTGGTTCCCTTGAAATTACCACGTATTGGTTTTAAACATTTAAGATGTTCTTGTTCTATCTAAATATCGTGTAAATTTTACCGGTTGTTATTATTTGAACAACGTAGATTCTAATAAAATCTAATCGCCTCGTCCCGATCAATATTGTAAATTTTTGTTGTAAAATAATTTGTTTCCACGTACTTTAGATTTTACATTTGTGTACTCTTGCAAAACATATGTTTCTTGTTGTCATCTTTATTGAAATTGTGGAAGTGTTAAAGTTTTAAGGTAAAAAAGAAGACAATGAAAAGATTGAAAATTGTTATTTATTTCTAGACTTTGACCTTATAGAGAAATAACGGGTAAGATTAGCAACATGCTGACGATTGACGTCTCTTGGCCAATCATATGGGTTTGTTTAAATATACAGGGTGTCCGGGAACATGTGGGAAATCTCCCGGATATGAAGAAAACACGTGAAAAGAATACTATAGGTTCATATAAACTTCTTTCGTATCGGCCTCCTCTTCGGAGATATGGGCTCCCAAAGAGCACCAATGGAATCAAGTTTTTTACACATAATTATTGAACCACCTGGTATATTTCAATTATTTTTTAATATGATGTATACCAGGTAAGACCCGTCAAATTACTACCCAAGAAACTGTTGTGAATTACTCACAGCTGCAGGGACGGACTAGCTGTAACACTCATGGGCCTATTTTTTTTTACGCCCTGTATGATGAGAACTTTGGACAATGATTTTTACATACCTTTAACTATTGGCTAAAAATTAAGTACTCTTCATTCATGTCGCTAATCCTAACCGTTTTCGAAAAAAACGATATTTTAATTACATCATGTATTTGGCGTATCTTGGTAAGAGATACATCTTTGTTCCTATCAAATATCGAACCTCAAAATTCCGCTTTTTCATATTTAACCCGTGAGAACTGATTGGACTCAGTATCAATAAAATTAAGTTTCTCGAAAACGGTTAGGATTAGCGACATGAATGAAGAGTACTTAATTTTTAGCCAATAGTTAAAGGTATGTAAAAAAAATTGTCCAAATTTCTCATCATACAGGGCGTAAAAAAAATGGGCCCATGAGTGTTACAGCTAGTCCGTCCCTGCAGCTATGAGTAATTCACAACAGTTTCTTGGGTAGTAATTTGACTTGTCTTACCTGGTATACATCATATTAAAAAATAATTGAAATATACCAGGTGATTCAATAATTATGTGTAAAAAACTTGATTCCATTGGTGCTCTTTGGGAGCCCATATCTCCGAAGAGGAGGCCGATACGAAAGAAGTTTATATGAACCTATAGTATTCTTTTCACGTGTTTGCTTCATATCCGGGAGATTTCCCACATGTTCCCGGACACCCTGTATATATCAATCTTGTGTGTTATCAATTTAAACTTATATAATATTCTTTATTGAGGAACAGCTTTAAAAACAGACGACAACTCGGACAACTAACGAACAGCCATGATAATCCGGGAGTATACATAGTAGGCTTGCTGTAATCTGATGCAGAAACCTCTTCCTCCACCTACTAGTGTGCATTTTACATTAAAATACGCCAGCAAGACTAAATCAAATCGACTGCAGCCATAGCCTAAGACTGTGTTCACAACAACGAAAACTCGCTCACATTCATCACCGAATTTTAAATTATAATAAGTGCTAAACATGCCATAGCTCCATCTAGTGGTGATCCAATGCAGAAAGCAATTTATTCGAGAAGTGAACGTAAGTTAATGGCACCAAAAGATGCAATAAATTTGTTACGAGCTTTCGCTTTACGCCAAATCTTCTATACATAATTTTACAACTGACTGAGGTTATTATTTAAATCTGCATTTACCCCAGCCTTACACTTATTAAAAATCTTTTAAATCTCTCCTTTCCTTATTAAGTGAGCCCTAAATAAAACAAATTACAAAGTTGTAAGCCGCATCAAGGGAACAAAAGCGCCGTCTCAAAAATATTCCTTGTGGTTTATAGACGTTGTTCCGCTTCACCGAGCTTCGGTTGTCTTATCTGCTAACGTATCCTTTTAAAATTTTAAATTAATTCCATTTTAGTGAGATTGGATACTTTTTTTTATCTACGGTCAAAGATTTGGAACAACTTTTGTTTGTGAATATGTTATTTGCAGAAAGCGTTATCAAAGCATATTTTTTTTTAAATTTTTTCAATTTTAGCTTTAACTAAATTTACTCATTTAAAGGTACAGTTGTATTCATTGAAAATGGGGACAAGTCTTATGACTAGTTTTGCCATATTTGCGTAAATCATATTTTTCTGATTGATTTTTTTTAGGGTTATGAGCAATAAGCATTGGTGTCGCTAAACAAAATAAAGTAATCTAATTAAATGTGATAAATGTATAAAAGTATTTCTGTAATAACACATAGTTTTTACTCAACGTAACATAACTAATAACGTATAGGTACCCGAATTTATTACCTATATTTAGATTGAAAAACCTTTTCGTCAGTAAACACTGCCGCATTCCACAACTCATAGTCGCGGAATATACAGGGTGTCCGGGAACATGTGGGAAATCTCCCGGATATGAAGAAAACACGTGAAAAGGATACTATAGCTTCATATAACCTTCTTTCGTATCGGCCTCCTCTTCGGAGATATGGGCTCCCAAAGAGCACCAATGGAATCAAGTTTTTTACACATAATTATTGAACCACCTGGTATATTTCAATTATTTTTTAATATGATATATACCAGGTAAGACCCGTCAAATCACTATCCAAGAAACTGTTGTGAATTACTCACAACTTCAGGGACGGACTAGCTGTAACACTCATGGACCCATTTTTTTTACGCCCTGTATGATGAGAACTTTGGACAATGTTTTTTACATACTTTTAACTATTGGCTAAAAATTAAGTACTCTGCATTCATGTCGCTAATCCTAACCGTTTTCGAGAAAACGTCATTTTATTTACACTGAGTCCCCTAACTGCTCATGGGCTAAATATGAAAAAGCGGAATCTTGAAGGTTGAACATTGGATCGGAACAAAGATGTATCTTTTATTGAAATACCCGAAGCACATGATGTATATGAAATGCCGTTTTTTCGAAAACGGTTAGGATTAACGACATGAATGAAGAGTACTTAATTTTTAGCCAATAGTTAAAGGTATGTAAAAAACATTGTCCAAAGTTCTCATTAAAAAAATGGGCCCTGAGTGTTACAGCTAGTCCGTCCCTGCAGCTGTGAGTAATTCACAGTTTCTTGGGTAGTAATTTGACGGGTCTTACCTGGTATACATCATATTAAAAAATAATTGAAATATACCAGGTGGTTCAATAATTATGTGTAAAAAACTTGATTCCATTGGTGCTCTTTGGGAGCCCATATCTCCGAAGAGGAGGCCGATACGAAAGAAGTTTATATGTACCTATAGTATTCTTTTCACGTGTTTTCTTCATATCCGGGAGATTTCCCACATGTTCTCGGACACCCTGTATAATTCAAGGCGAAAACTATCCGAGACTGTCTACGTTCATCTGTGAGCATTATTTTCTTACGCAGCTACCCAGTTTTTTAGCACCGATTTTTTTAGATCGGAGATGCGGGATTGACCAATACCAGTTTTCCTTTTCAAAGACCCTTCTTGTCCCAAAGTTGCTTAACTGTTAAAATTGTGTTCTTGCCTTTTCCGTATAAATTTGCTAGTGCACGTATTGACCACCCATCTTCAATTCTGGCTACTATTCGAACAAGTTCTGTTAAATGACGAGGCATTTCAAATTCTGACAGTGACAGCATTGTCAACCATAAACTTTTGAGGAAGTCAAAATCAATGAAGACCGATTTACATTATAACAAATTTAGTGTCCCCATTTTCAATGAATACAACTGTACTTCTAAACGGGCAACCTTTTTACGGCAATTTTTGTCCCAGGAAAGAAAATATACTTTTTGGTAAAGCGTCTCCTTAAAAAAATGATAATAGTGGGTTATGATATTGTGTTATACTTATCTGATTTAACAAACTTTCTTCGGGTTTAAGAGATCCTCATACTGTGCATTATTATTTTGAAAGATGGTAAAATATAGTAATTAATTTTAACAACTCCCCAAGGAGCTGTTATACCTTCTTCGTTTATTTTTCTGCGAGTAATAATTTTCAGTCATAAATGTAAAGTAAACCTAAGTATTTGAGCAGAACTGAAATAAAGAAAGATTAATAAAAGTTTTATGTCGCTGCCCGTAACTTAGATTTTACTTTGTTAGTGTTTTCTGCTGCACCATTTCGAGATATCTCCGGTAAAACCTATACAAAATGTTTTATTTGGTTCAAGACGTGGTTTCGAATCTACGTCGTAAAAAAATAAAATGGGTTAAATAAAGTTTTCTTTATGTCTGGAAATATAACATGTGTGGGTGAAAAATAACGGGCTGTTGTTACATTTCAGGGTTGCAAAAAACATGAATTTTTTAATTTTAATCAAAACAAGTGTTTTTTTTTGTTTTAAACGGTTTTTTTTTTGTTTTAAACATGTTTTTTTTTTGGTTTTAAAGTTCATGTTTTAAACAAATAAAACCTTATTAAAAACATAGTTTAAAACATGTTTTCAATTTTTTTTTAGTATAATTTAAAAGATAACTTAAACTCCTTTCCCAGTGAACATCTCAGAATGTTTTCTATTTATAGAGTTTTACGACATTTAGGATTATTGCCGAGAATCATGACATTCTCAAGATGTTTAGTTTGTTAGACGATAGATGGCGGCGGCGCTATTAAACAGTTTTCGAGTACACATCAAAGCGAAACTAACAAACCCTTTTTCTTTTGTGGCAAAACCACCGTGCTTAGTGCGAACTGTGAATCCCGTAAAACGAAGTCGGGGAACTACACAGATAGATTCATGTTCATAAATTTATGTTGCGAGTTTGCGAGGAGTAGTTATAGTGATATTTAGGAAGAGTTATATAGTTATCGTGATATTTGCATGTTATTTCATTTTCTCAACAGATATTTGAAAATAGAAAACTATTAGCATGGTGGCGGACTATTAAACATTTAAATACAAGAGCAATGGAACTTGTCCAACAGCTACATACAGCTATTGCGTCGTCCGTCAACATAGAAAGACTTTTTTCGTCTTATGGTTTAGTTCATTCCAAACTCCGCAATAAGCTAGGCAATGTCAGAGCAGCTAAGTTGGTTACAATTTTTGAAGAACTAAATTCTAATGCACCCACTGACGGCGCTATCTGATGTCACTTCCGATCAATGACTATTATATATTTTTACCTTACTCCTTTTTTTTCTTACGGGTTATACACTTATTTGTAGATTTTTGAACATACCAAAGTTCTGTGGATGATGTTCATTAGGTACCTAACTTTTATTATTTTGTTAATTTGAATGAAAATTACTGTTTTAGTAGTTGCCGGACCACGAGCTGTGGTTTGGCAACATCGCAATACATTTTTTACACACATTACTGTTGTTAAGTGAGCACATATTTTTGTGGCGTCGGCTCATGTGGGATGATTTTAGAGGCATGTCCAAATTTCTAGGCGGTTGTTTTTAAAAAAGTATGTAGATTGTCGCTGGGACACCCAAGAAGTCCATGACACTCTGTATACCATCATGTTAATGTGCTTGACTTGTCAGTACCAGCGCTGCTTGTCAGCCTGCCCTGGAATTACTTTAAACTTTATTTAGGGTTTTAACCTTTCGCATAAATTCCTGCTATTGAGTTAATTACGGAGTTTAATACCGATCATTATGAAAAGCAATAAAATCGTGAGAAATTTTCGTGATCGCCAACTGTGTGAACGATTTCAGATTAAAATAAGCCGTTATTAGTTTGACTGAGGAAAATTTTCTGCAATTAGAGTATAGCAGGAAAAATCGCTTTTCAGCATGCAACGTTAATTTTAAATCTATTTGAGTGATAATTTATTTTCATATGACTGAATACGTTATTAATTAATGCCATTACACTTATCCGACGCTTAGGCCTAGCCTTGGTAGCCTTCGGCAACTAAATTATGTTTTCAAATAATCCCTGCCGGTATGCCTAATGTTTATGTTTTGCCGTAAAAATCCGATTTTCCTATGGAAAACTAGTTTTAATGATTTTTCCTAGTCAATTCTTGATTTAACTAGTTAAAAGTAGAATTTACACACATTCTCAGTTAAGTCTACTGACTGAACACATTTTACTTCAACATTATATAGCTGTAAAATATTGTAGTGCTGTGTTTGGCTTTAAAAAGGAAGTAAACTTGTAATTGTTTCTACAACCAAATATGCATATCCGCGTAACCAACCTTTAAAACGGATTTCATAATAGTATATTAAGATACAAGTTTTGTTAGACATTATCTTAGAGCACGTGTTTAATTTAGGAAACGACCCGCGAAGCGGGGAGTTTTCTAAAGAACAAGTGCAATTTTCTTATGAACCGTGTAATTTATAATATTTTTTCTATTCGGGTCTTTAAAGTCTGAAAAACTTTTAAAAATATAGTACATTTTTTCCATTTGAATTAATATTTTCTTTTTGGGTTGGCAATACTTTTACAATTTAATAAAATGTTACAAGTATCAAATATGCCATGATAGAAACAATTGAACACAACAATGCTTCTTCCCATCCGCCATAATTAAAAATAAATATATTATTAAAGTTAATAAAAATGAGTGAGGAAGAAAGTTGTACTCCATCAGAAATACGAGAAATTGCAGAAAAAATCTAGAAAAACTTTTAAAAAGAATAGGCAAAACTTTGAGTTATGGTGCGAGCAAAACAAAGTTCAAGATATTGAACGAAATAATGAATAATACTATTGAACAAAATATTGTGTCGACACAAAATCTGACAGGAATAACAATTAATGCCCAGGAAATGTCTACAGTAACTAGGTATAAATATGTATACAGGGTGTCCGGGAACATGTGGGAAATCTCCCGGATTTGAAGAAAACACGTGAAAAGAATACTATAGGTTCATATAAACTTCTTTCGTATCGGCCTCCTCTTCGGAGATATGGGCTCCCAAAGAGCACCAATGGAATCAAGTTTTTTACACATAATTATTGAACCACCTGGTATATTTCAATTATTTTGTAATATGATATATACCAGGTAAGACCCGTCAAATTACTACCCAAGAAACTGTTGTGAATTACTCACAGCTGCAGGGACGGACTAGCTGTAACACTCATGGGCCCATTTTTTTTACGCCCTGTATGATGAGAACTTTGGACAATGTTTTTTACCTACCTTTAACTATTGGCTAAAAATTAATTACTGTTCATTCATGTCGCTAATCCTAACCGTTTTCGAGAAAACGTCATTTTATTTACACTGAGTCCCCTAACTGCTCATGGGCTAAATATGAAAAATCGGAATCTTGAAGGTTGAACATTGGATCGGAACAAAGATGCATCTTTTATTGAAATACCCGAAGCACATGATGTATATGAAATGCCGTTTTTTCGAAAACGGTTAGGATTAGCGACATGAATGAAGAGTACTTAATTTTTAGCCAATAGTTAAAGGTATGTAAAAAACATTGTCCAAAGTTCTCATCATAAAGGGCGTAAAAAAAATGGGCCCATGAGTGTTACAGCTAGTCCGTCCCTGCAGCTGTGAGTAATTCACAACAGTTTCTTGGGTAGTAATTTGACGGGTCTTACCTGGTATACATCATATTAAAAAATAATTGAAATATACCAGGTGGTTCAATAATTATGTGTAAAAAACTTGATTCCATTGGTGCTCTGTGGGAGCCCATATCTCCGAAGAGGAGGCCGATACGAAAGAAGTTTATATGAACTTATAGTATTCTTTTCACGTGTTTTCTTCATATCCGGGAGATTTCCCACATGTTCCCGGACACCCTGTATAAGTAATATGTATAATACTATATTGAATTAAAAATAAAAATACTTTATTGAATAAAACTTTAGAAATAGAGCATAAACTGAAAGATATTTATTTCTATTATTTTCAGGTTATGTTGTTTTATATAGTGACTAGAAATTAGTTGACGGACACCGTCAGCATGTTATATATTTCCGAGTACAGGTATTTAAGATAATATCTTGTAAAAATGATCTATTTGCAAGGTTAAAAGTTAGTATTTTAAAGTTTTCTATAAAAAATTTTTGTCGAATCCATAATGCCTAGAAAACTAATTTCAACAAAATCGAAGCAAGCCTAACATTCGAAATAAAATTTCAAGTTCATCAGTGGCAGGTTATTAATTTTGTTTGCATTTCATAATGTAGCCATTATGAAACCCAAATAGAAAAAAGCTTATTTCGTTACTGAAAATGATATCGAAATACCTTTAATATGAAACCAAAATAGAAAAACTATTTTTCGTGTTTTTCCTCTTATTTTCGTAGGTCGGCGTAAAAAGATAATAAAATACTTCTTATATATTTTTTTGGTTGTTTTGTCACCTCCCATTTTAAAATTTCGGCTTCTGTCAACTATGCCAGGTTATTTAGTCATTATCTTACGTCATATTTAATGGATCATCATAATCCAGATAAAATCACTTTTTTTCTACTCGAGTCGAGATGATAATATACTTAAAAGCACCCGTACACTATTAAATTTAACTTTACCTTGAGCCCTCCGCAGGGTTTTCCAGTTAAGTTTATCTAAATTCCGAGTCGTACAAATCATAATTTACTTTAACAACCCCGCACGGTCACAAATGCTCTTTATTGTGTGATAATGGCGTCCATTAACCGACTTTGTGCCGCTCGTATACGAAGTAAATTTTCTCAAAGAGATTTTAATAAGAATTATGATTTTGTTTAGCGATAACAAGCCCGGAATGTTCTAAATAGGCCTATAATGGCGACGTTAACGGAGGTATAGGTTATTAAACATTTTTTTTATGTTCAGGAATATTTTCATTTATATTATGTGACGTGCGTCACCTGCTAACAAAACCACGTCAGCGGCTAATGAACGTGATTAACACTATGAAGGGAGTAGATTTAAAAAATCCTTTATTGGTTCAAAGTCAAAAATTAATTTTTAAAATGGTGCATCATGACTATTCCTTGCAGGTACCTGTACGGTTGTTTAATATACTGGTCATAAAACACGTGTAAGTTTGACCTGAACGTGTATAATTATGAAAAAATATGGTGGAAGCGCTAGTATAGTCAACGGCGCCATCTCGTAGAATCTTTTGAAATTTGGTCTTGAACTACAGGTTTCTAATATGGAGAAGGTGTAATATACAGGGTGTAACTAAATAAGTGTAAAACATTTAAGGGGGTGATTCCTCATCGAAAAAAAGATACGATCTTTCATATAAAGAAACTTCATTGGAGCATCCCTTGTTAAGATACAGCCCCTTAAAGGGGGTACATAAAATGTGTTTAACAATTTTTTTCACAAGCACTAAAAAAGTTACAATATTGAAATTAACCTGACATTTTCTACTACCAAAAAGACACTTAGCCAGTAATTTATTTGGTTTACCCCATGGTTGTAAGGGGTGGAAAACGCAACCCCTAAAATTTATTTCCAATGTAAGTTTTTGTCTTATTATTTGTTTACCATCTAAAAATTTATTTCCGATAGCCTGTTTCATTCTAAACAAAAAATGTCTCTTGAATTTTTTGCCCAAAATAAACCAGTTTGCAGCAAAAAATTATTTTACGAACAAGATACATATCGCCATAAACCGAAAATACGAAACTAATTTATCCAGTAGGCCGCTATTAGCGATAGTGACAATTAAATTGGTCATTTACTATGATTTCTAGATGTTGTATGTTTTGTTATTAATAAATTGGTTTTGTTTATTTATAAATTTTATGTACCCCCTTTAAGGGGCTGTATCTTAACAAGGGATGCTCCAATTAAGTTTCTTTATATGAAAGATCCTATCTTTTTTTCGATGAGGAATCACCCCCTTAAATGTTTTACACTTATTTAGTTACACCCTGTATTTGCCGTCGCCGATAGATGCCTTACCTATATTAACATGTTTGTTAACATTGGAAGTGTCCATTCTAGTACAAACCTAAATATTATTCTATGGGTTTTATCATTATTATTCAACAAGACAGGGCAATCAAATAAGGATATGAATATTACCCCTCCAAACAAACTGAGGAATACAAAAAATATATACAGGGTGTTATGGAAATGACGTATTATATTTAAATGGGTGACTCCTTGGGTGTCCTAGAGAAGCGCTAAACAGCGAGAAAATCCACACACAAAAACAGCCAGTTTTTTTTCACTTACAAGACGCACGCTTTTACGCCTAGACTTACGTTACCCCGGCGCCCAGTGGATTGTGTGAAAGAGATGGAGAGATGGCCGTGTGAGAAAGAAAATTAAATCTTCGTCGGTCTTGTCATTTGGAGTACAGCCGAGCTTATTTCATTTTTTTAGCTTCTCAAGTACAGTCGCAGTATTATCCCTAACCTTAATTGATGGATATATCACTACTATCATTTTATTCAATTCAGGGAAGAATCTCGTTTATCACCATAAGAAACGCATTTAAGCGATCTTAGTCCGTCCCATATTGCCTATTATTAGGATTCAATTACCGTGACCGTGAAATATCAAACTGTCAAATATTGCCCATCTCTATTCCAAGTTTTGCACGTACCATTTTTAAATTAGTTAAATAAATAAATCTAAGCGAGAAAAAGGACCAAAATTAAAACAGTTTTCCCGTGTATTCATTCCATGTGAATAGCTGCTATTTGTGAGAGTATGTGAGAGGTTTTTTCCTAAAACTTAGATTCTGTGTGGTTCCTGTGAAATTATGAAACAATTGTATTTAAATAAGTAAAAGGTAAGAGACCATATGTGTGTCTTAAATAAAATCGCATTTTTTTTTTAAAGTTTGAAAAATAATAGAGAGGTCAATGACGTTTGAACTATTTACTTTCCTGTGCTTGTGACAAATTTGTGATATTACCATTGAGTGCCTTAGAGGATTTTTCCTAGTGCTTGTGTTTCATCATAAAAAAAAATTATTTGTTTTCCAAAACATCTTTCGCCGTCGGTTTTCTGGTATCATATTGTTCATAAATAATAGAATGCAAAATTGTTATATATATATATCCGGTTTCATAGCGTTCTACGCCTTCCGGTTCCCAGTTTCCATGCTTGTCGGTTTTCCCATTCTCTTGGCTGTAAGTTTCGCTCTGACATGGCTCTGCGTATTCCATCTATCCAGGTTGACTTCGGTCTTCCCCTACTTCTTCTCTCTGTTGGAGTCCAGTTTAGTATTTGTTTGGGGATCCGCTCATCGCCCATCCTTTCTACGTGTCCGTACCAAATCAGTTGTCGCTGGTCAATGTCATCTAGTATTGTCTTCTGCACGTCCATCATTTCTCGAATTTGATTATTGTTTATTCGATCCATTCTAGATTTACCGGCAGCTCTGCGCCAGAAGTCCATCTCCAAAACCAGCAGTCTACGTTCTAAGCCTTTGTTCATCTGCCAGGTTTCGCATCCATATAATACAATACTCTTAAAAACCGTGTCATACAACAGTTTTTTCCTTTCTTTGGAAATTTGGCTTGACCATAGTATTGAATTTAAGCATCCAATTACTTTTTTCCCTTTCGTTATTCGATCTTCTACTTCTTTTAGTGTCCGGCCCGTTTTTTCAATTTTAGTTCCCAGATACGTATATTCATCACATGGCGTTATAGAGATGCTGCGATCGATTTCCAGGTCTTGTGATTCTCCGCCAACGCATAAGTATTTCGTCTTACTAAAATTTACCATCAAACCCCATTCACCGTACTCCTTTAGCAACCTTCTAGTCATAAATTCTAGATCTTCTTTGTCTTGAGCTATTACAACCTGGTCATCTGCAAAATGAAGCGTGTACAAGTTCCTGTCATTTCCGAGTTCCATTCCCATTCTGTGACATGATCTTCTCCATTTTACCAGCACTTGGTTAAGGTATATCTTAAAGAGAGTTGGAGACAGACAGCACCCCTGTCGAAGGCCCTTTGACACCGGAAAGGGTTGCGACAAATTGTTACCCGTCTTTATCCGAGAGCCGGCTTGGTCGTAGAGTTGTTTTATGGCCGATATTATTTTCTCGTTTATTGTGGAATGTTCTAGTACCTGCCATAATTTCTTAATAGGGACAGTATCATATGCCTTTGTAAGGTCGACAAATAATAGATGGGCCTCTCTTTTCCGGGCGACCTTCTTCTCGTTCAACTGCACTAAGGTGAATATGTGGTCAATGCAGGATCGTCCGGCTCGGAAGCCTGCCTGTTCCTCTATTTCGAAGGGGGTATATTCTTGATCTATTATACCTTTTATAAGTTTCCCATACATTCGACTCATTGTAGCTGTAACTGATATGCACCTGTAGTTTTCACACTCATCACGTTTGCCTTTCTTGTGTATTGGTGTTATCCAGGCTTCTTTCCAGCTCATTGGAATTGATTCTTTATTGTTTATTATTCTGGTGAAGAGCCCTTGAAGGAATGTAACAAGCTTCTGCGTGCCATTTCTAAGTAGTTCCGCTGGTATGCCATCTGGTCCTGGAGCTTTTTTATTTTTCATGGATTTTATTACCTGCCATATCATTTCCACCGTTATGTCTATACGTTCACCTTGTACGTTATATTGTCTTGGTGACTCTGTAAGGTATTCTTGTCTATCTTCTGTCAGTTTCTCCATGTAATGCGTTCTCCACTTGTCTGTAGAGATTTGTTGTAAGGAGATTCTGTTTGAGGTGTTTGTTCTTAGTGATTTTATTATTCTCCATGCCTCAGATGATCTTGTTCCGCCGATATGTGTATTTATCTCACCACACTTTCTATCCCATGACTCATTTTTGTTTTTTGTTACCATGGTTTTAAATGCTGATTGTTCTTGTCTATATACGGCTTTGTCATTAGGATCTGACGTTCTTAACCACTTGTCGTACGCCTGTTGCTTTTTAGTTTTCTGTTCTTCTAGGGTCTTATTCCAGGTAATGGTTGTGGATGTTCTTGTGTTCGTTTGCGTAATTCCTAATGCTTCTTCTGCCGCTGAGTGTAGGCAGGATAGTATGTGGTTGTATAGAATCTCTGTCGGTTGTATGTTTGCTGTTTAGTCGATTTTGAAAGAGACCTCTAGTGCTTGAGTCATACAGTCCTTCCAGATTATATTTCTTTTGTTCGAGTCTTTCGTCAGGTGTTGTTGATTTTGTTTGGCTCTCGTTCTTCTTAAATTGTATCTGAATTTTTGCACCCACAAAATAGTGGTCAGAGCCGCATTCCATTCCTCTATATGCTCTGGTGTCCAGTATTTTGAGTGAGGTATCCTGTTTTACTATGACGTAGTCGATTACTGATTTTAGCTGTCGTGTTTCTTGATGCCAGGTGTACTTGTGGATATTCTTATGTTGAAAGAATCCATTCAACACTTGTAGCTTGTGTTGATTGCATATCTCAATAACTCTCTGTCCGTTATTATTGAGAGTGTCCTCCCCATATCTTCCGATAATCTTGCTGCCATCTGTTTTTCCCACTCGAGCATTCAGGTCCCCTAGTATCATGATTTCTCTCTGGTCGCCAGTCTTTAGGAGTACGTTATTAAGTTGGTCATAAAAGGTGTCCTTATCTGTCTGTGACGCATCTTCGTTTGGGCCATACAGAGCAACGATAGAGATCCTGTGCCCTTTCAGTGTTAGGTTAACTGTTGCAATTCTTTCGTTTATATTTTCCCATGTAGTTATCTTTCCTTCATATTTCTTGTTTATCAAAACCAAAACTCCTTTTGCTGCTCTCTCATCTTTCTGTACTCCACTGTAGATGTGAATGTACTCTCCCGAGCGTTCTAGACCATTTCCCTTTCTCTTAGTTTCCGTTAGTACCGCTATGTCTACTTTCTTTCGCTCCAAAGTATTCAGGACATCCGCCGATTTTGATCGCCACCCTTGAATATTCCATGTTCCAAAAATCAAAATGCAAAATTGTTAAAGTTATAATTTGTTTCCTAAAGAGTTTGCCGTGTAGATATGTCAACACCGACCGTCGTCAGTAGCGGCCATGTAAATTTTCAGATTTCATATAAAGTGTATAATTTAGCTTAATAATTCAAAGCGCAATTTATGGTTATTTTTCAATTTATTTTCATCTCAGGATTTGCAGGTTTAAGTATAATACGTCATTTCCATAACACCCCGTATATTTCCTCTGGCTCTTTTCTCGAAAGATGGAATACGCAAAGTGATGGCGTCGAATGCGGACTTAACAACATCAATGTTGTGGATGGAGGATAGATATCCACACATAGTTATATGGCATCGAAATGATTCATTTAGATCAATTTGTGAAAAGTATATTCAGTATGTACGAAATCGCTACGGCTCCATCTAAAAGAAGAAAATCTTAATCTATTAGGAGGAGGGTTGTTGCATTATCTATAATGTAACTGCAAACTGTAATATGTGAATTAGGCCTACTAGGGACACCACAATTTAAAAAAACGTCCTATCTTGCTCTACCTCAGAGTAATGTGGAAATGAGCTTAATTTGGCTTTACAGCAATTCGTTAAAAAAATACAAAAGGAACTAGTTTAATGATTTTTTTAAAATCTTGATGTTTCTGCCATTATAACTCGTTGTTCTGTAACTGTTGTTCGTAGGAAAGTAGTATAAATGTAATAAATATACCAAATTTTATTATCTTTAACTTATTATTTGGACATTTTGCCGTTGGATTAACTATTAAGGAGCTATTATTAAAAAACCAATTTTTTGTACCTTTAATTCATCTCTATACCTAAACAACATATTCCAAAATGGTTTCTACCCCACCCTCTGTAAGATAACAGCATTTTTTTGCAATCCACCAGCGCTGTGTTGTTATAGATTATTCAAACAAAATACAATATTTTTATAACTAAATAAATAATATTTAGCAAATATGTAGCAAAGGAAACCGATTTGTAACTATTAGTTCCTATAAGAACTGATTTTGATGATTAAATTCTTAATAGCAAAGTACTTCGAAACTTTATTAAACCACACGAAACACCAAATATAAATGTCGATAATGCCATGCCATTATTTTAATTGTACCATTTCCGTCTAATACATTGGAATTGTATTTCCAATTTCAAGCTAGAACCCAATAATCATTTCTTTCTTTCTAAATGTTGTAAGAATATTCTTGCTGCCAATATTTTGAGTTTCACGCTGTATAAATTTTCCCTGATAACGTTCCCACGACCATTAAAGGAGAACTGTAAGGGTAAAAACCTCAAATTTACTACACAGAAGTTGTGTAACGGCATTTGGAAAACATCAATAAGTACGCTATACTGCTAACAAACTTACAGAAACATTTTGCTGCATAATAACAATGCGGACTTTATACACCAAATTAATGTTCAAGTCGATAGCTTTTATAAAACTGTTATAAATTATGCACCTCGCTTAACCAAGTCTTATAAGGGCTATAAGTCTGCTGGTTGAGATGCTTTTAAGTTGCAAACATTAATTCTGCTATAAAAATATCTATTTCCTGTTCTGTTTGATTGCAAACAAAATAAATATTTTTTTTCCGACAAAACAGCTTCTCACTCTCCGCAAAAAGTTCTCATTATGGTGTAAAACGTAACAAATCAAAACCCCAAGATAACAAAACGCTCTTTGCAAGTGTTACTTGCAAATTATCAAATCCAATCTCTTTGTAATTGTATACGGTAAAGCTTGAGTCCTTAAATAATATTGCAGACGACAGTGGAGCGCGGCAATTAGAATAATTCTAATTATCTCCGCACAGATTAACTATATAGGATAGGTGCTATGCCGTTTATTTAACGGAAATAAACGGAAATGAGTGTTCGCCAGAGAGGGCAATGAGCACGTTATAACTTTAATCAAGGACTAAGCTCGTATATGGTCTTTATGGTACCAGCGAGTGTTGATAAGTTGCGTTTGCTTATACGGAAAGAAAAACTTAGTTAAATTTACTATAAATATATATTATCTCACTGGAATAACTTTTATTAAGAACTGCCATAAAATTTTAGCAAATTTTAAGAAAAAATTTTTGTAAAAATTACAAAAACCATTTATACCGGGTGTTATGGAAATGACTTATTATATTTAAATGGGTGACTCCTAGGGTGTCCTAGAGAAAGTCTACATACTTTTTTTCTAAATTTACCCACATATTGTCGCGCCGTCCCATCTGCATTCAGTTAGCAACAATGTGGTTCACTAGAGTATACTAACAATGTCGTCAGATCACACCGCATGTTTCGACCTTGCTTGGATACCTGCCGCGCGCGACTATCGTTGTTTCAGTATGTTTCGAGACTCGGGAGTGAAATGACGCTGTCGAGAGTTCCACATGCTTGATGTATACGAACTTTAAACGTTTTGTTAGTTGTAGCATTACCCGATTTTTTTTCTGTTGTGAAATAATTCATAAAAGAAATATTATATTGTGATTTCAAATTTGTGTGATATTACCTATTGTTGGTTCTGTTGCAAAACATACTTTTTGTGTTTTTGTATGGCATTTAATTGTAAAACGGATTATAAGATCGAAGGTAAGAGAGTATGTACCTTAAAATATAGTATTTCTTTTCTAAAAAGTTTGAAAAAGAAGTGATAGCGCGGGTCAAAGACGTCTTGTTGTCAAAATTTGAACACGTGCGTTTACAATTCTGTGTTGCAATATATGACAACACCGCCTCAATAAACTATTGATTGCGAACGTCCTCAGTAACGGCCACGTAAATTTTTAGATTTCATATAAAGCGTATATATTGTAAAGTTTAGTAAAATCTTTTGTGAAATTTATTAAAATCTTTTGTAAAAATGTCGACACTTGATATTCCCAAGCTGTCATCCACCCAAGTACTAACCATGCCCAACGTCGCTTGACTTCGGTGATCGATTTACCCGCTTCCTCTTAAGTTCCCCACCTGTTCTCCTAACGAAGAACGAGTTCTGATTGATACACTGCATCTGATTTAAGCTCTTCATTCTTGTAAAAAGCATTTTTATAACACTTTATTCAAGCATGGTCATTGTTACAATAAAAACTACTTAAAGTACAATAATAATCGTCAGTAAAATGTATCATACATTTAAAAATATTTAACTACTGGAGTTATAAATAAATTATTTTCACTTACATTTGTTGTAAAATTTACAATATATTTTACTTGATTTTACTAAATTTATTAGAAGTCCTAGCTGTAGGTTTGTGTAAATTATGTTTACAATATTATTTTGGTAGGGATTAATAATAAGACTTGTAATTATTACAATATTTTATAGGAAATCATACAATAATATCTTTACTATAATAATTTTACTATAGTGTTTATTAAAATTTACTATATATTTTAGTATTTTTAGTAAATTTATTAGATATTCTAACTATACTTTTTTAGAAATTATGTTTACAATATTATTTTGGTACAGATTACTGATAAATAATGTAATTAATACTATATTTTATTGGAAATTTTACAATCTTTACTACAATATCTATTTAAGAAATAAAAAGTCTATGCTTGTCAGGTGTTATTAATATCAAATACCAATGTATGGAAAATTATCATTTCCCAGACCACCCCATGATCATTATACAATAAGGGCGTATTTTGTCTACACAGTGGCACTTTAAATACTGCTGTATTTACTGGACTACCGTTGATAATACAGTGTTAGTTAGAGTCCTCTCTGATGATAGGTATGTACACCTACCTGTACTGACGAGAACAAATGAGTTCGAAACCGGTCTGCAAGTGGTTTGTTCTTTGTAGACAAAATACGCCCTTATTATATAAGGATCATCGGGTAGTCTTGGAAATGGAATGGAACTTTCCATACATTGGTATTTTACTACAATAATCTTTTTTGTGTACATCTAGATCAGGGGTTCCCAACCCTTTTCAGTTAGCGGCGAACTTAGAAGTTTGGTATTTTGCCAAGGCGCCTTTCTTGAGTATCAAAAATGTCGTTACTTCCTACTGTCATTGGAGAGCCCTCATCACCTGATTGAACATAAAAGGTCACTGGCGGTAAGCAGAGTGCTTACCAAAAAGAAAAAAGTCGTTACTTTTATTTGTGGCCTCACCAGATTCAAATTATTTTATTCATCATAGAAATTGTATTACAATTTATAACACTAGTCAAGGAAATAAACAAGTAAATATAACTTAAAATATAAATAAAAAGTATAAATAACAACAGAGCAGTGTAATAACTACAACAATGCTGTGCTCAACCCTGGACAAGCCTAAGAGCTATAGGTTTATATTCTAAGAATTCCTTGACAGAATAAAATTCTCGATAATATAAGAATTCCTGTGCTTTATTTTTAAACACTTTTGTGTTAAATTCACCCATTATAATGCACACGTTGGGAACCCCTTATTTAGAGGTTTAACTACATCTGTATTCTGTCCCCTGATATTTATAATCGATGGTATATACAGAGTGTTATGAAAATTATTTATATATTTGAGATATAAAGAAATTGAAGAAAAATAACCATAAATGGTGCTTTGAAGCGACCTTATCTCAAATCCGAAAACCCACGTGCAAGGCCCTGGCGAGGGATATCAATAGTCTACTAGGGTAGGTGAAGTCTCAAAAACGCCAGTGAATGGTCGCCGGTGTTGTCGTATTTAAACAAACACTTTAAAAAACAATATAATTTTTCATTACCTTTTTGAACAATTTCTTCCATAATATAAAATGACTATGTCATAAATGCATCTTTGCAACACAATAGTAGTATCACACAAATTTGAAATCCTATCACAACATTTATCATTTATTATAACTTATTTCACAACAGAACAAAAAACGATAATGCTACAACTTGTAAATTTAACACTTTATTCATTAAGTCAGAAACACCCTCGTATACAAACACGTGGAATCTTCTAAAAGAACGTAATTTTATGCAATACATCTATAATAGTTTGCTCCGGGTGTACTTAAAAGGTTCACCTATAGTTGCCCAGGCTAGCTCTCAGGATCGTTGATTCTCCTACAGCCTCAAGTACTCTGTGTCTATCAATAGTAACTTTGGGCGCCACTGGTTTTTTGGAGAAACCAGAACCTTCTGAAGAAATTTATTGAAACAAAAATAATCATTTAATTACTGTGATTTTATTCCACACTTTAGATAAGCGAATTAAATGACATCAACTGGTTATTCGAAATCAAATTAAAATCTTACTTATTTCATTTTACTAAAATTACGTAGGTACATTTATTGATACAATATACGGAACCTGAAAAAGAGTGAATTTAAGACGATGGTATGTTTAACCGGGGTAAGTCGAAATTGCAGTACGCTGTATACTTTAATTACCCAGGGAAAATTCATGAATTTTGTTTTCTGGTGCGTGTAGTTATATATATATATGGTTTAAAACGAAAGCATACCTTATTGTCTTTTACAATACTGTTACTTGAAAGTGAAAATATCTTAATTTCGATAAAAAAATTGTCTATGGTCAATAATTAAATAAAAAAATGTCATGATACCCGATCGGATCCTTCCTCAGACAAGTTTCCACTCACAGACTGGCGTCCACGAGCCACCACCTACGAATGAACTGCTTTTCCGAATGGGGATGTCACTGGCAACTGACCGTTGAAAATTCTGTTTGAAGCTTGACGCTGACCATGATCTTGACTTGAAGTTTCTTATGGAAGTACTTCGTAGAGGAACATCGTCGTCCCAAAAATAGAACGGACCTTCCTGGAGTAGGAAGAACTATCCAGCAGTTGAATGAAACCCTGGCCCCATCGTGGAAAAATCCCATCCAATAATAGAAAATACCATCTCATACTAGAGCATACCATCCCATACTAGAGCTGCTACTCCTTACTAGAGAATACCGTCCATAAGTAGAACTGACCCAGTAGTAGAACCCTAAAATAATTTTCTACCTTAATAATTGTTCTCTAACAAAATAGTAACGGCCAATCTCGCTACAACAACCCTTTATCACTTATAAATCAACACCTACCTCTACCATGAGGGAATCATATGGGATTCTGCCGTCACACGACACCCATAAACTAAATCTTCAAAAATCATAGACATCCTTCGTGTTTCTGCACCCATATAAACCGAAAGAACTTAAAGATGTTATTTACTTCACTGCACCGACCATCTCGCCGCAAAATTACACTTTTAACGAAGACTTCAAGAAATTAGCACCTCATCTTCGGACTCCTTGACAGAAAGTGTCTTGCCTTTCTTTACCCTTTATCAGCAAAACTTGGTCCCAAAAAAAGTCACTTCCTCTTGTCCGACCAACCTACCAAAAAAAAACAAGTTTCCGGTCTTTCGCTGGCTCCATCAACGAAAACCTAACTAATAACCAAAAATATCCTGAGCCACTCCCTATTAGTGACAAAGGCCTGAAATAAAAAGGAGGATTTGCACCTAATCCTATTCTGTGCTCGCTGTTCTTCTCGACCGCTGCCGATCATCTGTTATCGATTTTTACAAATCCTGAAAAGTCATCGACTCCTTGCTGTCAATCGAAAAATAAACAAAACCACAAGAATCCCCGTTTTATAAGGAAAAATCTATAATACAAATTAATTAAATAATCATGAAATTTAGAAATAATATACAATGGAGGTCAAGTATTGTTTTACGTCACGTATTTTGTTCTTTTAGGTTATTCGTTGGAATCTCGACCTGGTCCCCTGACATTTGCAACTATCTGGAATTAAGACTTTTATGGTTTGTTTTAATGAAAACCCTTCCAATGATTTGTCTTCTATCCTACAATATTTGAAGAACTTTTGTCGAGCTGTTATGAATTCAAATGACATTGGCTCACATCGGAATATGTTTGTTTTTATTTATTAACGTTTAAAATTAAAGTGAACAAGTGAACTGAAGTGTTTGTATCCTTTTTAAATCATAAAACAGTAGCATTTACCTCAAGATAGGTATCTTGGGATTTTTAAATGCTACAAGTTACCTCTTAGAAGAAAAATCTTTATTTCCACATATTAGTAAGAGTCCTTATTGAGCAAGGAACATTTGTTCTATATTTCATTAATATGAAAACCAAGAATTTCATAACTGACGCAGCACACATTAGCTTCTGTATCAAGATTATCGAGTCGTGACACAAGCCATCCTTCCTCATAAATTAAATACTAATGAATAACGCGGAAAATACATATCCCCTATATTTTAACGGTGTATCTAACACCATTCTGAAATTATAATGAAACTTTATGGAAATGCCATAAGCTTGCTACCTATCTTGACATTTTGAAAGGAGAATTATATTTATTAAGAATATAATTCAACCGGTTCACGACATGCATCATGTCTTGAGCTAAAGTGGTTTTAATATTACTGTATGTTCGTTAATTAAACCAAAAGAACCCAATTTTTCCTCAACTCTCTGGACGACTTACGCCAGTGGCATGTCTGCTGTCATCTTACATTTTACTTCATGTTAAGGCCGTACTTTGTGCAGAAATTTATTAGCGGCTCAAAGATAAGAATGCGTACTTCTTGTCCGAACTTTTACATAAATTTTCTTATTTTTTTCGGCAAAGGACTCTATCTATACCTTATAAATAGAAACATTTGTTTACAACAATTTAATTTGTCCAGCTGGGTATTTCAAATAACCTTTCCAGAATCCTACAGTAGCGAAACGTTGTTAATCATTAAATAAATATGCGCATTGTAGAGCATTATTAATTTATAAATATCGACCTACACCACAAAATTATCTTTTTTGTAATTCTTGTGAATTTTTTTTGTATATTTAGATATAATACCAATATTACTTCTTCCAATTAAATTTCTGGGCAACGCATTTGCGCCACTGTTGCCAAAAAACACACCCCGAACAAACACCAGGTATCTACGGTAATACGTTGTGTTGGGGAAAACCGATGATTTTAATAATCGAGTACTTGATACTCGAGCGATTTTAATAATCGAGTGAATCGCTTGAAATTACAATACACCACCGACTGCTCGACCGGCAGCCCAGCCGTTTCCATGTGATCACTGATCAGGTAGGGTATTTAGCAGGCACGTAACTACGGGTGGGCACAGGTTTAGCTAAAAAATTGTAGTAGCCACCAAAAAAATTCCAGAAATTTATTTATTTGTGAATAATGAATTTTTACCACGTGTCTCGATACCAAACAAAAAAACTGCAAAAAATCACCCAAATATGTATTTATTGTTCGGGTTTATTCTTGTGCTTTTTTAAAACCAAAAGTATTAGCAAGAGTTATTTTTCTTCACATCTTTTTCAATCTACGAGCATAAAATAAGTAGATATTTAAAATGGCTTGTCAAATTCTTCGACTTTAAATTATCAGGTGCCCACTGTGTGCCCTTCAAAAATGTAGAATTAGTTACGCGACTGGCAAAATAAGAAAATTGGTTATTATTTTTTTAAATTCATGTTTATAGTTACCTAAAAGTTCCTGTTTAAATTTATGAATGTTTACTTTTGGATACCAAAAAATTTGTCGATACCTATGTTTTGTTAACTATTTTGATCGTTTTCTTATTTTTCATTAACATGTTCTATAATGTATGTTATTTTTAAGAAGTGTTCTTGAGTTTAATAATAAAAAGTTCTTGTTTAGATTTAAAAATGTTTACCTTTTTCAACCACAATTGGCAGATGGTACCCAAAAAAACCGTGAGAAACTCGTTTACTATAAGATTACCAACGCGTTTTTCTATATATTTTGTTAACCATTTTGTTCGTTTTGTTATTTTTCATTAACAATTTCTATTATTATGTTATTTTTGAGAAGTTTTCTCCAGTTTATAGTAAATAAAAATTTAAAAATTATATCCTTTAATTTTTTAATATTTACAATCGGAGACCTAAACTACGCCACTGGCTAGCCAGTTGAAACAAAACTTTACAAAACCCATGTCGCGATGACTCCGCTAAGGGATTTAGCATACTTTTTTTATATGCACTTTCTCGTTTATGTGCCTTTAAGAAAGGCGTATGTTGTGTTACCTGCTCAGCGTCAAACTCGAACGTCGTTAATCGGATGGCGCGGCGCGTAGACGTGTATCAAGTGACATTTTTCAGTTTTTCGCCGAGAATTTATAACTAGATTATTTCCTATCGAGCGAAAAACTGTTCGAATATACGAGCAGTTTTTTAGCTCGATCACACTAGAGCGATACATTTCCGCCGGCGTCAAGCGAAGCTCGGGTATCGAGTGAAAGATAATGAGTGACGAGCGACGGTTTTCGCCTAAATAGATAACTGGAGCGGTTTTTTTAATAATCGAGCGATGTCGTTTATTTCAATAATCGAGTGATCAAGCGGTTTTTCGCTCGAGCGATCACAACACTAGTAATACAGTTAAAACGAATCTTAAAAAGATCACAGGCAGTGCCTCCTATAACTCCGGGCCGCGAAGAGTAGTCACTCCGGTATTACTGTCGTGGGACGTTTTCGCCATTTTAGAACTGTCAAATCTCGTTGACCGCCGGTTACAAATTTTATTTTGCAGTTCATTTTAATGATATTACGAACAGTTATTTATTAAAACATTAACAGGGTGTTTCCTGGGTTTGTGTAGAGGATATTAAAAGTGTTTGTGATAATATATCTCATATATTTCGTCCATAATCGTGTGCTAACCGGATCGGCTCTCTCGTAAGGAAATTCCGCCGTGTGTAACAATTTTTCAGCGTTTTAGTGCTTATTTGCGTTAGAATTTCAGTTGAATACCGCAAAGCCGGTAATTTAAAAAGCAGTGTGTGCTCTTCTAGTTTGTCACATTTTAGAGTTTAAAATTGGATGTATAGGATTACTTACGTAAACTAGTAACAAGGTAAGTTTTTGAACATTCTACATAATGACAAAAACGTATTGTGTTCCTGGGTGCAAATCGAATTATCCGAGTACAATAAAAGCCGGTGGATCTATGCTATCGACTTTTGGTTTCCCAAAAGATGAAATTTTGAAAAATATTTGGCTAAAAGCTATTCCCCGAGATAGTTGGTCACCTACCCAACATTCTGTAGTTTGTAGTAATCATTTTGCAGAAAGTGATATCATTAGGGAAGAGATTTATAATTTACCAGACGGAACTGTGAAAAGAATTCCAACAAAGACTGGGTTGGTTCATTTCCTTCTATTTTTCCAAATTTACCTGTATATTTATCTAAAAAAGTACCTGTGCCAAGAAAATCTCCCGATGAAAGACATAATGAAAATCTAGCTCGTCATAATGAATTAAATGAATCATTTGAAAACTCAGATAAAATTCATAGTTTTCAAGACTTACTTTAAACTATTTTAAAAAAATTAATATTTGTGAGTCTTGGACAGTAAAAGTAGAAGAAGATAGAAAAATTTATTTTTATATTCTAAATTTAACAGAGGACCTTATTAGCATTGTAAGTCAAATTTCAATTGATACAAATATGTTTGTTAAGGTATTTATAAATAATACAGAATTAACTTTTAAGAACTTAAATTGGATTTTACCTTTTAATTTGAAACTAACTAGATGGTCCCAACTAGAAAATTTATTAGTTAGATACAAAGATAAAATATCTATCGACAAATCATTCACTTTTTTAATAGAAAGGAGTGTATATTTTTTGAACGAAGCTTATAACAAACTGGTTTCAGAATCAGACATATTGCAGGAGGAGAATGATTCAAAAGACAATAATAATTTAAATTATATGTTACCAATTTTAATTAATCAAGTACAATTACTCATTTTGAAAAAAAAGCGACAAAAGCTGACACTACCCTGACAACAGGGTGTCTATGAAATATTCTCCTCGATAACAAAAAAAACTTTGGGACAAAAGATACTGTTCATACATGTTATGATTTTAAATTCCATTCCATTTTAAACTTCCCACCAAACACCATTTGGCAACAGCGCATCGCTGCTCTGTACACGGCCTGTCTGAAGTCGGCAATGTCACAGGTCTAAATATTTAGGTACAAACCCATTTATCTCAAGTTTTGTGCAAACCCATTTATCTCAAGTGTTGCGCGCCGTACCCATCTGTTTTTAGTTACCAATTGTATGTAGGTTAGTAGACTACCAGTGATGCCAAGCCAAAATGCGTGCTTCGCCCTTGTTCGATGGAAATCGTTCCTCAAACGCCTCACTCGTTTGAATTTGAAACGACTTCTAGTTTGTTTTGACATGTTGACGTGGGCGTCGCGATGGCTGTCTCTTGATTTGATCTCAGGATTTGCGGGTTTAAATATAAAAAGTAATTTCCATAACACCACGAATGTGCTTGCCATGCCACATTCAGTAAGAAAACACAAACCTTACATAAAGTCATATTTTTTTCAATAAATATTTTCTTCAAGGAAAGAAAATCTTAAATCATAACCTATTCAGGTGGAAAATAATCATACTACAAAGGGGAGGGGAGTGTAGGAAAATAAAAGCCTGCAATATCTCTTGAACAAAACAAACAGGCAATCTTTTGTCTAGAACATGCGTCCCGTGTCGCCTTAAGGGTTCGGTGGATGTTCCTGACATGCAAATTTTCGGAAAGGAGGATTTCACTTATTTTCTTTTTGTTGCACCGTATTATTCGTTTTACCTGTGTGAAATTAAAATGTAGTTAAGTAGTATGTCTTAAAGATGAATTGAAAATAGGATTTAATAAACCTGATTTTATTTATTTGTTATTTACATCTCGAATTTATTTGGATTTTTGTTTGCTCAGAGTATCGTATAGGGTATGAAAAAATTAATCTTTCCACTTGTTTCCAACATCATGTAATTAACAATGAAACTCTTCTTCTCGTTCCTGTGCTTTTGCAACTTTTTGAAATAATTTCCACAAACCAGTATTAGCGAATCAAAGTGCAAGCGTAATTAGTTACATGGTCGGACAGGTAAAAGTAATAGAGAAGTAATTAAATGGTTTGCCGTTATTAAAATTGGTTCGCAGCAAAATTAGCCATTAAATCATTTGATCAGCATAAAAATATTTTGTTTGCAATAAATAAAAATCAGGTTGCAACAATTGTTCAGCAAAAAATGCTACAAACTGTCAACAATTTAACCGATATCAGTCCGCTTGTGTTCGCTTAATTAACAGTTGAGCTGCGAAATGATTACTTGGTCAGCAAGATTTTACAATTGGTCAGTAGAAAAAAACATGCCTAGAGACCGTTTACTTCAGAGGTTTGCATATTAAAGAATGGTTATCAATATAAATCATTGGATTGCATTTGTTTTCAATAATCGGTTCGTTATTGTGGTCGGAGCGAAAGCAATCGCATGATACGAGTAGCTAATTGAGTGCGTGTGTTTTCATTGGGTGTAGCAGTCAAAAGGTGTAGCGGGGGCGGGTTTTCACTTGTTTTCCCAGGGCACTGTCACTATTTCACATTTTATTGCTTTTTTTTGATGACCAAGATTAAATATGGATCGCTCATAGCTGCTTATATATTTAATTTGCGTACCAAAATAATTTAGAGCACTCTAGTATGAAATTAATTACTGACCGATTCAGAAATGTTTGCTGTCCATAAGTTGCTGACCAACTAGCCATTTTGGCTGACCGATTACATTTTTCTGTTCGCAAAAATAAGAATATTTTGCTAACCAGTTAAATGATACCCAAAGTAATATAGGGATAAAGGATTATTCCATGCCCTGCGGTTGTGTCAACAAATTTTTTGTCACGTCAGTAATGTAAAATTATGACAAACGTTAAAATATATAGTGAGGGGGTTTGGATTTTCATTTTTTTTAGCTTTTAAGGGGTCGCGATTCCCTTTTCTGTTTGTCTAGAGGTTTCAATAATAAAGAAGTTGGATGGGCCATCAAACTTTAAAAGTTAACAGTAACAATAATTACACAGAGAAGTAGGCCGTGTACAATTGAAATCTTCTAACGTTGAAACTCTTAATATAGTAGGGTCTTAATTTTATTGTAAAGAGGGGCACTTAATTTTTGCAGCCTTCGTGGTTTAATCCCATGTTACTCTTAAAATCTTGAATGGGAAGGAGGCCAAGTGGCACATCATTTTAAATGCTGTTTAATTCTCTTTGCAATAATACCAAAATTTATTACTTTTTTAGTAGTTGTTCTAAGAAATCGCGCTCCAATTATAAACTTATTCATGTAAATTTTTAGGCGATGACTTCGCCCCCTTTGAAAAGGGTGTCACCCGGATTGACTACCTATGGATTGTCAAGTCAATAATGTTGTTTTTAATAATAACCTCAAAAAACGATAAATTATCGTATTATCGGAAAGAAACAACCTTTAAAATGGTATGTCACTTGACCACCCTTCCCAGTAAAGATTTAAGGGGTAACATCTACTGCTCCCAGGGGGTGAGACCACAAGAATTGCATATATTCTTTAAAAGCGTCCACATTCACAATAAAATTTTCAATTTTTAATATTATTTACTTAATATTATTGATGGACAGTTTTCAAATTGACACCATGCATCGATTTACTTTCCTTATAAATTCTGAACTTTAACAGTCCATATTTTGACGTTATGACTTTATATTGACGTAACTGATTTTATCTTCTTCCCTCCCATCGTAAATAGATCAAACACCCTGTAGGATTACCATTAACAAAGGGCGGGCATTTGTTAAACGAAGCGGGGAGCGCGCCCAAGCGGAAAAACCTTTAAGTTTCGCTTAACTTCGGGCCGGCAACCGACAATGATTAACATCACTTTTAATCCGAGCAAATGACCCAGTTATTTACCAAAGAGAACAAATGTTTTCAAATTCGTAAATTAATTAACAGGCCGGAGATTCGGCGAAAGGTTGTGGAAATCGTATTTTCGCGCTGTCGTAAATCACAAATATTTTTACATTTCACAGGTAATATAGTTATTTTTACGATTATTTTACTTTCCAACACTTATGCCCGTGTCCACCAATGAAAATTCAACAATTAACTTTTAACTGACAGTAATTGCATCGCTAATCGTCGATTAAAACGCATTGCAGCGCCCTCTAGTCTGGAGAACAATGTTGTTTTTTTTTTATGGTCAAGTACAAGCACTATAGGAAAAATCTTTTAGGGCAGTCTGCGTGTGCGCAAAAAGCGATTCACGTTGGTTTTGAATCGTTGGAGGTTATATTCGTTGGGAAAAACGACGTCGGGAAGGTCGTTCCATAAGGATGAAGTCCTCCAGATTAAAGAATTCTTAAATAATGAAGTTCGAGGAGTACTAAGCTTAACCACTTATGGATGGGCGGCAGTGGTTCGTCGTGTATTTCTGCTATTCGCCGCTCTGGGTGGAATTAAGAGGGCAAGGTCAGCCGAGCACTTTCCATGAAAATATCTGTAAAATAGAGTCAAATCCCCAACCTGTCTTCGATGTTCTAGGCCGTCGAGGTTCTTCGTCAGCTCGTGGTCTCCAATCAGACGAATGGCCCTCCTTTCGATGGAATCCAGTAGCCGAAGAGTATGTTTGGGTGCAGAGCTCCAGCAGTGATGGTCGAATCTGGGCTTTGTATAGCGTCAAAAGTTGTTGAGGTGTGTACAACTTTCTGGTTCCACAACGTGGTTATGCCAAGACGTATTTCCTCCCAGATTGACGCCCAGCAAATTAATAGATGAAGCCAGTGGGATTGCGTGTCCCCGATGACTATCTCCGGTTCTGTAATGTTAACCTTTTTAGAGAAAACTGCTGCCTGGGGTTTTTAGCGTTAAATTCGACTTGGTTACTGTCACCCCAAGCCAAAATTTCTTCCAGGTCTTTGTTGAGGCGTGATACTTCATGCTGTCTGCGAAAATGTGCGTCGGCAGCCGTTGTCTGTGCATTCAAAGAGAAAGATGAGATAAGTGTGTTATCGTCAGCAAAACTAAATATCGGATTTTTCGTTTTCACTAGAAGGTCGTTAATGTAAAGTAATAACAGAGTGGGAGACAAATATGGACCCTTGAGGAACACCGACATTGATGGTGAAGGTGTTTGAGACAAATTCGTCAATCGCCACTTGTAGGGAGCGGTCCTTAAGGAAGCTAGACAACCATGCACAGAATCGACTGGGCATACCATAGGATCGCAGTTTACTTAGAAGTCCCCCATTCTAAACACGATCAAAGGCTTTAGAAATATCCAGTGCAACAGCCCGAGACTCCCCCATGATGTTCGATTGCGTTGTTCCAAAGATGGGTGACATAGGCTAGAAGATCTCCAGTTGAGTCTATTCAAGGGTTGACTTGTCAGAAAAAGTGTTTACCGTGACTTTGGAGTCACAAAGATGCTGTAAATTCATTTTCAGACATGGCTCGATATAATTTTGAATTTATTGAGAAGTTCCTATCTAAAGCGGTACAGCGCCTCTCAGCAACGCTCTACGGCATTTCATCAGGTATAAAAGTTGTAGAGGTGGACCTAAACTCCACGAAAAACCAAATTACTGATATTCCACTTCACGGACCCCCTATTGTCACCGTCTATCTAACTATAGTATTTTTTAAAGTGTAGAATTATCGCCCAGAAAAATCATTCGTAGCGACAAACTAACAAGAAGTTACACTACGGTGTAACCACAATATAACAAAGAATACTGTTTACATCTGACTCTCTTTCTGGAATATTAATATATCCCATAGTCCTGTGTAAACAACCTAAGTCCCGACGATTTGTCTGTACTCATTGAGCTGTAAACTAGAATTTGACTTTGTTTAGTAGTTGATTCCCCTCACGTTCCATTGCAATTGACGAACACATTCGATTTTTATTCTACGGGCCATAAATAGCGAAACGTTGAATTTAAATTTGAATTCGGCTTTTAAATCGTTTTACATTCGCAGGAAAGCCGTTCCTGTGTCGCCTTGAATAAGATATTTCAACATGGTATTGTGCCAGCGATAAAAAAATCCATTTAGTTTATATTTTCAGCAATTCTAATCGATCAAGTTTAAGTCAGACGGTGCATACTTTAACAAATGGCAGAAGCTGCATTAAAAGGGCATATATAAGGCAAAATAATGACATTTCATCTATCTTTGAAAGGTGGAAAGTTCACGTTTTTTTACTTTTACTTTCCACCCGGGTGGAAAGTAAAATATTTTTTTGTAATTTAAAAAAAAATCGATATCTCAAAATAATATTCTAATAGCTTTGCGTATTTAGATACTTTTTCCCTAATTGATAGAGTGGTCCTCGGCATTGAATATTGTGACCAAATCGTTGATATCTTCTTTGTCTTGGCATTTTCACTGAAATAAGCTAGTAGCGCCGACTCAGAACCAGGATTTTGAACTTTGTTTCCCGTACACCATTCTTTGAAATAGTTATATGCCTTGTCATATCTCGGGCGGCTTTTAGTTGGCAGAAGATCTTCTTCTACTATTTTGGCCGCTTCTCGAATTTCTGGTGGAGTAGCAGCAAAATCAAATTCCTCATCTGATCCTGATTCCTGATCTGAGCATTTTTCTGTGAATGAAAATGAAAAATACAATACCCTGCATTTCGAAAACGAAGCGACATGCGAAAAACTTTTATACCACATTTTCGTCTTAAAATAAGGTGAGGATTCACCTCCTTCATTTTTTCAGAGAGGTTAGGTATATCTGCCCATCTATACGTAATATAAATGTACTTAAGAAATAGATAATTTGTTCGGCCACCTTGTCCGAAACGTAAAGAAGGTGGAAAATATTTGTAACTTCTGGTAGCTCATAAACTGTTTGTTAGCGATTTCAAACTGATACATTTTCTTTAATTTCTGGAATTATAAATTTTTGTGCGTCTAGAAGCTCTGGTGAGGTACGTCCATTTTTTAATTTTAAAGATGAAAAAGGCATAATTAAAAACAATCTGCGTTATTAGCTGGCTGTGGTGTTTGGAAAATTTTACAAAAATTACTCTCTGATTGTGGGTAATAAAATTGATTCTATGTGATTGGACGCATCTCATTAGACATAAATTATTACTGACGGGCACAAACTATCATGTCTATATTAATTATGTCAATGATTATAATATACAACCATATTATATGTATTTAATGGCATAATTACCGACTTATTACAAACGAGTAAAGAAAAATACTGTTTCTTTAACCCGTGTGGAAATTATGTTTAATAAATTCATTTTCGATAACCAAGCAACCAACACGCAATAGAAAATTTGCCACCCTGCCTCTGCAATACTTGGCGATATTAATTTTGAGTAAAGTTCTAACAAATATTTTCTATAACGTCCAAAGTCTGTCACGTATAAGTTTGACATACTAATTTAGTTGCCATGATTTAAAAAATAATAATTAAAAGTTCACATTAAAATGGTATTCACAGCTTAGTGAAAGGTTTCATTATTTAGTTGACCTTAGTGCTTATTTGTGATAATGAGCTTTACAATAACGAATAAACGTTGGCTTGACAGCATTGTCCACAGGTCCAATAGTCCATTCATAAAACTATTGGAAAGTGAAGCTGTGATTGTGTGAAATGTTATTGAAAATCAATAATGGGTGGAAGAGAGAACTACATGTGTGTGCGCTGAATGGCAACAATGTTGAAGTCTGGTTATATCAGATTGTTAACTATTCAAACGTAACCATACTTACAGATGGAAAGGTAAATCCTTATTTAAGTGATCCACTCTTTTACAAACTAGACATGAATGCACCATGATTGTTTATAATAAATACGTTGTTTGTTGTTAGCCATGATTGTTTATAATAAAGACGTTGTTGTTTATATGAACGAAGAGTTTGTTTAAATTTTTTTTAAACTTACTGCTAACACCGTTTTATCCCATGTACCGAGAACGATCGAGATATTATTATACCGTTTAGTAATTCTGCTTTTTAAAATTAAATATATCAGACAACGACTTTTCTGTTAAATAAACCTTGAAAACTTTTACAAACTTCTGGGACAATCGAGTTTAATAAATTGAAAGTCCTCGAAGGAAAAAATATCCCATGCATCCAGTCTCGAGAAATGCTGAAGAAAAACCCAGTAACTGTCTGGAATATTGTTAGGCAACTTTGGCGCACTTTCGAAATTAAATTTGCGAGTTGAAAAAAGAAAGGAAATAGGTCATTTGACTAAGAATAATCCCGCTTTTTTCTAACAGCGTGCGGTTTTCTACAGTAACGTACTGTACGCAAATGTCGCAAATTTCCCACATAAATAAAGATTCAGACTTTTATTCACTGCTAAATTGATAAGAGATGGATATATAAATTTACATATACGAGACGAAGATGCATATTCCCCATACTATCCTCTCAACGTGCAACCAGTAAAACCCCTTAACAGATAATATTTACAGCACCTCACATCGAATGCCGTTTGGGTGTGCATCCTTGTCTTACACTTATGCACTAGCATATGTCTTGTCTATTCCTTGTTGTTTTGATATTAACAGAAAATTTTCTGGGGTGTTATTGTCGCCGAATTGTAAGGATTTTAACGGATTTTACCACATTTTAAGGGTACGTCGTAAGAGTGGCGTACGTAACCATTAACGTCCGTCCGTTTTGGGCTCGCTCAAAGGTAGGCAACTCTAACGTTCTCCTACGGCGCGTTTTACGTAAGATGTTTTTCGATAACCGCTGTATAACCAATTTTCCCCTTAAGTTTTATTTGAATTTAATTTAATCAGATTATTAAGTAGATGGCTATTTTTGGAAATTTAATTTTGTCACCATTTTTGAATTCTATCCAGAGGTGAATTCCCCACCCAGGAATTATTTATTAAGCCAATCTAAGTCTTGAATCATTATACTTTGAAGATGTAAGAACTGGTTGACACTATGAGTAAAGTGGCCAGTCTTAGCAAGTAATGAAAAAATCCACCGCAATCTGAAGGCGTGCTTACTTAATTAGTTTTTTACGAACGCTGTTCTTTACGATTACGATTTCGATTATTTTTGTAATGTCAAGGATGCCAGGCGTAATGCCATTGCCGACTTGACACGCATGTGTCAGTCGGTCTTGGGTGGGCCCACCATCCATTCCTCGCTAACTGGAAGAAGCTGTCAGCAGTCCACCAGAAAGAGGGCAAGAATTTTGTCTGGAAGTAAATGATTTTAATTTATAAGTATAGTTAGTTGAACGTAGGACGATGCCTAACTTTTGTTCAAGCTATGCTTATTGTTGTATTGGCTCGGGCATGTCCAATGAAGACAATAACAATGCAAGTTATTATATTGAACACGGAGGGCTTTTACTTATTTAATTTTACTGTCGTCATTGAGGGTTGATTTAAGGGTTAGTCCTTGCGTATGTCGAGTCACGCGACCCGAAGTACTCGTAGTTAATTATTTACAATTTATATACAATCAGAAATAAACTGAACTATCATTCAATTGTTTCAACCAACCTATCATTCATCTGTCATGTACTCTGTTTAAATTTAGATTCATTTTCATTATTTACAATATAAAATAAACCTAAGCTAACATTTTGTTCCCAACTAAAGGGATCTCAACTACCCTAATAATTTCTAAAAAAAATTATAACTCGGGGTAGTTACTAATGCTAACTTAAGATATTTTAACACTTACTTTTGATGTCACAATCGGGTAATAAGATATCACAGCTACTAGTTTTCGTAAATCAATTTTAGTTGTTATTTAGACTCGCAATAAAATTCACGAGTGTTCGAAGATATATCAGAGTTCTTTATACTCGCACTGAAACATACGAGTCTTTGAAGAAATACCAGAGTTATATATACTCGCACGGAAACTACGAGTGTTTAATGACAGTCCGGTATTTTTTAAACTCGCCGGAAACACGAGTAGGCGAAGATAAAAATTTTCTCAGAGAAAATCCGCGGTTGACTGTTCTCGGAATTCTTTATGTAAAACACGCTGAAACCTGTAGTCACCATTGCGGCTCCCGTTTTGAAAAAGTAAAATCGCGAGTGAGCGCGGTTCTGGGGATACCAGAAAACCGACTGACTTCTAAAACAATTTTGTATTTCATCCTTCCCAACGTTACATTGCGTCATTCTTAAACCATCTAATCTCTTGCCGTCGACGCCCGTAAATCCTTTCTCATGATTTTTGCTGATGAAGCATATTGAAAAATTACGTCAACCTTCGATCCAATTTCCTTATTAAGTTATTAGAATAATTTTACGGAAAAAAAATTAATTAGTTTTCTGGAATTGGTAAAAAGGTATTTTTGACAACATTATGTGAACACCACAAGAAAATAATAAAACATGATTTTTGCTGATGAAGCATATTGAAAGATTACGTCAACCTTCGATCCAATTTCCTTATTAAATTATTAGAATAATTTTACGGAAAAAAAATTAATTAATTTTCTGGAATTGGTAAAAAGGTATTTTTGACAACATTATGTGAACACCACAAGAAAATAATAAAACATGCGAAAAGTATCATTTTTCGCACGTGGACTAGAATTACATTACTGTCGGATCTTATAGAAATAACTTAAAAACATAAATATTTTTGTCGTACGTACTTTTAGCAAAATGTTACAAATACTACTGTATTAACTGGATTGCGGTTTTTAAAAGAAATACAAAATTTGTATAAATAGCATATTAGACATTTTGCTTTTTTCCCAGCGTTTGCGATAGCAGCCGCCTACGACTCTCTGGTTATTCTTCTATAAACGCAAGTGTCCATAATGTTGCGACTCGACTCACAATGTGCACTTTTGTTGAAAATATACATGGCGGCGATTAACTTTACAAAAACCGTGCGCTTTACTTTACAGTGCGTAAAATTTAACTTGCTTAGATAGTAGGTAGTTTGTTTTTTGCTATTTACAGTAATGATCGAGGGTAAACTTATTTTAAAGTGGTAGTGAAGTTGCCCCAACAGGATAGAATACGCCTTGCATTATGTTCAGTCCTATTTATCGATAGGATTACAGATTTTGGCTAATAGGAAAAAAAACTTTTCTTTTAAACAACTGTTGAAAGCGTCGGAAAACTTTCGGGACAATTGGGTTAAGCAAATTGAGTCCGGGAAGAAGAAAAAAATGTAATTCATCCATTCTCGAGAAATGCGAGAGAATAGCAAGAGGCGCTCTAGTAAGTTAGTAGACTTTAAATTGAATTTGTAAGTTGACGAAAGTTTGAATGTGAACGTATTTTTACACAACATATTTTTATTTTTGTTTATATGGCAGGTAACAAATGATAGGAAATATAGCAATGACAGAGTTTTCCCTTGTTATAGGAACAAATAATTACACTAGCTGAAAGAGGTTTTAACTTTGGTCTATAATCATAAAGGTAGATCTCACAATTCGCCCGTTGCGTTTTCACCGATGTTGGTCATATCGCCGCTATAGAAACCAAACTATTGTTTTTGCTATTAATCTATTGTTCCAATTAAATTATTTATCGACAGATTGTTAATTAAGTTCTAGTTATATAATTGGAAACTGTACATTTCGAAATGCTTGCTTATTTTTTAATTTAAAGGACGGAATAAATGTACCAAAAATGTTGAAAAAGGGCATTTTATGTGCCTTATTTTTAAAAAATGCAGTCATATGCTTAAAATATGCAAGAATATGCTTAAAATATGCTTATTTTAATTCGATATATGGAACTATTTTATAGGAATTATTACATGAGATCGGAGCTATAATCTAAAAACGTAGTTAAGTCAAGTCATATCTAAAGTAATCATACCTTATAGGCTATAAAATTGTACTACACAAAAATACAAGTTAATTAAAAAAAAAATATTATCTACTTACTCTTAACTAATGATGAACCTGAATTAACTTTTTGAAAATGCCGGATACAGGAACTAACGCCAACATTTTTTGGCGAATCCCGGACGCGAACCAGACCTGTATTTACAAGAAACGTTTACATTTTTATCAAGAAAGGCAAAGAAATACTTACCTGAGATTGAAAGACTTGCGATGTATACGAAAAAAAAAAAAAGAAATAGACTTTCTGTAAGCAACGGGGAAAAATTAATTTTTCTGCATCATAAGCGGACCATTATTAATTACAAATAAAGTTCGTTTCATGAAATGAAATTGGAAAAAGGGTTTTTCTTAGCTAATACCTATAAATTCAATAGGGTTCAAATTTTGTATTAACGTTAGACAATATTGAAGCAAGTAAGTATGTTCCAAAACGCTCCTTAGACGTTCGAAATTAGTTTCTAATAAAATTTTTAATTATTTTTAACGGTGGTCATTAAAACTCCTGATACTCTGTACAAAAGTTAAAGAAATGGAATCATACATTACATTTTAATATGAATGCAAGTAACAAATCTAGAAAAAAAGTCACCTCTATAACTGCCGTAAGTGGTAACAGGGGGTTTCCGTCATCTCTCTCCGTTGTAAAGTAGGCAACATGCTTTGATATCATATATTGTTCAGATTCTGTACGCCGTCGAGGCATTTTACACAATAAAAATAGGAAAAGGGAAATGATACCTGACGTGAACAATTTTTTTGAGAAATATTATAAATGACTTAATTTCATAACCCACATTTTAGGTTATTATTATTCTAGGTATAGAAAATCAGCTGTTGAACGGCCGCCATTTTATTTTTAGAAATTACCAATGTTTATTACGTCATTAACTTGTTTGAATTCTTTTTTATTTTTTTGATGAAGGTAAGGCAACTGATGACGTACCTACGTATAAACCCTCGTCAAATCAACTATATTAATGTGTTATATATTATTTATTAATTATGTCATTTGCTCCAGTTTGTGTTTCGTTTTATCTGTTTCTTTAAATATAACAGCTGTTGCTGTGGTTCTATTCATCATTTTTACAACATGTATTTTAAAAATCGTTCCGGCAGGATCAGGTACAAAATCCGGATTCATGGGATACCGGCGGCATCACTACTCACTGATTAAACGAGTTTACAACTATACTTTTTAAAAATTGTCTACAAGAAATTATTTCTTCCCGTTTTTTAATATGGGTTTGAGCAAAGGCATCCACGTTAACCGAGGAAACTGTGGCAAATTTTAGTTTTACCATTAAGTTCCCTTTAATTGGGTTGCAAGCAACTTTTTAATAATGATTGCTGCTGTTTTCTGCCCTTATACAATTTACTTACATGCTTTACGATTTGGACGTGTTGATCGGTAATGAACGTTTTCTCATATCAACATCACCTATCTCGATGGCAAAGGTTACCTGGTCAAATACACGCATTGGCCGCAATTGGAAAACCATCGAAAATACTATCGAATGGGATGCTCACACTGACGCGGCCCAGTTGAAACAGGTGATGGGTCTGCCACTTGCGAAAACACCTTCAACGGATGGGTATAAACAACGGATCCATTGAATGCAGACTCTGCGGCGAAGAGGATGAAACCGTCTCACACATAATATACCGCTGCGTAGCGCTGTCTCGCAGAAGACAAAATATTCTCGGGAACATACAACGTGGTGACAACCTCCCACATGACAGGCCTGGTAGAAGGTTACTGGACCTCATGGAAGGGACAAACTTCTTCTAACAAGATCGGGGTACACAATAAGCCGGAAGGCTGCAGTGATTTGAAGTTCGGGCCTTTAAACCCGACCTCCGCCTTTAACCAACCAACTAACCAACAAACCAGCGTACAATAAAAATATTATAAAAATAGATAAAAACGTTTTCTGAGCACACGCCGTGTTTCCAATTCACTCTAAGTTCTGGGTACGGTTTGATTCACGTTGGATTATACTTCACTTTTAGCAAAATAAGTTTTTTATAAGCCAATAATGATGAGCCAACAAAAACGAAATAATTTCTTGTTTTTTAACAAATTGTGGAGAAACGAATTTCTTAAATAACTCTTGAAACTTGATCCTTCTAGCTTTTTTTCAGTATCATCCTGCCGGCTTATTTTTTCGCGATATATTTTTTTTTGTTTCTATGCCAGCAAGCAAAACTTGAACGAAAAGTGGAAGAAAATTTTATATTAGTGTTTTCAGTTTTTTTTAATTAAATATCAAGGTTTTATGTTGTATTGTATATACTGTTTCAGGATTTTTTATGATTTATACGAATGTACTTACGTATTCCCTTTTATAATAAAGTGAATGTCTTTTACATCACATGGTATCAATTTGAAAACTTCCTATCATTATTATCTCGCTTCCAATTAAATATCGTAAATTTTATTGTAAAGAATTGATTAAGCCACACAAATGAAGAAAACAATTTATTTGTGATTGAAATCCTTATCAGACAAGAGAGAAGGCTTCCTTTTCTTGGTAGTACCATTCAATCTGAATTAGTATTTTAAAGTGCTATACTGTGTAGACAAAAATACGCCCTTATTGTATAAGGTATCATCGGGTGGTCTGGGAAATAATAATTTTTCCATACATTGGCATTTGATATTAATACCACCTGAAAAGTAAATAGACTTTTTATTTTTGATTTATTCAAATAACGTCTGTTCAGATTGTATGGGACTACTAAGAGACAGCACTACGCGTCGTATTTTATCAATTACCGTTGATAATACAGCGTGAAGTATAGAGTCCTGTCTGATAATAGGTATGGACACCTACCCTGTACTGACGAGAACAAAAGAGTTCGAAACCGGTCTGCAGGTGGTGACATCCTATCAATGGAAAATGCTTCATTTTCTTGGTGGGACCATTCAATCTAAATTAGCATTTTAAAGTGCTACTGTGTAGACAAAAATACGCCCTTATTGTATAAGGTATCATCGGGTGGTCTGGGAAATAATAATTTTTCCATACATTGGTGTTTGTTTATTTGTTATAATACCAGTGTGAGTCGATAAATCATTTTATTTGTGGTAAACATTCTGACTTGTATTAATATTTTTTATGTTCTTAATATTACTAAACATTTCATTATTTGTTTAATCACACGGTATAAAGATTCAGCAAGTAATGGGCCCTCTGCACGATGAAAGATTCTAAAACCGTACCGTTAAGGCTAACCCGAATATAATATCCCTTCTAAGATATATTGACAAAATTTGTCTTTCCGCTTTCGAGAAATTGTAGCGAGCTTTAGTAAAATATTACTGTAAATACAAACTGTTTGCGTGATTTGAATCGTTTAGGTCTTTCCGGAAGTTGTATTTTTTGACGTATAATTTGTTATTCTCTTTGAGGATTTCCTGAGACGTCTTATTTAAACTCTTTAGTTCTGATTTATATGGGTTTCTTTTAGTTCCGCATATTGTAGTGTCGCTTATTCTGCAGTTTTATTATTTAAATATTATTTGTTACTATACAGGGTGCCCCAAGTAAAGTGGCCAATTAGAAGTATCTCGAGAACTAAATGATAATTTATTTTGAAAATTTGGCTGTGGCTATAAGAGATGGTTTTCTACGTTTATAAAATATTTTCGATGGCGCGGTGTTGCCGGATCATACCGAAAGTGGTAGCAACTTCGGTATTTTAAATGAATTAAGTACCCTATATATTATATTTTTTTTGGAATCTAGATAAACATCTAGAACAGTTTTCTGTATAATATCATATACCTATCTTTAAGAGTTTTTGAATTATAAATAATTTTGTGATTTTTTAACGCCGTATCGGGACCTGAAAAGAAAATTGTATCTTTTTAGCGGTTACAGCTAGAAAGCTGAAAATTTGACAATAGTTTCACAAGACCATCGAAATTTTATAATTTCGAACAGTATTTAATTAGTTTTATATAGGGCGTCTCCATAACAATATTTCTGAGGCAGATGAATTATTGAAAAAAATCGTATTTTTTTTTTAAATGGGACACCCCTGTTCGTACTCGATTTTCTAAATCTTCTCTTGTTGTGGCGGGTGTATTGTATACTATTTATTTAATCCTAACCCATAGATATAAATCTAGGGGGGTAAGATCCAGAGACCTTGGGGCCATTTCCATGGACCCCGCCTCGGCCAATCAACTTTTTTGGAGTCATAGGAACTGCATCAGGATGCAGTTCATTAAATTTTCTGCAGGTTCTAGATAAAACTCTACCACACTCCCCATGAATATAAAATAAACTTAAAATATCTAAGCTCGAATAATGTGAATTAGCCATTTTTATTACAACAACACAGACATAACGTCTCATGGATTTTTCATTATTTTCTTTCTATGAATCCATTCCACACCAAATTACCAAAAAATATATTTTTATAAGATAATTTTTAAATTTCGACATAACTCCGAAAATACTGAAGCTAGGTATAGGAACACTTAATATCATTAGATAGAAAATTCGATCTTCCATTAGCAATATAGTGTGTCCCATTTAAAAGAAAGAAGATTTTTGCAATAATTCATCTGCATCAGAAATATTGTTATGGAGACGCCCTGTATAAAACTAATTAAATACTGTTCAAAATTATAAAATTGCGATGGTCTTGTGAAACTATTGTCAAATTTTCAGCTTTCTAGCTGTAACCGCTAAAAAGATACGATTTTCTTTTCAGGTCCCGATACGGCGTTAAAAAATCACAAAATTATTTATAATTCAAAAACTCTTAAAGATAGGTATATGATATTATACAGAAAACTGTTCTAGATTTTTACCTAGATTTAAAAAAAAATATAATATATCGGGTAATTCATTTAAAATTCCGAAATTGCTACCACTTTCGGTATGATCCGGCAACACCGCACCATCGAAAATATTTTATAAACGTAGAAAACCATCTCTTATAGCCACAGCCAAATTTTCAAAATAAAAACTTATTTAGTTCTCGAGATACTTCTAATAGGCCACTTTACTTAGGGCACCCTGTATGTTACTAATTTTTTAACGGCAGCCCCGTGATTACGGTTTGGCGTCATGCAAAAAAGAGGGAAGAGTGGAAAATGCATCCCCCTCCCTACGAAATTCACGCCGGTAACCAAGCCGGATAGGATAAAATCGGTACGGTGTATAAAATCCGCTAAGCAATAAAACCTCTTGAGCAGGGTAGTCGGTGGCTCTCAAACACTAAATTATATTTTAGGTATTTTCTAAATAAAATAATTTAAAGTAAATAAAAAATTGGTTTAAGTAAAGAAAAATAATTATTTTTTAGCTTTTATAGTATTTAGGCAAATTAGATTTACGAATTCTTTTTTATAAAGTTTTGGTTCTAAAAAGAACCGATGTTGTAGTCTTGCGACAGAATTTACCTACTTGTAGATACGTACTTTACTAAAAACAGTCTTCCTCTGCATTTGAAATTTCATTCATGCTTTCAGACTCATCAGAATCATTATGATCATCCCTAATAATTACTTCGTCTATAACCTGTTCTGTCTCATAAGATTCAAAAATATTTTTTTCCGTGTGTTCAATGCAGTTCCGCAATTTTTCTTTGCCCACTTGGCTAAGCGCCTCCTCCCAAAACTTTATTATTTTTACAGGCATGTTTGTCATAATAATTTTTGCTAATCCCCATACCAGTTCAATTGCGTTGTAATGGCAATGGTAGGGCGGTAATCTCAAAACTTGATGTCCATATTTGAGGGCTAATTCGTCAACAACATATATTTTTTTTAAATGACTGGTCTTTACACTCGCTTAAAAGATCACTAAAAAGATAACTTTGCTTTATAACTGCTTTTAATTCACACACAATGAGAAACAAACTAAAAGCAAAAAGCATAACTACTTATTTAAAATAGAACATATGCACTTGAGCAAATTTTAATTATCTCTTGGAAAATAGTGATTATTATATATATTTAACTATAATGATCCCAAATAATGAAATTGTAGGAAAAGTACCTAAAAAATCTTTAACTTATTGACGCAAAATGTTTTTCATTTCATAAATAAAAAAAACTGTGATCGAAAAATAAACAAAATAAAAATATTTATCGCGGTACATAATTCTAAGATAATTTTGTTTTGAAACCGCTGATTTCGCCCAGTAACATTTAGCCGAATACAGTGAACCAGTGGAATGTTCGGTACTATCAAGTATAGCGAAGGTATTGTTTTTGTATGACCAAAGCCGGTTGTAAACCAATTCGCATTGACATTACTTGCCAATAGTGTGGTCTAATTTTACGCGTCTTTATCCAATTATGTATAAAATTTTCTACAAAAAAAAATTACGTAGTGTTTCTTTAGGATAATAAACCATGTAACACCCTGTAAGAGTGTATTCTTTTTCCACCTGATGAGGACCTAAAATGCCGTCGATGTCGAGAACATTCACAAGGCAAAAAAATATCGTATTTTTACTTCCTCCATAATTTCATCAACCGATGTCTAATTAATTTTTATTAGTCCTCCGCTTTACGGCAAAATCCAAGACATTATCACGGCGGAAACGTTGCTACTGTCGCCTTGTTTTGTTGCTATTAATATCTGTCATTCTTCGGGGGCACTAAACCAATTACGGGATTCAACAAAATGCGAGCGCGAATGATAAATTTGTATCGCAGGACGGGAGTCTGAATAGCGCCTGTCGCAAAAACAAATTATAAATTTCTGTGCCAATATAATGCTAACAACGGCGAATTTTCTCTAATTTTATGCGGAAAACGAGGATTAGCCGATATAGTCCGTGAGCATATGAAGCAGATTTGGCTTTGGAATTTATGGCTGTAAAACAATTTTAGGGAACATCCCCCATCACTAGAGTACTGCTCTCCTGTCTGGAGCTCTGCACCCAAACATACTCTTCGGCTACTGGATTCCATCGAAGCAGGGCCATTCGTTTGATCGGAGATCACGAGCTGACGAAGAACCTCGACAGCCTAGAACTTCGAAGACAGGTTGGAGGATTTGACTCTCTTTTACAGATATTTCGATTCAAAACCAATGTGAATCGCTTTATTCGCACGCGCACCACTCCCAAAATGCCCTAAAGGATTTTTCCTATAGTGCGGTAACCATTTGAGGACGTATTCCGAACATTTGCGATGATTCCCGTTATATTTTACCTTAATCTGAATCTTTTATTTCATTTCAAAATAATAAAGTTTAAATAAATCGCCTAGAAAACCAGTATCATTCATGGTGTGTTATATATTTGAAAGGAGAATTAGAAATAGTATCTTTTTATACTAAAATATACAGGGTGTTCTAATTATAAAAATTAGGTTAGGTACGATAACTTTATTACCTGACGGTATACTTATTCTGAAAACGGCAGATTATTCAAAAAATATTATAAAGAAACTTTTGTATAAAACATTTTTCTGTATATCTTTTAACTAAGAAAATATAGGATAATTTTGATATTGTAAATTTTTTTATTTTTCCCCGTATCTCTTAAGCGAGCGAAAATTTTCAAATTTTGATTTTAACATTTTTAATTTCAGCCAAAAAGAGCACATGACACCTGTATTACTTTTTTGATAACACTAACAATTACGGAGATACCCTATAAAAGTTTCGAAAGTGGGACACCCTGTATATGGCGAATCTGGTGTTTCTACAATTAAAGATCTATTTTAATGATTGTAAGAACGTTCTTAGGGAAGAGTTACACAACTTACTTACAGTCTACAGACAGAAATGTTGATTGGGAATTTATTCCTAATGATATCGAGGTATATATTGAAATAGTGCTTATTATATGCATAGGTCAGATTTACTTACTACTTTCATAAATTCATAAAAAATTAACTTCTTGTTCATTTTTCAACCTATTATATTTTTGAAACGGTATCAATTCTTATATTAATAATATTTTAACTCGTCTGTTGTTTCAACAATCGCAGTAGTTTTCCAAATTTTATTTTTTAATAAATAAATAGTTTTGCCTTCGGACTAACTTTTGATAATATCTCCTGTAATGCTGTTCACAAATTTAAATGATTTTATTTAAATTATTGCTTTAGTTCCTCTAAATACGCGTCACTGTAGATATTTCCATGCGGCGAGCGGAAAATGAATGTTCCTAGAACTCGTGAATATTTAGCGCCCATTGTTCGGTCTTATAGGATATTAAAATAAATGGGGCTGATATTATTATTGTCTTTACTAATCCCTGTGCCGCGCATCACTATAATATACGAGTACTGCTAACTTGTACGAGTTTAATTGGATGAGGGCTTTTTTCTCTGGAATAATCATATAGAGTTCATTACTATTTTGTCGGAAGGCAACTAAAAAGCGTGAAACGTAGGGGAGGTCACAGTAAGATGACGAATGGGGAAAGACGACGAACTCGAATATCTCGCTGCAATACGCATTATTAAAATATTTGTTAGGAGCGCCATCTAGTATCAAGGTTTAGCGACCGTTTCTTTCGGCACGCGGAAAAAATCTATAGTAAAGATTTTATTGTACGATTTCCTATAAAATTAAATATTAATTACATTTTTCATTAAATAATCGGTACCAAAATAATATTGTAGACATACAAAATTTATAGAAAAGTATTGTTATTATTTCTAATAAATTTAGTACAATCGATCATGATCAAATGCTTTAGAAATATCCAGTGCAACAGCCCGAGACTCCCCATGATGTTCGATTGAGTTGTTCTAAAGATGGATGAAATAGGCCAGAAGATCTCCAGTTGATCTGGACTTCCGAAAGCCATATTGATGATCGCTGATAATGTTGAGGCCTTCCAGGTAGAGTACGTTTCACGAAATTTGGATACGACTTAATGATTTCCTGGGTCGGTCCCATTGTGTCGACAAGAGCTTGGCAATAAACAAGTGAAGTATGAAGGGACGGACTAAGGAAAACAAGTAATGGTATGATTATATTAATGTAATCAAATGAAATAACATTTTTTTAAAATATTACTAGTCATATTTATTTACATTTATAATGTCATTCTATAGATAGTTCTGTTTCGCTATCGCTATCCTCATCAAAATTAATTATAATTGGATTAATTATCCAATCTAATCTATCCACACTAATATACGAATTTTCTACAGTTATTACGTGACGGACTGAAGTTTTCCAACTACCTGGGGGAATATCATTAAAGCATTTTCGTATTAATTCTACAACACTAGAACTTAAATTCGGAGAAATATTTTCAGACCTAACCAGTGATTTTAACTGGTGCCACATATGCTCTATGGGGTTCAAAATGCAATAGTAGGGTGGGAGCCGTAGCACTGTATGTCCAATTTCTTCTGCCAATGTGTCACCAACATATACTTTTTTTATACAAATTGTCTTTAAAACTTCTAAAAGATCACTTTTTTTATTACTTTCTTCAAAATATATATCATTCACCGCCATGTAGTTCTGAATCTCCAATTTTGTATTATTTGAGCTTGGAGCTTTATGTAATTGGCTACTGTGATAGCTCGGAATGTTTGGTAAAAGACAATTCTTGAACCATTCCTCAAAAAGTTCGGCCATTGTATTATCATGGTAGTTCACACAAGAGTCTTTAATGTTTTTTTGCAGAAAGCCACAAGGCATTTGGAACCCAACCGTTTTCTGACCCAGCATGTAAAATGCTTATTCTTTTTCCTTTATTTGACGGAGCTTTTGTTTTACACTTATCGGAAGAATCAGACCAGCCTTTGGATGGTGTTTCATGCGTGTCAAACCAAGTCTCGTCGAGGTAAATTATAGGACGGTTTTCAGAACTGGATTTCCTTACAGAAGTTTATATATAATTATTATACTCATGACGCCATTTTTGTAAACTGTGGGATTCCATGAGTACTTGCCTTTTGTCAATTTTGCAGTATCTGAATCCCATTTCCGACAAAACTCTCCAAAGGCTAGTGCGGCTACAACTTATTTGGGTTTCATCATTGGTGAGCCGTTGCTTCAGAGAATCTAATGTAGGCACGCGTTGCTCTTCGTACATGGTGTAGATTTTTCGCCTTATCAAGTCCTTGTCGCTTTCGTCGAAACAATTGGTGAAACCGGCATCTTTACGCTTCTTTCTAGATTTAATGGGATTTGACGCGATTCTTTTCACTGTAGTCAGAGGTATCCTAGTCAAATCAGACGTTTCAGTGGCAGCAGCACTAGCATAAAGTCCTCTGTTGAGTAAAGAAGTATATACTCTTTTTACAATTTCCCTAGCATCGAGAGATAAATGCATTTTCTTCACTGCAACACTAGAAGAAGCACCATCAATGTTTTTCCATGGACGCCACATACTGTTTTTTATACGTTTGGTAAAATAATATCGGTAATACAACTAAACTCTTCCAGCAAGAAATAAAAACTAACAAATTTTACCACAAAAAGATATTTAAATATAAATTAAGCAACCTAACCTACCTGATGTGCCTATATTTAATTATAATTATTACAATCCGGTCCTTTCCACATAATAATAACAAACGGTCATAAATAATGGGATAGCCCCAGGTACTTTTACTGCAGTCATTAAGATATATCCATTTTTTGTGGAACAATCTTTACTTCAGAAGATATTGGTTAATAGCTTTCTCCATTACTTTTGATATAATTTTTTTCTAAATATTTGCACGGAACACAAATAAGTAATATTTAACTTTTTTGCCTTGTTTGAACATTTTATTTTTCCACCCCAAAATGTGGAACGTCTTAATCCACATACGAGCTCAAAATTGATCCCATATTCTCGAGGTTTTATATTACCCTCTATTTCCAATTTATTTTATATGAGATATGATCGTAATAAATGTTACTTGTCAAAGAAGATTTAACGCTGCTGAATTCTAACAATAAGAAGTGGAACAATGTGGGTTCTTTTAAAATCGGATAAAGATTTCCGAATGTTTCTCACTTTTTCATGTCAAACACAAAAGAACTACACTGCCAAGTCCATTAATACGGGTGTCTTGGTGACGCGGATAATTGGATAGTCTTTTTTCTTTATTTATTATTGTCAACAGGAGGAAGTAGTAGATAGAGTAAAAATAGACCTTATAAAACTTATATGCAACATTAAATTTTACACTTTTTAATTTTCGCAAATGAATATGTAAAAATGACATTCACGTTAAATGTTAATAGTCAACATAGTTGTTTCTAGGATATTAGCCTTTTGTTTCATGGTCTACTGTGGTTTAAAGTAATAAAGTTTAATAAATCGCCTAGGAAACCAATATCATCCATGGTGTGTTATATATTTGAAAGAAGAATTTAAAATAGTATATTTTTAGATTAAAATATACAAGGTGTTCCATTTAAAAAAATGAGGTTAGATCCGATAACTTTTTTACCTGACCCCGTATACTTATTCTCAAAATTGCAAATTATTCAACAATCAATATAAATAAACTTCTGTATAAAATATTTGTCTGTGCCTCCTTTAACTAAGAAAATATAGGGTAATTTTGAAATTGTCAATTTTTGATTTTCACCCGTATCTCTTAAGCAAGGGAAAATTTTCTAATTTTGATTTTACCATTTTAAGTTTGACCCAAATAGAGCACATGACACCTACATTATATTTTTGATAGCACTAACAATTACTGAGATACCCTACCCTATAAAAGTGTCGAAAATGGAACACCCTGTACCGTTTCTAGATAAATCGATTAAAAAATTACCTTATATATTTGAAAGGAGAATTTAATATAAGGTAGGTGTATACAATATCGCCATGTTGACAATATCGCCAAAAGGTGTTATTTAGTCTAGTTTGACTACCAAATAATAGATTACACTAGGAGTATTACCTCGGCAATAAACCAAGCTTGTACCGACAAGTCGTATCGGCTATAACCTCAAATATTAGTTCTATGTTAGATTTACTGTTTTAATCACGTGCGCTACAAATTAAAATATCAATTAATTATTTTATTGCTCAGTCTACACTGCGGTAAGTATTTTTTGAAGTTAGTATATTGTTTTAGTGATTATTAAGGAGTAAGATGCAGCTACTATTTTTTCTAAATACCATTTTTTGTTAAAGTAAACAAATTCAAAAGTGGAAAATATGATTGTTTGCAATATCGCCAGCGCAACTGTTCGTTAACAGCAGAGCGCAAGTGATTACCAAAGATCTTTTCAAGAGCTCTGACTTAAAGGGAAATACGTCGACTCCCAAGGCAAATACTTCAAAAGCACCATTTACTGCTGGTAAAAAGGAATCTCAATCAAAAGTCGATAGTAGTAAAGGTGAAAGCTGGTACTGCAAAGCCTGCCACAGAGTTGCAGACATGCGATTATGTGTCCTTTGCAAATGTTATTTGCATGATGACTGCTTAGGACTTACAAAGGAAGACAAAATTAATGTATACAGATGTCCTTACTGTTCGTAAAAACTACGCATATATATTTCGATCTTAATAAATGGTATTTATAGAATTTGAATTTTATTTTGACATTTTATCGTAAAAAAATCTGGAATAATACCAAAAATCTGCATTGGCGATATTGCTTACCCCCTGTTGACAATATCGCCAATTTGCAAAATTTTTAAAAAAATTAGAAACACCTTTTTAGCCTACTTAAAATATTGCCAAACATTTTAAAACTATTAGTATATAGTCTAAATAATATGTTCCACATACATTTTTCGCAAAAAAATGTTACACTTTTCTAGGAAAAAAAAATTAAGCTTAGCATGGCGATATTGTATACACTTACCTTAGTATATTTTTAGATTAAGATATACAGGGTGTTCCATTTAAAAAAATGAGGTTAGATCCGATAACTTTTTTACCTGACCCCGTATACTTATTCTCAAAATTGCAAATTATTCAACAATCAATATAAATAAACTTCTGTATAAAATATTTGTCTGTGCCTCCTTTAACTAAGAAAATATAGGGTAATTTTGAAATTGTCAATTTTTGATTTTCACCCGTATCTCTTAAGCAAGGGAAAATTTTCAAATTGTGATTTTACCATTTTAAGTTTGGCCCAAATAGAGCACATGGCACCTACATTACATTTTTGATAGCACTAACAATTACTGAGATACCCTACCCTATAAAAGTGTCGAAAATGGAACACCCTGTACCGTTTCTAGATAAATCGATTGAAAAATTACCTTGTGTGGGAAGAAAAGAAGAACATAATTCTAAAAAAAATATATATTTTATTTAAAATCCTATTTTTTAAAGGCAAATCCTTAACACAAATTAAAAACAAAATAAACTATTAATTTATTTTAACGAGCATCGAAAATAAAAGCAATGCAATAACAGTAATGTGTTTGTTATACGTAAACACTATAGTAAAATTGTTATAGTAAAAATTTTATTGTACGATTTGCTATAAAATATAGTATCTATTAATTGCATTTTGCATTAGTAATCCGTACCAAATTAATATTGTACAGTGTGTTCCATTTTCGACACTTTTATAGGGTATCTCCGTAACTGTTAGTGCTATCAGAAAAGTATGTGCTCTTTTTGGGTCAAACTTAAAATGGTAAAATCAAAATTTGAAAATTTTCGCTCGTTTAAGAGATACGGGGGAAAATCAACAAATGGACAGTTCCTAAATTACCCTATATTTTCTTAGTTAAAAGAGACACGGAAAAATGTTGAATGCAGAAGTTTATTTATAATGATTGTTGAACAATCTACCGTTTTCAGAATAAGTATACGGGGTCAGGTAAGAAAGTTATCGGACCTAACCTAATTTTTTTTAAATGGAACACCCTGTATATTTCAATAAAGATAGCATTTTAAACCCTCTTTTCAAACTTATAAAACACCATGGATGATAGATATCATCAAAATTTTTCAAAATGTTGATAGTTTCACAAATGAATATGTAAAAAATGAAATTGAAAGAAAGTTCTGTATAAAACATATTTCTGTATCTCTTTTAACTAAGAAAATATAGGGTAATTTTGAAATTGTCAATATTTTGATTTTCCCCGTATCTCTTAAGCGAGTGAAAATTTTCAAATTTTGATTTTACGATTTTAAGTTTGACCCAAAAAGAGGACATGACACCTACATTACTTTTTTGATAGCACTAACAATAACGGAGATACCCTATAAAAGTGTCGAAAATGGAACACACTGTACTCTTAATCTATAAAAAGTATAGTTAGTCTTTCTAATGAATTTACTACAATCAAGACATAGTAAAATATATTTTAAATTTTAAGACGAATGTAAGTGAAAATAATAATTTACACCTCCAGTAGTTAAATATTTTACAAGACGAAAGGCTTTTTTTTTTGTTAAGGGGGAGGGGAAAAATCTTGCATAAGACACCCACAAGATAACTGTGGTGGGTAGCGTGAGATTCCTACTCACTAAAAAATTCCTCCCCCTATTCTGACCCTTCGTACCGGAAACCGCTTTCGCATTACTTCAATACGAGGGCCTGCAGTCTTTGCTCTCTTCTAGATATTAGGTCCTACTTTCTTTCTCTTTGGTCTCAATTATATTTCTTACTGTTCTGTAAATACAATTCCATGATTCTTCCGATTCTGTTAAACCTGTCCTAACACTGCCCACACTGTGTTAAGTATATTTGGTTAAACGTTCGCTTAAAATAGTGCCTGCTTGGCAACCTGTGATTAAACGCAGCTCTTAATGGCATTTCTTAATAAAAGTTCCAGTCACATATATAGCCAACAAGTATGGTTAGTTTTATTATTTTTATAGTAAATTTAACTAAGATTTTCTTTTCGTTTACTGTTTTTAATTTGTATGTTGACAGTAAAACTGTTTACTCACAAATTTTTTTCTAACCAGTTTGAAAATGAGTTAATTAATTTAATATTTAAAAAAAGAATTCCTAACATTCCTCACTGGAGATAGTTACAATGTACACTTTGACAGACTCGTGCATAATCCATCAGCAGTTAACATTCTTCAACTAATGTATAAATTTGTCGGTAATCGACTTGCTCTCTGCTTCAGTCAGAAATGTTTTAGTTGTAAAAAATAAAGCTGTGACAGCGGTATCCTTAGAGCTCAATTTCCAACTGAAGGTCTAAAAAAACTAAAGCAATAAAATTGTCCTTCTATATATGCACTCGTCGGGATAAACTAACTGCTATTCCAAGTCCGCAAGTTATTTGTCACAATGATTGAAGCAGCTTTCCGGATATACACGTCGTCGAAGCTATTGCATCGATTAATCACGAGAGAAGCAATTTCGGGCTCTTGCACTTTGCAGGTAATTTGGAAATTGTCCCTAACAGTTGGATTTACGGCATTTAAATTACACGGATAAAAGATATCTAATGTGATTACAATAGTTCAGGGTTAATTCTAATTTAAACTTGAGCGATTTATGCATAATTTGACTAATTGGTGACCTGCGCCATATACTACATAAACCTATACTGTTCACTGCCATTTATCGCTGTGGGCTTCATTTATGCTTACATAGTGGCGATTTTCACCAGACCACGTTACCGATACTTAGAAATTCTTCTGGTTATTATAATATTTAACACGGGCTATAAAATAATTCCGCGAGGTCGCCGCCACGTCTAGGGTCCTTAAACAACCTTTGATGACACATAATGATTGCCAATTTTTTGGCTTGGTGGTCATTCTAGGTTTACTTATTTCTATGCCTGTGCTCATTGGCTTGTATACATGGTATTATAAAATTGGTAGATTGTTCCGGATTAATTGAAATACGGGATTCATCATTACTTATTGCAACTTATGTTGTTTCTATATAAGGTGATTCATGGTGGATGAACGTTACACGTTTCTGGAACACGTGGTGATACGTTTGTTTTGAATTTTTTTTTCCAATAACCAGATATTTTCAGCAATGTGGCATTGTCGGTTCTATCTAAGCCGGTGGCAACATCGCTATTGTAAATGGAACTATATACAGGGTGTGTTTTCGCACTTATTATATTTAAACCGGCAAATCCTGAGATGAAAATAAATTGAAGGAAAATAACCTTAAATGGCGCTTTGAATTATTATACGAAATATACACTTTATATGAAATCTGAAAATTTACATTGCCGCTACTGAGGACGTTCGCAATCAATAGTTTGTTGAGGCGGTATTGCAACACAGAATTGTAAACGCACGTGTTCAGTTTTTGACAACAAGACGTCTTTGACTCTCGTTATCACTTCTTTTTCAAACTTTATAGAAAAAAAATTACTTCAATTTTAAGGCACATACTCTCTTACCTTCGATCTTATAATCCGTTTTATAATTAAATTCCATAAAAAAAATAAAACACAAAAAGTATGTTTTGCAACAGAACCAACAATAGGTAATATCACGCAAATTTGAAATCACATCACAATGTTTCTTATTATGAATTATTTCACAACAAAAAAAAATCGGGTAATGCTACAACTAACAAAACGTTTAAAATTCGTATACATCAAGCACGTGGAACCCTAGGCACCGTCATCCCATTCCCGAGTCTCGAAACATACTGAGGCAACGATAGTCGCGCGCGGCAGATATCCAAGCAACGGCGAAACATGCGGTGTTATCTGACAACACTGTTAGTATACTCTAGTGACCCACATTGTTGCTAACTGAATCCAAATCGAACGGCACGACAGCATGTGGGTAAAAAGGGTTTTTACCTTAGTATTTAGATATTCGAACCTAGGAGTCACCCAATTAAAAATAATAAGTCATTTCCATAACACCCTGTATTTACAAATTCAGGTGCTACACGTATGTGTTGCCGTTTTTTAGCTATTAATTAATTTATTTTTTTACGAAATCGGTTTTAAAATGCCTTAGGTATTTGATCATATCTTAGTTCAAGCATACAGAGTGGTCTAAAAATAATTGTTTGTAGGCTACTTGAAAAAATGCCCAAAAATTGTTTATAATTTTGATTTTATCTCGGGTTGGTTTAAATATAATAAGGGAATTCCACAACAATCTGTATAATAAATTGTCAACAATAACATTTGGTAAAATACAAATACTGTAAGGGGAGGTGTGTTTTTATGCAGTTTCTTATCAGGAAAGTTCTTGTTATATTATTACATCACAAACCTACGAATTATCATGTTTATTTTTTTAGTTTTATAGTAAAATAAGTCTAGATTCAAAAAAAAATTTTAACAAATATTTGTATAGAGCATTTATCAGGCTAATTCGACTCGCACTTCACCGCCTTTTTCCCAAGTACCTATGAGAAATAACAACATTTTTAATAATAACATTAGATTGTCGTGACTTCTAGCAATTTAAATAAATGTCAGAAAACTTTTATTTTGTCCTATATTCCACATAAATAAATAAACATTACAATAAAGTTTTCAGCGCAAAATAAATAGAGTTTCCAAACCCGAACAAATACATCACAATGGGGATTTCTAATAAAGAGTTATTAATGACTGGACTGCATGCTGCGTCATCAATATTAATGCTACATTTGAGCTGAACTGAAATAAGCACTCAACAATGAAGTTTTTAATAATGGGGATTATGTATTTTAATATAATTAAAGTAAAAAACAATTATTGTTATTACTGAGGGATAAAATGTCGCGTCGTATCGATCACTATCAAGAAGTTCTGTCGTGTTGTGAAATAATTTGTCTCCATGTGCATCATATTTAAAGTTTGTGTTCCTCGTTTGCAAAAAGCAATTAGGTTCGTTCGCAGAGCGAATTTTCCTACCGGATCTTTCTGGCAAATTTCGTTCTGGTCATGTTCGGTTGTCGACGAGTTTCGAACTGGAACTGTGAACGAATACAAATCGCCTTCTTATCTTAGCCTATAAGTATTCTTATTCCTGTTCATTTCTGATTTAGCGAATAGCGATAATAGCCAACGTGATATCCGACAAATACTTATCTTCTAACCTTGATTAATCTTGGAACCAAACATCTTATCGATTAGGACTTGTACACGATATTTATAAAGGTTAAACTAAAGGCTATATAAAAAACTGGTATTTAATTTTCTCGAAGCAAACTAATGCTATTTGGATGAATTTATTTCTTCTCTTTTCCTCAATTTTTGCTCACCAAGCGCTATCAACCCTTGGATTCTCGCATTGCGGTAAGACCTACCATGCCGTCTCATGTACCACGCGAGATATCCCATCTCATCCGGAATAGTTACCAGCGCGAATGGGGTAGACATGGGACATGATACATTTCTCCCTCTTCCCTATTTTTTGCATGACGCCGATCAGTAACGCCATGACTTATACCACTAAAATTCAGCGAGTGCTTCAACCACGGAGCCACCAGAGTCGTTTTACATCTCTTAAACACAACGTATTTGGTTTAATATCGATTGTTTCCGATGTTTCTAGTTTTGTTCCTATTCAGAATGATTTGTTAGCTGTTAGTTGAACTTTTTAACACCTTTACACTAATTATTACTTCTATGTAACGAAATTAAACTTAATCTAATTGTTAACGGTCACGCACATGCTAGCTTCTAGTTTTGAGTCTTTCACGTTTTTTTTTGCCTCTTGATAAAAATGTATTATTTATTAATATTTAAAGATAATTATTGTTGCAATTGGTCGGTGATGCGTTTGTACAAGAAGCCATATTTTTGAAACTATCCATATACATGGTGATTCACGGTGGATGGAACGTTAGAGGGTTCTGGAAAACGGGTATTACGTTTGTTTTGAATGTTTGGTTTTCCAGATAACCGACCATGGCCTATCGTTCTAAAATGTATTCAGCAATGCGGCTTCTACCTAAAACCGGTGGCAACATGGTTATAGGTAGTCTATATAAAGTCGTAAGACGGTTAAGTTAATATTACCTTCGCTATACTTGATCGTACCGAACATTCCACTGGTTCACTGTAGTCGGCTAGGCAAAATCAGCGGTTCCAAAACAAAATTATCTTAGAATTATGTACCGCGATAAATATTTTTATCTTGTTCATTTTTCACTCATAGTTTTTTCTATTTATCAAATGAATAACATTTTGCGTCACTAAGTTAAAGATTTTCTCAGGTACTTTTTTCTAGAATTTAGTTATTTTGGGATCATTATAGTTAAATCTATATAATAATCACTATTTTCCAAGAAATAATTAAATTTTGCACCAGTGCATTTTACAACGCAATTGAATTGATATGGGCCATTAGCAAAAATTATTATGACAAACAGGCCTGTAAAAATATCAGTAAGCCTAGCGTCATAAAGTTATGGGAGGGCGCTTAGCCAAGTGGGCAAAAAGAAGGATGGCGGAAATGCATTGAACACACGGAAAAAATTATTTTTGAATCTTATGAGACAGAACAGGTTATAGACGAAGTAAGACCATTAGGGATGATGATAATGATTCTGATGAGTCTGAAAGCATGGATGAAATTTCAAATGAAGAGGAAGACTGTTTTTAGTACCGTATCTACAAGTAGGTACGTTCTATCGCAAGACTATAACATCGGTTCTTTTTAGAACCAAAACTTTATAAAAAATGAATTCCTAAAACTAATTTGCCTAAATACTATAAAAGCTAAAAAATAATTTATTTAGAAAATACCTAAAATAAAATTGATTGTTTGAGAGCCACCGACTACCCTGCTCGAGAGGTTTTATTGCATAGCGGACTTCATACACCGTACCGACTTTATTTACATATATTCATGTTTTAGGTCGACTAGCCTATACCTATCTATTGCAGTTTTTTTAGTTATTAATTAATTTTTATTTGACATGACTTCTTACAAATATGATTTTCTCCGAAACTCTAAAACATTCCTAAGTTGCAATGTTGCGTACGTTTTAAAAATGTTTTTAGGTATTTGATTTTTGGTTATATCTTAGTTTAAGCATGCAGATTGATTGGTCCAAAAATAATTGTTTGTTACTTGAAAAAAATGCGCTAAAACTATTTTTTTTAATTAATTAGCAATAATTTAAATTTATATAATAATATAATTATTCTGAATTTCCAGTTAAAACTTTGTGCTTGTCTGTGTCTCTCCACAGTCTCATAAAATCTCAATTCCATAAAGGACAGTAAAATCTATTACAAGGTTTCCGGTTTTAAGCTTTTTACCGCAATATGCTGCTGATTAAGTTTCGTATCGGTTGGAAAATTATATTTTATACTACCCGAACTTTAACTTTTAGGTTTGTGCTTTGTTTTTCAATAGAGTCGTGTTAAAATATTATGTATTATTACTTGCAACCAGTTGCAACGTAAACTGATTTATATCTGGAACAACTTCACCTGCTGCCTTTTACTAAGATTTATTTTCTTTGTGTTATTTGAAACTAAAATGCAAAAAGATTCATGCTGTTCCTGCGTCGATTATACAATACCGCCTTGCATATTCTAAAATACGTTAACTAGCGGTAGCGGTGCCTCTGAATAAAATAATTATTGAAATACACAGACAGTCCTTTTGAACTTATTAAATTTTCTTTACGCCACAGGAATGTTCAAGGAAGTTATGAATTTCGAAATTTACCGAATTATAAAGTTTCTAAAATTTACCTCAATATGTTGTTGAACAAGTTTTGCGTCACTAGCAGCGTGCTACTTTATATCCTCAAAGCGACCATTGGTTACATAACTTTTAGTTGTGCACAGTGTTTGCTGAGGATTAGCTGATGATTTAAAAATGCGTTTAAAAATAAAAGTTTATTGTTTGGTATCACTGGAAATAAACTCCTTGACAAAATTAACGCAACATCATAAATTTGCCATATTTTTGATGCTATTTTTTTCTGAATTTATGATCCGATTTGATTGATTTTTTTTTGCATTGTAGGTTGGTTCCTTGACAATGTCATAGTTTTCGCTGTTTATGATAAAAATTTAATTTTCGATTTATACTGGGTGTACTAAAAATGCTATGTTTTTTTTCGAAAATTCGCATCACCCTGTGGAGTATATTAGCAAGCGGAACATATTGCATTTGCATTAAACGGCAGGTCCATCTTTCCCCAACATTTTCTTTTTTGGTTTACTTCATTATCTCTATTATTAAAGGAGATACACCGTTTTATAGCGTAACATGTTTTTATAGACTTTAATATTCAACACATTCATTGTTAAATGTTTTCAAGTAGACTATGGGCATTGCAAGCGATGTGTCAGCAAATGTTGTGTTTTAAAGTTACAAAGGTCAAATAAAATTCGCCATACTGATAAAAACTGTTCGGAAACTCCTTATTAAACGTTCGTTTCGTATGCCCAGTTGCCCGACGAGTATTTTAATCTTGAAACCTACTTGAAATCATTTAACAATGAATGTGTTGAATATTAAAGTCTATAAAAACATGTTACGCTATAAAACGGCGTATCTCTTTTAATAACAGAGATAATGAAGTAAGCAAAAAAAAAATGTTGGGGAAAGATGGATCTACCGTTTAATGTCAACTGCAATATGCTTCGGTTGCTAATATACTCCACAGGGTGATGCGAATTTTCGGAAAAACATAGCATTTTTAGTAAATCCAGTATAAATCGAAAATTAAATTTTTATCATAAACAGCTAAAACTATGACATTATCAAGGAACCAACCTACAATGAAAAAAAATCATTCAAATCGGATCATAAATTCAGAAAAAAAATTGCATCAAAAATATGGCAAATTTATGATGTTGCGTTAATTTTGTCCCGGAGTTTAGTATGTTGCTGTATAATCCGTGGCAAAGCAAAAATACAGATGAACAGATGACAGATGTCGCTGTATTAATTTGACAGTAAAACTCTGTGTAAAAAACCGTTCAGGACCCGTAGAGGGAATTGGGGTGCTGATTGGGATAAAGGGCGCTAGAGCACTACTGCGTATTAAAAAAATTACATATATTTGTCTTCCTTATTAATTGTGGGGCATATTTTTTTTTATGCGAAATATAAAAAAAATAATTAACAGAGAATTGTTAGGCAACTCATTAAACATAATAAGTGCTAGGGTAAAGTAAAAATGGGATAAGTATCGATTTATTTGCCAATTTTACAATTATCGAGGATAGAATAAACGTGATTTATGTAATTATATTTGTTTTAATAATAATAGGAATATGGTTCTAAGCCAATCCCATGTGAAATTTTTAAAATTAACAAATTAACGATCTCTATAAATATTGAGGTTCGGTTATGCGTATTATTGTTTTCTTGGAACGATGTATTTATCCAAAGTGGGATTAGTTTCATTTTTCTTAGGTTTAATCTAATTAAAAACTCAAAAACCATAAAGTTTCATATACAGCACATAATAATTCGCGTAAGCAAATAGGAGAAAAGCTAAGTATAGTAAGGTAAGGTAAGTATGATAAAATAATTGAGCATTGTATTTGTGGTCGTAGGAAAAATTCTGTACATTTCTCAAACGTCCTAAACACTTTTTGATTTGACATCTACCACCTTCAATACTCGTTATGTAATGTACAGGGTGTCCCATTTTCGACACTTTTATATGGCATCTCCGTAATTGTTAGTGCTATCAAGAAAGTAACGTAGGTGTCATGTGCTCTTTTTGGGTCAAACTTAAAATGGTAAAATCAAAATTTGAAAATTTTTACTTGCTTCAGAGATACGGGGGAAAATAAAATAGACGATTTCAAAATTACCCTTTATTTTCTTAGTTAAAAGAGATACAGAAAAATGTTTTATACAGAAGTTTCTTTATAATGATTGTTGAATAGTATGCCGTTTTAACTGGGTCAGGTAAAAAAGTTATCGGACCTAACCTCACTTTTTAAAATGGAACACCCTGTATATTTCAATCTTAAAAGATAGGATTTTAAATTCTCTTTTCAAATATATAACACACCATGGATAATATTTGTTTCCTAGGCGATTTATTTAAACTTTATTACTTTAAACCTCATTAGGCCATGAAACAAAAGCTAATATCCTAGAGACAACTATGTTGAGATTCCAGTTGTTATTAACATTTAAGGTCAATTTGATTGTAATAGATGTTGCTGGTTCGTAATAAAACATCAGCGGACATTAGCCATGCTAAAGGTATATTTTTAGAACTACATTTTAGATCAGTCTTAATATCAACAACCTACTCAAAAAAGGGTTGAGTATTGATTCTCTCTCTCCTGTTACAATCATCCTTATATTATCTTATTATAACCTTAACTACTTAATCTACAACCTTAACCCATAAGGTTCATGTCCTTGTTATTGTTATACTATTATAACTAATAACATCATTAGCACGTCTGACCATCGATCGTGATATTGAAATCAGAACCAATGTCAAATAATATTATAACAATAATAACCCAAACTGTTTTACAAGAAATGAGTAAAAATAGAATATGCCTCTATTTTTACCTCACACCTCCCTTGGGAAAGGAAAAAAAAAATCAAAGGTCTAGAATTTTGATTTTTTTTTTTTTTTTTTTAGACCTATGTATATTATATACATACACAAATGCGCTGCACTAACTAAATGTGTGCGCTAAAACTCATTCTATAATTACACTTTTATAACTAAAATTTCTATAAATATCGACTATAACTTCTATATCAACTATAACTTCTATAAATATCGACTATAACTTCTAAAAATATCGACTATAACTTCTAAACCTACATTTCCACAATTACAATATATTATTACTCTTTTACTTTCTTGATGCCATTAAGTTATTATTCACGTTACAAATTACTCGCTGAATATGCATTTTTAATTCTAAAGAATCAACTTCCTTTGAAAAAAATAATAACAATAAATTCAATTGTTTCGTCTTCTATTGCAATTAATTTGCAAATATGTATATGTATAATATACATAAGTGATGAATCATCATCACATACGGATATCAGTTCTCTCAACGATGCACTTAAGGCTAACGCCGATCGAGAATTCTGATTTTTATATTCCGTATTAATATATTTGAATCGCAGGTCTCACAACGATGCACTAAGCTAACTTCATTCAAGAATCCTGGTTCATAGAAAAATAAAAAAAATATATTAAATATTTCTTATTAAAGACGAAAATTTTTATATGGAGTCCTATTTTATCACACTTCAATAAAATTTTAATTACATAAAATTACTTCTTTCGGTTTAATTTTACTAAAAAAAACAATCGCTTAACTCAATGCCATCAATCAGTCGCTGTCACATCCTCGGTGCCATACTCGAGAAGCCAAAAATTGCGCCCAGTATCAAATAATTTAAAAAAATTCGAGTCATCTTTAAAATAAAATTAAAAAAACAAACACGTTATAAATACAAGGTATCATCTAACTTACAGTCCTTTAACACTTTCAAAATTTTATCAGATGCTTTGGGTCCCCTTTTCCATAACGTCATGTGCCATTAGTCCCACGTTGAGTACGAGCGGCTTTTTGCCTCACCTTTCTTCAACAAAGGCCTCACACGTACATTCGCCTTCGTAGACATGGTCTGGTCATTCGAAATCTGCTTTCTATTAAACTTTTTACGTATAGATGCAGTAACAGGTTTACCATTGAAGGGCTTGTGGTATGACCCCTTCATAATTAACTGCCTTACACTTCCCATTTTTGCACAACTTTCACTAATACTGGACTTGCATGACTAAGTCCACTGGCAGGATCGCCATGTAATAGATGTTGATGGTTCGAAATAAAACATCAGCGGACATTAGCCATGCTAAAGGTATATTTTTAGAACTACATTTTAGATCAGTCTTAATATCACCAACCTACTCAAAAAGGGTTGAGTATTGATTCTCTCTCTCCTGTTACAATCATCCTTATATTATCTTATTATAACCTTAACTACTTAATCTACAACCTTAACCCATAAGGTTCATGTCCTTGTTATTGTTATATTATTATAACTAATAACATCATTAGCACGTCTGACCATCGATCGTGATATTGAAATCAGAACCAATGTCAAATAATATTATAACAATAATAACCCAAACTGTTTTACAAGAAATGAGTAAAAATAGAATATGCCTCTATTTTTACCTCACATGCTCTTTTTGGGTCAAACTTAAAATGGTAAAATCAAAATTTGAAAATTTTTACTTGCTTCAGAGATACGGGGGAAAATAAAATAGACGATTTCAAAATTACCCTTTATTTTCTTAGTTAAAAGAGATACAGAAAAATGTTTTATACAGAAGTTTCTTCATAATGATTGTTGAATAATCTGCCATTTTCAGAATAAGTATACGGGGTCAGATAAAAAAAATTTAAAAATGGAACACCCTGTATATTTCAATCTTAAAAGATTACATTTTAAATTCTCTTTTCAAATATATAACACACCATGAATAATATTTGTTTCCTAGGCGATTTATTTAAACTTTATTACTTTAAAACACATTATACCATAGAAGCCAATATCCTAGAGACAACTATGTTGACATTCTAGTTGTTATTAACATTTAAGGTCAATTTCATTTTTACATATTCATTTGTGCAAATGACTTATCAACATTTTGAAAAATTTGATATTATATAAGTTTGTATTGAAAGTGGAAAAAACGAAGAAATGGCTCAAAATTTATATTTTGTTCGCTATCCGGAAAGACGGCAACCATTTAAGGACATATCTCGAACATTGGCGATGATTCCCGTTATTTTTTGCTTTAATCTGAATCTTTTATTTCGTTTAAAAGTAATAAAGTTTAAATAAATAGCCGAGGAAACCAATATGATACATGGTGTCTTATATATTTAAGAGAATTTAAAATGCTATCTTTTTAGATTACAATATACAAGGTGATCCATTTAAAAAAATGAGGTTAGGTCCGATAACTTTTTTACATGACCCCGTATAATTATTATGAAAACGGCAAATTATTCAACAATCATTATAAAGAAAGTTCTGAATTAAACATTTTTCTGTAGTATCTCTTTTAACTAAGAAAATATAGGGTATTTGGCTATTGTCCAATTTTTGATTTTCCCCCGTATCTCTTAAACGAGTAAAAATTTTCAAATTTTGATTTTACCAGTTTAAGTTTGACTCAAAAGAGCACATTGCACCTACATTACTTTTTCGATAGCACTAACAATTACGGAGATACACTATAAAAGTGTCGAAATTGGGACACCCTGTACTATGTTGTTTCATTGTTAGGATGATAGATAACTCGATACATGCATCGAATAATATTGTAAATGACAAATGTTACTTTACCATGATACCACAGGCAAAATACCAAAATAATCAGATACAAATGGGATGAAAGAGGCATTTAAAAAAAATTAAGCTAAAAACCAAATTTTAGGTTTGAAACATTGTTTTGAACTCTGAAATTGGTTAAAATGTCACTTACAATGATACTGGATGCATGTATCGAACTACTCAAGTATCCCTCATAATTAGGCAATTACTTAAATTCCTAATAACCGGCAATTAAGAATTAATGCGGTTAATTCTTTCTTGATGTTATCCAGGATTTATTAACTAGCGGTATAAACTAGTCCGAAAACTAAAAATAAGTTTTAAACTTCTGTGACACGCGAAGGGAATATTCGGAACACCAGTTAACTGAAAAGTTAGATTGATGATTATTTTAAAGTTACCGATTCTTCTTCAGGTGCCTTGTCTGCCTCGGACGTTAAATCAGCGCTATCTGAACCTTGTCTACAGCTCGACGGAACAATGTGGTGGTGCTCACTCCGTACCATTGCCTTAGGTTTTTCAGCCAGGATATTCTTCTTCTACCCGGACCTCTCCGTTCTTCCATCTTCCCTTCTACAGGGTGTTATGGAAATGACGTATTATATTTAAACCGGCAATTCCTGAGATAAAGACAAATTGAAGAAATATAGCCATAAATGGCGCTTTCAATTCATTCAGCGGTAAAAGTGACCTGACGTTAAATCAGAAAAACACCTGTGTGGCACTGCGATACATGTAAGCAATCAAGGAGTTCTGGCCGGTGTTGTCATATGTACACCTTAAACTCTTTAGACAAAACAAAATCTCCATTCTGTAATACCTTTTTGTACAATTAATTGAAGAACATTTACGACGGACTATGTTTTAATCAACCCGAAAAACATATGGAATAGTAATAGCCACGTACGTCACTAGGTCAAATGCCAATGACCTTTGACGCCTTACATCGGCTGAACGAAGTAGTTTCATATAGCGCCGCACGCTTGCGTCTTAGTTGAAGACCAACCAGCGGCCGGATACGTTGTGTCTCGTCGATCACCAACACACTCTCAGCAATCCGCTCTGGGAACAGTGTGGTGGTGCTCACTCCGTACCATTGCCTTAGGGTTTTCAGCCAGGATATTCTTCTTCTACCCGGACCTCTCCGTTCTTCCATCTTCCCTTCTACAGGGTGTTATGGAAATGACGTATTATATTTAAACCTGCAATTCCTGAGATAAAGACAAATTGAAGAAATATAGCCATAAATGGCGCTTCCAATTCATTCAGCGGTAAAAGTGACCTGACGTTAAATTAGAAAAACACCTGTGTGGCACTGCGATACATGTAAGCAATCAAAGAATTCTGGCCGGTGTTGTCATATGTACACCTTAAACTCTTTAGACAAAACAAAATCTCCATTCTGTAATACCTTTTTGTACAATTAATTGAAGAACATTTACGACGGACTATGTTTTAATCAACCCGAAAAAACATATGGAATAGTAATAGCCACGTACGTCACTAGGTCAAATGCCAATGACCTTTTGACGCCTTACATCGGCTGAACGAAGTAGTTTCATATAGCGCCGCACGCTTGCGTCTTAGTTGATGATCAACCAGCGGCCGGATACGTTGTGCCTCGTCGATCACCAACACACTCTCAGCAATCCGCTCTGTTTTTTCGGTTTACGCGTGTATCTTGCCTGTCCATAAATAATCTTTGAATATTGTTTTTATTGACGCGTTTCTTCTAGACGTCAAATTTCGTCACGTGTAATAAAATCTAATAGTAGTATAATCTGTATTATTATATTTTCAAAAGCTAACTATGGGTTCTGTTTGACTATTACTGTGTGTACATAAAGTGTTTCCAGGAGTGTTCCCATGAAAAAGAAAAAAAAACTGATTGTGTTTGTGCCTGGATTTCCTCGCTCTTTAGATATAAGGATAAATACAAGTAGGTAGAAAATAATTTATTTTTATAATTTTATATGGAATTTCAGTTTTACATTAAGTTTGGCAACATTGCCATTGGCTCTGGGTAAAATGTTGTACAGTAGCGCGGACTGACCTGTGAATAAGAGTGTTTGTTATCCCACTTTTAAAACGGTCGATTTAAAAAAAATAAAATATGTAGCGCTTCTCTAAGACACCCAAGGAGTCACAAATTTAAATATAATACGTCATTTCCATAACACCCTGTATAAGTTTTAAGAGTCGATACTTGTCATTTCTTAAAATGTGAACAAAATACCCCAGTTTGCGCTTTTTGAATGTGAATAGAACCTCCAGTTGTTTATCGAGACGTTGAAGTGTGTTACGCACTCTTTCTACCCAAGAAATTCTCATCATCCTTCTGTATGTCCACATTTCAAAAGCCTCCAATTTTTTGCACATCGCGTCCGTCAAGGTCCAAGCTTCCATTCCATGGAACATTATGCCGAACACTTAACAGCGAAGCATTCGGATGCGCAGAGGCATCTGTACTGCAAAGTACATTACGCATCCTCAGGTACGAAGCACGGGCTTGTTCTATTCCCATTTTTCGTTCAGCTGACACCCAAGATATTTAAAAGTTTCCACTCGTTTCATACGTTGCCCATTGATTTGCAGCAGTCCATCCACGTTGTTTGACTTGCTAACTGCTATTTCGATGGTAAATGGCAAAAAATCAGAGAATTTTAAAAATCGTTGCTTCATAATTTGCTTGAAACAGGTGGTGACAAATCTTTAAAACCAAGCATCTGCGGACTCACTTTGATATGAACTATTTGTCATATTTTTGGGCAAGGAAACAACACACAAGCGATGGCGATGGCACAGGTTTTTTAACACACCCTGTATATTCGGTTGTCATGTGATATACCCTGTTGCAACGAAAGTAGAAAGGCTCCTTGATAATCATCTCATAACCGAGCTAAAGTTCATTATAATTTATTATTATTAAGAACTACTGGAGTCGAGAACAACTTCATGGCTTAACCTCGAGCTAAATGTCTATTAATTTTTAGTTTTCACGCTTCCGCGCTGTTTTTAATTACCCAGCGCTAATTCGTGGAGCATTAGTTACGGACGACACTGGAATTTAATATGAGCTGGGAAATAGCATCGGAAACTAACAGCGCTGTTTGAAATTTGGCTTGATGGAATAATAGGTGATTGTTTTATCCAAACAATAAGATTTTTTTACTAATAGAGTTTTACAGGTACTATTAGTAGTAATTATTATTGCTTTGAGACAAGTTAGGTGCTTCTATGAATATACTACGTGTCCAAGAAAGTTCTACACAAATTGGCAACTTTTTTTAGGTTTTATGAAAAAACGTGTCTCTTCCTAAAAAGCTCTGTTTGACAAGAAACTAAGATTTACGAAGAAAAAAAATGTATTATATTGTACAGGGTTCGCAAAAAGTACAAGAATGTAAAAATGGTCCAAGGGAGATCTGCCCCTATTTTAGATTTTTGAGCAAAACGACAAATAAAAGTTGTTTCAAATCTTGTTGGGAAAATTGGAATTAATTTTATTATTTTTAAAAACACCTTCACGACAGAACTAACGGAAAATTTTCAAAAATATTAATATGATCTGAGAGATGATATAGTATTTTAATTTAAATATCCTGATAAACTTAAAGGATTCCCATAACAATTGGAGATTACAATGTTGTATTAAAAGAGTGTTCAATCTTAGAGCAAAATTCATGAAATTAATCGTTAAGAGCGTGGTTATTGAGAGAAATCAACATGTTAGAAATATGTTAATGTTAAGATTTGCATTAATAAAGAAATTTTAAAGTTGTGAACTCTCGGCCATTTTCTTACATTTTAAACGTGAAAATGATATTTAAATATGCTGAAGCTCTAGGGCATTAATGGACGAATGTCCGTCACTAGAATACTGGTCTGGAGCTCTGCATTGGAGCATACTCTTCGGTTACTGATTCCATCGGAAGAAGAGCCATTCGTCTGATCGGAGACGACGGGCTGACCAAGAACCTCCACTACCTTGAACACCGAAGACAGATTAGTGATTTGACGCACTTTTACATATATTTCCATGGCAAATGTTCCACTGACATTGACCGCTTAATTTCACCTAGAGTAACGAATAGCAGAAATAGACGACGAACCACTGCCGTCATGTGATTCAGCTTCGTACTCCTTGGACTTCATTGCTTAAGAAAGTCTTTCATGGGCTTTGTAGAGTGTCAAAAGTTGTTGAGGTGTATAGAACTGTTTGGTCCGGAAAAATATACCTGCGACGCTGGCTTGGCGATAGTCACAACATGGTTATGCCAAAACATATTTGATCCCAGATTGACGCTCAGAAAATTAATAAGCCAGTGGGATTGCGTGTCTTGCCATGACTATATCCTGTTTGAAATTTTCCAGTATCATTGAAACTTACTTGCACATTTTATTTTGTTCAGTAAAGTTTACCCTTTTTTCTGGTCCACGCGAAATACCTTCCAAACGGCGCTTTTCTTCAAAATAAGCAGACAGTGCTTTTCAGGGTATTGTTATTTGTTACCTTTAGTGTCTGCATTCCGTTCAAAGACTTTTGCAAAAATTTGGGTTTGTCGTGAGTAAAAACAAATTAATTTTTTTATTCGATAATATACAAGAATACCTTAAAGTGCATTTACACAAGCATGGACTTGATGGTGCCAGTGGTCGCGCCAGTTCTATTTGCATGCCAGTAAAGGTTTACACTTCACAGTGCGCACTATTTCGAATGAACTTTCCGAAGCCTGTAAAATAGTCGCTGAACTTTTAGTGGAAAAAAAGATAAAACAAATACAGAAAACGAGACGACGAAAAGGCCGTGTCTGGGTTCAACCGTGGATTTATCGTCGACCTGCTTTGGGTGCACATCCCATAAACACGGATAAGATTCATAATCATACTCTTCAAGAAATTTGATTGTCAGTTCTGCTGACCACTTTTTTTAGTCATAATAAACTATATAAACTACAATCAACAAAAGTTAGAAGCGCGAACGAAATCAAACTAAAAACTGGCGAGCGGTCGCCGACGTGTAAACACTTGTTTAAACTTGCAAGTTTTGATTTTCTGTACGAATTTGTCACCACTGGCGCCAGTGATTTCAGAAGGATGCATACTTTCTTGGTCTATGCATGCAAAAATAAATTTTTATGCAAGTCGATATTTACACTTGCTAATTTTTGGTTATTGGCGCGCCAGTTTTTGTTGGCGCCACTAAATCTATGCATGTGCACTTTAAACTACTACCGTATTGATACAAATATAAAATAACTTGTATATTATATTTTTTTATTAAGTCTCAGAAATGCAGACACCAAAAAATTAAAGTCCCTAGAAATTTACCACGTTTACATGGATCAACTAATTTTTAGTAGATACGTATACTTCAAACAAATTTAAAAAAGTAATAATTATATATAATTTCATTAAAGGAAAAAACATTAAGGGCAATGTAAACAACTCATTTTTTTCTTTAACAGATTTTCCCTTCGCGAAATATCGCGGGCCGCTTTTTACACTCGATTTATTAATGCAGATACGAAAAACAAAAAAAAACACAACATCAACCTCTCAACAGAATATAAGACGTAATCTATCACCGGCTCAGGTTCAATTTAAATTTTAAAGCGAATTTCAGCGGAGCTCGTCCAATAACATGGATTGTTTCAGTCACAATTCGCTACTTTTTTGTTATCATCGTTGGCCATTAATCACACCGACTCCCTTGTCACACTTTCTGGAGATGCTTTGCGCTTCCATGAGGAAAAACCCGAATCCCGCTAACTTTGTTCGTTTTTATGCTACAAAATTTCGATAAATCCCTTAAGAAAATGGAATATCGGAAGGAAGTTCGATCGAAAAAAGGCTAATACGCTGCAGGGTTTTGGGCTGAAGGCGAATTAATTATCGGAGAGGGCTTCATCAATTTCGGTGCAATAAAGAGACGACGAAAGTTTAAAATGTTTTTGTATATACATGGAAAATTCGAATATCCACGTATACAGGGTGTTCCTTAATGACGTGCTTATATTTCAGGGTGTGATTCCTTAGCTCATTTTATAAAGAAAAGTGGATATGAACATATGTCCGCAACGGCTTAAATTTTTTGCTCAGTGGCGCCCTTGCAAACATGTCCGAAAAAAACTCAAGAAACCGTTTTCATGTAGAATTGACCAGGCTAATCAGAAAAATATCCACATGGAAAAAAGTCAGTAGCGTACCATCTTTTTTGTAAAAAATATCGGAGGACTTGCTTGCAGGGACGCCACTGGTGGAACAATTGAATATCCTTTCTAACTAAAATCTGTGGTTCTACATCCTATTAACATATACCAAAATTGAAAATAATATCTACAGTACTTTCGAAGATATTAAAAAATATCCATTTAAAAATTAAAAATTCAACACCCTGTAGCAAAAAATTTAAGCCGTTGCGGACATATGTTCATACGAACTTTTCTTTATAAAATGACTGAAGGAATCGCACCCTGAAATATTAGCACGCCATTAAGGAACACAATGTATATGCAGGGTGTTCGGTTATCAGGATACATGGTTCTAGATGTTAAAATAAGAGTAGTAAGTCATATAACAAAATGTGTCTTGACCAATATGGTTTATGATCTCGAATAAGGATTACCCTTTTATTAGGTGTTATTTTGTCTTTAAAATGACATGACATAACATACACCAATTTTTATCAAGAATAACATTTTCTGAGAAATCAATAATATATTTTTTTTTCATTTGTTGCAAACTTTCTTGACCACTCTATATATGTATTATCATGAAGCCATAGTTCCCACTAGTATTATCCTAAAAAGATACATTTCATAGTAGCTTCAATTAAGATATTTTTGGGCTTTAGCTTCCTGACCGACAATTTATAAAAATTTCAATCTGACATTATAACATATGTGAATATGTTGCTTTTGCAGTGATTAGCTTCTTATCACCTACGTATGTATTATTACTGGACCAATTTAAACCTAGTTTACAATTTGTACGACAAACATTTCCTAACAATGTTTACACCATTTGCGATTATACGATTTACATTTCTTAAAAATAATTGCACCACCTGCCCGCGATATATATTTATTATCAATATTCTTCGTTTAATTTAGAATTCCCAAAAATGTTTACATCATAGGACATTATACGATATACATTTCTTACCAATGTTCACACTATTTACTATTGTACGATTTACATTTCTTACTGATATTTACAAAATTTACTAGTGTACGATTTACAATTTTCAATAATGTTTACCATTTACAATTCTTAACAATGTTTACACGAAAGCTCATAGCGTAATTATGCCTTGTAGACATTTTTGTACTGATATTCGGCATCTAAAAGATCCCATGATTATTTTATATAAGGTCGGCGCTCCCTGTACTTCGATAAATTTTTAATAGTAATCATTTGTTATTTCAGGTGCAGAAGACGATGTGCACCATTTCTCGGGCAACGACACCCACACCGACTACTTCCGACTGGTGATGCGTGACGGGGACTCGTTTTTAGTCGGAGGAAGGTAAGTCGACATTTAAAGTATAAAATTGTATAACGAAAATTTCGCACAACCATTTCTATATTAAGAAAATTTTCGTGACCATTGAAAAATTTCCTGTAATAATTATGGCTGCAAGTATAATTTCTGAGCTGTTGTTTTAATAGAATGAATATCGGATAGGCCTACGAAAATCCGACAATAATTATTTGCATTATCTGTAGAAATCCTAAAACATCGTTTTCGTTACTATAATACATTCCTTCGTGCACGGCATGCAGAAAAACCATGTGACGCTTTTAATTATTAAATTTAAAACTTTTTAACCTTTACAGATAACTATTTTAGCAAAACCTGTTTGTTAAATTTAGCATTAACGGAATACGCCCCCAAATATAGTTTCATATAATTAATCTGAATGCAGTTTCCAAGTTTCCCAATTAGGTCTGAATTCAGTCTGTTGTAATAGCTAGCAATAATCTTGTTCCCGCTATTGGTCAAACTGGCTGGCATCCACAGAAGTCAATTCAGTCAATTCGGGCGACAATGGCTTGTGAAAGTATGTGTGTGTCGGTTTTCCAGTGGCGAATCACAGAGTTTTGATATTAATACTGGTATTAATATAATTTATAAAATAATGGCCTTTTTATAAACACTTAAGGGTTTGATTTAGCAACGGCAAATCTCAACTGAAACATGGGCCCCTAATTTTACGTACGTAGTTTCTTTTCCATCCCCTAGCAGTTAGCATATACAAACATTCATTTATTAAGAACATTTTACATCATTAAGGCCCGTATTCTCCGCTCTACCAAAAAGCCTACATAACTTAAGCTCTCCTATTTCTTTAAGTTGTCTTAAATAAAATGTAAGCACCGTAGAAAATATTGGCATGCTTATCTAAGTCTCCTAAAGAGTTGGCGACGTTGCGTTTTCTAACCTCATTTTTCATATGTTAACAGATGGAGCAACGACCTTTAAGAACTTTTGTGATCTAACCTTAGTTTTTAGTTTTTGGATAATTCGTTGAACTCTATGACGATTTTAATTTTTCCTGTTATGGTTTTTCCTGTTATGGTTTTGGTACTAAAAAGAAATCATGTAATTTTAATTATTAAGAAGAAACATTTTTCTTGCAATTAATAGCCGAAAAATATGCAACCGTAATAGAAGACATAATGCTCAATTCATTGCAGAACATCTAACATGTTGCACATGTAAAACAGTCGGTTTGTGCAGGCGAAACATTCCGAAACATGATAAATCATCAAGAGTGTCAAACAAATTGTATCGCTTATAGATCCTCCCGATCTATAAAATTGTCATCGACCTCAATATATATTTAATCTTCTAATTCCATATTATTATTTTACAACGTGTCCAAGGAAGTTCTACGCAAATGGGGAATTTTTTTATTATTCGTTTTATAAAAAAATGTACCTCTTTCTAAAAAGCTTTGCTTGCGAAGAAACTAAGATTAAAGAGAAAAAAATGTATTATATTATACAGGGTTCTCACAAACTACTACAACTAGCTCTATTTTTAATTTTTAACCAAAACAACAAATAAAAAAGTTGTTTCAAATATTGTTGGGAATATCAATACAAAATTTGATTTAAATATTTTCTAAAAACACCTTCATGATTTGATCAATCACAATTTTCAGCATTCCTCGCTCTTTAGGTATAAGAATAAATACAAGTAGGTAGAAAATTATTTATTTTTATTATTTTATTTGGAATTTCAGTTTTACATTAAGTTTGGCAATATTGCCTTTTTCTCTGGGTGAAATGTTCTACAGTAGCGTGGACTGACCTGTGAGTAAGAGTGTTTATTACCACACTTTTAAAACGGTCGATTTGAAAAAAAAAATATGTAGACTTTCTCTAGGACACCCAAGGAGTCACCCATTTAAATGTAATACGTCATTTCCATAACACCCTGTATATCATAGGTACTTTACGTCACTCTAATACTTAAACAAAAGGTGTATAGATCGCAGGCTAGACACAATCGTGGACTGAAAAATTGTTATTCATCGTTACTTAAGAGGCAACTGTTACTCGACTCCTCAGGTGGATTTCGAAAACGCCACTGCACATAATAATTCCAATATAAATTCAATCCCGTTCGTGTTTTTATAAAATAAAAACTTATCGTAAAATTCGAAGAAGTAGAAACCTTTCCAGATCGGCGGTCAGAAGCCATTCGAGTGGGCCACAAGGAAACAATATCCGCTGACCTTTTTATTCCTTTTAGACCAGAATTTTCCAGCGTTTGGTTATCTCTTTTGATTTTTTCTAAAGTTTTATTAAAATAACTTGGGTTTTTTTGGTTATTTGCATATGTGGTTGATCGCTCTAATCTTAAAAAAAACGTATTATTAAAAGTATGGTAAAGATTGTTTCACGAAAAATGGATATAACTTAATGACTGCAGTAAATGTACCTGTAGCCATCCCATTATTTATGACCGTTTGATATTATTATGTGGAAAGGACAGGATTGTAATAATTATAATTAAATATAGGCACATCAGGTAGGTTAGGTTGCTTAATTTATATTTAAATATCTTTTTATGGTAAAATTTGTTAGATTTTGAGGAATGGTTCAAGAATTGTCTTTTACCAAACATTCCTCAGAATAGCGTGATAGTAATGGACAATGCGAGCTATCACAGTCGCCAATTACATAAAGCTCCAAGCTGAAATAATACAAAATTGGAGATTCAGAACTACATGGCGGCGAATGATACATATTTTGAAGAAAGTTATAAAAAAGTGATCTTTTAGAAGTTTTAAAGATATTTTGTATAAAAAAGTATCTGTTTGTGACACATTGGCAGAAGAAATTGGACATACAGCTCCCACCCTATTATTGCATTTTTAACCCCATAGAGCATATGTGGCACCAGTTAAAATCACTGGTTAGGTCTGAAAATATTTCTCCGACTTTAAGTTCTAGTGTTGTAAAATTAATACGAAAATGCTTTAATGATATTCCCCCAGGTAGTTGGAAAAATTCAGTCCGTCACGTAATAACTGTAGAAAATTCGTATATTAGTCTGGATTGTATAATTAATCCAATTATAATTAATTTTGATGAGAATAGCGATAGCGAAACAGAACTATCTATAGAATGACATTAAAAATGTAAATAAATATGACTAGTAATATTTAAAAAAAATGTTATTTCATTTGATTACATTAATATAATCATATCATTACTTGTTTTCCTTAGTCCGTCCCTTCATACTTCACTTGTTTATTACCAAGCTCTTGTCGACACAATGGGACCGACCCAGGAAATCATTAAGTCGTATCCAAATTTCGTAAAACGTACTGTAGCTAAGATTTTTTAACAATTTGTGGTAACTTTGGTCATTTCAAAGCTTTTTCAAAACCCTTTAACAAGTTCACGATATCCCGAATGATACAAATGGGATCTCCCATGTAAATTTGGAGGTGGTCAAATATTCGCTTCCGTATTGATTTTAAAGAAAACTTTTATTAAGACTTCTTAAAGATAATGTTGAGAGGAAGAAGGTACACCAATTTTGAACTTTTTTACACATGCCGTTTCTAAGATATTAAGAAAATTCTGTCTTCAAACTCTCTTAAATCTGGAGTACGATTCTGGTTAATATTAAATAAGGTTAAAATGAAAATACCAATAATAAATCACCTTTATAATTAGGTCTACACTTGTCAATATTTGACAGCGTTTTTAATTTTTGGAAATGATTTTGGCGTTTAATCGCCACGAGCCACAAAATGATAAAGTTTGAACGGAAATAGTATCTATAACATAAATAGTACATTAAGTATGAAGGGCCGAAAAGAGGCGTTTACGGACGAGATGCACGAGTCCGTAAAAGCATCCGACGGTCCGAGATATGTACCGTATTTTTTTTTACAAGTGCTCCGAGGCTTTGATGTCAAATAATTAAAGCAATTCTTCAGACAGTTTTCCTGTCTACATGACATGAAAACACTCTCGCCTGGAGAATGTGAATATCTATTTATTATCGTTGATATGTATTATAGCTCGGTGGCCTAGTGGCAGAGTGTATGCCTAGGAAAAATCTTTCCCGCCCGCTTCGATACTTTCTCACCCGCTCCCTCGGAGAGGTCTGGAAAGCGCTTCTTTCGGTGAAGAGAACATGCATGAAAAAAGGCCTTTCGGGCACATGTAAAAAAAATAATATTAATATTACATAAATCACTTTGACAACTTTTTAAACTTTCATTTGCTGGTGTATACTGACAGAAATGTGTGAGGTTCGTGCTAGTTTATCATTTTAAAAATACATTTTGTTCAATAACTCTTAAATTACTAGGAAAATATACTTTAATTTGAACAAGAATTTTTTTTTATTGTTGTAAGTTTAAGTACATTTGAGGGCTAAAATAAATAGGGGAACTAATACACTACGCTACTTAATTTTCGAATATTCAAAAGTTCACGTTCACGTAATTAATAAGCTGTTGATAATGAACCAATTTTAATATTTTTTTACTCTACAGGGTGACCCATTTTCGATACTTTTATTTTATAGGGTCTCCGTTATTGTTAGTGCTATCAAAAAAGTAATGTAGGAATTATGTGCTTTTTTTGGGCCAAACTTAAAATGGTAAAATCAAAATTTAAAAGTTTTCGCTCGCTTAAGAGATACGGGGGAAATTCAAAAAATTTACAATTTCAAAATTACCCTACATTTTCTTTGTTAAAAGAGATACAGAAAGAAAAATGTCTTATTCAGAACACCCTTTATATTTTAATCTAAAAAGATACTATTTTAAATTCTCCTTTCAAATATATAACACACCAGGCGATTTATTAAACTTTATTACTTTACACCACAGTAGACCATGAAACAGAAGATAATATCCTAGAAACAACTATGTTGACTATTAACATTTAACGTCAATTTCATTTTTACATATTCATTTACGAAAATCGCCTATCAATGTTTTGAAAAATTTGATATTATATCAGTTTATATTGAAAGTGTAAAAAAACGAAGACATGGCGCAAAATGTATATTTTACTCGCTATCCGGAAAGACGGTAACCATTTAAGGAGATATTCCGAACATTTGCTATGATTCCCGTTATTTTTTACCTTAATCTGAATCTTTCATTTCGTTTCAAAGTAATATTTAAATAAATCGCATAGGAAACCAATATCATCCATGGTGTGTTATATATTTGAAAGGAGAATTTAAAATAGTATCTTTTTAAATTAAAATATACAGGGTGTTCCATTTTAAAAAATGAAGTCCGAAAACTTTTTTACCTGACCCCGTATACTTATTGTGAAAACGGCAGATTATCCAACAATCATTATAACGAAACTACTGTATATCTGTTTTAACTAAGAAAATATAGGGTAGTTGAGAAAATGTCAATTTGTTGATATTCCCCCGTATCTCTTAAGCAAGCGAAAATTTTCAAATTTTGATTTTACCACTTTTAGCTTGACCCAAAAAGAGCACATGACACCTACATTAATTTTTTGATAGCATTAACAATTACGGAGATAACCTATAAAAGTCTGGAAAATGGGATATCCTGTACTGTACTTTAAATTAGCTTACATATTTGTAACATAATTAAAACTCTGTTTGTCTTTAAACGAAAACTACTAATGTATTATATTTTATAACTTAATTATTTTTATGATATGGGTAGCGATTTCCTCATATACTATAAAGCTTTTACATACTAATATCGTAAAAGACAAACAGGGTTGTAACTTATTTACAATGAGTCATTGCTTTTCAACCACAACAACTTTTATTAATTATCTTACACGTAAGGTTAATTTGTTCTTAGCTTTTTTAATGTTTTTCTGAATTCTGAACACCCGGTATATAAATTGAAGAAAATAATATACTTTTGGGCCGTTTAAGCGCAAGCAGAAGTTTTCATGAAGAATAACTTTTTTTGATAAACCCACAAATAAAAAAGTTTTCACTCTTCGGGAGTCAATCGGTGGACACACTGTATGTTTATATGAACTTTCCGACTTAAAATAATTGATCCAGCAATAACCCATTAAAATAAGTACATGGCGTTAAGTAACCAAGCCTGTATAATACTTTTTAATACTGTGCAAATCTAACAAGAACACGTCACGTCCATGTTGTTTATACGCTTCGTAAATCCTTGGATTATACTGTTGTCTAAAAACAGTTTTTTGCTACATATTTCTTTAGCCAAGTCTCAAAGCAATGTTAGAAATGTAACCCATAAATTTTCCGAAAAAATATTTATGTACCTTAGACGTCTTATAAAACAGAGGTGTCGTACTTCAAGACTCTTTTTTATCTCTTAAAAATTTAAAGGATTTACACCTTCTGGCCTAAATATATTTCTTCTTTATACCTGTCTTTTTAGAATTGTTAAGCTTACTTTTCTTGATAAAAACAATTTTTCTACTAGCGTGTGGAAAGCATTATTTATCCGCACGTATTTTCATGAAGAAATATAAACTTTTCAGCTTGCTCTAGGAAAAGAATGCAGTTGGCCGGCCCAACGCTTACTATTCATTTTTGCTTCAACTGAAAACTGTCCTAGTTTTAAATTTGACAGATAAAGGAAATAATTAGAATCAGAACGACATGGCAACTGAAAATTGACTTCATAACCTACAAGTATTCTTATTCTTGCTTAATTCTGCTTTGTTTAGAGTTAGCCTTTCGTGTTGGGATGGATATTTAAACAATTTAAGTTAGTTTATCCAAAATATGCCAAAACCAAAGAGAATATACAATGTGAAAACAACAAGTCAAGAGTAAAAAGTAAATGCGCAGAATCGACTCCAGGATTACGTACCAGCACGCGGATTATTATAATGGATGCAAATCAGTTGAAAATCGATATGTTTTGCTGTACGAACACCGAATTTTTGTTCAACGGTCCCAGATTTTGCTTCTGTGAACACTTTAAACCAACTTCTCATGCCTCTGGCAGTTTGTGACTATTTCTGACTGCTCTACGAACGTACCTATTCGTTTGTTTTGAACTAATTGCAAACAAAATGGCCGCTTTATATGGCACATATGACACAGTTATTTAATGCTCAAGTGCGATATGAGCATTATTACAATCACGTGTGGGAAATCTGCGACGACGTGGTCGTAGACCGATTCGCGGTAATCCCGTGAGTGCTGTAATATGCCATAGCCCACGTGTATTGTACAGGGTGTCCAGTTCCAGTTTGTTGGGTTCCTCCCTCATTAGTATCGCGATATCACATCACTTTATCTTTACTAATTAGGCAGATAACTTATAAAAACATCAGAAGCGCGACAATATTTAATCAAAACCATTCAAATAAAAACATATTTTAATTGGATTTTAATTTTAGAAGTCGTATTTTGACATTTTAAATTCAATTTCATTCAATTCAATCACATCACTGATATAATAACTTAATTACTTTACTAGCGTGGTAATGAATCTTATTACGTAACTCAAACAACCAAAAAGTATTAATTTCAAAAGCTCTTATTCGACATGTCGTAGTTAAAGACGATTAACACCAACAACGGTTCAAATTTCATAGTGGACCAAAAATTTAAAAACCTTTTCAGGAATTGGAGGAAAGTATATATTTTTTTCAAATACCAATGAATGGAAATATTATTATTTCCCAGACCACCCGGTGATACCTTATACAATAAGGGCGTATTTTTGTCTACACAGTAGCACTTTAAAATACTAATTCAGATTGAATGGTCCTACCAAGAAAAGGAACCTTTTCCATTGATAGGATGTCACCACCTGCAGATCGGTTTCGAACTCTTTTGTTCTCGTCAGCACAGGGTAAGTGTCCATACCTATCACCAGAGAAGATTCTATACTTCACGCTGTATTATCAACGGCAGTCGAAAAAAAAAGAACGCGCATTGCCATCTCTTAGCTGCCCCACACAATCTGAACAGACGTTATTTGAATAAATCAAAAATAAAAAATCCATTTACTTTTCAGGTGGTATTAATATCAACATGGAAAAATTATTATTATGATTCCTTATTCAATAAGGGCGTATTTTTGTCTACACATTATCACTTTAAAATACTAATTCAGATTGAATGGTACTACCAAGAAAATGAATCCTTTTCCAAAGATAGGATGTAGAAGAGTTCAAAACCGGTCTGCAGGTGGTGACATCCTTTCAAGGAAAAGGTTTCCTTTTCTCGAGAGTAACATTCAATCTGAATTAGTATTTTAAAGTGCTACTGTGTAGACAAAAATACGCCCTTACTGTATAAGGTATCAGCGGGTTTGTTCCATTTTTCCATACATTGGTATTATTTGATATTAATACCACCTGAAAAGTAAATAGACTTTTTATATATTTTTTTGTTTTGGAAGATTTTTAGATTTAATTTTATTTCTATGTAGAAAGAAATTATGGACTCTCCTCCAATTATTAATAAAATTTAGACATCTTTTCTTCGACATTTTTTTTAAATGCAGCGTTTTCATAAAAAGATAAAAATCCATTTTTCAGTGCGAAAAATTGATGTCTAGACCTCGATCAGTTTCTGTCTCTTTCTTCCGATTATCGATATTACTGTCGGCGTACCGATTACGGGCGGACGGTCGACGTATTGTTATAACGGCAAGGGAAGATACAATTCGCCTCGTGCCTAGAAAGCGCGAAATGAACAAGGGTGAAATTGGAGATTTTTACTGACTCCGGCATCCTCTTAAAATTATGTGCCACTTGGCCTCCTCTTATTTAAGATTTTAAGGGTAATATCCACCCAATAAAATTGACGTGTCTTTCCGATTTCTAATATTATTTTCTGGGAGCCAGATAGTAAGGGAAGTTGACACCCTGTACAAGCGTTACTAATATTCAACCTTCCGGAATAGAGCAATCCGCTGACATAATATTCGTCAACTGCCGAACACTTGTAGAACTTGTGCAACTTGAACTTGTATAAAACCCAGTGCCGATCTAAATTGGAAAATGTACGACCGAGTGGTGCAAATTTGAGGAAGGCCGTTTCGGCATGATTACGCGACGACCCCACATCATTTCGTAATCACCGGCCTTCAATTACGTTCCGTTAACTTACGCCAATTACTGTACTTGTGTGCCAGACATGGTTTTGCTGCTGCAGGATGTTGCAGTGAGACAGTGACGGAGAATTACGTTTGTATCGGGTTTAATGATTTAACACACACATAAACATATAATATAAAAAGGGATACAAAACATTCCATTCATAAAACACCATATAAAGGGTGTTATGGAAATGACGTATTATATTTAAATGGGTGACTCCTTGGGTGCCCTAGAGAAACGCTACATATTTTCTTTTTCAAATCGACCGTTTTAAAAGTTGGATTCAGCCCCATAAACCCACCCTGTGGTGGCATATGAGGAAATAGGTGTTACGTGCAATGTTGCCAAACTTAATGCACAACTGAAATTCCATATTAAATTATAAAAATAAATTATTTATCTACCTACTTGTATCTATCTTTATACCTCCAGGCACAAGTTCTTTAAAAATACACTCAGATCAGATCATTAGATTTTATTACACGCGACGCGACGAAATTTGACTTATTCGTCGGCAACATTCCATTTTCATGTCAAGTCAAATGTCCAAAACAAACTACTCGTTCTAACTGAGCAACTTAGGTTCGCCTATAAAAACAATGTCAAATAATATACAAAGCTTGGACGCGTAGCCCGAAAATCATTACAACTATTATACCCGTACCTTCTGAAAACAAGGCGGTTAGCCGAGAGTGTAAATGGTTATCAACAGAAGCGACCGCACCCTGACGCTGTTCTTCTATTACTGACACTTGCAAGTCGCACGTAATAAACCTACGTCGGGCCGGCGCCGAGAGGATTGTGTGAAAGAGATTGAGAGATTAACGCGTGAGAAAGAAAATAAATCTTCGTCGGTCTTGTCATTTGGAGTAGAGCTGGCTAATTTAATTTTTTAAGCTTCTCAAAAGAAAAAGTACAGTCGCAGTATTATCAGCTACCACTATCATTTTATTCAATTTGGTCGAAATTCCATTAACGCCATATCAATTAAATGCCTTGCAAGAAATCTCGCGGTAAATAGCCAAGTAAAAGAGAAGAATCTCGTGAAATATCAAACTGTCAAATATTGCCATTTTTAAATTGAGGGATTGCATTGTGTGTATTTAAAATGTACAGACCCCAGTGTTGATTGTTTACATATTACGCAAGTGCCCCACATGTGTTTGTCTGATTTGACATAAGGTGATATAATCCGGTCATTAATTGAAAGCGCCATTTATGGCTATTTTTCTTCAATTTATTTTCATCTCAGGATTTGCCGGTTTAAATATAATACGTCATTTTCATAACACCCTGTGTTTACAATCATACACAGTTCTGCATTTTCAACTAAATTAGAAGAAGATGGCTTTAAAAAATGGCAACGCTGTAATAAGATACACGATTAGATAATTTCCGATCTAATAGGTAATTAGTTGTTTTTTACAGAAATTCAGATAATGTAAAGAAAAAATTCATATTTTTGCAATATTTACTTCAAATAGTGAATTAGCTACACCACTGCTTTACCTAAAAAACCGAGGTTAGAATAGTCGAATTTCTTACACACCACGTACTGATGAACCATTGTAGATGGCTAATAAATAGCTCTAAATAGTTTTAGTTCGAAAAACGCTAAAAATTAATCCAAAAACACAATAGATCACAAAAGCAGCAGCGATAAACCGGTAACAATACCGCGCGAAAACGAATAAAAATAGTAAACTTCAGGGTAATTTTTACACTAGCAGGTAAAAATGAGCATACAGCGTTGCCACTGTGATTTCCTTAAAGTATTGCAATTTGATGTTCTTGGGATATATATAAATCACTTTACGAGTAGAAAATTTAAAAAATACACACATATTTAGTACACATGACAAATGCAATCAATATAATTAATATTATACTTTTCGGTTTCAAACGCAAGCGGTAGATTTAGGACCAGTACAGACTTGGCACCATTGATTACTGTCAAAACTTTATATGATTCTGACAGCATAGAAGCAATTCTGTCTATTTATTAATTAAATGTTTTTGATTGAACATATGATATGATTGACAAAATAAGTTATTTTTTTAAATTTTAACATTTAAAAAGGCTTGATATATGATACACACTACGATTCTCATAGTTACTATTTCCATCAGAGAACCAATGAAAATAGTCATAAAATATGTAATACATAAGGAAACATTGGAAAATTTATAAATTGTCTACAACGAGCAAATGATATATTATTACTGGCTGCAGTAAATATATAGCTAACCCATTATTATTCTTTATAACTTAATAACTGTTTCCTTACGATATAAGTTCTGAATAAAATGCAGCAATAATTTTTGTTGAAAAATTTTAGGTGTTATAAAAGAGGTCTGTAAAGATAATATATTCGCACGCTTTGAATTTTAAAAGAAATTTGTCAAGCAAGTCGATTTTTACAACTTTATCTCTAAAATGTATGAACATGAAACGTTAACGGTGCAATAACAGTAGAGTATTGAGTACTACTTTGTCGTTTTAATAAATAATGATATATACAGGGTGGCCCATAATTAATGGTACACAGGAAAACTTTAGATTCCTTGGGTAAAAATACTGCGATTTGGCCATACTTAGTTTAGTTCAATAGCTAGTAATAACCGAGATACAGGGTGTCCAAGTAAAAATTTAATTTTTCGATTTTCCTAAGTAACTTATTTCTGAATCAATATTTTTGCACAAAATTTTGTGACTAGGGTTTTTTTGGGACGAGGAGTAATTTGAATTTGTTATTAATTTTGATGTAGATTGTAGGAGGCGCTCTCTGCAGTACTCTGGATTCATAAAAAGAAGTGTAACTTTTTTGGGCCTTAGTTTAATTATGTTTTTATTAAAAATATCAGTTTCCCCATCATTTTTACATAAAGCAGGTATATTTTGTAAATGTCGCTCCGACAACCGTTTTCGAGATATTTTCAATTACAATTTCTAATGCGCCCGTTTAAATCTTGATTTCTGTCAAAGTTTATTTTGATTTGTCAGCATTGTGAGTGTTTTTAAGGAATTTTTGAAGATACTGTTATCAAAAATGAAACTAAAAATGCCGCGACATAACTTGTTTTCTAACGGAGAAATGCGAGATATGGTATATTTATACGCACAAGAAAATTTTAACGGACGCAGATCACATCGGCGGTATTTGGAAATGTATCCAAATAGAAGACAGCCAGATTTTAAACTTTTAGAAGTCTATACGACAGACTGGGAGAAACACCCACCAATCCTTGGGTCCAAAACGTAATAGTTGAGCATGAGCATGTCCGAAGATTATTACACCCGAGCAGGAAGAAGAAATACTAGTTCGTCTGGCTGAAAACCCTGAAATTAGCACAAGACGTATGGCTGCAGCAGCTCCAGCAAGTAAATCCACTATTTCTAGAATTTTTAACTAAGAAGGGCTTTATTCATACCACTTTACGCCTGGTCAGAATTGGCTGGCTGTTGATCTTCCAGCTAGATTGGAATTTTAACATTTCTGTCGTACCCAGCAAAACGCCAACCCAATGTTTTTGAATAGAGTTTTGTTCACCGATGAAGGGACTCTTTAATTCTCGAAATAAACATGTAGAAGATTTAGAAAACCCTCACTTACCCAATTTAAACGGACAGCTCTATCTTAATTTTTTGCAAAATCAGCTGACCGACTGGAAAAGGAATCTGCAGTTTTCCTGTGCACCATTAATTGTGGGACAGATAATATACACTACCCCAATTAATTATCGGATATTTAATAATGTATGTCCAAATTAATAAGCTGTTATTTCGTTAATAATGTCATTATGGAACATTCTGTATATACCAAATTTATTAAATTAAATAAGAAAAAACATTGTGAAGGCAGTAGCCTATATTATTCAACATGGTAAATAATGGAGGTAAATAATAATGATTTCTGTCAGGAGGTTAAGAAAAATAATTTCTCAAGCTGATCGGTTAATAATAAGTACGCCATTAAATTGTTAGTAGCGGAAAAAATAATTTTTTGGTGGCGACCCAAAATTCTGCGACAAACGTAAATAAACTTTACAACTGAAGTATTTTAAGGCAATAAGGGGAAACAAGAGTAATCTTTTCCACAAGAAATTTTATTTAAGATCTCATAAGAGCAATAAGAATTTTATTACAAATTCCATATTCAACCTGTCAACAGAAATATATCAAGTAAATCGACTTACGGAACTTCGTAACTTTGGAAGTGTACTAAACGACATAACACCTGTCGGATACAAATTATTTTACTGGAAGACCTTGATTTAAGAGTGTATACTCGGGTGTATATAAATTAATATAAAATAATATTTTATTCGGACTGCATTAAAGTTGGAACCATATGGGGAAAACATTTATTTTTCGATTTGGGTAATAAATTTACTATAAGTTGTTGCTTCAATAAAGACCAAAAAATGACATATTAATTGAATGGGACCATGCGGCTTTTGTTAACTGACAAGTTTTACATTTTTTCCACAAAATGACGAAAAATGGCATTTATTGATCGAATTTTAAATAAAAAATTATTTAGAAAAGTTGTATTGTAATTTTATGCCCGCATAACAAGTTTGAATCACTTATGATACTTTTTGCCAATATTTTTAGCCAATATCTATTTTCACTGAAAACGGAAGTCGACCCTACCCCCGTAATTATAAACAACGGCACTATTATTCCAATATGTCCATTTCTTTCGACGTATTTATTATTTAAAGAACCAGATTCTCCTCTTCGTTGGTTAAATCGTTAAAGTTATGAGGAGTTTCCCATATGGCAGAACACGCAATTCCACTGGCTTCATCTATTAATTTGCTGGGCGTCAATCTGGGAGGAAATATGCCTTGGCATAACCACGTTGTGGCAAACGCCACGATAGCTTCGCAGAAACTTGGTGTACTCTTCCGAACCACAAAGTTGTACACACCTTAACAACTTTTCACACTATACAAAGCTCAGATTCGACCATCAATAGAGTACTGCTCTCATGTCTGGAGCTCTGCACCCAAACATACTCTTCGGCTACTGGATTCCATCGAAAGGAGGGTCATTCGTCTGATCGGAGACCACGAGCTGACAAAGAGCCTCGACAGCCTGGAACATGATTTGACTGTCTTTTACAGCTATTTTCATGGAAAATGCTTAGTACTCCTCGAACTTCAGTATTTAAGAATTCTTTCATCTGGAGGTTTGATCATAAAAAAAACTTTAATATTGAGACTGTATAATGAGCCCTAGATATACCCACACCAAGTCAAAAATGCTGCGGCTATATTGTTCTACAGCGTGAGCCAAGTCGCATGGATCAAACTCCAGGAGTGTTCTTCTAATAAATATTCAAAAATGCCGCCAAACCTTGCTTCTACAAGGGCCGCCTGTTGCTCTCCTGATTTCTTCATGTCTTTAATAACGGCTGTAATACATCGAATTAGTGCATCCCGAGTGTCTGCTTTTACTTTGTAAACTTCATTTTTAGACCAGCCCCGTAAACCAAAGTCTAGTGGTGTGAGGTCTGGAGATCTTGAAGGCCAACTAATAGGACTACCGTGATCGATCCAAAATCCAAATGTTGCTCCGTCGTGCTGATAATACAGTTGCATTTTGATGTTTACTGGAACCTCCTCTGGTAGTTCTTGTAATTAACGTAAGCAGTGCCGTTCCATGAGGCGATTCTCCAAAATGAAAGCATGAATTAAATATCCATTTGAACCATTTACAAAATCACTAGATATATTTTTTTAAATGATGCTATATCTTGACAAAAGAATCTGATAAGGACGTTTTTTTACATTATTTAACATTATTTAGCATTTATTCGAAATCAACAATTAAGTTATATATCAAAAAACTTAGATAACCATTTTAATGTAAGTAATAAAAGTTCTATTAATATATTTACAACTATTTCAGAAAAATTCTATAAGACAGTTTTATAATCTGGTTCCTACAGCATAATATTATACCTATTTGACCCTAAAAACAAAAATATATCCCGGGAGACCTATATACAACAAATTAGCAAATCGAGAGCTATTATAAAACTTTCAAGAAGCGTGAATCTCTCTTAACGAAATCGTATAAGGGAAGTGTGCTAGTTGGGGATATATTCGAGTACCATCGTGCCGATAAAAAACTAGGACAGCAAAATGTCTTATTTTCTCCTTGACTATTAGGAATTATTTACTGTCGAGTCTGGTACCAGTAAAATGTCATATACTAATTTTACATGTCAACATAGATTGTCATATACTAATTTTACATGTCAACATAACTTGTCAAGTATATTTTTTATTAAATATGCCACAGTTAACCCCCCAGCAAAAGGCAATTATCTTCAGTCGGATGCTTTTATTCATTGCAGACGAACTGGGAGTAAACAGAAATACCGTGTTGTTGGCAAAACAAAAAATAGCAAGGCATCGAACTATTATTAGGAGCAGTTTCAGGTTCCCCTAGAATGTTTGCTAAAGATGAAAATAGAAGAATACTAATTATCAAGAAGTAATAAACAGGACTACATATTAAAACAAAATTGTTGCTACGGCAAATTTTGTGTTTGTATATTTTTTTACTTTCTGTTAAATTTATTTTATTATTCAGTTTTATTTTCATTTTTTGGCGACATTAAATATACCTACTTTAGATAAAGTATTTTCTTAATAAAAAAATGCGTAATACATTTAGTCCCTCCATATAAACTTCCGCTCAACTTTACAAAACAAGTAACATATTTTGATGCCACCTCGTATCGCAAAATACAAACCTTAAATTATGCAACCTTTCTAAAATTTAGGTGTTTTTACCTTTACAGCTGTCGAGCACCTTTTATAGTCTATGAGATATGTTTTTCCGTTCCCAGTTTTGAGATTTGTTGTATAGTTTTTTATCGGCACGATGGTACATCATTTAAAAAACATAACATATTATTTTTTTCGGAAACATTTACTTTTAGATTTTCAATACCTATTCCACTAGATTTACTAATTAACATAGAACGTTGTGTATATTCCGTATTTGCTCTACTAATGTTTCCTGTCAAATAATGCGCCTCTATTGAGAAGGCACTTACCCCGTAAAGTGTTTAATAATGACTGAAATATACTGCTCATTTAACTTGCTTCCTCGTCTACCGTAATGTCTGCAATTAGAGTCTTGTTCGCAAAAAAGGTTTCGTAAAATATTTATAGATCTAACACGAAAGGTTCATACTAATTTTACTCGATGAGAGTAAAGGATTTTTCCTATAGTGCTTGTGTTTGATCATAAAAATATTTATTATCTCGCACTTTTCGTCAGAAAATAGTCATGCAATGCATGTATCATATGCTCCTAAGCAAGAGCCGGATGAACGCACACTATCTGAATCATTACTGCTTCGTAAAAGACCCTTTACGCTCAGTAAATTTTCAGAGTAAATAATTGGGACATAAATAGAGCAATATATTTTTTAGATAGTTAGCGACCATGTAATCCGCTTTGTACATGGAACTAATCCGGCCGTGTGCGGATCTTAAACTCCCGCCAACGATAAGCGGTGTCTAAGGGCTGGAAACTGACAGAGGCGTGCGCGATTTATTAGTATTTGCCCAGTGGTTTTTGGACCGTCCGAAGGAATGCGAGAAATAATTAGACTGTACTACCATTAGTTATATTGTAAACATCGTTAACAGTAAAGAATCATGTAATTTCCAATTAGAATAATTAAACTTACCCGTAGGTAATACAGTGAAACCTCTCTTAGGCGGACACCTACGGGACCGTCTAAATGTGTCCGCCTAATAGATGTACAAATAAACATAACATAACAAAAATACACTAGTTTAAGTTACGATGTAGTACTAAGAAAATCTAATAACGTAGTTTGACGTGTTTGCGTTTTATACTTGCAATCTAGAAAATGTAATTCCAAGTCTAATAACAATTCCATTGCTGTAGAGTCACCTCTATTTTTTGCATACTCTTATAATTCCCTTACCATACTAATGGCTTGTTGATAATTGGTGACATTTGTTTGATTACTGCCTTCAACTTCTTCATCAGAGTCGTCAGATAGTGATGTTGATTCAGTTTGGACTACATAATCGATAGGAATGGGGTCACTATCATCTTCTAATAGCACATTGCCATCAATGTTAATGAACTCGCCCAAATCGTTGTTATCAAATTACAAACTCCCACGACATCAATATTCTCTTTCAGACTCAAAACGCGACATTTTTGTGCCATTCTTTACGATTTTAACAATACAACTCCCAAATAAACGGCGGATTTCTGTCGCGGAATCACACATACTTTCATTCGGCGAAGTCCTTTCGGATGCCACGGATACGCGATTGGTGGCCGGTCTGTCTTCAGAGAGTTTTTGCACCATACTTATTCGTCTCCCAAATACTTTAAAATTATTTTGTCCGTTTAAAGGCCACTTAATAGAGATGTCCGCTTATTAGAGGTGTCCGTTATGAGAGGTTGCACTATATAATAAATTTTAATATAATGTTATGCATAGTATTAAAAAATAAGGATACATTGTTATACCGATTCTTCATAGGTTCCATAAAATATATCATTGTGATTTATTGAATTTGGCATCCTACGTTAAAACAAAAACTATTTTAGGTTAATTTCTTATGTAGTCCCGCTCTTTGTAGCGCCACTGGATACCGTTAAAATGCACAGAAGTTCGTCCCTACAGTGGCGTGATACGTGGGGAACAAAATTTATTTTATTATCCCGGCGTGGGTGTTTTGCTAATATTTTTTTTATATCAATAACATGAGGAATCAGGCAATAATTAGAAATAAACATTTGTAGATTCAAGCAAAAGAAATCGTGGCCAATATTTATAACGTATATGTAAAGAAGAGGGTATTAATAAATAATAGAACCCGTCAGAAGGACATTTACGAAAGAAAAAAAACTGTTTTGAATTATTCAATACAATTGCGAATACAACACAGGGTTCATATTTAATTTCCACTTAATAAATAATTTTTTGAGCACGCCTATGGTACCGCGCTTTCAGGCATGGTTTTTATACTTTTTTCTCCCCTCGCTTTTCATACGGAAACGTTCAGAATACTTAAACTTAGTTAAATTTACTATAAAAATAGTAAAACTAGCCATAATTTATGGCTCTATACAGGGTGTTAATTAAGTATGTGCAGTAATTTTAAGAGACGATTCTTTGGGTGATTCTAAGACGAAAAGTTCATATAAACATGGGTCCGTAAATACTTCGTTTTCAAGATACAGGGTGTTAAAATAAATGTTTAATCGGATTTTCGTAAATATCCTTTTGTCGATATTGTTGAAATTTGACAGTTTTATTTGTAGCTGACAACTGTCAAGTTAAATGCCAATTGCAGCGTTTCCAAAGCAAACCTTGATTAAAAAAGAAAATGTCCATGCATCTCAAGGGACATGCATCAAAGTGGTTTTTATTTATTTTCTTCGAAATCAAAGTAAGATACGAAAAAAATTCAAGAGACAAAAGTGTTGTATTTTTAGTTGCTTAATCCGAAAAAAAAATATAAAAATTCCAAAAAAGCCAGTGGCTTATTTTTTTCCCAATAATATTCGTTAAGGTGCCGCCCGGGGTGCCTCTGGACTCAATAAATTTAATCTACTTCGGGCTAAATTAGCCACTTCACACTACAAATAAAACTGCCAAATTTCAACAATATCGATAAAAAAAGAAGAAAGAAAACCCGATTAAAAAAAAAATTTTAACACCCTGTATCTTGAAAACTAATCATTTGCGGACCCATATTTATATGAACTTTTCGTCTTAGAATCATCCAAATAATAATCTCTTAAAATTATTGCACATGCTTAATTAACACCCTGTATGTGACTGGAATAACTTCTATTTTTTACTTTTATTAAGAACTGCCATTAAATTATAGCAAAGTTTTAACCTAAATTCTTAGTAAAAATTACAAAAATATTTAGTAAACCATTTATATAAAAAGTTTTTTTTAAATTTACTAAAAAATTTTGTAAAATTTACTTAAATGTCTTCTAAATGTACGATCTTTTGTAAAAATTTTGACACATGATATTCCCAAGCTGTCACTCATCCAAGTTGTAACCACAACTTGTATTTCTCGACTTCATCGATCGATAGCATGTTTCCTGTTAAGTTCTCCACCTATTATTTCTTGAAACGAATTCCCAGGAATCCGTTGCAACTCATTTATATGCTTTTTATTCTTGTAACACTTCATTTTTACAAACAAAATTCTTAAATAGTCGCCAGTGAAATGTACCATACATTTTAGAATATTTAACTACTGGAGTTATAAATAAATTATTTTCACTATATATTCATTGTAAAGTTTACAGTATATTTTAGTAGTTTAAAGTGCTACTGTGGACACAAAAATACGCCCTTATTGTATAAGGATCATCGGGTGGTCTGGAAATAATAATTTTCCATATTGGTATTTGATATTAATACCACCTGACAAGCATAGACTTATTATTTCTTGAATAGATTTAAAAAAAATTGATTTAATCAAATAACGTATGTTCAGATTGTGTGGGACTACTAAGAGATGGCGCTGCGCGCTGTATTTTGTCGACTACTGTCGATCGTACGGCGTTAAGTTAAAGTCCTCTCTGATGATGGGTATGTACACCTACCCTGTACTGACGAGAACAAATAAGTTCGAAACCGGTCTACAGGTGGTTGCATCCTATCAATGGAGAGGGCTTCCTTTTCTTGGTAGTACCCGTCAATCTGAAATAGTATTTTAAAGTGCTACTGTGTGTGTGTAGACAAAAATACACCCTTATTGTATAAGGATCATCGGGTGGTCTGGAAATAATAATTTTCCATATTGGTATTTGATATTAATACCACCTGACAAGCATAGACTTTGTATTTCTTGAATAGATTACTTGATTTGACTAGATTTATTAGAAATTCTAGCTATACTTTTTAGAAATTATGTGTATCTATAATATTATTTTTGTACGGAGTAATAATGAAAATCGTTACTAGAATAAGTTTGCTATAGTGTTTGTTCCGTGCACATATATTCGTTATAAAATTTACATTATATTTTAGTAAATCAAAAATAAAAAGTCTATACTTTTCAGGTGGTATTAATATCAAATACCGTATGGGAAAATTATTATTTCCCATACATTGGTATTTGATATATTTGAGTATTTACTTGATTTTACTAAATTTATTAGAAATCCTAACTATAGTTTTTTGTAAATTATGTTTACAATATTCTTTTAGTACGGATTACTAATAAAAAATTAATTACTAAAAAATCTTTACTATAATAATTTTACTATAGTCTTTTTCCGTGCATAACGACGGACCTACAATACAAACCTGCAATGACATATTTGACCATTTTTCCTTTAGACTTTACCGCACGCCCTTGGAGAGGACCCTCTCTCCGTCTCATTTTACACTCGAACTATTTCGAGCTTTCTCCGAAGACCTGTTCGCTCGGATAGTTACAACTTTGATTAGATAATTTGTTTTGCTATTGATTTAGTGGATGAGATTTTGTGTTGGGCAGGCATTGACGAGTAAATAACAGATTACATGCGGTTTTACGGCAAGTACTGATTAAATATTTTAGTAAAGAAATTGGACGATTATTGCTAGTATGCGAATAGAGCTCCTCACAGTGAGATGTAAATATTTTTTGTGTTACACATTTTTGATGCTCTACAAAGCCCAGCATATTGCTTTCATGTCTGATCTGCACCCAAGCATACTCTTCGGCTTCTGGATTCTATTGAAAGGAGAGCCATTCGTCTGATCGGAGACCACGAGTTAACCAAGAATCTCGAAGGCCTAGAACATCGAAGACAGATTGCTCACTAAGCAATATCAAACATTGTCCTTATCATGGCGAGAGATAATTGTAGTCATTTTCTCCAAAGCCGGCCAAAAGCTTAACGCATTTACCTGTAGATAAGCTATATAGAAATTGGCATGAAGCCATAAGATATTTTTTCTTTTATAAATCTCCGCAGTAAATAATTTCCTTCTCGATTTTTATCGAAAAGTGGCAAGAATATTTTCAAATTCATTGGACGATATCTGTAAATCGACTTTAATGCACTGATGATCAGAAAAGGATTGCAATGTACTTTATTCGATTATTGGAAAGAAGGAGTCTAGGACAAACTCGGAAATTTGTAGAAATTGCTGTTCAAGATGTAATTCGTATTGAAACTACAGTAGACATTCGATAGTGTAAACCGAAAAAAAACCACGTCCGTTCGCATTATCGATTTATTCACGTTAACAGAGATTATATTTAATGTTAGAACTTTTTATAACCAACATAATAAACATATAAATTAGTAATACTCACTAAAACAAACAGTAACAACTTAAAAAAAAGGAATAAAGAATTATTTTTTGTTAAAAAACTCAGAATTTTTTGTTTGTTTTCGGGGATTTTTAATTTTCTGCATAATGGCTTTGTCTCTTAGCCTTTTAATAACTACAAGATCATTAATATCAATGTCACTTTCCTTAGCCTCCTGGTTTACTACATTTGAAGACTCTAGAACTCTATCTCGTGAAACCAATGGAGTTGATGATTCCGGATTTTCTTCGGCTATCTCAATCTTATCGCTTTGACAGTCTTCGACAGTCTTCAGTATCTTCGACTTCAAGTTGCAAGCTAAAAAAGTTATTCGCTGCTTTTCAGTTTTCCTACTAGCCGCAGTTTTTTCCGCCGCCGAGACAATTGTTTTGTCTGGTAATAATTTCCAGTAAAGTCCTGTTTCATCAGCATTGTAAAGTTGGTCTAATGTGATAAAGTTCTTCTACTTTGTTTTTTAATTGGATTTTAAATGAATCAACAAGTTCTGACTGTGAGAACAATTTCTCTCCAGAAATTTTCAAAAAGCGGGTTCGAAATCTCTTTTTAAAGCGTTGTAGCATCCACCACTGGCTGTAAATTGCTTATAATTTTCTTTAATTTGTAAAAGGATTTGCTTTGCTTTTTGCTTGATCATATCCCCACTTAAAATAAAATGTTTACTTGTTTGCTCCAGGAACCACTTATATAATTTTTTTCCATTCTGGGAAATCCCAAACTCATTAATGATTGTTTTTTACCTGGGCCCACATATGTATCTTTCACAGTTTTAGAAATCAGTTCCTTCTTTTGTTTTATTTTACAAACTGTGGATTTTGTAACACCATATTTTTTTTGCTAAATACGTAACACTTTGCCCTTGATTTAATCCTTGGATCACTAGTGATTTTTCATAAAGAGTAAGACACTTTGGTTTTTTAAGCGACATTTCACAGATATTTACAGAAATTACGTGACTCGCGTGACGCATTAACATCGAACAACTGGCACAAAACGTATGCATTTCTAGCTAACACAGCGCACGCGGTGCGGAAGTACCGCATATATCGGGGATTTACAGCACCGCGGAACAACGACTGCCACATAATGTAAATTTTCAGGGCCAATGACTTTGTTTCCATTAGCGAAGGTTTAGTTTGTTCAGGGTATACGGTGGTCTTGTATAATTAATATCTTGTTCACACTATGCGAGGTTTCCGTTAGGCGATGTTCACACTATGGAGTGTCTACTGTATTACTGTGAATTTTCTGAAACACCTTTTTAATATTGAAATTTAAAAAAAAAAACTTTTTACGCCGATTGCATCTGCATGCGACTACTCATCTGGCTGAAAAATTGAAAAAAAAAATATTTTATCATGGAAAACTGGTATTAGATGACGAAATATCGAAACAAATTATTTGAAAAGTGTTTATTGTATTCTCTAATCTTTTGCTCTTTTGCAAAATAATTTGGAGCCGACATTCTGGAGACACACACTCCTTGTGGCACGGACTTCCTGAGGTCATTGTTTCCCAACGAATATAACCTCCCAACGATTCAAAACCAATGTGAATCGCTTTATTCACTGACTCCCAGAGTGCCAAGGATTTTTCCCGATAGCTAGTGATATATAATACTTTCCCTAGAACTATTCAACCATTCTAAATTTCATATGATTGATTTTTTCTCCGTCACTGTACAGGGTGTTACGGAAATGACTTATTATATTTAAATTGGTGACTCCTTGGATGTCCTAGAGAAAGTCTATATACATATTTTTTTAATCGAAGATCTAAATACTAAGGCCTACACACAGTCGCGCCGCTCCATCGAGTTTCAGTTAGCAACAATGTAGGTCACTAGAGTAAACTACAGTGATGCCAGATCACACCGCGTGTCTCGCCCTTGCTTATATGTTTAACCTTCAGTATCGTTGCTTCAGTATGTTTCGATGCTCAATACTGGAACGACGTTGCCGAAGGTTCCGCGTGCTTGATGCATGAATTTTAAACGTTTTGTTAGTTGTAGCATTACCCGTTTTTTTTTCTGTTGTGAAATAATTCATAATAGTAAATGTTGTGATGTGATTTCAAATTTGTGTGATATTATCTACTGTTGGTTCTGTTGCAAAACATACTTTTTGTGTGTTATTTTTTTTTATGGAATTTAATTATAAAACGGATTATTTTAAAATAATATCGAAGGTAAATTGCAGTTTTTTTTTTTCTAAGAAGTTTGAAAAAGAAGTGATAACGCGGGTCAAAGACGTCTTGTTATCAAAAACTGAACACGTGCGTTTACAATTATGTGTTGTAATATGACAACGCCGCCTACAATGCGCTGACCTCTTTTGAGACTTGAGACTGCCTCAATAAATTGCGAACGTCGTCAGTAGCGGTCACGTAAAATTTCAGATTTCATGTAAAGTTTATAGTTCGCTTATTAATTCAAAGCGCCATTTATGGTTATTTTTCTTTAATTTAATTTCATCTCAGGATTTGCCAATTTAAATATAATAAGTCATTTTCATAACATCCTGTATAATGGATATATGTTTATTTTATTAAAAACATAAAAGAAGTGCAAAAACAGAATTATTTTTAACAGTAACGAACTCGCAAAAAAATAGAAAAAATACATCAGCCCATATTAGCGTGTGACGTGCCCCTGATGTGTAACAAATCTCATAATACCAATTTTCAAAAGAAATTTAATAAAGTTGATACGACAGAGCTGACAAATTAGTAAATTTATCCATGCATATTAAAGTTTTGCTTGACAATATCCAGTCACGTTTTTAATTTCAATTCGCATTTTTCATGTTTGTTTATAGCTGACTAATTTTGCAAACGAGCTAAAGCAAACGGTGAATTTTAATACGTAATATTTTTTAATTTCATAATTTTTTATACTTTATCAAAGTTTTTTTATACAATCGTTAATGGGGTAAAATACGAGGTTCTCTGGAAAAGTTTTGCTTTAACTCCGACGTATTTAAACCACCTGTGATGCATCACTTTATTCCATCAGGAAGAAATAGTTCCTCGACTCTCACTCTGTATTTTTCGATCTTCGCTAAAATTTGTAGTACAGGGTCAGTGGCGGCTCGTGACCTATGATAGAGGGGTTTCACAAGTATGGTAAAAATTTTCTAGGAGTTTTAAATGTAGAAAGAAAAAAGTAATAGGAAAATGCGTTAGGTAAAACATATTTTTATTTATTTTTTAATTTTACACAAGGACGATCAAAAAATTAAAACCAAAACACAAAATTTTAGATTTTTCGAAATATTTTGGATATTTATTTTTGATTTTTTTGCGACATATTATTTGGCCCATAATTACGCAACTTTTCCCCAATTTAACCGACATCGTATCTATTACCGTTCCCGAGATTCCAATGGCGAAAGACGAATTTGTCACACCCTGTATAGGAAATACAATATAAAGTTTAAATGGACGGAAGGGACTTGATAAGGGCGGCCTCTTGTGACCGGTTCGTCAATATCTCCGCAAATTTTTGTTGTTTCCGTCGTTGCGTATTCCCTTTTCGACCTAGTGTGGCAAATAGCCCATTTAACCAGAGCAAAATCAAATTAAATCTGCGGACATTACTTTCTATTATATGTGGAATGATAAGGTCACTAAAGCTTTAATTAGCCTCGTTAGGACATGCTGCTTGTATAGGTGTACATTTTGAATTTAATTAAAATTTAAAAATGTATGTTAAAGCATTATCCAAATTTTGTAATTATACACGGAAAGATAAACTAAGGTAAATTAATGTAAAAATAGTAAAACTAACCATAGTTTATAGCTCTACATGTGACTGGAATAACTTTTATTAAGAAATGAATATTATGATATTATAGCAAAATTTTAGTGTCAGCGACAATATTTTCATTATTGGTTATGTTCAGCTTTCCGCAATTTTTGGCAATAGCGTTATAGAATATATTACCTGAACTATGAGAGTTCGCCTCCATCTAGTTAATGACTAATCGTTAGATTAATAAACAATAAGAAAGTTGTACTCGAGCGAAAAAGTTCGAGAGAGATTTCAGTCCGTAAGAAAGCAGATCGTATTTTTGTTACTACACCTTGTCCGTTCTTGATGAAATCATATTAAAAATATAAAAAAACGTGAATTTATCGACAACGGACATTTTGAGTGTTGCAAAAATTACATAGTTTAAATAAAAGATGTGAAGAAAAGGGGTATAAAAAATATATGTAATACATGGAATTTCCGATGTTCAACTCAACGATGCATCACCCGGTATGTGATTTGCCACTGTGGATATCAACCTATTGAATAATAACAAATTCATTAGTTGGTTAAGATTTAACTTCTAACTTTAATAAACTAGTAAAACGCTCTAGGAAACTCACACAGGCGCATCTTCATGCTTCATTTACTCTATCTGGATATATAAAGTAAAGAATATTTTAAGTGACGTTTTGCCAGATAAATTCGGACGTCCGAATGGATTTAGACACTCGAGTTAAACCGGCATAGCTAGAAGGCCCAGTGTCTATCTTAATTAACTCTTAGCTAATCGGAGTACATGTTCATAGATCAATCATGCACAAGCATTGTTCTAATTTCGCAAACCCGTTATTCGCCTGAGACTGAGGCGAGAATCATTTTTTTCGGGATAGAAATATATTGGTTAAAATCATTCCCTACAGCAGTGAGTCCATCATGAGATTCACTCTCTAAAATATCTGATACTAAAGTATAGAAGCACGCGTATATTATAGCGACTCATCCAGTGATATAAGAAGCTTCATTGCTACTGTAGACTGCGAGGTGGATTGTGTGTATCTCCCTCTTGTTGCTAATCTTGCTAAAACCCCGATATTTAATGATTTAAATTCATTTGGTAACAAACCCGCCGAATGTCTTGGTATCGTCAGCATACCCATATTTCTATTGTGACCTACAGCGGGATTCATGAGCTTCTAATGCATATAAGAAGGAGTTCCAGTAGTAATTATTTAACCGCCAACTTCCACGTTTTCCTCTTAGCCAGACTTAATAAGTTTAGGATATTGATACGTTCAAACCCGAACAAATCCCAACACTTGTTGGAACTTACGCAGGCCACAAGATTGCAGCATGAAAATTGAACTCTTCAACTATCTGTTAACATTAGTAACGGCCCATACACTAAGCAGCAATAATGAATCAATGTTTAGTAACAGTTTGTATTTCCTCGTCGAAGTCGTCGTTTAGTGTATAATCAGAAACATGATGGGCATGAGATAAAAAAAATTATAGATCAGCTTCTTAACATATAGCAAAAAGAGAAGTGGTCCCAATACTATGGCATTGAGTATGACATAAAGGACTAGATAATTTATTTTTGATCTGATGGCCTGCAGCAGCCACTCAGTCGATATCAGACTATCTTGTGAGAAGTATATAATGTCAAAGGCTTTTGTCGAAATTTAAGTCTGCAATTTTCGGTAACAGACAAGAAAAACCGCTCTATGCTGAAACTCCATTCAAACATACTGGTGCATCTTTTTGCTTCATTTACTCTGTCTGGAACAAAATAAACGTGATTGTGAGTGACGTTTGCCAGAGAAACCCGTTCGTCTGGATGGGATTAGACATTCAAGTTAAACCGGCATAGTTGCACAGTCCCGTGTCGTATAGTTTAAGTTGAAGGCTCTGCCCTTAATCTAATTGGATGAAAGTTTATTGTTTGTGGAATGGGTTAGGTCGCTCCTGGCTTATTTCGTATATAAATTGAAGTTTAGATTATATTGTTTTAATGTAAATGTATTTCCTAGTCTCGAAGTAATTTATTTATTTTGGTTTAACTTTATTCTAGTTTTAGTTTTACTGGAAGGTTTACGGCTTAAAGTAAGTCAGTGCAAAATTAAAAGCAACGCTTTTCATTTCAGATGCTTAAAGGTTGGTAACTAATTCCGTAACTCTTTAGTTTCAAATAAAGACAGGGCGAGATGTTCGATTAAACGAAACTTCGATTCCTCTTAATTCAGTCAGATATATTCAAATATGATAAAAATTTCTAAAGTTATTGAACTGAATTACTTTAATTTGGCTTATAGCGTAAATATACAATCTCGTTGAATGGAGATAATAAACGAAGAATAACTACGGAATGATGGGAACAACATAAATCCTCCTGGGTATTGATGCATGAGCACAATCAGCCGAATGAGGTGTAACTTTTATTTTATTAATTAACGAGTATTCAAAAATTAACTTGCTAATTCATTAAGTTGTAATTTCGTTAACAATTAACGAATTTCAATAATTTTGTTTTAACTGATAGAAACATATTATAGTCGTCCTGAACTTCTAATTGTACAGGTTAGCGCATAAAATCAAAATGCATGTAACTTTCGTAAAATTTAAATTTGACATACTATCTACATAAAAACGTAATTTATTTTTTACTAAGCCAATCAGAGATATATCTGGGTTAGTCATTGGCCCAAAAGTGTCGCCATGGCACTCGAGGTAACAACAAAATTATCATTTCTTTTAAATACATTATACAACGTGACCAAGATAAGGTGGCCCAGTACTGGGATCTCGGAAACCGTAAGAGATACGAAGTCGGTTAAATGGAGGTAACGTTGCGCATTTACGTGGCTAATAATAGGCCGTTCAGAAAGTTTTAAAATTCCGAGTAGTTCCGGACATACCCGGAAAAGCCCGAACTTCTGAAAGATCGTTTGCACTTTTGCATTGCCACTTTATCCACTCTATCTAAGAGCGTTAATTGTTTTGTAATCCGACGAGTCGTCTTCGAAGGGCCATTATCAACTTTCTTTTTTTAAATACGGTCTTGTTTTCCTGATATTGGAATTTGAGAGCTTGTGGGTTAATGACGATTCGAGGGTTTTTTGAACAACATCAGGAAATTTTGGGATACGGTCCTGTATTTCTCCTAATTTTATAAATAATATCTCATAAGTAAGCTTTAAATTTTTTATTTATGTTGGACTAGTTCAATAAATAACAAATAATTTAATAATAAACCACAAATAAGTGAACAAAATACAGAAACATTATTTCAAACTTCTGTTGATTCGGGATTTAAAAGAAAAGTAGGCGCTTGAAACACCAAAAAATTAAGATGGTGACGCGAGATTTGTTTCACTTGACATTCCCATTGTGATCGTTTGAGAGCGTTTTAAGAGGTTTTCTATTTTCCAGAAAATATGGAACATAAATTTACAAATGCTGAAAAGTTTGATATTATATCGCATGTTTTATTTTATCTCACAAAAACTGTTATGTGGCAGTTAGAAGATGTTATTTGTGCTTAGAGAATAACGGAAATTATTTTGAACACCTGATTATGTAGTTCCTTACTATTTTCGTTGTTCGGATTATTACTGTTTTGGAATGATTTTTGTTCACTATTTGTGGTTTATTATTAAATTATTTGTTATTTATTGAACTAGTCCAACAAAAGTAAAAAATTTAGAGCTTACTTATGAGATATTATTTATAAAATTAGGAGAAATACAGGCAACATATTGGCACAGTTAATGCTGGGACAGGGATGGTCAGGTTCTTGGGTGTCAGTCTCGACTCTGGTCTGCTGTGGGATGCGCATGTGGGGGTGGTTGCTGGGAGGCTGAGTAGTACTTTGTTTATGCTGCGGGGCCTTGCTGGTTGTGTTTCCCGGGAGACTTTGAGAACTGCCTATTTCAGCGTTTTTCACAGTTCCTTGTCTTATGCTATTCTTGCGTGGGGACATACGGCTCAGGCTCAGAGAATCTTTGGACTACAAAGAAGAGCTGTAAGACTGGTTGCGGAGCTTGGCTATAGGGATGATTGTCGCCCTGCTTTTGGAACTCTTGGAATTTTGACCCTCCCTTCGGTCTACATTCTCGAAAGCCTTCTGTACGTAAAGAGAAATGAGGACCTGTATGTGACTCATGGGGATGTTCATGGGTACAATACTCGCAATGCGGGGAACGTGCTAACAAACTATTGTAGACTTAAAAGATCCCAGGATGGGCAGGGGTACTATGGGGCTAAATTTTTCAATAAGCTGCCTGTTGACATAAGAGTCTTACCGCTGAAGCAATTCAAAGGTCGTGTTAGCAGAATGCTGATTAAGAATGCCTTTTACAACATTCACGAATTTTTAAATTATGACTTTGTTGAACTAAATTAATTTTAATCTGTAACTGATGTATTGTATTCGCCATTAGGTTTATATTTTACTTTATTATAATAAGCGTTTTACTTATATATACATTTTGTGTTGTCCGTGTAAACGCTTTGTGTGTATGAACGTTGATACACTTTTATTGAATGTTTGTATAGTATAGTAATGTTTGGCTCTTATTTTTTTATTTTTTATTATAATAAGTATTTTACTTTTCTTTATATACATTGTATTTTGACCTGTGTAAACACTTGTGTTTTAACATTAATAAAACTATTGACTATTGACTATTGAGGACCGTATCCCAAAATTTCCTGATGTTGTTCAAAAAACCCTCAAAACGTCATTAAACAATGCGTCATACATCGTTGCATTCGGGAGAAAAAGGCTCCCAAATTCCAATATCAAGAAAACAGGACCGTATTTAAAAAAATAAAGTTGATATTGGCCCTTCGAAGACGTCTCGTCGGATTACAAAACAAGTAACGCTGTTAGATAGAGCGGAAAAGTGGCAATGCAAAAGTGCAATTTACTTTAGAATTCGATCTAAAAAAAAAACAGGAAAACAATAAAACGATTTTTCCGAATTTCGTTTTTTTCCTGATATCTCCTGAACTACTCGGAATTTTAAAACTATCTAAACAGCATATTATTAGGCACGTAAATGCGCAACTTTACCTCCATTTAACCGACTTCGTATCTCTTACGTCGTTATGGGCCCGTATCTCCGTAGGAAGAAAAATTTATATGAACTTTTCCTGTTATTTTCTGAACCCGGGAGATTTCTCACATATTCTGGGACACCCTGTATAATAAAACATTTCATCTACAAATTCTATTAAAAGTAGAAACAACTTAAATGTAGCCATACTAGCTGCTTCATTTATTTCCACATTTGGATCGTTTTCCTTCAAAATATATCGAAATGGCTCAAATTGAAAAAAACGCTTTTACAAGTTAGTTTTCCGTAATTAACAACAATACACATTGGTAACTAACAACAAAGAATAAAGTCCGAAGATTTTGGATTTTTTTGCGTTAATATCACAATAAAAGGAGGTGCATTTATCATTTTAATTAATACAATAATAATAATAAATTATATGGTGGTTCATATAGATGCGAATCATTAAATGCAAATTGCGAATATTGGATTGATAATCACTGATTGATCAATTTTAAATATTTTTCATAAATTGACCAAATAAAAAGACCAAAATTCGCAATTCGCATCTCGCGTCTATAGGAATAATATAAGCTTTAGGAAATTTTCTTTTCCACAAGGAATAAACTCTTTAAAATAGAAGGAACCCATAATAACGTGCAAAATATTAAAAGTATCTTTGTATTCATGCAGATTACTAAAGTATTCTGATGAATTCATTAAAAAAAATTCATTAAAATACTTAATAAAGTATGCAAAAATCACAATGCAGCTTATAAAAATGTTTGCAGCGAAAATATATACGCCGCCGCCTGGAAAAAATAATATAAACTTTAATAAATCCGTCGGTGGACGGAAAAGAGTGATAAGGGCAGCCGCTCGCATGTAACATTCCGCTTTATGCGGCTCATTGTGGCCGGGTCATCAATATCCGGGAGGATTTTTGTTGTTTCCGTCATTTCGCATTTAGTTGTCGCACGTATTGTTGCGAATATCTCCCTTCAACCAAGACAGAACTAAATTAAATTTACTATTGTGTATATGCATCGAACATGTAAAGTACATGACTTAGTGGAAAAATATATTGGTTTAATATATCGGCTAGACTAGGCTCTGAACTCCAATCGGTTTACTTCAAAACTTACACTGGAGTATCATACCAACCTAAAAGTACTGGCGGCCAGGGGAACAAGATAGAGCTCTTGTGGGTCCCTGGTCACTCTGGGATATTAGGAAATGAAAAAGCGGATGAACTAGCGCGAGCCGGATCTGTCCAACGTCTCAGGGGCCCTGAACCGGCCTTTGGAATATCAAAACAGGCAACAAAAACAACATTAGATAGATGGTCGAAAAAACAACACCTATCTCGATGACAAGAGTTACCTGGTAATGAACCATCGAAAATACTATCGAATGGGATGCTATCCCTGACGCGGCCCCAGTTGAAACAAGTGATGGGTCTGCTAACAGGCCACTGCCACTTGCGAAAACACCTTCAACGGATAGGGATAAACAACGGATCCATTGAATGTAGACTCTGCGGCGAAGACATCTGTTGATTACACAGCTTGGCAATGTAATATGATCATATACGAATGTGCCGAGGAGTAAACTGGAAGAGGATGAAATCGCCTCACACATAATATACCGCTGCATAGCGCTGTCCCGTAGAAGACAAAATATCTTCGGAAAAATACAACGTGGTGACAACATCCCACATGACAAGCTTGGTAGAAGGTTACTGGACCTCATAGAAGGAACAAACATCTTCTAACAAGATCGGGGTATACAATAAGCCGACAGGCTGCAGTGATTTGAAGTTCGGGCCTTTAAACCGACCCCCGCCTTTAACCAACCAACCAACCAACCAACCATCGACTAGATAGATTTTTTTTCAAAGCCGCTTTTATCTTTTTATAAAATCAATTTGTTAGAACGTGTTTAGATAAACTGAAAAATGAGTTTTCTTAAAATATGCAAATGTTTTGACTGGCTCATTAATATCCAGACCGTTGACTTGAAATAGACATTGGCACGATAGTTCTATCTACACGTCAATGTGACATCTGTTACTATGAAAATAAATACAACAAAAAATAGATGGAGATTTTATGTGTAGAATCCCTATCTCTTTTTATCTTCTGTCTGTTTCTGTCTTGGATAGGAAAAATAAACAATCGACGGACGTGACTCAAGAGTCTATATTATTATCCAATTTATGGCAGACTTGGCACTGTCTTACCATATTGAGGGAAGTGGATTCCGAAGTATTTCTAAAGGAATTTTCTCCGCAAGCGTTTATTTCTATTTTATGATAAAAATGTCTGAGGAAAAATACCTTTGCAATGCAACTAAAATTGCAAGAAAGTATATATTTTGCTATTTCGGAAGATTTAATTTAATTTACGGTTCCATGTAGAAAGAAATTATGTACTTTCTTTCCGCCAATTATTAATAAAATTTAAACATCTTCTGTTTAACAATTTTTTAAAAATAATGCAGCGTTTTCATAGAAAGAGAAAACTCCGTTTTTCAGTGCTAAAAATTGAGGTCTGAACCCCGATCACGTTGGGTCTCTTTCTTCCGATTTTCGTGGTTTCTGTAGGCGTACCGATTGCGGGCGGACGCTCGACGTATTGTTCTAATTGCAAGGGAAGATACAATTTTCCTCGTGCCCACAAAGCGCGAAATGAACAGGGGTTTAAATCGGAGATTTCGGCTGGCTCCGGCATCCTCTTAAGAGTTAATATTTTTTCCACAAATAATACTTAAATTTAACTACACACAAATACTGAAAAACAGCGAAGAATTGTTTTCCTGTGAAGTTGTTCACAACCTACCTAAGAATGTGACAGTACACACAATATAGAAGGAAATAATTTTTTCAGTGAAAAAATCGTCGATATTAAAATGTTAAAGCCGTAAAACCTGATTTATATAATAAATGTTATTTTTAAATGGGTGACTCGGCTTCTTGGGTGATCTTCAGATATATGGCAACGCTGTAGCCGCTGTCTATTTCTTGCTAAGGGGCGAAATCATACAAGATTTTTCAATAGCATTTCATTGCGTTAACAAGGAATAATTAGGTCTAAATGGACTGAAATGTTTACAAATTCAAGATAATTTGTCCATAAAACATAATGTATTTTATTGAATTTAACATCCTAGGCTGAAACAACAACTTCACTGGTCTAATTTTATTTCTTATGTAGTTCCGCTCTTCATACCGCCGTTAAAACTCACAGAAATTTGTCACTACAGTGGCGTGAAAAGCGGGGAGGAAATCAGACAATAATTAGACATGAACATTTGAAGAGTCAAGCAAGAGAAGTCGTGGCAAATATTTACAACGTATGTACAGAAGAGATGATTAATAATTAGATAATTACCCGTTAGAAGGATATTTTGAGAAAATAAACTAATTTTGAATGTTCAGGGAGAATCCACTCAATAAATTATTGTTTGAGCACGCTCATGGCTGCATGGCTTCCAAGCTTGGTTTTTTTCTTCCCTAGTTCTTTATACGGAAACGTTCAGAAATCACTGGGCAAACAATACGGAACTCATGGTTTCTGCTGGTTGCCAACACATAGTATATATAAACAGTATATTGCTAATACCGTCTGCAATTATGTCCCCGCTATGGGCATCGAAGGGGGCGTTGTGAGTTTGCACAGTTCGGAAATTTCCTTGTGAAAGTAACCATTCGACAGGACCGGATTTTAACTTTTTTAATGTAAATTTCACTGGTTAGTTAGGAAAAATATTGCAATCAAAATTTCGATTAGTTCGAATTAAGACGGCGTTCATACGATTTCTGACCATGATCCGACGGTGCCCTGATTGGTGTAAACTTTTGGCGCTAGATTTCGTCCAAATATTTGTAACAATCGACACGATGAGCTTCATTTTAGCTTTCATCCGACGTCGTATATTTCTTAACCTCACTTTTTCTGATCCAAAAATTAAGAATGAATGACTATATTGACTATTTTGGGAATTATTATCAGCTACTAATGCACCAAATTAAAAATACATTAATTTTAAGGTTAGGTAGTGACCACATATATATTATATTCTATACGAGTGACACTCTCTTCGATTTTTTACAAGCTTTTTAGTGTCATGGGGTTCCGAAGATCGGATAATGTGATCAGCAAAATATTTTCGTATATATGTACATATCTGAAATACTTTATACCTGGTATCGATCCACGACTTTTGCAAAAAAGCACCATGCACTTGCGTCCTTTCATCTTAAACAAAACAAGTCTACTAACCTACCAAACATCGAATCACCACAAAGTAAAAACTCCTTTACAAAAATGGTTGTTAGGTAATGAAAGTTTATAAGCACTAATATACCGACAACAATGGGGATGAACCACTGTTTATTCTGTAATTTGAAAAAGCATCCAGAACCAAAGATGGCGACGAATAACAACAAACAAATAGTGTCGGGCCGGCTCTGACGCGATCGATAAAATTTTCACCCTACTGCTCAAACTCAAGGGGCCCGCGCCATCTCCCATAGCGGAGACACTTTTTGTATTTTGGAACGTTCGTATTGGCAATATACTGTTTATATATATATGTGGTTGCCAATAAATACATTGTTGACTCTTTCGCTTTTTTTTACTTGAAAACTGGTTTTATATATGCTTTGAAATTATTTACTTAAAGCTAAACTCAGAAGCCGCCACTGGAGGTGGGTTTTCGTTGTATGTGTATACCGTCGATAAAAGCCGCTCATTTTTCTAAATAGAAGACACTTAACTAAGGCCCTCCTATCTAGAGGATACAATCTTTCGAATAAAATAATGAATGTGGTATACACAGTCCGATAACGCTGGTATTATTTATTTACGTAGAGATAAGTGTTGATACATGGAGGCGGATTTACCGAACAGAGTGTTTGGATAAGAGCCTATTTCTAAAAGTTTAGATAAGCATGTAAATTTCAGTTGGAAATATGTGTTTTTATTTATTTTATTGTATTTCATTTTGGCATAAATTCGCAGGGCACTAGATAAGTTTTCTCCCTAAAAATGATTAAATTACGTCCCCTATTCTTATTTTAGTGACGCAAACCATACGCCATTTTACTACCTTACTACTAAATGACGGATGTATGTCATGCAATGCAATTTCTGCATTTTTCGATAATATCGGAAACATTTACATATTTTTAACATCTGGTCCATTTATTGCTTTTTTCGTCATGAATTCAGGTCATTAAGGAAGGTACCTCACTTCGGTACCTATTTTTTTTCATGATCATACACTAGCACTATAAGAAAAATCCTTTAAGGCACTCTCAGAGTGGTGCGTTGGTTTTGACTCGTTGGAGAGTACATTTTCTTTGGAGTACATGACCTCAGGAAGGTCGTTGCATAAGAATGACGTCCTCCAGATGAAGGAATTCTTAAACTCTGAAGTTCGAGAAGTACTAATCTGAACACATATGGATGAGCTGCAGTGGTTCGTCATCTATTTCTAGTATTCGTCGCTCTGGATGTTTACTGGATTGGTACGCTACCTTAAGTTAGACCTTAGATAAGGTGGCCTTAACGTTAAGATCGAACTTGTGTTAAGGATGACTTAGGGCCGATATTTGAATGTTACCTTAAGTTAGACCATAGCTAAGGTAGCCTTAACGTTAACGTAAACCTTAAAAAACTTAGCTACGGTCTAAGTAAAATTTCTGTCACCGTGAGAAAATATGCAAATAAACGCACGGAAACATTAAAAATATGCAAATTTTTCCGAAAGTACCGAAAAATGTAGACATTACATTAAAATGCTATTTGCATATTATCCGCCCTTTATAAATTATATAATTATGACTAGAAAATATAATTAGGCATAAATTTTCCAAAAAAAAAATTCGGGAGACCGACAACATGCCGCTATAATTGCCTGTTCTAAATAACGCAAACGTTACTTTTTCTGCGGCCTTCCTACCTTTTGCCATTTTGCTTTGTCCCCTTCTAACTCGGATAACACCTGCATTATCGCGCGTCCCCTAATGTACCCTTATGTCAGAGATACCGGCAATAATTTGTACTTCAAACTAACGCCCCATTTTCTCGGGTACATTTTCATTGTACTTTTATGGGAAAATCGATGTCTACAATTGAGTCAGCTGCATAAAAAGGAAATTTTCATCATTTTAAGTAAACTCTGTAAAGTGCAAAATTGAAGTTTGTGATTTAGTACATACATTTTATTTTGTTGATTGTTGTTGATATACAGGGTTTTATGGAAATAGTTCATTATATTTATTTTATTTTATTTTACACCATTTGACAGTTACAAAATAACCAATTAACAAATGGGTATCACAGATATACAATATTAGATAAGTAATCACAATAATACAAAAAAAAAATTGATAGAAATATTAAAGGTCTTATATTAATATATGTGTGTACATATTGAGGAGAGTAATTAGATGCCTAAAGAAAACACTAATTTAATCTTATACTGGATAAGCTACAGCTGAAAATGTCAAATTTATGTTGGTGCAGATTGTAAGTATTTCACGATCGATAAATGGGGGAATATTTACAGATATTGGTACGCGCTGTTGGTATGGGAATGACGTGTTCTAGGAACGAGAAATTGCAGGTATCTCAATATATCACTGCATTCCACTCTTTTAAGCAAGATGTTATGCAAATATTTAAGTTGGGCAATGGTACGTCGATCCTCTAAGGAGCAAAACGAATACCTGCGCAATAAAACGTCATCTGGAATGCCTATCTCAGGATACTCACCATCAATTTTAAAACTTAGGTACTTTAGGAAACGTCGTTGGACCTTTTCGATGCGTTTTAGATGCACCTGATAATATGGAGACCATACAACCGAGGCGTACTCCAATTTTGATCTTACAAATGCATAAAAAAATTTTTAGTGTATTCTTATTATAAAACCTAAAGACCTATAACAAGCTGCATAAGCTCATTTATGTGAAGAACAAAAGATAGTTACTGTCAAATAACACACCCAAATCGCGAAATGTCTCAGCTCTGTTCAGTGTTTCATTGTTAATTTTGTAATCGTACACAAGGGTATGTCGCTTTAAAGCAAAGGTCATTACGTTACATTTACTTATATTTAACAGTAGTTTATTTTGAACGCACCAGCTATATATCATGTCAATAAACACTTGAAGCCTTTCACAGTCCGCCAGGTTACGGATGCGAGCATAGATTTTCTTAACATCAGCATAAAGCAAACTGTTAATGTCCAGATAATTAACTATGTCATTAATGAATATAACAAACAGTAAATGACCCAAAATGGACCTCTGAGGTACTCCTGATGTAGCATATATCTGCTTAGATGACTGACCACCACACTCCACTACTTGTTGTCGTTCATGTAAGTATAAGAATGAAAAAATGTTATAAGACCATCTGAAATTCCAAACGAACTGAGTTTATTAAGTAAAATTGTGAAAACAACATCAACCTGGCAATTCTGATCAAATGCTTCTGCCACAAATTAATCAAAACAAATGAGGTTGGACGTTGTAGATTTAAATTATATATAAAAAAAATTATTTCTGATGGTTATTAAATTAGGTACGTTTTACAGGATTTTGAATTCTGAGCAACTTTTCTTTTAATGAAATTTTCCGATATTTTTCGTAGAAGAGGCACATTACCTACACAGAAAATAAAAATAATGCTCCGGTTCATTAAAATCAAAATATGTTAAATTTGATATTCTAATCAAACAGGCCTAGATCCCAAATGATCAAATTTCAATAATTCAAAATTTTTTCGTCATTTACACCAATAGGTTCGCTTATCTTGGGACACACTGTAGGTAACCCCCATCTAGGGACACCCTGTATATATTGTTTTTTATCCAATTTAGTGAAACAAAGCCATTCAGGTGATTTTATATGAACTGACAAAAACATTCTTGTCAGCAGAACATCGTAAATATATTTATTCGTTTCTTGTCTTTTTAGGTCAAGATATGTCGGATACATTACGCCAATCTCACAATAAACGTGAACATAAAATAACCGAATATCGGCATAAAATCAGAGAAGAAAATCAAAGCTCGCGAAACGTACAGGCAAATTCTTGAAGCGGGGGTTACTTTATAACTCTCAAAATAAAATCTAAAAGTTTGGTACAACAATTTCCGAAGTAATCCAATACTGAAACTTGGCTACGGTTATATTTTGTATCCCGTATCTGTATGCAAAAAGAACAAATAAAAACAAATACGTTTAAAGCTTCATGGCGACACTAAACTAACAAACGTGAAGGAAAAGGAATCAAAATTGAACTCAACGAACTTTAATGGCCGATTTTATTTGATTTGTTTTTGTATTGCGACGTCGTATTATTAAGATTGAGAGTTGCTTTTTCGTCGTTTTTCAATTTTTTAATAAAAAGTTCAGCGTTTTCGGGAATGGCTATGCATATCACAAATAAAGTGATGAAAAACAGGACCAAGAAACCGAGAGTCAGATACCAACAAATTGTGTGAATTGTGAAGAAAAATGTGAATCATACATTTATATATATTATAAACGAAAAACATCAAATGAATTCTTCCTCAGACGAATTTATCATTTTTATAGTTTGAGACCGAGTTTAATTTTTTACTAATGTACCAGATTTTTTTATGTCCTAATTGGTTAGTTTCTTGCATTAATGAAACACTAGTTGTCGAAAAGAAGAACTTTTAAATTCGGATTTCCGTTATTTTCAATTCACAGCACAAACTAAGGGAAAGTGGGAAGTAGTTCACTAACATTTAATTGGACATAATACTGGTCGATCTATTGAAGGAGAAGGACAGAAAAAACGTTGATTAATTCAAAGCTAACTTGGTGTTTAGTCTCTTTTCCAAGACGTACATTGATAACTTGTCATTAGTCACTAGTGAAGCTATATCTGGGGGCATATACCAGACCTACTTAATTCAAAATATGTTTTTGAAGAAACACCTGAGCCCTGATCTGAGGAATTTAAATTTGAATTTGAAGTGCGGTTATTTCTCCATCTTTTTTAATTTATTAACTAGATTACTTTTTCTGGCTATGACTGCATAATAGTCATACCATACTGGAGAATTTTGGTTAGTTTGACTTGTGCATTCCATTAAAGAAGCATCTGATCCTTGGGGTACTGGAATCCTAAATATATTCCAGACAATAGAAGTGCATATTCATTAAAGTTGGGAGGTTTGTTTTCATTTTTAATATTTAGTTATTGTGCAGCATTGATGAGGAAAAAAGGAAGCGGACTAAACAAATAGTAATATCTGATTTCTATGTTTCTAGTTGATGCCCCTACTTCAGCTTCCTGCAGTAGGGGCATCATCGCGTAACTGAGTTGTGGGTTATTGTTTAGCATGAAAAAGTCCAGGAAAAGATCTAGTATAGTATTTGCAGAATTATACCGCTGATCTTTTGACTGCAATAAAACCTCATTATCCCTTCGACCATATAATAAATAAGGAAATCCCAAATTTTAAAACCTTTTCGAGCAGAGCCGGACCAGGTATACAAATTCAATTTATACCTATGCCTGATGCATATTGTGATGTATCGGGAACTAGTTAAGGAATGAAATAACCGTATTTCATATTCAGTGTAATATATTTATAGAGTAGAATGACGTGATTACAATGAGTATCACTTCGGTGATCATTACAGGTATCCCCACTATCAACGTACGAACGAAGGCCACGATCGCCACGTAGCGCCCCAACACTTCGTTGGTTCCGTACCGTACTGACAGCCTTTCGCCAGACCCTTGCTCCCATCGCATGCTCGCGCACGTCGCGACCTTGGCCATCCTAATACCCTAATATATTACACATATATAAATACAAAGTGATTTTTAATAATTTTAATCTTTAGTGGTTTTCCGGCGAGTAATTTTTAGTTAGGCTTATTAGTGGTAGAATGTGGCGTCCTTGGAATTGTGCTGATAGGGGGGCATCTTCAAGTGTCATTTTTCGAATAAAGCATTTATCTACCGATGCCAAACTAATAATTAAAAATGTGTATCAATCGTTGTTGAGTAGAAATTTTAATTCGAAGGATGCTTTAGCAGAGACGTCTACTTTGACAAAAACTCCTTTATCTTCGGTAAGAGAAATAGTACTTAAACCTGTTAATCCTAGAAAAAATCGGAGTGATTATGGCACATTTAGAAGCATTGACGAAAATGACATGGACATACAGTGTTGCGTTTTCCTCCGTACTATTGTATATTCAATCCTATTGAGCTAATATGGCACCAATTAAAAGCCAATATTAGGAGAAATAATATTTCTCCTACATTAAATGCATCTGTAGTAGAATTAATTAAAAACGAAGTAAGAAAAATTTCTGCAGACCGCTGGAAAAACTGTGTACAGCATGTACTTAAGGTGGAAAATTCTTACAATTGTATGACTACAAATGTTCAACCCTTAATTATAAGTTTAGGCTTAGATGAAGATAGTGATAGTGATACAGAGTTAAATTTTGAATAAATTATCAATAGTTTCTTAGAATTTAATTAATTTTTATTGTACTTGTTATCCTAATAGTTATACTTTTAAATTATATTATTTTCGATTATCATTAATTGTTATCATTATTTTACATTTATTATAGGTACCTAAAACTAAAAATACCTATCTATTTATTTTAAATTATAAAAATAAATCATGTGGTGTGGTATACATTTTCAAGCCGGCCCTGATCCCATTTATTGAGCTTTAAAGAGGTTAAGGCGTCTACAATAGGGTTTAATCAGGTAGTTTATTTATGGCAGTAAGAGTCCACGGTATAATTCTGCAACAACTATAGTATTAAGGTAATATATATTAATAGTAATATATAACTAGCTGTTAGAGTTCTTACATTTAGATTTCTAGTTGCATAGGGCAGTGTGCTTCGCTGAACTCTTTTCAGTTGTACTAGGTTTATAAGAAATAATATACTATTAAAAAGATATGCTTCCCATTTTAGGGTATTTGAAATTATCACTCGAAGATCATTTTCTTCAGTGACAGTATTTTACAAGGGTTGTTGATATCGTAGGCAAAGTTGTTGTTGGGTTGTTGTTAAGAGCCGTACCATTTATCTAATATCAAGGATCAATTTTTTTTAATATATTCCAAAACGTTGTTTAGGTCAGTGCTTAAGTTACAGAGGATTTTATTATCATCAATATTGGTATTTATTAAAAAGTATAGGCATGTGACGAACAGCAAGTATCCCAGTCTTTGGTAACAGGATGAACTCAGACTCAATGAACAGGGGTGGTTAACAAATTGGACATATTATTAATTAACAAATTATGTATGAATTTATTTTTATTTTTAAATTTTTTTTGACACCTTCCACTTTAATATAGTTTTTCTTCGTCGAATTTTATTTATTCATTAAATATATTTAAAGTATACTTTAATAATAAAAATGATAATACGGTTAACTATTCCACGAAACTCGGTTCACCATGCTTAATATTCTAATCCCGCTCTCTTCTTTACGCAGAAACTGTAATAAGAAAGTTTAATAAGCATTCAAAACACACTAAATTAAACCTTATCTTTTAAATATTTGAATTTCTAAACGCCGTAATGTTAAAGATAATTAGGTAAATTCTGCCGACCCAGATTGTAAAGGAAATTACTCTGTAAAATAACTTTTGGTATGATTGCGAGTAAGAAAGCAGTGAAGCAAGGCAGCCGCAGTAATGCACTAAGTTGGCTAATTATACGAGCTGGAGTTCTCATACGACTTCGAAATGGAATCGTATTTAAACAAAATATCTCTAAAAGATCGTTCGAAGGTGCATGGACAATGGGAAGCCATAATCGTAGAGTTTTAAGACGCAATTTACTTTACCAACTTCTTGTACTACTTATGATGTTATCAGAACTTTGTTCCGCTGTTGACATATATTTTCAAACTTTCTGCAGGACTTATATTTAAATTCACAGCAATAATAATATCGTATATGTAATTATAGTCTGTCATTTATAATTAACTTATCATTATCAGTACAGAAAGAAACGTTTCTATGTAAAATCCTATTTTGACGGTGACCCATATGACAATTACACTTTTTTTTTAATGGTATATTTGATGCCGCCATTGATTTGCACTAATTGATTCTGGTTGTTGTTTCTCGAAATTAGTGGTTGCTAGCAACTTTTTGGACATTGCTGCGGTTTTCCATCCTAATCTGACCTGCTCTTTGCACTTTTGACGTGTTGCTCAACAAAGACTTTTTTCTCAGCATAAGTCTATACGCACAATACATAGTGCAATTATTTTTTCCCTTAATTAAGCAATTTTTGACAATAATTTACGTTATTTTTCAATCTACTTAATAAAAACTAATAAGAAGTCACGCTTACTTCTTATTAGTTACTAAACAGGTAAACAGTAATTAAAAAATTATTTAAATATCAAAGATTTCCAGAGACGTCCATTATGGGCCTGTATTTCCGTAGGGAGGGCCGCAGGAAGAAAAATTTGTATGAACTTCTCCTGTTATTTTTAAGTGTTCTATTTGAACCTGCAATACATATTCTGGGATACCCTGTATAAATAGATGCTACAGGTATTACAAATATGCAACTTTTTTCAAAATTAACGAAAATTTTTGCATTAAAATACAATTCGCATATTATCAGCGCTTTAGTCCCAAGCTACTCAACTATGCGTTATTATTTGTCCTTTTTTTGTTTTTAATAAATATATTTAATCGCTGAACATTCTGTGTAATAAACTAAAAAAAATTATATCGGGTAGTTAATTGCTAAACTTCCAATGAATAAAAGTTCTAGTTATTGCTTGAAATTGCAGCAATTACTGATAGCATGTCTGTCTAGTGCTTACGCCATCTTGTTAATTTATAGGGGAAGTTAATTTATGGAGAACCAAAAACTTTAGAGAATAAAAAAAAATACGAAGAAATTTTAAACATAACATTCATTTTATTCACAATAAATGTGAATATTACTCAGTTCTATGGTATGTTTGTAACTGGAGGGTTTCGGGTTTGTCTAATATTGTCAGATCTTTTCTCCCTAAAAATATGAATATGTATGCTCCTTTAAGTGCCTGTGCTCACCAAAGCAACTGGCAACCGCAACGCAACATCAACGCGACTCAGCACTAATGTTTGAATACGCGTTTTCCCACTGACTTAAGGCAACTCAACTGCAACGCAACTAGTTACTTATGAGTTGCCCGGCATACCGCATCGCCGTTGTCAGTTGCTTCCAACCGCGGTGTCATTGCTGACGAGACATCAAAATATTAATCTTTTGTGGCTCATTCCTGTCCTACTATATACGAACTATGTCTCAAATTTATGGTATAAAAAGAGTTAACCCAAAATTGGCGCTCAGTTTTTTTTTAAAGGTTTTTAACGAACAAGTTGTTGCGGCTATATCTTCATCCGACGAAGACGACATTTTGCTCACGTCAAAAGAGACTTCAAACCAGTTGATTCCAGTGGGAACGTAAGAGCAACTCATCTGAAGTTGCGGTTGTATTGAAGTTGCGTTGCTTGCCAGTTGCTTTGGTGAGAACAAGCGAGCAACTCAACTAAAGTTGCCGTCGCGTTGCGGTTGCCAGTTACTTTGGTGAGAACAGGCACTAAGAGGTGCATACTACAAACTAGTGGCACTCATACTGCGCGCTTGACGTTATCTTGCAGGAAAATTAGTTTCACCAAAACTAAATGCTGTCAATTGTATAAGAAAAAAAAATATGAAGAAATTTTAAACATAAACGTTGCTTTGAGTTATTCATATTAAAGGTGCATCCTGAACTCAATTCAATGGTATGTTCCTAACTGGATCAGATCTTTTCTCCCTAAAAATAATATGAACATTTACGCTGCTTTAAGAGGTGAGTACTACAAACTAGTTGAACTTATACTGCGCGCTGGACGCTATCTTACAGGAAAAACAGTTTAACCAAAACTAAAAGCCCGTCAATTCTATAAGGTAATTCTTTCTTAATTAGACGATATACCGAAAACACACGCAGACTAACAAAGGCGAAATGCAATGAGCAGAGTGAAAATTACAGAGAAAATGCATTTGCAGCATCAGAAACGTCAGAAAATTCAATTAGGAATAATAAAAAGCAAGCGAGGGAAGGCATTCGTGGCGTTTGACCATCTGCCCCCAGAGATAAACCCTTTTTAGATAGGAATACACTTTGCAAATAAATGCGCAAAGCTTTTAGTTTTATCTTAATTGAACCGGGTCATTTAGTTATCATGAGCATTCTCTTTGCAGATTCTGATGCTGCATTAAATTTTAGGATCGATAAATAAGGTCAATTATTATCCCTGTATGAAGTTTGTTGAGCTCTGTTGGGCTGTAACTATTACGTTTAATTTTAGTAAACTGCATTTCCTAGCTGTTGTTTCAGCGCTTTTTAAAATTCGCATACTTCATGTGATTGCAGATGCATCCGTTACTGTTAGAATTATAATTATAGTTAAAACTAAAAATTTAATACTTGTTTAATTGAAAACTTGTTTTACTAGTTAAAACTAGCTTTTACTAAAAAAATATAAATCAGTTAAAACTATCCTACACTGAGAAAGCTCTAGCCAAGAAATCGGTTTACTATGAGCTCTAATAGAATTAGAACCAACCTATGATTTATATTGGTTAATTTAAACTTCGTTCATATAAGTTTCGTTTATAGTGCTTAATTTGTAGTAAATTTATTTTTAAAGGTTTAAATGTAAAGATATAAATGACCCTAAATAGGGAAAAGATAAATTTTGCTGAATTTTGTATATATTGTAGAACACTTAAATAAGTTACCAAACATAACCTGACTTTTTCTGGGCGTAAGAAAATATCTTCATTGCAGCAGTGTATATTTTCAATCTGTGGCGAGTTGCTTTGCAAGCACAATAAGTTCCCTTTGTTGCAACTGCAGGATAATATTTATAAAGTAACTTTACTACTACATACCCAACAAGATCAATTTCACTGTCACAGATATTTTTTAATTTTTCCTTATGTAGGTATTTTTTTTTGCTACTATAGTTAAAATTTTTGTAACGGTAGTTAAAAATCTTCTCTCAGTATACTAACATCTCAAATTACATCCCCAAGGACATGAAAACAGATTATTTCACAACAGAACACAAAACTATAGTGCTACAACTGATACATTTTAAACCATATTGATTAAGCACGAAACACCTGAAACGTTTAAAACTCGCGATTTCCCTTATTAAGCAAGAAAATAAATAGGGGAGTGGGAAGTGCAATTGCGCTGCGTTGTATTAGCGAGCAATGGAATGTCAAGGGACACGTAGCGGTTTGACAACACTGTACGTCCTGAGAACCTGCATTACAGTTGATAAGTGAACACAGGTGTCTATGAGGTCGTCGTATGTTGCACGCGGGTGGAAAGTAAATAATTTTTTTGTATTTTTAAAAAAAATCGATATATCAAAATAATATACGAACACACTTTTTTTAAAATGCTAATAGCCTTGCGTATTTAAATATGTCTACTTTTTCCCTAATTGATAGAGTGGTCCTCAGCATTGAATATTGTGATCAAATCGTTGATATCTTCTTTGTCTTGGCATTTTCAATGAAATAAGCTAGTAGCGCCGACTCAGAATCAGGATTTTGAACTTTGTTTCCCATACGCCATTCTTTGAAACAGTTATATGCCTTGTCATATCTCTGGCGGCTTTTAGTTGGCAGAAGATCTTCTTCTACTATTTTTGCTGCTTCTCGAATTTCTGGTGGAGTAGCAGCAAAATCAAATTCCTCTTCTAATAGTATTTTTCTGTTGTTAAAATAATATATTGTTTAGTGACATGGAAACCATATTCAAAAAATGATATTTGCCATCTTGATGTGTATTATTACATACGTTATTTTACCACCTGCGGTTATTTCAAATTTCTGTCTAATTTTTCAGTCGCAAAGTCAAAATGACATGTATCTTTTATTAATAATTTTAATTCAAAATAATAAGAAGTGGATGTTAGATGTGGTTGTAAATAAAATAGTATACAAACCTTGGTGATAAGTTTCATTACTGTCTCGAGATTTAGTTAACTACCGACTCTCTCGACAGGAATGAAACACTTTCCACCTCGGTACGTAATATACTATAGTTTAATATTTCAAATTGGCTCCTAACATATTTTTATTTTGTTCCAGGTAAGCTTCATGAAATCTTAAAATATATTCTGCTTGATACTTATCAGAAACGTAACTGAGTTTGGTAAGTATTAATGTTCAAAACTTAAATTTATGTAAAAGAAAGCAAGATGTAATAAAAAATCCATGAAACTTTGGAAGCTGCAGTAAATATAGAATTTCGTAAGAAACCACGAAATGTAGTGATTCCTAGAGCTGGGTAGTAAAAAAAATACGCTTTATTGTGGCAAGATATATCTCATTCACAAAGGTTCTAAAAAATAATACTAACAAAAATTATATACTATACTAAATATAAACACAAATATACAGAACGAACAAACCCAAAATAACAATAAAATAACTCTAGTCATAATTAAAATATGAAGCTCAGAAAAATAGCTCTGGTCAATAGTTTAGAAATACTTAATAAAACAAATATGTAAAAATTAACACAAAAACATAGTAAAAAACACATTAAATCTTTTAACAACCTAGTGACTAGAGGATATCATGATAAAACTTCTGAAGAGTATGGTCTGGCAATTAGATGTTTTTAAAGTTTCGTTTAAAAATCTTGCTGTCCAGTACTGTTCGAAAAGTGGAATGTGGATATATATTTTGATACTCTCAAATATTAGAAAATTGTTCGTCCGAGTTGTTTCCGGAATTGGACGAGGTACATCATTTCGATTACATGTTATAGAAATGATGTACCTCGTCCAATTCCGAAAACAACTCTGACAAAGAATTCTCTAATATATAACCACATTTCACTATCTTTTCGAACAGTACTGGACAGTCAGATTTTTAAACGAAATTAAAAAAAAAACATCTTATTGCCAGACGATATTACTCTTAATTCAAATAACTCGAGCAAACCCTGTAAAATAAGGAACTTGGTTGTTAATTACTAAGTATTTGTAATATTCCATACTTTTTAAACCCCTATAGCATGTTTAATTATTAGGGAGAACACTTTTCCTATTCCTCTCGTAATATAATTTTTCTTCCTTTATATTTTTGCCTTTTATCTATAAAAATATTCACAAAGCACTATTGCAGGCTTTGGCGTAAAGTCGAGACGATCCGTCTTTTCGAAATACCGCTTCGATAGAAAGAAAATTTACACGGTATACCCAAAGTATTTGAATCCGATTTACTAAAGTCCTTTGGCAATAGGGAAATTATTCTCGGAATTGACGTTAACAAGAACTTACTATTTCCACTTACTCTTTACATATTGCAGCTTCAATAGAAGTTATTTGATATGTACTATTTTAAGCTGAATATAAGAGGTATTATTGAAAACAATAGTCAAGATATACACGGTGGCCCAAAAAGTGACCACATTAAACTTTTCTGAATAACTTTATTGTTTAAAATCATTTTTAAACCAAATTTGCAGAAAATATTTACAAGAGTATAAGTTCTCGTAAAGTAATAAGATTGCATTAATTAGAATATCATATCGGGAAGGTTAAAATACGCCATTCCAAGACACGACGAACCAGCGTGCTAGCCTGCTCTGCCTTTGATCACCCGAAGCGTTGCCAAATCACTTTAGATAGTTGCGATTTTAGATATTTTTCCTTAGAACCTCGGTTTGGCATTTTTTGCATTAAAACTAAACTATGAAATTAATTGAGATTATTGATAGTGCATGCAATACTTTCAAAAATGACTGTATAACCATATTTTTTCAATTTAAACGTTATTTATCGTTTTGAAAACAATATAATTATTTTTCGAAAAATTCAAGTTAACATAGTCATGTAGATATTTCGCAGCTAAATTTAAAATTTTAACAAATTCTACCCAATAGTTTTCTTGTAGTTTGTCACACCTTTTTACCTTAATGGAGGTCACTGATAAGGGCTCTTAAGGGTGGGAAATTTTCAAATTGGCAAATTATATTATTATATCAGTAGATGTAGTAAGTTCTTTTTTTTCTGAAATAGTTAGTACTTACATTGCAAATTTGGTTTAAACATGATTGTAACCACTAATGTTATTCAGAAAATAATAATGTGTTGATTTTTTTTGGCCCACAGTGTAAATTCTGTTAATTTTTTTTCAATTTCAGTTTAGTCCATATTGATGAGGTCGAGACGTTGGAGTGAGTGATCCTTGTTGAGATTTGGCCGTACGTTATTTTTACAAGATCCGTTTGCAAGCAATACTATTGCGGCTCGTAGGTTTATCAATATAGAAGGAATATACTGAGATAGAGGAAGAACGTGTATAAAATATATTTATGGTGATGGGTAACATTTTAAATGGTCAGATGAGAGCGATGCCGTTGTTAGTTTTTAACCTTAAATATAAAAGAAAAATGTTTTTCGGTGTGTAGCAAAATTGAAAAAAGGTTTATGGCTCCCAGAGGAATCGAAGCGCAATTCGTTATACCGACCGACTGGCAACTGGAATGTTCCAGTAACTTTTGATTTGGCAATCTTATATTTTCAAAACAAACATTTTAAAGGTCATCTCTCCCCGAACCAAATTTCTGGGTGCGCCACTATTGTCCGAAGGCTGCCTCTGCTACCTGAAGTCTTTGTTATTTTTCCAATTTGGCATCCTCTGTATAGTATTTCAAATAAGCCATATAAATTACGCTGTCTCGGTTGTTCCTATTATTTTTTATTACTTTCCTCGCAAGAAAATACTTTTCGAGATTTTGTCAGATTTTGATGTTCTACTTTAGAATTCAGTGGTTCTTAACCAGGTGGTCCGCAAGGAGACAGTTGATTCATCCCGACGGACTGGGTTATTTAAAATCCAATCAACGTTAAAGCTAAGGGACCTACCTGATGATATCTACCAAGAGGTCACCGACTTGCAGGATGATGGCACATGCAAAGACACTCTTAGTTCATATATAAGCCTCGAAGAGTTTTGGTGCTAGACAGCACTTTCTTATCTGAAGTTGCGTGAAATTGATTTCGAATATCTGGCAATCCTTTCCTCAACTTACCATTCGTGAACAAAGATTCTCGGCGCTACTCAAATAGAAAGTAAGAAGTAAGAACAGAAACCGGTCGAACACAGGCGACGATATGCGCGTAGCTTTAAGTAGCAACATCAACCTCATAATTCCTCTGCTAATGAAGCTGATGAAGGCTCAGAAGTATCATTAGAAAACTATTTTAGAACAAAAGTTTTACTTATGTTTTAGGTCGTTTGATTCCTTAACAAAAGTCAGTCATCAAAATTAGGTTTTTATATTTTAATAATAATATTATAATACGTTGTTCCTAACGCAACGGTTTTCTAGTATTTACTATAAATTATTGACCGAATTTAGCAACATTTGGGCTTGGTCCCAAATAATTTTGCTTACAAGCTTTTGTGCGCCTTCCCAACACTACCTCCCATTAGACGTGGTCCCTGAAGAGTTCAAGTTTTGCTTTAGTGGTCCGCAATCTCCAAAAGGTTGAGAACCCTGCTTTAGATTATGAAAACCCTACAGGGCCATTCACGGCGAGTGGCCTATTCAATTATCTCTGGAACTAATCCAGATATTTGTTAGAAATATTGGTACTCGCTATAAAATATGCCGATCCTTTTTAATGAAGATATTTTGACACCGGAAGTTAGGCTCAACATTCTTATTTTAAATAGAATGCCCTGCATATTTTGACCTTTTTGAATTCAATGTAGAAATCTAAGTAATTTTTGTTAGCAATTTCCTATACCCATCGTTTCTGAGATAAAACTCATTAAAGGATTTTTTTATAAAAACCAAAAGGTAAAGGGACCCTACTTTGTGCAGTGTAGATTTATAAATCTGAGAAAATTTGGAAACGGTATGGGTCTTTTTATTTCATAAAAATACGAGACATTTTATATATGATATTTTAAAAATTAGACCTTTCCAGTAAAAATATGATGAATACTCTTCAAGTGACCATTTTAACTTATAAACGCCTAAGATAAAAACATATTTGCACTGAACAGTTAGGTAAAAACTGTAATTCTACACGTATTAATAGATTATCTATCTCATCTTTGACTGTGAACTCTCAAACATCGGCTGCCGACGCACATCTTCGCAGGCAGCGTATCACGCCTCAACAAAGACCCGGAAGAATTTTTGCCGAAGTCTAATTTAATGCCCAGAAATCCCAGTCAGCAATTTCCTCAGAACCAGATATAGTCATGTCAGGACACGCAATTCCTTTGGTTTCGTCTATTAATTTGCTGGAAGTCATTCGGGTATACTATTCCGGACCAAAAAATTATATACACCTCAACAACTCACTAACTCACACCTCAACTAAGTCCAGATTCGACCATCACGTCATATCTGGAGCTGTGCATTCAAGCATACTCTTCTGCTACTGGATTCCATCGAAAGAAGAGCCATTCGTCTGATCGGAGACAACGAGCTGCCGAAGAACGTCGACAGCCTAGAACATCGAAGACAGCTTGGTGATTTGACTCTCTTTCGATATTCCAAAAATTCTCGTCATCCTTGTGGAAAACACGACCTCCTTTCATAGGTCGTGTTTTCCAATGAATATAACCTCAAACGATTCGAACCCAACGTGAAGCGCGTTTCACGCAATTTTTATTGACTATAAGAACAGCAATAAAACTAACATTATACAGCACAATCGTTCTGTAAGCTTTCTTGTTGTATAACAGAGTTGTTGATGTTTAATATATCCTCTTACATACTTTTATATACCAAATCTATGGTTTTTACATTTATAACTCTCTTTTAACGATCTCAGGGAAAATCTATACAGTGTGAATCTCACAATATTTGATGTAATAAATATTATTGATTGGGTTATTGGTAAAGAACGACACTGGTTTATACAGCCTTCACCGACTCTGAAGCTCCATACCGTTATTACTTTATGTATTAGACAAGTTGAAGATTAATTTTGGCTAAACCAAAATCTAATCTTACTTTAAAGCCCTAATTCCGAAATTGTTGCCCAAGTTTTGACAAAGGTACGGGCTTCACTTAATCTCAATAACGCGAAAATTAAACCAAAAATACGAAACGAATTGTGAAACGTAGTAAATACGATGTTAAGAAGAGGATTTACAGAGGCGGGATATATATTCTTAAACCAGTAATTTCATTTTTAGCGTCTCTTCCCATCCGAAATAAAGTAAATGGGGGCAATGGCGACCTCCATGCAATCTTTTCTTCTAACTTAAATTTTTTTTATGTTCCTGTGGATGGCTACTACAGCTTTTACTGATTGTTTCTAGATTGCTAATTCGTTTAGAGCTACGCATTCTCATTTTGTCTCCCTGAGAACGAGAAAAGAATGATAACCATCATTCTTCGGCAACTGCTGGGCTCTGGTTAAAGCGACAGTCATTGAGAAATCTAGGATGACAGTTCGTATGTTCAAATCCCTCGGCCGGTAAACCGATTCGTATAGGTGGATTTTACACAGAAAAAAACAATTATTTGGTTCCGTCAAGTAAATACATATGTGTTTGCTATAGGGTGCTAGATGTGTATTCAAGTTAATTTTACAATGTATTTGCTATATTTCAAAGGATTTGTTTAACGAGAACATATACATGTATATAGCAACTTTGTAATTATTTTACTCAATTTAATCCTATATTTCTGACAAATACATATTTTTTATCCACATATATGACTCGTTATTAAGTTAATAATGGGAATATTTCCTTGAAACAAATATGTAGCATCTACGATATGTACTTTTTTGGAAAATAATTTTCAGAATCTTCAGTCTCTAATAGAATAAAAATTGTCAATTTCTTCATCTGTGGAGTAAGTTAAGAGGTCTATTTCAATGATTTCTGTGCTAGAAATCCCTATAATTTAGAAACATTTTTTTAATAAAAAATGTAAATAAAAATGAGTAAACGGCAATAATATATATACAAGGCATTTCAAAATTATTTTAAGTATAAACCATTTATTAAGAATACGTTTCAGTAAATTTAATCAAAATATTAACATAAAAAACATATTTAAAACTTACCTGACAAACCCAACACAAAAAGTTTTTCATCTTAAACTTTACACTGTCACTCAAAATAGTCATATTAGAATTTTTTCTTCGACGCCTCCCCCACTAACCTGTTTGTTTGCCGTCCGTCAATATCAAATATCTGCCCTATTGATGGGTGGTACACCATGGGAGTGTTTTTAAATGACTAATAGTAAAGCGAGCGAAGCTCGAGGGATTTGATCTATGAATAAACATACCTGTAGCGTACTACTTGAAATGAATAATAAGTAGGTATAAATAAAGATGACGAATACTATGTTTCGCTGAGTTACGTAAGTACTGAACGAAGTCAGTCGTGGTAAGACAGGGAACCAGTGAACATCGTGAATGCAGATTAACGTTAAGAATTGTTTATAGAGTGACAATAGTGTATACTGGTTTTGCCCCGTAGTGGTATATAAAGGATACTACAATAGCCAAACGATTATTCAGTAAAATTTCTAAAAAACAAAACTTTGATCGATATTTAAAACGACTTTCGAGTTATAATAATTCGAGAACTACTTTTAAATCAACAATATCGATAGTCGTCGATATCGATACTAGCTTATGCTCTCTACTCTGGACTTCAAACCTTTTAACGTTTCGTAAGTTTAAGGTTATGTGACTATAATTTCAAAAGAAAGGTTGTCAACAATATCGGTAAATAAGAAAATACATTGCAAATAAACAGTAAGTACATATGTTTATACTTAAATCCTACCTTTAAAGTATTTTTCCGTTTGTAATGGGTAAATATTAATGAAAATCAATATGCATTATATGAAAAGAAAAAGAACTTGACATTTTTAAAAGTAATTTTCTAGTCCTCTGCGTACTTTTTTTAAAACTGCTTTGGACCAATGAGTAACCTGTAAAGATGAAAAATTTATCAAATTAATTTTGTGTAATTGGTGTAGATGAATCAATTTGATTGATCGAAACAGTAAATTTGACAGTTGTTGGAGATAGATAGATAATCAAAAAAAAATTATTTTGTTCTATTGTTAAGGGGAGATATTTTCCAGTTCCCCTTGTACTTTTTTTTCTATAAATGCTATTTTGATATTTGACTACATTAGAGGGTATACGTATAATATAATATTACCGCTTTGTTACTTACTCTGCTTTACTTAAATAAGTCTTTTTGTGTATATTGTCCCTTTCGTTTTTAGTATGGTTTCTCCCTTACAGAAATTAACTAAAGCTTGTGCCTTTGTCAAAAGTTGGGTATAATAATTTTGAAAGTATGATCTAAGGACGGATTATGATATTGTTTTGTTCATATCGAAAACCTCAATTCCTTTTAGCTCCGATTTTGAAATTGTAAATTTGATGCCATTAAACGGAATATTAATTATCGAGGATTTACACAGGATGTGTAGTTTGTGTAGTTATCTACTAAATATTATGCTTGCGTTTTAAAGCTAGATGCACACGGCAACACCACACATAAACCCGTTCACATATCGTTTGCACTGCAAATAAACGTATGCGGTTGAAGACGGACACACTCGCCGGGCTAATCAAGCAAACCGAATGAATTGAAACGTATTCGGTTTGCAGCAGTGCATGGTATTAACCACAGGGTCAATACTCCATTCTTAAAACTGTTGGAAAGTGAAGCTGTGATTGTATGAAATATTATTGAAAATCAGTAATGGATGGAAGAGAGAACTACATGTGTCTGCGCTGAATGGCAACAATGTTGAAGTCTGGTTATATCCAATGACGTTTAAAAGGTTATGTACCGGCCTTTCTCGTTTACCGTAAGTTCGTTTCTTGCGGCCAACATTAGAAAGAAAGGTCCGAGAAAGAGACAGAGGTCCGGGCAAAAAGCGCGGCAAGGATGTATAATTTACATTGAGATTCTGTACGTTTTGCTTTTACCTATTCAAAAAGTGTAGTTTCGAATATTAGTTATTTATAAAAAAGATAGAAATATTGATGGCCGTTTTAAATCCACTTTTTATATACAGTGTGTCCAAGGATGGATTTAACTATTTATTTATTTTACACTCTTGCATCTCCTAGTGAAGCCTTTTATGGCCGCACAAGATTCAACCATCTTGCAAATACAAAATTTATATTAAGAAATAATCCAACTCAACTTAAATTAAATCACCAAGCACACACACATCAGAATATCAAATAATAAAAATACTGCGGCACCAACACTACCACAACACAGAATTCACGTGCAAATGGGGTTCTTTTTGCCCGAACGAGCTCCACTGACTTGTCCATAACCTTTTAAACGTCAATGGTTATATCAGAGGTGCTTATATATTAAAACATAACCATACTTACCGATGAAAAGATAAATCCTTATTTAAATAATTCAATCTTTTACAAACTACACAGAGGAATGCAGCATGATTGTTTATAGTAAAGACGATTTTTCACCAATAGTCACAATAAAAACATAATAAACAGTGTTTTATTATAATGAGCGAAGGCTCACTGTAGCAACACTGTTAGAATATGGTTCATTCTGATATCCCCTCCTAGCTCCTTGCCACACACATTGTACATGATCGCGTAGTAAAATAGTAAAAGACGTTGCCAGAGTGCAGTTGCATTAGTTCAGATTCATTTGATACTTTTAAGTATAATAATATTTTAAAGAATTTCTCATCCTTTTCACAGTTTATAGTAAAATTATTGGGAAATAAATTTTATTTTAAGAGCAATTGTGGACTAACCTTAAACCCGTTGTAATTGCCAAATTAACAAATTTTTAATTGGGATTTTGCAAGATACCTTAGCGATAAATAAGACAATCTGGCTATGCTGCAATCATAACAGAAAGGTGGGGCCAGCACGTTTGCATTTGTTGGGTAGCCTAGAAATATAAACATATGTTAATTTTTGATAAAATTGAATTATCTAGACGATTTAATAAATTCGAATGGACACTCGAAAGTAATTAAAAAACTTTTCTTCATTGTTTCTCAATTTTTCGTTCGTATAAATTTTCAATTGTTTTATTATGTACTGCTTCTTGATTTATAGGATCTACTTCAGGTGATTGCTGGATAAAAACTGCTGCTATTCGTTTTTTACAGGAATGAAAATGTATAACGGAAAAACGTGCAGTATACAGGGATGATCGATTGTGGATGGCCTATTAAACGTTTATGAAGAACTAGAACGGACTGAAGAACAGATTACAAAATTTAGTAGCCTTTATCTGAACATGCTCTCTCTTTTAAAAATATTTTCAGCCATGCAGTAGTGCCGCTTCTACTAGAAAGTATTAGTAACCTAGATAATTTAAATGGAATCTTTATTAATTTCTTAATAACTTTCCTTAACATTTTCCTATACCTGTTTCGTTATCGTGATAATAATAAATTTAATTTTGTTTAAAAACATGTCCTACAAAAGGAGTGTTATTTTTGAACTTGAAAAACTAAGCGCACAACGTTTCAAAGTATTATACAGGGTGCTTCAAAATACAAGTATTTTGATTGTTTAGAAAAATGAAAAATTAATTTTTTTTTGAATGAAACACCCTGTATTTTATTTGTGGTTCTAAAAGATCTTAAAATTGTCTATCTTTGTTGTTGTAATGTTCCTATTATACCTATCTCGAACGGTTTTTGACTTATGAGCATTTATCTAGCAAAATTAATTATTACAGACTAGAATAAATTATTTGTGTGGCGCCTTGTATGCTACAACTTAGATTTGGTTAAGTAACCTTGAACTTTTTGATCTGTAATAATTAATTACTCATAAGTCGATATCTGCGATATCTGTGGGAGATAGGTATAGCAACATACACACAGAAATATAGACAATTTCAAGAGCTTTTAGTACCACAGATAAAATACAGGGTGTTTTATTTAAACACATACTTTTTTTTATCATTTTTCCAAACAATCAAAATTTTTGTATTTGAAACATCCTGCATATTTACAATTAATATTTGGAATGGCCTCTCAGTATCACCTGGCTCCCAACCAAATTTCAGTGCGCTAGAGTTCAAAAATGTCACCCCTTTTTTTAGTACATGTTTTACAAAAAAAATTAGTTTAATTAATTATTATCTTGGATAGGACAATTTTAAGGAAAGATATTAATAAATTAATATAGATTCTAAAAAAATAATAATAGACAGGGTGTTCTATTTAAATTATCAAAGTTGCTAATACTTTCTAGTAGAAGCGGCAACACTGCACCACTGAAAATATTTTTTAAAGGGAGACCGTGTCTACTTATATAAGCCACCAAATTTTCAAAGTAATATTTGACTAGTTCTTCATAAACTTCTAATATGCCATCCACCATCAATGACCCTGTATTGACGTGTGGAACCCACTTTAAATATATTTTCCAAATATAGTACAGGTGTCCCATTTTCTACACTTTTATACCATTAAGAAATTTTAAAGACATTGATACCTATTCTCCGGTTAGAAGATGATAATCGAGGGCTTGTCAAAAATAGTATATCGGTTACAGCAACAAGTGGGCACTGTATTTCATTTCGGACGGAATATTGCATACATTTATCTATACGTTGCAGTAATTTGCTATACATAAGCTACAACACGCCATTATAAACAAAATACGCCAATCTCTATTTTCATGAGAAATTTAACATGTTTTTCCGCCACAAGTAATTAAAAGTATTTCTTTCCCGAACAACCCCGGCTGACAGCATTTCCTCTTTCCATTATATTTTTAATTTAAATTTTAAAGCGGAAACACTTGCAGAACACGAATTTTAATAAACATAGGTTTTTTAATCAGGAAAAGTGTCAGCTTGCTCGCAACACTAGCGCTAAAAGTTTGTTTATTATGGATGGCACGGTTTTCCGCAAATTTTCCGTCACAAAAGATCTCGAATGGAAGGGAACAAGAATGCTTTCCTAGCTTACCGCAAGTAACAAATTAGATGCCTTAGTTTTATTTAATGTTACATATCTACTACGGACGCTAGCGACGCTGCTGTGCTTCGCGAATTTTTTTTAAAATACAGTGAAACCTTCCATAACGGACACCTCTAATAAGCGGACATATCTATTAAGCGGACATTTTTTCATAGTCCGGAACTAGGTTTATGAAATTCCATGAAAATCAACCTCTCTTGGGCGGACTCTCCTTTGGACGGACGCGGACAGGTTGTTTTCATACAAAGAGTGCGAAAGCCCTCCTTTAAACGGACAAAAAAATTTTTTAAGTATTTGGGAGACGAATAAGTACGGTGCAAAATTTCTCTTAAGACAGACCGGCAACCAATCGCGTATGCTTGGCAGAGCGAAAGGACTTCGCCGAGTGAAAGTATATGCGATTCCCCGACACCAGTCCGCCGTTTATTTGTGAGTTGTAAGGTTAAAATCGTAAACAATGCCACAAAATTGTCACGTCTTGAGTCTGAAAGAGAATATTGATGTTGTGGAAGTTTGTAATTTGATAACAATAATCTGGACGAGTTCATTAACATTGATAGCAATATGCTACTGGAAGATGGTAGTGACCCCATTCCTACCGATTATGTAGTCCAAACTGAAACCACATCACTATCTGACGACTCTCATGAAGAAGTTGAATGCAGTAATCAATCAAATGTCACCAATTATCAACAAGCCATTAGTATGGTAAGGGAATTATAAGAGTATGCAAAGCATAGAGGTGATTCTACAGCAATGGAATTGTTATCACACTTGGAATTACATTTTCTAGATTGCAAGTATAAAACGCAAACACGTCAAACTACGTTATTAGATTTTTTAGTACTGCATCCTAACTAAATCTATTGTATTTTTGTTACGTTATGTTTATTTGTACATACATATACATAATAATAATTTTGCATTTACATATTACCTAATAACAAGTTTCCCAAGAGCGGACACCTCTATTAGACGGTCCCGTAGGGGTCCGCCTAAGAGAGGCTTCACTTCACATTTTACAAAAGATTTTAGTAAATTTTACAAAACTATAAATGGTTTACTAAATATTTTGGTAATTTTTACTAAAATTTTTGTTAAAGTTTAGCTAAAATTTTATTGCAGTTTTTAATAAAAGTTATTCCAGTCACATATACAGCCTTAAATTATGGTTAGTTTTACTATTTTTATAGCAAATTTAACTAAGTTTTTCGTGTACGCACCTTTAGACAGTAGATAGTAGATAGTATGTGTTTTGCTATTTACGGTAGTGATCGTGGGTAAGCATGCTTACTTGGCCTATTTTATTTTCAAAGATGTCTAACAAAGTGGTATCTATCCCAGATTTACCCTAATTAAAATTTCTTGTCAGCATTAGGGATGTGCGGTACGATACGATATTTTTGTGTACCGGTATTGTTTTACCGATACTCGATATTTTGTACCGGTATTTTCCAATACGATACTGTCCGATACACAAAGTTTTTACCCAGTACCTATCGTATATGTACGTATGTGCTTTTTGGCACATAATTATATGCACAATAATTTTAAATTAAAAATTATTGGGCATTTAACTATTTTCCAAGCATCCAAGCTCAAAATATGTTAGATAATTTAATTGATAGAACTTATAGGTGTTGTAATATAATGATTATTTGTTAGGTTTATCAGGCAAACTTATAACACAATAATTATAAACACAAATCGTTTGTGTGTTGTATATTTAAAATAAAACTAGACTGTTTTATTTTTTATATTTTTTGTATTGAACGCCACTTCCTTGCCTTATATAGGCCGGTATTAGACTATCAAATATATTTGACAAAGATCTTTTATAAAATATTTTATAGCATTTCTTTGATAATACCTATTTCTTTTATAAAAGTTTTTACTAGTATTACACTGTCAAAGAACTTTGACAATTTTTGAAGGACTTGTCAAGTTTTTACAATTAAAAATGAACGATAGACGTGCATTAGCTTGTCTAGCGTTAAGTGCTGCCGTGATTACAATGTGTTTAGTATTAAAAAAGAAAAAAAAAGAGCCAGGCGCCTTTGGGTAAGGCCCTGGGTGACAACACGTAATTTAAGGGGTGTCCACCACAATCTCCTTCGGGAGTTACGAGTTGAAGGTATTAGGAGTTATAAAAACTATTTAAGAATGGACGAGGACACATTTAACTTTATTGTTTTAAAGATATCACCATTGATAGCCCGACAGAATACACATTTAAGGAATTGTATCAGCGTTGAGGAACGCCTTATGGTTACCCTTCGGTTTATGGCAACAGGAGAGAGTTATGCTAGTTTACAGTACAGCAGTCGCATATCTCAATGTACCCTTTCAGGCATAATCCCAGAAACTTGCTAGGCAAAAAATGAAAATAAATAAATAAATATATCCACTCTTTTATTTCGGTTTTTGTCATCCGGGTGTTGATGGTTGTACAATATTTGGAACCTTCCATACTCCGAAATTAGCAATTTTGTTGTTGAAATGCACCAGACAAACTTATTTTCCGCCATGGTATTATATACCAATACCAGTTGCAGTCAATGTCAAATTTATGCCTTATTGTCAGAAAATGAGGTTACCACCGTTACCAATCAACTATAAAATCTTTTATCAAAGATAATCGTCTGTTGTTATCTTTTATAAAATATCTTTTATAAAATAAATATTTTATAAAAGAACTGATATTACACTTCAAATATTTTATAAAATTTATTTTATAAACTATATTTGTCAAATATATTTGATAGTGTAATACCGGCCTTTGGCGTAAATTATATTGACGCTTAACGGATAGTATGATGTGTATTTAAGAATATTTTTGCTTCAAATACCGGTACTTTGGGGAGTATCACACATCCCTAGTCAGCATTATGATCTCGACTCCAACACTTGGGCGAAATTTAATATTATAAAATAAATGACTTGGCGCTTTTAGAAAATGCAGCACAAAAACTCTTAAATAGACGATGTGGTAAAAGTTTTTCCCTAATCGAAACGATATTAGTTTCGGCCAGCCCGGGCTTACATGGTTTGCTTTTTAATGTCCAGAAGCTTTTTGAACCGTACAGGCTGCCCCGGTCGAATTCGAAACTTTTTAAATTGAATATCCGAACACTTTGTACTACAAATAACTTTTAAATTAAATTATCTGGAAATTGTGGGATATTTCCCCCCCGGTAATTTTCCGTAATTGATATTATATTGTAAACAAACAGGCATTTTAAATTAAAAGTTGCTTTATCCACATTTACGAAGATTATAGATTTTTTTTACGTGAATTATGTCAGTGTGTGTCGCATCGCATCAAGTAAACGTTTTATTTGTAGAACAAATTCATCACTCGCGAAAACACTAATCAAATCACAATAATTTCATTACTCCCGGTTCTCTGAACCAATCAGAGAGTTATTTTCCTAGAGACCTCTGAGAGTAAATTAATATGAAATGGGAATATGAAATGGGTACCCTACTTAGAACCTTTAGAAGAGGCCAATTTTTCGTTTTGTTAGATGTTATAGTGTGGTTCGAGATATACCGTTTGCTTCTACTGCAATAAATGAACTACCTGATTAATCCCTATGGTATCTACCCCTAAATCTTTGCTACCCAATAAATAGGTGCAGGATCGGCTTGAAAATACAGGGTGTTATGGAAATGACTTATTATATTTAAACCGGCAAATCCTGAGATGAAAATAAATTGAAGAAAAATAACCATAAATGGCGCTTTGAATTATGGTACGAAATATACACTTTATATGAAATATCAAAATTTACGTGGCCGCTACTGCGGACGTTGGCAATCAATAGTTTATTAAGGCGGTGTTGTCATATTGCAACATAGAATTGTAAAGGCACGTCTTCAGTTTTTTAACAACAAGACGTCTTTGACCCGCGTTATCACCTCTTTTTCAAACTTAAAAAAAAATACTACAATTTTAAGGTACATACTCTCATACCTTCGATCTTATAATCCGTTTTGTAATTAAACTCCATAAAAAATAAAACACAAAAAGTAGGTTTTGCAACAGAACTAACAGTAGGTAATATCACAAATTTGAGATCACATCACAATATTTCTTATTATGAATTATTTCACTACAACTAACAAAACGTTTAAAATTCGTACACATCAAGCACGTGGAACCCTGGACAGCGTCATTCCATCCTCAAGTCTCGAAACATACTGAAGCACCGATAGTCGCGCGCGGCAGGTATCCAAGCATGGGCGAGACATGCGGTGTGATCTGACAACACTGTTGGTTGGTATACTCTAGTGACCTACATTGTTGCTAACTGCATCCAGACGGAACGGCGCGACAGTATGTGCGACAGTGTGTATGAAAATATCTTTTCTGCACTATTTCGTAGTATCTTTAAGTTAGTTTAAATAAAAACGAGACCAAATATATCTACAATTTGTTTTAATGTAATAAAAACGAAACTTTACTTCTTGTTAACAAGAAAAGTTTAAACAATAACAAATACAAACTACGGGATAAAAGCCTTTCATCGGTATTGTCCGAGCCCGATCTTTCGACTTCAGAGAAATCATTTAATAAATATTTAACTTTACCAAAAAAACTCACAAAAAAAAATCGTAATGCTCTAGTTTAAAAAGAATTGTCCCTCGGGGCGTATGTGCGTGGTTTGGTTATGAATTTTTTCTTTAACCAAAATGTGGAGAGGAATCACGGCTAAATTACATAGCCGGCCTCGTCTGTTTATGACATGCATTTTTTAATTAAAATAATTTACAAAAATAAATTGAAATGTTGTTGATATTTAATAATACAAGGCAAGTCTAGGAACTAAAAAAAACAAACTTTCAGATTCATTTTTCCCAAAATTTTCGTTCTCTTCAATTTTTCGATAGATATAGTAGTTTATTTAAGAAATAAAAAGTCTATGATTTTCAGGAGGTATTAATATCAAATACCAATATGGAAAATTAAATGGATAAATAGATTTTGTAAATTTGATTTAATCAAATAACGTCTATTCAGATTGTGTTGGACCACTAAGAGATGGCGCTGCGCGCTGTATTTTCTCGACTACCGATGATAATACAGCGTTAAGTTAAAGTCCTCTCTGATGATAGGTATGTACTCCTACCCTGTACTGACGAGAACAAATGAGTTCGAAACCGATCTGCAGGTGGTTGCATCCTATCAATGGAGAGGGCTTCCATTTCTTGGTAGTACCATTCAATCTGAAATATTATTTTAAAGCTCTACTGTGTAGACAAAAATACGCCCTTATTGTATAAGAATCATCGGGTGATCTGGGAAATAATAATTTTCCGTATTGGTATTTAATAGTAGTTTATTCAACAAGAGTTGATAGGATATCCATATCGAACGATAACATAAGTTGAGCCTTCGGCTCAATCATTTGAGTCGAATATGGACATTCCACTCGAGTTGTGTAGTATAATATTTCAACGACCAATCATACAAATTTACACATTTACATACAAGAAAAGTTTAATTTCATTGGGATTTGAACTAATGACCTTGTTCATGTAATCATATATCATATATCTTTATTATTTTAGGTTTACAATATATATGTACATGATCACAATCTTATCTAATACATATATACAGCGATAGTACTCTGTGTTAAGAATTTCCGTCGAAATTCTGCCGAAAGGCGTCATAATTAATAGTTGTTTCTTGACGAATATTTTGGGTTCCCTATTACCAATTCAATTTAATGTTTCTAGAGCCAGTAAATATAATTTCAGTATTCATCAGTGCATAATGGATATTGTTGTTAACATACACATATACGGGGTGTCCGCTAATTAATTGTACATGGAAAAACCACAGACTCCTTACGTAAAAATACTAGGATTTTATTATACTTACCTATATCCGAAAGTTGATATTAACTGAGATACAGGGTATTAAAGTTAATACTTCATTTTTGTTTTTCTCTAATAACTTTGCGAGAATCTAACGTTTTTTTACAAATTTGGCAATTATTGTTTTTTTACGACGAGAAATTGATTTTTTTATGAAATTTTAATATACAATGTAGTGGGTGGCGCTGTCTGCGGCATTATTTGCACCTTTATTAGGTCATAACTTTTTTGTGCCACAGTGGATTTAATTTTTTAATGAAAATAATACTTTTATCATATTTATTACGTAAGAAACGTATACTAAGTTCAGGTCGCCCAGAGTTACCGTTTCGGAGATATTTGCATTTAAATTGTTTAGTGCACCCTGCAAAATTATTATTGATTTGCAAACAAAATATTTGTCTTAAAGTAACCTATGAGAAAACAAAAAAAATTTACAGTTGCAATGAAGCCTCCATGTTGTTATTTGTTTGTTATTATTGTAAGAGAGCTTTGTCAGAAAATGTTTTATTTTTGAGTTTTCATTGCTGTTGGTTTCTTTCGACACGATATTTTCTAGGGTCAAAGTTATTTTAATTAAAGTAAGTTAAAGAACAATCCAATTGTTGTATTTATTATTCCCAATTACCATTACTAGAACATTAATTATAATGTAAAAGTGAATTGGTAAGAAGAAACAAAATGCTATTTGCTTGCCTGAGCTAACGCACTAAACAATTTAAATGCAAACATCTCCTAAACGGTAACTCTGGGCGACCTGAACCGGTTATACCATTTTTACGTAATAAATATGAGAAAAGTATTATTTTTATTAAAACCTTAAATACATTGAGGCATAAAAAAGTAGTTGTGACATTATGAATGTGCGAAAAATGCCGCAGACAGCGCCCCCTACATTGTACATTAAAATTTCACAAAGGAATCAATTTCTCGTCCTAAAGAAACCATGATTGCCAAATTTTCTAAAAAAACGTAGGGTTCTCTTAAGGTTATTAAAGGAAAACAAAAATGAGGTTTTAACTTTAGCACCCTGTATCTCAGTTGATATCAACTTTCGGATATAGGTAAGAATAATTAAATCCTAATATTTTTACGTATGGAGTCTGTGGTTTTTCCATGTACCATTAATTTGCGGACACCATGTATAATAAACATTTTATAGTATACTAGTGGACAAAAAATATTTTTACCAAGAATACTTACTTTACACGCTACTTAAATAAAACTAGTTACCATTAAAGACAAGCGAGCTGTAAAAGTGGAATGGATCTAATTCCTAAATTTATTTTATTGCAACAAGCTGCGTACCGAAAAATACACCCTGCCCGTTTTCTGGAAAAGTAATTTCAAGAAAGCGTAATAATAGTGAATAGTGGATTTGGTACAATCGTATAGTTCCTATTTTTAAAATGAGAAAATTCTACATTCTTTTGTATTTTATTTAATGAATTCTGCTGAAAAATGCAATTTTTTTTTTTACAAAATTATTCATACTTTTATCTACTTAATTGAAAAAGCTTGGGAAATGGAGAATCATAGATATTGTGTACTAAAACAGAAGAAAATCGGTCAGTGATTTTGTACCCATAGAATATTCCTAAAGATGATTGTAATATTGCTTGATTAGCTACATTTCCTAATATTTACAATTACATTAAATAATATTTCAGACTGTGATTCCTTAACTGATTTAATCAGAATAAACATGCCAACGATATTTCGTAAAATTTCAAAACAAAACTTATCGTGAACATGAAAAATTTTTTCGAAGGTACAACTGAAACTCTTTTTTTATCGATCAAATTTTTCGTATTCACGAAAAGTGTCGTTTTCAAAATTGTACGAAATGTCGTTGTCATGGTTATTCTGATTAAATTTCGAGAGCGAATCTCGAGGGACTTAATCTATGAGTGATACAATGAAAAATTTAATCGGTAATTAAAATGAGTTATATTTGATTATTATAGATTATTTCCAGAACCTAAATTAAATATTATAATAATTCGGGAAATACTTTTAAATATGCAATATCGATAGTCGTCGATATCGATACTAGCTCTTGCTCCATGCTCTAGACTTCAAACGTTTTGACGTTTTGTAAGTTTAAGATTATGTGACTTAAATTTCAAAAGGAAACATATCCACAATGTCGGTAAATAAGATAATACATTGCAAATAAACAGTAATTTTACTTAAATCCTGCCGGTAGTAGTTTTCTGTTTAATAGGGAAATAATAATGAAAATCTAAAAAATATGCATATATTAAAAGAACGAGTCATTCACACTTTACATTTATTAAAACTCATTCTCAAGTGCTCGGTCTACTTAGAAACACAATTTAAGAATGTGGACCAATAAAACAGATTTATCACTTGTAAGGAAGATGCAAATTGTATCAAAATAATTACGTGTAATTGGTGTAAATGAGACAATTTCATTGGTCGAAACAATAAATTTAACAAGTGATGAAAATAATCGATAAAAAAACGAGCTCTTGTTATATTATCTTTGATTATTTCCATTACCTGTCAAATATACTGTTTGAACCAATAAAATTGTTGCATTTACACCATTGACATGTGATTATACTGATAAAATTCTCATGTTCCTTATAAGTGGTAAGTCTCATTGATCCACAAGAAGCGTTTCTAAGTAGGCCGAGTACTAGAAAATGAGTTTTAATAACTGTCAAGTTTCTATGACTTTTTGTTTTAATATATGCAGATTTTTTTTAGATTTTCATTATTGCTTACCCAACACAATCGGAAAACTACTTTAAAGGTAGGATTTAAATAAAAAATATAAACTTACCGTTTATTTGCAATGTATTTTCCTATTTATTTACATTGTTCACTTGTTTTCTTTTGAAATTTTAGTCACATAACCTTAAACTTACGAAACGTCAAAAGGTTTGAAGTCTAGAGTAGAGAGTATAAGCTAGTATCGATATCGACGACTATCGATATTGTATATATTAAAAGTATTTCTCGAATTGCTATAATATTTAATTTAAGTTCTGGAAATAATCTTATCAAATGTAACACTCAAATTTTCGTATCTTTTTGTGGAAATTTTAGTCAATGTGATCTTTTGGGCATGTTTATTCATAGATTAAATGACTCGAGCTTTGCTCTCGGGATTTAATCAGAATAAACATGCCATATTTTGTAAAATTTCCAAAACAAAACTTTAACATCATCTATTATTTCCGGTCAACTTCACAAAATATGCAAATACATGCATGCATGCATTAAAAATATGCAGATTTTTCCGAAATTACCGAAAAATGCAAAAATTGCATTAAAATTTAATCTGCAGATTATCTGCCCTTTAATGATGACCACGAGCTTTCCAGGATAACCAATAATTAAAATAGGACAACAGATTACAAAATGCATTTATTTTAGCTCAGTATATTTAAAATTATTAATACAATACTTATTTTGAACGCTATAAATATACAACTAGTTGGCGACCATTGGAGACAACTGAACTGTGAAACTGGAACGGTTCTAATTCCTTAATTTATTTAATTGCAACAAGCTGCGTTCTGAAAAATACACCCTGGAAGTTTTCCGGAAAGTAATTGCAAGAAAAAGTAATAATAGTGAGTAGTGGATTTTGTACCATGTGTACCACTTATTTTTAAAGTGGCAATACTTTCGTCCATTGTAATATATTTAATTGATTTCGCTAGAAAATACGACGCTTTGTCATGTTTTTAAAAACTATATATTTTACGTTATCGTGTGTTTACAGTAAATCAAATTATTAGCATAAAATTTAATACTAGCACGTAGAATTTACTACAAATGTCATTCCTCATTACCACACCGAAAAATGTGCTCTCTTTGGAGGAAAAAAGGATTGATTCGTCTATCAAATTTCAAATCACTTCCAAAAATTACAGCATTTGAAAGGAAGAACATGAGATCATACCATCAAACATTTATCATTTAACTTCTTGGTCCAGGAAAGTACACCAAGTTTCTGCAAAGCCTTGGCCATTGCCACAATATGGTTATGACAAGGCATATTTCCTCCCAGATTGTGTGTCTAATTGGACGTCCTGCCATGAGTATACCGGTTATGCAATGTTAACCTTTATAGAGAAAACTGTCGACCGGGTTGTCTTTAAAAGCATTGGATTCAACTTGGTTACTGTCACCCCTAGACCAAATTGATTCCAGGTCTTTGGTGAGGCATATGGTCGTATAATAGTTTATTTTTTAAATACAATGTTTGTAACGAAATTTCTTTAAAATAGAAACGTGGCTACCATCAATCTGTGTGACTACTAAGGCATGCTTAAAGATAAGAAATTAGAGAAAAAATTATCGGAATTTGTAAAAGGCCCATGCGCAAGTACAATTCTTCGTTTCTAACCTGTGGAATTTTTGTCATATCAAGAAACAAATCGACCATCCTGAAGAAGAGAGTTACATCTCAAAAATTTTTTTTCATATTCATATTTTTTACATAAATCAACAAAGAATTATGTCTAATTGTAAGAGTTGTTGTTGCCATCTGCCGGTCACTAGACATCTCATTAGACTTAATTCTTTATTGATTTATGTAAAGAACACAAGATTCTAAATTTTGTGATGTAACTCTCTACATCAGGATGATCGAAATATTTAATTTCTCGCACTGTGTACATCCTTGCTCTACCTTTAACTAATTTGCAAACCTCGCTAAAATAAAACAGTCGTTTTCCTTGTCGCCGCAACTCGTTAAGACTAATTTTCAGGTTGTATGCCCGTACTGTGCCAGCCAGAGATACGAAAAAGGTAAACAAGGGACTCGAAATGAAACGGATATCTGTATCAAAGCGCTTAATGTTCGGACCTCCATCACATACAGACGTCCCGATTATCGCGTATTATACCTGGTTGCGCTATCTCGGAACGAGTTCAAAGGTCAACCACTCCTCGTTAATCTATATTGTTTTATATAGGATGACCAATGGTCATTCGTTACGCCGTGATCTTTTTTCCTCGCTTGTAACGATATACAGGGTAAACCACAGGCCAGTTGCCATTGCAAGTGATTTGCGGGTTTGTCCATCACATACAGATTGATTTTCATGGTACTGTTTGTCCAGTTTTATTTGAACGTTTTCGTATGAAGAGCGAGGGGAGAAAAATGTATAAAAACCATACTAGAACACGTCTTATCATAGGTTTGCTGAAACAATAATTTATTAACTGGAAAATAAATAAAAATACGCGATGTTGATTCCGCAGGAAAATTCGAAACTATAGTTTTCTTTTCTCAAAATGTCCTTCTGACTGGTATTGTTATGTAATTACTAGTCCTCTCTTCTTTACATACGTTGTAAAGATTTGCCACGATTTATTATGCTTGAAATTACAATCTGATCACAACTTAGATGAATGAGCAATATTTTTCAAACCTAATTTACTACAGCTACGAAACTTATACCTAAGGACTTACTCACTAGAGTTCCTTATGTTTTCCTAATATCCAAATTACACTAATGTTGATGTGTACCCAAGCACTGATCTCTGCTTTTGTACCAACACAATTACACCAGCTCGAAGGGTTTGATCCTCTTGAGTCTCCTGGTCTCGTTCGTATTGTCAAGGAGCTGGATAGCATCGACATTGACGTGATGAAGTTGTTCGCTATTCATGACTCTTGGCGAATTCGCTAATGGCCTAGCTAACGGTATGCATTTCCATGACCCTATGGAGGTTACTATCTCTGCAGTACCAAGGGGCATTGACTATGCTCCTTAGTACTTTGTCTTGGAATCGCTGGATTATTGCTAATTGCTCTTACTGGCACAACCCCACAGCTGGATGCCATATGTCCATACTGACTTGAGAACTTGTTTGTACAAAAGTACTTTGTTATATATTGACCGAGTAGAACTTCGTCCAAGCAGGATGGATATTACGATTGAAATAAATGATTGATTCATATTAACCGATAAGGATTCGGTCATTCAATACTTTCTACTGATCTGCTCTTAATGCCCTGAACTCCAATCCGTTTACTTCAAAACTTACACTGAACAGGAGTAACAAGGTAAAGCTCTCGGTGGCCCTAGATGGTCGAAAAAACAACACCTATCTCGATGGCAAGGGGTACCTGGTCAAATACACGCACGGACCGTAATTGGAAAACCATCGAAAATACTATCGAACCTGATGCTAATCCTGACGCGGCCCCAGCTGAAATATGGGATTGGTCTGCTAACAGGCCACTGCTACCTGCGAAAACACCATCAACGGATAGGTATAAACAACGGATCCATTGAATGCAGACTCTGCGGCGAAGAGGATGAAACCGCCTCACACATAATATACCGCTGCGCAGCGCTGTTTCGTAGAAGACAAAATATCTTCGGGAACATACAACGTGGTGATAGCCTCCCACATGTCAAGCTTGGTAGAAGGTTACTGGACCTCATAGAAGGAACAGACATCTTCTAACAAGATCGGGGTACACAATAAGCCGGTAGGCTGTAATGATAGAAGTTCTGGCCTTTAAACCTACCCCCGCCTTTAACCAACCAACCAACCAACCAACCAACCAACTTATCTGATCGCTGAGATTCACGATTGACACGTCTCGAGACTAAATCGCTGGCTGGCATCAGAGTTACGTTTGGCTCGTTTTCTATTTTCAGTTCAAACCATCAAGCCGGTATTTAAAAATTTTTGCATTGAAAACTTTCACAATTTTTCAACGTCGGTTTATTTGAAAGCACAAAGGATAAAGAATATCCGTAAATTGAATGGAAGATGCGGTAGCGAATGGTAACGACTAACGAGCCCAAGAAGACGGAAAATTATTGTGAGCCGAGCAATTATGAAGGACACTCCTGTTACTTTGACGCCATAATTATCGAGGTTCATGATTTAAGGACGGCATCTCGTAATGGCTGGGGGTTATGAATAAGAGCAAAAAATACGAATCGACGAAGTAGAGATCTGGAGATTGCAACTAATTTTAAAATATACTATTTCTCCCATAATAACAATCAGAGGTCTGGAAATACCTTGTCCACCAACATCCTAGTAATAAGTTAGAACGGTAAAAATATTAATTATCGCAAAGCAAACAAATAGGTAGATTATGTTTCCTCCACTCTATCGAATCGGATTTCGCTTAATGTTCTGCTGTCCTGCGTTCTGCCTCCCAATTCGACTGAATTTTAAGTTTTAGTGCTATTCATACTATCGAAGGGAGAGGTAATGTGTTGGAAACAGCTGCCGTAAAAATGACGTACTTGTTAGTTTGTATATCAGTACTATTTTTGCTGTCGAACTATTGGATGATTACCAAAATTGTAGATTTTATTGGAATAGGTCCATCTTCAAACGAAAATGTAAATCTACTAATTATTTTCCTGGCAGAACTAGTGTAGTTTTCTTCGATTGTATAAACTGTAATTTTATAAGAATACCATAGAAACCGAGAACACACCAATTTAAAAACACCTACTTTTTTCCACTCAGGCGGCAAGGTACGAAAGAATCAATATATATTTTATATTAATTGAATCGATAGAGATAAAGTTAAAGACCCAGAGCGAACCAAAATGCTTCTTGTATTATATCGAAGCCTTTTCCATTGATAGGATGTCAATATTAAAATTATATATTAATACCTCCTGAAAAGTAAATAGACTTTTTATTTTTAATTTATCAAATCCCTAACGGGTGTCTGTTCAGATTGTGTGGGGCTGCTAGGAGATGGCACTTCACGTTGTATTTTCTTGACTACCGTTGATCATACAGCGTGAGGTATAGAGTCTTCTCTGATGGTAGGTATGGACACCTACCCTGTACTAACGAGAACGAAATAGTTCGAAACCGGTCTGCAGGTGGTGACATCCTATCAATGGAAAAGGCTTCCTTTTCTGGGTAGGACCATTCAATCTGAAATAGTATTTTAAAGTGCTACTGTGTAAGATATCATCGGATGGTCTGGGAAATAATAAGTTTTCCATACATTGGTACTTGTATTATATTTGTACATTATTTTTTTCATTCCCCTGCACTAGTACCGGATTGACCATATAGCAGAAGTAGCAAATGCTACGGACCCGCGTTTCCGGAGGTCCCTTTATGCAAATCCAGATCAAATTGGTTTCTTGGAAATAGTACAATTAGTAGAAGTTTACTAGAAAATACAACGCTATTAGAGTACACAAAACACTAAAAAACGCAATCAATCATTACACGCATACATAAGTTGTGTGAATACGCGGTTCATCCTGCTCTGTTAAAACAGTCAACATCTCAACTGACCTATTAAATCGTTCTTAGGTCTCAGTTCTGCAACTGGACATGTACTTAAAGCTAAAATTTCACTTCATAACATGGGAGCCAGGTCAAAGCCACTATAGCAAAAACTTGCAGATCAGTAAATGACTCAATTTTTTTGTATTGTAACTAATAGTTTCTTGGCACTTTTTAATAATAAAATTTTTCATCCTACACCGAAACAAAAATTTCATTTGTTTAATTTTATTTCTTCTGTAGTTGCGCTCTTCGTAGCGCCGCTAAAACGCGCAGAAATTTACTTGTACAGTAGCGTGAAATGCGGGTGTAGTTATTTTTTATACCGGCGCCGGCGTTTTGCTAATATATATATATATTTTCTATCAATTACGTGATGGATTGGACAAAAATTTGAAATAAACATTTAAAGAGTCATGCAAAATAAATCGTATATATTTACAACGTATGTAAAGACCAGGGGACTAATAATTAAATAATAATACCCGTCAGAAGGATATTTTGAGAAAAAAAACTACAGTTTTGAATTTCCAGGAAGAATCCAATTCAATGCGGAATCACCACAGTCATATACTAAATGAACCTATGTTCGCGTTCGTGTTAACGCTGTCGGCTTCATTTATTGGCGATTTTCACCAGCCAGGTCACGGACACTTTTCTGGAGATCGCCACGTCTAGCCTCCTTAAACAGCTTTGACTGCACGTAACGATAGCCCATTTTTTGGCTTGGTTCACTTCAGAATTTGCAGGTTTAAATACAATAAGGGAATTCCATAACACCCTGTCTAATGCGAACAATCGCATTAATTAGCTCAATTTTTTTTGGTCTAGAAATCTAGTAGTTAAACCTCGTTTCACATCGCTTATCATCGTAAGTTTTGAAGCACCATTGCGGCCATTAAAGCGCCGCATTGCAAAGATTACAACGATGATCGTTTTTTTCTTTTTCGAAATTAAAGCGGTCCCGTTTTATCTTCGCATATCCGAGTTAAAAGAATTAAATGGGGAATGGAAAGTGCATTAAAAATATTTAAAAAATCATATTTTTCTGAAGGGTATAGTTTGATTTGTGATCGATTTAATGCTGGGGATTTTAAATATTCTTCTTACCTTAGAGATAGAAAGTTCTTTGTTCAAATTAGGGGTGCCAATCCCTGGATCTCGAGGAAGAATCATTCTCAAAAATCCCGGGATTAATCCCTCAAACGAATAAATTAAAAGAGTTCTTTGAAAATTAACTTGTTTTTTAAATATTTATTTTAAAACTAACAATTGTGTGAATTATATTTTATTAAAAATTCCTATATTGGCAACATGTTTCGATAGCCCCTAATACAAATATAGAAGGACTCGTAAGAAGCCCTGGATAGTCAAAGGTATATCGATAATTTTCTTACGAATCTGGTTAATTTTATTGAAGAATAACATGCTGGAGACGATATTATGTTCTGGCCACTATGCAAGACATACCCAAAATTGGTTAGCAGACCAGAACGTATCATTTGTGTTTGTAGTTTCCCCAGGCTCGACATATGGAAGATTTTTGGGCTCTTTTACCTCCAAAAGTTTACGATGGCAGATGGGAAGCACAAAATTAGGAGGAACTTCGACACAGGATATATAGAAAAATCCGAGAAATCGATATAAATGCCGTCCAAAACCTAATGCTAAGTGTCCGCAGAAAGTTGCGTCTAGTGGAAGACCATGGTCCTCTATATTTAATTTAAGTTCATAATTCGGTTGCTTATGAAACAATTAATTACTATGTATTACAAAACTTTAAATATATTTTATTATGAAAAAAACAATTGGTTGAAATTTGTGCCAAAACTTATGGGACACATGTACGTTGGTGTAACCAAACCAATTATATATGAAATGGAAATTGGCGATACTCTCCACTGGTCGAGACCGAAGATATAGGCAAAAAATTCAAAAAGACAAAATAGAAACTTTAACTTTAAACCCACATAACCTTTGTTCTAAAAAGATAAACACAATTTCTCATTCCATTCTCTTGGTATATGATTTTTGCAAATAGTTTTTAATTAATATAAGAAAAATTGAAATATTTAATAAAAGTCTAAATATGATTATGTGAGTTATAGTTTTAAATTGTTAGCCATATGTAATAATATGTATATCTATAGTCAGAATTTGAAAAATCATCTTTACTAAGGTTTCCTGTTTTGTAATCGGTTTTACGCTTTGTTTTCAATTCTTTTCAAGTTTAATTAGGTTAAAAATAATTTCTTTTTCCTCGGTTCTTCTTTTTAATCCCGTTTCGACTGCTATCAGTTTGGCGTATTAAAAACGAATTTCTTAAGGAATTTTAAATGCAATTATATTTTTCCTTATAAGTTCTTTATTGAAATCGCTAAAGAAAATATTTTCATCGTGAAAATAATCGGATCAGTTGGCTTAAGTTGTTTGAATCGACAGTTTTCCTCTAGCTCATCTCGTCTATTTTAAACAAACATTACGTTATTGTTTTTACATTTCCTAAGGTGTTTCTGATATCTATCGAGAATAGATTTTTATTGTAATCTTATATATCTGGACACAACATAACATGGCATCTAACATATTGAGCGTAACACCTACAGTTTCTTTTTCTCTCCATATTTTTAGTGCGTATTGTTTGGCACATTAGTCTGAAACAGTGAAAAGAATGCGGGCAATAAATAAAAACCTAAAAGCGAGATTGCCTGGTTGTCTTATTAAATTTATTAAAAACTGCATTCCTATTTTTAAATAAAATACCTAATTTACAGCTCGACTGGCGAGTCTATAGCTACGCGGTATCGGCAAGGAGGAAGCAATATCTTTTAAATAATGTAATAATATATATTTTTTCATGGCATGCATATATTTGTATCACCAGTGCAATATATTAGGCCTTTTCATTAATATTTATCGCTTATTTTGGCATTTTCTCAAATAAAATCCATTTGATTTCAACATGCACTTCAAAGTTTCACGGGAAAACGGAGAGTTTGTTCGGGTTTGTTCTTCTTCTCAGCTGTCGTAGCAAGGTTGGAACCCTTTTAGTTCCAAATAAAACTTTTGTATTGTTCTCCTAACAATGCCAAAGTCGAAGCCTTCGATTTTTCGACAACACAGAGACGGCCCCTTTTTTCTTGACAGGAGATGACAACAATTGATCCGGGTTATTTTCTTTCCTTTCAGTATCTTCATTGTGAATGTTTTTTACTGCAATCACGCTTACTCCCGTATACATTGCGACCCTTAAATGTATTAATTTGTGATTCCTCTTCACACACCCTGTACACATTGGCAATCAATTCACGGGTTTGACTATGAAGGATTTTACGTATATTCATTCATTATCACAGTTTTAAAACAAACCCTATCACTACGCAACTGGATGAAGCATATTGGACATCGCCCAACAATCATGCTGGCACAATATTCGTGTCACAAGACGCGTGTCGTTATCCTCTGTCTGGGATATAACCTATCAAATTAGCTCTAGCCACCGGTTACCCATGGTTAACGTTGATATTGCACCATGTTGTCCTATTTTTAGATTTGAAGTATATATTAATATAAATAATAATTTTAGTCAATAGTTTATTTAATTTTTAGTAAAAAGCGTTGTCCAAAGTTCTTATCATACAAGGCGTTCAAAGCAGGACTATCAGTGTCACAGCTAGTCCGTCCCTACCCTGTATATTTAGGTATGATTATTTTAAATATTACTTAAAGTATAGTTTTAAGTACATTTTTAACAATATACCGTAGATTTCCATATACCGCACCAAATTAATTTGCATGTTCTAAGCATATGCTTAATTTTTTTAACAAAGACACACACACTAAAAATCAACCCATTTTCCTTGCCTTCTTCTGTCTTTTAATAATTATTATGAACGTCTGCAAATGATATGTATATTTAATAATCATCAAAATATTATTGACATATTATTCTCGGAAATTTCTTTTGTTAAATTCTACACGTGTTTTCCCCGAAACCTACACGTGGAATTGGGGCATATTGCGAGTAATCGAAACTGGTCATATAACAAAAGGACTTGCTTTGCTTTTAAGGACAGACGTTGTTTTTCACACGCACACTTAGTAAACAAGATGCTCAAATTATCAGTAAAAATATAATTTTTTATTAGTAATAATAAATGTCATGTTGCTTGTTTCTTGCAGCTTGATTTAAAATCATTAATTTTATAAGCCAAACAAGCTTTTATTTATAATTAATTGATAAGAATAGTAATAAACTTAACAACTTTCGTTTTACGTCAGATATGACAACCAACGGATACTTATAAACAGGAAGAAGACAAACAGCCGTGTTAACAAATCGAAGCAGGTATGAACAAACGAACAAACCCGGCATCCATTACGTCTGGCATCAGCTGACAAACGCACGTGCTTTTCAAATGTAAATTTTGTCCAAATTTTTATTACTGACAATATTTAAAGTGACATTTAACCAACAAAAAACATTCAAAACCCTTTTATTTGATTTACTAAGTAGTCAAAATCAAATATTAGGATTCTGACTTAAGCTGTAAATACCACTTTAAAATAATCCTTACACTCTTATATCATTTATTGAACTAGTAACGTAACTACAAATGAAAAATTAAACTTCAGAAATAAATTTTATTAAAAAATAGGAAGTAAATTATAATTTAGATAAAATATTTTACCATCGTCAACTGGGCTCTAGGTCCTAGCAAATATTTCAGGCTTCAAGTCCGAGCATATTTTTGGGCCCCATATGATTCATGAAAAGAAATTATTATCGATGCTTATTCTCAGTAATGATGACTAAATGAATATTTCAATTACAAATTACTCACTTGCACCAAAAAAGAAACGACGTTTCTCGTGAAAAGATTGGAAAATTAAAAATTATTTTAGAGTTTAAGGACGATTCGCTTTCGCCATTTTCATTCACTTTACATATCATTCATATGTTGCTTGATTATATTCCATGCCAGACGAAGAAAATTGACTTGTAAAATTATTTAACAATTCGTGCTGTTCGCATTTTATTCCTGTCTCTGTCTGCAGCAACCTTCCCTTATTCAGTAGTATATATAGTGAGACAAATATGACCAGGATCAAGTCGCCTGCATAAACACTCTCTTTTTGGCATTTCATATTAACTCTACGTAAGTCTGATATTGACGCTTAAATGATAGAGTGAAACAGATAGATAAAGGTAGGTTACTTGTGAGCGCATGGAGCAGGCAGGCTTAGTATCACTTCCAAGCCCTTCTTACCCCCCCCATAAGCAGTCCCACCGGGCTAATGACAACTTCTGGTACTTTTCACCTGTATCACCTTACTTGATTTGAAAAATACCGATCGTAAAGTTACGTTTATTTTATTACTGCTCCGAAAATAACCTCAAAAATGAAAAAAACGACTGCATAACACCTAAATACTCCTAACGACTCCGCAGTCCGAAAACAAAAACACACAAAACGAAACAAAAGTATTATCTAAATTAAAAATACCCTTAACACAGATTACAAGTGTAATTACCCAAATTTGTAAATCGCATGACATTTGGCCGGTCACCCTCTTATTATCGTTTTATTTGCGTGGGGAAAAACGCATAAAAAGTGCTTCGTTCTTGACAGTTTGATGTGAAGTGGGCTGTGATGAAAAATTTACCCCTCGGCCGGTCCCAAAGTACCTTACATTACTTTTATTCCGAACAATATGGGAACATAAAGGTTTTAATACACTGAAAAAGTTATCGGCCATGCGGATTTTTATTATGGAAATTTTCGATGATGGGACTCGAACACGGTTGCCTTTTTTTCGGTATTTCAATAAAGTAAAGTACACCACAGTGAAAAATTAACCGTAACAAAAAGAACAAAACATTTTTTTTTGTTCGTATGCCAGTGCAGTAGATCGGTTTTTTTTTTGGAATCAAAAAATGAAGTTATTTTTTTTTATTTATAAAACACCTCTATTGGCATTTACTGAAGTTGCAATCTGATCACAACTTAGATCAATGAACAATATTTTTCAAACCTAATTTACTATAGCTACGAAACTTCTACCTATGGACTTACTCACTAGAGTTCCATATTTTTTTTTCTAATATCCTAATTACACTAATGTTAATGTGTACCCAAGCACTGATCTCTGCTTTTGTACCATCACAATTACACCAGCTCGGAGGGTTTGATCCTCTTGAGTCTCCTGGTCTGGTTCGTATTGTCAAGGAGCTGGATAGCCGCGACATTGGCGTGATGAAGTTGCTCGCTGTTCATGACTCTTGGGGAATTCGCTAATGGCCTAGCTAACGGTATCCATTGCCATGTCCCTATGGAGGTCACTATTTCTGCAGTACCAAGGGCATTGACTATGCTCCTTAGTACTTTGTCTTGGAATCGCTGGATTATTGCTAAATTGCTCTTACTGGCACAACCCCACAGCTGGATGCCATATGCCCATACTGGCTTGAGAACTTGTTTGTACAGAAGTACTTTGATATATATTGACAGAGTAGAACTTCGTCCAAGCAGCCAATACATTTTCTTAAATTTGATGTCTAATTCTTCTTTTTTCTTTTTGATACGAGCTCTTCAGCGTAGCTTAGCGTCCTGTGTTGTACCCAAATATTTTGCTGTATTAGCATATGGTACTTGTATATTGTTTATGCTAACAGGAATATATTGGTTTCTTTTGTTTGTGAAATTCACATGGGCAGATAGCTTCAGTTAATTTGATTCTCCATTGCTTAGTCCAGTTGTTAATTTTGTTAACTGATGTTTGCAGTTTCATTGCCGCTACTTCCTGATCTTTCCCTACGGTCATTATAGCAGTGTCATCAGCAAAGGTGCTATCGTATCATGCTCTAGTTCAGGAATATCGCTGGTGTACAGTAGATAAAGGACTGGCCCTAAAACACTGCCTTGTGGTACCCCTGCTTTAATTTCTTTAAGTTCAGAGTAAGCGTCTCCCTGTTTAATTCTAAAGGCTCGATCAGAAATATATGACTTCAATAATTGTGCCAGCTGGTTAGGCAAGAGCTTGCATAATTTATAATGCAGTCCCCTGTGCCACACCTTATCATAAGCCTGAGCTAAATCAAGGAAGACGATGGAGCAAACGTTTCTTTCTTCCAGCGACTTTTCAATTATGTCTGTAATCCTGTGGACTTGATCTATAATTGAGTGCCTCTCTCTGAAGCCAAACTGATGGTCAGGGATTGTGTGTTGTTCTTCAATAATTGGTTTTAATCTTTTAAGAAGTATTTTTTCAAACAATTTTGAAATTACAGGGAGCAAAGAAATTGGCCTATAAGATGAAACTTCATTCGGTGGTTTTCCGGGTTTAAGGATCATTATCATTTCTGCTACTTTCCATACCTTGGGTACATATTTCAATCTAAAAGATGCGTTAATAAGGTAGGTAAGTTTTACAATTGCTTTGCGTGGGAGTTGTTTTAGAATTTATCCCGTAATCCCTCCGGGAATCATAAAAATGAAGTTATTTTAATTTTAAAATTTTATTTATCTATGCATGCTGTATCACGAAAAAGAACCTTTATAGATTTCAAGGAGCAACAAAATTATTTACTGTTTAAATGGGAAACTGTTTATATGGGAAATTTTACACTACTTTCATTACAACGCAATTAGAAAATTCCGATCTAAAATTAGACCTAAACTTGGCAGGTATTTTTTAAAGAAATTTAGAAAATATTAAAAAATCTATATACATATTTTGCAACATCTACTGAAAATATAAAATTATCACTATAGCACTTAAACTACTAATTCAGATTAACTTCCTGCATACCCACGACTGCTCAATCGTACACTGTGCCGTGAAATCCCAGTCAAACCAGCGGTAAGTATCCATATACGGATTTTTTCCGTGACGTACCATGTGAAAGTTACCGTTCGCCTCTATGTATTTTCAATCTGCACGGGAAAAGCAATAAAACCGGACCGGCCGAAATCCGTATCGTGTGAAAGAGCACTTTGGGTACTGGATTCCATCGAAAGGAGGGCCATTCGTCTGATTGGAGACCACGAGCTGACGAAGAACCTCGACAGCCTAGAACATCGAAGACAGGTTGGGGATTTGACTCTCTTTTACAGATATTTTCATGGAAAGTGCTTGGCTGACCTTGCCCTCTTAATTCCGCCCAGAGCGGCGAATAGCAGAAATACACGACGAACCACTGCCGCCCATCCATATGTGGTTAAGCTTAGTACTCCTCGACCTTCATTATTTAAGAATTCTTTCATCTGGAGGACTTCATGCTTATGGAACGATCTTCCCGAGGTCGTTTTTCCCAACGAATATAACCTCCAACGATTCAAAACGCACCACTCCCAGAGTGCCCTAAAGGATTTTTCCTATAGTGCTTGTGTTTGGGATAATTAGAGGTGAAAATTGATGTTACATTTTGTGCTCTTCAATATTTCGTTTGAAACTAGTCCCTATAGTTTTCGATGACAGCCTCGTCGGTTGGATAGAAAAATGTTATTCAAAAAAATGAGCTAGCTAGGTTATGATACGAAATAAAAAGCAGATTACAAGGAAAAACATAACAATATCAGTTTTATTTGTCCTTTTTTTGCTTAGTGTCAGACATCTAAATCTCATTTTCTAAAAAGGAATAGCTCACCCTCACGTTGTTTTTACAGCTTTTCGGTCCATAAAAAACAGAGAACGAACGTTGTCGAGCATCAGCTTATCCAAAAGTCCCGATTCAGTGTTTTTAAATGACCACTTTTTGCAATAATCAATACATGATGGGGCCCAAAAAATGTTACTAGTTTTTTTTAAGAGCAAGACCCGGCTTTTAGGGGTCGAATTGTGTGACAAATTACATTTCCAATGTGTATTTCTTGGTCCTTTGGTTTGTTTGGTCGGCTACAGAGACGCTATTATGAATTGGTGCTATTACACAACGGGACATTCCAGAGGGTATGGTCAATGATGATTGGATCGATATAAGTTCATACAGGGTGTCAATTTGAAAACGTCCCACCCTTAATATCTCACTTCACAAATGGAATTTATGAGAATTTTATCGGTGACTTTGCCCCTGGTATCTCCTAATCATTATAATAAAGAGGAGTAACGATAATGTTTTCCTTGGGAACTATTGCTTGTCGTTTGGATCTGTGGCTACGTGGTATCCGTAAGGAGGAAGGAAGCCAACAGGTCATATGGACGTGCTACTATTATTTTAAAATTAAATATAAAAATATGAAACAAAGTTGTTTATAATAATTTTTTTTTTATGATCAAACACAAGCACTACAGGAAAAATCCTTTAGGGCACTCTGCGAGTGGTGCGTGTGCGCAAAAAGCGATTCACGTTGGTTTTGAATCGTTGGAGGTTATATTCGTTGGGAAAAACGACTTCGGGAAGGTCGTTCCATAAGGATGAAGTCCTCCAGATGAAAAAATTCTAAAATAATGAAGTTCGAGGAGTACTAAGCTTAACCACATATGGATGGGCGGCAGTGGTTCGTCGTGTATTTCTGCTATTCGCCGCTCTGGGCGGAATTAAGAGGGCAAGGTCAGCCGAGCACTTTCCATGAAAATATCTGTAAATGGGAGTCAAATCCCCAACCTGTCTTCGATGTTCTAGGCTGTCGAGGTTCTTCGTTAGCTCGTGGTTTCCAATCAGACGAATGGCCCTCTTTTCGATAGAATCCAGTAGCCGAAGTGTATGTATGGGTGCAGAACTCCAGACATGAGAGCAGTACTCTAGTGATGGTCGAATCTGGGCTTTGTGTAGTGTCAAAAGTTGTTGAGGTGTGTACATCTTTCTGGTTCGGAAGAGTACACCAAGCTTCTGAGAAGCTATCTTGGCGATTGCCACAACGTGGTTGTGCCAAGACATATTTCCTCCCAGATTGATGCCCAGCAAATTAATAGATGAAGCCAGTGGGATTGCGTGTCCGTCCATGACTATATCCAGTTCTGTAATGTTAACCTTTTTAAAGAAAACTGCTGGCTGGGTTTTTTTAGAGTTAAATTCGACTTGGTTACTGTCACCCCAAGCCAAAATTTCTTGCAGGTCTTTGTTAAGGCGTGACACTTCATGCTGTCTGCGAAGATGTGCGTCGGCAGCCGATGTTTGCGCATAAAAAGATGAGATAAATGTGCCAAAACATATCAAACCGATCAGAGATTAGAATGAAGACACAGGCAGACAGAAGATACAAACTGATGAGGATTCTAGAGATAGGATCGCTAGCTCTTTTTCGATGTGTTTATTTTCGCAATAATAGATCGCACATTGACGTGTACAAAGTAGATAGTGTTTGTTTCAAGTCAATGCATCCGAAATTGTTCATATATCACAAAATATCATGTACATTGTTGTATATATTATTTATGAGTTAAAACTTTACGAAAGTGCTCTATTTTTGCAAGCCCTGTGCAATAAAGAGCGCTTTGTAATTTCAGCAAAATAAATTAAATTAAGAAATTGCAACTTCCGCACTATAGTGCTGTTTTATTACTGACAGATGTCTAACTTGGATTTTCCGAGCACACAAATAATCGTGACGATATCAGCGTTTATAGTCAGCTGCACTAACTTTAATGGTGCGATTTGTTAACTAATATTCTCTTTGGCAAATTTGGAGTTTACGTTATGTGAACTAAAGGCAACATATGTTGCTTAACGATATTTCGCAACTTAAATGGATTTCGTCATTAACGTCGTTATGCTCACGACGAGCTCCGTTGAAAAAAACAAAATTAACTTGTCGGGCGTATTTTAAATGAACACACAGTAGCAAATAAACGTAACATTGCAGTAAAAGATAAGATTTTTTTAATAGAATATTAGATAGCAAAAGTGGCAAGAAGCAAATTACACACGATTTTGAAACTTATGGTACGAGCGAAGCGTTTGTTCCGTGAACATACATTATTTGCAGGGGCATCGTGTGGGAGTTTAAGTCTGGAAGTTGTCGACTTTATACATCAATAATCTTTTATTTCGTTAGCGGAAAAAGATGTTTTTTCTATTTTTTTTCAAATTTGGTACGTATTTTTAAAGTCGTAAAGTAAATTCGACATTCGCGGCGGTGCATGGTGCGATAGTGTCTTCGAAAATATTTCTCTTAATCGAAGCGAGGCCAAACGAGGAAAAAATCTAATATAAGGCATCCGAAGCTGCTATATAAACAAATTTATAAAAACATTTTAAGCACCGTTATTAATTTTACATTTATTTAACATTTATTTTTTAACATTTTTAATATATAATATAATATAATGAATAGCAAAAACCAATAATACACACCATTTTCCTATAGTGCTTGTGTTTGATCATTAAAAAATTTTAAAAAATAAAAAACACCCGTACCTATGTGTCGAAATCTAAAATTAGACATGGTTGGTTGGTTGGTTGGTTAAAGGCGGGGTCGGTTTAAAGGCCCGAACTTCAAATCACTGCAGCCTTTCGGCTTATTGTGTACCGTGTACCTCGATCTTGTTAGAAGATATTTGTTCCTTCTATGAGGTCCAGTAACCTTCTACCAAGCTTGTCATGTGGGAGGTTGTCACCACGTTGTATGTTCCCGAAGATATTTTGTCTTCTACGAGACAGCGCTACGCAGCGGTATATTATGTGTGAGGCGGTTTCATCCTCTTCGCCGCAGAGTCTACATTCAATGGATCCGTTGTTTATCCCTATCCGTTGAAGGTGTTTTCGCAAGTGGCAGTGGCCTGTTAGCAGACCCATCACTTGTTTCAACTGGGGCCGTGTCAGGGTTAGCATCCCATTCGATAGTATTATCGATGGTTTTCCAATTACTGCCCGTGCGTGTATTTGACCAGGTAACTCTTGCCATCGAGATAGGTGTTGTTTTTTCGACCATCTATCTAATGTTGTTTTTGTTGCCTGTTTTGATATTCCGAAGGCCGGTTTGGGGCCCTTGAGACTTTGGGCAGATCCGGCTCTCGCCAGTTCATCCGCTTTTTCATTTCCGAATATCCCGGAGTGACCAGGGACCCACAAGAGTTCCACCTTGTTCCCCCTGACCGCCAGTACTTTTAGGTTGATATGGCACTCCAATGTAAGTTTTGAAGTAAGCCGATTGGAGTTCAGAGCCTTAAGAGCAGCTCGGCTGTCCGAAAGAATGTAAATCTTTTGTTCGTGGTAGCCCTTTTCAAGATTTTGTAGTACGCATGCTTGTATGGCATGAACTTCCGCTTGGTATACTGTGGCGTAGGTTCCAGGACAACTTACAAATTTATGAAGAAATCGACTCTCTCCAAAAAATTTAGATATGATTATTTTTTTAAATTCATGTTAGTTACCTAAAAGTTCCTGTTTAAATTTAAGAATGTTTACTTTTGGTTACCAAAAAACTTGTCGATTCCTATGTTTTGTTAACTATTTTGCTCGTTTTCTTATTTTCCATTAACATTTTCTATAAAGTATGTTATTTTTAAGAAGTCTTCTTGAGTTTAATAATAAAAAGTTCCTGTTTAGATTTAAAAATGTTTACTATAAGGTTACCAACGAATTTTTCTATATATTTTGTTAACCATTTTGTTCGTTTTGTTATTTTTCATTAACAATTTCTATTGTTATGTTTTTTGAGAAGTTTTCTTAAGTTTATAGTAAATAAAAATTTTAAAATTATATCCTTTAATTTTTTAATATTTACAATCGGAGATCTAAACTACGCCGCTGGCTAGCCAGTTAAAACAAGACTTTATAAAACCCATGTCGTGATGACTCCGCTAAGCGATTCGGCATATTTTTTTATATGCACCTTCTCGTTTATGCGCCTTTAAGAAAGACGTATGTCGTGTTACCTACTCAGCGTCAAACTCAGAGTCATCGCGGCATGCATTTTGTAAAGTTTTGTTTTAACTAGCTAGCCAGCGGAGTAGTTTAGGTCTCCGATTGCAAATATTAAAAAATTAAAGGATATAATTTTAAAATTTTTAATTACTATAAAGACGAGACAACTTCTCAAAAATAACATAATAATAGAAATTGTTAATGAGACATAACAAAACGAACAAAATGGTTAACAAAATATATAGAAAAATTCGTTGGTAATCTTATAGTAAATATTTTTAAATCTAAACAGGAACTTTTTATTAATAAATTCAAGAAGACTTCTTAAAAATAACATACATTATAGAAAATGTTAATGGAAAATAAGAAAACGAGCAAAATAGTTAACAAAACATAGGTATCGACAAATTGTTTGGTAATTGAAAGTAAGCATTCTTAAAATTAAACAGGAACTTTTAGGTAACTATGAATACATGAGTACAAGAATTTAAAAAAATAATAACCAATTATCTTATTTTGCCAGTCGCGTAACTAAGCCTAAATTTTTGAAGTGCATACAGTGGGCACCTGATAATTTAAAGTGGAAGAATTTGACAAGCTATTTTAAATATCTACTTATTTTATGCTCGTAGATTGAGGAAGATGTGAAGAAAAATAACTCTTGGTAATACTTTTTGTTCAGGTTAAAAACGCACAATAATAAACCTAACAATAAATACATATTTGGGTGATTTTTGCAGTTTTTTTGTTTGGTATCGAGACACGTGGTAAAAATTCATTATTCACAAATAAATAAATTTCTGGATTTTTTTTGGAGGCTACTACAATTTGTTAGCTAAACCTGTGCCCACCCGTAGTTACGTGCCTGCTAAATACCCTACCTGATCACATGTAAACGGATAGGCTGCCGGTGGAGCAGTCTAACGTCATCGTTGGTGAATTGGAATTTCAAGCAATTCACTCGAGCGATTCACTCGATTATTAAAATCGCTCGAGTATCAAGTACTCGATTATTACAATCATCGGTTTTTTCCAACACTAATTATAAACCATTAAGCGTCATTTGTCATCGCTCAAACTTCCCAAATTAACTAAATCATCGAATGTCTTTGAAATAAATATCTCGCAAACGGCATGACGCGATATAATATTACAAATTTCTCTGAAACATTTCGTCCTCCGTTTCCTGACAATATCTGCAAGATAGCGAAAAGTCAGCCCTTTCCTTCCATCGACAAACACTTTCTTCACGGTTTCATATTTGTGCAAACACAATTTTCAACGGCAATTTCCTGAAAAAGCGGCAAAATGTCCCCCTTCGTGAAAGCGGTATCAAAGGTGTCGTTCCATAACGTTATGTATACAGTTCGTTCTGATTTTAAACTTAGTTTTCTAGTGATATTATGGAATATTTTCTGTCAAACATTGCATTAGCATTACAACGGCTTGAACTCGATCTATATAGGGTGTCCCAGAATATGTGGGCAATCTCCCGGGTTCAGATAGAACACTTAAAAATAACAGGAGAAGTACCTATAAATTTTTCTGCCTACGGTGACACGGGCCCATAACGGACGTCCCTGGAAATCGTTGGTTTTTAAATAATTTTTTACGTAGGTGTCGCGTCAATTGGACGTGGAAAATTGGACGCACGACTATTGGTCGCCGTCAATTGGACGCGCGACAATTGGACGCATGTGACAATTGGAGGCATGTGACAATTGGACGCATGCAAAAATAAAATATTATATAATTTGTATAAGTGTATAAGTGACTAAGTTATTTCAATAATAAATAATAAATAAAAACCATTTCAAAATCTAAGGGATTAAAGTCATTGATTACAGTCAGCATACTCCACCCTTAAGCCGTTACTAAAATTGGTTCGCAGCAAAAAATAGCCATTAAATCATTTGATCAGCATAAAAAGATTTTGCTTGCAATAAATAAAAATCGGTCTGTTTTCCCAGGGCACTGTCAATTTATGTAACTTTCTTGTGTTTTCTATTACCAAATACAGGAGGAAATCGGCTACAAAAGGTGTAGCGGGGGCGGGTTTTCACTTGTTTTCCCAGGCCACTGTCACTATTTCACGTTTTATTACTTTTTTTCTTTGATGACCAATATTAAATATTTTGCTTACCCTCTGATTGCTTACTAATATCTGATTAAAAGTGGAACGCTGATAGCAGCTTATATATTTAATTTGCGTACCAAAATAATTTAGAGCACTGTAGTATGACATTAATAACTGACCGATTCAGAAATGTTTGCTGTCCATAAGTTGCTGACCAACTAGCCATTTTGGCTGACCGATTACATACTTTGCGTCCAATTGTGGCCGCGTCCAACTGTCGCCGCGTCCAACTGTCACCGCGTCAAATTGTCGTAGCGTCCATTCTCCGCGTCCAATTGGCGCTCGCCCAATTGACCGCGCCCGATTGTCGGTAATCCTTTTACGTATTAGGTGTAATTTAATAATTTTTTAGTATAATGGTTACCAGATGAGTCTCATTAAAATTCGCCCTTTTAAACACAATTGACTTATTTAGTTTGCCAGGGACGGACTAGACGTAACACAAAAATGTTTTTTTCTTGTACACCTTGTATGATGAAGGAACGACAATAATATTTTTGGATACTCTAAACCTTAAGCTGAAAAAAGGTACTCTTGATCAATGTCGATAAAATGAACTGTTTACAAAAAAGATATTTTTGTTCAATATGATTTATATTCAGTATACGTATATTCCATTACTAAGTTAGTAACTAATAAGACAAAGGAGAAAAAACGCAAATTTCAAGACACTACCATAAACTGGCACTGGCATAAATGTTCTTATTTAAATCGGTACATATAAAAAAAACCATAACAACAATGAGAGAATTTTATGGACATAAAAATGTAATGCAAAAAAGCATATTGAACAAAATTTTTTTTTTTTCGAAAACAGTTCACTTTATCGACATTAATCAAGAGTACCTTTTTCCAGCTTAAGGTTTAGAATATCCAAAAATATTATTGTCGTTCCTTTATCATACAAGGAGTACAAGAAAAAACATTTTTGCGTTACGTCTAGTGCGTCCCTGCAAACTAAATAAGCAAAATGTGTTTAAAAAGGTGAATTTTAAGGAGACTCATCTACTAACCAATATACTAAAAAATTGTTAAATTACACCTAGTACTTAATAAATTATTTAAAAAAACAACGATTACCAGGGACGTCCGTTATGGACCCGTATCTCCTGTTATTTTTAAGTGTTCTATCTGCACCCGGGAGATTGCCCACATATTCTGGAACACCCTGTATAGGAAAAACAATGCAGAGCAAATTCATTGTCGTTAAATTTGTGTAATAAGTTGTATGTTTGTGTGTTCACACATTATTTTGAAAAATTGATTTTTTTAAAAATTCCAAAAAATTTATTTACTTTCCACACGGGTGCAAAGTGAAAGTAAGAATCCTTCAACTTTCCACATTTCAAAGATAGATGAAATGTCATTATTACATGCATGGTTGTAAATAAAATTCTTTGTTGTTTAATTTAAGTATTGTTTGTGGAAAAAATAGTAATTCTTAACTCAATATGGCAAGACTGTGCCATAAGTCTGCCATAAACTGGATAAAAATATAAATTTTGAGTCACGTCCGTCGATTGTTTGTTTTTCCTAATAAAGGCATATCAAACCGGTTACCTGTTGAAGAATGAAAACAGAAACAGACAGAAGATAAAAAGAGATACGGATTCTACAGATAGAATCCCCGCCTTTTTTGTTGTATTCGTGCCGTATATGTCTGATAAAATCAGTCTTGATGAGTTTGATCTGCCCAGCGATATCTGAACGTTTCTGTATGAAGAGCGAGGAGAGAAAAATGTAAAGCCACGCTTGAAAGCGTGATGCCATAGGCGTACTCAACCATTAATTTATTATATGGAAATTAAATACAATATTTTGGTTCTGCAGCTGGATTTTTCCTTCAAAACTAGCTTTTTTCTCAAATATCCTTCTGGCGGGTATTATTATTTTAGGGCCCCCTTTTGTGTAAATTTTTTTCACGATATATTTTGCTTAACTAATGAATTGTTTATTTCTAGTTATTATCTGATCCTCAAGGGTCCATATTGTATCCCACTCTCTTCTTACTCTACATTAACGATCTTCTAGCGAAAACGAAAAACCCTATATTTAGCTTTGCTGACGATAGCACACTTATCTCATCTTTCTCTTTGAATGCACAAACATCGGCGGCCGACGCACATCTTCCCAGGCAGCATGAAGTATCAAGCCTCAACAAAGACCTGCAGTTTTCTCTAAAAAGGTTAACATTACAGATGCGGCTATAGTCATGAACGGGCACGCAATCCCACTACAGCCTGGAACATCGAAGAGAGGTTGGGGAGTTGACTCTCTTTTACAGATATTTTCATGAAAAGTGCTCGGCTGACCTTGCCCTCTTCATTCCGCCCAGAGCGGCGACTAGCACAAATACACGACGAACCACTGTCGCCCATCCATATGGGGTTATGCTTACTACTCCGCAAACTTCATTATTTAAGCATTATTTTATCTGGAGCACTTCATCCTTATGGAACGACCTTCCCGAGGTCGTTTTCTCAACGAATATAACCTCCAACGATTCAAAACAACGTTAATCGCTTTTTGCGCACACGCACCACTCCCAGAGTGCCCTAAAGGATTTTTCCTATAGTGCTTGCGTTTGATCATAAAGAAAAAAAAACGTAATTGATAGAAAAACATTATGAAAAAATGCCGATACTTATAATAAAAAACCTGAAAATTTTCTCCCTCACGTATCACGCCTTTGAAAGACCTATATGGCAAAATATTGTATGGTTTCGGGTTTGTTTTAACAAAAAACAGACCGCGTCTACAGCGTATATCTGAAGATGATTAATTTATTCTTTTAATGTAAAGAAAGAAGAAATTTGTTTTAAAATGTTTGAATATATTGAGAGGATTACTCTACATGTTTCGGCTTTTTAGGTCTTTTTCAAAAGTATTGCAAGATGAATACAGTAGAGTACAATACAGTATTCATCTTGCAATGCTTGAGAAATGCCTAAAAAGCCGAAACATGTAGAGTAATCCTCTCAATATATTGAAACATTTAAAAGCAAATTTCTTCTTTTTTATATTAAAATATTTTTAAAATGTTTCATAAAGAACCAACCGCGGAATCAGGAACAAACCCGATCAAACCCGGTTTGGCATACAATAATTATTACTTTATTTGCCATATTATCCTTAACAAGCGACCGTAAAGGACAGTCTGTATACTGTCCACCAAAGTGCATATCATATTATTTCCAGACAAGCGATTTTCCAAGCTTCGCTCATAAAGAGCATATTTTACAGCAGCATATTATCATGCTTAGCGAGACCTATATTTATCGCTTTTCGTTGTACCCGGGAAAAAGTTTCCGCTGCAAACTTGTATACGTTTTTCGCCGGTCGTTTTGTTTTTATCGATATCCGATTCGCTCTATCTTCGCTAGAGCTAGACTTCTTTATAGTATTTGTTTGTCGCCTGTTTTTGCCGGTTTTTGGTCCGGATATTTTATGTTTTTTATTTTTGAGACAATTGCGTGAAAAATACTTTTCCTTATTTAAATAAGAAATAAAAACATGCACGTCTACGGAAAGTAGTTGCTTTGTTTGGGGGGGGGGGGGGGGGGGGGGGGGGGTTGTGCGCTGATTCTGTCATACGTCGAACTTGTATTCAGCGTAATATAATTCTACCAAACCCCTAGCGCTTTCGGCCTCTAACAGGCCATCATCAGGGCTAAGGCTTCATCCAAGTCACCTCAGGCACACAAGAAACATACCAAAAAGATATTAAATACCCTTTTTTTAATTTAACTTTGTGGTGGTTTCTTAAGTATAAATAAACTTAGCCCTGATGATGGCCTTTTAGAGGCCGAAAGCGCTACACGTTTGGTAGAATTATATTACGCTGAATACAAGTTAGACGTTTTGTTTTATTTATATAAAGGTAATATATCTAACTGCTCCAATTTCGACTACCGCGCGCAGTGACGTCACGGGGAGAGTGATCTTTAAATTTCTTATGGGGATTTATACGGTGTTAGCGTTTTTAATTCTATTTTAAAGGTATTAAAAGGTTTCATGTATTTAATGGTATGTGAAATGAAAGAATAACATATGACAAGTATTTACGTATATTAATTTCATAGAAATATAACACACAGCACAGCTAAAATAGCCGAAGCTGATTGGCTACCCCTCCTCGTTGCCACCAGCGTTGTCAGTCTTTTACAATTGTAATACATCCATTACTATTTTAACAATTTTTGAGATGTTCATTCTTGTTGTGGGGCTCCCCATATGAAATTTATGTTCAATCTGGAGGTGGCCCCCATATCATAGGAAAGTAACGACCTTTTTTTCGCACTCCTCTTACTCTGACACCGTTTTTTACTATTCTATTAGGTTTCGAACCGTCAACCTATTACTTTTGATTAAAGATTTCCGGCAACACTGGTCGCCACGTAGTGCCGTTTGTCGTAGTTTTATATGGAAATTTTGAAAGTTCACCATAATTTTTTCTTATTTAGTCGTATGTCTTTATTAAAATAAATATCTGAATTTTCTGAAAATGAGGTGCGCTGTGTTCGGTTGTGATATGGATAACCAGCCAAAGAAATTTGATAGAAATATAATGTGTTTCTGGTTTTTTAAGGATAAAAACAAAAAATTAGAATGGATACGGTTTTATTTATTTTGTTAACTTAATACTTCTTAAGTATTTTCCACTGAAGCTGATGAGGGTATATGCCTTCGAAACATGTATGGAAACTGAAATATTGTTTATTTATCTACTGAGGCAGACTATAAGTTTCTTTACCTCTTCATAATTTCACTCCACTGAAAGATGCACTATTTAAAAAGAAATAGTTTAATTTTTTTATAAGTGCTTAGGTCGTATTTTAGCTTTAATCTTTGTTGTAAGTTCATGAAATAAATATACCTTAATACCATGATATTATTCTTTTATTTCTATTAAATGCGTAGAACCCACATATATTATATTGCCAATACGAACGTTCCAAATTACAAAAAGTGTCCCCTGTATGGAAGATGGCTTGACACCATTGAGGTTGCGCAGTAGGTTGGAAATTTTATCGATCGCGTCAAAGCCGGCCCGACATTATTTGTTTGTTGTTATTCGTCGCCATCTTTGGTTCTGGATGCTTTTTCAAATTACAGAATAAAAAGTGGTTCATCCACATTGTTTCGGTATATTAGTGATTATAAACTTTCTTTACCTAACAACAATTTTTGTAAAGGAATTTTTAATTTGTGGTGATTCGATTCGCTGTTTGTTTTGTTTAAGATCGAAGGACACAAGTGCATTGTGCTTTTTTGCAAAAGTCGTGGATCAATACCAGGTGTAAAGTATTTCAGTACGAAAATATTTTGCTTATCACATTATCCGATCTTTGGAACCGAATTTCACTAAAAAGCTTGTAAAAAAAGAAGAGAGTGTCACTCGTATACAATATAATATATATGTGATCACTACCTAACCTTAAAATTAATGTATTTTTAATTTGGTGCATTAGTAGCTGATAATAATTCCCAAAATAGTCAATATAGTCAGTCAATCTTAATTCTTTGTTTAGAAAAAAGTGAGGTTAAGAAACATACGACGACGTCGGATGAAAGTTAAAATAAAGCTCATCGTGTCGATTGTTACAAATATTCGGACGGAATTTGGCTCCAAAAGTTTACACCAATCAGGGCACCGTCGGATCATCATATCGTCAGAAATCGTATATGCATGGAAATCGAACTAATCGAAATTTTGATTGCAATATTTTTCCTAACTAACCAGTGAAATTTACATTAAAATAGTTGAAATCTGGTCCTGTCGAATGTTTACTTTTACAAGGAAATTTTCAAGCTGCGCAAACTCTCTATTACCCGTTCGATGCCCATAGCGGGGACATAATTGCACATGGTATTGGCAATATAATGGTTATATATATGTGGTAGAACCTTTTAATGCCTTTAAAAGAGAATTAAAAATGCTGACAGCAATGTAAATCTCCATGAGAGATTTAAAAATTACTCACCTGGTGACGTCACAAGCCACGCCATCGGCGTGCAATCCGTTTAGTTATTTATACCATGACTATGGTGTACTATGTTACTCTTTTAACTTATTACTATTAGGATATGGGCGGACAACAATTTCTCATACATGTATATTTTGCAACTATCCATATTACTCTCTAATTATGTTTTTATTTTAACTACTAAAGTCCCGAACGCAAATATTGAACGACGAAAATACTGCTTGGGGTTAATTTTATTTAATGCCGGTTTTGTAGCTTTATTGTCCCAATGTGCGTCGTTCGCCATTTCGACTTCGCGCCACATGGCCCGCATTTTTACCAACCGCCACTTTTTGTGGATATTTCTGAGTTTGAACGGACTGATATATCGTCCCAGAGCTCGAGCTCTCCGCGACACTGAGATAGATTCATGAGATACGATTTATATAGGGCCCCTCTGGGTATATTCTATATAGTGGATGCTACGCCACCGCCCACGAGATGTCGAATGTATCGTTTGTCGGGGAAATTTATAGCAATTAGGGTTTTTGTGTGCAACATCGGATCTTTTATGTTATATGCATTAGGTCTCGGTCCCAGGAAGTCCACGTTTTGTAAATCTTGGTTCTTTGTTTGTACAATACGGATAATGTATCAGAATACTTGAATACATGTTGAAATAAAGGTGGTTACATTTGAAAAACTTCTTGTGCCGCGTCCGCACCAAACCAACAAATAAAAAACAAAACAGTAACACAATGTTTTTCAACAATTTTGAAATAATTCGGCAACATTTTACCAACTCCTGATTTTTGATATTTTGTTTCGGTTTTTAGGGTGTAAACACGGGACGGGTAAACATCCAACGGTTTCTGTTTTGTTTCCATCTCCGGCACACACTGTTGGTGCCGTGTGTACGTACCACATATATATAAACAGTATATGGCTAATATCATCTGCAATTATGTCCTCGCTATGGACATCCAAGGGGGCGTTGTGAGTTTGAGCAGTTCGAAAATTTCCTTGTGAAAGTAAACATTCGACAGGACCGTATTTCAACTTTTTTTAATGTAAAGTTCACTGGATAGTTAGGATAAATATTGCAATCAAAATGTCGATTAGTTCGATTTACGACAGCGTTCCATGCATACGATTTCTGACGATATGATGATCCGACTGTGCCCTGATTGGTGTAAACTTTTGGTGCCAAATTCCGTCCGAGTGTTTGTAACAATCGGCGCGATGAGCTTTATTTTCACATTCATCCGACGTCGTATGTTTCTTAACCTCACTCCTTTCTAAACCACAAATTAAGAATGAATTTACTATTTTGGGAATTATTATCAGCTACTAATGCACCAAATTAAAAATACATTAATTTTAAGGTTAGGTAGTGATATTATATTGTATACGAGTGACACTCTCTTCTTTTTTACAAGCATTTTAGTGAAATTCGGTTCCGAAGATACCTGGTATTGATCCACGACTTTTGCAAAAAAGCACCATGCACTTGTGTCCTTTCATCTTAAACAAAACAAGTCACTATCCTACCAAACAGCGAATCGAATCACCAGAAATCTAAAACTCCTTTACAAAAATTGTTGTTAGGTAATGAAAGTTTATAAGCACTAATATACCGACAACAATGTGGATGAACCACTTTTTATTCTGTAATTTGAAAAAGCATCCAGAACCAAAAATGGCGACGAATTAACAACAAACAAATAATGTCGGGCCGGCTCTGACGCGATCGATAAAGTTTCCACCCTACTGCGCAAACTCAGTAGGCCCGCGCCATCTCTCATAGCGGGGATACTTTTTGTATTTTGGAACGTTCGTATTGGCAATATACTGTTTATATATATGTGGTACGTACTCAAAAACAAATGCAGCACTGATAGGTAGAGGTTGAGAACTATCGATAGTCGCACCATCGATAGTGATCCACTCAATATCAATAGTTAATCGATAGTTTTTAATTCATAAGACCTAAAAAAAAGTCATTACTCGCTCCCACATCGTATTAATATCATATGATATAAAAGAAAAATTACTCGTGGCTTTACCGACTGGTATGATTAGCTTTTCTTCCATGCGGTGTCTTTTTGGGGCGACTATGGTTTTACATACCCATTTTGTATTCAGTATCATTTAAGTATTTAAAAACGGCATGTACAGACCGCCTACCGTCGCCCTCTGTAGCTCAGCTATGTAGTTTTGATTTCTTTTCGTAAAACATAAAAGTTGATAAAATGTTTCCGATTTGTTGCTAAATTGTTGAAAAACATTTTGTTGCTGTTTTGTTTTTGTGTTGCTGGTAAAACACGAAACAAAATCAAAACCACATAGTTACTATACCAGTGGCGGCTCTTCCACAGGAGCACATGCGCACATGCACCCCCAAAACGAATAAAAAAATATTAATTTATATTCGTTGAATATTAATTTTCGTATAAAGTCCAACCCTCCCTAATATTTTATGGTACCGTCGAACCAAACTGTATATTAAGCTCTCGATTCATCCGGCAACTCAGCAAGGATAATGACGCGAATGACGCGATATACTCGCATATGCGAAAAAGTGGGCGGCGCATAATGCAGTTTCTCTGTAGTAACAGGTGGCGGGGGATAGGGGGCTATGCCGATTTAACATGGAAAAGGCGCAATATTTTAGTGTGCGCCGCGCTGTTGTCTGTTCGTGCATGTATTTAAAAATTCGAGCGTGTATATTTTAATATTTTAATATTATACATTTAGTAAGTTAAAATGAATAGTTTCACGGTGGACTATTTAAAAAATAACTTTAGCTCTTTGAGTTTGGAGAAAAAGTGAAGAATGCGTGAAGACCTAAACCAGAAATTAATTTAACGCAGACCACAAATGGTAAATCTAGGGACTTTATTAGAAAGTTTCAAAATTAAATATACGAAAAAAATAACTGGATTTGTGGATGCAGTACAACTAACCACTTTTTTCCTGTTTGTTTGATCGCGGCGTTGCGGAACCTGCCTGGACAAAAAATGTTAAAAAATTAAAACACTCAATGCTCAGTTGGAAATACAGCTGTTGTTTAAAATAATTTCACGATACTTGTGAACCCCCTCTATCATAGGTCACGAGCCGCCACTGTACTATACATAGAATTTTGTTGTGGACGCAATTTTTGGTTCTGTTTTGTTTCCAGAAGGTTGCTAGTTTGTTGTGTTTCTGTTTTGTTGAATATTTTTGTTTTGTTGGTTGGCGACAGAATGATAGAAATCATTAAGCATAGTCACTGTGCCAAATTTCAACTTGATTGTTTAAAAGACAGCCGTTAATGTTAAAAATAAGAACGATAAGTTTAACTTCACTAACTACACTACTTCACTAACTACATATTTGAACAGTTAATTACAAAGTGCACTCGTTTTTAAATAGAAATTCTTTGTGTTACAACTGCTAGGAACGAGCAAACTAAAGGAAGTTTTGGGCTAAATAACAATTCAAAACATTGCTGTACGTTCATGTTTCAGCTATACCTGAAATGAGCTAATTTAATGAAATAACAGCCGAAAGTTTCATAAGGGTTTAATTAATCACTTAAATTCAGTTGAAAGTGTAACGGAAAGTTTATCTGAACAAAAACTGCGGTACAGGTTTCCGAAAACATCAAACTACTTGAAACTAATTATTAATCTTCTTGTTTCTCGCTAACTTTTAGAAATATAAACGTTAAATTTTCACATCATTTTTTTTTTGTAAAGAGGAAGTAAAACTTTTAAAAATAGTTTTATCAAAACTTTAATACTCTCCTGCTCGTACGAAATGGATCACTCCAATGCCGGTAACTTTATATTTTGTGGATGTTGTTTTACCCCCCTAACACACGAACGAAAAACTTTACTATAAAAATAGTAAAACTGACTATAATTTATGGCTCTATATGTGACTGGAACAACTTTTAGTAAGAATGCCATAAAGTTGTAGCAAACTTTTAACAAAAATGTTTAGTAAAAATTGCCAAAATATTTATATTTTTGTTAAATTGCCTAAAATCTTTTGTAATTTTTTGTAAAATTTACTAAAGTTTTTTATAAAATTGACTAAAATCTTTCGTAAAAATTTCGACAGACGGTATTCCCAAGCGGTCACCCACCCAAGACTAACCGTGCCCAACGTCGCTTGACTTCGCTGATCGATATAATGCTCTTCTCCATGGTAATTGCGAGTTCTGATTGATCCGTTCCATCTGATTTAAGATTTTCAGACATTCTTGTAAACAGGCATTTTTTTAAACTTGGTCATTTTTACAATAAAAAATACTTAAAGTACAACAATAGTCATCAATATAATATTCCAAACATTTAAAAATATTTACCTACTGGAGTAAATAAATTAATTCCACTAATATTTACAATATATTTTACTTGATTTTATTAATTAAATTTATTAGAAATCTTAGCTATAGGTTTTTGTAAATTATGTTTGCAATATTATTTTGGTACGGATTAACAGTGAAGTTGTAATTAATAGAATAAAAATTTATCAGAATAATACAAGTCATACAAGTTTTAAACAGTAATCAAGGAGGCCAAGTCTTTACTGAGAGTCCTAAATCTACCGCCTGTATAATATTAATGATATTGAATGCATTTCTCATTCTCATTCCTATTAAATAAAAATATTGTACTAAATATGTGTGTATATCGTAAATTTTCTACATTATATTATATTAACCCGAACAAACCCAAGAACATCAAATTGCAATATTTTAAGGAAATCACAGTGGCAACGCTGTATGCTTATTTTTACCTGCAAGTCTAAAAATGACCCTGAAGTTTACCAATTTCATTCATATCGCCGGCGGTGTTGCTACCGGTTTATCGCTATTGCTATTGTGATTGTTTGGGATCTATTATGTTTCGGGATTAATTTTTAGTGTTTTTTCGAACTAAAGCTATTTAGAGCTATTTATTAGCCGTCTACAATGGTTCGTCAGTGCGTGGTGTGTAAGAAGTTCGACTACTCTAACCACGGATTAATATTTCGTCGATAAGTAAGAATAATAAGTTTTTCTATTTGGGTTTCATAATGGCTACATTATGAAATGCAAGGAAATTGAATAACTTGCCACTTTATGGAACTGAAATTTTTATTTTCATGTTGGCAACAAGTAGGGTTCGAATTTTAGGCCTACTTCGATTTCGGTGAAATTACTTCTCTAGACATTATGGATTCGACAGAAGTTTTTATAAAAAACTTTAAAATACTAACCTTTAACCTTGCAAATAGATCATTTTTACTAGATATTTATCCGAAATACCTATATTTATACGGAAATATATAACATACTAATGGTATCCGTCAACTAATTTCTAGTCACAACATAACCTAAAAATAATAAAAATATCTTCCAGTTTATGCTCTATCTTAAAGATTTATTCAATAAAGTACTATTTTTATTTTTATTCAATATAGTATTAAATATATTACTTTATATATACATATTTATAGTTACTGTAGATATTTCCTGGGCATTAATTGTTATTCTTGTCATATTCTGTGTCGACACAATATTTTGTTCAATAGTGTTTATTATTTTGTTGTTCTGCTCGCGCCATAACTCAAAGTTTTGCATAGTCTTTTAAAAAGTTTTTCTAGATTATTTTCTGCAATTTCTCGTATTTCTGACGGAGTACAACTTTCTTCCTGACTCATTTTTATTAACTTTAATACTATATTTATTTTTAATTATGACGGATAGGAAGAAGCTTTGTTGTGTTCAATTGTTTCTATCATGGCATATTTGATACTTGTAACATTTCATTAAATTGTAAAAGTATTGCCAACCCAAAAAGAAAATATTAATTCAATTGGAGTTTTTCATACTTTAAAGACCCAAATAGAAAAAGTATTATAAAATACACGGTTCATAAGATAATTCGAGCACTTGTAGTTTACAAAACTCCCCGCTTCGCGGGTCGTTTTCTAAATTATACGCGTGCTCTAAGATACTGTCTTATGAAATTTGTATCTTAATATAGCATTTTTTTTGGTAAGCAGTAAAGTATAAGGAAATGATTTTTCAGTCTAAAATAAACCATCCAAAACAAATCATTAGGTAGCCAGTTACATTTATTGGAATAAGATAAATTATTATTTCAAAATTACTGCTGTAGAACAAAGGTATAAAGTATTTCTCAAATTTTCCTTGATATTCATTTGATAGCAGGTATGCTATCAAATAAGTCATATTATTTGAAAGCTTTTATTTTAGGCCAAAAATCTGAAGTTAAAGGAAAATTTAATTAAAATTTCAGAATGTTGGAATTTGGTTAATCTTTTGATTAAGATAAGACCGTAGATGTATATATTTATAAAGGCCGGCGTTAAAGTTTAGCTTTTGTAAATAATAAAGATTTCTGAATTAAGTTTGATAAATAATTCATGTTTGTAAACATTTCATTTTGTACACAATGCGTCGTGTTTTTTTCCCTCGTAATTTTACATACAATTTTTTTGACTTATCATTACCCAGCGCTATCCAAGCCTGATCGGAAAAGGGGGATTTCTCGCCCGCCGAGCTTCGTTAAAATCCATTCCGCTTCGAGTTGTAATTGGAGTGCATCTTGCTGACGAAAAGTCGCCTCAGATTCATTAAATGTTCACGTTCGGTTTCGGCAGAACAACGCGGAGTCGGGTCTCATTAGTACCTATTAAACGCCTCTCAATCTCAATTTAAATTAATGGCATTTATATTATAAAATTCGATCTATCTACAGGGTGTTATGGTACTGGCTTGTTATATTTAAATATGTGACTCCTTCGGTGTCTTTTCGCAACCATAATCACGGCTACAACAATGGATTTGATGTCGATCGAAGTTCGAAACAAAGACAGTGCCGCTAGGAACCGCGTCAAAACAATTGTACGTTGACGCGTCGACTGGTGTCCTTGATGGGGAATATTAGGAACACTGTACTTTATATCAAATGTGTAACACATGTGACATAGAAACTCTAAATGAAAAGATACACTGTACCAAATTTGATTTAAAGCCCGTTTCTAGACTATACCGGGTTTGGACGCTATGCATAGGATGATTACAGAGGTTGTAAACAATTTAAATAATAGAAAGAAGTGCCTTGCTGTGTTTTTAGACCTTGCAAAAGCGTTTGATACTGTTCCCCACAATAAACTGATTGATGTGCTTAACAATTGTGGCATACGGGGGGGATTGCTGGTGAATTGCTTGTTAATTACCTATCAGATAGATATCAAATGGTAAAACGAAATAATGCTATTAGTAATAAACAAAAATAATTATTGATGTTCCACAGGGGACCGTAATCGGGCCACTTTTGTTCATTGTTTACATAAATTCTTTGTTGAACCTGAATATTGATTGTTGGACGATTTCATATGCTGATGATACAGCCATTGTATTTTCTGGTGATACTTGTGAATGCGTGAAGAATAGAACAATGATTGGTTTGAACAAAGTAAAAACTGGCTTCAAGAATATAAACTAACACTAAACTTAACGAAAACAAATTATATAGCATGTTCACTAACTAAAGCTGACAGACCAACATTTAATTGATTCAACAATTTAAATAATAGGTTTTTCTTCTTGTATAAGATTGCTGTTGTATTGATAATGTAGAACAATTTGGCTTAGAAGTAAACCATTTTAGAAAGTTCATAGAATCAAAAAAAATAATCATGGGAAGAAAAATTATTTAAAGTGTCAAAAAGTGACGTATGGAGTCTCATTGAATTTCGAATAGTACTTTATTTACAACCATTCGTGTAATAATGATATTTCAGCTATATTTGAAAGGTGGAAAGTTGACGTTTTTTTACATCTACTTTCCACCCGGGAGGAAAGTAAATTATTTTTTTGTAATTTTTAAAAAAATCGATATCTCAAAATAATGTACGAACACACTTTTTTAAAAATGCTAATAACTTTGCGTGTTTAGATATGTATACTTTTTCCCTAATTGATAGAGTGGTCCTCAGCATTGAATATTGTGACCAAATCGTTGATATCTTCTTTGTTTTGGCATTTTCACTGAAATAAACTAGTAGCGCCGACTCAGAACCAGGATTTTGAACTTTGTTTCCCGTACACCATTCTTTGAAACAGTTATATGCCTTGTCATATCTCGGGTGGCGTTTAGTTGGCAGAAGATCTTCTTCCACTATTTTTGCTGCTTCTCGCATTTTTGGTGGAGTAGCAGCAAAATCAAATTCCTCATCTGATAGCATTCTTTTGTTTTAAAATAATATATTGATGTGAATTATTACCTACGTTATTTTACCATCTCCATTTATTTGAAATTTCTTTTTAATTTTTCAATGGAAAAGTCAAAATGATATTTATCTTTTATTAATAGTTTTAATTCAAAATAATAAGAAGTGGATGTTAGATGTGGTGTAAATAAAATTGTATATAAACCTCGGTGAAAAGTTTCATTACTGTCTCGAGATTTAGTTACTCGACTCTCTCGACAGGCATGAACCACTTTCCACCTCGGTACGTAATATACTATTTAATCGATATACCCCAAAATATACTGGGTGTTCCATTTAAATATCCAAAGTTCTGCCTAACTCGCCGAGTAAACTGGAAATAACAAAAAAAGTTTTCATTAGGTCAACCAGTGTAGTTTAACAATTGTGTTGAATAATATTAGTATTAAACAAAATAAATTGCGAAAATTGGAAGATAAATCAATATATCCATTTGTTTACAATAATTTATCAACATAAATTTAATTTTATTAAAATATTGCCGTAACTTTATGTACAAAAATTGAATTCTTTATAAAAAAATTTGAATATGCCGGCACTATTGCATGGCATTGCAAATTTTATATCCATTTCACATGTGCAGATATTAAAATATGTCAATTTAATAACAAACCCGCTATTGTGTTAAAATTTGGCTCTGTCCCAATTTAAAATTTTAAATTAGATACTAACGGATATAAATTTTTCATCCAAATAAATAATATTGTAAAAAAATACCGCTTTAATATAATAACACTCTTCGTACAAAAAACATACTCGATGATGGTTCAGTGTCTGTGTGTGTTTATAATCAAGTTTTTCATGTAAATATGTGTTAAACTAAAATGAATTAATTTAATCAAATTCTTAAAATATATTATTTTATTAAATATAGTTATAATAATAATGCACGGTGATCAAGAAAATTTGCAACCAATGAAGATTTAGTACAAATTTGACTTGGAAAAGTATTTTGAAATTGCAAAATTATAAAAAAATTATAATTATTTATATTCTATTCTATTCTATTCTATTAGGTTCAGCTACTCTGAATATAAACCTACAGTTGGTATGGAGAAATAATGAACTAACGTCATTTTACAGTAATATCAAAGACCTGATGTTATTTTTAATGTGTTTTTATTTGGCTCTATACGTGACTGGAATAGCTTTTATTAACGAAAATATTTAGTAAAACCATTTATATTTTCGTAAAATTTACTAAACCCTTTTGTAAAATTTACTAAAATCTTTTGTAAAATTTACTAAAACCATTTGTAAAATTTACTAAAATCTTTTGTAAACTTTACTAAAATATTTTGTAAAAATTTCGACACATGGTACTCTCAAGCATTATCATCATACATCCAAGTACTAACCGTGTCCAACGTCGCTTGACTTCGGTGATCGATGAACGCTTCCATTTAAGCTCCCCACCTGTTCTCCTCCTCCCCCTCTTACAACACTTTATTTAAACTTGGTCATTTTTACAATAAAAGGATACTTAAAGTACCATAATAATCGCCAGTATAATGTACCATAGATAATACAAGGTGTTATGACGTATTATACTTAAATGGGTGACTCCTTGGGTGTCCTAGAGAAGCGCTACATATTTTATTTTTTTTAAATCGACCGTTTTAAAAGTGGGGTAATAAACACTCTTACTCACAGGTCAGTCCGCGCTATTGTACAACATTTCACCCAGAGCCAATGGCAATGTTGCCAAACTTAATGTAAAACTGAAATTCCACATTAAATTATAAAAATTAATTATTTTCTACCTACTTGTATTTATCCTTATACCTAAAGCGCGAGAAAATCGAGGCACAAACATAATCAGTTTTTTTTTTCATGGGAACACTCCTTGAAACACTTTATGTACACACATCAGTACACTTTATGTACACACATCAGTAATAGTCAAACAGAACCGATAGTTAGCTTTTGAAAATAGAATAATACAGATTATACTGCAGATTATTAGATTTTCTTACACGCGACGAAATCTGACGTCCAGACGAAACGCGTCAATAAAAACAATATTCAAAGATTATTTATGGACGGGCAAGATACACGCGTAAACCGAAAAAACAGAGCGGATTGCTGAGAGTGTGTTGGTGATCGACGAGTCTTCAACTAACAGACGTAAGCGTGCGGCGCTATATGAAAGTACTTCGCTACGACGATGGCGTCAAGAGGTCGTTGGCATTTGACCTAGTGACGTACGTGGCTATTACTATTCCATATGTTTTTTCGGGTTGTTTAAAACATAGTCCATGGTAAATGTTCTTCAATTAATTGTACAAAAAGGTATTACAGCGCCATTTATGGCTATTTTTCTTCAATTTGTCTTTATCTCAGGAATTGTCGGTTTAAATATAATATGTCATTTCCATAACACCCTGTATAATGATTTTACTATAGTTTTTTTTCCTGAATTATTGGTGATTATGGATATCTTATGTATGCTGGCGTTGTTTTCTCTTATTTGATCTAGATAATCTTGATTTGAATCATACTATTACCGTTGATGACGCTGGTTCAGTCTTTCCCCCTTCCAACTGTATGTAGAATGGCAAAATCTATGAGTATCGTGTACTCTTGTTCCAAATGTATAAGTTTGGTGCTTATTCCTGACAACAAAATTATCTATGTATTCGTTATAGATATAACAGTTTTTTAATATAATTTTTTTATTTCAGGAATGTGGTATATAACCTGACGTTCTCAGATCTCACTGAGCAACAAAGACTGATATGGTACTCCAATGAACACGATGCCAAGATGTGTGTTATGAAAGGAAAAGACGAGGTAATATTGCACATTTCACATTTGAATTTTTTGAAAGGAAAATAATTTTTTATTTAAAAAAAAATAGCTTAAACAGCATAAAAGACGAACATTTCGCCGACCCCTCAAAAATGCTCCTATCAAAGGACAAAATCTTAACGTTGCCGTTTGTCTAAAGCCTTTCGTAATTTGAAGAACCGACGATTATTTAGGTTTCCTTTTCTCCGACAAGCAATAACGAAGGAAAAACACACAAGACAAATTAAACAAAAATAATGGCACCACACAAAAACCAAAATTTAATTAATTTGATAAGTTGGTCAAATACAAAAACTTGAACGTTCCTCTTAAGAAAAGAGATAAATTTTTGTAATTTACCTTTTCGTACTTAATGTTCTGTTTATCTTTCTTTTTACTTCTACAGAATGGAGCATTTAGAGTAAGACATTGTTTATGATAAAAGAAAAAACGCTGCAGAATTTTTTTTTTAAGTTTTTTATATTAAATTGTCAAATAGAAAAATTTTAACACTTGTCGTCAGCGCTAAGGTAAATTGGTGTGATTTTTGTATTTGTTTAGTAAGGTTTACATTTTAGCGTGGATTATTTGACTGCCATAAAAGCTCTTAATTAGCATTCTTTTCAAGCAAAGCCGGAGTTTAAATTTTATTTACCTGGATCCCTAACTTAGTGTAAAATTCACTATACCCTATATTTCTTTGAGAAATAATTAAATGGTTTGCCGTTATTAAAATTGGTTCGCAGCAAATAATAGCCATTAAATCATTTGATCAGCATAAAAATATTTTGCTTGCAATAAATAAAAATCGGGCTGCAACACTTGTTCTGCAAAAAATGCTACAAACTGCCAACAATTTAACCAGTTCACTTGTAATATGATGTGTTCGCTTAATTAACAGTCGAGCTGCGAAATGATTACTTGGTCAGCAACATTTTACAATTGGTCAGTAGGAAAAAAAACATGTCTAGAAGCAGTTTACTTCAGAGGTTTGCATATTAAAAGAATGGTTATCAATATAAATCATTGGATTGCGTTTGTTTTGAATAATCGGCAAAGTTCGTTATTGTGGGCGAAGCGAAAGCAGTCGCGTGATACGAGTAGCTAATTGCGTGCGTGTGTTTTCATTCGGTGTAGCAGTCAAGGCCCAAAAGGTAGCTGGGGCGGGTTTTCACTTGTTTTCCCAGGGCAATGTCACTATTTCACGTTTTATTGTTTTTTTTTTAGTAACCAAGATTAAATATTTTGCTTACTAATATCTGATTAAAAGTGGATCGCTCATAGCAGCTTATATATTTAATTTGCGTACCAAAATAATTTAGAGCACCCTAGTATGACATTAATTACTGACCGATTCAGAAATGTTGGCTGTCCATAAGTTGCTGACCAACTAGCCATTTTGGCTGACCAATTACATTTTTCTGTTTGCAAAAATAAGAATATTATAACCAGTTTCTTTTTATTGATTGGATTAGACTTTTTTTAACTTATTATTCAAATTATGAAAAAATAGTGGTAAAACTGCTGAGAAGAGCATAAAACAATGAAATAGGGTAAAAACAAACAAACATTTCGAATATGCGAGTCTAAATTACTTTAATACAGGGTGTCCGGAAAAAGGAGCTCAATCCGCAACCATCGTATAAGCCGTGTAGGCACCAACCAATGGCCCAGCAAATATTCTAACTTAAATATGCCCCAATACTTTGTTTCTTCTCCTAATTACTACCTATATGCAGGTCGACAAGGGGATCTGTGTCTCCGACGTATCGGTAAGGGGCAAGCGATATCGTTTAAAACATGGTCTAGTCATGGACGTGCTATTATTATTTTAAATAATGTAATAAAAATAGGAAATTCTTCAGTAATTGGGTTTGTTCGGGTTTGAAGGTAGGTAACTATTTTTTGTCGAGGTTTAAAAAATTACTTTTTACACGATGTAAATTTTTCAACATGGAAAAGAATTTTTGCTCGTATTAATGTTCCTTCCTAGCTTTTGCTTAACTGGCAATTTAAATATATTGATTTGTGATCCCACTTCACACTGTGAAGGTTTTTATCACAAAGTTCAAAATTTGAAAGTAATACCCTAAAACACTATTGCCCTTTCTATCACTAGACTACTGGATGGGTACATCCATCAAGTATCGGACATCATCGAACATGCAACGCATGCGCTATCAACTGTTTGGGATATAACCTATCAAATCAGCTCTAGCTACCTGTAGCCATTGACAACGCACTATGTTGCCATATTTTTAGATCAAAAGTACTTTAATAAAAAAATATATTATTTTGCATTTGTTTGAGAATATTACTTGTTTTGACAAGGACAAAAAAACAAATGTACAGGAGACATGACGCTAAATGAAAATTGGTATTTTGAAATAATTTTGCTATTATTATCCTTGTATATAATATGTCGATTAAACAATGTTACTTAAAATTTGTAAAGTACACATTAAAAACTGATAGTTGGTCATACAGTTCTCTAAAAAAATACTAATATTGGACTTAAAATAAAAATGTTAGTACGCCTAAAGTATAATGAAAATTTTGCAACCAATTTAACCACATCATGATGCCTTTACAAAAAGAAATAAACAATACTAGTTGCCGCTGCCATTTTATATAATCATTTGCTGTATTTTATAACATAACGGTTTTTTTTTGAAGGTCAGGTGTGAACACTTATCCTGTACTGACGAGAACGAAAGAGTTCGAAACCAGGTATGCAGGTGGTGCCTCAGGTGTTTTTTTTATGATCAAACCCAAACACTATAGGAAAAATCCTTTAGGGCACTCGGGGAGTGGTGCGTGTGCACAAAAAGCGATTCACGTTGGTTTTGAATCGTTGGAGGTTATATTCGTTGGGAAAAACGACCTCGGGAAGGTCGTTCCAAAAGGATGAAGTCCTCCAGATGAAGGAATTCTTAAATAATGAAGTTCGAGGAGTACTAAGATTAACCACATATGGATGGGCAGCAGTGGTTCGTCGTGTATTTCGGCTATTCGCCGCTCTGGGCGGAATTAAGAGGGCAAGGTCAGCCGAGCACTTTTCATGAAAATATCTGTAAAAGAGAGTCAAATCCCCAACCTGTCTTCGATGTTCCAAGCTGTCGAGGTTCTTTGTCAGCTCTCTCTCTCCAATCAGACGAATGGCCCTCCTTTGAGAGCAGTACTCTAGTGATGGTCGAATCTGGGCTTTTTATAGTGTCAAAAGTTGTTGAAGTGTGTACGACTTTTTGGTTCGGAAGAGTACACCAAGTTTCTGAGAAGCTATCTTATCGATTGCCACAACGTGGTTATGCCAAGACATATTTCCTCCCAGAGTGACGCCCAGCAAATTATGTGGTGCTATCTTACCAAAATCTCATGGATATTTCAACACGTTCTTGAGATATCGCCTTGAAACATTCACACAGACAAACTATCTTTATTATTAACTTTATTCCAAGTCCAAATACAAAAATTATATGAAAAATTGATTTTTGATCTTTTTTGATGTGCTTTAAAGAAAATACCCCCAAAATTTTAAATTACGTACAAAAAATCACCCTATTAGAGAATATTCGAATAAGGGTTTTATAGGGTATTAAAACTGGGATTTTGAATATCTAAGTGGATCCAATATAAAATAGAATATAGGGTAATCTTTGGGGTATAAGAATCAGTTTATTTATGGACGGACCTGATTTTTGTATAGCGGTTTTTCACCAGACATTTTAATTTGTAGTCGATAAAAATGCAAAAATATGCGCCCTATATAAGATAAATAACTGCTTTCGTTTAGGATAAATTCCAAAAATGGGAGTTCGCAACAAACTTACTTTAAAACATAAAAGTTTAAATGAGGCGGAAAAAACATCCTAACTTTTTCGAATTGCTATAAATTTGGTGAATTTACATTTTTTTTTCGTCGTCCGTCTTTTTTATTATTTGGATGAAAAACTAGAAGACTATATTATTTTCCGCGACCTTTCTTTAGGATGGAAATGGCATATTATATTTAAATTGGTGACAAACCTACATACAATTTTTTTTAAATCCAATGTCTAAATATTTAGGTAAAAACCCCTTTATCCGCAGTGTTGCCGCGTCATGCACATCTGTTTTCAGTTAAAAAGCGTATTTAGATCAGTAGGCGAGCAGTGATGCCAGATCACACCGTGGGCTTCGACTTCGGTCATTGGAAAACGTACTTCAGTAGGATTTAGATATGCTAAAGGGATATGTTCCGTCGCGCGCGCTTTTTCCTTCAATTCCCACGTGTTTATATACGAATTTTAACTGTTTAGGTATTTCTGGTTTAATAAATAAGGTGTTAAATTTACCAGTTGTAGCATTAAATTATTTTGTGTAATAATTTATAATAATAAATGTTGTGATGTGATTTCAAATTTGTGTGATATTAAAAATCTTTGTGTTGCAAAACATTTTTCGCCGTCATTTTCCTGGTATTAATTGATCAAAAAGATATGATATGAAATATGAATAAAAAAGTGTTAAAATTATAGTACTTTTTTCTAAAGTGTTTGACATGTAAACATGCCAACACCGGCCAACATTCACTGACGTCCACGTGGTTTTTTTGGGTTTGATATAAGATGGCTCGGTTATTAATTTAAAGCGCCATTTATGGTTATTTTTGCGGCTTCGTTCGGGTTGTCAATAAATTGCGAAGCATTATTGTATCTAATACAGGGTGTCCAATTTTCGATACTTTTATAGGGTATCGCCGTAATTGTTAGTACTATCAAAAAAGTAATGTAGGGGTCTTGTGCTCTTTTTGGGTCAAACTTAAAATGGTAAAAACAAAGATACGGGGGAAAATCAAAAAACTGACAATTTCAAAATTACCCTATATTTTCTTAGTTAAAAGAGATACAGCAAAATATGTTATACAGAAGTTTCTTTATATTGATTGTTGAATAATCTGCCGTTTTCAGAATAAGTATACGGGGTCAGGTAAAAAAGTTATCGGACCTAACCTAATTTTCTTAAATGGAACAACCTGTATATTTTAATCAAAAAAGATACTATTTTAAATTCTCCTTTCACCATGGATGATATTGGTTTCCTAGGCAATTTATTAAAGTTTATTACATTAAACCACAGTAGACCATGAAACAGAAGCTAATATCCTAGAAACAACTATGTTGACTATTAACATTTAACGTCAATTTAATTTTTACATATTTATTTGCTAAAATGACTATCAACCCCTAAAGGATTTTTTAGTGCTTGTGTTTGATCATAAAAAAAAAAATTCAACACTGAAAAAATTGATATGATATCAGTTTTTATTCAAAATGGAAAAACGAAGAAATGGCGCAAAATTTATATTTTATTCGGGTTTGTTCGGGAAAGACGGTAACCATTTAAGGACATATTCCGAGCATTTACGATGATTCCCGTTATTATTCTGAATTTTTCTGAATTTAAAAGGGGCAGATCAGAGGCTATTGTTTAGTGCAGTTTTTCCAAAATTTGAATAACTTTTTTCTAAATATGTGAAATAGGACCTAGTTTTAGTTCTTTTATTAATGACAACATCTTGAAACACTTTTTCCTTCATACATTTGAAGGAAAACTAAAAAATAAAATTTGTAACTCCCTAACTGTCCATTTAGAACGGTTTTACAGTTAAAACCCTTTAAATAATTTCTATCATGTTATTTTTAGTTTTTACTGTTTTGTTCAATTTGAAGTACATAACAATCCATTATGGTTTTAATTGCCATATTGTATTACTACATTTACTGCACTTTATTTCCATTTTAACTATGCAAAATTTATTTGACCAAGTTCACAATTTACTGGTTTAAGTTAATTGTTCTATATTTAAAGGTAAATGTTGCATGTAATTGATATTAATGTTCTTTAAACACGAACTCTGGGACATAAAATGAGTATTTTATAATTTTGCTGTAATTTTATACTTACAGGGAACTCAATAACTTACTAGTGACCCAATATACAGGGTATTGAATTGACTTATTATCCAGGGTGTTATGGAAATGACTTATTATATTTAAGCCGGCAAATCCTGAGATGAAAATAAATTGAAGAAAAATAACCATAAATGGCGCTTCGAATTATTAAGCGAAATATACACTTGAAATTTCAAAATTTACGTGGCCGCTACTGAGGACCTTCGCAATCAATAGTTTATTGAGGCAGTCTCGAGGTTCAAAAGAGGTCAGCGGTGTTGTCATATGGCAGCACAGAATTGTAAACGCACGTGTTCAGTTTTTGGCAAAAAGACGTCTTTGACCAGCGTTATCACTTCTTTTTCAAACTTTTTAGAGAAAAGAACTACAATTTTAGAATAATCCGTTTTATAAATAAAAAACAGAACCAACAATATATAATATCACACAAAGTTGAATCACATCACAACATTTATTATTATGAATTATTTCACAGCAGAAAAAAAAATCAGGTAATCATCGCCAAGCACGTGGAACCCTTGACAGCGTCAATCCATCCCCGAGTCTAAACATACTGAAGCAACAAAAATGGCGCGCGGAGGGTATTTAAGCAAGGACGAGACACGTGGTATGATCTGACATCACTCTTAGTATACTCTAGTGACTCACATTGTTGCTAAGTGAATCCAGATGGAACGGCGCGACAGTATGTGGGTAAAAAGGGTTTTTACCTTAGTATTTAGATATTCGATTTAAAAAAAAAAAGTATGTAGACTTTCTCTAGGACACCCTAGGAGTCACCTATTTAAATATAATAAGTCATTTCCATAACACCCTGTAATTTGACCTGCCAATCCTGAGATGAAAAAAAACTTAAATAAAAATAGCCATAAATGACGCTTTGAATTAATGATAAAGCGAGAAAAATCTACGTATGCCATCTGCATGAAAGAACGTGGGAGACACTGGCCAGAGATGTAAACAATCAATATGGTAGGTCAGTAACGCCTCTCAACAGACATTATTGACCTTTTGAGCGAATCGGTGTTGTCAGATAGTTGTCAAACCTTCACAAATTGGTTGGTTCGCACATGGATACAAACGCATAGTTAACGAAAAAAAATATTCCTTAACTCTTCTCGAGATCTTTTAGCGAATTCTTGTTGCTGTGTACATCCCTAACTCGGTTTGAAGATTGCGACATGAATATTAATCATTAAAGATCCCTTTGCCCCATTTCCCAGATAATAAAACTTGTATAGCTCATCACCGTCACCCTTGGGAATATCTTCCTTACCGCTTGCCGCCTTAAACTCGTTTGAATAGAACTTGTCTTTGTTAACAATTTTTTCCCTAAAGCGATAACTATATTGGGTTGGTTCAGTAAATTAATTATATATTGTTTTTACAAGTGACGAGAATCATTTTCGACTAGTGAAACACTATACAAGGTGTAACAACTTCGTTACTCATCATTGGCAGTGCGGAAACGGTAAGAGATGGTTAAATTGGGGTAAAGTTGCGTAATTATGGAATATGTCGTAAGAAAATCTAAAATAAATACAGGAGCTTTCAAAATATTTGGAAAAATCTAAAATTTTCTGTTTCGGTTCATATATTTTCCTGACTTTGGTTGACGAGATGTCGAGAAATAAATTTCACTTCCTCATTTCCTTCCTGCTACTTTTTGTTCTCCACAAGATGGCATCATCAGATCTTTAATGCGACGTTTAATCTGTGGGTCACCATTATCACCAAAATTTCACCAAATCAAGTATTCCACATCTAACACGTCCCGATGGTACAATAGCATCCACAGCCGGAGACAAAGCCAACTTACTTGCTGAACTATTTTCTTCGCATTCCACTGTATATTTCCAGGGAAGAAGACCCCCGCCATTCCTGCAGTTCAATCCGAAATGACCGAAATCGTGTTCCGTCAAAAATGCTACTGGTCCAGACGAAATTCCTATTATAGTTCTCAAGAGATGCGCCGATGAACTAACAACAGTATTTTGTAGACTTTTCAACTTATCCTACAAAAAAGGAATATTTCCATCTTGCTGGAAGACGGCGCGAGTCCAGCCTATTCCAAAGAAAGGTAAGAGAACCCTGCCTAATAACAACAAAAGTAATGGAAAAAGCTATTTACCAACATCTTCTAAAGTACCTGGAAGGCTTCAACATTATCAGTGACCATATGGTATGCCCAGTCGATTCTGTGCATGGTTCTCTAGCTTTCTTAAGGACCGCTCTCTGCAAGTGGCGATTGACGGATTTCTCTCAGACACCTTCACCATCAATGCCAGTGTTCCTCAAGGGTCCATATTGTCTCCCACTCTTTTCTTACTCTACATCAACGACCTTCTAGTGAAAACTAAAAATCCGATATTTAGTTTTGCTGACGATAGCACACTTATCTCATCTTTGTCTTTGAATGCGCAAACATCGGCTGCCGACGCACATCTTTGCAGACAGCATGAAGTATCACGCCTCAACAAAGATCTGAAAGAATATAATTATTTGGTCGTTACAGAAAAATAAAATTTTTAAAATAATTTCATGTTTCTTGTGAACCCCCCTCTATCATAGCTCACGAGTCGCCACTCGATACGCCCCTTTGAATTAAGACGACAGTATTATTGTTATAGTAATACGTCTAACTTACGATCTCTCTTGTTAGATATGTGCAATGTATTGCATAAAATTCCTGTAAATTTATCGAAATACTTATTATAAAATAATATTGTTTACAGACTTGTTCGCCAATTTACAATATTCCTTAAGATATTTTACAAATTTGTTCTGCTCTGTAAGGCCCCAACTTAATTTGAAGACTGCGACATGAATATTAAAGATTAGACATCCCTTTGCCCCATTTCCCAGATAATAAAAGTTGTAGCTCATCACCGTCACCCTTGAGAATATCTTTTTTACTGCCTTAAACTCGTTTGAATGAGAATTCGCCATTGTTTGCACTCATTCATCGGCAAATGACGGGACCAATTCCTTTGCGACTTTAAACTAGCAAAAGAGATAATGAAAGTAATTGATGAACGTGGAGACGTAGCTAAAAATAAAGTAAAAGCTTGAAATGAAGGCGAGAAGTTTTTCTATTTTTTTATTTTTTTGATATAAGTACGGGGTGTACCATTTTCGACTCTTTCTGGGGATATTAGAGTTACTATCAATGATAGAATATTGCGGTTTTCGAGCAGTCCTTTCCTACTTTTTGTAATGGCTCTCCAAGTTTTTAATCTGCAAAAAATATATACATAGTATCCCAAGCGGTAGATTAAAAACTAAGTGAGTCCAAATTCCACACCGGACAAACACCAGAATCTTTCGTTTTATTAATTAATTAAGTCGAAAATTACCGTCATACATTAAGCTAGAGGAGTTATTTCCGATTGATTACATCGAAAACAATACCCCTAGCTATCGAAAACAACCCCTCTAGCTATTGAACACAAAACCATAGTAACCTCCTTACAACAACATTCTCATTGTTCCGAGTTTAGTTTCAAAAATGTCACGTTTTGGAAAGAAATCAGTCAAAGTAATTCAAGTAAAGATCGCACAGAGTGTCCCAAAAAACACTAAAAATAGCAAGCAATATGTCTGGCGGCAATTTATGATGTTTTGTGAAGGGAGAAGGTATGTTTTTAGCAAGGAGACTCAGATTAAAAAGCTTGCGGACATACTTCAAGACTGGGCTTACAACATGAAAAAGCAAAACGTGAGGAATACAAAGATTTTACAATAAAAACAATATGGAATTTAACAGCGAAGATGCTTCAGCAAATGTATTAAAACGAGTACCAAATCAGGTTTGATCCATTTACGAATATTGAATTTAAAATGGCTCGTGAGGCGAAGAGCGCGAAACGCAAGCAAGTGCAGTATCTACCAGAAAAGAGAAAAGTAGTTCAGCTTTTTTAAAATATGATGAATTTAAAAGAATTGTTGATAGTTGGGATTACAGTACTCCTGATAGCTTAGAAGAAAAACAATTTTTGTACTATCCTATGAGCTGGCTTGGAGAGGAGGTTAAGGAGCTCGCTGTCAATTAATATATTTTAAAAGGGAAACTAACGGTAGTGGGGACAACACAGGGCTTATAGAATACAATCCACAGGGAGGAGATAAACCCTGTACAAGCTCTAAATTGTTAATTTCAAACACGAGGAATTCTGATATTTGTCCTATAAGTCTTTTTGACAAATTTATACAAAAAAGAAGCCAGACTAATCATGAACGATTATTTTTAACAGAAAACCCATTCTGGAAAACAGCAGGAAACTGGTATAAGAACACTCCAGTTGGCAAAAATACCATAGGTCAATGGACCACCAGCCAGGCCAAGAAAATGTTTGTAGATACATTCGAACACAAATCAATTTCGTCATTTCTACAAATGTATGAGGAACACCATGAGCTTGTTATTCAACAAATGGGAACGCCTGAAATAGATGCTCAACCTAGTTGCTCGAAAATGTCGAAACCAACCTCAAGAGATTTTTCAAATTCCGAGTCAAATTCTAATTATTACAACTGCCTTATAAATAATTATTAAAGTAAAATATATAATACATTATTGCATTTAACTTTTGTTAATTCGAGTAATTTTCTCCATATAATTTTTCAATTTTTATTTACTATAAACTCGAAAAAACTTCTCAAAAATAACATAATAATAGAAATTATAAATAAAAATAACAAAATGGTTAACAAAATATATAGAAAAATTCGTTGGTAATCTTATAGTGAACATTTTAAAATCTAAACAGGAACTTTTTTTATTAAACTTAAGAAGACTTCTAAAAAATAACATACATTATAAAAAATGTTAATGGAAAATAAGAAAACGAACAAAATAGTTAACAAAACATAGGTATCGACAAATTTTTTGGTAACCAAAAGTAAACATTCTTAAATTTAAACAGGAACTTTTAGGTAACTATAAACATGTGGAATAATTTGACAAGCCATTTTAAATATCTACTTATTTTATGCTCGTAGATTGAGACAGATGTGAAGAAAAATAACTCTTGGTAATACTTTTTGTTTAAAAAAGCACAAGGATAAACCCGAACAATAAATACATATTTGGGTGATTTTTTGCAGTTTTTTTGTTGGTATCGAGACACGTGGTAAAAATTCATTATTCACAAATAAATAAATTTCTGGAATTTTTTTGGTGACTACTACAATTTTTTAGCTAAACCTGTTCCCACCCGTAGTTACGTGCCTGCTAAATACTCTACCTGATCACATGTAAACGGCTAGGCAGCCGGTCGAGCAGTCGGTGACGTCATCGCTTGGTGAATTGGAATTTCAAGCGATTCACTCGATTATTAAAATCGCTCGAGTATCAAGTACTCGATTATTAAAATCATCGGTTTTTCCCAACACTAATTATAATACCCCCTGAAAGTGTCGAAACTGGGACACTCTGTGGACTTAAAATTTCAATGAAAGTGATTAGATTAATCCAATTCCTTAATTAATTAAGATATCAATTTTACGTGTAACGCAAAATACATGCTTAGGCTTACATACCTTATTTTTCATTTTTAGACAAGCAATAACTATTGTGTAAGTCAAATTTTACTTAATCGAAACGGTAGTAGAACAAGACATATACATACATCAAGAGAAAAATGTGTTTCCTCCCCTGGATATTAATACAAACTATCCCATGGAGGAAAAAGCACTATTTTCCTCCCTTGATATGTAAATATATATTACGTTTGGTGTTCTCCTCCTATAAATAAAAAACGCAATAGCCACGGATTAAAAATAATCAAAAGGAAGTGTGAGAAGCGCTGGCTTCTCAAACAGTATATTTTACCCGAAATAATATCTCCTGAAGCTAATCTCTACCAGGCCGTTAAGAAAGATAATCGATATGCCGCTTGCTGGCTTGCGCTCGCTTTTGTAGAGAGGAAAATGGTAATTAGAGCATTACTAATTCTTATTTAAATTTAGTTGGCTCTGCCGCAAATTGTATTATTTCTTCTAAATGTTTTACGGCCCGATGCCTTCGGAAATTCAAATGAAATTGAAGCTAAATGAGACTTCGAAGATTAACCAGTTTAAATTTGAATCTAATCAAGGTTGATTTTATAAGTAGGAGGCGCCGAAGTTTTAATCAAATTTACACTAATTTTGAGGTTTTGTTTAGATGCCCTCTCTCTTTGACACTTACGAAAGTCCCAACAAAAGGCATGATCTAAACTTGAAGGCAGTGAGGCCAATGCAAATATTATCTCATGTGGTCAGTGACTACCACCGATTTGTGATTACAAACCTAGCCACAGTTTTAGACAGTTTTTGAAGAAAGAAGACAGCTATAAAGTTGGTCGCACACAGCCACAAGTGGCTGTGTTTGCGACCGGCTTTATATCACACGTGTGTTGGAAAATACTTTTCAAAAATCTTGAACAGATGACAAATGGTGCCAATTTGAGAGTAAAGCTGTTTATTTAAAAAATAATAAACTTTCGGGATCCGTGGAGTGTTCTGGGTGACGTAAAGGGCACTATAACAGTGCTTTGGTTTTGACCAGGGGTCGGCAGCCTACGGCTCTTTCTATGTCAAGTTGTGTCTCGAATGACGCCGTCGTCAGATGTTTCCATGTAGGTTTTAATTCGTTTTCGACGCAAGACAATTTGGCGTCTTTACCAGTGCTTTGGTTGTGACCAGGGGTCGGCAACCTACGGCTCGCGAGACGCATGTGGCTCTTTCGATGTCAAGTTGTGTCTCTTTCGATATCAAATTGCGGCCGTTAGTGGCTCTTTAAAAACTGAGAAATTGTGTAAATTATAACTTTTGGCTCTTCCGTCTCAAAAGGTTGCCGACCCCTGCGCTAGAACAATACTGGACATTAAATAAATTACTTATATTTGTATTCTTTTTTTTAATTTGGGGATACTTTTAGGTTTTTAAATTTTATGTTAAATAAAAAAAAAGTAACAGAGAATTGTTAGGGAAAACATATTACTGATTGGGTAAAGTGTAAATGGGATAAGTACCGAATGGAATATCCATACAGGATTAGTAAACATGATTTATGTAATTATATTTGTTTTAGTAATAATTTTAATATTGTTTTAAGCAAACCTCTTCTCTAACTTTCATAATTAATAAGTTAAGGTCATCTAACTCCATCTCTATAAATATTGAGGTTATGGATTTTACTATTTTCTTTGAACGATGTTTTTAGTCAAAGTTGAGTATAGATTAGTTTAAATTTGTTTTTTTAGGTATTAATCTAATTAAAAAATTAGATACACACGTACTAGTTAGCGTAAACAAATAGGAGAAAAGCTATTATTTTTATTTATAACCAGAAAGTCAAAATAATAATTGGGGATTGTATTTGTGGTCGCGTAGTCATTACTTGCCCGAAAGTGATTTTCTCAAACTCGAATTTTTTTTTTTATGATCAAACACAATCACTATAGGAATAACCCTTTAGGGCACTCTGGAAGTGGCGCGTGTGCGCAAGAAGCGATTCACATTGATTTTGAATCGTTGGAGGTTATATTCGTTAGGAAAAACGACCTCGGGAAGGTCGTTCCACAAGGATGAAGTCCTCCAGATGAAAAAATTCTTAAATAACGAAGTTCGAGTAGTACTAAGCTTAACCACATATGGATGAGCGGCAGTGCTCATCGTGTATTTCTGCTATTCGCCGCTCTGGGCGGAATTAAGAGGGCAAGGTCAGTCGAGCACTTTCCATGAAAATATCTGTAAAAGAGAGTCAAATCTCCAACCTGTCTTTGATGTTCTAGCCTGTAGAGGTTCTTCGTCAGCTCGTGGTCTCCAATCAGACGAATGGCCCTCCTTTCGATGGAATCCAGTAGCCGAAGAGTATGTTTGGGTGCAGAGCTCCAGACATAAGAGCAGTACTCTAGTGATGGTGGAATCTGGGCTTTGTATAGTGTCAAAAGTTGTTGAGCTGTGTACAACTTTTTGGTTCGAAAGAGTAAACCAAGTTTCTGGGAAGCTATCTTGGTGATTGCCACAACGTGGTTATGCCCACCACTTTCAACGCCATAATATACCAAAAATGTACCGTCACAAAGTAACGGACGAGTCAATCAATCATCAATAAAGTTGTATTAACATGTCAACTTACCTGTCATATTATTAACGAATATGGTGACCATTTATCAAACTGAAACAAGTTCTAGGTAGGGATATACCTTGAGGGCGTCGTTTTGTAGGGGCTTTGTTCGGGTTTGTTTGTTAAATTATAAAATTAGTAAATTTATAAACTTAAAAACCAGGACGCGTGTGGCAGGAAAAAGGGGAAAAAGCTCGCTGCAGGTGAAAGCACCGCAGGCGAATTCTTTTACGGACCACGCCCCACGAACAAACCCAAAATACACACCTAAATTTGGTCAATAATTTATAGTAAATACTAAAAAAAACGATGGGGTAAGATGTGGATTCAGATAACTTGAGAAATTTTGACGAATTCTCATATACATACTTAATTTAAAAAGCGCTATATTTTTCAGTCACAACGGACGAACAAAAGTATTTTTTTTCGTTGGGAGTTTTCCATTTTCTGAAAAATTTTGAGAACTTTTAAATCGATCCCTATTTACCGACAACAAACTAAAATATATCTCCATATTTATTTTAAGAAACATTGTTTAGTATGCTGATTTGTATTTTAATGTTGTTCTACGGTTATAATGCCAAATATGCAATAACTTCATCGTAAAAAAGTTCATTGTTTGTTAACACTAAAACGAGATCTCCTGAGTGTCCTTGCCAGTTGTATTTCATATTTCCCGCATAAGTTTTGATTTATTTTAAATCAAAAAAGCTTCTCTCGACTGAGACGAAAGTAATGGATTTCATTTTTCAATTGAACAGAATCAAACATTTTATATGACTTCAATAAACTGTCAAATAGTTCTTGCGGAAATAATTCTGAATAGGATTAAAAATTATTTTTGGTTAATAAATCGAAGAAATTGGGAAGCACTGATGTACGAACATCTAGTTTTAATTTAATTAATAACGATGCCTAAAATGTCTTTATGAATTTGTTTATATAGCAGCTTCGGATCCGTTAAAAATACGTAATAAATTTTTTAAAAAAATAGAAAAAACACACAGGCCAACAAAATAAAAAAAAAATTTTTGGTGCCTGAGATGTGAGAACTGATTTTAGATATACTTAATGTGCTGATTCTAAAACTGGCATCAGATATTTTCTATCAGCTCTAGTTTTTGAGATAGAGACTAATTGAATTTAGTTCTAATAAAAGGCAAAAATAAATAAATCTACATCTCTTTAAAATTCAAAATAGAAATTTGGTATTCAAAATTAGGATCTAATTAGCCAAAATATACCTGAAATTGTCAGTAAACCAATATTCCTACTTAATCCTATTAATTTTATTACCTATTTTATATTTGGAATTCCCTATGATCCGATCTCCCCATACCTGCTCAACCCCGACTAATTGGTTTTGGAAACATAGTACCTTTTGTCTACCTTTATCCTTCTCGACTTAGTATATTGTGTAGTTTTTGCAAATAAAGTTGTGTCATAATTTTGTGTACATTTTCGTCGTTTTATAGTGTTAAAACTAAAACAATGGCATCCTCCAGCAGGCGTAGCTGTGTAAACCATCCAGATGTTTTTTGTTATGTATGTGGCGATTGGCGAATACACTTTGAAAGAAAGTAGAAAAACTATTTCTGAATTTGTGAAAAGGTCTTATCTTGCCTATTTTGGCGTTCATTTAGGAGATCAAGATAAATCCTGGGCTCCACATGTGGTGTGTAAAACATGTGTTGAACATTTGCGACAGTGGACAATTGGAAACAGAAAGTGCCTGAAATTTGGTGTACCAATGGTTTGAAGGGAACCACATAACCATTATGATGACTGCTATTTTTGTCTCGTTAATATTAAAGGCATAAATAGGAACAATCGACATAAATGGACATATCCTGATCTAGATTCTGCAAGAAGACCTGTACCGCACTCTAAGGAAATACCCATTCCAACCTTCAGCAGTCTTCCTGAAATCCCGGAAGATGATACAGAAACATCAACGTCTGATGAAGTTCAAAGAATGCAATCAGAAAACGACAGCGAATTTGAAGCAGATTTAACAACTCCTGAGTGTTTTAATCAACAAGAACTGAACGATCTCGTGAGAGACCTATACCTCTCAAAGGAGTGTGCTGAATTGCTTGCATCCAGATTAAAAGAAAAGAACCTTCTTTATCCAGGCACTAATGTTACATTTTATCGTAAGAGAGAAAAGGATCTGCTGCCTTTTTTCACTCAGGAAAATAAGCTGGTATTCTGTAACGATATAAAAGGACTCCTACAAAAAATGGGTTTTCCAGAATACACTTCAGACAATTGGCGCCTTTTCATTGACAGTTCAAACCGTAGTTTAAAATGTGTCCTTTTACATAACGGTAACAAATATGCCTCAATTCCTATTGGACATTCTACTACCATGAAAGAGGAGTATAAAACAATATCACACATATCAAGTTTTGAAACAAATTAAATACGAAGAACATCAGTGGGCAATTTGTGTTGATTTGAAAATGGTGAACTTTCTCCTTGGACAGAAAAGTGGATATACAAAATACCCCTGTTTTTATGTCTTTGGGACAGCAGATCTAAAGATCAGCACTGGGTTAAGAGAAAATGGCCTTTAAGAGATACTATCGTTCAAGAAAAACAAAACGTAGTGAATGAACCTTTGGTTACGAGAGAAAAAATCTTACTACCACCCTTGCATATCAAGTTGGGGCTTATGAAGCAGTTTGTGAAAGCGTTAGATCGAGATGGAAATTGTTTTGGGTACTTGTCAAGTAAGTTTTCTAGGATTAGCACGGAAAAACTAAAAGCTGGTATATTTGATGGTCCTCAAATAAGGCAACTTATGAAAGATCCACAGTTCACCACATCAATGAATGAGGCTGAATCTAACGCTTGGGTTTCATTTGTTCAAGTAGTTAAAAATTTTCTTGGAAATCACAAAGCAGACAATTACATAGAATTAGTAGAAACTATGCTTGCAAATTTTCATATTCTCGGTTGTAACATGAGTATAAAAGTTCACTACCTCCATAGCCACTTAAGTCGCTTTCCAGAAAATTTAGGTGACTGTAGTGAAGAACAGGGAGAAAGATTCCATCAGGATATTAAAACTATGGAAGATCGATATCAAAGACGATGGGATAGCCACATGATGGCCGACTTCTGTTGGAGCCTTCAGCGAGACTACACCGGTGAACTCCATGCTAGAAAGTCGTATAAAAGAAAATTTGTAGGTGATAGTGACTAATATGAGTATGAATGTATGTTAAGCTACTTTTCATAATAAATATTTAATTATATATGTTTTTGTTTTGTTACTGGCAATAGTCATAGTTGTAACGTAAAATATATAATAGAGGTTAAAAAAAGTAAATAATTCCTATTTTAAAAACTAGATCTGATGGCTATTTCGGATTCTCCACCCAAAAATTACCCAGGAACAATTAAAAAATCGCCGGCACCAAAATGTGTGTTGGCCAGTGTTATTTTTCCCGCTAACGAAAAGATTATTGATGTATAAAGTGCCCCATCTTGCCCATCCCAAACGACGCCCATGCCAATATGGGCTATAAAGTCAGAGATGTCATCACCCTTTCACTCATATTCGTCAAGATTTTTTTGTAATTAAATCTATTGACAGCTATCTACTAATTATCTCCTCACGATTTGAAATTTCTTTGGCGTTTACATAAAGGAGGGTTTTTTTAAAGCTCTCTAAAACCCCTTGACATCATAATTTTTAACCCTTGGTTTTCAAGTTGGGAACAATTTACAAAATTATCCCCCCAAAGTAATCTAATCCAAGAAATTTAAAGCCGTGTCAAGACCATTTAGCCGCATCACTTACTATTAACCAATAATTGTCCATTAAGTCCCTTAAAACTTTTTTAACAGATTTAGGAAACCTTTTAAACCACCAGGGTGTAAAGTTCACCCCGGCGTTAAGGGATCGATAAATCTGAAACTGAAGCTTATATAGGACGGCCAAACGTCTCATTTACTTGTTTACCTTAGTTTAAAATTATTTCATTGGGGAATATTCCTTGGATGATAATAAACAGGTTTATGAATAACCCATAAATTGTTCTACACTTTTTAACGCGAATCAAATAATTGGGTATCAAAGGCCGAACTCTAATAACAATTCCTCCCTTTACTTACAAGTAGGGATGGGGACATCGAAACGAAATATCGATGGCGACCAAAAACATTTAATTAATAAATAGACAGAATTGTTTTTAATACAACTAAAAAACAACAAAGCCCCAGGAAACGACACTATATCGGCAGAGTGTATAAAACAGGGAGGAGAGACTTTGGAACTTGCTTTCTACCAACTCATCTGCCAAATATGGAAAGAAGAGCAAATACCAACCCCCTGGAAAGAAAGCGTTATAATACCTATACATAAAAAGGGCGATAAAATGTGCTGCACAAACTATAGGGGTATATCCCTTATTAATTTTATTCTCTTTATAAATGATATTGGCCTAGAGCTAACTGTTGAGTTCTTGGTATATGCGGATGATATTAAAATATTCAAAGTGATTAGAAATATCAATGACTGTATTATTCTTCAAAACAACTTAGATCTAATTAATAATTGGTGCTTGAAAAATAATCTTCAGCTAAACATTGAGAAGTGCAACGTTGTATCATTCACAAACAAACTTTCTGTCATTAAACATGACTATGTACTTAAAAATACAGTTATCTCCCGCTGCGACTCATTCTGCGACCTGGGAGTAGTTTTCGACTCAAAACTTTCTTTCGTCCCTCATATAAATAAGGTAGTGGGTGAATCTCTGCGGGGTTATGGGTTTATTGTGCGCTGCACAAGAGATTTCAATAATAGTGATGTCTTGAAGACATTGTACAATTCATATGTACGGTCCAAGTTAGAATATGCTGCAGTAATCTGGGCTCCTGAGTACAGTGTTCATATTAATGCCATTGAAGGTGTTCAAAGAAAATTCTTAAAATATCTTAGCTTTAAGAGAGACGGAATATATCCCATCCAGGGTTTTCCTCAATCCAGGTTACTTGAGGAATTTAATTACGGATCTCTCAGTGATCGCCGTGATTACCATCTTTTGATTACTTTGTTTAAATTATTTAACAATCAGTTGGATTGTATGGACATTTTGACGAAGCTTAACTTCAACGTGCCGCGCTTAGGTTCACGGCAAAACATAACATTCTATTTGCCATGTCCAAGGACAAATATTTTGAAGTTTTCTCCTATTTTTAAAATGTGTGACAAATACAATAAACACAATGAATTGGATTTTTTTAATTGCTCGATAAACATAGTTAAAAAGCTGGTGCCTCACTAAACTGCTTTTCAATTATATCATACGGTTTGCATATTTGTTTTGTTTATTGTAAGACTAAATAAGTTTTCAAATTTGTAATATAATGTAATGCAATGTAAATTTATCTTATCTTAAGTTCAATTAAGATTATGTGCCTATATCTTTTGCCCTGCCTTGTAGTTGTGAAATGTTCCTGTAAGGCAGGTAAAGTAAATAAATAAATAAATAAATAAATAAATAAATTAATACAGGATATAAAGTATTCTCTATAATGCTATTAGAACGATTGACTGCGTGTGTAGAGTATCAAATAGGAGATTACCAGTGTGGTTTTAGAAAAAATCGATCAACAGTAGACCAGATATTCACTATTAGACAGTTAATGGAGAAGTGTTGGGAATACAACAGCACCAGCTTTTTATAGATTTCAAACAGGCATATGATAGCATCCTAAGGGTGGAACTGTGGAATGCCATGGCAGAACTGGGCGTACCGAAAAAGTTAATTAGGCTCACAAAAGCTTGTGGAGAGGGATCTATAAGTGCAGTAAGACTTGAGGGAAGACTGTCAACCTTTTTCTCAATCAACAGTGGTCTCAAACAGGGGGATGCGTTATCCCCATTACTCTTTAACATCGCTTTGGAGAAACCGTGCGAAAGGCAAACATAGAAACGCTCTTATTTAGAGACCAGGGTCCTCGCATTGTGGTGGCCTTCGCTGATGATATAGATATAGTGGGAAATACGACTATCAACGTCAAGGAGGAGTTCATCAAACTGGAAAATGCTGCAAAGGAAGTTGGTCTACGAATAAACGAAGATAAAACAAAATACATGACTACAACAAGAACAGAACGACGAGACAGGATAGGACAGAACGTGACAATGGACAACTATAATTTTGAAAGGGTCCATCAGTTTAAATACTTGGGAGCTACGATCACCTCTGATAACAATATAACACAAGAGATTAACAACAGAATACAAGGAGCCAATCGCTGCTGTTTTGCGCTACAAAAAATAATGAAATCAAAAAATGTGACCCGCCGTACAAAAATAGCAATCTACCATGCAGGTATAAGACCTATAATGACATATGCATGTGAAACATGGACGATGACGAAACAAAATGAGAACCGATTGAAAATAGCAGAACGAAGAATTCTTAGAAGGATATATGGACCAGTCAAGGACAACGCCACACAGCAATACAGAATTAGAACTAACAGGGAATTACAAGAACTATATAACCAGCCAGATATAGTGAAAATAATAAAGTCAGAGAGATTGAGATGGGCCGGCCATGTTAAAAGACAAGATCAACGTGTCGTCAAGATGGTATGGGAAGAGACCCCGGTAGGAAAGCGGCCGCTAAGAAGACCAAGGATGCGGTGGAAAGACAATATTGCGGCGGATTTACGAAGCCTAAATATCCAGCGACCAGAGGAACTTATGATGGACCGCAGCAAGTGGAGGCAAATTGTAAAGTCAGCGAAGACCCACCCTGGGTTGTAGGCTAGACAGAGAGAGAGAGAGAGAGAGATAGATAGCTAACATAACAACTGGAGATATTAAATTTGAGATTGGAGATAATCCAGCAAATTATCAAAAATTCATTCGTAGATGTTTTGGAAAATAAATTGTTCTCATCAAAATCCTGTAATACGTGTCAAATAAATTTTATATGTTATACAGGGTGTTATGGAAATTACTTATTATATTTAAATGGGTGACTCATAGGGTGTCCTAGAGAAAGTCTACGTACTTTTTTTTTAATCGAATATCTAAATACTAAGGTAAAACCCCTTTTTACCCACATACGTCGCGCCGTCCTATCTGGATTCAGTTAGCAACAATATGGGTCACCAAAGTATACTAACAGTATTGTCAGATCACGCCGCATGTCTCGCCCTTGCTTAGATACCTGCCGCGCGCGACTATCGTTTCTTCAGTATGTTTCGAGACTCGGGAATGGAATGACGCTGTCCAGGGTTCCACGTGCTTGATGTATACGAATTTTAAACGTATTGTGATGTGATTTAAAATTTGTGTGATATACCTATTGTTGGTTCTGTTGCAAAACATACTTTTTGTGTTTTATTTTTTTTATGGATTTTAATTATAAAACGGATTATAAGATCGAAGGTAAGAGAGTATGTACCTTAAAATTGTAATATTTTTTTCTAAAAAGTTTGAAAAAGAAGTGATAACGCGGGTCAAAGACGTCCGGTTGTCAAAAACTGAACACGTGCGTTTACAATTCTGTGTTGCAATATATGACAACACCGCCTCAATAAACTATTGATTGCGAACGTCCTCAGTGGCGGCCACGTAAATTTTCAGATTTCATATAAAGTGTATATTTCGTACAATAATTTAAAGCGCCATTTAAGGTTGTTTTTCTTCAATTTATTTTCATCTCAGGATTTGCCGGTTTAAATATCCATAACACCCTGTATAATAAATTGTAAAATAATTTACGGACGATTCTAAATTGCCAGACAATAGAAATTTATTTTATTAATTTAAATAGCGTCGTTCCGATGTTCAGAAACGGCTGGACATACAATATCCCCATCAGCCAAAATAAATAATGTACCCTTATAAAACGAATTCCCAAGAAGCAACGACTATATCCCAACAATAATTACCAATTCATTTAAACTTTCCAGCCACCACTATACCCAGTAAGTAAAAGATACTCTACGCCGATAATCTTCAAGTTTGCCGCGTCGGGATTAAACTGAAAGTAATTTTCGAAGCTCGGGTAACTGAAGGCCCGTACCAGACAACTTCCAAAAGGTAATTAGAGATCATTAAGCTGTGTAGGAATATCTTACACTCACCTAACTTATGTTTTACGCCAGATAAACAAGTAAGTGAGACATTCGGGCGTCCTATAAGCTCCAGTTTCGGGTTTATCGATTCTTCCCAGCAGTGCGCGCCGCAGAGAACAGAACATCGGGATACCGGAGTAGTTTACGTATAATAGTTGTTTGTTAAATGTCATTGATGTTGCGGATTTAATGCGAATATACGAAGCTTTGATATTATTGTTCGGTTTCAGAATTGCCTAATGTAGCATGAAGGACTTTCGTAAAGACAACAAATGCATTAATACGGAGTGTCAATTTGAATACTTACCACCCTTACACTGAAAAAAATAACTTAGTTAAATTTCAAATACCAATGTATGGAAAAATTATTATATCCCAGACCACGCGATGATACCTTATACAATAAGGGCGTATTTTTATCTACACAGTAGCACTTTAAAATACTAATTCAGATTTAACGGTACTACCAAGAAAAGGAAGCATTTTCCAATGATAGGATGTCACCACCTACAGACCGGTTTCGAACTCTTTCGTTCTCGTCAGTACAGGGTAGGTCTCCGTACCTATCATCAGAGAAGACTCTATACTTCACGCTGTATTATCAACGGTAGTAGACAAAAATACGCCCTTATTGTATAAGGTATAATCGGGTGGTCTGGTAAATAATAATTTTTCCATACATTGGTATTTGATATTGCATCGAAGTTTTATTCTTGTGAAAATATTTTGACAACATTTCATTTAAACTGAATCATTTTTACAATAAAAAATACTTAAATAATGACCATACATTTTAAAATATTTACCTACTGGAGTTATAAATAAATTACTTTCACTATACATTGGTTGTAAAATTTATAATATATCTTAGTAATTACTTGATTTTACTAAATTTATCAGAAATTATAATTGTACTTTTTTATTGTTATGGCACGGATAATAATGAAAATGGTAATTAATACAATATTTTACAAGAAATCGTACAATAAAATCTTTACTATAGTGTTTTTTCCTTGTACATAAATTGGTTGTGTAATTAATACTATATTTTATAGGAAATTTTCCATAGGATTACTATAATAATTTTACTATAGTATTTTTGGCAGACACGTCACTTATTTTGTTAAAGGGGGCGCTTTTAAAGAATACTTGCAGAATTCGTGGTGTAACTCCCCTCGGAGGGGTAGATGTTACCTTTAAAATCTTAAATGGAAATGAGGTCGTTTAAATATATTTTCAATAATACCATAATTAATTGACTCGTCTCAATGTTTTCTGTTAAATTTAAGTTATGGCCTTTTTGTTCAGTGTGTAAGATTTGTAGATTCTTGCGAATAACTTTCTAGATACAAACCACACATTTCAAGATATAAGGAACCTACAAATCTTACACACTGAACAAAAAGGCCATAAATTAAATTTACTAGAAAACATTGAAATTTATTAACATAAAAAATACAGTAATATTAACCTTTTAAACACACAATTAGATCTCGGCAACTCCCCGCTATTAAAATTATTATAAAAATCCCATCTGGCACGTGCATTCTTAGATTCTCTGAATATTGACCCGTTTGTCCCTAATTTAAGTTTATTACGCTATTGTGTCATACAGTATTTATTATACCAAGTTAATATTTTTTATTTTTTTGTACTATAGTTATTGCAGAATTATACCGTTGACTCTTACTGCCATAATTAAACTACCTGATTAAACCCTCTTGTATACGCTTTAACCTCTTCAAAGCTCAATAAATGGGATCAGGGCCGGCTTGAAAACGTATACCACACCACATGATTTATTTTTATAATTTAAAATAAATAGATAGGTATTTGTAGTTTTAGGTTATAATAAATGTAAAATAATGATAACAATTAATGATAATTGAGAATAATATAATTTAAAAGTATAACTATTAGTATAACAAGTACAATTTCCATTCCCGTAAACGTTGAGATTCCATTAATGTTTGTCTTTTATCAATGCTTCGGTATTTAAAACCCATTTTACGCAATATTTTCCTAAGGCTTGAAAGGCTACAAGAGATATTTGTTTCGTCTTTAATCAGCCGCTCTTTGAGGGAAATCAAAGTGGGTACAGTTTGTGCCTCATACATTTGTTAAATCTTTCTTCTTAATAAATCCATGTCATTTTCGTCAATTCTTCCATCGAATTAAAATTTCTACTCAACAACGATGATACACATTTTTAATTATTAGTTTGGCATCGGTAGATAAATGCTTTCTTTTAAAAATTACACTTGAAGATGCCGCTCCCTTATCAGCACAATGCCAAGGACGCCACATGCTACCACTAATAAGCCTAACAAAAAATTACTCGCCGGAAAACCACTAAAGATTAAAATTATTAAAAATCACTTTGTATTTATATATGCATCAGGCATAGGTATAAATTAAATTTGTATACCTGGTCCGGCTCTGCTCGAAAAGGTTTTAAAATTTGGGATTTCCTTATTTATTATATGGTCGAAGGGATAATGAGGTTTTATTGCAGTCAGAAGATCAACGGTATAATTCTGCAAATACTATACCTATATTATATGTATATACTTAGTTTGGGTTCACTCTCGTATGAGCGTTTTGAAGATGTAGTTGTACTACGAAACGACCCTAACGCCAAAGCTATTTAATATAGTGACAAATAACAAAGTAAACTTTAGCTTTATTTTATATATTTAATACCATAATTTATAATTATTTTTCGAGTACCAGTTTGCAAGAAATCTTGTTCCAAAAATGCCTCTAATTATTCTACTAGAAACGGAGTCAACACAATAATGTTTTTTTTAATAATAAGCGTAAAACCATAAATGTCAGTACAGGTACGTTAAATTTATTTTTGGAAAGTGATTTCTTGGAAAGTACTACTCAAAAAATAATAAATTAGGGTTATAGTAAATAATAATAAAGCTGTAAACTAAAATTTTCAGAAACTTATGGTTAGATAGAATACTTTTTCAGTTCCCCTGGTTGCATTGAAAATTGTTTATTCGGGTTTGTTAAATTTCAAAATTATAAAAATATATATATAATTAATTAAATTAGTTATCTTAGTTATAACGAACTAAAAACTAAAACATTTTCTCCATCAGTTTGTCAAAAGATAAGTGTATAATTAAAGAACTGCAATAATAAATTCTGGCTTATGGCCGAGCTGTAAGTACCGCTTCCGAAAGTTTTATGGTGAAAAATGGCGTATTTTTCTTAAACGCTGCAATTATGGCAAAATATTTCATCGTTTTGAAGAAATATGCCCGAAAATGTGTTTAGAAACTTACAAGATAACGGTATTCTTGCTAGTTTTCTTTCGAGTTGGGAATTATCGAAATAAATAATAATTATGTTTTCGCCAGAGTTATATATTTTATCTTTATTTCTCTTCCCTATAGCAATCAAACAAGATACTTATGGTTTTTTTGATATAATAAAAATTTAAAATTTTAATTTGTTTATAATTATAATCTCCTCGTACAACGTGTCAATTTTTCAATGGTTTTACGTTAAAAATAAAAATAAATATATATTTATTTAGCACCTGGCTTGTAATAACAAATTACAAAAAAAAACTAACAATAATATTATTATTATTAATATTAGTTATAATGCTGACCACCTAATATTGTAATTATGAAGGTTTTATCGTTTGTTTATGCCGCAATCAGAATTTTTTCTAGTTCTCCTTGTTTTTTATATACGGGATGTTTTTGAAAATTTGACAGTTGGGGACACCCCCCATATTTCGGTTACCCTGTAACTTATCAAAAAGAAGTAAATTATTCTCTTTTCAGTTTTTTACGTAGAATCCAGTGACATACTCAGATTTTTTCTTCGTTCAAGAAAGAAACAAATTTGCTTTTTTTAAATTGGTCACCATTTATATATTTTTTAATAATGTTATTTAGTTCGCAACAGGCTTCTCAGAATATATAATGCTCTATATTTAGTCATCATATTATGCCCGAAATGATTGAATCGGGGGCAAGAATTTGTGCAAGGCCCATTTGTAGTCAGAGACCACGCCCAAATGTTGCTAAATTTGGTCAAGAATTTATAGTAAATACTAGAAAAAACCGATGCGTTGAGGTGTAACAATTGCTGAGGAAGCTAGCCTCCATTGCCTCCTTCGAGAAGTCGCCACTAGATCCAGGTACTAATGTGGAGTGGCTATTGAACAATACGTATACCTACATATTTAGCACCAAACAATTATTTTTAATGGATAATGAAATTTCCGCAATTCCCCAAAAAAGCGATTTTTTTAACATCCTCCTTAGAAGCTGATCGGTGAAATAGTTTTTGGGGCCCCGCACAAGAACCCGAAGGGGGGGAAGCCCCCAAAACCTTGCCCCACAGGGGCTATTTCCCCCTCTGTCCCCCGGTAGTTGCGTCCCTGATTATAACCTGTATAACAACAAATTTTTTCGAATTTTTTGCAAGTTCGACAATCAAGAAATATAACAATGAAAGTATCCACAACTTGACAAAAAAGTTATCGAAATTAATGCAAAGATTATTTGAGTTTGAATTTTTTGTATTTACAGTGAAACCTCTCATAACGGACACCTCCGATAAGCGGACATCTCGATTAAGCGGACATTATTTTATAGTCCGGAACTAGGTATATGAAATTCCATGAAAATCAACCTCTCGAAAGGACTTCGCCGAATGAAAGTATGTGTGATTCCCCGACGGCAGTCCGCCGTTTATTTGTGAGTTGTAAGGTTAAAATCATAACAACGGTACAAAAATGTCGCGTTTTGAGTCTGAAAGAGAATATTGATGTTGTGGAAGTTTATAATTTGATAACAATGATTTGGGCGAGTTCATTAACATTGATAGCAATGTGCTATTAGAAGATGATAGTGACCCCATTCCTACCGATTATGTAGTCCAAACTGAAACCACATCACTATCTGACGACTCTGATGAAGAAGTTGAATGCAGTAATCAAACAAATGTCATCAATTAGCAACAAGCCATTAGTATGGTAAAGGAATTATAAGAGTATGCAAAGAATAGAGGTGACTCTACAGCAATGTAATTGTTATCAGACTTGGAATCACATTTTCTAGATTGCAAGTATAAAACGCAAACACGTCAAACTACGTTATTAGATTTTTTGAGTACTACATCCTAACTAAAACTAGTGTATTTTTGCTATGTTATGTTTATTTGTACATACATATACATAGTAATAATTTTGCATTTACATATTACCTAATAACAAATTTCCCATGGGCGGACACCTCTATTAGGCGGACACATTTAGACGGTGCCGTAGGTGTCCGGTGTATATACCTCAGGTAGAGTAGTCACTTGACTATTAATTATTTCTAGAAGGTATTTACTTGAAAAATGTTTTTCGGCTCAATTATGTCATTATTTTTCTTTACTTTGCAGGAAAACTGCCAAAATTACGTCCGGATAATGGCGAAGACTGCCCAGGGTCGTTTGTTACTCTGCGGTACGAACGCTTTTAAACCCATTTGCCGTGAATACAACGTTCTTAACAGGAATTACTCCGTCGAGAAAGAGAAACCGGGTCAAGCTGTGTGCCCCTATGATCCACATCATAACTCAACGGCGATTTATGTCGGTAAGTATGTGTGTTATTATTAAATCAGCTTTGTTTTTTTAGAAAATAAGCTCGGCGGGAAGAATTCAGTGATTTATGGGAGTGGAAGCCTCCGGGCTGCGTGACCTTAATGTTTTATATTTAAGGTTCCTTATAAAGACCTTAAGCGGTCTACGCTCCCCTATGTTTCATATTTTTTCATACATTTTAGTAGATTTTTGAGGCTATAGTATGTTAATGGGCATTGGCGGGTCTTCCACAGGAGCACATGCGCACGTGCACCCCCAAATCGAATAAAAAATATTAATTTATATTCATTGAATATTATTTATCGTATAAAGTCCGACCCTCCCTAATATTTTATCGTACCGTCAACCAAACTGTATATTATAGGCTCACGATCCGGCAACCGTGCCTCGGTCGAGGTTAATGACGATTAAGACGAGACTTACTCGCTTGTGCGATTAAGTAGGCGGGGCATAATGCAGTTTCTCTGTAGTAACAGGTGGCGGGAGACGGCGGGGGATAGCGGGGCTATGGCGATTTAACATGGGAAAGGCGCACAATTTTAGTGTGATTTAACGCAGACCACAAAGGGTAAATCTAGGGACTTTATTAGAAAGTTTAAAAATGAAATATATGAAAAAAAAAATTATAGAGGGTATTCCAAACTTTAATGAGGCTGTTGTTGATCAATTTTCCACAATTAAAAACCGAATAACGGACTTTACGTTTAAGCACTATACACACTAAGAAAACCTTTCTAATTTTCCAAAAGTTGTATTTCCTTGTGTAAAATTAAAAAATAAATAAAAATATGTTGTACCTAACGCATTTTCTTATTACTTCTTTTCTTTCTACATTTAAAACGCCTAGAAAGTAATTGTTTGGTCGTTAATAAAATTTTAAAAATAATTTCACTATACTTGTGAACAAACCCCTCTATCATAGGTCACGAGCCGCCACTGTTAATGGGATAACTACTACCCACAATTCTAGTTCATGAGTTTGATATCCAACCAAAATCCATGGGGCTTTCACGATCAATAAAAACTTTTCCAACGAATCCCAAAAAGGGATGTGTTTTTATCCTAAGAACGAATATTTCAAGTTAAATTAATTTGCTTCGCTCTGAAGAAAAAACTGCAAAATAATCAATTATATTGTTCCAAACAGAGCTATTGTTTCAGCGCATCTACCTGTCTACATAATTAGTCCCAATCAATGTATCTCAACAAAAATTTATGTTTGGAAATCTGTATCGTATTCATAGAAGATAAATAATTATTATGTGTTATTAGCCCGGCTAGAAGAAACCCATATACCTACACTTCAAACTTGATTTTCTCGCGAACTGATCGATTTCGCAAATTTTTTTTTTGAACTGTAACTTTTTTCTTTGGTAATTGCGCTGTGATAGAATTTTTTATTCAGATCTCAGTTTTAGGCTTATACAGGGTGCAAAAATGAGAATAGCTGCTTATGTTAAATTTGAGACACCCTGTAGGAAGTATCAGCAACAACGGGCGTATGATGAAATCATACTGTAGCCTCATGTTTTCTAAACATTTTGTTCTTTTCTCTGATATCTGTAACGTCAAAGAAAATACACAGTTTTATACCAGAACATGTTCTGCACAGTGCAACATACGTGAAACAACTTTATTTAATGGAGGCTCTGTGATGTTTTGAGCTGGGATTTCCTTAACAGCACGGACGGATATCGTACCTTCACGTAGAGCTTCTTTAAATAGCGAAAGGTATATCAGTGACATTTTGTATGAGCACATTGTCCCTTTCGCTCCGTACATTGGGAATCATTTTTTACTAATGCACGATAACGCAAGACCTCATGATTCGTGTTTGTTCGGGTTTGTTCGATTCGATCTCTAAATTGGCCACCGCGCAGTCCCGATTTGAATCATATAGAGCACTATGGGATATTATTGGTAGGCCACTGAGACAGCATCAACCGCTCCTGCCAACCTGGAAGATGTCCAAATAATGGTTACTGATATTTTGAATGGACTTGGCCAAAATAAAATATCCAATTTAATATCGAGTATGCCGAGGCAATGTGAAGCAGTCGTTAGAAGTAGAGGTGGGAACACGCGATACTAATGTACTTTTTTTGCTATTTATTGTTAATTATTGTTAGTGATAATCTGAGTTTAGTGTTGTCAAAATGTTATTTTAATTTAAAAAAACATGTTCTGGCATAAAACTGTGTATTTTCTTTGATATTACAGATATCAGAGAAATTTAAGAAGCAAAATGTTTAGAAAACATGAGGCTACAATATGATTTCATCATACACTCGTTGTTGCTAACGCTCCCTGGTGTCTCAAATTTAACGTAAAAAAACTATTCTCATTTTTGCACCCTGTATAAGCCTAAAACTGAAATATGAATAAAAATTCTCAATTACCAAAGAAAAAGCTACAATTCAGAAGAAAAATCAGCGAAATCTATTTATCGGTTCGCGAGAAAATCAAGTTTGAAATTGAGCATAATTTTTGGTTGTGCGTTATTTTTGCTGCAAATGTATGTGGAAAAATAACTATTCGACAAGCGGGTTTTAATGTTTTACTTTCAATAGTTAAGACAAGATTATAATAAAAATAAAGTGTTTTTGTATTGATAATATAATATTTTAATAATTTTATTCTTCGTAAACATTTTTATAGCTTTCTTGAAGATGGTATATGTTAACGGAATGATATTCCTATGTAAATTCCCTTAAAATGCTTTAAATCTTCGCCTGAGTTCCTTCGTATGATTTTTTTAAATCTCATAATGACGATATTGTTTGTGCGATGTAGATATCTGTATTATTATTAAAAGTTACTTATTTTTATAGAAAAAGTTTCTAATTCATGAGAAAGAACTGACAATATGTTATTAAACGAAACGAATTTACTAAATTGCAACTATTGTTTGCCCAGTTTTGTTTTAACGTTTCCGTATGAAGAGCAAGGGGAGAGAAACTATGCTCAAACAACAATTTATATTAAATGAAAATTAAATTAATACATTTAAACATAATAAGTTATTTCCATAACACCCTATATATACAGGGTGTCCGGGAACATGTGGGAAATCTCCCGGATATGAAGAAAACACGTGAAAAGAATACTATAGGTTCATATAAACTTCTTTCGTATCGGCCTCCTCTTCGGAGATATGGGCTCCCAAAGAGCACCAATAGAATCAAGTTTTTTACACATAATTATTGAACCACCTGGTATATTTCAATTATTTTTTAATATGATGTATACCAGGTAAGACCCGTCAAATTACTACCCAAGAAACTGTTGTGAATTACTCACAGCTGCAGGGACGGACTAGCTGTAACACTCATGGGCCCATTTTTTTTACGCCCTGTATGATGAGAACTTTGGACAATGTTTTTTACATACCTTTAACTATTGGCTAAAAATTAAGTACTCTTTATTCATGTCGCTAATCCTAACCGTTTTCGGAAAAACGGTATTTTAATTATATCATGTATTTGGCGTATTTCAATAAAAGATACATCTTTGTTCCGATCAAATATTCAACCTTTAAAATAATTAAGCTTTTTCATATTTAACCCGTGAGAAGTTATAGGACTCAGTGTGAAAACGGTTAGGATTAGCGACATGAATGAAGAGTACTTAATTTTTAGCCAATAGTTAAAGGTATGTAAAAAACATTGTCCAAAGTTCTCATCATACATCATAAATAAATGGGCCCATGAGTGTTGCAGCTAGTCCGTCCCTGCAGCTGTGAGTAATTCACAACAGTTTCTTGGGTAGTAATTTGACGGGTCTTACCTGGTATACATCATATTAAAAAATAATTGAAATATACCAGGTGGTTCAATAATTATGTGTAAAAAACTTGATTCCATTGGTGCTCTTTGGGAGCCCATATCTCCGAAGAGGAGGCCGATACGAAAGAAGTTTATATGAATCTATTGTATTCTTTTCACGTGTTTTCTTCATATCCGGGAGATTTCCCACATGTTCCCGGACACCCTGTATATACTTTAGTCCATCTATAGGATAGATGTTTGCAATAATGAATATACACCAAATTTTATTTAAGTTAAATTATTGTTTCGTATCGGTATATTCCTAACGTTTTCCTTCAATTCAATAACTCTTCTATTAAACCCCCTTCCCACATCATACAGCTGCTATAGCCTAACCACTTTTCATCTTACACCTGCGTCTTGTGGTTTGTCATATTATAGCTGTCTCGCCATGCTAACTTAATTATTACGTCGCCTTTACCTGGCTGTCTATGTCTGAATGGGGATAATTAATTGATCAGCGGCCCCTTTATTAATCTAAATAATTGTGTAAACACATAATTATTGTGTAAATTGGCAATAAAAAAGGTGTTGCCTTAGAAACTCCTCATACTATAAAGAATGATTGGAAATGCCACATAGCGACAATTGATTGATATAACGCCAACTAAACCAAACGAACCCGAAGAAAGGTAACCAATTGGTTTCTAGATATGCCAAGAAAACAAATTTGTTATAGTTCTTATAAACTGATTCTGATGATTAAATTCTATGTAGCAAAGTACTTTCGGGTCTATTAAACTATTCGTACACACGAATTTGATATCGTTACTATTTTTTTCTACAAGTATACGTTTTTTCTAGTAATTTTCAATAAAAAAAAATTGCGGGATGTACAGCAATTTTTAAGAACTTAATGGATAAAAAATAGCAATTTTATGGTGATAACCACAAAAATGTTAGCGTTGTCTGATTTTCGTTTTTATAACGGAAAGAAGGTTTTGTAAATGTTGAACGAGGTGATACGGACCTCGCTGCATTCGGCCCCCATATATCATTAAAAACATCCCCCACATACAACACGAGAAAATAGAACTGCTCTTGGCAACTCTGCAATGTAACGTCAAACTTGTCTTTCCCTTTCTGCAACAGAGCTGCCACTATTGTCTACATTGTAGGAAAAAATCAATGCATAAGGGTCGATATCGATACATGCATCGAATAATATTGTAAGTGACAAATCGTATTCTTAGAGGAAAAGACATAAAAGTTTTGGTATATTATTGTTCCATGATACTACAGGCAAAATTCCAAAATAATCAGATACAACTGGGATGAAAGAGGCATTTAAAAGAAAAATTAAGCTAAAACCCAAATTTTAGGTTGTAAACTTAGAAATTTATTTTGAACTCTGAAATTGGTCAAAATGTCACTTACAATGTTATTCGATGCATGTATCGATATTTGAAAGTCGCTCACTGTTCATCCAACACAAGTTTGACAGCATATTAAAGTTCTCTTTAACTTTCATATCACGGAATAGATCTTTAAGGTCGTGGTAATCTTAGTGCCTGTTCTCACCAAAGCAACTGTCAACCGCAACGCAACTGCAACGCGACCGCAACTTCAGTTAAGTTGCTCATGCGTTCCCACTGGAATCGAAGCAACCGCAACGCAACTGCAACGCGACCGCAACTTCAGTTGAGTTGCTCTTGCGTTCCCACTGGAAGCAACTGGTTTAAAGTCTCTTTTGACATGAGCAAAATGTCGTCTTCGTTAGCTAAAGATATAGCCGCAACACACTTGCTCGTTAAAAACCATAAAAAAAACTGAGCGACAATTTTAGGTTAACCCTTTTTATATCATAAATTTGAGACATAGTTCTTACGAGTGGTGGCACAGGAATTAATTAATGATCCGGTTAAATTCCATAGGTTTTACCGAATGAGCCACAAAAGTTAAATATTTTGCTGTCTCGTCCGCCATGACACAGCGATTGGAAGCAAGTGACGACGGCCACGCGGTAGGCCGGGCAACTCATAAGCAACTAGTTGCTTTGCAGTTGAGTTGCCTTAAGTCAGTCAGAACACGCGTATTTAAACATTAGTGCTGTGTCGCGTTGATGTTGCGTTGTGGTTGCGTTGCGTTGATGTTTAAAACATCGTTTTTTTTTAGGTTTACCTTAATGTTAAGGCTACCTTAGCTAAGACTTAACTTAAGGTAACATTCAAATATCGGCCCTAAGATACTAAAATAAATACTCTGTCACTATAATACCGCGTTGACATCATTATTTATAACATCTTTAACAAATTTAGAATCTCAACGACAATAGATTTTATTCGTTGGTGGTAGTTTCAGCGATGCACTTATGTTAGGCCTCGCTGAGTGGTAACATTAGAAACGATAGTTTATGAGCTACCTTATGGAAGCGCAAAAACGTATTGTAAACATTTTTTTCATCGCGGTAACTGTTATTCATAAATACAGAATTTTAACTAAAACTTAAACTTTAATGATGTAGCAAAATGCTAATATTTGCCGACTTGAAGCAGTAAAAGTAAATAGCCGTCAAGTGACTAGCTCAAGAAAAAACAATCATTCAAAAAAAACATAAATTTCGGCCTAAAAACGTCAGTTTTTTATAAATGTATTTTTCGGCTGAAATGTGTTGTATATAAATTAAACATTAGTTTTTTTTAGCTCCCAAACTTTTTAAGCCTAAGACAGCCTTAAGCAAAAATATAAATCACTCGGCTAAAAGGATCGTCTCGATTGTGGGGACGAAAATATTTTGCTAAAACAAAAAATGTTCACCTAAAAGTATTATTAATGTGTCTGCAAGGCTTAGGACATTTTTTTCGGTTAAAAGCTTTACGTCCTTTAAATGAATAAATTCATATGGTTCTTATGGCGGAAAGTTCGCTCTAAATTTTTTGAAATACGTTTTTCATTTCATAGGATTTTTAAATTCAAATACAGTTATAGTCTTTCTAAATAAATAAACACAACACACAGAAAAAAATCCGTAAAGCATAATTAAATAAATCGTTTACCTGACCCATATACAGGGTGTTGCCTAACCTCTCTGAAAAAACGAAGGAGGTGAATCCTCACCTTATTTTAAGACGAAAATATTGTATAAAATTTTTTCGCATGTCGCTTCGTTTTCGAAATACAGGGTGTTAAAAAATATTGTATTTTTCATTTTATTAATTAATGCCTAACGATATTCTAATGATATGTGTTAAACATAAAGGATTTGAGCACTTTACTTTGGGTCAATTTTAAATTTTACAATTAATTCATTATTCAAAGAGTAGATTCAGATAGTAGATTCGTGCCAGTCCCGAAATTTTCCAACACGTAAGAGACAATTTATCACGTCGTGTACATGGGTGTTTACTGGCCCATGGAGGGCATTTGCAGCAATTTATTTGACTTTTGTTCATATGAGTTCATTATTCAAAGTTTTTAAATCATATGCATTATCAAATCATTGACATTAATTAATAAAATGGAAAATACAATATTTTTTTAACACCCTGTATTTCGAAAACGCAGCGACAATATGTGAAAAACTTTTATACCATATCTTCGTCTTAAAATAAGGTGAGGATTCACCTCCTTAATTTTTTCAGAGAGGTTAGTATAATGTGTATAATTAATTTGAATACGGAAATATTTGAGTTATGTCAAGTTGACTTAACGAAGTTAATAAATTTAATGGAAATGTTCTATCTATTTAACCTATATTCAAGTGCCTTAAATGAATAACCATTTATCTTGAATACATTAAAAAAGTATTTTTGTATACATTTACTTACCTTTATCATAATACCTGCAATTATAGATTTGGTATGGTGATTATATGTAGCTAAGGCAAATAAAGTATGGAGAGAAATTTTCCTCAGTTTTTACAAGGTGTATATCATAATATGCTTATTTTCAATACTTTTCGGCATATTTTAATTTTTCTCTATTTTTCATTGTTCATATCCTAGATTTACGTTATAACGTCATAGATGCCGTGGAAATTAAAAAAACTCTATAGTTCCCAGGACAAAATCAAAAGAGGTGTATTTTCAAAACATGTAATCTAATAAAAAGGAAATAGAAATAAATAACAAATAACAACAAACTTGTGGCAAAGAATATTTACAATCATTATGTTCTCTATTTTTTAATTATTTCGTAATAAATTATATGACCCGACCCGAACAACCCCCCCCCCCAACAAACACCCTGTATTTCGAAAACGAAGCGACATGAGAAAAACTTTTATACCTCATTTTCGTCTTAAAATAAGGTGAGGATTCACCTCCTTTATTTTTCAGAGGGGTTAGGAAACACCCTGTATATTTAATCATTATATTATGTTTGGCTTTACTCTCCTGCGCATAAATGGTGATACTGTTCTGCAAACATTTCGTATTCTATCCTCCACATCTTGTTTGGTTATGGGAGGATAAGCCCGAAGAAAAAATCTAGTGGGGTCAGATCACGAGATTGAGGGGGCCACTGAATGAATCCACCTCGGCCGTTCAATTTTTGTAGATAATGTCCGTTTAAGCATTGTCCGTTTTGTTGAATTGCTTCTGAAAGGCCTCTTATATAAAATAAGAAACTTTCCTATTTCAGTATTAAGTATGTCAAAGTATTGAGAGTACCTATACTTTTGTTGTTTCATGGCAACTATGACATGATAACATAAATGTAGGTAATGAACAATGAAAAGTTGCGAAAAATTTGTCGGAAAGTATTGAAAATGATCATATTATATACTAAACAAAAGTTAAACAGAATTACATATTCTATCAGAGAAAAATAAACTATACAGTGAGTGCTATTTAAAAAAAACCGAGATTTTTAGTTTAAAGTTACTGAAATTCAGAAATTTATTTTGAACACCCTGTAAAAGCTGAGGTAAATTTGTTCCCACAATTTATTTGTCTAGGTCCATGTAATCTCCATACCAAATATGAATCCATAATTTGCGAAGGTTGTGTAGGTATTAACAATTAAATCTAACGCTGAAAGCATTTTTCTGAAAGATTGAAAATATTGGGAAAACAATAAGATTTAGATATATAACATTATATGCAGGGCATTCGGAAATGATGAGCAAAAAATTAGGGGATAATTCTAGACCGAAAATAAATGCTACCTTTTCCTATAACATTTTTTCGAAAATTTATTATTAACGGAGTTACAGGGTGTGTAAAATTCTATTTGCTGTTTTTTTTTTTGCAATACCTTTTGCCACGCTCATAATATTTTGACGAAATCTCGTATATGGGGCTTTTAATGATCTGTACAACTTTTGTATTTCGAATTTTTATCTAATTCTTAACGTAAAGGAGAAGAGGGACTCACCCTGTATAGCTAAATGATTCTGTAGCCCTTTTGCTCCATACTTCGCTTTTTGATGTGTCGTAAATGCTGTTATGCAACTTTTATGTAGCATTCCCGCTTCTGGGGAGGGGTACTGTCCCCCAGTAACCCCCCCCCCCCATCCACGGCGGTGGATCTCTTTTAATGGTTGTACGAATGTTCTCAATAAAAATTTCTAGAGGTTGAAGCTGAAAATATTTGCTGTGAGAATATCCTTACCTTTATTTTAATAAAGAAAGAAATTATTTTTTAATTATTACCTTTCCTCTGTATGAACCGTATTTAAAAGTAGATATTACTTATGTCTCTCTTAGAAAAACTCTATTTATTTAAACCGTCAAATTTATTTTAAGCATACTAAAATACATTTTATTTGCTATTTTCGTTGTATTGTGTAGCCGAAAGCTGGCGTTTCCGGTTACATAGTGTACATTTAAATATTATTTGTCGATTTTAAATTAATAGGAAATATAACAAGCAAAATAATTAAAATAAACACGAGTAGTACCGCGTTTTCAATTTAATTTATTTTATATTTAATGATAAATCGGCGGAAATTAACCTGTGGCAACGGAAATCAACTTTTGCGGGAGAAACGGTGTAGATTATCCATAGTTATTTTATATTTTCCAAAATATATATTTTATGACGAAAATACGTTGAAATAAAAAAAAAAAAAAAAAAAAAGGAAAGAAATGATGTGACAATCGACTTAAATCGATGATTTCATTAAGACCCAATTTTTTAAAACTGTTTTAAACCTAAAACACAAAAAAGTATTTGCCTTACGAGTAATTATTCCATCATAGCAGTATTCTTTCTATTATTTTCCAAATTATCAACAATATACAGGGTAGGGTGTCCTATTTTCGACACTTTTATAGAGTATCTCCGTAATTGTTAGTGCTATCACAAAAGTAATGTAGGTGTCATGTGCTCTTTTTGGGCCAAACTTAAAATGGGAAATTCAAAATTTGAAAATTTTCGTTCGATACGGGGGAAAATCAAAAAATTGACAATTTCAAAATTACCCTATATTTTCCTAGTTAAAAGAGATACAGAAAAATATTTTATACATAAGTTTATTTATACTGATTGTTGAATAATCTGCCGTTTTCAGAATAAGTATACAAGGTCAGGTATAAATATAAAAAGTTATCAGACCTAACCTCATTTTTTTAAATGAAACACTATATACAGTACAACTTCGATAGTCCGGGCAGATATCGTTCCGGCATATGTCCGGACTATCGAGGTGTCCGGATTACTGGAGTTACTTAAAAAAAATTATTTTGAAAATGAAAACAACTCAGAATTTGTCAAAACCGTAGTGTTTATTATAAAATCGAATACCTACATATTCTTATAAAATAGAACGAAAATATACAAAATCTCAAAAAAGAATTTCTACATACATACGTACATACATACACATGTATGTCCTAACATAATATGCACATAATACATATACATAACGTGTGTAATTAATCTGCGGAAAAATCTACCTTTTTAAAAAATAGTTCTCTATTTTAGTTTGAATCACTTTTGATGTAATGATGATGATCAATTGCTTTTTCCTTGAGCCTTTTCAGGAGCAATATATCTTCCATGGGAAGATTGTTCTCTTCAGCCCACCTGATAGTTAATGAGAATGCGTTGACAGCGTGTGAATGTTTCACTCTCTCTATATTTACATCATCCTCTGATTCAGAAGGTCCTTCTACATTTTCAATATTGCTCCCTAATGCATCTTGGATAAGCTCTTCTTCAGTTAAATCAATGACATATTCTTTTTCTCCCACAGCCCATTTCGTAATGTCCTCACTGTTTATACTATTATCTGGATCAATGATCCTTAAAGATTCGGTAATTTTTTTCAAATCTTCTTGACTTATTGGACAAAGTTTCTTTTGAAGCTCTGAGAGTGGAATATTTTCGTCATCGGATTCTTCTCGTTCCGTAATTTCAGGCCACAATGGTGTCCAACTTTTTTTAATATTTTTTGAAGTTATGGTCCTCCAGGATTGATCAAGATTGTTCACTGCATCTTTTAAATTAAACTGCTTCAAAATGGTTATAATCTCTTCACCCTTATGTAAAATAATATTATTAAGAAGGCGTTTCCTATAGGACACCTTTATATTTTGAATGAGATTCTGATCCATAGGCTGTAAAATTGCAGTACAGTTCGGTGGCAAAAACATAATTCTGAAGTTTGGATCGGTATTTACTTCCTCTACAGATGGATGTCTATTGTCTATTAGTAACAGAGCTTTAAGCGGCTTGTTAACCGTTGTTAAAAATTTTTTGACTTCAGGTATGAAACATCTTTTGAACCATTCCATAAATAATGGTCTCGTCATCCATCCTTTGGTAGACGCCTTGTATACGACTGGTAGTGAACTCTCATTTTTAAATGCTCGTGGATTTGCCGCTTTCCCCAAGACTAACAGTGGTAACTTATGGGATCCCGCCGCGTTACAACATGGCATAAATGTTAAACGATCTTTTGATATTTTTCGACCTGGTGCTGATTTTTCATCTCGATGAACCCAAGTGGTATCAGGTAGAGTTCTCCAAAAAATTGCCGACTCATCAGCATTATACACTTGTTCGCTGCATAATTCCATATCTTCAACAACAGATCGAAATGTTTCTTGAAACGGTTGTACAGCGGCAACATCACTAGAAAGTTTTTCGCCGCAGACTTTCAAGAAACGAACTCCGTGCCTTAGCTTGAATTTATCCAGCCACCCAGAACTTGCTAAAAAATCCGTTTTCCCTGTTATTCGTTCGTACAAGTTTTTAGCTTTTGCTCGTAAAATTTCTGATGAAATAGGTACATGCGCACTGCGTTGTTGTAGAAACCAATTATACAATGCGACTTCAACTTCAGGATGCTCTGCTTTTCTAATAACTTTCCTTTTGCCTGCAAAGATACACCGAATAAAGTAAATTCGTTAAATAGTATTTATATTTATTGGTATTCCTACCTGTCCCCTGAAATGATTTTGATATAAAAGTCCTAATTTTGTGCTTGTTCTTCTTTATATCAAAAACTGTAGATTTTGGAACAAGAAACTTCTTTGCAATTTGACGTGTACTTTTCCCCTCATCAAGGCAATCTAATATTTTAGATTTTTCTGCTAGTGTAAGTGTTTTATGTACTCTTTTGCTTGGAGCCATTATGTGCGTCTAACAAACTTAAAAACCAAATGCAGAATGATAGACGCCGCTCGCGGTACTCGCAAAAGTTAAAGTAAGTAATTTCTGCCTGTTCAGACAGGAAAATTCTTGTTCTGTAGCGTTTTAAGTATCTAATATTTCGTGTCCGGATTACAGAGGCGAAATCCACAAAATGCCCGAATAAAAAAAGAGTGCCCGGATTACTAAAGTGTCCGGGCTAGCGAGTGTCCGGACTATCGAAGTTGTACTGTATATATATTTTAATCTAAAAAGATACTATTTTAAATTCTCCTTTCAAATATATAACACACCATGGATGATATTGGATTCCTAGGCGATTTATTAAACTTTATTACTTTAAACCGTAGTAGACCAACAAAAGCTAATGTCCTAGAAACAACTATGTTGACTATTAACATTTAACATCAATTTCATTTTTACATCTTCATTTGCGAAAATGACCTATCAACATTTTGAAAAATTTGATGTCATATCAGTTTATATTGAAAGTGAAACAAACGAAGAAATGGCGCAAATTGTATACTTTGTTCGCTATCCGGAAAGATGGTAACCATTTAAGGACATATTCCGAACATTTGCGATGATTCCCGCTATATTTTACCTTAATCTGATTATTTTATTTCGTTTCAAAGTAATAAAGTTTAAATAAATCGCCTAGGATACCAATATCATCGATGGTGTGTTATATATTTGAAAACAGAATTTAAAAAAATGAGGTTAGGTCCGATCATTTTTTTACCTCACCTCGTATACTAATTGTGAAAACGGCAGATTACTCAACAATCAATATAAAGAAACTTCTGTATGGAACATTTTTCTGTATCTCGTTTAACTAAGAAGATATAGGGTAATTTTGAAATTGTCAATTTTTTGATTTTCCCCCATATCTCTTAGCGAGCGAAAATTTTCAAATTTTGATTTTACCGTTTTAAGTTTGACCCAAAAAGAGCACATGACATCTACATTACTTTTTTGATAGCGCTAACAATTACGGAGATACCTATAAAAGTGTCGAAAATGGGACACCCTGTACCTACATATTTTAATATAATACAGGTTCTTGTGGAAATAGCTTATAATAGTTACATGGGTGAATCATGGCTACATCCATTTAGCGGATTTTACCCCTTAAATTTTCGGCTTGTTATGAGATGATTTTACAAAACAAGGTTATATCAGTAACAAATGTCCATAAATACTCACCGAAAGAACAAAAGTACGATGAAATAGCTCTGAAAAGAACTGTTTTAGGATTAAATTCAACAAAAACACAAAAACTTATAAAAACCAATTAAGATTGACACTTGATTGATACATCAAATTGATCAATATAGGAACTATGAGTAAACAGCTGGCAAAATGGCTAAAAATCAATATTCAACTACGATTGTAACTTTTGTCTTTGTCTAACCCGTTATTGAATTCAAAACGTATGGCAGATCTCCGCAGACGCTCTATTTTGTTTTCATTCACTTTTGTCTCAAATTAATAAAGATTGAATAAAGATTGCTATACCTACAGTGGTCCTTACGATTTAAATTTGAGCAATTACTTTTTCTTAAGATTATTTCGTAGATGTCTTAAAATTAGCTAACAAAAACTTTAATTCCATGGCACCTAGATGGTGTGGTTTATCGACTTGAATAAAGGGTACCTTTTTGAATTACATCCTTTTTCCAATAACTGTCAGAACAAAAAACATATGCCAAACTTACATTTGAATTTCAGGTACAGTGGCCTCTAGTGGCACAGTAAAGAAACATTTTTATAATAGAATTATAAAAGTCATTAAGTCATTATTTATTGTGAAATGAGTTTAAATAAAGTGTTTGCTCGGGTTTGTTCGGGTTTGTTATTTTGAATTAAGTTAGTTTGAATAAAAGGCATAAATGAGACAATGGATTCTTGGGATTTCGGTTTTCGTAACGAATAATAGGTGGAGAACTTAACTAGTTTTGTGATCGCTCGAACCAAAAACCGCTGGATTACTCGATTATTGAAATGACCGACATCGCTCGATTATTAAAAAAACCGCTCGAGTTATCAATTCAGGCGAAAACCGTCGCTCGTCACTTATTATCTTTCACTCGATACCCGAGCTTCGCTTGACGCCGGCGGAAATGTACCGCTGTAGTGTGATCGAGTTAAAAAACTGTTCGTATATTCTAACAGTTTTTCGCTCGATACGAAATACTCTAGTTATAAATTCAGGCGAAAAACCGAAAATCATCGCCGGTCACTTGATTTGATACCCGACCTTCCATCTACGCACCGCACCACCCGAACCGTGCCGATTGGCGATGTGCGAGTTTGACGCTGAGAAGGTAACCACGACATACGTCTTTCTTAAAGGCACATAAACGAGAAGGTGCATATAAAAAAAGTATGGCAAATCCCTTAGTGGAGTCATCGCGACATGGGTTTTGTTTTGACTGGCTAGCCAGCGGCGATTGTAAATTCTTAAAAAATTAATTAAAAACTTACAAAAACAACCCCTGGTGTTTTATCAACACATTCTTCTTCTGAGTCATAAAAATTTCAAGTGATTAATCGCTCGAGTATCAAGTACTCGATTATTAAAATCATCGCTTTTTCTCAACACTAAACTTAACATACCATCGATCGATGAAGTGAAGCAACGTTGGGCACGGTTAGCACTTGGATGGATGACCGCTTGGGAATGTCATGTGTCAAAATTTTTACAAAAGATTTTAGTAAATTTTACAAAAACTAGATAAATGGTTTACTAAATATTTTTGTAATTTTTACTACACATTTAGGGAAAAAATAATGAAAGTTATTCCAGTCACATATAGAGCCATAAATTATGGTTAGTTTTACTATTTTTATAGTAAATTTAAATTAAAGTTTTTCTTTCCGTGTGAGAACTCTTCAATTAACGAAAAGGTGTCGTCCAACAGTATCTGCCGATTGTTTTCTTATACAGTGGTTATAGCATAGCACAAATATCTTAAAGTTTAGGGGACACTACGGGGAAAAATAAAGTTATCAAAAAAAATCGTCTTTTCTCATTGTTAGAAACGAAACTTTTCTAGTGACCCTCGTTGAAATCTTACCTTTCCTGTGGGTTCTTTTAAACCCTGTCCGATTTCTATTTAGCCTATTTTCTAAAGTCACACAGTGAAACACTGTCCCTAGGTGACAAGGGACAATTTATCACTGCACATGAAATTGAATTGTAGAAGACTTACGAAATGCCATGCTAAAGTTCGTAGCGCGTGTATTAATTTAGTTATTCGGGACGGAAAAGCCCTTTCCTACGGGAAAACTGCACAGGGAACTCAAGAAGTTTACGGAAAATGTCGGAAAAGCGTGGAGAATAATGAGCATCTTTTGTGCTTGGCGACCAGGGCCAGAAATATCTATTAATTATATGGAAAAATGGATCTGTAAAGGGGTTGCACCAGCAAACTACGGGGGACACCCTATAAAAGTTTTTATTATTATTTTTTTTTTTGATCAAATACAAGCACTATAAGAAAAATCCTTTAGGGTACTCTGGAAGTGGTGCGTGTGCGAATAAAGCGATTCACGTTGGTTTTGAATCGTTTGAGGTCATATTCGTTGGGAAAAGCGACCTCGGGAAGGTCGTTCCATAAGGATGACGTCCTCCAGATGAAAGAATTCTTAAATAATGAAGTTCGAGGAGTACTAAGCTTAACCACATATGGATGGACGGCAGCGGTTCATCGTATATTTCTGCTATTCGCCGCTCTGCGCGGAATTAAGAGGGCAAGGCCGAGAACTTTCCATGAAAATATCTGTAAAAGAGAGTCAAATCCCCAACCTGCCTTCGATGTTCTAGGCAGTCGAGGTTCTACTAACTCCTTCGTTATCCTAGAGAAAGTCTACATACTCTTTTTTAATCGAATGTCTAAATGCTAAGGTAAAAACCCTTTTTGCCTACATGCTGTCGCGCCGCTCAATCTTATAGGTCACTAGAGTAAACTACAGTGATGCCAGATCACACCGCGTGTCTCGCCCTTGCTTCGATAACCGCCGCGCGCGTATGTGTGATATTATTTACAGCTGGTTCTGTTGCAAAACATACATTTTGTGTTTTATTTTTTTATGGAATTTAATTATAAAACGGATTATTTTAAAATAAGATCGAAGGTAAGAGAGTATGTACCTTAAAATAATAGTTTTTTTTTCTAAAAAGTTTGAAAAAGAAGTGATAACGCGGGTCAACGACGTCGTGTTGTCAAAAACTGAACACGGTCGTTTACAATTCGTGTTGCAATATGACAACACCGTCTACAATTTGCTGACCTCTTTTGAGACTTGAGATCGCCTCAATAAATTGTTGATTGCGAACGTCGTCAGTAGCGGCCACGTAAAATTTCAGATTTCATATAAAGTGTATATTTCGCTTAATAATTCATAGCGCCATTAATTTATGGTTATTTTTCTTCAATTTATTTTCATCTCAGGATTTGCCGGTTTAAATATAATAAGTCATGTCCATAACACCCTATATTAACTTAAGATTCGCAAAACAAAAGCCCTTTTAATTAACATACTGACATGCTCAGAGAATCTTAGGCTGGTATCAATGACCAGGCCCAGGTTTCTTGCCGCACTAATTGGTCCAGGAATCGCTTATTAAAATAAGTACATATCATCAAGTAACACCCTGTATATTTTCGGATGCCTCCTATTGTTAGCTCTAATTACTTACTCCTCACAATTCTTTTGGTCATTTGTTTGATCCCAGCGAATTGCCTCCGAAAATTCCCAATCACATTTTTCAAACATCAGACTGTAAAGTTTCCAGACGTTCTTTATGTATTGAATTTAGTTGTGTAGCCGTTTGAAAAAGGCTAAAAGAAAAGGAGGTGCACAGTTTTATTCCAAGCTTGAGACAGGGATCAATAAAACCTTGGTTATTATGGTTTGTATTATTATTATTTATTGAGGAGGTAATGGCATTGTCGATAGAACGGCTCTTGTTTACTCTTTTATGGTCTTGTGTGTATAATTCCTTAATATTTCATTCCTTAGGTCATTTAATGAAGAAAAGTTCATATTTATGTTGTTAAATTTTTGTTACAGTATCTAAAATTTTTTAAATATTTTTAAAAGTTCAAGTGGACAAGTTTATCTGTAGCTACGAAAGGAATGCCGGCAAAAAAAATTCTGGGTTTAACAATGTTGTCACATATATTAAATTTTAATTTAATAATATCTTACCGAGAAAAACCAAAAATTACATTTAATCATTTAGAATAAATTGTAATAGGTATATGAGAAACCAATATTCTATTATAGTTTCAATATCATTAAATCGTTCTTGTCATACTATTGATTTTGATATTTAAATGCAAAATAATATATATTTTTTTGATTAAAGTACTTTTAATCTAAAGTTATGGCAACACAGTGCGTTGTCAATGGCTACAGGTAGCTAGCACTAATTTGGTTGGTTATATCCCAGACAGTTGAGACACCCGATGGGTCATCGGGCTTGTTCGGCGATGTCCGATATTTGATGGATGTACCGACTCAGTTGCGTAGTGATAGAAAGGACAATAGTTATTGTGTTCATTGTGTCGTGTTTTAGGGTGCTATTTTAAAATGTTGAAAATGATAATGAATGAGTATACGTCTGGTAAAAACCTTCACATTCAGATCCGTGAAGTGATTGCAAATGTGTAAAGGGTAGGTGAAGAGGAATCACAAATCTATATATTTAAATTGACACTTAAGCGAAAGCTAGAAAGGGATATTAATACGACCAAAACTGAAAAATAATCATTAATCAATTAATCATGTATCTGTTTTTTTCCATGTGGAAAAAGTCTATCTTGTAACAAGTAAGTCGCAAGTCTAACGCAATTACTGAAAAATTTCCTATTTTTATTGCATTATTTAAAATAATAATAGCACGCCCATGACTAGACCATGTTTTAAACGATATTGCTTCCCCCTTACCGATACGTCTGAGACACAGATCCACTTGTCGACCTGTACTTTATAGACAGTATTTTGAATTTTGGTATATACTAATACGATATAAAATCACATATTTTTGTTGTGTGGTGTCCCCGCAAACATCTCTTCTGATAGTGCTTACAAGAAAGATGGTACACTACTGACATTATTCCTGGTGGTTATTTTTCTGCTTAGCCCGGTACATTCTATCTAGCATTTTTCTCGTCAGACGCACCATTCTTACCGATTAAGAAACATACTCCATGGTAAACAAGTAAACAACTAGCTATGATTGGCTTAAAAATCCCGGTGGGAAATTTTCACGGTAAAAATGATTCGTTTTGCGCATCTATTGCATTGTAAAAATATCACGATTTTTAAAGGTTGTACTGTCCCATTTTTCTGGGGATATTGGAGTTATTATAGTACGGCAGCCAGTTACTAAAATATCGTGTTATTACGCCTTCGTCTAGTCAATGACTAATCGCTAGATTACTAAAAAATAAGAAATTTTTACTCGAGCGAAAAAGTTCGGCAACGCTGCGCTTACCCGTCAGAGTGATTTCAGTCCGTAAGGAAGCAGATCATCTTTTTGTTACGACACCTTGTCCGTTCTTGATGAAATCATATTAAAAATATAAAAACGTGAATTCATCGACAAACGTTTTGAGTGTTGCAAAAAGTCCAAAGTTTAAAAAAGATGTAAAGAAAAGGGGTATAAAAAAGTTACAGCGCGGGTCAATTTTTTTTTAATTGTTGATAACACTCTAAAAAATAGTAAATCGAGTCGAACGGACATTTTCCGTGTTGCGCAGCTGCAGGGAGGGCAGCGGAGTCGGATCTCGTATCTGTATAATTCATGATCGCGGTACACGGCGCGTGCATGGGACGGCTTGTTGTGTGGCTTGGTTGTCTATAACAACTCAGCATCAGCTATGTCCCCATATGCATTATTATTGATACACGTGCTGTGTGTAAAAATGTCAGTTCATATTTTTCCCCCATTTTCCGAGCCACAATACACGATTTCTGCTTGAAAACCGACGAGACGCGATAACTCGAACAGCGTTAAAAAATTACATACCTAAGATCCAACACTGCGGTTGCGCGTCCTTGAAAATGTCCGTTGTCATTTTTTTCCGGTCACGAATAACGAAAAATAACATCCGACAAGTAAAACCTCCTCCTCTCTAAACAAATTTCGATTTTTTCGAACAAACCAAAACTATTCCCAGCACGGAAAATGTCAATTACTATTTTCATCTCCTCAAAAACATCACTCCGAGTCAAAAAATAGAAATAACGGACGAGGCGCGATAACTATTACGACCACTTTATTTACATAATATGTAAAGATGATTCTCAATGATTTCGCAACGTTGCCAGTGTCCGTTCTTGTTAATTTCCTTCTCAAGTCCTTATTAAATCACTTTATGTCGTGATCAGAAATTAACAAGAAGTAAAATTGATATTTATTTTTTTAAATAATTGAGCATACGGTGCTTTACAAAAATGTATAGTTGTTTATATTTATAGTCAAAAAAGAACCTAAAATCCGATATTTTTAATTAGTTACGTTATTATAATAGTAGGTCATGGTGGGATGCCTAAAAATCAAAAATTTTCAAAATCACCCTGTAGATTAAAAACTAAGAGAGCCATGACCAATTTGACACCGGAATCTTTCCTTTCGTTAAAAAGTGAAAACCGCAACATTCTAGATAATTACGCTAATACCCTCAGGAACTGTCGAAAATGGGATACCCTGTACAAAAAATTGTTTTACTTTCCATAGATTAAAAAAAAATACAGTCGTTTTATAATTTGATGCATGTAGAAGTAAAAGTCGACATTTAATGACAGTTCCAGTGAAACTCTACGTTCCGGTCTTCTAACGTAATTACTATTTATTTATCGGCTTAAAGCCAAAATAACACTAAAATATCTCGTACTGCAGAATTTATACAAAAGAACTAGTCGCGGTCACTACATTTTGCCATTTTTCAACTAAAACCTGATAAGTATACAAGCAAATGGCCGACAGTAAGAGTGTAAAATATATCCCAATAAATCAAGGGATTCAACAAAATTCGATTCCATAATACACTTACGGACATAAATTGCCCGTGAATTATGATAGGGATGCTATTTGGCCGGGGTTATTTCAGTTTTTAGACGAATAATGCTACTTTAAGAGTATTGGGTTGAGTTCCGAAAAGCAATTTGTAAAATTTAATAATGTTTGAATATTTCTATGATTAATTGGTTTGCAGCTTTTTTTTATAGAAATATCTAATTAAAGCTGCAGCTTTTCATTTTCTAAAAATTTTGCACTAAAGTGGAAAAAAAGGAAACATTTTCTCATCTGAGTTTTAATAAAATGTGCATTGTTTCGTAAGGGAATTTTAATAATTACGAGACGCTAATTTGAAATCTGATCTTAGTTTTTCTGAATCTTATTCTCGATACTGTAAGGCTTTTGAACAAATCATTATGACAGTACTAAATAACCATATTTATTGGTATTTAAAAAGGAAAAGTAAGAAAGGCTATTACTAAAATCATAGAACGAGTAAAAACTATATATACTTTGTTAATAATAAACCTAAGGTATATCACCTAATGTAAAGATCTTTTCGATAACGTAACACGGATCAAGATGGAAGACATTTTCAATATTTACTGTAGTTTACAATTATTAGTCAAGGCGCCTATGGTATTTAAACGACATAATTTATGAAATTTGGAGTTATTTCGAAAACGGCTGGAAATAACTTATGCTTGTATTACAAAAAAAATGCTTATTAATTCTACATCCAATACCTAAATAATATACAAGGTGCTCCATTTAAAGATCTTGTGATGATCATTTTAAAATGTGTCGTTTTTTTAACCTTATTATGAACACCCTGTATAAAATAGATAAGCCCTCTTAGATGTATGGTATCTGTATACCCCTTGTTATAAAGCCCACGCAATTCCGTGGTTAAAAAGGCATTTCAAATTGTTTTTTTTGATTTTTCTTTCCAGGACTACAGAGTTAGTTTTTAATTTATTGCTCATACATACCGACATTTTACTACTTTTTCTTCCTAGTCTAACTCTAACTCCCTTATTTCAGATGGAGACTTGTACACGGGCACGGTAGCTGATTTCAGCGGAATGGACCCGATTATCTATCGGGAACCTCTGCAGACGGAACAATACGATTCGATGAGTCTAAACGGTAAGTCTTTCACTTCACGTGAGAATGCCTGGAAAATCGACAGAAAGGGTTTTGTGTGGCAAAGATAAATTAGCTGGAAATAGTGCGCGAATTGTATCTTTCCTTGCCGTTAAGGTGCATTTACACATGCATGGATTTAGTGGCGCCAATAAAAACTGACGCGCCAGTAAATAGAACTAGCAAGTGTAAAAATCGACTTAAATCGACTTGCATAAAAATTTATTTTTGCATGCACAGACCAAAAAAGTCTGCATCCTTCAGAAATCACTGGCGCCAGTGGTGACAAATTCTTACAGAAAATCAAAACTTGCAAGTGTTGGCACGTCGGCGACCGCTCGCCAGTTTTTAGTTGGATTTTCGTTTAGGTTGCGCTTCTAATTCTTGTTGATCGTAGTTTATATAGTTTATTATGGCTAAAAAAAAAGTGGCCAGCAGAACTGACAATCAAATTTCTTGAAGCGTATGAATCTTATCCGTGTTTATGGGATGTGCACCCAAAGCAGCACGTGTTTATGGGATGTGCACCCAGACACGGCCTTTTCGTCGTTTCTTTTTCTGTATTTATTTTATCTTTTTTTCCACTAAAAGTTCAGCGACTATTTTACAGGCTTCGGAAAGTTCACTCGATATATATTCACTGTGAAAAACACTTTAAAAATGAAACTGGCGTGTCACTTATTTTTGTTTTCGCAACAAGGTGTAAAACTTTACTGGCGTGCAAATAGAACTGACGCGACCACTGGTGCCACTAAATCCATGCATGAGTAAATGCACCTTTAGAACAATACGTCGAGCTTCCGCCCGTAATCGGTACGCCGACAGAAACAACGACAATAAGAAGAAAGAGACCGAACGTGATCGGGGTCTAGACTTCAATTTTTAGCACTGAAAAACGCTGCATTATTTGTAAAAAATTGTTAAACATAAGATGTCTAAATTTGATTAATAATTGGAGGATAGTCTATAATTTCGTTCTACATGGAACAGTAAATAAAATTAAATCTAAAAATCTTCCGAAACAAATAAATACATACTTCCTCCAATTTCAGTTGCATTACAAAGTTTTCCTTGAACATTTTTTTGCTAAAACAGAAATAAATGCATGGGGAGAAAATTCGTTTAGAGGTACTACGGAATACAGTTAACCTTAACAGTAAATTGCAACTAAATCTTTTCTTGGTACTACCATTGTCTTAAATTAGTGTTTTGTTATCTAACTGTGTTAGACAACTAGACTCCTTATTGCGTAAGGATCTTCGGAGGTTAGAAAGTGATTTTTTCATGCAGTGTACAGGGTATTTCTTAATAACATGCTAATATTTAAGGAGGATATTCTTGGGTCCATTTTCAGAAAAAAGCTTCATATGAACATATTTCCAAAACTTCTTTACTTTTGAAATACGCGAGTTAAAGATTTTCAAAAAATCTCCTTTTTATAATATCTGTGATACTGCTTTAGATATTTTTGTGAAATTTGGTACACGCTTTCTATTCAGGCATTGTATGATGTATAACATGTTTTTTATTCCGACCAGTGGCGTTCGTGAGGGAATTGCCCTCGGCATGTTTGAAGAAAAGAATGGTACGCCAATTTTTGTTTAATTAAAAATTACTTTCCAAATTCCTTGCTGAGCAAATGTCGTCTTTTGATTTTTTTGTCGTTTGACGCAAAAATATGAAATTCATTTGCACTCTGTTATAAAATTAGGTATTAACAAATATTAAAAAGGATCAAGTAGGTACGAAACTTTTGTTTTGTAAACGTAAACAATTTTGACAGTTGTCCACCTAGTTTAGTTGTCACGTATTTAAGTCATTAACCTTAACAACTGTGACTCAAAATGTTGAGATTAGTAAAGTGTAAAATTAGAAAATCAACAAAGAACTAATTGTTTTTCTGGGGTTTTCAAAAAACTGACGCCTACCTCAAATTACTCTTAACAGCCGTATTAGAGTCGGCAATTCTTCTTTTGCGCCTGCAATGGCAATTATAATTACACGTATTCATGCGCACAGTCAGAAGAGCAGTTGGTACTGTCGAAATCGCTAAAATATGCCCAGAATTAGAGATGGGTAATCCTACTCGTTTTGATTACCAGTTAAAGAAACTTGCGACGAATTCGCAGTACATACGCCTAATAAAGAATGTGAACTGCTAATTTAAGTACCGGAATAGCCATTAGCTGTTCATAGCTGCTTCTACAAAATAATAAACAGTTAAAAATTTTAAAAAATCCATCACTTCAGCGGCAATGGCAATTAAAATGGCGGACGACCCATTTCTGGCAATGCAAGACTAATTGCGTCAGCTGATCGAGAGCTGTGTACTGCGCATGATTCCGTACAATTTTAATTTCCGCAAGAGTAGATTTGCCGACTGTAATACGGATTCCATTCTCGCATTGTACTCGCAATGCAAGAAGTATTGCGCGAGCTGATCGACAAGGGTGTACTGCACATGATTCCGTGCAATTATAATTGTCATTGCAGGTGCAAGAGTCAAAAATTGCCGACTCTAATGCGGCTTTTAGGCGAATTATAAAATACAATCCCGTTAGATGTCATCGCTTTATGGACACTGTATGTATAATATGTTTCAGACATTTCTCTACTAGGTAATTTGGATAACAGTAAGCTATTATGTTGGTTGTGATTTATTCTTTCACATGAGATCGGGAGATCAAAAGAAAGGTTTTCGGTGGCAAAGATAAATAGCGGGAGAAAGTGTTCGGCAGTAATTCTAAATGAACCAAAGTGGGGTTTTTTAAATGGATTGGGTCAGAAGGAATTTTGTGGACTTTTTCAAGAAGGACGTAATGGTGTAGGAAAACGTCCCAATTCGAGATTAATAGTAATGAAATCAATCATTTTTATGTTGAAAAATATTTAAAACTACCACAAGTTTACTGAAGTGTTTCCACGACAATAAATCCCGGACAAAGATATGTCAGTCTTTTTTAGAGTCCTGTAACTTTTTTAATTGTTCTCCGATATTGGTGAAATTTTTAGCCAAATATAAACTTGTGTCTTGCGGTATAATTTAGCTACATTGTATTTTGTTCTGAAGCGTGACGTTTTCTTAACACAATGTCGTTTGGTTTACATCATTATCTGCTTTTTAAACGAAGATGCAAATTTTTAAAGAATTTTATTCACAATTCAGAACGTTTTATTATTTTAACGTTTTTAAATTTTAATCACATCCTGCAACTTTTTTAATTGTTGTGCGATCGTGGTGATTTTTTGCAAAGTGTAGATTTGTGTCTTGGGATAATATCCTGAATTTTAGTTTTCAAAAAATAATCAGGTATTGATCATTATACAGGCAGAAACAAAAGTAACTTTTTACGCTTAATTTCTTAATGCCCTGTGGAAAAATTGAGCGACAGAATTTAGCTCTATTATATTTTATATATGAATATTTTATAAAAAATGCGAAGAACACATAACTCGCACGCAGTTTGGCTTTCGGGATGCACTGGGCACGAGAGACGCTCTTTTTGCGACTCAGGTTCTATTTCAGCGGTGCCGAGACGTCAATTGAGACATATATATATATATTTATATATATATATATATATATGCTTCATCGACTATCAGAAGACGTTTGATAGAGTAAGACACGATGTATTAATGTCAATTTTGGAGAGGATTGGATTAGACGACAACGAGCTCATCTATTATAATCAATCAGCAGTCATTAGAATTGACAGTTGACAGAGGAGATACAAATAAGGAGAGGTGTACGACAGGGGTGTATACTGTCCCCGCTGCTTTTTAACGTTTACTCCGAACAAATTATGAAGTTGGCTTTGGATGAAATGAATGAAGGAATACTTATTGGTGGAGAACGTCTGAACAATATTAGATACGCAGACGACACGATCATCTTTGCGGATACTCTGGAGGGTCTACAGACACTAGTTTCACGCGTAGCAGAGATTAGTCACGGATATGGACTTGATTTCAACATTAAAAACAACAACAAAATATATGACCATCAGTAAAAATCAAATACCAATGGGACAGTTGCTAGTCAACCAAAAACCAATAACATATGCCTCTAGCTACGTCTATCTTGGTACAAATATCAACGACAAATGGGACCACTCAGTTGAGATTAAGCAAAGAATTGAGAAAGCCAGAACAGCTTTCATCAAAATGAACAACGTTTTTAAGAGCCACAACCTACCCATTAAGACCAAAACTCGCTTGCTGCGATGCTACGTGTTCACGGTTCTCCTCTACGGAGTGGAATCCTGGACTCTGACAGAAGCGTCCATGAAAAAATTAGAGGCTTTTGAGATGTGGTGTTACAGGCGCATACTGAAAATCTCCTGGGTAGACCGAATCACCAATAACGAGGTTTTACGTAGAATGAATAAAACACCTGAAATTCTGAACGAGGTGAAAAAGCGGAAACTTGAATACCTAGGCCACATTATGCGTAACGAACAACGATATAGCTTACTACAGCTCATACTGCAAGGAAAGGTACAAGGAAGGAGAGGTCCAGGAAGAAGGAGGATCTCTTGGCTTCATAACTTAAGAACATGGTTCTCTTTATCCACCACAGGACTTTTTCGAGCAGCAGCCAACAAGGTCAGAATAGCCATGCTGATAGCCAACATTCGAAACGGATAGGCACCGTGAGAAGAAGAGATATTTTGTTTTGAAGTGTGATCTTTTCTTAACACAATGTTTCTTGGTTCACGTCATTATCTATTTTTTAAAAGAAAATATTGCAGTTTTTCAATTTTATTCACAATTCAGAACATCACATTGGTTTATCGAGTAGCATAAACAAATATCCCAAAATTAACAGCCCTTATTGTATATTGAAGCATGCCTCGTCACATTGTAGAAGTGAATAAGAACATGAGGTGGCAATACGCGCTATTCATATTTGGATATTTGTTTATGCTACTCCATAAAATAATATGTTCTGAATTGCGAATAAATTTGAAAAACTGCAATACTTTCTTTAAAAACTTGTCTCTTCCTCTACAAAGCAGTTATTGACTTATAACAAAAAACATTAGGTTAAGAGAACATCACGCTTCAAGACAAAACATAATTCAACTAAATTCTACCGCACCATTTTTCCACAGGGCGAAAGGAATTAAGGGTAAAAAAGTAACTTTTGTTTCTGCCGGTATAATGATCAAGATAGTATTTTTTGAAAACTAAAATTTAGGATATTATCCCAAGACATAAGTCTACACTTTGCCAAAAATTTCACCAAGATCGGACAACAATTAAATAAGTTACAGGACTATAAACCTGAACATTATCTGTGTCCTGGTTTTACTGTTGGGGAGTGTATTAACAAGGTGGGTAAAAAGTAATTTCAAAATGTTTCTTGGTAAGGGGCATTGCTCGTTAGCACCACTGACCCCATTGAATACTAATACCTAAATAATAACAGCAGGAGTAGAAAATCTATGGCCGTGGCCGTGCGTATGTAAACAAAGCAAATCGTATTGGAACATGCACACTACCACGAAGGATGGACAGGACCGCATTTAAATTGTATTTACTTATTTTAGCTATATTTATTCAACGTTAACCATAAAATTGAATGGAGCGTATTAAAATATACAGGGTGTTATGGAAATGACGTATTATATTTAAATGGGTGACTCCTTGGGTGTCCTAGAGAAGCGCTATTTTATTTTTTTTAAATCGACCGTTTTAAAAGTGGGGTAACAAACACTCTTACTCACAGGTCAGTCCGCGCTACTGTACAACATTCCACCCAGAGCCAATGGCAATGTTGCCAAATTTAATGTAAAACTGAAACTCCATATAAAATTATAAAAATAAATTATTTTCTACCTACTTGTATTTATCCTTATACCTATAGAGCGAGTAAATCCAGGCACAAACACAATCAGTTTTTTTTCTTTTTCATGGGAAAAGTCCAGGGAACACTTTATGTACACACAGTAATAGTGAAACAGAACCGATAGTTAGCTTTTGAAAATACAATAATACAGATTATTAGATTTTATTACACGCGACGAAATTTGACGTCCAGAAGAACCGCGTCAATAAAAACAATATTCAAAGATTATTTATGGACGGGCAAGATACACGCGTAAACCGAAAAAAACAGAGCGGATTGCTGAGAGTGTGTTGGTGATCGACGAGACACAACGTATCCGGCCGCTGGTTGGTCTTCAACTAACAACTACTTTGCTCAGCCGATGTAAGGCGTCAAGCGGTCACTGGCATTTGACCTAGTGACATACGTGGCTATTACTATTCCATATGTTTTTTCGGGTTGTTTAAAACATAGTCCGTCGTAAATGTTCTTCAATTAATTGTACAAAAAGGTATTACAGAATGGAAAAGTGTTTAAATTATTTTATTTTGTCTAAAGAGTTTAAGGTGTACATATGACAACACCGGCCAGAATTCCTTGATTGCTTACATGTATCGCAGTGCCACACAGCTGTTTTTCTGGTTTGACGTCAGGTCACTTTCACCGCTGAATGAATTGAAAGCGCATTTATGGCTATTTTTCTTCAATTTCTCTTTATCTCAGGAATTGCCGGTTTAAATATAATACGTCATTTCCATAACACCCTGTATACTATCCCAGTTAATTATCGAATAGGTATTCAATAATACACGTTCAAATTAATAAGCTGTTTTTCGTTAATAATGAACCAATTTTAGAAATTTTTGTTTTAACTGAGGAAATTGATTCTAGAGTTTATTAGGGCAGAGTAGTTTACGTATGTATAATTGTGCTGAGTATAGTATAGACTTTATTTGCTGAAATGATTTTAATTTGTAATTTCGCAGAAGTCATAAAATGTTATATTGATTATTTAAGGAATGTTTTTTCGACCATTTAACATGTTTATAAATTAGCACATAGACATCTAATTGCTTTAAGTTAAAAGATAAATTAAAAGTCAAATTTTAATTTTAGATAATTTACATGGATCTAGATTTTATGTGCTACCCCGTACAATTAGACCTATCAGGACGTAAACTACTCGGACCTAAACCTCTAGTTTTCTATTGGTTAAATGAAAAGTATCAAAATTGGTTCATTATTAACAGGATTCCGGAGTACCTGTAAACGAGTTTTCTTCACAAGCGTTTATTCCTGTTTTAGGAAAAAATGTCAAAGGAAAAGAAACTTTGTAATAGAACTAGAACTCGTGGAAAGTGTATATTTTTTTGTTTCGGAAGATTTTTAGATTTAATTCTTTTTAAACTGCTCCACATAGAAAAAAATGATGGACTTTCCTCGAGTTGTTAACAAAAGTAAGGAATAAATTCATTATCTCGCAAACTACAATTTTTAAAAAAAATCGCTCGCACCCTTCGATTTTGTTTTTCGAACGCGCATATTCTGACATAAAATGTAGATATACAGGGTGTCGCAAGTAAGAGTGACACAAAAAAAAAATTTCTTAAATAGAACCCACTGTATACTATTGCATGTACGGATTCTTCGGAAAATCCTAAACATTTTTCATCATGTGCTATACCTTAGCCCAAGCGTTTTGGAGATATTCTCATTCAAAATTTGAAAAGTGGAAAAAGTCATGGAGAAAACAAAGAATAAAATTATTTTAAAAATGTCTTATTTATCGAAAAAACAGTTAGGTGAACTTTTTTTTATGGGGATACCTTAAGGGAAAAGTATTCAAAAGCCAGCCTGCAAATTTAGATGATTTAAAAGATCGCATCCGGCAAGAAATTCGGCAAATTACACCCCAAATGGTTCGAAATGTTCAGCGAGAATTTGTAGATCGGTTAGGCTATTGTCAGTTGACCAACGGAATACACTTCGAACATTTACTTTAGAAAAATTATTTTTAAGTTCACCTAACTGTTTTTTCGATAAATAAGACATTTTTAAAATAATTTTATTCTTTGTTTTCTCCATGACTTTTTCCACTTTTCAAATTTTGAATGAGAATAACTCCAAAACGCTTGGGCTAAGGTATAGCACATGCTACAGTGGGTTCTATTTAAGAAAAAAAAAATTTTGTGTCACTCTTATTTGCAACACCCTGTATATCTACATTTTATGTCAGAATATGCGCGTTCGAAAAACAAAATCGAAGGGTTCGAGCGATTTTTTTAAAAAATTGTAGTTTGCGAGATAATGAATTTATTCCTTACTTTACGTCCTCACTGTATCTATCTATGGAAAATTCTTACCTAAGTAAAGCCATGGCCATGTGGGACATCCATAATAAGTCTGACATCTTGAAGTCACCAGGTTAAAGTTTTAGTAACTCGGTAAAGAGTAAGCATGATTAAGTATAAAGCGGTATGAATTTAAATAAGATTTATTGGAATTTTTAATATCACCAGTGCCTGTGGAGTAAATTGTATGAATTTGTACTCCACATGACAATGCTAATGCTTGAATCGCTTATTATCACGCTTGCAGTAAATACTACTAAAAATTAGATCAATTTTATTGTTGTTATTATTTTTAAAGAATATTTGCGACCTCCGTGGTTCAACCCCCATTGAGGAGTAGATGTTACCCTTAAAATCTTAAATAGGAAGAGGGATCAAGTGGCACATAATTTTGAAGGTAGTTAAGAGTTGGTTGGAAACTTACAAACTATCAATCAATCTAAACAAAACAAATTACATAGCTTTTTCATTAACAAGGGCTGGTCATCCCAATTTTACAGATTTTACTATCGGTAATGATAGAATTGCTAAAGTAACCCACATAAAATATCTTGGTGTGCTAGTTGACCAATTTATGAAGTGGAGTCCACATATTGACTACGTTTCTAATAAAATACGTAGACTCATACACAAATTTTACATATTAAGGGAATTTCTAAATGAGAAAACATTGGTGATGGATTATAGCATTTGTGGAGTCGCTAATACGATACGGAATAATTGTCTGGGGTGGTGCCTATGGCATACTACTTAATAAGTTAAATATGACACGAAAATATATTCTTACAATTATATTTTAAAAAAATAAAAGATTTCCAACAAATTTATTGTTTTCGGAGGATACTGTAAATATCAGAACTTTATATATTAGCAGTATATGTAATTTTGTTCATCGGTGTATGATGTAGATCACTCTACCGAAATAAGGACTAAATCTAATAACAAATTTAAATTACCAAAAAAATTTAACAACCGCCAATAAAAAGTTTATGGATTACTTAGCACCAAAATCATTAAATTTACTGCCAGATAATATAAAATCAATTATAAAAATTTATAGTAAAAAGTGTAATCAGAATGTTTATCGGAATACAGAAAAGTTTTCAATACTTTTTCACTAAATCAATAAGGATTGTGGGCATGTTTCAGTAACGTGTGTCACATAGAATTATAATATAGATAATATAAATAAAAATACAAAATAATAATATGCATATGTCTAATTTTAGATTTGACACATACGGATGTTTTGCACCTAGGTATCTATTATTGGTTTTTGCTATTCATTATATTATATTATACAGGGTGTTATGGAAATGACGTATTATATTTAAACCGGCAAATCCCGTAATGAAAATAAATTGAAGAAAAATAACCATAAATTTCGCTTTGAAATCTCAAAACTTACGTGGCCGCTTCTGAGGCCCTTCGCAATCAATATTTTATTGAGGCAGTCTCCAGGTTCAAAAAAGGTTAGCGCATTATATGCGATGTTGTCATATTGCAACATATAATTCTAAACGCATGTGTTCAGTTTTTGACAACAAGACGTCTTTGACGCGCGCTATCACTTCTTTTTCAAATTTCAAAAATCGGGCAATACAACTAACAAAACGTTTACAATTCGTGGAACCAACATCGTTCCACTCCCGAGTCTCGAAACATACTGAAGTATGAAGCGGCGCGCGGCCGGTATTCAAGCTACGGCGAGACACGCGGTGTGATCTGACAACACTGTTAGTATACTCTAGTGACCCACATTGTTGCTAAGATGGAACGGGGCGACAGTATGTGGATAAAAAGGGTTTTTACCTGAGTATTTAGATATTCAATTTAAAAAAACAGTATGTAGACTTTCTCTAGGACACCCAGGGAGTCACCCATTTAAATATAATAAGTCATTTCCATATAGAGTAGTATATTAGAAATGTTAAAATATTAAAAATGTTAAAAAATAAATGTTAAATGTTTATTTCCAATAATACCCTAAGTTATTATTTTCTGAGTACCAGAAATGGCATTCCATAACGGTAATGCAGAGATTATTTAAAAAGACCAAACGGGCAATAAGCTTGCAAAACTTTTAACCATCTTTCTCTGTCGTAAACAAATCATAAGCATTAAATGGGAACCCACTTTCTGTTAAATGTATTTGTCAGGTAGACGTAAATGAAGGGAAAGACATTTTATGTGAAATCTCAGGTATATATATATACGGACTACTTTTAGATCTCCGGATGGAGATTTTAGGGTAATAAATATACAGACCTGGTTTAAGTTGTTTCACTTAACTTTTTTTAAATTCGAATATAATCCGTACCTAAGCACAGCATTCACCACCGATCTCAAAAGCGACCCAAAATACACCTTACATTATATCTCTCTCTTTCTCAGATATGCGGTAAAATCACAGTAAAAGATGCAATATATACTAGGTGTGTGATTTCTTATAAATTTTCTAATAAATTATTTTATTATTGGAAAGCGACCTTTAAAATGATGTGCCACTTAATCCCTTACCCATACCCCTTACCATTTATGATTTTAGGGGTAACATCCCTACCCTCCCAGGGGGTTAAACCACGAATTCTGCTAATATTATTTAAAAGCGTCCCCCTGCACAATAAAATTGAAGTGTCTTTGATTTTTAACAGTACAGTAGTGATTTTCCTTAAACGTTTATTATTTATGTGATACTTTTAACTTCAAATAGATCTATTGTTATCTGATTGTCATCTGACCCCCCCTCAGCATAACTATTCAAAAGAAAGAGAAATTTGTTCGTCAGATCTAAATATTAAATACAGAGAGCCTTTTAGCAAACGGGTATAAATTAACGAGAAAAATGCCATGATTCCTAATTTAGAGCTGTCGACCGTCGGGTGAGTTATAGACACAAGAACTTCAACTGCGGTGAATTATGAACAAAAGGGTCTATCGATTTTTTTTAGGTAATCTTTGTGGTACTCTTTATGCCATATACCTACTTAAATCAGATTTCTTGTTAGAATACTGCAAATTTGTTGAACTGTTGACATACAAAATTATCTAAGGGGAAAGATCGTGCATCATATCTTTAGAGCAATATCAAAGATCTGTTATTTTCAATGTCAGTTAATGAAAAAGGATAAAACAGACAATGTTTTTCTTTGAAAACGAAATACAATTCTAGTGTATTAGATGGAAATGGCAGTATTAAAACATTTTAATAGGTACGCCATTATTTGTGATTATTGAATATTTTGATTCTTGTGGTTCACAATTTTCTAAATCAAATCAAACTTTATTGTATGAAGAGTAAAAATTCTTATTTACAAAGCTCCTAAAGGTATATAAAAAATATAATAAGTATACAGGGTGTCCCATAACTAATGATACACAGGAAAACTGCAGATTCCTTGAGTAAAAATACTGCGATTTGGCCATACTTAGTTTAGTTGGTAATAATGATAATATAATTTTCAATTTTCCTAAATAACTTATTTCTGAATTAATATTTTTGCACAAAATTTTGTGACAAGGGGTTTTTTGGGGAAAGGAATTTGAATTTGTTAATAATTTTGATGTAGATTATAGGGGGCGCTCTCTGCGGTACTCTGGATACATAAAAAGAAATGTAACTTTTTTGTGCCTTAGTATAATTATATTTTTATTAAAAATATTAGTTTTTCCGTCATTTTTAAGCAATAAAGGTATACTTTGTAAATGTCGCTCCGACTAACCGTTTTCGAAATATTTTCAATTACAATTTCTAATGCGCCCGTTTAAATTTTGATTTGTAAATGTGAAATTTGTCACAGTAGGCTTTGGTAAAAACAAATACAATGAAAGCACTTTGAAACCTCATTTCTGTCAAAGTTTATTTTCATTTGTCAGCATTGTGGATGTTTTTAAGGAGTTTTTGAAGATACTGTCATCAAAAATTAAACTAAAAATGCCGCGACATAACTGTTTTCTAACGGAGAAATGCGAGACATGGTATGTTTATACGCATAATAAAATTTTAACATTTGGAAATGTATCCAAATAGAAGGCAGTCAGATTTTAAAATTTTTAGAAGCCTATACGACAGACTGGGAGAAACAGGATCCTTGCGTCCAAAACGTAATAGTGGAGGATCCTGTTTCTCCCAGTCTGTCATATAGGCTTCTAAAAATTTTAAAATCTGACTGCCTTCTATTGGATACATTTCCAAATACCTGCTAAAATTTTCTTGTGCGTATAAACATACCATGTCTCGCATTTCTCCGTTAGAAAACAGTTATGTCGCGGCATGTTTAATTTAATTTTTCATAACAGTATCTTCAAAAACTCCTTAAAAACATCCACAATGCTGACAAATGAAAATAAACTTTGACAGAAATGAGGTTTCAAAGTGCTTTCATTGTATTTGTTTTTACCAAAGCCTACTGTGACAAATTTCACATTTACAAATCAAAATTTAAACGGGCGCATTAGAAATTGTAATTGAAAATATCTAGAAAACGGTTAGTCGGAGCGACATTTACAAAGTATACCTTTATTGCTTAAAAATGACGGAAAAACTGATATTTTTAATAAAAACATAATTTAAGGCCCAAGAAAGTTACACTTCTTTTTATGTATCCAGAGTACCGTAAAGAGCGCCCCCTACAATCTGCATCAAAATTATTAACAAATTCAAATTCCTTTCCCCAAAAAAAACCTAGTCCCAAAATTTTGTGCAAGAATGTTGCGTTATTTAGGAAAATTGAAAATGAAATTTTTACTTGGACACCCTGTATCTCGGTTATTACCAGCTATTGAACTAAACTAAGTATGGCCAAATCGCAGTATTTTTACCCAAGGAATCTGCAGTTTTCCTGTGCACCATTAGTTATGGGACACCCTGTATATACAGGGTGTTTCCTAACCTCTCTGAAAAAAATGAAGGTGGTGAATCCTCACCTTATTTTAAGACGAAAATATGGTATAAAAGATTTACGAATGTCGCTTCGTTTTCGAAATACAGGGTGTTAAAAAATATATTGTATTTGTCATTTTATTGATTAATGCCAAAGGATATTCTAATGATATTCATGAATTTTCACAATATCCATTTTGAGGCGTAAGATAATCCTCATGCTATCATCGAAGGGCATCACCATTATAAATTTTCGTTTAATATTTGGGCAAGGATTATTGGAGATAGCTTAGTTGGGCCGTATTTTTTTTCTAAATCTTACTGGCGATGTCTATTACAACTTCCTTAGAGATGAATTGCCAGAATTGACGGAAGCAGTGTCATTAAGATTGAGAACTTTAATGTGGTTCATGCATGACGGCGCTCCGCGTCACTTTGCAGTACATGTTAGAAACTAGATCAACAATATCCTGCTCGGTGGATAGGTAGAGGAGGACCTCACCCATGGCCCCCTCGTTCGCCGGATCTGAATCCATTGGATTTTTATTTCTGGAGTCACCTTAAACAACTCGTTTTATACTACTCCTATTGAAACTGAAGAAGACCTTCGACTGCGTATTATTGATTGTTTTAATTTTAATACGATTCGCGCCTTCCCGAAATTTTCCTATTTTCCAATTTAGCAGGTCGTATACATGGGTGTTTACTGGCTCATGGAGAACATTTGCAGCAATTTATTTGACTTTTGTTCATATGAGTTCATTATTCAAAGTTTTTAAATAATATGCATTATGAAATCATTGGCATTAATTAATAATAACACCCTGTATTTCGAAAACGAAGCGACATGCGAACAACTTTTATACCGCATTTTCATCTTAAAATAAGGTGAGGATTCATCTCCTTCATTTCTTCCGAGAGGTTAGTAAACGCCCTGTATACAGGGCGTCCGGACAAAATATGGTAAATCTCCTGGATATGAAGAAAACAAGTGAAGGGTAGTACAAGCTCATATACACTTTTTCGTATAGGCCCCCTCTTCGGAGATATGGGCTCCCAAAGAGCTCTAATGAATGAGCTCCTTGAAATGATGTCGATTTGAATCATACTGTTACAGGTGATGATGCTCGTTTATTCTTTCGCCGGTTCGACTGTACATTTAAGGTTATTTTATTTAAAATATACACGTACAGTAAGAGTAATAATAAATTTTTTTCTTTTCAGCCCCTGACTTTGTTGGTTCAATGACTCAAGGCGACTTTGTATATTTTTTCTTCAGAGAAACAGCTGTCGAATACATTAACTGTGGAAAGGTATGTCGATTTTTTCTACCATATTTTGTTTGTTGGATAATCTATAGACATACTACGACTAACTTATGCCACTTATGCTGGGTGTCGGGCTTTAATCGAAAACTACACAGACACCTTTGACTGTGACATAAATGACATTGACTGAACTAATTTTCTCACTCAGAATCTCTCGGTTAACTTAATTCCTGATTTGTCAATGTTATTGATCTGACGCTCAACGTTCCCTGGTTTGTTAAAATCTTTTTGCAATCCAACATAAGACTTTAATGTCATTACATATTTATTTTAATATAAAGAAGCTCCATTTTCTTTCATTTACCTTCTGTTAACATTAGCCTTAAAATGGTACGATTTTAATCAGAAAAAAGTTATTCCTGTTAGCCTTCAAATAGGCATCAATATCCTCTTTCAATTACTTGAGATGTGCAAACAAAATGAAGCCCTCCGGAGTATTTCTTCACAATTCCAAATAAGCCAAATCCAAATTACTTGTTCAAGTAAAACGTATCAGTTACAACATTAGATATGACAGCATAACGGACGTTTTACTTGAATGTACTTGAAGACCTAAAACGTCAGGTAAAACCTCATATGGACACATCTTAAAGTTTTACCGCAGGATTGTTAATACTGATGATAATTCCCATCAGAACACTGTTGAGACAACTTGTATTTTTTTGCTTCCAAGTACATTAGGACGCTTAAAAATAATTTGAAAACCGGGTTCAATGATCGAAGAGAAGACCAAACTAGTTTGTAAGTATTTATGTCAATTCAGTCTCATTTCTCAATGCCGATCTTAATTTCTCGCTTTGTCAAGTATTTTTTGCGACCCTACCCAACTGACTAAACAGAGAGACAAGATAAGAGTCCTCGATAAATGTCTGATATTAAGTCACTTCAATGGACAAAAAGGAGGTCAAGCTAATGAATAACATCTTTTTTTATTGGGCTTGTTAATGCTAGGATATTAACTTGATGGATATATTACTAATGTAATATTTTAATCACAATTACAAAATTATATAAATTAATAAAATTTTAATATACCAGCGATTGTCAAATCTATTTTCAGTTAGGGGGATTTGAGCTTGAACGACCAATCAAATTTCTTCTTGAATGTTTTAACGATTTAGGTTCGTTCAAATCCTGATTTTGTCCGCGTTTGCTCGACTCTTTATTGTGCTATTTTGCAAAATATGAATATTTGTCAGTATTAAAACCATTTCAACATGTTTGATGGGGACATATACGAGAAATGTACTTTCAGCAAGGACAGACAGAGTACTGCGTAAACTGGATAGGTCGGTGAAGGAGGACGACTCACTTTTGCAAGCCAATAAGATTATTCACGCCGTTTCTATTACAACTGAGGTATTGTTTTGGTAAAACTAACCTAGAAATAAAGAGTAAAGTTCTGTTGTATGTATTTCATTCAAATTAATGTTTTGGGAGCGTAAATAGGTATATTTTAATCAGTAAAGCTGCAGCCTTTTCATTCAAATATGGACACCATAGTAAATTACTTCATGTATACTCTTTCTAGGTTAGATCACATCAAAATAATGCTGTATTTTGCCGAATTCATAAGGAAATCCACAAGGTATATCCGGGCGAGTTTGCACTTAGTTGGTGAAATTTCTAGGTTATGTTAAACCAAAAAAGACGCCAATCGTCATAGAAACTGGTCGAAACAATCTCATTGGCCGCAATAAACTGACATCTTTGGGTCGTTACCCTCTTGTTCTCTCTCGCTCATAGTACATTTCGTTCGGCGCGCAGAGTGACGTCATGATGTGTTTAGCATTTTTAATTCTCTCAACGTCCGTTGAAATCACATAGCAACCGCAGAAGCGTGCATATAATGACGTCACTAAGCGACGCCTCTTCCTGCGTGATATCTTCCCTTGTGTTGGTATGCTCTTTTCCGGCCAATCATTCAATAGATCGTATCGCTTCGCTGATGATCACTAACGTAGCATATCGAGTCGTTCCAATTTCGTCTGGCGCGCAGAATGACGCTACGGTGACTTATTTTACCACGCCTCCTTGCGCGATATCACACCTTGTGTTTATTGTATCATGCTCCCGTACCTCGCTGCGTTATACTTTACATTGACGTAAAAGACAGAAGTCTGATTCTATAAAGAGATGATCTTTGAGTGGAAGATCTCGCTTCGTATTTATTTTTATTGTAGCCATCGAAAAAGATAATAAAGGCAACAATATTCCCAATAGCTCTGAGAAGTGTCAACCCACTTTAACGGCTCTTTTTTGTCATTTCAGGCAGTGTATTCTCGTGTGGCTCGCGTCTGCAAAAACGACAGAGGGGGCCCGCACCGATTCAGGAACCGATGGACTTCCTTCCTGAAATCCCGACTAAACTGTTCGGTCACTGGGGAATTTCCGTTCTACTTTAACGAAATACGTGAGTATATTGTTAAGTTGTTCGAGTTGCAGATAGTCGATATTGGCTTAAGCGTAGTAATGTAGAAAAAATTAGGGTGTCGACAATGGTTTTCGTCATGATTTTTATCATCTATGTTAAAAATATATGTGTAAGCATTTAGAGTTGTATAAAATATTGAAAAGTGCTCTTAATTTAGTTAAGTTATTTTTTTTAAATCAAATTTTTCCGAAGGTTTTGGAAATTTCACGGAATATCGTTGGCAGGTTTATTCTGATTAAATCCCGAAGCAATATGGGGACTATATCTGTAGAATCCCCATCTCTTTTTATCTTCTGTCCGTTTCCATTCTTACAGCTGATCGGTTTGATATGCCTTGGCGAGAAAAAACAAACAATCGATGGACGTGACTCAAAAGACTATATTTTTATTCAGTTTACGGCAGACTTGGCACCGTCTTACCATATTGAGTTAAGATGAGAATCCCAAACGATCCCAAATTAGCAATCAGAGCCATATATGTTGCATCAATTTAATTAAAAAATATGCCGCTTTTTGGCAGGTTAGAAAGAGACGAGAGCCATCAGCTGGCCAATATTTCTTTTCGTGAAGTTTTAACCGTTAATAATAAAGTTTTTTAGTTAATTTATTCATATTTAGATTGTCTGACATGTCGATTGAGGTATCAACAAGTTTCAGGAAGATCTGTGACAAAAATTTGAAAATTGTTCATATTTGAAATTGTTATTATTATTCTTATAATAGTACGGCAGCCCGTTACGAAAATGTCCTGTTGTCACGCTCTTCATCTAGTCAATGACTAATCGCTAGATTAATAAAAAATAAGAAAGTTTTACTCGAGCGAAAAAGTTCGGCAATGCCGCGCTTACCCGTCAGAGTGATTTCAGTCCGTAAGAAAGCAGATCGTCTTTTTGTTACTACACCTTGTCCGTTCTTGATGAAGTCATATTAAAAATATAAAAAAAAACGTTAATTCATCGACAACGGATGTTTTGAGTGTTGCAAAAATTCCATAGTTTAAATAAAAGATGTAAAGAAAAGGGATATCAAAAAGTTACAGCGCCCGGGTCATTTTTTTTTTAAATTGTTGATAGCACTCTAAAAAATAGTAAATCGAGTCGAACGGACTTTTCCGTGTTGCGCAGCTGCAGGGAGGGCAACGGAGTCAGATCTCGTATTTGTATAATTCATGATCGCGGTAGAGAGCGCGCGCATGGGACGGCTTGCTGTGTGGCTTGGTTGTCTATAACAACCCAGCATCAGCTATGTCCCCATATTGCATTAGTATCGATACACGTGCTCTGTTGACTGAAAACGGTTTTGCTACAAAATGCGCGTGTAAAAATGCCAGTTCATATTTTTCCCACATTTTCCGAGCCACAATATACGATTTCTGCTTGAAAACGGACGAGGCGCGATAACTCGAACAGCATTAAAAAAAATTACATACCTAAGATCGAACACTGCGGTTGCGCCTCGATGAAAATGTCCGTTCTCATTGTTTTTCCGGTCACGAATAACGAAAAATAACATCCGACAAGTAAAACGGACGAGGCGTGATAAGTTGAATTCTCCGCTGTAAACAAATTTCGATTTTTCTCCAACCAAAACTATTCATCGCACGGAAAATGTCAGTTATTATTTTTCACCTCCTCAAAAACATCACTGTGAGTCAAAAAATATAAAGAACGGACGAGGCGCGATAACTATTACGACCACTTTTTTTTACATATGTAAAGATGATTCTTAATTCTCATAAAATAGTGCCTGCTTGGCAACCAAACGCAGCTCTTAAGAACTGCTATTTTTTCCATAAACATTTAAATTTAACACTGAAAAACAACAAAGAATTTTATTTAACAATAACAACAAACATGACAGTTGTTGTAATCCGATAGTGTCAAACGTAAAAGCAGGTATGTAAGACGGCCGTTCCAATAAGGGCGAATGCTCAAAGGCGACAAAGTCTTTGTCTAATTAACAGAAAGCGACAAAGAATAATTAGGGGAGGCCGAGGAGAATTGTGACAAAGACGATTTCTCGGAACCTATGGCCGTTAGCGAGCTGGCAACAGCGCGCGAATGTTTGTTTATAGACGCGCTGCTTGACGCAGTACGCGCCAATGGCCCACGACAAGCGGTTGCGTGATTACGACGTCTGCATCAAAAAACAACCGAAAAGTAATTTTTTTTAACATTTTTTATTGTATTTATATCATGATATGTTACATTCACGTGATTATGCTATTTTTTCTTATATTATGTCGGTTTGGAGTTTCAAAACGTGGCATTGTCTTGCCATGTTTGCATCTTGTTTCGAAATTACGAATTATTATTCTGACCAGATCGCGATTTTTGGCACCTAGGAGAGTTGTGACACACTGTCACAACTCTCCTACTAACGGTTATTTTCTGGTTAGCATATTTTACACGCTTTTTGCAATGTTTTTTCTGTTTATTTGTGTTCCTGTTCGTTTGCTTTTATCAATTCTTACAACCTAAGTTTGAAATAATGATGCCATAGTTACTTATAAAGGATTTAATATTGTTATATTAATATTTCATGTTATTGTAGTTCCTACAATTATGCCAAATGATAATTAAAGTAATTTTATCTATTAAATAGTCTAGATACACAGCTTTCACAACTTACCTTGGTACCTGTCACAATTTACCTCGGTGTTAGGAGAGTTGTTACAAAGGGAGTAGTTCCAGTTTTCGTGGATTTTTTCAGAAACCTTATAACTTTTATTGGCTTTAATGACTGTTTTGAAAAGAGCAAGGATTGAGCTACATTGCGACATACAATTCATAATGCTGTTATGTTTCTTTATTGAGATATGTTCTTTTAAGTAAAAATGGTCACAAACCCTCCTCGGTCTCCCCTATACAAATTTTCAGAGCTCCTCGATTGTCTTTCTAGAAAGTTGATTACAATTAACCTAAGATTGAAAATCCTTGGTTACGTCAAAAAGTGGGCCTTGTATTTTCTTTCGGCCGGAATATCTTAAAATTAAATACCATATAACCTTCAATTTAGTAAAGTAGTTGTAGTTCCATATAATATTTAGCCATTGTATCAAAAGTCAAAGTTTTCTCAATTATTTTCTAATATAAAAGTTCCGCGCAGCTCTTAAAGCTGGAATGCTGCAATAAATTAAACTTTAAAACTAGCTCCTAATTTTATATCCTCTCTCCGATCTTTTTTAACTGGATTATCGATTTAGCCAGCGTCTCAATTCTCGCCGCTAAAACTTTAATCTTCGACCACCACTTTTTCAGTTTTTAGCCCGGATTACATTTAAAAGTTTATTATGAAATTAAGGGGGGGAAATATAGAATATATCGTGCTAAATAAAATATAGTTGAGTCGGGGAAAGAATGAACCTGCGTCATCACCTGTAACAGTACGGTTCAAATCCAGATTATATAGATCAACAAGATAAAATCACGTCAGCAGGTAAGGGACATTATGAAAGTCTTTATTGTAATAATAAATTTAATTTAAAAATGTAACTAAAGAACAAAAGAACTAAATTATAAAAATTTCAAAATATTGTTTATAAGTAGGGGGGGTCGATACACGTAAGAAGGTCTTGGAAGTGATGCTAAGCCTACTCTGCTCCATGCGCTCACAAGTAACCTACTTTTATCTATCTGTTTCACTCTCATTAAAGCGTCAATATCAATACTTACGTAGAGTATGCAGGTGACTTGATCCTGGTCATATTTGTCTCACTTTACTGAATTAGGGAAGGTTGCTGCAGACAGGAGACAGGAATAAAATGCGAACACCACGAATTGTTAAATAATTTTACAAGTCAATTTTCTTCGTCTGGCATGGAATATAATCAAGCAACATATGAATGATATGTAAAGTGAATGAAAATGGCGAAAGCGAAGCGTCCTTAAATTCTAAAATAATTTTTAATTTTCTAATCTTTTCACTAGAAACGTCGGTTCCTTTTTGGTGCAAGTGAGTAATTTCTAATTGAAATATTCATTTAGTCATCTTTACTGAGAGTAAGCATCGATAATAATTTCTTTTCATAAATCATATGGGACCCAAAAATATGCTCGGACTTGAAGCCTGAAATATTTGCTAGGACCTAGACACCAGTTGAAGATGGTAAAATATTTTATGTAAATTATGATTTACTTCCTATTTTCAAATAAAACTACGTACAAGCTTATTTCTGAAGTTTAATTTTTCATTTGTAGTTACGTTACTAGTTCAATAAATGATATAAGAGTGTGTAAGGATTATTTTAAAATGATATTTACAGCTTAAAACATGTCAGAATCCTAATATTTGATTTTCACTACTTAGTAAATCATATAAAAAGGTTTTGAATGTTTTTTGTTGGTTAAATGTCACTTTAAAATATTGACAGTAATAAAGATTTCGACAAAAGTGACATTTGAAATGCACGTGCGTTTGTCAGCTGATGCCAGACGTAATGGATGCCGGGTTTGTTCGTTTGTTCATACCTGCTTCGATTTCTTAACACGGCTGTTTGTCTTCTTCCTGTGTGTATTCGTTGGTCAGTTGTACTCTAACTTTCAACGAGGTAGGTAGTTGTGACGCTTGCGCGGAAAACGTAAAAATCGAGTTTTTTAAAATAACGATTTAAGAATTAACGATTCAAAACCAACGTGAATCGCTTTTTGCGCCCACGCACCACTCCCAGAGTGCCCTAAAGGATTTTTCCTATAGTGCTTGTGTTTGACCATAAAAATAAAAGAATTGGCTAGTATTACGATCAAATTTTCGATTCGATAGAACACTTCTTATCTGTTAATTTTTACACAGTAACTTGGGCCATTTCTTTTGCAAGTATGACATAGCATGCGGTAAGTGTGACACTTGTTTTAATAACTTGTAATATTTTTATATATTCCGCATAGGTGGGGCAACTTTGTCACATGTGTCTGGGGCAAGTTCAGCACTCCAATTTCACAAGTTCTAATATTTTATTTTGTCTTCAAGATGTAAAAATGGTAAGAAATTACAAAAAGAAACGACAAAATACATATGCGGAAACTCAGTTGCAAAGAGCTGTAGCAGAAGCTAAAAATAGTGACAATGCGAGGATTAGTGCAATTACAAAAAAATTCGCTGTTAACATTAAAGAACCTATTGACCTAATTGCGGATATCAAAATAGTAACATCCTTTTTTAAATCCACAACCGGGGTCATCAAAGTCGACATGCAGTTATAACGAGCACCAAATAAGAGAAAATAGAAAAATCTTAGCGAGAAAAATTTTGATCCAATGTAAAAAAGAAAACTTTAAATTAAGTTAAGTTGTCAAAAAGGAAAAAAAGCTGTAACAAGAAATTTAGTGAAACAAAAAAAGACAGAAATTTAAATGGAACTAAAAAGAAAAACCTCTAAATCTAAGACCAAAGAAGAAGATGAAGATGAAACAGCTTGCATCTAATGTCATGAAAAATACGGAACGACGGAGGAAAACTGGATAGTATTGCCAGTGTCATCAATGGTCTGTGTGAATGTACTGATTTTGAAGAGATAAACTCATCTACCTTTTGCTGTGACTTGTGTAAAAATTAAATTTAAATTTTCGTTAAAATTACATTGTCCAACTTACCCCACAGATAGGGGCAAGTTTGCCATTTAACATTATTAATAAGAACAAATTTTTTTACTGTCATCTTTTCTTCTTTTCCCTTTATGTGTTTGCAATCTGATTCCGAAATGTTTAGGATATGTTTATATAAGGCTGAATTTTTTTTGGCAACAACATTTTTTTTTAGAACCCTAAAGAGCTTAAAATGTCGATATTGCCCCACCCTCCCCTAATTAAGGGTTGCCGGGATAAAATCAGAGATGAAAAATATATTTTCGGAAAATGTCTAAATAATAATATTTAATATCACAATTTATATGATTGAATACCTACGTTGCCGTACAATAGGCCGCCAAGAATTACAAAATAATAATTCCGGTTTTATGTAAAAATGGACAGGCAAGGTCCATGGACTGGAAATATTTAACCCATAACATCTATATTTTTTTTTAAGAAAAATACATATTATATTTAAAATAATTGATCACTTATAAATCAAAGAAACTCTTCTTTCATATGCACTGCAACAAAACTTAAAACATTATTTGTTCTTGCTTTTTTCTGCTGACCTGGAGCGGACGATAATTAAAATACGAATGTTTTGACCATACAACTGAATTTTATAATAGAACATCAAATTTCCTCTCCTCGAGTGCTTTTACAGCATACCGGCAGGAATTGATTCATATGATGACGATATTGCCAGACATAAAATTGCAATTTCTCGATGTCTATGAAGTGAACTTTGAAAGTGGTTACTGCGATAAATGTTTACACAAAAGCCGAGTTTTGGAGAAACAGCCATAATCCTTTATACAGTGTGTTCTTGCATATTTGTGCACTAAATATATACAATTATTTTTAAAGGCTACAATAAAAAATAACCTCATCGCGTTTATACCTAAGTTAAGAGGATTATCCACGGAGTGGACTTTTGAGTTATAAAATGATAGTTTAAATAAATCTAAAAGAAAAAATCTCTTAAATAGGTATTATTGATAAAGGTGAGCTTGTTTAAATTTATGTATTACCAATTATATATAAAAATATGTTTAAATTTGTTTAAACTGGCTACACCATTTTATTCCATATACAGAGAACGACCGTTAATGTCGTAGCATCACAAATATATTTAAGGAAATTAAAAGGTAAAGCAATAATATATTCAAATTTTAAAACAATAATTATATTTTGGATGCGAATAGAAAATTAATAGAAAATAACATTTTGTAAAAGATAATCACTAAATCATTTTAGTTTTGTTAATAAACTAAACTTTTTAGACAAAAACTGGCACACTACTGAACTTTATATAAAAATCGCTAACGAGATCAGTGTTTATCTTTTTGATAAGTTAACGCGTAACGCAAATACGAGGTGTGTCTAAAAAGCGAAGATTTTTAAAATCACCCTGTAGATTAAAAACTAAGAGAGCCAGATGACAAATTTGACACCGGTCGTTTCATTAAAAATAAGACAGAAAAGTGAAAACCGCAGCGTTCTATCTGATAATAACTCTTATGCCCCCAGGAAGTGTCGAAAATGGGACAGCCTGTACAGTCCCTTATTTTGTCTCAAACCCCAATAGTAATGATTACTATTTAGTCCGATGATTTATGGAACCCGCTTGCAGCTCGTGTTTCAAATTTCGTCCTCGTTAATAATAACTTTCCGTACTCCTCGTAACGCAATTGCCTTGCTCTATATTTCGGGATCAATTTAGATTTGATCCAACTAAGTTATTTTATTAAGATTCTCTTCTGAAGGCCGATGCGCACCTATACATGTTCACTCTGCATTTTTAACCCTGCGTTAAAATTGCATGCAATTTTAGATTCTCATTTATGCATGTTAGCATGCGTTACAGTTGCAGCATTTTTCACCTTTCAAATAGGACAAGTTCTAATTAATTTGCACACCCCCATGCAGTGTTGTCAAAAATTCCTTACAAATTTCTGCTGATGTAATTGATTTATAAGTGATATAAGGTCGCTCATTTGATAACAGAATAAACAAGAAATCCATCAGTTTTCCTGCTGCTTTTGGGGATTGCCATTTGAATATGACTGGAAAGACTCCATCACTGCATTTATTGAAGTGGATTTTGTATTCTATTATGGATGTCGAATACAAAAAAAGGCAATTCTACAAACAATGCAGGAGGAATTACTCAAATTGGAGATAACGTAGGGTTATGATCAGTCTCTTGCAGTAATTGCTTTCCTAAACATCACGTCTTTTTTTAATTCTTGGATCAACCCGCTTTAACCAATCCTCAAATGTCTCTTTATTTATACGCAAAAAGTTCTTGTATATATATCATGCAGTTCCTTATAGATCAGGTGCAAATTTCCTTTTTTTATAGGAGCCATGGTTAAACCCACCATCGCCTTTATTGATGCCTAAGCAAAACACTATCTCCTACTATAATTAAAACCAATAGTAGGTCCTTTACATCCATATTATTCTTTGTTACTGATAAGACCTGACTGGGTTTAAAAAATTCAAACACTCTCACTATCAAGTATAAATTGTCTCTCGGTTTACCCCATGCCAAATTGCACAAATATCAAAACAAAAAATTACCAAAAATCATATGTCAGATAAAAAAAATCATAAATGTGGACATATCTGGACTTTTGATGCATATGTGTTAAGAATCATAATATCAGCTGATGCAGGTATGATTCAAAATTACAGGGTGAGCAACCATAGTACGGATCGACCTTAATAAAACGAAAAATAGAAATATTAGTTTTAGGTTATCATAGATAAAACCGTAGGTAAAATAATACAACCTAAACAGAAAATGAACTTCCCGAGCAATATTAGATTTAAACTCTTTTGCTTAGAATAATAAAAAAAGTTATAAACTGCCCTTCATAGAAAAAGCCAAATATTAGACCAATAAAAGTTTGTCGAAAAGACTATAAAAGTTGCGAGGCTAGGACGGGGTTTTTCATCCGAAGCTTAGAGGAAAAATCAAGACCCGACCATACAAAAATATGAAATGATATTTTATTATTCCGAACTTGGAAATCTTACCCTGTAAAGTTTGGAAACTAATAAAACCAATAAGATTTTTATTATTAAATATAAAAAGTTGGGTTTATTGAAACAAGTTAAGGAAAGTATACATACATGCGTTTAGGGTATTCTGTATCCACATTCTTAAAATTTATTTTAACAGAAGCAATAAAAAAAATGTTACTAAAATGTTCCTGTATTCACGGCGTCTTATGGAAATGGCCTATTATTTTTGAGAAATACTACATACATACAGGGTGCCCCACCTGGAAGCGCCTCGATCTATATATGCAAAACTGTACATAGGAAAATTTTAAAAATTGGAAAATATGCTAATGCGTCTCGGCTAAACTATTTTCAATATGGTGGCACTTCCGGTTATATCGGAAATCGGTGTCAACTTGCTTATTTCAAATGGAATATATTAGGCTATTCCGTTCTAAATAAGCAAGTTGATACTGCCGTGAATTATTGTTGTATTTTCATATCCTAGCCCTAAATGATACACACTGTGATTAGGGTAAAGAGTGTTTTAATCATTTTAAAAAAAAATATTTAATAATCACCATTAGACAGAACGAAATACGGAATAATCAACAAGATCAGGCGTCATTCACCTCCTGGATCAGATAATACGTTTGTGTTAAATGGCAGGTTCAAATAGACATTTGCTCAAAATGTTGACTCTATGAAATAAATCGATACTTTTATGCAAAGATATTATACATCTACCTAGCCCATAGTCGATAATATTCTTTTCATTTCCATTACGTGTATACTGAAAATAGCTAGTGTGTCACTGATATTATACTTGTTTTTTCTGTGCTTTCAAGTTAAAAAAGTATAGATGTAAATGAAGATTAATATTCCCCTATACTGACATACGGTATCTCCAATAATTTTGGATCTCAGGCTGCTTAAGAAGGTTCAATCAACAAGGATTCTTTACTTGCCTTTCTGAAAAGTAAACCTCAAAATAAATTCAACGAGTGTTCAACGGATCTATTAGATCTGACCACATATGGATGGGCGGCAGTGGTTCGTCTTGTATTTCTGCTATTCGCCGCTCTGGGCGGAATTAAGATGGCAAGGTCAGCCGAGCACTTTCCATGAAAATATCTGTAAAAGATAGTCAAATCCCCAACATGTCTTCGATGTTCTAGGCTGTCGAGGTTCTTCGTCAGCTCGTGGTCTCCAATCAGACGAATGGCCCTCCTTTCGATGGAATCCAGTAGCCGAAGAGTATGTTTGGGTGCAGAGCTCCAGACATGAGAGGAGTACTCTAGTGATGGTCGAATCTGAGCTTTGTATAGTGTCAAAAGTTGTTGAGGCAGCAGCCACATTTTTTTCAAATAAATAATTCTTATAACTTTTTATTGTATATTTTGTGTAGTAATAATTACATTATGCTCGAGTTCAATCTATGTCAAAGGCATTGTCAGACGACCATATTGATGCCATTTTGTTCATCCCGCTTTCTATTACAGGGTTTGTTCATGTTTGCTCGTTAAATGACATGTTATCTCTATTCTACTGGTTTTAATTTCCTCTCTATCTATTTATTATTGTCAATAATCTATTGAACAATTTGTAAACTACAATTTACAGTAATTTTCAATTTACAATGCAAGCATCCAACTACAATACTGACGGACATCTTTCCGAGAAATCCAGACTAACTCTACAGTCACACCGGGGAATTTTCGTGCTACTTCAAGACGATACGTGACCGAAATGTTGATGCTTTGTCTTATTAAATAACCATTACCCCGTGTAATGTCGGTCCCATTCAAATATTACCCGAAAAATTTATGAGTTTCGTGAATTTGGGAACAGAATAAGAATGGCCAGTTTAGGGTTTTTCTGTGACAAGACAAAAAGTCTAAGACTTTCACTGGTTAATATTTATTTATGGTTCAGGAGTGTTCTTTATTATTACACTGGTGGTAGAAAATATATTCTCTTATTCATGAAACTTCCTCGCAATTAATTTTTATTGTTGTTGGAAGCTTAAAATTATAAATTTTTAACAGTTTAATTTTGATTAAGTGCATCATAAATGTACAACTTTTTTTGTAAACTTTTTATATTATTCGTAAATACAAATACATTGTGTCGACGAAGATATCAGACAATAGCCGCTAGTAGGAAATTAATATAAAAAAAAGTATTGATGAAAAATCGTATTGATGATTAATAATAATGTGTTACTTTATTGACGTAATTACAATAAAAAGCCGCAAAATTCATACGAATTGAAAGGAAATTTAACGTAGAAATTAACGACTTTTAAGCACAATTATTTTTACATGATTAAACGTAAGCCCAATAAACTATGTTTACATACCAATCAAGTTATAAGTTTCTTCTTTAGTTTATGATGAAATACAAGCACTATAGAAAAAATCCTCTGATACTCTGAGAGTGGTGCGTGAGTGAATAAAGCGATTCATGATAATTTTGAATCGTTTTAGATGATATTCGTTTTGAAACGCGACCTTAGGAAGGTCGTTGCCATGGAAATGTCTGTAAAAGGGAATCAAATCACCAACCTATCTTCGATGTTCTAGGGGCTGTCGAGGCTCTTGGACATGTCGTATTCTCCGATTGATTGGTTCGTTAAAGGCGGGGGGTCGGTTATGTTGAGCAAATTTCTTACACTGCAGCCTTATGGCTTATTGTGCGCCCTAGTCGTGTTATAGAAGACTTGATCTTTCTATGAGGTCCAATCAAGTTTGTCATGCGGGCTGTTATTGCCTCGTTAAACATTCCCGAAGATCTTAAATCTTTTGCGGCTCAGCACCTCGCAACTATATATGATATGGGAGGCAGTTTCATCCTCCACGCCGCAAAGTCTGCATTCAACAGGTCCATTGTAGATTCCTATTCGTTGAAGGTGTGTTCTTAAGTAACAGTGCTCTGCTAACAAGCCAGCCAAAACAAACCCGAACAAACCCGTTTCAACTGGGCGGCAACAGACGCGGCTGCAAGGTAGTGTCGGGATTAGCAACTTGTGGGGATTATACCAAACCATCAGTATCTTCTTTTCTGAGGGAAAAGAACCGCCTCTGAAGGAGGACGGGCCGACCGACTAAACTCACCGTGTGAGTCAGGCTAGAACCTTCGACTCCTTTTCACTAGAGTGTGTTATTTTTGCATCATGTATGAGTGATTAGATTTAGCTTTTAAGCTATACATTTATGTTGGGTGCCAGCTCTTGACTCTTTCCCTATCGAACTTAATCGAATGAGCAAAATTTAAGAGCTCCTGACGTATAGGGTAGATGGTAGGCGTATGTTGTCTTATTGGTTTGATGCGTGTTATTTTAGTTATGCTAGACAAGGTATTAGTGTTTTTGGGTCAGAATTGTTTTAGGATCAATCACGAATGCGATTGATCCAGTCTTTAGGTAGTATGTATGTTGTGTTTGGCAGTGCGTGTATGTGAGATAAAGGAATCTTACTGTTGTTGGCTATGTTAGCCTTAGTGTGGTATTTAGCGATAGTTTTGTCGAGAAACTCGGAAATTGTTTCAATTTCGAGATCTCTGTGTACTATGTCGTTTCTAGTGTATCGTGGAGTGTTTACTATGATTTTTAGTACCTTGGTTTGCATCACTTGGACCCGCTTCAGGTCCATATGTCATCGCTGATCTGATGAAGGTTTTGTATAGGGTGACCTTTATCCTTAGGTTTAGTTTGTTCGGGTTTGTTAAGCAAACTGTAGATTGCGCCGAGTTGTTGATTGGCTTTCTTTAGTATGTTGGCTGTATTCACTTCCCATTTGAGCCTTCTGTCAAAGAGTAGACCTAGGTATTTGACACTTTGTCTCCAGTCTATTTCTTTGTTTTCAACTTTGATTTTCCCTTCCGGGAGTTTACGGCACGATTTTGAAAAGAAATTTAATTAAGAAAATTAATTTTGATCTTCCATTTCCATTTACTTAGCCATTTTTGTAGAATGGCTATGTTCCTTTTGAGCCTGGAAATTATTATCCTAGGGGTCTTTGATGTCGCTGCGATGGCCGTATCATCCGCGTATATGTATTTTTCGTTCAGAGGAAACTGAGGAATGTCTTACTGTATAGATGCTGAAAAGTAGGGGGACTATTGCTAAACCATGTGAAACGCCGGCCCTTATGTTCTTGGATGTAGACAGTTCGTCATCGATACATGTTTGAAATGATCTATCTTCTAGATAAGAGGCTATTAGCTTTATCAGATAGTTAGGCATTCCTAGCCTTATCATTTTTAGTATTAGCCCATTGTGCCATACTTTATCAAACGCCTTGCTTATGTCAAACAGCACGGCTCCTGGGCATTTGTTTAGTGTTGTTCTGGTTGCCTGTTTGGATATACCAAGGGCGGGTTCAGGTCCCCTTCGATTAAACGAATGGCTCTCCTTTCGATGGAATCCAGTAGCCGAAGAGTATGTTTGGGTGCAAAGCTCCAGCGGTTCCGAAGCTCCAGACATGGGACCAGTACTCTAGTGATGATCGAATCTGGGCCTTGTATAGCGTTAAAAGTGTTTGAAGTGTATACACCTTCTTGGTCGGGAAAAGTACAACCAGTTGTGCTAAGCTGCCTTGGCGATTGCTACAGTAAATGATCACAGATATTAAAAATTTTCAAATCGAATTTTGTTTCTTGAATATATCCGTGTAATATACGCCCTGTCAAGAACTAAACAAATCTAATCTAAAGGTCGATTCCTATGTCATGCCATGTTGAAAATTGAAAATAAAAAAGCGACATGCGCTCGTTGTTAACTTTTAAATTAATCTATTCTCTATTCTATGGTAGCGACTCGTTTTGTTGCAGAGTTGAATAGATCGCATATTACATGCCAAATGTTTTTAGTCGAAATGTAACGCCTTTATTGTGAAACACGAGCGGAATTTTTTTTTGTTAAATAAAAATGGATATCGCGTGGGTTTACTGTTGCCTACTATAAGTCAAAATGTGTCAGGAATATAAAACATGCATATTTACAAATATCATTTAGCTAATTTCTAGAAATTAATATTGTTATTATATTGAAGCTCACTGTTGTCTCATTTGTTAAGTTGTTAATACAGAGCAAGAGTTTATTACACAGGGTGTTACTTAATGGTATGTGCTTATTTTAATGAGCGATTCCTGGATCAATTTTAAATCGAAAAGTTCATATACGTGTATGTCCTAAAATGCTTTGCGATACAGTTAGAGATATTACACTAAATTTTGGTATATATGATATAAAATCATACATTTTTACCTCAAAACAACATTTTCGTCAAGTCAGTGGCGTAGGTACAACAGCTACGCCTCAAAACCAAAAAATATGTTACGCCACTGTTATTTTCGAAACATTTTTTTAACTATGAATAGAAAATGTTTCTTGTTTCCCTTTATTTAACTATTAATTATCATTCAATTCTAAACAAAAAAAATTTTCTTTCATCGTTCTCTTAAAGCTTACCGTTTGGAAAAAAATTACATGTATTCATAATTTTTTGATGTTATATTGGAAAACCTATATTCAAGAATCGTTTAAATAAAATCAAGTTATGCTGTTATACAGCGTTTGGCATTTTATTAAATAAGAAAACACCAAAAAAACTATGACATTTAAATAAGTGAATCCTTGGTTGTTATATACAGTGTCCAAAAGTATGCAACATAAGGGAAATTTTTTTATTACCGATTTCTCAGACAATTATATTCTTGATGAAAGTTAGTGAAAGCCTATGAACGCATATTTCATGTTTCACCTATGGCTAATAGTAAGGAAGCAAATGTCATTTTTTCGAAATGACCTTAAGAGTAAAGTACCTTTATTATTAAAGATACAGCAACATTTTTATGGAAATGTTGTTGCAAATAAGAACTGAGTCCAAACACGGAATTTCAGTAATTTACTCAATATATTTTTTTTTCTTAAACTCTATTTTTCCCTAAAAGATATGCCCCTGGCAGCATGGGTTTATGTTATAAAATGTATTAGCTGCAACTTTTTTAAATTTTTCAATGATACGAGTTGGTTTAGATAGATATTAGCGTGTTGCACGCATATTTAAACACATTTTACCCAACTTGGCTTCTAATCAAAATTATGATAGAATCCAATTTGTCATTTTCACCCAGTACGCTAAACTCCAAAAACCTACTTTAAAAAATACATATAAAATAGGTATTTTGCTATTTTAAAGAGTAGGCCGTGAAAACAATTGAATTACAAATAAATAACAGAATACTTACATACAAATCGGTAATAAAAGAAATTTCCCATATGTTGCATACTTTTTGGACATGCTGTAGAAACACTACATACTTTTTTTTAAATCGATCGGGTAAAGAACCCTAAAATTCAGCCACATGCGCCTCCACGCCATGGCAGAATATCAAAATAGAGAAGTAATTAAATGGTTTGCCGTTATTAACACAGTCGAGCTGCGAAATGATTACATGGTCAGCAAGATTTTACAATTGGTCAGTAGAAGAAAACTTGTCTAGAAGCAGTTTACTTCAGAGATCCCAGGGCACTGTCAATTTATGTAACTTTCTTGTGTTTTCTTTTGCCGAATACAGAAGGAAATCGGCTACAAAAGGTGTAGCGGGGGCGGGTTTTCACTTATTTTCCCAGGGAACTGTCACGATTCAGATATGTTTGCTGTCCATAAGTTGCTGACCAACTAGCCATTTTGGCTGACTGATTACATTTTTCTGTTCGCAAAAATAAGACTATATTGCTAACCAGTTAAATCACGGGTGGGCAAGGTCCGGCCCGCTGTATGATTTGATCCGGCCCGCGAGACATTTTGAAAAATCTTAAAAATTATATTAAAAAATTAAAAAATAAAATTAAAAATATAACACGACTTACTCATACTCACGGAAGCAAGTGAACGAGCAAGCCTAGTGGCGGCGATCATCAAAGAGTGAGGCGGCAAACAAACATCAAAGCCTTTGATGTTGAACATGGAAGACTGTTTCAATTTATTTGCTACTCCAACAAAAAGTAATGTACAAAATGCTCCAATACACTTGCAAATGGAGTTGATCGAGATTGAAGAAAACTCACTCCTAAAATCTAAATTTGAAGACGTGGAGTTGTGCGATTTCTACAAAAAATACCTCGAAGAAGACCATTTTCCGCAGCTTAGAAAATTCGCAAGAAGATTGATTTGTGCCTTTGGCAGTACTTACAAGTGCGAACAGTTCTTTTCAATGATGAAAGTTAATAAGTCAAAACATCGTACAAGGCTGACTGACGATAATTTGAAAAATTCCTTACGTCTTTGTATCAGTGGAATTAATCCAAACATCGATGGATTAGTTTCCCAAATTCAAGCTCAAGTGTCTCATTGATTTCGGTGTCGCTATTTAACATTATATATTTTTTTATAATATATTTATGTTTCTTTTATATTTATCTATTTATTTTAATAAATAAAATTAAAAATTTTTGTATCGCAATTTTTTCACTCATCTCGGGGTTTTTTAAATTTATTTATTTACGGGGACTAGCCCATTTTCGTAATAACAATATGTTTTTCAGAAAGTTTGCTGGATGAAACCTCTTCTTCGGAGAAAATATTTTTGTATCGCAATTTTCTAACTTTTCATTAGAGCGCTTGACCTTGAAAATTTGAAAAAAATTCGCCTATGGCGCTAATTGGAAACGGCACGCTTCGCTCGCCTGCGGAGGGTGTATGGTGTGCCACAGAAATAATCCCGTGTGGCCCGCTACCCATTTTACATTTATTATGTGGCCCTTTAGCCCAAAAGGTTGCCCATACCAGAGTTAAATGATACCCATCGAAATATATGGTAAAGATGCAACGTTGCCAAACATTCGTAATTTTAGTTTTTATAAACTTTACTTACATGCATGATCCATTTCATTTACAACTTAAATTTGCTATTATTGACATTAGTTATGTTATGACCAACGTTCATTCATTCATCGGCTACATGGTTTCACAACGTAAAATATTGTTATGTTGTTAAATGTGCAATAAATTCAAAAAAGAGGAATAATGCCGAATTGCAGAAATATTTTGGTCAAGAATTAACTACGCCATTATACTATTTGAAACGCAGCTTATTCTATATACAATTCGCTCACTCTTTGTCTGCGTCTGTGATTATCGTGAAACTAGAAGTCACGGTTTCGCATAGCTTCAAGAAATCAACAGTACGTACGTGCATCATTGGCATTTCGTTGTCAATTGCACTAATAATGTTATTCCCTAGAAGCCGTAAAAATAAATGTTACCGAGAGACCATAGTAAAATAAAATAAAGTTTACGATTTATCACAAAGTCTGATAACTTTCATAAAGCTGTCTTCACTTTGTACCAAATCATAATTTATTTATTTGAAAGGCCCATAATCATAAAGCTCGCTGCAGCAACACTAGTTTGAAATTTTAAAAAGAAACTCTCACAACTTTTGTTTCATTCCCGTTAATGTAATCCTTCGAGTTTATGGTGAGTTTATATCGTTGCATAATAAAGGAGCAAATTACTTTAGCGCCGTCTCGCGCATTTAACTGAATTTATGAAACTTATCCGCGGCGAAAACTTTAAAAATCTTAATCTGTCCCTGTAATACCGGGCGAAATTGGTTAATTTTTAATTAACAGATACTTTAGAATGTGCTTCGTCAGTCTAACTATCGCCTAAATATTTAAGAAGGATATAAATACAAGGTGTTTTCTCTCTGAAAAATGAAGGTGGTGAATCCTTCCTTATTTTAAGGCGAAAATGTGGTATAAAAGTTCTTCGCAGGTCGCACACAAGCGAATTTCAGGTAAAATTTGGTCAAAATGGATAAAACCAAAGTTATAATTATGTCGTAAAATCATTAGCACTTAATTAAGAAACAACCAGGGTGTCATAAATCACACCTGTTATATTTATATTATGGCCGACCTTAAAATTATTTCAGTTCAAAGTTTGTTTTTCTAGTGTGGTGTGTCAATTAAATTTTAATGTGGTTGAAAAAAATCAGTGTATTTAGTTCTGTTATTCCGCTAAGTTTTTGTAAAAATTTGAAAAACCATCATGGAGCCTATTGCTGGTGGTACAATCCTATAAATTTTTCAAATTAAAAATATTTACACTAGTACTTTTGATTTCATACATTTTGTTAACATAAAAATAAATTAAACAATTTTTTTTAAATGTTTGTATCAGGCAAAATGTAAAAAAGGGCGCGTTGGAATGCGACCAAACTATTTGTTTAGTATTATTTGCAGGGTCCTGAATAAGGTCCAACTGAGAGTTGCTGCGACAATTTGCGACCTTGCCGAAAATTGACATTAAAAAAAAAATTGTTAGGTACATTTTTACAAATGTGATTAAGACATCGAAACTTTTGAATAACTTTATTATTACTAAACCGATTTCGATAAATCATACACAGTTTCATGGATAATCATACTTTTAAACAGGCGAAAAAAAATTTCCGATATTTTTCAAAATGGTGGCTATTATTTTCTGAGTATATAAATTTTTACAAAAAATCATACGGTTTGTCAATTTGTTGTTGTTCTTGCAGTATCTACAGCAAAATCAGTATCTTTCACAAGGATTCAGTTCGTGGAATGGTTAAGAGACTGTCCGTCCAAAAGCGCTAAAGAACAATATGAATATTTGGAAAAAAGTCTCTTACATGCCATCTGATGACCCTGACTCGAGTAAATCAAAATTTCTATTTATCAAGAAATATGTATTTTGGGTTATCGTTGAAATGAAATTGTATAATAAAATTGGAGAAGGGGGAGTTGAAGTTTAGGGCTTCAAAAACTTATTTATATGAAATTTATGCACATTTCTCTACATTGCAATTTTTTATCTCTAGTGAAACATACCTTATTGTTCAACGAGGGGGGAGGGAGAGGGGGGGGGGGGGGGGGGTGGTGGTTAGGGGCTCGAGGGTGCTGGGGGGAGATTAAAAAAAACATAAAATAAATGTTTCTCCAATGATAATATCGTAAAAATAAACCACCTTTTGCTTATTCCAATTTCTTTAATTTAATAACCATAAAAAGGGGTGTGGAGGGGGCAAAGATGTAAGATATTAAAAACAAAATGCAATGTTACCATATTTATCATGGTTTCTTTACAATTAAAAACATGTTTTGCCTCATGTTACCAAGATAATCTTTTTGGCCACGATTCCGTCGAAATTCGCCTGTGTGTGTCGCTTCGTTTTCCAAATACATTGTGTTAAAAAAAATATTGTATTTTTCATTTTATTAATTAATGCCCAACGATATTCTAATGATATTTGTTAAACATAAAGGATTAGAGCACTTTACTTTGGGCCAATTTTAAATTTTACAATTAATTCATTTGCGGGGATCTGGGTAAAAGAGTACCTTAATTTTTTAGTTATTTTCGTATTTTTATCGTCAAATTATACAAGTAGGCTTTGCTTCGTTCCATGGCAACATTTATTTTCTCCGTGACATTTGTCTCCTGTTTAACATCCTTTCAAATAATATCGTTTTGAATTGTTTTTGAATTTATTTGTAATTAATATTAATATGGGAAACTTTTTTATTATTAAAATATTAAAAAAACTTTTTATGCCGATTGCCTCTGCATTATTGGTAACCTAAAAATGTTTCCTGATATTTGTCACGTGAGTACTCGTTTGGCTGGAAAATTGAAAACAATATCTTTTGTCATGAAAAACTGTTATTAGATGACGAGATATCGAACAAAGTTATTTGAAAAAAGTTTTGTTTTTATGATCAAACACAAGCACTATAAGAAAAATCTGGGAGTGGTGCGTGTGCGCAAAAGGCGATTCACGTTGGTTTTGAATCGTTGGAGGTTGGGAAAAACGACCTCGGGAAGGTCGTTCCACAAGGATGAAGTCCTCCAGATGAAAGAATTCTTAAATAATGAAGTGCGAGGAGTACTAAGCTTAACCACATATGGATGGGCGGCAGTGGCTCGGCGTGTATTTCTGCTATTCGTCGCTCTGGGCGGAATTAAGAGGGCAAGGTCAGCCGAGCACCTTCCATGAAAATATCTGTAAAAGAGAGTCAAATCCCCAACCTGTCTTCGATGATTTAGGCTGTCGAGGTTCTTCGTCAGCTCTGTCAGTGTTTAGATTTCAATCTTATGCTTTTTTGCAAGATTTTGAGCTACAATTCCAAAAATAATATCTTTCAGAAAAATATCCGGTTTCATATTCTCAGGAGCATAATGAAAATGTGTTAAATGATCGAAAACCACAGTTAGTGATGGCCGATATTGCGATTTTTATTTTTTGTTATAGGTAAAATTAAAGCGTGACGTGGGCGATGGTCGATGGATTTAAATTATTTATTATGGCTACATTACTACTAAAAGAACTCTAATCAAAGAAAACTATAATCTATAAAAAGATATTACACAACATTGATAACAAACAAAAGAAAACGTTATTTCTACCTAGATTAAAGTAGAATTATACCTTTTTAAAAAAAAATATGATGAACTAAACACTGTGTACTTTACAACAAACTATTTGTTCATGCAAATACGCATGGTTTCTTAATCATTTTGTGAGTATTGTATATTATCATTTAAGAATAGAATCGTTAATCATTTGAGTTTTCTTATTACTTAGCCTGTTTCTTTAAAAAATGCCCAGAGCTCGCGAGTCTCTCGAATATTACTACTCATTTTCATTTCACAGTTTCAAGTTCAAGATTCAGAAGTTCCAGTCAAGTGCAGTGGCGGTTCTTCCACAGGAGCACATGCGCACGTGCACCCCCGAAACAAAACGAATAAAAAATATTAATTTATATTCATTGAATATTATTTATCGTATAAAGTCCGACCCTCCCGAATATTTTATCGTACCGTCAAACTAAAAAAGTCCGACCCTCCCTAATATTTTATCGTCCTGTGAAACCAAACTATATAGATCCGGCAACCGTGCCTCGGTCGAGGTAAATGACGATTATGACGAGACTCGCTCGCACGTGCGATTAAGTAATGCAGTTTCGCTGTAGTAACAGGTGGCGGGTGGCAAGGGGATAGCGCGGCTGTGGTGATTTAACATGGAAAAGGCGCACAGTTTTTGTGTGCACCGCGCTTATTGTCTGTTCGTGCATCTAGTTAGAAATTCGAGCGTGTATGTTTTAATATTTTAATATTATATATTTATTAAGTTAAAATGAATAGTTTGACGGTGGACTATTTAAGAAATAACTTTAGCTCTTTGAGTTTGGAGCAAAAAATTGAAGTGAAAAATTCGGGAAAAGTTAAAAAATGAAATATATGAAAAAAAAATTATAGAGAGTATTCCAAACTTAATGAGGCTGTTATTGATCAATTTTCTGCAATTAAGAACCGAAGAATCGACTTTACGTTTAAGCACTATTGTGTAGGGTCGATAAATGTTGTGTATTTCGATAAATGATACTCGAAATGATTTTAAACCATTTTATTTAAGGATTTAAACTAAAAAACCCTGAAAATATGAAGAATGCCAACTTGTCAGTCTCGTGGCTCGATTCGTTCTCGTCATACAACAGTTAACTATTGTCCTCGTCTTGCTTGCGCCTAATGACGTAGCCGTAGATGGCGTAGTGGTATTAGACATCATTCGGTTTCCTTGATAACTCGTAGGTGGCGGTAGTAGTATTGGACATCATTCAGTTTTCTTGATAGTTCGTAGATGGTTTTAGTAGTATTAGTAGTGGACTGTATAAATATTGTTACGAGGGTTGCATGCGACGACGTTAAGATCCGACAGCTATACACACTAAGAAAACCTGTCTTATTTTCCAAAAGTTGTATTTCCTTGTGTAAAACTAAAAAAAATAAATAAAAATATGTTTTACCTAACGCATTTTCTTATTACTTTTTTTCTTTCTACATTTCAAACGCCTAGGAAGTAATTTTTTGGTCGTTACACAAAAATAAAATTTTGAAAATAATTTCACCATGAGCCGCCACTGTGTAAAATGTACCAGTTGTTAGCACTACCGTTTTTTTGTTTTATTGTGAAATAATTCGCTTTCATGTGCTTGTATTGTGAGAAATTTTGACCTAATGCATTTAGAAACTTGGGCAGAATTTCAGTGTCTTCCTGCAAATAACTTAAAATAGCCAAGATTTCATGCTGTAGCCTCTACCATCGGATCAACTATATATTAAATACTTCATGAGTCATAATTATTATTAGTTTTGTGTAGAAAAACGACTACATAAATATCATCAGGCAATTCTTGTTTAATTTCATGACAATTTATAATTCTAATATAAATAAAGTTATTTTTGCTTTTCCTTTATTACGAATAACATGATTAAAATCTCTTACTTTACACGTCCGCGTCAATAAATATACTGTAATATGACTCATATTTAAAGAAAAGTTGGTAACTAAATAATAAAATTTCCCAAGTAAAACTCCTGGTTTTCACGTCTCATAAATTAAAGATATTCCCGCGCGCAACGACAAATAAAAAATTCCAGTCGCCTGTTATTTATGATGTATTTCTGAAATATTTCCCGTAAGTGTTTTAATTCTTGCATTTTTATTCCGGGCACGAACTGAAGTAATTTTTAATTAATTTCATTTATGAAATGACAGAATTTTCAAAATTTTAATTTATTTTAAAGGATTTTCTTAATCGCCTCGAGTCTTTAAATTTGAATATTGTATTGACGTATTTAAATCGGTGCCGTATGCTTCTTTTTTCGTCTACTTACTTTTAATATGATTCCTCGTAAAGGAGTTTAAGTTTTAGTTCACTATTTAGTTTAAATCTTGTAGTAGACCAATTGTTGTGTCCTTAATTATTATACGGGGCCATTCACTATTAAAAAATCTCAAGAACTCAAAAAGTTCAAGTTCAAGGTTCCAAAAGTCACGTTCACAATGGTTAAGGTAAAATAAATATAAGTCTGTCTAAACCGCAAATATAGAATTTTTGCCCTCTTCTTGTAACACTCATCCTTAGACGCGTTTTGCCGTATCACGCCTCATCAGTAAGGCTAGAGTCTGACAAAATGAGGATTGCGGAAGGGCAAAAATCCTTCTCCTTTTGTCAGACCCTAATCTTACTGACGAGCCGTGATACGACGAAACGCGGATGGTTTGACAAAAGGAGGAAGGCAATTTTAGGACCTACTTTATTCCTTATATATATAAATTCAATTTCTAAGTTAAATCTAAAAGGTAATGTCAAATTGTTTGCGGATGATACTACAATTTTATATTTTGACGAGTCTTTTTCCAATATTCAAACTGATATTCCTAATGATTTGAAAATTATACTTCCATGGCTGCAATCCTATAAACTTTCTTTAAGCTTTCAAAACTCATCTTTCACGTTTATTTCTAAATGTGCAATTGGGAGCAATATTTCACCAAGAATTTTTAATGGAAACGAAATTAAGCATGTAAAATCAGTAAAGTTTTTAGGCTTATATATAGACGAAAATTTAAATTAGAGGAAACATGTTGAAAATCTTCGAAAAAGCGTATCACCACTCATTGGAATATTATATAAAATTCAATACATTTAAAAAACATTTATTATTCATTAGTTTATTCAAAATTTCAATATTTAGTATCAGTTTGGGGATCTGCCTCGGCCACTCTCTGCCAAGGTTAATATACCTTTTAAAAAAACTACAAAGCAATATTATAAAATGTATTCAAAAACTAAATTTTTTGGAACCGACAACAAATTTATATAAACCAAGAGGATATCTAGATCTGAATAGTTTGTACAAATTAAAACTTATTATACTAATTCATGCAATTAATAATCAAAATAAAAAAACCTTGCACCTTTGTAAAATCAACTGATATACACAATCATAATAAGTACCATAAATATTGACCATTTAAAAAAAATCAAATTAAAAGTAGCATAGGGATGAAATCAATTTGATTTGATGGAATAAATATTTATAATACGTTACCTAAAGTATAAAAAAAAATTTTTTATTTAAAATTATTTAAAAAAATGCAAAGAAATTTTTTCTGGAAAATATACAAATTACTTAACCATTTATAATAATTTTTATTTTTAATTTTTATATTGATTAATTACTTATTTATGTTCTATGTAATAATATTCCCTGTAATGGACTAAAATAGCTCGTTGGGTATTAAATAAATATTATTATTATTATATTTTAAATCGAATTCGAATCGATTCTATGTAAAAGTCCTAGTGACTTTTGTTAACAATTTACTATATCCACCTCCAACCGTTTCTGAGATCAAATTCATCAAAGGAATTTTTTGTTAAAAAAAATAATGCCAAAGGTGGTGATTTGACCTTACTTTGTAACTAATACCGTTAAAGATTAAAAAATTTGAGAAAAACTAGGGAAGGTTCTATGATAAATTTATGTACTGAGCTTAGATAAAGCATTTAATTCTATACCTAATGGTAAATCAAAATATAGGGTGTCTCTTTTTAAAAAAATTAGTTTTTATCGGATACTCTTAAGCAAGTATTTTTTTTTCACTTGTTTTAACAAAATACACGATCCCTACGACAACAGTGTGTAAACATGATCTTGGCAAAGCTACAATATACCGACAACAGTTGGCAAGCTCGCGTAACAATAATTTACAGATGCTCTATTATAGAGCAAGTAATTTCAACGTGTAGATAATTCGCATAATTTATACAATTATGTTCGAAAATATGTTCGGATACTTCATCAGGATACGTAAGAGGTGGTTCTACAGGGTGTTCCTTAATGACTTGCTAATATTTCAGGTTGTGATTCCTTAGGTAATTTTATAAAGAAAAGTTCATATTTCTACTTTTTAAATGGTTATTTTCTAACATCTCGGAAAGTACGTTAGATATTATTTTCAATTTTGGTATGTGTAAATAGCATATGGAACCACAAATTTTAGTTAGAAAAGTTATGCAATCGTTCCACCAGTGGCGTCCCTGCAAACATGTCCTCTGATATTTTTTACATAAAAGATGATGATACGACACTGACATTTTTCCATATGGATATTTTTTCTGATTAGCCTGATCAATTCTACATCAAAACGGTCTCTTGAGTTTTTATCGTCAGACGCACCGTTCTTGATTAAAACCGCTAAATTCATATTGAAACTCATTATTATTAACATTGATAAATTTTGTTTCATAAAAATTGTTGGAGTGGACAATTCTATGCGAAGACGGACGGAAGCATGCCTTTTAAGTGAAGGTGGCCATTTCCAACAATTTTTTTAAACCAAAATTTATCCTCAATTATTTTATCAATGTTAATGATAATGAGCTTTAATATGAATTTAGTGGTTCTAATCAAGAACGGTGCGTCTGACGAGAAAAACTCAAGATACCGTTTTCATGTAGAATTGACCAGGCTAATCAGAAAAAATATTCATATGGAAAAATATCAGTGGCGTACCATTTTTTTTGTAAAAAATATCAGAGGACATGTTTGCAGGGACGCCACCGGTGGAACAATTGAATAACTTTTCTAACTAAAATGTATGGTTCTATATCCTATTAATATATACCAAAATTGAAAATAATATCTTACATACTTTCGGAGATATTAAAAAATAACCATTTAAAAAATAAAAATTCAACACCCTGTAGCAAAAAATTTAAGCCGTTGCGGACATATGTTCATATGAACTTTTCTTTATAAAATGACCTAAGGAATCACACCCTGAATTATTAGCACGTCATTAAGGAACACCCTGTATATGTTAATATAAAGTACTAAGTCATACGACAAAAGTCCTCTTATCTATTATTTCATAAAGCGACTACGCGATATTTCGTTTAGATTTTAATTTTAAACAATTTCTCTTCGTTTCAGTTCACACTAAGTCCTAAATTCCAACATCACTAAATTATGAGGCGCCACCAGCCCATATCTACCTTATAAATTTTTAATTTTGAAAATAATGTCGGTTAGAGCGTCCAGGTTTTCTCATATCCGTAAAACTATAAACGTAATCGGTCAATTCACCACGATATTAGAATGAAAATCGTCGGTTTGCACGTACATTTTTAAAATTATATCAACCTGCAGACATATTTTCTTAATATATTCTATTGATAAAATTCTAGACCAAATTGATCTAGAATTTATGGAAAAATCTAATATTTCCTTTTTATTTATTTTTTTCTTGTACATGGTACATTTTCGACAATTTTATAGGGTATCTACGTAATTGTTAGTGCTATCAAAAAAGTAATGTAGGTGTCATGTGCTCTTTTTGGGTCAAACTTAAAATGGTAAAATCAAAATTGAAAATTTTGGATCGCTTAAGAAATACGGGGAAAATCAACAAATTGACAATTTCTAAATTACCCTATATTTTCTTAGTTAAAAAAGATAAAGAAAAATGTTTTATACAGCAGTTTCTTTATATTGATTGTTGAACTATCTGTCATTTTCAGAATAAGTATACGTGGTCAGGTAAAAAAGTTATCAGACCTAACCTCATTTTTTTAAATTCAATTATATTATAAAAAGATACTATTTTAAATTCTCCTTTCAAATATATAACACACCATGGATGATATTGGTTTCCAAGGCGATTTATTAAGCTTTATTACTTTAAAGCACAGTAGACCATGAAACAAAAGCTAATATCCTAGAAACAACCATGTTAACTATTAACATTTAACGTCAATTTAATTTTTACATATTCATTTGCGAAAATGAACATTTTGAAAAATTTGGTGATATCAGTTTATATTGAAAGTGGAAAAAAAACGAAGAAATGGCGCAAAATGTATATTTTGTTCGCTATCCGGAAAGACTGTAATCATTTAAGGACATATTCCGAACATTTGCGATGATTCCCGTTATTTTTTACCTTAATCGGAATCTTTTATTTCGCTTCAAAGTAATAAAGTTTAAATAAATCGCCTAGGAAACCAATATCATCCATGGTGTGTTATATATTTGAAAGGAGAATTTAAAATAGTATATTTTTAGATTAAAATATACAGGGTATTCCTTTTAAAAAAATGAGGTTAGGTTCGATAACTTTTTTACCTGACCCCGTATACTTATTCTGAAAATGACAGATTATTCAACAATCAATATAAAGAAACTTCTGCATAAAATAACACCTACGATACTTTTTTGATAGCACTAACAATTACGGAGGTACCCTATAAAAGTGTCGAAAATGGGACACTGTACTACACAGTCAAAAAGTTGAAAATTTTAGTTTTTCAATTATACATTTTTGGTTTTGCGCACCCCGTAAAACAGAATCAAAGTTTCTGATATTAAAACAGATTGCAAGAAAATATCCATAAATGTTAATTGCGAGAGACAGTATCATTATCATAAAAGTCACGTGCATTACTAAAATTTTGTAATCAAATTAGTTTTTTGATTAGTGTAGAGACGTCAGACGCAGTCAGTTCTTACCTCAATAATTTCTTCCACACTTTCCAGAAAGTTGACGATAAGAAATTAATTTTTTGCAAAAGAAATAAACAAACGTACAAGAATTTCAAATCTAAAATTCATACAACGGAACTGATAAATTTTATACCATATTTATTTAGCAAGAGCACCATAAACGTTTAAAACTAATACGCTCGCGATTTTTAGGGACCCAGTCTACCGCGTCGACGTGTCGTCGCTTTCACTATCAGTGCTAAAGGAAGATTCGTATCTCATTTATAGAGTTGTTGAGGGAAGTTATATCGAAGTCACAGAGAAGACGGAAGTCGACAACCTCGCAATACGTTTGTTTAAGGGGTCGTAACATGTGGGATGATGGGGTTTTGCCTAGTATTGTTCGCCCAGAGTATTCTGAACGTTTTCGTATAAAGAGCGGGGGGAGAGAAATGTATAAAAACCATGCCTGAATGCGTGGTACCATAGGCGTGCTTAAAATTATTTATTAAGTGGGAAATAAATATGAACACTGTGTTGATTTCTCAGTTGGATTGGAAAAATCAAAACTGGTGTTTTTTTCTCAAATGTCCTTCTGTCGGGTACTATTATTTATTAGTCCCCTCTTCTTTGCATACGTTATAAATATTTGCCACGATTTTTTTTGCTTGACTCTTCAAATGTTTATATCTAATTATTGCCTGATTCTCACTGTAGAGACAAACTTCTGTGCGTTTTAACGATATCCAGCGACGCTACAAAGAGCGGGACTACATAAGAAATTAAACTAAAATAGTTTTCGAATAAATTATGAAGAATGACTTTTTTCGAATGACTGAAAGTAAATTTTTTTACTAGTATGGACATACTATATCTAGCTCATAAGTTTCTAATTTTAAAAAGGAAGTTGTTGGCTAGACTCCTGGTTTTCTCATATCCTTTTGATTACATGATGTTATTGGTCAATTCACCGCGATATTGGAATCAAAATCACCTGGTTTGCAAGTTCATTTTGTCTATTTCATCTTTTATACTCGATCCCCGTTTAGTCTCGAACAAAAATATTTTTGCTTCCGAGATTATTTTGTTTATGAAACGATTTCTCTTTGCTGCCTAATAAATCGTGCTAATAATGGTAAATATATAAATGTTGTGAAAAGCTTTCCTGAACACTTTTCAATATTTTCTTTATGATATTTCGCGCTGGTTGTAAACAAGTTTAGAAATCACCTAATTATTTTTTAATTAGATTCCTATTATTATTACATCAGTAAGTTGTTTACTTCGTGGAAATATAGTAATTATCATACCGCTAATTAATTGATCTGTGCTTATAATAATAATTAATTCCTAAATGCATTTTAACTACTACAGGGTATTATAGAAATTTTTTGTTTATGAGCATTTGAACCGATTTTATATGCATTTAAACCGGAAAATCCTGAGATGAAAGCGCATAAGTAAACTTATGCAAATCCGAAAAACCACGTAACGGAAACTGACGAGAGATCATCAAACAATCATCATCAGTTCAGCTGTCAAAAGAGGTCGGTGAATGTTTTACCGGTGTTGTCATATTTACACGTCAAACACTTTTTAAAAAAATACTATAGCTTTAACATTCATTCTGTCATATCTCTGCGATTTACTTTACAATACGTAAAATTGAACTTAATTAGATAGTAGGTTTGTGATCGTAGTTAAAAAACGTAAACTAGACAAATACGCTAACCAATAAAATCATGCGTATATAATCGCGGGTAACTATGACAAATGTTTAGTTGGTAATAGAAATCAGCGCTGAATATACGCCAGATAAAGTAGGAATTTATACTGGTCTCCAAACCTCACTAATGGAGAGGTATATTATGAATGACACTGGCAGTTGACATAAGTAACTGACTCCACGCAGTAAAAGAAATTTTACCCGATTTTTTAAAGTAAAACTATGTTTCTTAGTACGTTATATATTTACACTTGCGTCATCACTTGCACGCCATTAAAATCATACGAATCAAGCAAATTTAGCGCAAAAAATATCAAATCAAAGACTAATTTCATAATAATATATAATTTCGAAAAAAAAAAGAAATGATAAACTGATATTTTATTTTTTATGATAAGAGTATCAAACCTCGGTCGCCATTTATTTCACTTTTCGAAATGGCGAGAGAATTACAATAAAGAACCATGAATACATCCATTCACACGTTATGACATGACTTATATTCAATTTTATTAGTAAATACTTACCGAAAACACAAAAGTACGATGAAATAGCTCTGAACAGAATTGTTTCTAGGATTAAATTCAACTTAAAGACACAACAACTTATAAAAAGCAAATAAGATTAACACTTACTTGGCACATCAAAATAGCAATTATGAATTAACAGCTGGCAAATATTTAATGGCTTCAAATCAATATTCAACAACAATTGTAACTTTTGTCTTTGTCTAACACGTTATTGAATTCAAAACGTATTGCTGACCTCCGCAGACTCTCTATTATGTTTTATTCACTTTTAAGGCTATAATAAATAAAGATGGAGAGTTTTAAGTCGCTATGGCTCTTGATCCATGGATTTGTGACGTGCCTCTAAAGATATAACCATATATCCATAAAAAACTAATAAAAACGTTTTTTACAAACCGCAGAAAGCAATTATTTGTCCTAATATGTGGGAAATATACAGGGTGTTATGGAAATGACTTATTATATTTAAATGGGTGACCCCTTGGGTGTCTTAGAAAAAGTCTACATACCTTGTTTTTTAATCGAATATCTAAATACTAATGTAAAAACCCTTTTTTCAAAAACTGAACACGTGCGTTTACTATTTTGTGTGGCAATATGACAACACCGCCTATAAAGCGTTAAACTATTGAATGCGAAGGTCCTCAGGAGCGGCCACGTAAATTTTGAGATTTCATATAAAGTGTATATTTCGCTTAATAATTCAAAGCGCCATTTATGGTTATTTTTCTTCAATTTATTTTTATCTCAGGATTTGCCGGTTAAAATATAATGTAATTTCCATGACACCCTGTATGTTAGAATTCGCCGTACAGAGAAACGTATAGTCATAAATACATTGTTCAAACACATGTAACATTTTCGTAGTTTCACAATTTTAGCCAGCTAACCATTATAGCAGACGCTGACTCTGCAGTAAGAGAGCTGACATATGAACCCGTAATTTTAGAATCCAATATCCAGGCAAAATATAAAAATTTAAGCGGATGGGAACTGTAAAATGAGCAATAACTCCTTATGTAAAATTTAATAAAATTGGATGGGAGACCTGCGGGAACGGTGCGGGCAGTATTTAAATATAGGGTGGGGCAAAATAAAAATGCTGTTGACATAGACGATTTCTTGTTTTGTATTTTTGAGTGTTGTAAATAGCATATGACGCACGAGTTCGTAATCCCATAATTGCGTAATTACATTACAATTCGAATTACATATCATTTCTTTTTTTTTTCTTTTTTTTCAAACACAAGCACTATAGGAAAAATCCTTTAGGGCACTCTGGGAGTGGTGCTTGTATGCAAAAAGCGATTCACGTTGGTTTTGAATCGTCGGAGGTTATATTCGTTGGGAAAAACGACCTCGGGAAGGTCGTTCCATAAGGATGAAGTCCTCCAGATAAAATAATTCTTAAATAATGAAGTTCGAAGAGTAGTAAGCCTAACCACATATGGATGGGCGGCAGTGGTTCGTCATGTAGTTCTGCTATTCGCCGCTCTGGGCGGAATTAAGAGGGCAAGGTCAACCGAGCACTTTCCATGATAATATCTGTAAAAGGGACTCAACTCCCCAAGCTGTCTTCGATGCTCTAGGCTGTCGAGGTTCTTCGTCAGCTCGTAGTCTCCAATCAGACGAATGGCCCTCCTTTAGATGGAATCCAGCAGCCGAAGAGTATATTTGGGTGCAGAGCTCCAGACATGAGAGCAGTACTCCAGTGATGGACGAATCTGGGCTTTGTTTAGTGTCAAAAGTTGTTGAGGTTTGTACAACTTTCTGGTTCGGAAGAGTACACCAAGTTTCTGAGAAGCTATCTTGGCGATTACCACAACGTGGTTACGCCAAGACATATTTCCTCCCAGATTGACGCCCAGCAAATTAATAGATGAAGCCAGTGGGATTACGTGTCCGTCCATGACTATATCCGGTTCTGTAATGTTAACCTTCTTAGAGAAAACTGCTGCCTCGGTTTTTTAGTGTTAAATTCGACTTGGTTACTGTCACCGCAAGCCAAAATTTCTTCCATGTCTGTGTTGAGGCGTGATACTTCATGCTGTCTGCAAAGATGTGCGTCGGCAGCCGATGTTTGTGCATTCAAAGAGAAAGATGAGATAAGTGTGCTATCGTCACCAAAACTAAATATCGGATTTTTCGTTTTTACTAGAAGGTTGTTAATGTAGAGTAAGAAGAGAGTGGGAACACCGGCATTGATGGTGAAGGTGTCTGAGAGAAATCCGTCAATCGCCACTTGCAGAGAGAGGTCCTTAAGAAAGCTAGACAACCATGCACAAAATTACTTTTTATCTACGATAAACTAAAAAGATTTATCTTTAATATTTATTTCAACAAAAGAAACCAAATTTGCAACTAATACTTGTAATAAACTGATTTTGATTATTAAATTCTATACAGCGAGTATGTACATTCGTTTAGAAACTTGATAAAATAGTAAACCACACGAAACACAAAATAGATATGTCAAAAATGGCATGTCAATATTCCGTTGCGTTATCTGTTTTATCCTTTTTAATTAACTAATAAAACAAAAAGCCGTAAAAAATAATAAGCCTTTGGGCAGATGGGGCACTTATTCCCCCTGGAAGTTGTCAACTTTGTACATCAATAATCTTTTATTTCGTTAGCGGAATAGGTAGTATGGTTTTTCTATTTTTTTCTCGAAAATATTTCCTTTAATCGAAGCGAAAAATTCTAACATAGCGGATCCGAAGCTACAAATAAACAAATTTATAAAGAAATTTTAGGCACTGTTATTAAGTAAATTAAACCTAGATTTTCGGACATCAGTGTTTTCCAATTTCTTCGATTTATTGACCAAAAATAATTATTAATCCTATTCAAAATTGTTTTCGCAAGAACTATTTGACAGTTTATTGAAACAATATAAAATGTTTGATTGTGTTCAACTGAAAGATGAACTTAAAAACCCATTACTTTCGTCTCAATCGAGAGAAGCTTTGTTGGTTTAAAATGAATCAAAACATATGCGGGTAATACGAAATACAACTGGCCAGGACACTCAGGATATCTCGTTGTAGTATTACAGTACGTTTCACGAAATTTGGATACGACTTAATGATTTCCTGGGTCGGTCCCATTGTGTCGACAAGAGCTTGGCAATAAACAAGTGAAGTACGAAGGGACGGACTAAGGAAAACAAGTAATGATATGATTATATTAATGTAATCAAATGAAATAACATTTTTTTTAAATATTACTAGTCATATTTATTTACATTTATAATGTCATTCTATAGATAGTTCTGTTTCGCTATCGCTATCCTCATCAAAATTAATTATAATTGGATAAATTATACGATCCAGACTAATATACGAATTTTCTACAGTTATTACGTGACGGACTAAATTTTTTCAACTACCTGGGGGAATATCATTAAAGCATTTTCGTATTAATTCTACAACACTAGAACTTAAAGTCGGAGAAATATTTTCAGACCTAACCAGTGATTTTAACTGGTGCCACATATGCTCTATGGGGTTAAAAATGCAATAATAGGGTGGAAGCGTAGCATTGTATGTCCAATTTCTTCTGCCAATGTGTTACAAACATATACTTTTTTATACAAAATGTCTTTAAAACTTCTAATTGAGCTTGGAGCTTTATGTAATTGGCGACTGTGATAGCTCGCAGTGTCCATTACTATCACGCTATGCTGAGGAATGTTTGATAAAAGACAATTCTTGAACCATTCCTCAAAAACTAACAAATTTTACCACAAAAAGATATTTAAATATAAATTAAGCAACCTAACCTACCTGATGTGCCTATATTTAATTATAATTATTACAATCCGGTCCTTTCCACATAATAATAACAAACGGTCATAAATAATGGGATGGCCACAGGTACTTTTACTGCAGTCATTAAGTTATATCAATTTTTCGTGAAACAAACTTTAACCAACAATGAACTTTTTTACGATGTAATTATTGCATATTTGGCATTACAACCGTAGAACACCATTAAAATACAAATAAGCATACTAATCAATGTTTCTTAAAATAAATATGGAGTTATTTTTTGGTCTCTTTTTTGTTTTAAAAGTCCTGAAAAATCTTGAGAAAATTATTATTGCCACCCTCTACAAAAGTTTCTAACGCCGCCCATGACATCACCTGCTGTAAAGTTATAACTCCTTATAAATATTTTACCTAATCCTCCCCTGAACTCACAGTACTATTGCTCTCAGTTGGCAATTAAACATATTACTTATATTTAACTGGATATTTTACAACTCCTGTTTTATTTCTTTCAGAATCCGCCACCGACCTAATAGACGGAAAATATGGAGACGAGTCCGCTCAACTTATTTATGGCACATTTACCACTCCCTCCAACAGTATATCAGGAAGTGCAGTGTGCGCCTTCAGTCTTCAAGATATTACCGACACTTTCGAGGGCAATTTTAAGGAACAGGCGGCCATTAACTCCAATTGGTTGCCGGTTCTCAGCAATAAGGTCCCTGACCCTCGCCCCGGGCAATGTCACAACGATAGCAGGACGTTGCCCGATCTGACGTTGAATTTTATCAAGACGCATTCGTTGATGGACGAGAGTGTGCCGAGCTTTTTCGGCCAACCGATAGTCATAAGGACTAGTTTTCAGTAAGTATTTTTTACTCATTAGTTAGTTAACAGTATTTTTATCAGCGGACCGCGTGGTCCGATTTGGGATTTCGCCGCGGAACAGCATAAGTCGCATAAGCCAGATACATGTTGCAGAAATGGTATATAGAAGAATTCTTTTTTGGTCTGAAAAATATAAGCTAAACCTGAATAGGGATAAGACTACAGTTGTGAATTTTTCATTGAAGTCGACTGACATTGATTTTGCTCTTCGTGACGAATCTGGATTCACTGGGAGATTGTCTGAAACGGCAAAGTTGCTGGGTGTAACTTTTGATAGCAATCTTAAATGGCTGCCACAAATCGAGGTGCTTTGCTCATAATTGCGCAGCTGTTGCTACGCCCTTAATTTCTTGCGACTGCACTGTAGTCAAAAAGTGCTCTTATAACCCTTTATTTTGGGAATGTTCACTCGCGAATTAGGTATGGTATTCTCAATTAGGGGAGGAGTGCTAGTGTATGTAGTCTTCATTTTGCATAAATATGCTGTTGGCGTGGTTGCAGGACTGTCATATAGGGGCTCATGTCGGGAAGCTTTTAAAAGATTGAGAATTTTGACGGTCGCAGGCATTTACATTTACTTTACTTTCTGGGCGTCAGATCTAATCATAATCATGATACTAGACTGAAAACTCTCTTATTAGCTGAAAACCGCAGATCTGCCGAATATCAAAAATATATATTTTTTACAGGCTGTCAATTTTTCAATAAATTAAATGCTGAAATTAGAAATGCCGTTAATTTAAATGTATTTAGAAGAAGGTTGAAGGAGTTTTTGTTGGAGGTAAACTGTTATTCTATACAGGAATTTTCTTAAGGCTTCTGACAAACATGATTACAAAATTTATTTAAATTTTTTTCTCTTTTTGTATTTAGTTTCATATTATATAGTTGAATTATATCTAGATTTTAACTTTACTTTTGACGTTTTCTTCAATTATTGTCTTGTCTCTTGTCTAGTGCTGTTAAGTTGAAGAAATAAAAGATTTTGAATTTGAATTTGAATATTGAACAATGAGACAACATCGCCATTCCAAGCTGGAATCGGCTGTATCGAGAGAGTAGGAGACGTTTTCCTTATTCTTCTGCCTTTGATCACTCGAAACGTTGCCAAATCGCTTTAGATAGTTGCGATTTTAGATATTTTTCCTGAAAACCTCGGTGTGACATTTTTTGCATTAAAACTAAACTATGAAATTAATTGAGATTAGTGACAGTGCATGCAATACTTTCAAAAATGACTGTATAACCATATTTTTTCAAATTAGACGTTATTTACCGTCTTGAAAAAAAAATTAAAATTTCGAAAAATTCAAGAAAAATACCATATCCAATAGTTTTCTTGTGGTTTGTCACACCTTTTTACCTAATGGGGGTCACTGATAAGTGCTCTTAAAATTCACCTGATATTTGAGGTAATACAGGGTACAGGGTAGGGTGTTCGGATAATGGGTTATTCTACATGTTAAAATAAGTTACAGTTACAAATTATTTTCAGGGGAGAGGTTTTATTAAAATTTCTGGGGGGTTTTATTAAATTTGTGGTTTATATGAACATATAGTTATATGATACATTTACTTTAAAATTCTGTATAAAAAATAGGGGGGGGGGGGGGGGGGGTGCCACGACCTGAAATTCCAATTTAATCGTTGCCATATCTCTTTTATTTTGACAGTTATTGGAAAAAAGACCGGTAACTTTAAAGACAATAGAGTACGTCATAATAAAAAATGTAGATACTCTTTATTCGAGTCTATGAACAGGAACTTGAATTCTAGTTTTTGTTAGCAGTAAAATCAGTTTTTCAAATGAAAGCAAAAAGGTTTTGAGTTGAGACTATTTGTTATATTATGACTTACTACCTTCCATGTAGAATATCACCTCTTAGATGCATAACTGATTATTGACTTAGCAAAAATATCCTTTTTAGCCTAGCAAATGAAGCATTTCTCTGGAAACTAATATCTATATTTTTTTCCTATAAAACACACAAATACTTTGTAAATTTCTTGTTTTTAAAATCTTCTAACATTTAAAAACTAGTTTAATCTAACTTCTTGCCTTTTTTTAGTTACCGCTTTACCCAGATTGCTGTGGACCCACAAGTCAAAGTCCCGGGAGGAAAGACTTACGACGTTCTTTTTATAGGAACAGGTAAATAGAATTCATTAAAATGTTCACGAATTTACGTACATAAAGTAAGATTTCTTCAGAATATTTTCGAATGAAATATTACTTTTGATGAGATAAATTAAAGAGATTTTATTCAAATGCAATTTATTTTTGGTAAACCTTGGTGTTGGTTTTGTTTAGAATTTAGGCTACAGTAGCAAATTATTCTACATGTATATGCAACAGCAAATTGTAGGATTCTTTAAATCCTATTTTATTTTTAATTAAAAATAATCCTTTTTAATATTACTACTTTGTTATTTTTTGTAATTTCTTGCCTCAGTTAATCCGAGGTAACAATTTTAACAGATGGACCGGACCTTGACACTATTATAATAAAAATAGAAAGCCCGAACAGTCACGTAACTGTTTTAACTGTCAAATTTTACGTTTTTTAAGAAAAATACAAAATATGACATTATTTTTAAAAATTGCACCCATGTGCAGTTCTGTTCATAAAAACTGTACAAGTATCAAATCCTCTTTGTTTTACCATATAGCCTAGATACATAAACCGAATTAAAAAACAATCCCAATGAAAAATCTTTAATTTTATTTTGTGACATTTTTTAAACAATAAAACTGTGTTTTAACAATATTGAATAACTACAAACTAACATAAATTACATATTTAAATAGTGTGGATTTATTTCAATTAATTATAATTTGTTTTTTTATCAAATACAGTTTGTTTGAGTTTAAATTGCTTAAGAGAAAGTTGGAGTTTACAAAATAAAAGTTTATAGTTTGACAACATCAAATTTGATAGAGAAATGCTACTTAATTTTCAGTTTTTATCGCCTAATTTTTAGCTGAAGAGGTTTTTATTGCTGTAAAAACGATGCACCTTTTTTATCGATATCAAAGTAACATAAATTACATATACATAATAGTGTGGATTTATTTCAATTAATTATAATTTGTTTTACAGATAACGGTAAAATAATCAAAGCCGTCAACGGCCTTTCCGCCGCAACGCGCCACGGTGTCCGTACAGTTGTCGTGGAAGAGATCCAAGTATTTCCAGTTCACGTCCCCGTCCGTGGCATAAAAATAATGAAGAGCGGGGGAAAGGAGGAGGGAAGATTAATAGTGGTCTCCGATTCCGAAGTGCAATCTTTGAGGTTGCACAGATGTGACAGTAACAAAATATCCAGCTGCAGGTGGGTCCCCCCATTAGGTTTATTAATGGTGTGTCTGTCACCATCGGCATGATCCCCAGACGTGATTTATAATTGACGACCATTTATTTCGTGGACCCATTTTGTGGACTTGTAAAAGAGCTCTTGCAAAATCATAAAAACTAAAAATCGTGATTTTATCATTAATATTCATTTTAATAGTTTTAAAATATCAATAGTGCTCGTATACAGGATGTCTCAAATTTTAATATCAACATGAATCTGCAGATGCTTTGTTTGTGCCGTGTTTTGAAAATATTTCCGAAATATACGTCTCTTAATATTTATTTGTAGTCAGCTTCGTTTACAAGATTAATGTAATTGTATTGGGTAGCGTAAGTGAAATGAAATAAATTGTGCATTTCCCTTGTCTGAAACTTTTTTTTCTGAAATTAACCGTTTTCGAGATATTTGCAATTTTCTAAAAACCATGTTTTGTTCAATATCTCAAAAACTATAAGAGATAGAGGAACGTTTACTTTGCGAACTTGTAGATGGTATCAATCTACAACTTTCTTGTTCACAACATTTTGCTGTTAGGTTTATACTTTTCTAATATGAAGGGCAATACATGAATTGTCCGAAAATTTCAAGACATACTTTACACAAACCTATTTTATTGTTACATTGCTTTCAGTGAATGCGTGGCTCTTCAAGATCCGTATTGCGCGTGGGACAAGGTCCAAGGAAAATGCCGCTCGAAAGGAGTAGGCAGGTGGGGCGAGGAGAGTTACTTCTTCCAAAGTGTCGCAACGGGCGAGCACACAGCGTGTCCTCCTCCAAAAAGTAAGGACGCCGGATTTGTTGGCGGCCTAAGTTCGAACCAGCCAAAGTTTAACGATCACATGCCCAACAAGGATCAGCCCGATGGGCAGGTTATAAACATAATACAGGACAAGCCCTATGAAAATACCGGTAGGTGCTCTTCCTTATATTCAAGTTTATTAGTAGTACATAAATACTTACCGAAAACACAAAAGTAGGTACGATGAAATAGCTCTGAAAAGAACTGATTTTAGGATTAAATTCAACTTGAAAACACAGAAACCACACAAACCAATTAAGATTGACACGTCAAAATATAAATCAACATTCAAGAACAATTGCAACTTTTATCCTTTTCTAATACGTTATTGAATTCCGCAGACGCACTATTATGTTTTTATTCACTTTTAAGGCTGTACTAAATAAATATAGGAAGTTTTAAGGCACGATAGCTCTTGATCCATGGGCTTGTGACGCACGTGTAACGGAAATACTTTATTTATATATTCCTACGTAATGAATGCAAAGCGATGCTTCAGTGCCTCAAGCCTTTTACTTCAAGTAATTGAGTTACTTATAAAAGTGCTTGGCAAATAAAATACTTTAATATAATAGTGTTCAACCCTCTAAGTAACTACTGTAAGTAAACCTAATTCTCTTTTTAGGTCCTTCAGTGACAGCCACCGACGCTCTTCCAAATCAGTATTCCGTTGAAACCCTCATCATGGCTGTGGTTGCCGGTGCTGTATCGGCTCTAGTCGTAGGATTCAGTGCAGGTTACCTTTGTGGCAGGAAGTGTCACAAAGACGAAGATGATAACTTGCCGTATCCCGATACCGAGTACGAGTATTTTGAGCAACGGCAGAATATGAATAGGTAAGCAGATTTAATGGTAAATGATCCTGAGGAAATTCTGAAGTGATTAAGCGCGAACGTAAACAATCTATGCAGCGACACACATTCGTTTTTGGGTCATTGGACTAATTACTAATAAATATACACAACCATAAAGTTTACAAATCTTTTTTGTCGTGTAATGCTTGACAGCGGAACTATGAAAACAATCATTTCTCTTATTTAAATTTTCGGAATACCATCAAACCGTTAAAATTTCAAATTACTCCCTCTAGCAATTTTATTAGAAACTGTCGTGCACTACTGGATACGAAAATCAAAAGTACTTACACTGCTCTTCCAAACAAGCTAAGGTTTACTAAAATTGAGTAAGTCGTTGAGAAGTTACCGCGATTTAAGTGGCTACACTTTCAATAGTCCCCCACTCGTATCAATATCGGTACGCCAATGAGCTTTAGACCAAAATGATACAGAATTATCCAAGCTTTCCAACGACATTACAAAGGTATGCCTTAATGTGGCAATATTCGGAGAAATTTAGATTTTGATATTTAATTTTCCATTATTAATAATAATTTCCCGGGTTTGCTCGTTTTTCATAGCTATTTTAATAATGACATTTTCCCCCCTGAATTTCTATGCCATTCCGAGATATTGCCGATGGCCAGCCTTAATGCAACATCCTGTACATAAGGTTCAAGGAATTACCGAAAACTTGTTTTTTGTAAAATCGAGGATTTGTATTTTTTGATCTTCCTTATAATCCTTTAATTTGTCAGTGGTAGAAGTAACTTTCTTTCATTTGCTAACTTTTATTAATAATAAGCAAGTTTTACTTTAGTTGCAAACTTAACTCTGATAATTGGAAACTTGCTTTTATTTAAAGCTACATAATTTTAGACCTAAAAATATAATTTGCATGTATATTTAGCTTAATTAAAACTGTAAGTAGGTATACTTCCATTAGTTTATTAATGCGGCATTCTGAAAAATCTTACTTTTCCCACACGAGCTCTTGTATACATACAAATTCCATTATTAAATGAAAAATAAAATGATTACTTTTTACAACATGATTAGGAATTACTATAGTACGAACTTTACTTAGGCGAGATTCTCTCCACACAAATACTGTTTTGAAGTGTTATTTTTCAACACAAACATATTACCGTTAAGCCATTACCTTAACCTTACCTTAACTTATTACCATTATGGTATTACATTATCCTTACCTTAACGTAATACCTTAACTTATTACGTTAACCTTACCATAACGTAATACATTAACTTGTTGCCGTTAAGGTATTACCTTACCTTCTTACCGTTAAGGTATTACCTTAACCTAATACCTTAACTTATTACCATTAAGGTATTACATTATCCTTATCTTAACGTAATACCTTAACTTATTACGTTAACCTTACCATAACGTAATACATTAACTTATTGCCGTTAAGGTATTACCTTAACTTCTTACCGTTAATCCTTATCTTAACGTAATACCTTAACTTATTACGTTAACCTTACCATAACGTAACATTAACTTATTGCCGTTAAGGTATTACCTTAACTTCTTACCGTTAAGGTAATACCTTAACTTATTACCGTTAAGGTATTACCTTAACCTTACCTTAACGTAATACCTTTGAGTTGAAAAATAAAAATATGAAACATTGTTTGTGTGGGAGAGAACCCAACCGCCCTCTCGAGATTGTAATAAAATATATAATATATATAGAAATAGAGAATAATTATGTACAATAAAAATACTGTATATTATTATAAATATTCCATTACTTCTAGTCGAATTACTGCCGAACCGAAACTCCTACCGCAAGAAGAGGTGACCTATGCCGAACCAGTACTGGTGCCCCAACCGCCACCAAAAAACTACTCGCCTAAAAGTACCCTGCGGAAGGGTCCTCTTCAAAACAATGCCGAAACGTTGTTCCAATTCCAGACGGATGGCGGGTATAATGGCCGGGACAATTATAGAGGAAGGGATAATTTCGGGACTTTAAGATCGCACCAGGTTCGTTGTGGAAATGTCACAAATTAGTATCGACTAGTTATAAAGTAGAATTAAGTTAAAGCAGAATTTAAATTTTAGGAAAATGTTTTTACATAGAGAAGCATGTGACTGACTGAGATATTTTTGCTTAAAATGAACTAGCAGAACCCTATTCGGTTTTTATGTAATTATTTTTTCTCATGGTGTCATTTTAACATATTAATAAGGTAGTAACTGCTCTATAACTAATATATAGCCTCTATATCAATATTCAGCTGTTGGGCAGAAATTTTTATTTTGGCGTTATATGTTTTGTGGATAAGTCCCCATCGATTTGCTTCGAAGGTCTGGTTGTTGGGTGTTAATAATGAGATGATTCCGCCGGACCTGGATTGGTATCCGGCCAATCCGGCTTTGGTTAAAATGCGGTTTGGCCGGATTTTGTACCGGATCCGGCCAGAACTGAATTTTAAAAAAAGGTGTTATAGAAATTATGAACAGAATGCAGTGACACTGGAGCTGTTTATTTAACAAAGCTAAGATAAAAACAGGAACCAAACTCTGGAACAAATGACTTAATTAATAAATAATTATGTTTTATTATTTTAGAACGTTTTGTTGTAAATACAGGATCCGGTCCGGGATCGGGCCAAAAATCTTGGCGTAGGGTTCAATACCCGGCATTTTCAAAAAGTCATCACTAATAATGATAATTATAGACCGGAAAATTGTTTACAAAAATTGATAGGCATTTTTACGTGCAACTGCATGTTTTTACATTATACAGCGGCATACATATCATCTGCAAGACTCGTCTTCTCACTTATAGTTGCATCCTAATATATACAGGGTGTTATTGAAATGCCTTATTATATTTAAATAGGTTACTCGTTGGGTGTCCTAGCAAAAGCATTCATACTTTTTTTCAATCGAATATCTACCCAAGTAACACGGATTGTCCAAAACATATATTAAAGCTAATCATTGGCAGGGATAACGTTGCGACAACCCCCCACATTGCTGTAATCCGGCTTTTAAAATCTGCAGCTCTTTGATTTTCATTTGCATCTGTAATAACCTTAAAGCGGCATCATTTTACAACTAACTTTTCAAACGTTACTAGTTTGCTTTCAAACTTTGCTAAATATTATATTTAAATGCCATTTTTATTGCCAAACTACAGCTGGAAGTTTTTGTTGGATAGTACCATTATTCTGCAAAAAAAGGTATTTTATGGACAATATCATTAGGTCATAATATTTAGCTATAAAGTTGACTGTACTGCTAACAAATAGAAATCCAACAACACCGTACAATAATGTAGTAAATTATAGGCAAAAAAGTGGTAAATATTCCTTCAAAATATCTAATAGACTTCCTTGTCCATAATGCTTCCAATTAGCTGTCATTTGCCAATTTTTTATACAAAACGACAGGAAAGATGTCTTATGTTGACGGTCATTTATTTCGTACAAAATTGGGACAGGAGTATAAAAGAGAACATCGGCCATTTTAAGAAAATTGATAACTTTTATTTTTGCTTTTAAAAACAACAATATTAACGAATAAAAAATAGCGAACTTTTTTTTAGACAAACTATGTCCAGGAATATATAATTTTAAATTATTACCTATATTTTCTAAAATATAGGAAATAAATGAAACCAGTGAAGAGAGAAGAGATACCGTACCCATATTTATCGATAAAACTACCTTCCCACATTCATTTTGTTGTCCGAGAAGTTCGAATAACACCCATAAATAATCCCGTCTATAAATAACTAATATACCGCCATTATGCTTCGTCAACCATCAAAATCAATACATATAGTAATCTAAATATTGGCGTGCCCTAATCGATACCAACCAGAAAGTTTATAACAACCACTTATTGGCATTTATTGGCGTATTTTCAACTAAAAAAATTCTGCAGCCAAATGGCTGTAACATCCATTTAAAAGCCGGACAATGTTGGACCATTTCGGCTGTCACAACGTTTTAAGGACCTCATAAGAGTGTCTAGGCAGCTTTCTGTAAAAGCTAAAATGCTCTAAATTTAGCTGGATTAACGTTGCCACAGCCTATTTGAAGCCTTTAGTGTTTCTTGGGTAAATACTTAGGTAAAAATCCCAAGTATTGTAGCGCCATATACATTTGTTTTCGGTTAACAAGTGTATATAGGTCAGTAGACTAGTAGTGATGCGAGATAACTGTGCGGACCTCGACCTCTGCCGTTGGGAACACGTTGCTCAAACACGACGCCGCTACTTCAGTATGTTTTGATATGCGAAAGGGATACGTCTCGTGCGCCGTTCCTTTCAAGTCCCACGTGCTTGTATACGAATTTTAAACGTTAAGGTATTTCTAGCTAAATAAATAAGGTGTTAAGTTACACGTTGTAGCATTAACCTTTTTTGTTCTATTGTGAAATAATTTCTACTAATAAATGTTGTGATGTTATCTCAAATTTATGTGATATTATTGGTTGTATTGCAACACCGGCCAACAATCACTGATGTCTTTCGAGTCTTGACCTGCCCTATTAGATTCTTGACATTACTCGCCAGTTACAACGAGGATTTTTGGGTTTGACATAAGGTGGCTTATCTCGCACATTAATTCAGTGCCCTGAATGATTATTTTTCTTCAACTTGTTGTCATCTTAGGATTTGCAGGTTTAAATATAATAAATCATTTCCATACCAACCTGTATCTAAAACCATCGGACCCTCTGTCGGCTAGCTTGTCGGTGTTGCAGCGGTGCATTCATAACGTGCAACATGACATTGACACAATATAATATAGTAATCAGTCAAAACCAACAAGTGTTGCAAATAACCCTTTTACAATACTTGTCATATGACAAGCCCGCGAGGGAGAGAGAGAAAGGTATTTACCAATTTTCCTGAAATTTCATCTTGAATTACCTTTGAAGTGAAATTATACCGTTGGGGACATTTTAAACGTTAAAATTAATTTTACAAAGCAAAAAAATGTTATCATGATTTGATAGTGTATGATAGTCATTTCTTCATTAGTGTGCACAATTCAATCATATATGACTCTCGTTATTTTGAGCTGCACAATTTTGCGATGTACGACCAACGTTTCTTAAGTTTAAATTCTACTTTTGTCAGATTAAACTCCAAAAATCTTAAGTAGTCCTTTTATAAAAATTGACATTGATGGTTTGTTTCTTTACCTCAACAGCAATGGGGCTATAGATACCCATAAAACAAGGTAATTTTTCAAAATTAGGTATTTATTTACCTTACTAGGAATTTCCACTTTCACTTCTGTCTTTTAGTAGGTAATTCTTCTAAATTCTCTATAAAAGTGCTCTCTATTTTTTACTTTGACTTTTTAGTTAAATAGCAGTTTTTAGATACCTATTTAGACTAAAAGTTCTGTCCAAATTTTTAAAACATTCTTTGTAGATTATATTTGTATAAACTACCAAATTAAATAACCGAAATTCGAAAGTTGCTCTTTATATTTGACTTATAAATTATTAAGGTTGGGAGTTTTGAAAATTCAGCACTCAAAGCATAGAATCAGCAAAGATCCTTTGTCAATAATTTAAATAATAAAGGAGGTATGGGATTAAACAAAGAAAATTTAACACAAAGAATAAATCTTAAACTTCAGATACATTTCCGGTTGAAATTTAGAAACCAAACACGTATTTCGATTTTGCGTATATATTAAAAAAATATATGGAGACATATGGTCATGCTGCTATTAAACTGTTTTAAATTAGGGGGGGATAAAATAACTCTTTCTTGGTCCTCAAGGCATACTTGTAGACGTTATAAAACTATTTATTTCAGTTCTAAACTTCTTGAGGAAAGGCTTACTTGCTTAAACTAGGACGTACCTGTTAAAGTTCTATCTGTGCTATGTATATAAATCTATGTAAGGCTGTATAGAAATGTTCTTCTTGCTATGCGAATTAAAACTTTTTCCCATTCAATGCGTAGGATGGATTCGGAAGCTTAAGTAGGGCATTTCATGAACCGCATGTGAATTTTGTGAATATTAGGGAGCCATTTATGAATATATTCTTTAAATATCATATTTACACAAACTTAAATGTAACTGTAATTGTAAAATGATATTATGCCAAAAACGGGCTAGCAAGATGCAGTATTGTGCATTTGAAACCCAGTTTTAATGATTTTCTATATATAGGGTGTCCAAAAACTAGTGGTCAGAAATGATAGGACATACAGTGTGTCCCAGGATAAGCGAACCCATAGGTGTAAATTACATAAAATGTCGAATTGAAATTTGACTATTTGGGATCTAGGCCTGCTTGATTAGAAAATAAAATTTAACATATTTTGATTTTTATGAAATCAAGCAGGCCTTGACCGGAGCATTGTTTTTATTTTCCGTCTAGGTAAAGTGCATCTTTTTACAAAATATAGAAAAATTTTATTAAGAAGAGTTGCTCGGAATTCAAGTTCATGCAGATGTGCCGAATTTAATAACCATCAAGCTTACATAATTTTTTTTTTTCATTTTATACAATATTTTCCTTAGTTAGAAATTTATAATTTCTTCAATTTCCTCATCGTTTGTCATACTAACCTAGGAAATTAAATTTGGTCATCAAATGTTGTTTCCAAAATAAATATTTTCTAATAAATGTATTTAATACCATGAAATTATTTCTGTTCAGAGGTTTAAAAAAAAATGCTAAAAAGATATGTCTGATAGTTATTAATTCAACATTCTTGCATAATTTTGAATTCTGAGAAACTTTTCTTAATGAAATTTTTCAATATTTTGCTAAGAAGATTTCATAAAATTCAAAATATGTTAAATTTTATTTTCTGATCAAGCAGGCCTAGATCCCAAATAATTAAATTTCACCTATAGGTCCGTTTATCCTGGGACACACAAACATGTTTTTCCTACCTAGCTTCCTTATTTATATACAGAATTTCAAAGTTACATAATAATAATGAAATTTTAATTTTTTTTTTATTTTTTATTTTGTCACGACCATTAAATTTGGGTTTGTTCGAGTTTGTTCGAATTACAACTTTCGTTATTGAAATGGCTTATTAAACCGGTTTCGGTCGAAATTAAATTTTAAAAATTATACAAATTTAACGTTGTTGCCAAATGAGACATTTTGCGTTCGCAGTTCTATTCCCCTAATTAATTTGCTAAAAAAACTATTGCTTTGTTTTATTAGTGAAGTAAGAAATAAGAATTTGTGGATTTTTTTTTTTTCAGATAGAGGGCGCTTAATAAATCTATGACTTTTTGTCAGTTATTAAGTATTTTTAATTTAAGATTCTCATAGAAGGGCTAAGAAGGTCTACTTGCTCGATCTTACATCTCTAACCATTTTCGTTTTTAGTTTAGAAATTGCCCTTCTTTGATAATCTTGGATTAAAATAATTGATACCAGGTAAGAAAATAATCATAGATTTATTAAACCCAGTGTATGTAACAACCGCCCTCTGATGTGAATCTTAAAAATTTCTACAAATTCTCATTTCTTACTCATAAAAACATCATACCGCCAGCTTTCAATCCGATACATTGAACCGTTTTTAAATTATGGCTTATTTTCGAAAAAAACTTCCACTGTCAACGAGAAACATTTCGATAACAGATAGTGTTTAACAGTCAATGAAACAAATTTTAAGTGCGGCCCTGTTCATTCTGTTGGGTTAATATATAATTTTGCATTGCGCATGTCCAAACCTGATCCGCTTCGTTTACATGCGCAAGACCATTAATTTGGCACTTTGGCAATTGGCTTATCCAGCCAGATCAGTGGAAATTACGTCATAATTATTCTGACCGACTGTTTATCGACATAATTAATTAATTCAAAGGAACAGTAAATATTATTAACATATTAAAATTATTACAAACGTACCGAAAACAAAATTATGAATAGATGGCTCCCCCCAAATCCAACCTTATATCCTCACTATGTCCTAGTTGTTGCAGGGCGATAATTTTCGTCGGGGAGACGGCTTCGCCACGACCCGCAGCGTCAAGAAGGTGTACCTCTGAGAAAACAGCGAGGAGGGCGCCGGAAGCAGGCGCACTCAGGCCAACCGGCAAGGCCACAGCGCGCTGCCTACCAGTGGCGGCTCGTCTAGTAGCCCCTCCCCGCCCTCCTCGTCGCCTAGTCCCACGCCGCCGAACACTGCCTCCTTCATTTATCGCGCTTAGCCCCAGGCCCTACGCCGGCTCACACGGTTATGGAAATATTGGAGGTTGAACTAGAGCGTTTTGGAGTACGGCTGCGTTTTGGACATGTGTTGGTATGTTCGTGGAAGGAATGTGGAAGATTTTGTACCTTTTGGGTGGTATTTATTTCGACGGACTCAAGCTCTATTGTAAAATTATTGTTGCTATTCCAAACACTATTTGGATTGGTCGATTAAAAATCGAATATTTCTATAATTTTAGCTATAGCCTCATAATAACCAATCATCCATCGTCTTAAATCTTAATTTGGAAAAGTATTAGAAAGGGTTTTTTATTTTATTTTTTTAGGTTTGACTAACACTTTAAAAATTCACGTTACTATCCACGCATGTACAGGGTGTCCCATTTTCGACACTTTTATAGGGTATCTCCGTAATTGTTAGTGCTATAAAAAAGAGTAATATAGTAGGTGTCATGTGCTCTTTTTGGGTCAAACTTAAAATGGTAAATCAAAATTAAGAAAATTTTCGCTCCCTTAAGAGATACGGGGGAAAATCAAAAAATTGACAATTTCAAAATTACCCTATATTTTCTTAGTTAAAAGGGATACAGAGAAATGTTTTATACAGAAGTTTCTTTCTATTGATTGTTGAATAATCTGCCGTTTTCAGAATAAGTATACGGGGTCAGGTAAACAAGTTATCGGACCTAATCTCATTTTTTTTAAATGGAACGCCCTATATATTTTAATCTAAAAAGATTAAGCATTTTAAATTCTCCTTTCAAATATATAATACACCATAGATGATATTGGTTTCCTAGGTGATTTATTTAAACTTTATTAGTTTGAAACGAAATAAAATATTCAGATTAAGGGAAAAAGTAACGGAAATCGCCGCAAAATATAAATTTTGCGCCATTTCGTCGTTTTTTTCACTTTCAATACAAACTGATATCATATCAAATTTTTCAAAATGTTGATAAGTCATTTTCACAAATGAATATGTAAAAACGAAATTGACGTTAAATCTTAATAACAACAAGTTTAAATAAATCGCCTAGAAAACCAATATCATCCATGGTGTGTTATATATTTGAAAGGAGAATTTAAAATGCTATCGTTTTAGATTAAAATATACCTGATGTTTTTTAAAAAATGAGGTTAGGTCCGATAACTCTTTTACCTGACCCCGTATACTTATTCTGAAAACGGCAGATTATTCAACAATCATTATAAAGACACTTTTGTATAAAACTGCTCTGTTCTCTTTTAACTAAGAAAATATAGGATAATTTTGATATTGTCTATTTTTTGATTTTTCCCCCGTATCTCTTAAGCAAGCGAAAATTTTCAAATTTTGATTTTGCCATTTTAAGTTTGACCCAATAACACCTACATTACTTTTTTTATATTACTAATAATGACGGAGATACCCTATAAAAGTATCGAAAATGGAACACCCAGTACAGGGGCGGCCAAAATAGTTCCATTTAACTCACATTATAATTGACATTACCTTATTAAAGACGCTCAATAGGCGTCTAGACTAGAACAATAATAATAACATAACATACAACATAACATTAACAAAAACATTAACATAACATTTAAAAAATCGCATAAATATTTTGGTTACTTTTTTTTCCTGAAAAGGGCCAAACAGCAGTCTATGAACTTCCCAAAAAATAATTATTGGAAAGAGATTGAAATACCTTTCAAATTATATTTCATTTGCTTGCCTTTCCATTGAAGATTTTAAGGGTAATATCTACCCCTTCCAAGGGGTTACACCACGGAACTGAACAAAATGGCGAATGCTTCACTAGATTTTTAACCCCTTCTGGTATAAACAATGTTATAAACAAAAAAATTTCTTATAAACATTTTAGCAATATAACAAACTAGTAAACATATCGTTTTCCTCTCAAAATATGCAACTTTGTTATATCTAATCAGACTAAACAAATAAAATAAACTACTAACTAATCAGTATAAATAGTTAATAAAACTAATGCAAATATTTTTTATTCGAGGCATTTAACTTATTTATAAACCTCACATCACATCGACTTTAATTTGTGTCATTTCATCACAATAATGTGTAGTCTACTACAAAATATTATTCTGTATATCTTGTCTTCCATTAAATCTCTATACAAGACGTTATATGTTTAAAGTGAGTAATTTGTTCTCGACACAAATTAAAGCACGATAGATAATCGTAATCACGTCAAAATACCTTTTAATTTTAATTTTAAAAGGAAACCGCTATTAAATTTGGAATAGCAACAACGCTTCCCGAGACACAGACGTTAAAAAAAAATGTAACTTAAAAAGTGACTTTCCAAAAATAGGTTATAGTTTTTAGACTAATTTTTAAATTTTCAAAATTAGAGGGTGCATAGATTTAGAATTAGATTTTGTAAAATGCTTTGAACTTTTAAGCTTTTTTGGAGTTAAAGGTTATGCCGTAGAATTGTATTAAGGATGAAACAATTCTGTCATTATCTACCTGACCCGGGCAATATTTTTTTTGCGTTCCTTGTGTCCTTTAATGAAAAAAATATTTTTTTTTTTAATTAAGACCAATATACATACATATTTTTTAGTTGGGGTGCGTCAATACATATTTGAATTCGTGTATCATGGCAGTGAAGTTCTTTTTCTATCGATATTAATGTTGTAGGTATCTATAGTAGAACAACTAAATAACAAATAATATTATGACATCTACATACAATGACATAGGTCCACGTTTGGCAGAATGATTTGTTGATTTATTCGTTGATATACGAAATGGTATTTTTACTAATGTGATAAGATCCCGAGAGGTTTAGCTCGAGAGATATGAATGAATGAACGTGGATCATAACTTTATAGTAATATCAATGACCTGTTGTTTTGAATGTCTTTTTGTTTTATCAGTCAATGGAAAAGGATAAAACAGACAACGTTTTTCTTTGAAAACGAAATACAATTCCAATGTATTAGACGGAAAACTAAAATAGTGATATGTCATTACATATTTGTCATTATTGACATTGATATTTTGTGTTTCCTGTGGTTCACAAATTTTTCAAGTTTCCAAATGAAAGTATTAGCTATATAGCTTTTGATCATCAAAATCAGTTCTTATAAGAACTATCAATTACAAATTTGTATACTTTCCTGTAAGTACCGTCAAACGAAACTGTATATTATAAGCTCTCGATTCATCCAGCAACTCAGCATGGATAATGACGTGAATGACGCGATATACTCGCATATGCGAATTAGTGGGCGGGGCATAATGCAGTTTCTCTGTAGTAACAGGTGGCGGGGGATAGCGGGGCTATGGCGATTTAACATGGAAAGGGCGCACAATTTTAGTGTGCGCCGCGCTGTTGTCTGTTCGTGCATGTTTTTTGGAAATTCGAGCGTGTATGTTTTAATATTATATATTTATTAAGTTAAAATGAATAGTTTCACGTTGGACTATTTAAAAAATAAGTTTAGCTCTTTGAGTTGGAGAAAAAAATTGAACTGAAGAATGCGGGAAGACCTAAACCCGAAATTAATTTAACGCAGACCACAAATGGTAAATCTAGGGACTTTATTAGAAAGTTTAAAAATGAAATATACGAAAAAAATAACTGGAACTGTTTGTTGTTTGGTCACGGCGTTGCGGAACCTGCATGGACAAAAAATGGAATAGCCGAATTGGGGCACTTAACACAAAGAAATTTAAAAAATTAAAACCCTCAAGCTCATATTAATGCTCAATTGGAGCTACAGCTGTTGTTTAAAATAATTTCACAATACTTGTGAACCCCCTCTATCATATGCGGATAATACAAATTCGTTATTTTTACACACTCTATTTTTATAATTACAAACCCGAACAAACCCATCTTTGTGCAAATACCAAAGCATTTTACAAAAAGAATAAAAAAATTAGATTTTTGGATTCGTGCTAGACGAAACCCAAAAGACGACGTAATCTCAAATGATTAATAAGTGCTTCTTATTGATGTGTTAGATAAGGATACCACGTAAAAAAATAGATTGTTATAATTTTAGCAACATTGTGATTAGACTGTACCATATTCTTTAGCTATAAACGTTGTTTGAACTGTATTTATATTTGTTATTCAATGCGCCTTTGTCAGTAAAGGAAAATTTTGTAACGTTATTCTTTTGATTATAGTAACAGTGAGAACGCCATCTATCTGTCAACAGTTACAGTAAACGTTTGGTCACAAAATTTAAATTAATTTGCTTTTTGTCTTGGGTAAACGCCAAACCTTCAACTACGAATTCTGAGAATTGGCTTCTTAAAGCCGTATTAGAGTCGGCAACTTTTTCTCTTGCGCTTGCAATGGCAATTATAATTGCACGTATTCATGCACAGTACACCGTTCTCGATCAGCTGGCGCAATTAGTATTTCATTGCCAGAAATGGGTCGTGCACCATTTTAGTTGCCTTTGCCGCTGCAAGTTTGGGTAGAGATGGATTATTCTGTTATTTTTAACTGTTTATTAGTTGGTCGAAGCAGCTATGAACAGCTAATGACTATTTAAACTAACTGGTACTTAAATTAGCAGTTCACATTCTTTATTAAGCATGTACTGGTAATTCGTCGCCACTTTTTTGACCTGCTATGTATAAGAGCAGTAGCTGCTTTAACTGGTAATCAAAACGAACAGGTTTGCCCATCTCTAATTCTGGGAGTATTTTTGGGATTTCGACAGTACCAACTGCTGTTTAACTCTTGGCAATGCGCCAGCTGATCGAGAACGGTTTACTGTTGTTGTGCAGGCGCAAGAGAAGATATTGTAGACTCTAATATGGCCTTTAACATAACCTACAAGTATTCTTATACTTGCTCATTTCTGCTTTGTGTATAGCCAGCCTTTCGTTTTGGAATGGATAGTTAAAGAATAATGGAACATAAGTTTGACCAAAACATGCCAAAGCTAAAGAAAATAAAACGAATCGGTAAAGGCAACAAGTCAAAATAAACAAGCAGTGGATCAAGCAAATGCGCAGAACAGAAACCAACAATTCCATACCAGTACGCGTAAAAAGTAAAACGCAATTTTTTTAAACGATCGACTTAAAAAAATTAAATGAATGAATTTAGTCATTTACAATATGCTTTTTCTATATTTTAAATATACCGGGCGATACATCATTGAGCTGAACATAGGAAATCGCGTGTAATTTTTGAGGTGGCTGAAAATTGGCTCCCCTGTACGTTTTATAGAAAAACTGAATTATAACTTCTTGAAGAGGCCGACATGGTAAACCCATGGGCCGAGTTTGAATACATTTTGGTGAGCCCATCCTAAGCTAATCAATTAAACGTGATGGCAAAACCACGAAACTCTCATAGTTCAGGTAATACAGCAGACACCAGCAAATAATCTCTATGACGCTATTGCCAAAAATCGTCGTAAAGCTGAACATAACGAATAATGAAAATATTGTTACTGCCACTAATTTCCGTTTTGTCAATGACAAAATTTAATTTGCTACTATTAATTGTTTAATTGAATATCTTAGGATTCGCTCACTAAAAGGTATTCAAACTCGGCACATGGGTTTACCATATCGGCCTCTTCAAAAAGTTATAATACAGTTTTTCTATAAAATGTACAGGGGAGTCAATATTTAGCCACCTCAAAAGTTACATGGAATTTGCTATGTTCAACTTAACGAGTCATCACCCGGTATACATAATATTATATAAATTTGTAAAAAGCTGCTAGAAAAAAATCACTTTTACTGACAAAAGCACGTTTCCATATTTTATGTCAAGTTTTTTATATTAATTTCCCCCCACCTTTCGTTTTTAATACCTTGACAGAAGTAGGCATTTTATCAGTTTTTTAATAATTTGTAAATTGTAATAATTTTGTTGGTATTTTAATAATTTCTGCGTCTAGTACTGTACATAAGACTGAAGAATGTAATACTCCATATTAAAGTCCACTTTTTAGCAAGTAAAGTAATGTTTTGATTTTAGCATAATACAGTACAAATTTTTCATGGCTATTAAAAGTACCCGTAACGAGCATAGAATTGTATTCCTTTTACCTCTAAAAATATTTTCTAAAAAAATATAAATAAGGCATTCAAAAATATGTAGGTATGTATTTAATAATTCTAAACCTAAAACATTGGTTAAGAGAGGTAAAAAGGAATATAAAATATTTTTAAATTTTTGAAACATTTGACATGGTAAAGTTTTCTAACCATTTTCTTTGATATAATGGTGTACCAGAAAAACAACAACACTCAAATGTCAATTATTTGATCTTGGGCATCATTTATTGAGGCTTAAATACATAATTTTATTTTTTATAAAGGTATTATTTTAATTTGTTTCGCATCATTTGGACTCCTTAACTGGGGAGAAATAGGCTTGATTTAGAAGCAGTTGTTGTTTAGTTAGTCTTTAAATTTGAATTATTAGTATTTTTATATCGTGCTCACTTTAGTAACAAAATGTTTGTTCGTTTCGTGCACGTACGAACAAACCTATGTATAGTTCTAATTCTTACATTATTAGCCATTAGATGCTTCCATATATAATTACACTTACCAAACCGCCCTGTAACTCTACATAAATACATTTCTCTACACCCTGTATATTATTATATAAAACCTGCAAAGGTGATTTTTGAATTTTTTACGTAAGCATGAGATCTCCAGATATTCCATACCAAATAATTGTTGAACATCTTGCAGAGGTAAATATTTTATTTTTTAATTACCATATAGAGGATATTTTTAGATTATTATATAGAACTATAATTTATGTCCTATGGATACCAAAACGGTTTTTATTTTTCCTATTTTGATTAGTGTTGGGAAAAACCGATGATTTTAATAATCGAGTACCTACTTGATACTCGAGCGATTTTAATAATCGGCGAATCGCTCGAGAGATTAATCACTTGAAATTTTCATGACTAAGAAGAATGTGTTGATAAAACACTAGGGGTTGTTTATGTAAGTTTTAGACGTTTAGTCTAGAGTGTTTATGAATGAAGAACAAACAGTTAATTCTAATTTTTAAAAAAATTATATCCTGTAATTTTTTTAAATTTGCAATCACCGCTGGCTAGCTAGTCAAAACAAAACCCATGTCGCGATCGAATCCACTAAGGGATTTGGCATACTTTTTTGTATACACCTTCTCGTTTATGTGCCTTTAACAAAGACGTATGTCGTGTCAGCCTTCTGAGCGTCAAACTAGAACGTCGCCAATCGGCACATTTCGGGAGGCGCGCGGCGTCGAGCGAAAATCCCCTATCAAGTGAAAGCCAACGAATTTCGATTTTTCGCTTGAATTTATAACTAGTGTAGTATTTCCGATCGAGCGAAAAACTGCTCGAATATACGATCAGTTTTTACCTCGAGCGATCACACTACCAAGCGGCACATTTCGGTCCGCGTCAAACGAAGCTCGGGTATCGAGTGAAAGGTAATAAGTGACAAGCGACGATTTTCGCTGGAATTTATAACTCGAGCAGTTTTTTTAATAATCGAGCGATGTCGGTTATTTCAATAATCGAGTACTCGAGCGATCACAACACTAATTTTGATGGTAAAAATTGGTTTGGTCGCGATATTTACAATAATTATTAATACTTTATATAAAGATAAACAGTTTTTTTTAAGGCTACGAAGAAAACCGTACAAAACATAAGAAAGTACCGTACAAACTAAGAGAAAGAACTGCTATTATATATTTGTTTATAAATATTCTACATTCAATCAGCTAGTGCGTGCGTTTATAGTTTGTATTATTAGATATTTTTTAATATCCAATATAAGCATATATTACTATACATGGTGTTCGAATAAAAGATCAGAATACTTGGAGAGGTAATACTACATGTCAAAATAGAGGTAGTAAGTCATATACCAAAAAGTCAAAATCTTAATACTTTTCCGAGTTACAGCCTGTGAAAGTTCAATTTTGTATTTCTCATTCTTAACATTCTGCCGTTAAAACTAAATTATCAAGTTGATATTTGGTACAGGAACTATGCTTAACACTTCTCTATCATTCTATTTCTCTACTGTGCGACCAAAGGCCACTTTACCTAAAATTCAAATTAATTTTTGCCATATCTTTTCATGTTAAAGATAAACGAATACCAAATAGGAAAAGTACAGGGTGTCCCATTTTCGACACTTTTATAGGGCATCTCCGTTATTGTTAGTGCTATCAAAAAAGTAATGTATGTGTCATGTGTAGAGATGTAAAATTACCGGTAATTTAAAAATCGGTAATATTACCGGTAATATTACGTAATATTACGGTAACATTGGTAATTTATAAAAAAACAGCTTTTTAAGTAATACTAGTTTTTTTTATTTCAAAACTGTAAAAACATTACGAAAAACAATAAGAACGTTTTTTAAACTAGTCAGAGTCAGAATGGACTACGTAATAGAGTGGATAATGGTAAATCATCCTCATCATCATCCCCAACCTCGTCATCTGATTCTTCTTTCTCTTTCGTTAATTGAGTCAAGTCTATAACTTCGAAACCGATATCTTCTTTTTCTATTTCTTCCTCAGTATCTTCTACTATTCTCGAATGATCTTCTTCATTTAGTAAATTATAATTATGGGCAATATAAGTTAGTTTTCCGGCCCTCTCCACGGTTAGTCTGTTTCTTTTTTGCCGATGAATAAATCCATAAGTACTAAAGGTTCTTTCGGTTGCGGCTGTTGACGATGGTAAATTTAAAATGTCTACAGCTAACCTACTTATTTTAGAACTGGAGCAAATTCCTGCCCACCAAACAGATCCAGACATAGATTTTTCGCTGGAAATGACGAATTCCTTAGCAAAAATATTACCTCTAATTTTGTACTGTGCGAGTGCTTCCATAATAAGATCTACTTGTGAAGAATACTTTGGATGACGCCTTGCAGTTTCATAGATGAACTCCGTTGCAATTAAAATTTCAGCTTCAGTTAACTTCTCGCCGCGTTGACTTGGTTCTAATAGGTAAGCAGCAAGATGAACGGGTTTTAAACATATATTTTCTCGTTTTTCAAGAATTGAACACATTTTCTGGTTTTCAAACATAGTAATAGATAAATTTGATACTTTGTCACGTAATATAGACCTTATTTCAAAAAAGCAGATAAACTCTTTTGAGATTGTTGGCCCGTTAGCTTCAAAAATCGTTATCCACTTAGACATTGGCTGGAACAAGTCATAAGTTGCTTCTATTTGCAACCAAAATTCGTTTTGAAGAAGAAGTCTTACTGTATTTGATGAAAGAACATCAGAAATATCTGGGCTATCATCAACTGCTAAACTTTTTAATGAATGTTTAGTCTCCAAAAAGCTTTTTATACAAGAAACAAAGGAACCCCATCTTGTTTTCACCGGCAATTTTAAAGAGATGTATCGCCCCGTTTTGTTCAACTGGATTTGGCTTATGGAAAAAAAAAACAATATTTCCAATGTTACCGATCTTGCGGTAATATTACGTAATATTACGGTAACATTACCTCGGTAATATTACCTTTACATCTCTAGTCATGTGCTCTTTTTGGGTCAAACTTAAAATGGTAGAATAAAAATTTGAAAATTTTCGCTCGCTTAAGAAATACGGGGGAAATTCACAATTTCTAAATTACCCTATATTTTCTTAGTTAAACGAGATACAGAAAAATATTTTATACAGAAGTTTATTTATAATGATTGTTGAATAATCTGCCGTTTTCAGAATAAGTATACGGGGGTCATGTAAGAAAGTTATCGGACCTAACCTCACTTTTTAAATGGAAGACCCTGTATATTTTAATCTAAAAAGATATCATTTTAACTCTCTTTTAAAATTTATTACATACCATGGATGATAGATATCATATCAAACTTTTCAAAATGTTGATAAGTCATTTTTACAAATGAATGTGTAAAAATGAAATTGACTTTAAATGTTAATAACAACTAGAATGTCAACATAGTTGTCTCTAGGATATTAGCTTCTGTTTCATTGCCTACTGCGGTTTAAAGTAATAACGTTTAAATAAATCGGCTGCTATCTTTTTATATTAAAATATACAGGGTGTTCGGTTTTAAAAAATGGGGTTAGGTCTGATAACTTTCTTACCTGACCCCGTATACTTATTCTGAAAACGGCAGATTATTCAACAATCATTATAAATAAACTAGTGTATAAAACATTTTTCTGTATCTCTTTTAACTAAGAAAATATAGGGTAATTTTGAAATTGTCAATTTTTTGATTTTCCCCCGTATTTCTTAAGCGAGGGAAAATTTTCAATACCTACACCCTGTACTCTTTATTCGAGTTGATAAACCACACCGTTTAGGCGCAACACTGGAATTAACTTTTTTGGTAGCAGTTAAATTACTATCCTGATGCATATCCGAACACCCTGCATATATAGTCCTGAAATTGGCTTGTCTGGTAAAAAACTGTTTTTCTTTTTTTAATTTATGTTGTTACTATTACGTTGTTGAACTAATGCAGGGATATCATATTTAAATTTGTTTAATTTTCGAAATAAGACTTTATAATGTATACCTTTTTATTGGTAAAGAATTTGGAAATTGAGAATATACTTTATACAAAATAGGGATACAGTTTTTTGCATTTAATGAATTGTAAATAATTTGATAAGAAGACTTTTTTAATAACTCTCAAAGACTCGATATTTCTATTTTATTATCGGGACGGGTCATATTGTTGGTTTTGTCTGAGCCAAAATCCCAAGGAAAAAATAACGAGATCACCGAACAAGAAAAATGTTGTACAAGCTTTGTGTTAAATAACTTTTTTAACTTAAATTGTAGACGCATCTATTAAAATTAAAGTTTTTTAGCAAAATATTAATATGTCTGATCTTATATCGAATCTTAATTTTGTTTTGAATTCCAAACACCCTGTGAGTGTGGCGATAAGTTTTCTTATTCTATATTGAAGCGCCACATTTCCTCAATATTTCGTTTCTTAATTTATCGCGAAATCTTTCTTGGCAATATGCAGAGAGCCGAGACCAATAGCATGTAATTATTTTACCCTTAATTTCTTAACGCCCTATGGAAAAATTGAGCGGTAGACTTTAGCTTCATTATGTTTCGTTTTGAAGTATGATCTTTTCTTAACGCAATGCTATTTGGTTCACGTCATTATCTGCTTTTTAAAAGAAGATACAATTTTTTAAAGAAAGTATTGCAGTTGTTCAATTTTATTCACAATTCAGAACATTTCATTATTTGAACGAGTAGCATAAACAAATATCCAAAAATTAATAGTCCCTATTATATTGGAAGCATGCCACGTCACTTGGTAGAAGTGATAAGAACGCGAGGTAGCAATACGCGCTATTAATTTTTGAATATTTGTTTATGCTATTTTCGATAAAATAATGTAATGTTCTGAATTGTGATAAAATTGAAAAACTGCAATACTTTCTTTCAAAATTTGTATTCTCGTTTCAAAAACAATGTGTTAAGGGAAGGTCACACTTCGAAACAAAATATAATGAAGCTAAATTCTACCGCTCAATTTTTCCACAGGGTGTTAAGAAATTAATGGTAAAAAAGTAATTTTTGTTTTTGCCTGTATAATTATCAAGACATCAATATTTTTTGAAAACTAAAATTCAGGCTACCATCCCAAGACACACGTTTATACTTTGCTCAAACTTTCACCAAGATTGGAAAACAATTTAAAAAGTTACAGGACTAAGCCTGACTAACATTTTCTTTGTCCGGAATTTATTGTCGGGTAGCCGCCACTGCTAACAGCGGTGTTTTATTCACGATTATCTTGAAGGGGGACTGCCGCTAAAATGTAGCCGAAACAGATTATATAACGATTAAACCAAAATATTTTATAAAGTATATTTATAAAATCTTTGACGCTTTTAGTCATGGCGATGATGATGACAAATAAGAACAAAATCTGTGGGTGCTAAAACCGTGTAAAAAATTGTGACCTTACTTTCACACATTCAACTGTTTTAAATACCCTACTCCATAATAAATATGTAATATTAGGATCCCACTTTTCAAATTTATACTAAAAATTGTACAAAGTATTGTAGATAATATTTTAAAATATTAGTTTTGTAGTTTTTATTATAATAGTATATAACTAGTCAAGTCAAAAATATTTTAATAAATAATAAATTTGATATTATCACAAACGGTGAATTTTATACATAGATTTTAAAGCAACATTTTGGTGTTATACGCTGCCATGTTTATAATATCAAGCTTTTTCATTTTGTCGTAACATGATTTACTTTTTCAAAGGCTAGAATATAAATTTTTGTCGAAATTTAAAAGAAACCTTTGTCAACAAAATAATTTCTTATTTATTATACAGGGTGATTCACGAGGAGCTTCCATTAGAACTTTAAGGAGAACTACTGAATATATGTTTCTGAATCTTTGAGAATGTAGGTTTATCGATATGCTCTCTTTAACTAAAATATTCACATGTTTTTATAATTTCCGGTTATACCGGAAATAGCTGTCAACTTTCGTTTTTTAAATACAACATGGTAATTTTTATTACATTTTTCGATTAAGCAATAAATACTAAGCACATTTTATAGAACATGTTTTTGTCAGACTCTGTTAGTTTTTGAGATATCTGGACTTTTTGTAATTATTTGGCAAATGCATGACGATGTAATAATCTATATCATTTTTTTACCTTAGCTCTTGGACTAAAACGTTCTTCTCACCGAATAGCTAGAAGATCATCAAGTGTCAAAAATATTTCAAATTCGACAGAAAATGTACAGGGTGGTCACAACTCAAGGTTCATTGTGAAAAAATTCAACCATTAAAAACTTTCTTATATTAAATGAAACACCCTGTATATTTTTGTTTAATTTCATGGCAAATTAGTTGTTCTTTATAAATAGTATTTACTATCCTATACCTATATCAAAGCGTTTTCTCAAAAAATTCAATTTTATTCCGAAAATACTATTTGTTCAAGTGTGCTATGAAAACAATTGTACTTGATGTACTGTATACTGATGTCTATATGGAGGAAAATTAAAAATGACGGCAATATTTTCTAGTGTGCTTTGACAAGAAAAACAATTGTACTGATATTCCTGGCCTATTTTCAAACTGTCAATTATTCTGTTACTAAAAAATGTCTCGCTCCGGATTTTAAAGTGAATATTTTTTAAATTTATTTACGGTTTACATTAAATGTGGCAAATGTGACCACCCTGTACATTTGCTGCCGAATTTGAAATATTTTTGAGACTAGCTATTCGGCGAGAAAAAAATTTTAGTCCAAGAGCTAAGGTAAAAAAATTATAAGGATTATTTTATCGTCATGCATTTGCCAAATAATTTTAAAAAGTCCAGATATCTCAAAAACTTACAGAGTCTGACAAAAACGTGTTGTATAAAATGTGCTTAGTATTTAACGCGTAATCGAAAAATGTAATAAAAATTACCATGTTGTATTTTAAAAACGAAAGTTGGCAGCTACTTCCGGTATAACCGGAAATGACAAAAACATGTGAATATTTTAGTTAAAGAGGGCGTATCGATAAACCAATCCCCCAACTATCAGAAACAGTTGTTGAGTAGTTCTCCAGAAAGTTCTAATGCAAGCTCGTCGTGAATCACCCAGTAGGTATAAGAATGTTGAGAAACATTTATGATGATGTACTTGATGTGATTTTAAAGTGACGAGGACTATTTCACATCAATTTATTAACTGTATACGAGACCGGAGACAGGGGTGCATTTCTTGGTTAGCCTTAAAATATTCCTTTTAAGTGTGAAACCATGGGTTATTGTTCAAGGATACAGATACTAAAAAATGTTCAAATTAAGGATCTTTTTTAAACCTTTATTAAATTTATATATTCTAGCCGTACATATAAACTATAAAAAAAAACTATCTTGCTTCTAACGTAAAAAGTAATATGGTAATATGCAAAAGCAATTGAGTTATATCAGCAAACATTTTGTAACTAAGATTAGAAGAAGACATTTTTAAAACCATAACGATAATTATTATTACAAAAGTATATTAAAATTTAGATTTACTATAGTTCGGTAGAAATGCAGCCGCAAATTTTTTTCCAGAAAGAAAAAATGTTTTCCTAAAAGGATCAAAATAAGGTTTATTAAAAATGCGCAAATCGGTGAAAGATCTTTGACAGATAAACGATGATTTAATGTTTGGTCAACAAAAACTGACGTTTAACGCTGATTTATCTGTCATATTGTATTTTTTATTGAAATTATTTTTTATTGCAAAGCTAGAAGAATGTCTACAACATTTTTAGCAGAAAATAAAGTTAAGAAATAAAATATGGTTTCATTATATATTTTCTGTTATGTTTTATGTCGCATTATTACTCTTATAAAATATCTATAATTTTTGGGACTCTTCTGATTTGGTTTTTCTTTTACAGCGACCGGCAAAAACCCACTAAGGAAACCTTTTTTATTATTGAGTAAAACTTACTACGGAAAACTTTTTTATTATTGAAATATTAAACAAACTCCTTGCGCCGATTACCTGTGCATGATTTTTAACCTAAAAACTTATTTTTACATTTGTCACGTGACTACTCTTTTGGCTGGAAGAATAGAAAAAAAATACATTTTGTCATGGAACATTGGTAGTAGCTAGAGAAAAAAGTTAGTTGATAAAAGTGTTTAAATTTTAATCTTATGCTTGCAAAGTTTGAAGCGAGAATTCCAAAAATTATATTTTTTCAGAAAAATATACTGTATTACTTTAGTGGAGTCGTTCCGGTATTCGAAAATCCCTTGACGAAATCGAGTAATTTTTTTCCCCGATCGATACAGTAGGATCCCCTCGACATTCTGAAATGATTTGTGTATGGCGCCGCATGGAGGAGGGGGGATTGTGTTTTTCGCGAATCAACGTGTGATACCGAGTAGGTACTTTGATGGGCCGGAGGCTGGGGTTGGTGGGGCAATTAGGAGGGGAGTTTGAGGGGGGGATTAATCAGGACGGATTCAATTTGTTCATTTTTTTATCAGCTACGAGGCGGGATTGCCGAAAAAATTTTATTTTCCCAAACCCGCCATATGGCCATATCCGAAAATACTTTAGATATTATGTTTAATTTTGGTATGTGTTAATAGGATTAGAACCTCAAATTTTAGTTAGAAAAGTTATTCAATTGTTTCACCAGTGGCGTCGCTGCTGATATTTTTTACAAAAAACTTTGGAAGACACGTAAATCTTTTTTAAAATTTGAAAAAATGGCCTTTCGTAAGCATATTGTTGCAGAAATAACGCTAAATGGTAAATATGATTGCCAGATATACTTGGCCAGGCTACACTAAGTTACATGGTAAAAAGCGAGATTTAAGTTTTTACAAAATATTTTTAATGTTTAAATAATCGATTGTTACGGTTTTGAATCATTAACGTGTTTTCATTATATCCTACATACTATTTAGGAATAATACGGGATATTTTTCTGAAAAAATATAATTTTTGGAATTTTGGCTTCCAATTTGGCAAAGCAGCATAATAAATAAATATCTTAATACTTTTTCAAATAACTTTTCTCGTCATCTAATACCAGTTTTCCATGACAAGATATATTTTTTTCAATATTCCACCCGATCAATAAATAGTCACGTGACAAATGTCAAAATAAGTTTTTTAAATTACCAATCATGCAAGAGGCAATGGCGTAAAAAGATATTTAACATTTCAACAATAAAATAGTTTTCCATATGTGACCAACTTTGTACCAGTCACCATTGGCGTAACTAGAATGATTTTGTAGGGGGGGCCTGGCCCTTAGTCGCGTAGGATTTTAATGGCAAGTGTCACTATGACGTATGTATGGCTTCGAACTTCGGAAATTCTGGGGTGGGCACCAGAGCAGTCTGGGGTGGGCATAGCCCACCTGGCCCCCCCTCTAGTTACGCCTATGCCAGTCACTGTGTAACCTTCACATCTTTTTACAAAGTTTGAGAAATCAAATCAAATCAAAAAAAAATTAATTCAGATAGAGATCTATTTTATTAAAAATATCCATTGCCCATCCCCCCTGAATCCGCGGTTGTATAGGCCCCAAATGTCAAAATAAGCAGATTTTATATAATTTTCTTTTTGAAAAATTTTTTGTGGCTCCCAAATAATTAGTTTCTAAGTATTTGCAAAAAAAAGTGTAATGTACTGATTCCAGTGTAGATACACTGGATGTTTGCCTAATAAAGCCTTTAGCATATTTATAATACATCGTTAAGACATGCAGTTACATATTTATAAACATTCCATATAAAAATTAAGAAACAAGATATTTACATTTTAGATTATCTTGAAATAATAATTATAAAAAAAATGTCAATATATCTTAGAGTATGTTTGAATAATGAAAAAATATATTAACAATTCTAAAAATAGGTTTTAAAAACAGTGCTGCGATTGTTAGATGTAATAAATAAAAATAAGCCTTTCGCAGAATGTATGATATTTAATAATTTTAAAAAAATATGCGCTTTGTCCAAAATAGATTTTTTATACCTTTTCTGCGTGTGTACAGAGGATGCGACGATTTATTAATTTTACTTCTAAGAAGTACATATATGATATATGTAATAATATATAAGGCTTAAAAGGTTTTGTAATTTATTTCTATTGTATATCATGTATATTACATCATTTTGGACAAAATGTATTGTAAACCATTTAATAATATTGAATTTAGAAAACAATATGTATTCTTTAAATAGAAATAAAAAATATATAAGAAAATTTTCGTTGGATTTTTTCTATTATAACAATGAGATCAATGAGATCTCTCCCTGCTTAGAATCTTTCGAATTTTCGTTTTGCAGTTAACAAAATTAAATTCTTACCTGACAAATACATCGCAGGCATTTACAAATAGTTGACATGCCCTCGTATCGTTATGAGGGTAGGCAGTCAATCCTACACGAATACCTACTGATTGTTTGGCGCTTTGTGCAGTGCAGATTCCGGAACTCGGCACTAGTGGTGGGATACTATCGATAATCAGCCCTATCGATAGTTTCCGATAGTCTAAAAAGTATTACTATCGAAACTATACTAACTTAAAAAGCACACATAATACTGAATTAATAGATCCGGGCCGGGGATTCCCTGTGATTGCATCAGGGGATTTTTCTTTAATTTGTTCATAAAGCAATAGATGGCAACACCAACAGTAAGCAGAAACATAAGAAAACAGGAGGAGGCACGAGGCACACTTGCGGTGGAGTACGTGTGATAAAAAAAATAGTCAGACAACCTTTGAAACAGATTTATGATCAATTGCTGAATTTTATTTATTTTTAATTTTAGTTTCTTAAATCGAATTCCGTGAAGTTAAATTTAAAAAATACTAATAACATGCGAGTTTAAACTATCGATGATTACTTAAAACAATCGATAGTAACATACTATCGATAGTGCTATCGATAGTATCCCACCACTACTCGGCACTCGGCTTGACAGTTGACGACTGACGGCTCTCAAAATTTCTAACCAAAACAAGTTTCTATACAAAAATAAATGTAATTATCTTAGAAAGCGAGTCATTTAGCTAATTTATACCACCGTAAGAATAAAATCAATGATATTTTGTGAAAATGCCGACAGTAATACTTCTAGATGTTTCGCTATCCATGACCAGGCCTGTACAACTTTCCGATGGAAATGAGACTACAAGGAAGCAGCTAGCCATAAATGGTATTAATGCCTTTTTGGATCATCTAAGTGTACACTCTAAATTAGAATTTATTGCTCTGGTAAGTGTTTTTACTAGAAAAAATCAAATAAGACCGGGAATTAATTGCCAAACAATGTTGCCAAATCAACCTCGAACTAACTTCACGGCCTTGTTAAAATGATGAAACGAACAAGTATGCTAAATACAAATTTTTGCATTGCAAAATGTTTATTAAACTTTATATTGTCATGTCGAGCATTATACATTTTTTGGAAAAATCCATTTTATGTAAAAAGTAAAGAATAAAATTTACTTTAAATGGTGCGTGCAGTGGCAACCCAGCGCCTGGTTGGTCAAACTGTTTGTCAAATCCATAATATCCAATGTGTCCAATAGAAGAATTAAAAAAGTCCCTTTGCAAACGTCTCTTTTGACAAGTACCATGCGGGAAGTTGTTTCTAATCTTCAGTTTTAAGTTCGTTTAAATATTCTTTTTGTATAAAAAGTGGATTGATTAAGTTATTGCCAGAGCCTCCAGTTCACAAAATCAGAAGTACCAAACAAACCACAACTATTACTATCATAAAAGAGGTTATGATTTAAGATAACCATGGGAGAAGCCAAAACAGCTTTAAGCGATGTCTGCCAAACTGTGGCCCTTAGGTACCGCTTTGTCTATGAAAATATTGGCGGTGGTGAACCTGAACTTGTGTTTTCGCCGCACCCGCTTATAGAATTGGAAGTAGCTGCTAATGAGTCCGATGAACCAGAAGAACCCGAGCTTAAACCTGAAGATGTTGAATATACGGATGATGTAGAGTACTTACGAAGCTTAGACCCGAAGGAATGGAAATCGCAAGACCACTACAAAGTATTAGGAATTGAAATATTAAGATATAAAGCAACCGATGAAATTATAAAGACTGCATATCGTAAGAAAGTATTGAAACACCATCCAGATAAAAGAAAAGCTTTAGGGGAAGAAATAAAAGCTGATGATGATTATTTTACCAATATTACCATGGCGAATGAAACATTAGGGAATGTTCAGAAAAGACGTGCCTACGATTCTGTTGACCCAGAATTTGACAATAATATTCCAAGTGGATCTGAACTTAAGAAAGATTTTGAACTTAAGAAAGATTTTTATGAACTATTTTCTTATTATTTTGATTTAAATTCACGTTGGTCAGAACGAAGTAAGGTCCCTAAGCTTGGTAATTGTAATTCTTCACGTGCAGAAGTTGAGAAGTTTTATTCCTTTTGGTATGATTTTAAATCTTGGCGAGAATACTCCTATGAAGATGAAGAAGATAAAGATAAATGTCAAGACAGAGATGAGCGTAGATATGTAGATAAACTAAACAAAGTGGAGCGCCTTAGAAAAAAGAAAGAAGAAATGTCCAGAATAAGAACTCTAGTTGACTTGGCTTACGATAATGACCCTAGAATAGATAAATTTAAACAAGAAGACAAGGAACGAAAACTTGCTGCAAAAAGAGCAAAGCAAACTGCTGTTCAGCAAAAGAAAGAGGAGGAGGAGAGAATTCTTAAGGAAGTGCAGTTAGCAAAAGAACAAGCTGATGCAGCAGAGCGTGCTAGAATCGAAATAAAACGCCAAGAACGCGAAATTGTAAAGAAAGCGCTGAAAAAGGAAAGAAAACTTCTTAGAGACACTTGTAAAGCTAATAATTATTTTACCGATGACAGTGATAAAACTCTACAGTTCATTACAGCAATAGAAGCAATGTGTGAATCCCTTAGCGTAGAAGAGCTAGAAGAACTTAATAAAAACATTAAGAACAATGGTAAAGCAGCATTTTTAAAGGCACTTCAGGAGCATGAAAAAAAATTGGAGCAAGAACGACAGGCAGTATTAGAAGCTGCAAAACAGAAAAACTCTGAAGATACCAAGAATTCTGCTGTAATAAGAATAGCTCCTGAATGGAATGAAGAAAACTTACAACTTCTAGTAAAAGCGGTTAACTTGTTTCCGGCAGGTACTAATCAAAGATGGGAAGTAATTGCTAACTTTATTAACCAACATGGGGTATTTAAAACGGACAGCAGCAAGTTTGTAGCTAAACTAGTACTGGCCAAAGCCAAGGATCTTCAAAATACTGACTTTAGCAAAAATAATCTCAAAGAGCAAGCGAATAAAAAAGCATTTGACACATTTAAAAAAGACAAGAAAAATGTTTTAAACATAGATGAAAGTGACATTTCTAAGAATCTGGATGGAGTCACTCTGAATGGTATTTCAAATGGGATATCCAAGAGTTCCTCTAAAGATAAAGTTAATAAAGAGCAAAAAGAAGGTAAAGATAAAGAAATAAAAGAACTTAACAGTAAACTAGACAAGCCGGCAAAGGTTGAACAGCCCTGGACCACGACAGAACAGCAGTTGCTAGAACAAGCATTAAAAACATACCCGGCTTCAACTCCGGAGAGATGGGACCGAATAGCTGAGTGCATCCCCAATCGGAGCAAGAAGGAGTGCATGAAAAGATACAAGGAGCTAGTAGAAACTGTTAAAGCAAAGAAAGCTGCTCAGGCTGCTGTTGTTGCAAAGTAATTTAGCCTTTTTAATTTAAATGAATTATTGACTATTGAAAATTTAGATTTTTTGTATGACACATGTCCTTGTGATTTATTTGTATAAATTATTTAACCTTATTGATTTTTGTTAAAAATAAACCTAATTTTCCCCTAGAATTGTTATGTTTGTATTTCCCAAATCAAAAATTTTTAATAGGTGACGTCACGATGCGCATCGATTTGTAGATCTGCTGAATGCATTATGCTGTCAGTTTTTTGTTTGGTTAGGATCCCGTCTAAATATTTTCAAATATTTCGTTTCTCTACAAAATGTATAATTTAATCTTTAATGCTCCTTTTCGCTAGCGGAGATCGTGTAAAATATTGTTTTTATAATTATAATTCACTTCTTTCATCATTTTTTATAAATTATACTCCTCAACTTGACGAACCAAACTGACATAAAACATAAATCGCTATCAAAGCACAGATCGCTTTTTAAATTCGATGGAAAAAATGGCGTTGAAATCGATTTTTGTTTTTGTGTATTCAGCAGATGATTAGTAATCGCTTACAAATCGATGAGTTCTGCTGAATGCGCCCTAATTAAAGGTTTTACAAGGAACGGTTGCACATTCATGTTTTGTTTCATTTTTGCTTCTAGAAATGGTTGAATAGCTTACTTATCAATAATTTACAACTGTATAAATTAATAAAGTATGACGCAAAAAGTGATGTTACTTTATAAATTATTAAAAGAACTGAAAATATTCTATCTTACAGTGGAATGAAGAATAGAAGTAAATTAAAACTATCATTTAATAAAAACCTAATGCGAGTTTGAAACTACATGTTTAGGAGGTAAACACCCTCATAATAATTTCGTGTTGCGTAACTATTAAGTCAAAAATACTTTTTGAAGTGGTGAGGGGCCAACCAAAATTAGGTACCTACTAACTTCGAGGGCAAGAAATTTTTTTTTAGGTTTTTACGTTCGAAACGCAACATTAGGTTATATGCATCTAAATATGTTCCAGCTCTTGTAAATGACATTAACACTCTTTTATAAAGTTCATGGTATACGAATACATGATATATCTATTCTCTGCTTACAACATGATATATGTCGATACATGCATTGAATAACATTGAAAGTGACATTTTGACCAGTTTCAGATTTCAAAATAAATTTCAATGTTTCAAACCTAAAATTTGGCTTTTTAGCTTAATTTTTCTTTTAAATGCCTCTCATCCCATTTTGGTATTTTGCCTGTGGTATCATGGTAAAGTAATATATCCGAACCTGTTATGTCTTCTCCTGTAAGAAAACGATTTGTCACTTACAATAAGCTTACAATGTTATTTGATGTTTGTATCGATGTATATAACCTAGTCAAGAGGACTTTAGTTTGCGTGTCAAGAGATCCTAGTCAATTTTTTTCGTTACTTAGATGGCATTTTCTTCATTGTATGAAGAAAGATGTCCTTTTACCCGAGACTATAGCATCATAAAGGCTGAGCTGAAAAACATCGACGAATATGACAAAACCTGCATAGAAACGGCATTCCATGGAGTAAGTCAAATGGTTCTTGGAGAATGGGGGAACAACACAGCATGTCAGGTTAGTCATAGGTAGAGAAAAAGCCAGGTAACGGACTGGCCGCCCGCTATACAGGGTGATTCACGACGAGCGTGCATTAGAACTTTATGGAGAACTACTGTATATATGTTCCTGAAACTGTGGGGATTTGGGTTTATCGATATGCTCTCTTTAACTAAAATATTGACATGTTCCTGTCATTTCCGGTTATACCGGAAGTAGCTGCCAACTTTCGTTTTTTAAATACAACATGGTAATTTTTATTACATTTTTCGATTAAGCATTAAATACTAAGCACATTTTATAGAAAATGTTTTTGTCAGACTCTATTAGTTTTTGAGATATCTGGACTTTTTGTAATTATTTGGCAAATGCATGACGATGAAATAATCCATATAATTTTTTTACCTTAGCGCTTGGACTAAAAAATTGTCCTCACCGAATAGCTAGAAGATCATCAAGTCTCAAAAACATTTCAAATTCGGCATAAAATGTACAGGGTGGTCACAATTCAAGCCTCATTGTGAAAGAATTCAACCATTAAAAACTTTCTTATTTTAAATGGAACACCCTGTATATTTTTATTTAATTTGATGGCAAATTAGTTGTTCTTTATAAATAGTATTTACTGTCCTATACCTATATCAAAGCGTTTTCTCAAAAAATCCAATTTTATTCCGAAAATACTATTTGTTCAAGTGTGTTATGAAAACAATTGTACTTAGAGGCTGTATACTGATGTCCATACGGAGGAAAAGTGATTGATTGCTGGAAAATACAATATTCTAAAGTGTTTCTTAATAATTTATAAATAAAATGCAGTTGATTGGTTTAAATTTAATGGTTTAAATATTCTTTTTTTAAAAATAGCAAGGAAACAAGTTTATAAACTTTAAATTCTTTAATTAAAAATGTGTTTGAAAATTATACCTAATATCTTTTGATTATATTTTTAAAATATGTTCGAATTGATTGCATTTATGTATTCTTTTCATCATGTTATTTCTTGTAGCATTCCTAATTTCTTGTGAGAGATTGAAATGCTGCCTTCACCCTTTCAATTAGATTTTCTTTCTTGGTGATGGGACGCGCATAAACTTAATCTTTAATGGTTCCCCAGATGAAAAGTCCAGTGGAGTTAAGTCTGGCGAACGAGCTGGCCAGTGGAAGGGACCTTGGTTTGCGATCCACTGGTCATGAAAAAGTCTGTTTAGGGCAGTCTTAACAACTTGGGCGTTGTGTGCTGGAGCCCCATCGTTTTGATACCAATCACTTTTCCTCCGTATACAGCCCCTAAGTACAATTGTTTTCATAGCACACTTGAACAAATAGTATTTTCGGAATAAAATTGGATTTTTTGAGAAAACGCTTTGATATAGGTATAGGACAGTAAATACTATTTATAAAGAACAACTAATTTGCCATCAAATTAAATAAAAATATACAGGGTGTTCCATTTAAAATAAGAAAGTTTTTAATGGTTGAATTCTTTCACAATGAGGCTTGAATTGTGACCACCCTGTACATTTTATGCCGAATTTGAAATGTTTTAGAGACTTGATGATCTTCTAGCTATTCGGTGAGAAAAAATTTTTAGTCCAAGCGCTAAGGTAAACAAATTATATGGATTATTTCATCGTTATGCATTTGCCAAATAATTACAAAAAGTCCAGATATCTCAAAAACTAATAGAGTCTGACAAAAACATTTTCTATAAAATGTGCTTAGTATTTAATGCTTAATCGAGAAATGTAATAAAAATTACCATGTTGTATTTAAAAAACGAAAGTTGGCAGCTACTTCCGGTATAACCGGAAATGACAGGAACATGTCAATATTTTAGTTAAAGGGAGCATATCGATAAACCCAAATCCCCAAAGTTTCAGGAACATATATTCAGTAGTTCTCCATAAAGTTCTAATGCACGCTCGTCGTGAATCACCCTGTATAGGTAAATCTAGAAACTTGACAACAATTTTCTGCAATTTCTTTTATCTGCACTTAATATAAAGGTTTGTTTGAACATTGTGTGAGGGTAGTTGTATATCATGGTATAAATAACTAAGGGGTATGATTCCACGCCGATGGAGGCGTGGCTTGTGACGTCACCGGGTGAGTGATTTTTAATTCTCTTGTGGAGATTTATATTGCTGTCAACGTTTTTAACTCTCTTTTAAAGGTATTAAAAGGTTTTACGCATTTAATAATATGTGAGATGAAAGAATAATATCATGGGATTTAGGTATATTTATTTCATGAACATACAACAAAAATTAAAGCTAAAATCCTACCTAGTTATAAACAAATGAAACTATTTATTTTTTTTAAATAGTCCATCTCTTAAAGGAGTGAAATTATGAAGAGTATGAGAGTCTGCCTCAGTAGTTAAATAAACCATATTTTAATTTCCATACATGTTTCGAAGGCAGCTTCAGTTGAAAATACTTAAGAAGTAAATGTTAAATAAATAAAACCCTATTGGTGTTGAATATTAAAGTCTATGAAAACATGTTACGCTATAAAACGGTGTATCGCCTTTAATAACAGAGATAATGTAGTAAATCAGAAAAGAAAACGTTGGGGAAAGATGGACCTACCGTTTAATGTCAACTGCAATATGTTTCGATTGCTAATATACTCCACAGGGTGATGCGAATTTTCAGAAAAAAAACCTAGCATTTTTAGTACACCCAGTATAAATCGAAAATTAAATTTTTATCATAAACAGCTAAAACTATAACATTGCCAAGGAACCAACCTACAATGCAAAAAATAATCATTCAACTCGGATCATAAATTCAGAAAAAAAATAGCATAAAAAATATGACAAATTTATGATGTTGCGTTAATTTTGTCCAGGAGTTTATCATATACCTGTAGAATTTCTTTATACAGCCAGATATATCATTATGATTATTAATAGTGGTTAATATTAAGTTGCAATCTTAACGTATCTACATTTAATTGATTCTTTTAGGTCATGTATATATATTTGCTTCCACCAATTAAAATAAGTTTTTAAAATTTTCTATTGCCCAAAAACTACTTGGGTTTATTTACTTACTACTATGATTACTGCAGATAGTTTTTAAATGAATCCAAAACTAATATTGTATAATAACAATAAAATAATGTATACTGTTGTTACTCGTAGATCATTTTGGTGACAGATGGCAGCACAGGAATAGGGTCAATGTCACTGAAGGAATCTTTGGCTACTCTTAATCAAAGAACTGCTTCGGTTCCGTTCCCTCTACCTTTTCCATTTCCAGTGAAATTGCATGTTGTATGTATTGCTGGAGCCAACGAACCAAACTTCATAAAATGTACGTAAGAAAACCATATATGTACATATACAGGGTATCAGGTGTATTTATTTTTGATTTTTTGTTTAACCGACTTCGTACTCTTACCGTTTCGGAAATCCCAACGACGAAGGCCGAATTTGTAACAGCCTGTATATTGTTTTGGGCAGTGGCTTGCATGCAGATATTATATTTTAATGTGCAGTATTGTTAATAATTTCTTATATTTTTAGCCAAACCTCTTTATCAAAGACTGGTAGACCTAAGTGGATACGATGGATCAATACAGGTTCCAGAAAATTTGCAAAATGAATCCAATATTACCACATTGTTTCAAAAACTAGCGGAAGATATGTATACCTCTTTCAAAGGCGTACTTAAGTGTGGAAGTATGGAATCAAAGATTATCCTGTCGCCTGCCCCCGTAGTAAGTATTAGTGGCCTTTTATATTAATACCTAATATTCGGTACTAGTCGCCCTACTAGCCCTTTTTTTGACAACTCCTTAACAATAATCGTCTAACCGGAGAATAGATCAATTCTGTAGGTTATATCTTTTCCCATTAGTCATCACTTACACTTACAATCAAAATTTTGCCAAAGAAAAATATCAAAACAACGAGTGATTTCATAAACATCATAACAGACGTGCCTAGCGCTCCGATATACGTATGGCGAAAGATAATTTATAATTTAACGGACTTTAGCCAGCCCTTAAATTTTCGATATGTTATGACAAGACTTTACAAAACAAGGTTATATTCAGTTATATTAGACATATTGACACATCAAAATGATCAAAACAGCAACTGTACTTATACAACGTGTCCAAGATAAGGAGGGCCAGTACAGGGATCTCGGAAACCGTAAGAGATACGAAGTCGGTTAAATGGAGGTAAAGTTGCGCATTTACGTGCCTAATAATATCCCGTTTAGAAAGTTTTAAAATTCCGAGTAGTTCCGGAGATATCCGGAAAAAACCGAATTTCTGAACAATCGTTTTATTGTTTTCCTGGGTTTTTTTGAGATCGAATTCTAAAGTAAATTGCACTTTTACATTGCCACTTTTTCCGCTCTATCTAACAGCGTTAATTGTTTTGTAATCCGACCAGTCCTCTTCGAAGGGCCATTATCAACTTTCTTTTTTTAAATATGGTCCTGTTTTTCTGATATTGGAATTTGAGAGCTTTTTTTCTTCTGAATGCAACAATGTATGACACATTGTGGTTTAATGACGTTTCGAGGGTTTTTTGAACATCAGGAAATTTTGGGATACGGTCCTGTATTTCTCCTAATTTTATAAATAATATCTCATAAGTTAGCTCTAATTTTACTTATGTTGGACTAGTTCAATAAATAACAAATAATTTAATAATAAACCTCAAATAAGTGACCAAAATACAGAAACATTATTTAAAACTTCTGTTGATTCGGGATTTAAAATAAAAGTAGGCGTTTGAAACAAAAAAATTAAGATGGTGACGCGTGATTTGTTTCACTTGACATTCCCATTGTGATCGTTTGAAAGCGTTTTAAGAGGTTTTCTATTTTCCAGAAAATATGGAACATAATTTTACAAATGCTGAAAAGTTTGATATTCTATCGTGTTTTATTTTATCTCGAAAAAACTGTTATGTGGCAGTTAGAAGATGTTATTTGTGCTTAGAGAATAACGGAAATCATTTTGAACACCTGATTATGTAGTTCCTTACTTTTTCGTTGTTCGTTTAATTACTGTTTTGGTATGTTTTTTGTTCACTTATTTGTGGTTTATTATTAAATTATTTGTTATTTATTGAACTAGTTCAACATAAGTAAAAAATTTATAGCTTACTTATGAGATATTATGTATAAAATTAGGAGAAATACAAGACCGTATCCCAAAACTTTCCTGATGTTGTTCAAAAAACCCTCGAAACGTCATTAAACCACAATGTGTCATACATCGTTGCATTCGGAAGAAAAAAAGCTCTCAAATTCCAATATCAGAAAAACAGGACCGTATTTAAAAAAAGAAAGTTGATAATGGCCCTTCGAGGACGACTCGTCGGATTACAAAACAATTAATGCTGTTAGATAGAGCGGAAAAAGTCGCAATGTAAAAGTGCAATTTACTTTAGAATTCGATCTCAAAAAAACCCAGGAAAACAATAAAACGATTTTTCAGAATTTCGTTTTTTACTTGGAATATAAAAACTTTCTAAACGGCATATTATTAGGCACGTAAATGCGCAACTTTACCTCCATTTAATCTCTTACGGTTTCCGAGATCCCTGTACTGGCCCTCCTTATCTTGGACACGTTGTATATCAATGAATTTACTTTTAGGCTTACACAAAGGTAACAGATTTCAACAGCCAGACCCATAACGTATCCGATCTGATCGAAGTATGTGGTTTTGTCGCCGTTGCTGACATTGGCTCACCGATGGCGATCAGCCGTCATCTTATTCTTCCAGTCGGCGCATCACAGAAACAAGAGAACCCAAATGAAATAGATCTGACAGATGACAGTGCCGTGGACGATGGCAGTACGCCCTCGTTTTGCGTTCTATTGCACGGAGCTTTAAAAGTCGAAAATATGGCGGCGCTGGTTTCGCTCGGTGAAAACTGGTTTGGATTTGTTTATTCTTGGGCTGACTCGAAGAAGAAGAGTAACTTGATGTTGACTATTTTGACGCCTGGATCTGATGTCATACCTTGGTAAGAACAATTAAGTAACTAAGCTGGTTAGGGTCACGTTTTCCGTTTACATTTTAATAGAATAACAGTATATTCCACTTTGACGTGGAAATAGTATATTACATAACGAGTGTTGAAAGTGGAGATATTTAGCACGGCCCCAGCCGACGCGACGGCGTAAATCGGTCGAGTGTGAGAAAATCACTTTCACACAAGTGTTGTACACAAGTTTTCCTATGCCCACTAATCAAAAATTCTAATTATTTGAACACTTTAACTTATAATACGGCAGCCCGTTACCAAAATGTCCTGTTATCACGCCTTCGTCTAGTCAATGACTAATCGTTAGATTAATAAAAAATAAGAAAGTTTTACTCGAGCGAAAAAATTCGGCAACGCTGCGCTTACCCGTCAGAGTGATTTCCGTCCGTAAGAAAGTAGATCGTCTTTTTGTTACTACACCTTGTCCGTTCTTGATGAAATCATATTAAAAATATAAAAAAAACGTGAATTCATCAATCAATCAATTTATTGAGTGTTGCAAAAATTCCATAGTTTAAATAAATTATGTAAAGAAAAGGGGTATAAAAAAGTTACAGCGCCCGGGTAATTTTTTTTTTAAATTGTTGATAACACACAATAGTAAATCGAGACGAACGGACATTTTCCGTGTTGCGCAGCTACAGGGAGAGCAGCGGCGTCGGATCTCGTATCTGTATAATTCATGATCGCGGTACACGGCGCGTGCATAGGAAGGCTTGCTTGGTTGTCTATAACAACTCAGTTTAAGCTATATCCCCATATTGCATTACGTGCTGTGTTGACTGAAAACGGTTTTGCTAAAAATGCGTTTGTAAAAATGTCAGTTCATATTGTTCCCCTATTTTCCGAGCCACAATACACGATTTCTGCTTGAAAACGGACGAGGCGCGATAACTCTGAACAGCGGTAAAAAAATGCAAAAAAGATCCGACACTGCGGTTGCGCGTCGATGAAAATGTCCGCTCTCATTTTTTCCGGTCACGAATTACGAAAAATAACATCCGACAAGTAAAACGGACAAGGCGCGATAAGTCGAATTCTCCGCTGTATACAAATTTCGATTTTTCTCAAACCAATTCACCGCACGGAAAATGTCAGTTACTATTTTCATCTCCTCAAGAAATCACTCTGAGTCAAAAAATAAAAAGAACGGACGAAGCGCGATAGACCACTGTTTTTTACATATGTAAAGATGATTCTCAATGATTTCGCAACGTTGCCAATGTCCTTTCTTGTTTTTCCTTCTCAAGTCCTTATTAAATCACCAACAACTCAAAAAACTTTAAGTCGTGATCAGTCTGAAATCCTGGTAACGGGCTGCCGTAGGTACTATTACTTACCTGGTTGTAATTAAAAATAATAGCTTTTCTCCTATTGGCTTATGCTAATTATTATGTTCAGTGTATAGCACTTTATAGTTTATATACCTTAATATACATAATGTTAACATTGAATAAATACTTTGTTCCAAGAAAATAAGAAAACTCATAACCTAACCTCAATATTTATAGGGATGGAGTTAGATATCGTTAATTGGTTAACTATGAAAGTTTTACATGTTATTTGGTTAAAATAATATTCAAATTATTATTAAAACAAAATATAGATACATAAATCACGTTTACTTACTCTGCATGGATATTATATCCTTGAGAATTGTAAAAATCGTAAGTAAATCGGTACTCATCCCATTTCTACTTTACCCGAGCAGTTACTATGTTTAATGGGTTGCCTAACAATTCCCTGTTACTTATTTTTTCATATTTGTCATAAAAAACTGAAAGAATACCCACTATTAAAAAATAAAACAAATATTATGTAATTTTTTAATGTGTAGTACCCCAATTCACGCCACGGTCCCGAAAGTTCGTTATTTTTTAAATAACTAGCTTTACCGACAAATTGGCGCCTATTATCTGAACAAACTCGCGTTTGATATAAGAACTTTTAGGTTAGGTGATCTGAACGATTTGGGTACGGCCGACATGTTCGCCCCAGAACAAGTGGGCAGTTTTCCCATAAGACCAAGCGAGAAAAGAAGTTATTCACAAAATGGCGTAGTTTGGATTAGACAAGCGGGATTACAGTCGGACATACAAAAGATTTTAAGGCACGCTCGAAAATTGCCCGAAAAAACACAACAGTTTTATAAGGTAAGTTATTTATTTGACAAAATGTGTTCATGTTGGTTCGTGAAGAACCGTGTTGAACGTTGGCTCTGACTAGATATTTTAAGGTCGGAAAAAGTTTTTTTTCCAGAGAAATAAAAATAAAACGACAATTTTAAAAAAAATTTATACTGTCTTATAAACTAGGAAAAATGTGTTTTAATTGCTAGAATTGCTTTATATTATTAAATACAGGGTGTTATGGAAATGACGTATTATATTTAAATCGGCAATTCCTGAGATGAAAACAAATTGAAGAAAAATATCCAAAAATGGCGCTTTAATTTAAAATGCCTTGTACATGACCTTATGTGAAACCAAAAATGACCACGTGGTGGCCCTGTCACCTGTCAGGAAGGTAAACAAAGCAACATATGTCAACAGTGTTGTCATATCTTCAGGGTAAACTCTTTAGAAAGACAATAACCGTTTGACAGATTGCAAGTTGTTTATTTTTCAGGGTACATTATTATAAACTTTTACGTTCTGTTCAGTTCGCTGGGAAACAATCTCTGATTTATAAACTTGAACTGACTCGAACGAGCCGCCGCGGAGTTTATAAATGGTCAGGTATGTTCTCATTTGTCCAATTCGAACGACACCCGTCAGATCTGGACAACTTAAAAGTTTATAAATGCCACTTACCCTTTAGAAAAAAAAATTGCAATTTTATTTAGCTTTTCGGACCAACTTAATGTATAAAAAAATACCAAGTACCTATAGGTAACCCGAACAAAAACAATCCGGCACAATAATCTCACAAAATCGCGTCTCATGAACACATCTAAGTACCACTCAATCTGAATTGGTATTTTAAAGTGCTACTGTGTAGACAAAAATACGCCCTTATTGTCTGAGTGGTCTGGGAAATAATGTATTTAACATCTAAAAATTTTAAAAATAAATGGCACGTTGGTTCCGTCTATTGATATTGAACTGACACTGCCGGGGCACTGCCGTCGCGAAAAGAACAAATAACTCAATAATTTAAACTCGGGTTTTAGTATTAACAAACAATTTAACACACAAATCTGCTTGAAAAAACAGTAGGATACCGGTCGGCTTCATTAAACAGCTGATCTTGGACAATCGAGCGGGTTGTATATTCTTTACGCGACTGCAGCGGCTGGGGTTAATACTTAAAAATACAGCGTTGCCACTTGCGATGTTTTACAAGGTTATATTCATAAATTGCAGAATTTCCTTCTGTAATACTTTTCTGTATAATGATAGTCTCTGAAATGGCAACCGCGCTAGTTGGACGAGACTATTTATTTTGAAAGGGTTGTCCTGTCTATCAACATAATTATTTAATCAGTGAAGGATTAATAAGTTTAATTAGCCCATTAGAAGTTAGCGTTTTTATTATTTCTGAATTTCTATTGTGAAATAATAGTGCTGTTGTTTTATGTGTACGGTAGGTTTTGTGTAATCTAATAATAAGTGCATATCTTCAAGAAAACTAATTTGAAACTCGTGGGTGTCTGTGTGTTTCTTTAAGTGATTTAGTGCAAATGTTCCGAGAGATTGGAAATAAGAGGCCGAATGGGGTTTAGTGGGTATAAGCTTATTATGCAGTTCCACATTATCATCAGGGTACGTGATGAGCTTAAAGATTTCCCATTAAAAAAAAAAACCTGAAGATGTCTGTGCCCTGGATTACTTGCTAGTGTACTGGCACCTGGATTCACTTCTATTTGGATACTAGGTAAACTAAATATTATTTCTATAAGAAGTTTTACATTTTTTACACAGTTGGCAACATTGGGCCTGAACATCTGTTGATTACACAGCTTGGCAATGTAATATGATCATATATGAATGTGCCGAGGAGTAACACTTTTTAAACGTTCGATTAAAATATATAAAATATGTAGCGCTTCTCTAGGACACCCCAGGAGTCACCCATTTAAATATAATACGTCATTGCCATAACACCCTGTATAAGTAGTAGTGATCGGCCGATACCGATATAAATATCGGCGCATTGGTGTATCGTATCGTCAAACTTTGCCGATAATAATAAAATTGTTAACAAACTCTGTCACTTTGAAACCCTGTATATCAATAAGGAAGAATATTTTCTGGACACCCTAAAGCCTTTTCTTTTAGGAATTAAACAGACTACGAAAAGCCGCTATCTCTCTCGGATTCCAAGACCTACTTAGCGGTTTAGCGTACATCTTCGACCAGGAGTGCATGCAGCTACCGGGCACCGCCCATCCCGATTGCGCGCTGCAGCTGCAGCACGCAGCTGAGATGTTACGGAAGACACAAAACAGAGACATAAAGTTCATACTGATGCCGTTGCAGACCAATTATAATTCGTCTTAGTGCTGGCTAACGTACCTAGAATTAACGCCCTCGGACTATCAAGATGTTAAAGAATAAGTTTATTTATTTTTATATGGACGATTCTAGGGGATTCACTTTTGGGTTCAATTGTTTTTAAATTTAAATTGAGTTCATTTTTTGTATGAACGGAAGGGAACGGCAATTTTTGGAAACCGAAAATAGTCGTTGATCAGCTGGAACTGCGATGGTAATGATCTTGTCCCTTTTATAGGTCCGATATAACTCGATTTGGCTTTAGTTTTTAATAATGATACTGGACATGCCAACACCTAATTCAAAAATAACTTAGCCCTCGAACTTAGTCAATCGGCTGAATTAATAAAAGAAAATACTTGGACGCGACGAAGATGCATATACGTTTTCGACCTTCGTAACCGAAAATCCGTCAATACGTGGAATAGGTGCAACACCGCAAATCGAAAGACGTGTGGATGACATCCTTGTCTTACGCGTTTGCAACATCATCTCTTTCCGGTAGTTCTGCGTTCGGATTTATTTGCTTGGATCACCATATAGTGCAGCTGATGGTTGTGTAAGGAGAATATTACTAGATATGACATGTCAAGGGCGGCCATTATTAAAATTTAAGAAGATAAAGAGTATAGCAGAAAATAATTCACTAGTGTTTGATTCTCGGTGGACGAGACCACTTTCTGTTGAGTCGGTCTAATTTTTTATGTCCTACATGAGAAAAGAAAGAAGGCGACCTTTGAGGTGGGCGGAGCAGAAGTCCCAACAGAAAGCGACAGTTTTCACATAAATCACAGATGTAAATGAAAACTTTTATTTGCATTCTTAATAATATGATCTAAACCTTTTGCAAACAGAAATCGGCATTGCTGGATTAATATGCATGAAATGATTGTACAATTTCATTAGTTTTAGTTAAAAATATACAATCCTTGTAAGAACCTAAACAGGATTTTTCTTGTACAACTAACAATTGTGGAGTCCTTAAATACCTGACGATATACAGGGGTGAGACGATTAATACGCAAACTTCTGGATTTACGACCTACTTATATTTTTTTGATTCATGTTAATTTTGATTTGATACACAATGAGGGGTAGTGAGGTGAATCGCCATTGCGTTTTTTTGGCCAATATACAGTGTCCGCCGGATGGAGTTCACAAGAGAAAATAAATCTTTATTATTGATTTTAAAACCAAAAGTCATTCTTTATAAAAAGTTCCGCTTGTTGAAAAAAATGTTCGATCAGATGTACAGCGTGTCCCATTTTCGATACTTTTATAGGGTATCTCCGTAACTGTTAGTGCTATCAAAAAAGTAATGCATGTGTCATGTACTCTTTTTGGGCCAAACTTAAAATGATAAAATCAAAATTTGAAAATTTTCGCTCGTTTAAGAGATACGGGGGAAAATCAAAAAAATTGACAATTTCAAAATTACCCTATATTTTCTTAGTTAAAAGAGATATGAAAAAATGTTTTATACAGAAGTTTCTTTATATTGATTGTTGAATAATCGGCCGTTTTCAGAATAAGCATACGCGGTCAGGTAAAAAAGTTATCAGACCTATCCTCATTTTTTTAAATGGAACACCCTGTATATTTTAATTTGAAAATATACTATTTTAAATTCTCCTTTCAAATATATAACACACCATGGATGATATTGGTTTCCTAGGCGATTTATTAAACTTTATTACTTTCAAAGATCTTACAAACTCCAGATAGAATTGTTTACATTTGAAGTTGACGTAAGGACTGTAAACGTGCACTCCCCACCTTGCTGTTATGCTTGCAGCATAGCCAGATTGTCCTATTTATCGCTGAGGTATCTGCAAAATCCCAATTAAAAATTTGTTAATTTGACAATTACAACTGTTTTAAGGTTAATCGGCAATTGCTTTTAAAATAAATTTATTTCCCAATAATTTTAATATAAATTGTGAATAGGCCTTGAGAGATTTAGAAAAAAAATATTATTATTATTATACATAAAAGTTTGAAGTAAACCGACTGCACTCTGACAACATCAAGTTAAAAGATACTACGCTCGACGGCAAACGATCAAACTTTATCAATGGAAGAAGAATACACTGTTGCTACTCGCTGCTAACCGCTTTTAAGGGAGTGTTTATATACTTGGTTGTTTTTATTTTATTTTTTGTGAGTATGGGTGAAAAATCGTCTTTATTATAAACAATGATGGTGCATTCATGTATAGTTTGTAAAAGAGTGGATCATTTAAGCAAGGATTTATCTTTTCTTCGGTAAGTATGGTTATGTTTTAATATGATTGTATTGATATGATTTCTGACTAACCATTGACGTTTAAAAGGTTATGGACCGGTCCGTGGTGCTAGTCCGGGCAAAAAGCAGTCGAGTTGGTTTATTTCTTAATATAAATCTTGCATTTACAAGATGGTTGAGTCTTGTGCGGCCATAAAATACTTCACTAGAAGATGCAATGGTGTTAAATTAAAATTTCACAGGTTAGTAAATATATTTAGAAATTTGATTTTGAGTTTGCATCACCCATTCCGTTTCTCCCTCCTTGCTAATTGGCCACACCCAATTCATGTGAGCAGGTAATAAACTAAAGATAGATGACCAGAGTGCAGTTGGATTATTTCACGATTTATTTGATACCTTTAAGTATAATAATATTATTTTAAAGAATCATCCTTTTCACAGTTTATAGTAAAATTATTAGAAATAAACTTATTTTAAGAGCAATTGCGGATTAACCTTAAACCAGTTGTAATTGTCAAATTTACAAATTTTTAATTGGGATTTTGCAAGATGTCTTAGTGATAAATATGACAATCTGGCTAGAAATATACACTTTTATATCTGGAGAGTATCATCCAGTAATGAATACACCAAAAATATTGATGCTAAGCATAAATAGTTAAATGCATCCTTGGATACACTGTATATAAAAACTGGATCAATATTTCTATCTTTTTTATAAATATCCAATATTCGAAACTACACCTTTTGAATAGAAAATATAGTTAAACGTAAAGAATCTCAAGGTAAATTATACGCCCTTGTTGGGCTTTTTGCCCAGACTAGCTCCGCTCCGAAACCATGAAGACCGCTCCATAACCTTTTAAACGTTATTGGATTTAACCTTGTAAGATCTTTGATTTAACCAGACTTCAACATTCTTGCCATTAGCGAGACCAACATGTTTTGTCACTCTTCCACCCATTACTGATTTTCAATAACATTTCAAACAATCACAAACTCACTTTCCAACAGATTTATGAATGGAGTGTTGGCCCTGTGATTACTTTAAATCAAAGTAGGCCATGAAATAAAAACTAATATCCTAGAGACAACTATGGTGACATTCTAGTTATTATTAACATTTAACGTCAATTTCATTTTTTACATATTCATTTGTGAAAAATACTTATCAACATTTTGAAATATTTGATTTATCTATCATCCATGGTGTGTTATAAATTTGAAAAGAGAGTTTAAAATGCAATTTTTTTAGATTAAAATATACAGGGTGTTCCATTTAAAAAAATTAAGGTTAGGTCCGATAACTTTATAACCTGACCCCGTATGAAAACGGTAGATTATTCAACAATCATTACAAATAAACTTAAGTATTAAACATTTTTCTGTATCTCTTTTAACTAAGAAAATATAGGGTAATTTAGGAATTATCAATTTGTTGATTTTCCCCCGTATCTCTTAACGAGCGAAAATATGTACAGGGTGTTAATAAATTAGGAAAATATGAAAATGCTTTGAGAGAGAAGTATGATTATTTATTACTTTTAAAACGAATTTTATGTTTTTGCAGATTGAGGGTTTATTTTACGGCTGCGATTTGCAAAAATTGTGAATAAAACAGCTTAGGTTTAGTTTAAGTATCTTTATTCCTACACAAATTTAACTTATCCCTAATTGTTTCTTTTAATTTAGGCACCATGTAGTAACACAATATTCCTCTTACGGCGGTTCCACTATAATGCAACATGGCCTGATACACATAGAACTGATTATCGTTACTATTCTTAAGAATAAAAAATGTTTGCATTATAGTCGTATTTATACTAAATATGTACCGTTGATATGAAGTTAACATATAAAACACTGTTAAAACAATACAAAAAATTAGGAGCCGTCTTATTTCGTCAAATTTCTTAGTCGGCACGTTGTCGATGGCTTTCTGGGATGTTTTAGATAATTTGTATATAGTTACGATAAACGAGATTAGCAAAAGAAAACAGGGAATCGTCGTACTGACAACTAAAAGTAAACAATGTAAGATTGTCCCATATATATTTTCAATTATAACGCACAACGTGGTCCCTTGCATTTCTATAATCGCAGACAAAACAAAATTTGGTATACTGATGGATAAACACAGGAACCATATTAAAATACTAGGAAACAGTACCGATACGTCGTCGTTTCTTTTTCTATAGTCTATCGTTAGTACCCTGTTTTCATTTCTAGTTACCAAACATTCAACGCTAGAACTTTCATTCAAACTTGTCAGTGGATTTCTATTTTTTAACGTCTGAAACGCGTGCAAGTTCCAAAGGGTTATTATGTGAAAGTTCAAGCATACTATTAAGTATAACATTAAAGTGTTTGTCAAGATTTCGGAGCCCCGGAATAGCATACAGGTGTATGTTGAAAATTTCCATGATTGGTGGTAGGAGGTCAGAATTTCCAACACGGCGACGAAGAATAACAGTGTGTCCACTAGGATGATTTGCTGGATGATTGAAATTACTCCTGCAAATTAATGAAAATAGGTAAATTAGTTTTATAAATATTTTTTGTAAATATATAGGGTGTCGTAAACTTAAGAGTACACAGTAAAACTGCAGATTCTTTCGCTAAAAATTTTGCTTAGTTCAGAAGTTGATAATAGTAATTAACTTACTTGTTACCCAATATTTTTGCATAAAATTTTGTGATTAATGGTTTTTGGGGCGAGAAATTTGAATTTGTTAATAATTTTGGGGTACATATAGAAACAAGTGTAACTTTTTCGTGCTTTAGTGTATTTATGTTTTTATTAAAAATATAAATGTTCTCATCATTTTTACCCAAGAATGGTATACGTTGTCAATGTTCGAGCACCCGTTTTCGAGATTTTCGCATTTATAGTGCCCATGTCGCCGAATTGTAAAAGAAATTTGGAAATTTTGAAAGATCGATGCGTACGTACATCATACTATGATATGAGGGGAGTACGTAGCCCGAAACGTCCGTCCGTTTTGCGCTTAGTAATTGATAGGTAACTCTAACGTTCTCCTTATCTGCGCGTTTTTACGTGGGACGTTTGTTGATAACCCCCGTATAACCAATTTACCCCTTGATTTTATTTTTGAATTTAATTTAATCTGATAATTAGCTAGATGGCAATTTATGGAATTTTAATTTTGTCCCCTGTTGGATTCTAACCAGAAGGTGTAATCCCCCACCCAGGATTTGATTATTATTGCCAAACTAACTATTGAACCATTTAATTTGGAAGATGTAAGAACTGGTCGACACTATCTGTAAAGTGGCCAGTCTTAGCAAGTAATGAAGAAATCCACCGCAATCTGAAGGCGTGCTTACATAATTATTTTCGTACACGATTTGATTTTCGATTTTTCGGTCGATTCTTGTATTGTCCAGGTATGCCAGGCATAATGCCATTGCCGACTTGACACGCACGTGTCAGTCGGTCTTGGGTGGGCCCACCACCTTTCCCCGCTAACTGGAACCTGTCAGCGGTCCACCAGCGCAATTGAAGAGATGAGGGCAAATTTGTCATAAGAAAGAATGAATGATTTTAATTTAAAAGTATAGTTTGTTGAACGTAGGACGAGGCCTAACTGATGTTCGGCTCGGGCGCGTCCAATTAAATATAACAACAATGCAAGTTTGTTATATTGGAACACGGAGGGCAATTTTTAATTAAATTTTATGTCCTTGTCTTTGAGGGTGAATTTAAGGGGGTTTGTCTTACGTCAGTCGAGTAACGCGACCCGAAGTACTAGTGCGATAATTATTTACATTTTATATTTACAATAAAAATTATCCTACACTAACATTCTGCGTTTCAAACCAACCTATCATTCCTCTGTCACGTACTCCCATTTAAAATTTAATTATTTACAGTATTTACAATGTAAAATAAACCTAAGCTAGCATTTTGTTTGAAGGGATTCCAGCGTTTTTTATACTCGCACGGAAACTACGAGTGTTTAATAAATAGTCCAGTATTTTTATACTCGCCGGAAACACGAGTGTTTAATGACGTTCCAGTATTTTTAAACTCGCCGGAAAACACGAGTGTTTAATGACAGTCCAGTATTTTTTTTATACTCGCCGGAAACACGAGTGTTTCAAATAAAAATTTTCTCAGGGAAAATCCGCGGCTAAAAACACTCTAACACCTGTAGTGTTGCGGCTCCCGTTTTGAAAAATAAGATCGCGTTTGAGTGAATTCCTGAGACCGCGGCGTCCGGCCACGATAAAAACCCAGAACCCACTAAAAAAAGTGCCTCCTGCAGAAGTTTCTTTAACCGTCTCTTTCAACGTTACATTACGTCATCCTGGCCGATTTATTTACCGGTAAAGCCATACCCGTTGCGACAACAGAGATAAGGAACCAAATACTGCCGACACCGCAAAACTATAAAAGCCCGTCTAATTTGGCATGTGGGATTATTTAAAATAATTTAACGGAAAATAAAATTCATTAATTTTCTGGAATTGGAAAAAAGATATTTTTACAACACCCAGTAATTTAAAAATATTATAGCAATTGTCAAAAACAGATCATTTCTTTCATTGATAATTTTGTATTTATGTATGTAAAAATAAAATAATCATCAAAAATTTTGTCGAACACATGGATTCTTTAATCCATTCGTTATCGAAAAGTAGGTGAACGAATCCCTTAAACAAAGAATCTGTAATTATTGCCGTACTAAAGTTTCTGAACTTCACAAATATTTTACTGTAAATAATGCTTTTTATGCAAATTGATGGAGTCTGTGCAATAACCGTTTAGGCTTGCATAACTATCGACTCATATTTTTGTGCTTTTTGGAATGAAAATATTAATGATTCACACTGCAGCTTCGCGCTTCGACTCGCCGTCTCGCGTGACTTGCGCTCGAAAAGATTTAATAACTTCCGAACTAAAAGTGATGCCACTTTCTCGTAAAATTGGTTTTGTAGATAAGATGATAAAGAACAAGATGGTATTTTTTAAAATTAATTTAAGATGGGTCAACAGCCTTTCTAAAACTATTTAAACGTTATTATTTTGCATTTGTTCACCATGACAATTTTTTTAAAGACATTTTGAAAGCTAACCTAACAAAGTGTAAAATAAAAAAAGACCACATTGATCCGATCAGTAGAACTGGAGATATTAAATTTCAAACATGAGAAGATTGGAGAGAATCCAGCAAATTATCAAAAATTGATGTGTGGATATTTTGTAAAAAAAAAATTTTTCAGCAAAATCCTGAAATACGTGGCAATTAATTTTATGTATGTAAGTTGTAAAAAAAGGTTCGGACGATTCTAAAATGTCAAGGTTAAAAAGTGTGCGGTTTGTAAAAGTATATTACGTACCAAGGTGGAAAGTGTTTCATTCCTGTCGAGTAATCGGTTAACTAAATCTCGAGACAGTAATGAGACTTTTCACCGAGGTTTGTATATTAATTTAATTTACAACCACATCTAACAGCCACTTCTTTTTATTTTGAATTAAAATTATTAATAAAAGATAAATGTTATTTTGACTTTTCAATTGAAAAATTAGACAGAAATTTCAAATAACCGCAGGTGGTAAAACAACGTAGGTAATAATAAACATTAAGATGGCAAATATAATTTTTTTAATATAGTTTCCATGTCACTAAACAATATATTATTTTAACAACAGAAAAATGCTATCAGATGAGGAATTTGATTTTGCTGCTACTCCATCAGAAATTCGAGAAGCAGCAAAAATAGTAGAAGAAGATCTTCTGCCAACTAAAAGCCGCCAGAGATATGACAAGGCATATAACTGTTTCAAAGAATGGCGTATGGGAAACAATGTTCGAAATCCTGGTTCTGAATCAGCGCTACTAGCTTATTTTAGTGAAAATGCCAAGACAAAGAAGATATCGACGATTTGGTCACGATATTCAATGTTGAGGACCACTCTATCAATTAGGGAAAAAGTAGACATATCAAAACACGCCAAGCTATTAGCATTTTTTAAAAAGTGTGTTCGTATATTATTTTGAGATATCGATTTTTAAACAGATTACAAAAAAAAAAATTACTTTCCACCTGGGTGGAAAGTAAAAGTAAAAAACGTCAACTTTCCACCTTTCAAAGATGGTTGTAAATAAAAGAATGACCCTTATGCAATAAGCTTCTAGAGGTTGGTCCGTACCTCCCGACTCATCCTGTATAAATATCGAGGTAATTACAATTATGTCAAAAGGCGACGAAGTAGCGTGGAACCTACTTTACATATAATCTTCCAAAATAATTTATGAGAGCTAAATCGCAGGTATATTTTGAAGAAAATTTTCACCGATGTGGCCGCGACCGTGACCCGTTTTATGAGCGTGCCGATAGTCCCACAGTGAGTTGAGTTTAAAAAAAACTTACCATTTTTCTTACATCTTATCAACACAATGCTCTCCATTAGATTTGCCCACGATCCACAGAAGAAAAATATCAAATAAATATAAATCAACCATTTCGGACATGAACCTTCTTCGTCTAAAAATATAGAGCTGGAATTTCCAATGTCGGTAGTGTTCGTTACGTTAAAAACTATAAGATGCGTTTCACTTGCCGCACTGATATTATTCATTAGAAAAATTATCGCTCTTGGTTTATGTCGCTTGTATTCAGTCGAGCTGAAAAAAGAATTTGAAAGTTAATTTCTTTTTTAAAGTTTTTATTTAATCAATAAATAATTAAATAGTATATACAGGGTGTTATGAAAATGGCTTATTATATGTATTTAAATGGGTGAATCCTAGGGTGTCCTAGAGAAAGTCTACATACTTTTTTTTTTAATTGAATATCTAAATACTAAGGTAAAAACCCTTTTTACCCACATACTGTCGCGCCGTTCCATCTGGATTCAGTTAGCAACAATGTGGGTCACTAGAGTATATTAACAGTGTTGTCAGATCACACCTCATGTTTCGCCCTTTCTTGGATACCTGCTGCGCGCGACTATCGTTGCTTCAGTTTTGAGACTCTGGGATAGAACGAAGCTGTCGAGGGTTCCACGTGCTTAATGTATACGAATTTTAAACGTTTTGTTAGTTGTAGCATAATAAGAAATATTGTGATGCCTCATAATAAGAAATATTGTGATAGACGTGTTTTGGACTTCCATTGTCTTTATTTCGTTTAAATCACAACGTTTCAACTGGTAAGTATCTCCAGTCGTCTTCAGGTGAATACTGAGCAAGTTACTAAACTACCAGAGTATTTATACTAAGAAGGGGGGGGGGGTGAGAAAGTTAGTCGAGTATGACCGAGGTGGGTGCAGTCATGCGTTAATACTAGAGGACGTACCTAAACTAAGATTACATTTGCTTAACAGGGGTTTCCAAATGTTCCTTATATCTAAAGAGGGTTTGCTAAAACAACCAGGATTCTGAGTGATAACAGCTGCTTCTTTGAATTTCCTCTTTCGCCAATGTTCTTCCTTAAGTAATATACTTGATTGTCCCCATTGTAAGTGGTGGCCGTGGGTCCAAGCGTGATCTGCTGCTCCGGATCTGTTTGTTTCTCCCTTTCGTGTGTGGCTCTGATGTTCCTTGATCCTTGTTTCCAATGGCCGTAGGGTTTCACCAACATAGGATTGTCCGCACTCGCAGGGTATTCTATATACACAAGTCTTTGTGGTTGGTTGGTTTTGTCTTTGTCAGGTGGCTTCTTAAAGAGTCTTTGGAGCTGAATACTGTTCGAATATTGTATTGTTGTCCTATTCGTCGAATCTTTTCAGAAACCCCCTTGACATAGGGTATGTTTATAGTCGGTCCAACTTCGGTGTCATCCCTCGTTCTTTGTTTGTGATTTTGACGCTTTTTGATGGCTTGGTCTACCAGTCGTTGGGGATAACCATTCATTCCTAGGTCCTTGGTGATGTTGTTAAGTTCTTGTGTGATAGCCTCTTGTGAGTTGCAAAGCGTGAATGCTCTGTCAACCAATGTTTTAGCTATCCCATGTTTGGTATTATTCGAATGGTTCGAGGCATAATTTAGGTATTGTCCTGTGTGAGTTTGTTTCCTGTATACCGGATGTGATGATGGTATTCCTGTTTCTCTAGACCACAACGTCTAGCTAGAAATATTGTAATGTGATTTCAAATTTGTGTGATATTACCTATTGTTGGTTCTGTTGCAAAACATACTTTTTGTATTTTATTTTTTTATGGAATTTAATTATAAAACGGATTATAAGATCGAAGGTAAGAGAGATATGTACCTTAAAATTGTAGTATTTTTGTCTAAAAAGTTTGAAAAAGAAGTGATAACACGAGTCAAAGACGTCTTGTTGTGAAAAACTGAACACGCCCGTTTACAATTCTGTGTTGCAATATATGACAACACCGCCTCAATAAACTATTGATTGCGAACGTCCTCAGTCGCGGCCATATAAATTTTCAGATTTCATATAAAGTGTATATTTCGTACAATAATTCAAAGCGCCATTTAAGGTTATTTTTCTTCAATCTCGGGATTTGCAGGTTTAAATATAATAAGTCATTTCCGTAACACCCTGTAGACAACTTAAATTGTGACAGAAATTATTTTCTCACAATCAAAATATCCCAAAAGACGAACTATTTAAAAATAATAATAATTGAGTATTGTTTTTGCGGCACCGACACTCACGGGCCCCTTTCGTGACCACTGGGACCTACATCTGTCTTATTTATGCTCGTTAATATTTATTATGTTTTATAAAAAACTACTTACCCTGCTTCTTTTACAGCCCGCTATAAAAATTCATTTTTAAACTATGACTTATTCACCATATATAAATATTAAACATACAGACACTTAAAAATACCGACTTGTGAAAGTGAACGCAAGTGCAATAACACCGCATCTACATAAGTACCAGTAGGTTTAATTCTGGCGCTGCTAGATATGCAACAAGAAGAAGAATAAAATTATATGGGCGGTTATTTGAGAAAGGAAAGACGCGCTTAATTTTAATGCAGACATGTGTGAGACAAATAAATATGTACGCCCGTTCGCAGCCTTTGTGCGCTATCAATAGCGCCTTGTCGCGTTTTTTACTTCTTAATAAGAGCGGTTTTGAATTACCTATGTATACCGGACGTCTCTTAATTTAATAATGGGGAAATCGTTTTTTTAGGTAGTAATCAATTAACGCGGAAAAATAATTAAAAATTATTCTGCTCCGCGAACGATCGTGTACAGGGTGATCATCTATAATGTCCCCCTCTTAAATTTTTATTTTTCATACTTGAGAAAAATTAAAAAGATTGATATGCAGGGGGTTTCAGGTAGTATTTGCAATGGAAGGAGGCTGAAACTTGGAATGAGTTAAACTATAAAGTAGAAACTAAAATGAGTAAAGTTATTAATTATTTTAAGAATAAACTCTTAACCATAAATGTCGGTTGTAGTAATATGAAATATCTTGGGGTTTTTCTGGACTCTCATATGAGATGGGATGTTCATATAAATTACGTAACAAAAAAGATAAGGTCGCTTTTGGGAAGGTTTAAAAAGTTTAGGCAGGTTTTCAAGGAGAGGGAACTTACGATCCTCTATAATTGTCTCGTTCAGCCGCATCTTTCCTATGGAATTGTTGCTTGGGGTGGGGCCACTAACAACAATATTTATCAGTTACAAACGGTCCAGAAATGAATTTTAAAACTTATTTATAAGAAGAATTATACTTACTCCAGCGATTTATTGTTTTCAGGAACTAAAATATTTGATTTACGACAGCTTTTTTATTCGGCAGTACTTATCCGACAATTTTTAAATAAACACGAATTGGTGATCATAGATCACAAATACGCGACTCGTCAAAAGAGATGTTCTGGTGCGTATTCCTAGGATAGAAAAGACAATAACACAACGTAGTTATCATTTCCTAGGCCCTGTAATTTGTATATAGTGATACTTTTACTAAATGTCTGTTATCGGCATGATATTTTTTTTTCTGTCGCAGAGTAAATGAACTTTGTATTTTCTCTGTGATGTCGAACACTGAATTGTACTTCTGGATGATGTAGGGATTTTTTTTCTTCTTCGATTTTCTTTTTTAATCAAAATTTTCTCTGCTTGTGTTAATGAGTTAAAACTGCGTACAAGTCCTAGGGACTTAACGTTTTTCTTAATTTATTTACAGGGGCAAATATAAACACTATATTTATTTTTTTTTCCAGGTACATGTAGACAAATTTTGCTTCTTGTAAATAAATTTATTTATTATTATTATTATTAATGATTAATGGAATCAAATATCATTTTAGGTCTGTTAATTTACAGGGGGCACAAATAGTTATTTTTAAATATACATCCTGTATATCAAATCATTTTCCAATTCTAGTATGAAAAATAAAAAAGTACTAAGCTGTTCCTTGAAAATACTATATCCGTAACAAATTATGGGTTCTAGCAAAATAAGTATTTCGTTGTGAAACTATGAATTCTTTTTGGTTCTACAAATATGTTTACGTAAACATGATAAGCATTAATAACAATTTTTTACAGCTGAACAGCTCAAGCCAAAAAAAAGCTTTAATTTTATGCTTGTATAAATATTGGTAATAAGGGCCCCAAAATATACAGCGACCGTGGCTCGAATAAGGGTCCGTAATCCGGCTCTGTTCTTTGTGCGTATGGTTGGTTGGTTGGTTGGTTGGTTAAAGGCGGGGCTCGGTTTAAAGGCCCGAACTTCAAATCACTGCAGGACTGCAGCCTTTCGGCTTATTGTGTACCCCGATCTTGCTAGAAGATGTCCAAGCTTGTCATGTGGGAGGTTGTCACCACGTTGTATGTTCCCGAAGATATTTTGTCTTCTACGGGACAGCGCTACACAGCGGTATATTATGTGTGAGGCGGTTTCATCCTCTTCGCCGCAGAGTCTACATTCAATGGATCCGTTGTTTAGCCCTATCCGTTAACGGTGTTTTTGCAAGTGGCAGTGGCCTGTTAGCAGACCCATCACTTGTTTCAACTGGGGCCGCGTCAGGGTTAGCATCCCATTCGATAGTATTTTCGATGGTTTTCCCATTACGGCCCGTGCGTGTATTAGACCAGGTAACTCTTGCCATCGAGGTAGGTGTTGCTTTTTCGACCATCTATCTAATGTTGTTTTTGTTGCCTGTTTTGATATTCCAAAGGCCGGTTCAGGGCCCCTGAGACTTTGGGCAGATCCGGCTCTCGCTAGTTCATCCGCCTTTTCATTCCCTAATATCCCGGAGTGACCAGGGACCCACAAGAGTTCCACCTTGTTCCCCCTGGCCGCCAGTACTTTTAGGTTGGTATGACACTCCAGTGTAAGTTTTGAGGTAAACCGATTGGAGTTCAGAGCCTTAACATATGGTAAAGGTAAGATATCGCCGCCACTGCACGATGTATACAGGGTGTCCCAACTGGAGATACTATAAACATCAAACGATAGACCGATTAAGTCATAAAAGTTTTTTTTCGCAATGTTTCTCGTTCTAAAAATACAGGGTGTTGAAAATGAAAGTTAATTTCCGAAACTAAGCCATAATTTTGAAAACGGTTCAATATATCGGATTGAACGTTAGTTACATACACTGGGTTTAGTAAATCAATGATTTTTTTTTCTTATCTGTTATTAAGTATTTTTAATCCAAGATTCTCAAAGAAGGGCAATTTCTAAACTAAAAAGGTATACTTGGCCCGATGTTAATATCTCCAACCGTTTTCGAGATATTTCCTTTTGAACATCACAAAAAAAAGTAATAATTTAAATATGTCGAAAACGGTTAGAGATATAAGATCGAGCAAATATACCTTTTTAGTTTAGAAATTGCCCTTCTTTGAGAAGTTTAGATTAAAAATCCTTAATAACAGGTAAGAACAAGAATCATAGATTTATTAAATACAGTGTATGTAATTAACTAGCGCCCTGTAATGTGAAAATTGTACAAAATCTTATTTCTTACTCATAACTAGACATCGGATTATATGCATTTGCATATGCAAATGCATATAATTCCATTTTTATAGCGTTATTGCATATTTTGGTACTTTCTCATTGATAGTGCATATTGCAGTTATACGTGTTAGGCGGGTTGTAATGCTGTCGACACGTCTTCGTCGCAATAAAAAAAAAACACATTTCAGCAAATTGCCCGATGCAATTGAGAAACTAGAAACTAAAAACCTTCCTCTGTGCAAGTCCTTGGAAATATTAGAAAAAATGATTGAACAGAGTAACGCCCTTCCGAGTTCACTATCGCAAAAGGTTCGTGGCAAATTAAATGCAGTTTTGTCGGAATAAAGAATTGACGCATTTATCAACGGCACCGGACAAACTCTGCCTGAAGAGATCTCTGCAGAAATGGCACCAAATCTCAAGTTCTGTCCGGTAACGTCAGTTGACGTCGAAAGGTCATTTTCAGCCTATAAATTAATATTAAGTGACAAACGTCACAAGTTTTCTGTAGAAAACCTGGAAAAATATGTTATTGTTTATTGTCACAAGAATTATAACAATAACTAATATGAATATATGTATGACATATAAATATAATGTTAAAATAAACTTAAATTGTAATAATAAATGGTTTTTTGATTGTGCATATTTTGTGCATATTTCGCCCTTTTTTAGTGCATATTTGCATGCATATATTGGCATTTTGATAGTGCATATAATCCGATGTCTACTCATAACAATATCGTTCAATCCGGTAAATGTACCTTCAATGGAACCGTTTTCAAATTATGTCATACTATGGTCCATAAGTCCTAACTTGTGGGCCATATAGGACACCCTGTATGTATTTCGCATAAAAATAAATATTTTCATAAATAAATTAGGACATCTGGTATTCTCTAGTGCTCTCTGTGAGAACCTTTTAGCAACTGCAATGAATAAAATAATATATTTACGCTCGTACGTCTTATCAACTTGTACAGAGTGTCGACCCGATTGAGCTTAAGTGAAAAATTCTGTTTAATTGTGGGTTTATGAAAAAAAGTTATTTATCTGTATAAAAATTTCGGTTTGTGTTCAATCGGCCTAAAAACTTTTCTTAAATCATATTTACAAATTATTTCAAAATGAGAAATAATAAACCTATATTATGTAATATTCATTTATTTAATATATTTATATACAAGGAACAAATTCATTATCTAGGAATCTAAAAATATTTCGGAAAAATCCTCGGACACGTGTATAATAATTTTTAATGGCGCATTTTTTCCCATACAAACTTAATATACAAGGTGGCTCATGTAGTAGATATGACATTATCGACGATTTTTTTAAATGGGAACCCCTATATTTTAGTTCAGATCTGTAATCTCCAAGAACAGCTGATTTTAAAAACATAACACACTTAGGGCCTAAAATTCATAGTTTCGTTACTACAGAGTAAAACAAATAATTTTATTTAAGATATTTTTTTTTGGCTTGGGAGGCATCAATTAATTACGTGAGGCGTTTTTAGCGATTTTTCAACCCCCCTTCCCCCAATAAAAGATTTCGTGACATTTGGCTCAATCCCTTCCGCCATCACCCAATTTTACCTGAAAGCCTTACGTAATTAATGGACGCACAATCATTTGCTGTTACTTATACCCTAGTAGAAATAATCCAGGAATTCTAGATGAAAATTTGTGGTACCAACAAGACGGCGCACCTCCACATTATGCAGCAGTAGTGCGCCATTACATAAACCAAGTTTTTCCGAACAAGTGGATTGGAAGACGTGGGCCTGTTGAATGGCCGCCTAGGTCTCCAGACCTTACACCACTGGACTTTTTCTTGTGGGGTCACCTGAAAAATGTTGATTATAAAGTCAGACCTGCCAATATTGAAGATTTAAAAAATCGAATAACAACAGAATGCAGGAACATTTCAGAAGAAACCATAAGAAAAGTCCAACAAGAATTTATTGATCGCTTGGAGTACTGTCAGGCAGCAGAAGGAGGACAATTTCAACACTTAATTAAATAGCTTATTTAATTTTTTTACATTTTTTTAAATTAAAAATATCTTAAATAAAATTATTTGTTTTACCCTGTAGTAACGAAACTATGAATTTTAGGCCCTAAGTATGTTATGTTTTTGAAATCAGCTGTTCTTGGAGATTACAGATCTGAACTAAAATATAGGGGTTCCCATTTAAAAAAATCGTCGATAATGTCATATCTACTACATGGGCCACCTTGTATATTAAGTTTGTATGGGAAAAAATGCGCCATTAAAAATTATTATACACGTGTTCGAGGATTTTTCCGAAATATTTTTAGATTCCTAGATAATGAATTTGTTCCTTACTTTATGTACACACTGTATATTTCTACGTCAGTTACAAAATAATCTCGTTTGTCAGAATTTTCAAACCGTTCTCATATTGATTCTTAAATATACAGGGTGTTCCTTAATGACGTGCTAATATTTCAGGGTGTGATTTCTTAGGTCATTTTATAAAGAAAAGTTCATATGAACATAATGTCCGCAAAGGCTTAAATTTTTTGCTACAGCGTGTTGAATTTTTATTTTTTAAATGGATATTTTTCTCCGAAAGTACTTTAGATATTATTTTCAATTTTGGTGTCTGTTAATAGGATATAGAACCACAAATTTTAGTTAGAGAAGTTATTCAATTGTTCCACCAGTGGCGTCCATGCATACATGGCCTCTGATATTTTTTACAAAAAAAATGGTTCGCCACTGATATTTTTCCATATGGATATTTTTCTGATTAGCCTGGTCAATTCTACATTAAAACTGTCTCTTAACTTTGTCACGTCAGGCGCACCTTCACTTAAAAGGTATGCTTCCGCCCATCTTCGCATCAAATTGCCCACTCCAACAATTTTTATATAACAAAATTTATCATTAATTATTTTATCAATGTTAATAATAATGAGTTTCAATATGAATTTAGTGGTTTTAATCAAGAAAAACGAGAAAAACTCAAAAGACCGTTTTCATGTAGAATTGACCAGGCTAATCAGAATCAACATGGAAAAATGTCAGTGGCGTACCATCTTTTTTGTAGAAAATATCAGAGGACATGTTTTCAGGGACGCCACTGGTGGAACAATTGAATAACTGTTCTATAACTAAAATTTGTGGTTCTATATCCTATTAACACATACCAAAATTGAAAATAATATCTAAAGTACAGTTCTGTTCATTAAAAACCCGTACATCTAATTTGTCCCGGTGTAAGTCGTTCGTTTTTATTTTTGGCATACACTTTTAAAATTGCATGGTGGCAATTGTTGTTAGACGTCTAAAAGTGAAACATTTAAAATGGCTCGTCAATTAACTATTGTAGAGAAGACACAAATAGCAAGAATCCAAGACGGATGGTCAATTCGTTCCATAGCACAATTATATGGCAGAAATAAGAGCACAATCCAAGAAATTAAGAAGCGCTGGCAACAAGAAGGGTCATTCGACCGACGAGAGGTTCTGGAGGTCCTAGAATTTCCAGTCTTGAAGAAGATGGCCACTTAAGAGATAATCCCTTTCAAATGGTGAGGCAATAAGCTATGAATGCCACATGATTTCCTGGCTCTCGACCTACGGCCAGTAGAAGAGTCAATAAATCAGAATTAAGAAACCGCGTGGCCGCGAAAAAAATTAAACTAACAGAAGAACGAAAGCAATCGCGGTTACTGTTTACATTAAATTATATATATCGCGAACCTCAATTTTGGAATAGGGTAATATTCACGGATGAAAAGACTTTCCAATCTACATACAATGGATCAATTCGAGTGTATCGACCAGACCGAACAAGATTTGAAGAGCGTTATACCAGTGATCTTGCTTTTAGACCAGGGCGCTTTTCTGTCAATGTATGGGGTTGGATAAGTTACTATGGGCTTGGGGTATGCTGGAAATTGGAGGGAAGGTTCAATGCTGAAAATTATCGTCAAGTTCTAGAACATATTATGCTTCCATCTGTTCGCTCCATTTATCCAAATAATTATTTTATTTATCAGCAGGATAATTGCCCAGTGCATACTGCAAATGTTGTGAAGGACTGGTTTCACAACAATAATGTAGAAGTGTTACCTTGGCCTTCTATCAGTCCGGATATTAATCCGATAGAAAATGTATGGGCTATAACCGTAAAGAAAATCTATCATCGGAATTTTTTTCCTCATAATTCTAATGAATTGTGGGAAATTATACATCAATGCTGGGAAGAACTTGACCAAAATATTGCAAGAAATTTAATGAACTCTATGCCTAATAGATTGGCACAGGTGATCGAAAAAGAAGGTTCAATGACCAAATATTAATTTTTTAAATCTTTTATAATTCTTGTTTAATATAATTTTTGTTTCTGTTACGTTTTTCTTTTATTTACTTCAGATTATAATCCAAATTTGCATTTTTGGCATAATCTGACCTTTAACATAAATGATAACCTAACAATAATAATCAGTCACAAAAGCCTGTTCTAAATAGCTTAAATAATAGAGAAACTAATTATAAGACTTGTACGGGTTTTTAATGAACAGAACTGTACTTTCGGAGAAAAATAACAATTTAAAAAATAAAAATTCAACACCCTGTAGCAAAAAATTTAAGCCTTGCTGACATATGTTCATATGAACTTTTCTTTTTAAAATGACCTAAGGAATCACACCCTGAAATATTAGCAGGTCATTAAGAAACACCCTGCATAGAGATTCAACTATCAGAAGCGCAACCTAGGATTTCCTTCTATGGGGAGCTATAATAAAAAAATTACTTGCTATATAAATATCGTAAACTTATGCATATATTGTGGCAAATATTATTATTTTGAAGGTCATGGAAGGGCTCTAACTACCATAATGATTACTTTACTTAAAAATTACATTAGAATGATTATTATACTATTATAGACTTTGAATTTCGAATGTCCTGCAAACTTCAATATGACCTGCGTTGCGTAAATAAAGAGGTTTCAGGTTTTAGATGATGCCACGGCCTGTTTAAAAGTTTGAAGAATACCCTACATCTTAAAAATAATTTAATAAATAATTATTGCAATGGATTATTTTAAAATAATAATTCTTGAATAAGCGATCAATATTTTAGTGGAAGGAAGCATATTTATATTACTTCCATGGGCAATACGCATCTGCATTTTGCAGGAATTTCCAAATCCCTCGACACACTGTATATGTATATGAACAGGCCAGCAGAATCGTTTTATTATTGTTATTATATAAATAAGACCCCTCGACGGCGCGGCGCTTTGTGTGATTTATATTTTTTAAACTTTATTATTATATCATGTAGTTTTGTAGATTTATTTATGTCCGATTTTTTAATACTATCTTAATGTTACCAATCAAATAAGACCATTACAAGACGTCCTCTTTCCCAAACAAATATCCTCGTTTCATAATTGTAAAAATTTTTTCGGTGCATGTATGTGTGTGTTTATGTATTTCCATATACATGGCAGAGTGTCCCACTTATGATGGAATGATGGAAACAAGCTTATCTTTTCTTCCTTTCTGAATTGATTGTTTTGAATTTGGGTGTGGTTATTATATCCTATGGCGCACTTTTCTGTGTGTACGGATTTGATAGTGATTTTAAAATAGTAAGTGCCATTCCGTCAACGAGAAATTTTTCACATTGCTAGAATAAATTCTTAGATGTCCTGTGTAGAAAATTTAATTTTATGACAGAAAATACAGCACGCCAATGCTTCTAACGTATGGTAATGTTGAGCGATGCCAAATAATCGACTTCTGATATCAGTTTTGAAATAAAATAATCGCTAAATACTTTTTACTCTTTACGCCAATGAAATGACTAAAATTTTAAGCAATACAAAAGTGCGCCTCCTGGGATTATACATAATCACAGTAACCACACTAAAATTGAAAATAATCGATTCAAAAGTAACGAAAATATATATTTTCGTTATAAGTGGGACACCCTGTATATACATGTTCGTCCTCTTTTTCGCTCATAAACAAGAGAAACTAGTCAGATTTTTAATATTTTACATTATTTGGTAATTATATAGGAGATTTTTGGCGACGAGCGGGTTCATTGATTTTTGAAACTAATTTCAATGCGGTCATGGTATAAATTCGCTAAGGAGAATGTTATTCCGTCAAGTAACTTTCTACCGGGACGAAAACATCAAATTTTGGTAATAGTATATAATATAATCGATAAACCGATTTCATGGGGAATTAACCACAATCAGAAAAATATATCTACGATGGAAAAATTTCCGTGGCGTACTTTTTGTAAAAAAAAATCAGGGATATGTTTCCAGGGGCGCCACTAATGGGTCGAAAGAATATGTGTAGGTAGGTTTGGATGCGAACAAAGCAGAAATGCTTGGAGAATTTCTTTAAGAGCTGCGTTTAATCACAGGTTGCCCAGAAGGCACTATTTTATGCGAACGTTTAGCCAAATATACTTAGTTTTTTTTCTAATCTAAAACTGGATTCGTAAAGTTAAACAATTGATAAACGCTATGAAAAAATTGCATTAAAAAATATAATGTTATAAGAATAATAATAACAATTTCAAATATGAACAATTTTCAAATTTTTGTCACAGATCTTCCTGAAACTTGTCGATACCCCAATCGACATATCAGACAATCTAATTATCAATAAATTAACTAAAGAACTATTTAACGGCTAAAACTTCACGAAAAGAACTATTGATCAGCTGATGATGACTCTCATCTCTTTCTAACCTGCCAAAAAGCGGCATATTTTTAAATTAAATTGATGCAACATAGATGGCTCTGATTGTTAATTTGGGATTGTTTCGGATCCTCATCTTATAACAACAACCAATAACAAAATGTGGTTTAAATATGGAACAAGCATAGATACCTATAAACTGTTTAATTAGACAAATTAAAATATCGCTTTTTAAATCGGTCTATTTCCAAACCGAAGTCTGGATCCGCCCTTGGTAATGTGATGTGTACTTTTTCGGGGCCTCCACCAGATCTACAGCGTACAAAAAAGTACGTTTGAATTGTAAGTGCCTCTCTTTATTCTTCCGAAGGTTATTTTAGAACTATCTAGGCAATCTAGAGTACGATCGATAGTATCGATCGTCACTACCGATGGTCGCTATCGATAGTTTTCGACCTCTAGTGTCAACTGACATCAACTACACGTGTTAAAGTTTGGTTATGACCTTTAGATTTGGTCAAATTTAATTTTTATTAAATTGTGTGCTAAAAAACACTATAAGGAATGACACTGAAAGAAAAGAAATTATCATGAACACAATGCAGAAAATACGTAAAGAATTAAATCACCATCAGAGTTGCATTCCAGAAATTACACAAATAGCAGAGAAGGGAAAATTAAAAAATAGGAAACAAGAGCAGAAAAATGTAGGAAACCAGGGGGAAACAAAAACACAAATGGTTAAAAATATCCTAGAAGAAAAGCGAAAAGAACTGAATAGAAATAGACGACAATCAAAAAAGGTCACTAAGACAAAAAACATTAAAAGGAAAATTAAGATACCTACAACTACAAATAATAAATTAGAAGTAAACACCAAGATTGAATCTGTAAATATGCCTGTACCCACTCAGTTATTGACTCACTGTAAAAAAACACACTCTATACAATTACCAGAAATATCTAATCATAACTGGAATGTGTTTAAAAAGGATGTAAAGAAAAAGGAGGAATATCAATATAACCAAAAAGTGAAGAAATGCCATGATAGAATGCACAGTCACCGAATGTTTGAATTACATTTGACCTCGCTTTATTTTATACGGAAAGCCATAGTCGACAGTTTGCTAGCTAGAAAATGGGACAACTTGGTAAAATTTTTGGCCATTTTAATTAATAACTATAGTGATCCAGTATTTACATCATTTATTAGGCATGTAAGTATTTCGATATGGTGTCTTCTAATCCTAATTTTTTACTTTACGTTACTGAATGTATTTTTTTAGATGTGTGGAATTTTAAAGCATTATCATCCAAGAATACGAGGAACTGAGCTAGAAGATCAGATCGAACTAATTATGGAAAAATATGAAGGTATACGAAATAGTCGCTGTAATACTTCAACATCTGTTGGACCAAGTAATACTAAATAAATATTGTTTAAATGTTGTTTGTTTAATTTTCCTGAGCTACAATTCACCATACAACCCACAAAACAGTTAACTATTATACAACCATTATCCGTGGTAATAACGGCGAACTGTTTTATTTTTCTAATAATGAAATGAGTACCTGAATATTTAAATTACTGCATACAATAAACGAATGAAATGTTTTCCGAAACTTAGTATTTATATTTGTTAGAGTTCAAGATACGGACATGAGAAACATCTTTTATAACAAGAAATATCAGTTATATTTATCTACGAGTGGCAACATTAGCATTTTTTCTTTTTAAATGACACTTGTGATTTTCTAACCTAAATTATTTTGCCGTTCGTGATAGTCCGAAATTGCAGTCATTTTTAATAAATTACAATTTTTACCCTTCGATACCACTTAACAAGTTAATTAAATGTCGAATTAAGCCAGTTAAAGTTGATAGTAATTTCATTGATTTTTAACAATGTGGCTAGACGAAGTGGACGAAATTTTCAAAGGGTACCTTCCTTATTACATTTTGGTGTTTCTCCCTATTTTTATTATAGTCTCGCCTGCCAGTCCTGTTTCGGCATCACATGAGTTTCCTGTTTACCGAATGCAACACTATGATTTGCATGGAATAGCTTATGGTAAGAAAGATGGAATAAGTTATGTATGAACTTAGCTAGAAATTCAATACTTAATTTAATCATAAATAGAAAAGTTAGTACAGTGTCATAATTACAAAATCATATCGTTATACTATTATTCGAAGGAAGTAGAGGCGCTGCTGTCAACCTGGAGGCCAGATCACTCTCTACATGGAGTTCCTCAAGGCATTGTGTCATGGCACGATTGGCAGATCTAACAGTTGATGCTTTTCGAAACATTAGAGGAAAAGCAGGGGCTCTCATAGTAGCCCTACCAGAGAGCTTTTCCAATTTAACATTAGACGAAAAACAGGTGAGGTTTAAAATTAAAAATGGCACACATGAACAGTTTTTTATATTAAAAGTTTATACCTACCTACTCAAATGAAAAGCAATACATCAATAACCTGACCTGATTAGAAAGAAGGAAGGGGTAATTACATAAAATATTTTAATTTACAAGTGTTTCTAAAGGATCTTATTAATGGGCAACAAGGTAGTAACCTTGGAATCTGACACAAATAGTAGATTAGGGATAGCCTTTAGTAAATAATATAATTCTTAGCAAATATTGTGACCTTAAGTTATTTTTTATATATTTAGAATAGGTGTATATTTACTTTTTGCCATATAAGTAAATAACAATGTTAGTATCAGTTTACTTTATTTTACAATCATTAGTATAAATCTTAAAAAATATATTATTAAAAACTTTTGAAATGATGTAACAAAACAAGTGGATATGTAGACAAATTTTAAGGACTAAAATATAAATAACTAATAACCCTTAATTTGATCATATTTTGTAACGCACACATGATACACTCACTCACAGAGTGTTTAAAAGGGTTTTTATAGAAGTTTCCTTTTTGTTTAACAGCTTAATATTGCTCTTTTAGCAACTTTTAATGCTCGAGAACAAAATGGTTCATGAACAAGAAACCTCCATACCAGTTTACTTTTCCAAGTACAATCCAATAATAGATGGAATTGTAACAGAACTCTCTTCAAATATAGATGCAAATGACAAAAGAAAATCAGCTGCTGAGGCTATGTTTTCTTCCATCGCCGCTAATGGGTATCAAATTGTTATATCTGCTGGTACTCCCATACCAAGGACTGATATTAAGATAGCTACGATTCATGGACATTTAGCTGGCTATAGGCCGGATGGGAAAGTACCTACTATTGCAATTGTAACCCATTATGACAGTTTTGGAGTTGCTCCTGTAAGTATAAAATATCTTACTGAAACTATTTGTTTCAGTGATAGATATATTGTAACGGTGTCTCTTTTGTATATACCATAGCACTTTTATTATATTATTACAAACTAAACATTCCTATATATATGTTTTAGGATCTTTCTTATGGTGCAGATGCCAATGGCTCGGGAATAATAATTATGCTCGAGTTGATCAGGTTGCTTTCGGGCTTGTATGCTGATCCAAAAACGAGAGGGAAGTATAATATTGTTTTTGTGCTGGCTGGAGGTGGAAAAATTAATTTTCAGGGGAGCAAAAAGTGGCTGGAAGATCAGTTAGACTCGGCTGAAGGCTCAGAACTTATACAGGTAAAATATATAATACAATTCAAACAAATCGATGCCGATTCAACGACTTTTCTAAAGTTATTAAGGATAATCATACAAAAATCAGACATCCATGCGGTAATGGACGGGACAATACTATTTTATGTTGGGTTTCTGCACGCTTGTACCTTCTCGAATTATACATTTAAAAATTTTCATATATATTTATGTCAAGATTTCCCTATAAGGTAAATAGATTTTAACATTATTTTTGCTGAATTTAAATTTTATTTAAATATCACTAATTTTATTCCCAGGAAGCGTCATTCGTAATGTGTCTGGATAGTTTAGCCACTGGAGATACGATTTTTATGCATGTATCTAAGCCGCCAAAAGACGGTTCGCCTGCATCAACCTTTTACAAAAACCTAAAAACTATGGGAGAAAAATATGAGTCGGTATCCATTGAAGGAGTACACAAAAAAATTAATTTGGCTGAGGATATTTTGGCTTGGGAGCACGAGAGATACAGCATTAGAAGGTATCTATTTTATTTTACTGTAAGGTGTATCTACTTCCGAGATCAGCAAGTGGATCCAGTTCTGTTGCTATATTTAATTTCAAAAAATAAGGGTTAGGAGCAGACGCAGATATATATTTTTTTTAATGCAGCTGCCCACTATTAACTAACTACTTCTGTTAATCATCATTGAAATTTGAAACTCAAAATTCCATTGTATCATTTTTAAAAACTATTTTTACCAAAGAAAAATTTTTTTCAGGTTACCTGCCTTTACATTGTCATCTGTTAAGAGTCACAAAGATGCCTCGAGATCGACAATCCTAGACGTTAAAGACGATTTAGATATAGATCGTCTATTACAAAATACAAAAATAATTGCAGATGCTGTAGGAAAATATGTTTATGACATTCCAGATGGTGGAGTATTTGGCGGCAGTTGGGTAAGGAAATTTATCACCCACAATAATTTTTCTGGAGTCCCATGGTGTTGCCACTTGAGCTCTTTTAACTTCAACGCGATTGCGTAATCGGATATCGCAATGACCTATTTTATGTATTTTTTATTAAGCGTTGAATACTTTCTATAGCATATTGACATTCTGACGTAACATTAATGACCTACCTGCTTATTTGTGGTTTTTTAATTTTTAAAAGCACAACACATGGGCTTAGTACAGCTCACCACTAAACTAGGGAATTTTATTCAATTTCCCAAGCAGCTGATCAATGACATATTGGAGGTGTCAACTGTCGAAATACGAGGGGGTTCGCTGGAATATCTGTATTTAATTTATGTTTTTTTAATGCTCTGGGATCGCAGAAGGAAGGCACATAATTTTTATAGTGTTTAGTGTTTACGATGAAGTCAACCAAACATCAAGTTTTTTTCAGTTTTTCTTGTTTATATAGGTAAAAAATTTCACGCGATAACGTGTTCCTAATAGCAAAGCTTCATTGACACTAGCTGGTTCTGGTAATTCTAGAAATTTGGTGCTAAATCACGGGATTAGGAAGCTAAACCAACACTGAATCTAAAATGTATCTATTGCGTTAGCTAAGGAAGAACAAATCGCTAAATTTAGCAAAATAATTAAACTTAAATAGATTGGAGATTCTGGCTTTATGCCGAATAAAGAAAGTGAATTTAAGTAACAGTTATTTTAAAGAGTCATTAGCAGTTCATAGCTGCTTCGACTAAATAACGGTTAAAAATAACAGCTGCTGAATTAGCAATCCATCTTTACCCTGTTAAATCTTAAGAGCTTCGTTTAATCACAGGTTGCCAAGCAGGCACTATTTTATGCGAATGTTTAGCCAAATATACTTAGTTTTTTTCTAATCTAAAACTGGATTCGTAAAGTTAAAGGATTGGAAAACGCTATGAAAAAATTGCGTTAAAAAATCTAATGTTATAAGAATAATAACAATTTCAAATATGAACAATTTTAAAATTTTTGTCACAGATCTTCCTGAAACTTGTTGATAGCCCAATCGACATGTCAGACAATCTAAATATCAATAAATTAATTAAAAAACTCTATTATTAACGGCTAAAACGAAAAGAAATATTGATCAGCTAGCTGGTGACTCTCGTCTCTGTCTAACCTGCCAAGAAGCGGCATATTTTTTAATTAAATTGATGCAACATAGATGGCTCTGATTGCTAATTTCGGATTGTTTGGGATCCTCATCTTAAAGCCGTATTAGAGTCGGCAATTTTTTTTCTTGCGCCTGGAATGGCAATTATAATTGCACGGAATCATGCGCATGTCGATCAGCTGGCGCAATACTTATTGCATTGTGAGTGCAATGCGAAAATGGAATCAGATCAGAGAATGGAAACAAATCCGTATTACAGTCGGAACTCTTGTGGCAATTAAAATTGCACGCAATCATGCGCAGTACACCGTCCTCGATCAGCTGGCGCCATTAGTCTTGTATTACCAGAAATGGGTCATGCGCCATTTTAATTGCTATTGTCGCTGCAAGTCTGGGTAGAGATGATTATTCTGTTATTTTTAACTGTTTATTTTAAACTAACTGGTATTTAAATTAAGCAGATCACATTCTTTATTAAGCATATATACTGCTGATTCGTCGCAACTTTTTTGAACTGCTATTTGTAAGTAGCAGTAGCTGCTTTAACTGGTAAACAAAACGAACAGGTTTGCCCATTTCTAGTTCTGGGGATATTTGAGGGATTCTGACAGTACCAACTGCTATTCTGACCGTTGGCAATGCGCCAGCCGATTGAGAACGATATATTGCGCATGAACACGTGCAATTATAATTTATTTATTTTTTTATTTATTTATTTATTTATTTATTTATTTACGTATACAACATTTACAAGTATGATAAAATTATACAGCTTAAACTAACCTAAGATTATTTTCTTAGCAGAGATTTTAAATTTATAAAGAGATATATTAAAAAAGTTCAGTCTATTATAATAATGGTTAACATTAGTAGCGATTCTATTTATTGGGCTGCTTAATAGATAATTGGTACGACAGTATGGCACGTGCAAAAGGGCGTGAGTACGGGTCTGATAACCAGGTACATGAATAGAAAAAGCCTGAAGACATTCAGGACTTCTAATAAAGTTATTAAATATTTTAAACAGAAAGCAGACATCATAGTACTCCCTCCTACAGGCAAGCGTAGTCAAGTTTAGGTAGGACATGGTCTGGTTGTTAGTAAAATTTGTCCCTGACTTATAAATTATATGACGGGCAAACCTTACAAATCTAGTTTGCACACTCTCAAGTCTATTTGTGTGGATTTGGTAGTATGGTGACCAAACTATAATCGAACATTCCAACACAGATCTCACAAGTGAAACGTACAGAGACTTTAAGGCATTAAGATTTTTGAAGTCCTTACACGACCTCTTAATGAATCCTAGCATCTTATTTGCTTTGCACACCACCTTCTCAAGGTGTTCTGCAAATGTTAACTGGGTGTCGAGGTATATACCGAGATCTTTAACCAACGAAACCTCCTTCAAGGGAATATTGTTAATAGATATTGACAAGGAAAGAAGCTTTTTAACCTGCTGAATCTCATAAAGCAACATTTGTCAATATTGAGGGACATATCGTTAGACTGACACCAGGAAAAAATTGTATTAATATCTTGTTGCATAGTAATAATGTCTTGGAAGGAGGCTATGCGTTTAAACAGTTTCAGATCATCAGCAAACAATAAATGATATGATAACAATAAGTTAGCCAGATCATTGATAAATAGACAAAACAGAAGGGGTCCCAGATGGGACCCTTGGGGAACCCCAGAGGTAACTTTAAATGGCTGAGATAAATACCCATTGATTTTAACCTGCTGCTCCCTATCGGTCAAATAAGACTCTAACCAGGACAGCAACACTCCGGAAATTCCATAACCCGACAACTTAGACAGCAGGATCACGTGATTTACCTTATCGAAGGCCTTGCTGAAGTCCGTGTATATTGCATGAGTCTCAAAACCTTTATCAAAGGAGTCATATATAAAATTGGTATAAATAAATAGGTTGGTGTCAACAGAACGTCCAGACATAAATCCATGCTGCTGAGTAACTATGATTTTTTGAAAGATATTTGTCAGAATTGTTTCGATACAGTGCTCAAAGAGTTTTGGTATTGCTGAAAGAATGCTAATAGGTCTGTAATTCCTAACATCACATTTGTTACCTGATTTGTAAATGGGCGAAACAAATGATAACTTCCAGACATTTGGGAAAAATCCAGAGGCTAGGGATTTCGAAAATATGTGATGTAAAGGCAGGTAAAGCGAATGTGAGCAATATTTTAGAATACTATTGGGAACCCCATCGGGTCCGGCCCCCTTACTAATATCGAGTTCAGACAAGGCCTTCTCAATCACCACAGCACTAATACTTATGTTTGAGATTGTTTCAAATGTCTTGGATGAAGCGGCGTCTTGAGCATTATATATATTTTTAGGATTTTTAGGATTAAAGACCGATGAAAAGTAACGGGCGAAAAGATTTGCAATGTCAGTTCCGTTAACAGCCTTTTCAGTATCAAAATGTATCTCCTCAGGAACAGTACTTTGGCTAGATTTGGAACGTATGAAATTCCAAAAGAACTTGGGATTTTCGTAAATAGAATTTTCAGCATTGGATATGTAGTGATTATAGCATTCGTTAGTGAGGGACCTACAACGCCTGCGTAACAAATCGAAAGTGTTATAATCAACATCAGTGCTTGATTGCTTGTATCTCTTGTGGGCTATTTTCTTTTGAGTAATTATGTTTTTAAGCTCATTCGAGAACCAGACTGGAAATCTATTGTTTGGTCGAGACCGCTTCAGAGGTACAAACATTTCAAAGCAATTATAAATTACCATGTAGAAGTTATTAACCATTACATCAATATTTTCATCAAGAATCAACAGCCAGTTGTAACACAAAAAATAGTTATTAATTGATACAAAGTTTGCTTGTTTAAAGTCATAATAATAGTAATTAGCAGGCTTTAAATAGTTTGTGTTACTTAAAGATAATGACATTTCAAATGCAGGGTGGTATGGATCACAATTCACTAAACCATCGCATCTCGCAACTGATTCAAGCTCAAAATTGGCAAAACATAGATCGAGAATAGTATTACGATCATTCAACACTCCGTTTAACTGGGATAAGCCCAAAAAAGCAAAAGTGTCACACAGCAAGATTTCATTGGGAGATCCGATGTTTCCTGGTATAAGGCCAGGGTGGTCATCGCTAGAAGACCAAGTTATATGGGACAAATTATAGTCGCCCAAGACGAGAACATTTTTAGATGTGTCACACGCACTGGAAACTGAATTTAGGTGAGATTCATATATGGATGTATCCATAGATGGCGGAATATACACACAGCCAACACAGTACACGGAACCCTCGACAGACACAGAGATCCATATCTCTTCCACAGCAGGACAACCAATGGTGAGGCGACAGGACTTCAAGTCGTTCTTGACGGCCAAAAGAACACCACCCCCACGACTCTTGGTACTATTAGTAGGACATCTATCAGTTCTGTAAACCACATAGCTAGCATCAAGAAATTCAGCATCATTTACATCAGGGTCCAACCAGGTTTCAGTAAGTGCAATAATGGAATAAGATTCCGCATTAGCAGCGCATAGGAAGTCTTTTAATTTTGTTTTCAGGCCTCTGACGTTCTGGTAGAAGATGGATAAATGTTCTAAGGGTTTGAGTTTGTTGGAGGTTTGTGTTGAAAATTTCCTGAGTTATCAGGCCTTTGAGGGCGTCGAGGACGAAACTCTTTAACAGCGGTGCCTACGGGCCATAAATTGGGTTCGAGCAGACCTTTGAGAAGTGTTTCTTTAATTCCGATCTTAAAAGAAGAAACATCTTCATTTCTATCCAAAACAAAACACTTTACATCGGTAATAGAGAGTTGATTTTTCATATAGTCAAGAATTTGTTCTTCCGTTGTACTGGGATCACACCTGCCTAGATACATCCATTGGCGCCTTACGCCTGCCAGTAGAGGACCATTTCCCGCTCCAGTGCCAATAATAATCGGTTGTCTACCATCGTGCACTGAAGCATTAACAACTTGGTTTGCAGCTGAGGATGTTCGTTGAGCGATTGGCTTCGTGGATGTGGGCTGTTGCTGTGTGTCCAAAGATGAAATCGGCACGGAAGCTTGATGAGTTGATGAGTTTAACTTAATGCTGGGTTGCTTCCGTGATGGTAAGGCAGAAGCGGGCTTTGGATCATTGCTCGAGGAGACTTGGACCAAGTTTTTAAGAATTTGAATTTCCTTCTCAAGAAGAGCAACTTTGGTTGACAGATCGTGGTTTTGTCGTTCCAGCTCGCCCAGTCTCAAATCAGGGTTCCTCAAGGGCTCCGTGGGAGAGCTGATTGCCGTGCAATTTTCCACAATACAACGCTTGATCATGTCAATGTCGAAAGGTTTTCCATTGGCCAAATCGGTCCTGAGTACACCTATTTCTTTAGATGCCTCTTTAATCTCAGGTACTAATTCGTCAATACAGGCAGTAAGTGATGCTCTTTGATCTTTCAGTGCATCGAACTTATCTTGAAAAGTGCTATAGAGAGTATCAAATTTTTGAGAAATAAAAACAGAGATGTTAGAACTAAAGGAATCGAAGGCTTTCTGCATCTGAGCATTCAATGTAGCAAAACATTTGACAACATCCCTGCCTTGTTTAACAGAAGTTATACACCTATTACAGGCATATAGCATGACTCTTGATTTCATTTGAGTCACTTGAGCTTCAGATGTCGTGAACTTAGAGCAGGATAGACAGTGAACCGCATTACAGAAGTCACAGATCATCCTGTACTTAAGCTCCTTATCATTCAATTCGGTGACGCACATTGAGCAGGACATATTGGACTCACCAGATGAAACAGACTGTATCAGAACGAAAATTCAATAAAGTACACTGGGTTTAAGATAGAAAACGTACTATACAATAAAACAATTTCTTGTTGTTAAAAGATATTCGCATTCCACAGATTTTTTATAGATGTTGATAAGATAATTGATATACCAAAACAAAGCCGAAAGTCAGTGAAAATAGTTCATGCACAGGTGTAAAACTATGGCAGAATGTTTCTTAGTACCAAAACAAACAGTATGCAAAATTTCGTAAATTTCACTCAAAAACGACCCGTGAAAAAACAGAAAACAGGCGGAACGAGAAAACACGTGCCGGGTACTAGACGAGTTTTTACCTTACTTGCCGTTGCAGGCGCAAGAAAAGAATTGCTAAAAGCCATATTAGAGTCGGCAATTTTTGTCTCTTGCGCCGCCAATGGCAATTATAATTGCACGTATTCATGCGCACTAAACCGTTCTCGATCAGCTGGCCCAATACTGCTCGCATTGCCGGCGCAATGCGAGAATGGAATCCGTATTACAGTCGGCAATTCTAGTCTTCTGGCAATTAAAATTGCACGGATTCATGCCCAGTACACCGTTCTCGATCAGCTGTCTCGCATTGCCAGAAATGGGGCACGCGCTATTTTCATTGCCATTGCCGGTGCAAGTCTGGGTAGAGATGGATTATTCTGTTATTTTTAAATGTTTATTAGTTGGTCGAAGCACCTATGAACAGCTAATTGCTATTTAAACCAACTAGTACTTAAATTAACAGTTGACATTCTTTATTAAGCATATGTACTGCTAATTCGTAGCAACTTTTTTGAACTGCCATTTGTAAGTAGCAATAGCTGCTTTAACTGCTAATCGAAACGAACAGGTTTGCCCATCTCTAATTCTGGGGGTATTTTAGAGATTTCGACACTAACAACTGCAGTTCTGACTGTTGGCAATGCGCCAGCTGATCGAGAACGGTTTACTGCGCATGAATTCGTGCAATTATAATTGCCATTGCACCGGAAATTTTTATTGCCGGCTTTTATTAATATTTCGAATTGGCTCATTGTCTACTTCAGTATTTTCTCCTTACCTGCGTATTTTAATGCAAACGGCAGTACACACCTGACATCCACTTGACCGCTATATATATTTTTTTACAATTATTTTTATTTCTAGGATGTAAATGAAGACTTTATTCGAGCATGGCTGAAGTATCTAGCTGACCAACCGCGTTCAGCCCAGTTACTTAGTTCCAAAGACAATCCATTAGTAGTATCTTTACAGGACGGTTTTAACAAATATTTAAGGGAGGTTAAAGTGACTTATGCCGTTCCCGATAAACGAGACCCCGATTATCAGTTCTTTGGCAGTACGAGTGGCACAATGAATGTTTATAGGTAAGTTTTAAGCGTTACCAGAATTGAATAACGAAACGATGTCCCAGTTTCTTCTCTCGCATACTATTTGATGTAGAGAGCTGAAATTTGGCATGAGCATACTTAGCTTATATTTAATTCAAAAGTTTACGAACCAATGCTGTCATAAGAAGCAGCTGTAAGGTTGATAAATGAACTGCTGTAATTTCGGCTTTCATTTTCAACATTAAATGTAATGTGACCAGAACCTTTACGGCGACCAGATTTATGAAATCGATAGTACAATACATCCATATTACAAACTTGCCAAAAACACCGAAAAAAGTTTGTTGTTTGTTATTGTTTTGGTTAAAAAAGAAATTACCGGGTGTTATAAAATGTTGTTTTTTTTACGAAAATTCAAAACATCCTGAGGAGTATACTAGATATTGCAAGTACAGCCAAATGACAGTCTCATGTTTCCTTTACATTTTCTTTTTTGTTTCATTTGTTTATCTGTCACTTCATGAAATAAAATTTTTATTAAATGGGTCTACATTTTTTAGTTAAAAAATAAAAACACCTCAAAATTAACATATTGCTTTTATTATTGCAACAACAATAAATAACATAAAAAAATACCCAAAATTGAAAGTAAAACACACATATAAACAGTATATTGCTAATACCATCGAAGGGGGCGTTGTGAGTTTGCGCAGTTCGGAAATTTCCTTGTGAAAGTAAACATTCAACAGGACCGGATTTCAACTTTTTTAATGTAAATTTCACTGGTTAGTTAGGAAAAATATTGCAATCAAAATTTCGATTAGTTCGATTAAAGACAGCGTTCCATGCATATGATTTCTGGCGATATGATGATCCGACGGTGCCCTGATTGGTGTAAACTTTTGGTGCCAAATTTCGTCCGAATATTTGTAACCATCGACACGATGAGCTTTATTTTAACTTTCATCCGACGTCGTATGCGCTTCTTAACCTCACTTTGTTCTAAACCAAAAATTAAGAATGAATGACTATATTGACTATTTTGGGAATTATTATCAGCTACTAATGCACCAAATTAAAAATATATTAATTTTAAGGTTAGGTAGTGACCACATATAAAGGGTGTTATGGAAATGAGGTATTATATTTAAATGGGTGACTCCTTGGGTGTCCTAGAGAAAGTCTACATACTTTTTTTTTTTCAATCGAGTATCTAAATACTAAGATATAAACCCTTTTTACCCACGTGCTGTTGCGCCGTTCCATCTAAATTCACTTAGTAACAATGTGGATCACTAGAGTATACTTACCGTGTTGTCAGATCACACCGCGTGTCTCGCCCTTGCTTGGATACCGGCTGCGCGCCACTATCGTTGCTTCAGTATGTTTCGAGACTCGGGGTTGGACTGACGCTGTCGAGGGTTCCACGTGCTTGACATATACGAATTTTAAATGTTTTGTTAGTTGTAGCAGTACTTGATTTTTTCCTGTTGTGAAATAATTCATAATACTAATAAATGTTTTGATGTGATTTCAAATTTGTGTGATATTATCTACTGTCGAGCTGTTGAAAAACATACTTTTTGTGTTTTATTTTTTTAAGGAATTTAATTATAAAATGGATTATTTTAAAATAAGATCGAAGGTAAGAGAGTATGTACCTTAAAATTGTAGTTTTTTTTTTTAAAACGTTTGAGAAAGAAGTGATATAACGCGTGTCAAAAACGTCTTGTTGTCAAAAACTGAACACGTATTCTGTGTTGCAATATGACAACACCGCCTATAATGCGCTAACCTCTTTTGAACCTCGAGACTGCCTCAATAAACTATTGATTGCGGCCACGTAAATTTTCAGATCTCATATAAAGTGTATATTTCGCTTAATAATTCAAAGCGCCATTTATGGTTATTTTTCTTCAATTTATTTTCATCTCAGGATTTGACGTTTTAAATATAATAAGTCATTTCCATAATACCCTGTATATTATATTGTATATGAGTGACACTCTCTTCTTTTTTTTACAAGCTTTTTAGTGAAATTCGGTTCCGAAGATCGGATAATGTGATAAACAAAATATTATACATACCTGAAATACTTTATACCTGGTATTGATCCACGACTTTTGCTAAAAAGCACCATGCACTTGTGTGTTATGGAAATTACTTCTTATACTTATACTGGCAGTCACACTCGAAAAACCTCGTGGTAGACACTGGTGAGAGATGTAAAAAATCAATTTTGTAGGTCAGTTAAGCTCTGAAAATACGTCAGTGAATATTGGTCGGTGTTGTCATATTAACACTTTAGAAAAGAATACTGTAATTTTAACACTTTCATTCTGTTATACCTTAACAATTATTTTCATAAAAACAACTGCGAAAAATGTTTTGCAACGCGAAGTTGTAATATCACACAAATTTTAAATCTCATCACAAGCGTATGGAAATAAATTATTTCACATAACAGGCTAAATTTTACACCTTATTTATTAAGTAAGGAACACCCTAAATGCGCATCAAGCGAGACTGAGCAGTGTCCACGTCCAGACCCAATTTTTAATTTGAAGTTGAGAAACTTGTAGTGATCTGGCATCGTCGCTTAACCTTTCTACGACTGATCTACTATAGTTGTTAAGTCATGGTAACAGTCGTGTATGGCGTGGCAGCACGTGGGGCAATGTTAAGGGTTTTATCTAAATATGTAGACATTCGATTAACAAAAAGTGTGTAAGACTTTCTCTAGGGCACCCAAGAAGTCACCCATTGAAAAATAATAAACCATTGCCATAACACCCTGTATATCTATAACTATCGTTTTCTTTTCAGTGTAAAACCGGCAGTTTTTGATCTCATCCTAACTCTAGCAATAACGACATATCTGGGAGCTGTTTATTTCGCAACCACCTATGTTCCAGCCTTATATTCAGTTTCTAGTTCCTTAATGAAGAACAAAAATATTAAATCTAGTTAAAAAAAATGTGTTAGTTAGTTTTTGTGCAAGAAAGAGGTAGTGTATTGTTATTCTATAAGAGGTTTTATTTCGAATTGTCGAGTTGGTTGTTCTTACTTATCACAATCCATAAAAGCAACAGTTATGAAAATGAAAAAGGCGTAAGTGACAATTTTGTTAGGGCAAAAGGTTAAAAACTAACACGCCTGAAGGCAACATATTGAAATCTCTTGTAGACATACACACAGTCGTTCAACAGTTTTAGTTAGTGATCGGCCTTACGGATTTTTTTTTTCCGATACCGATATAATATCGGTATTTTTAAAGGATCTGTAACTATTCAATATACGTTGATATAAGTAAAAATTGTCAATAGTGGCAACGTTGTAAAGCATCTTTATGTCATCTATACATAGTTCTAGAACAACCATATATATGGGTATAAGCCCGGCTAGTTGGTTTCGCAGACGGGCACCAGATTCCAAACGTTATTTTCTACATGTTGTTTAACCGGGTACTCAGAAATTGAGATATTTGGGACGGTACATTTTTACCATTCTATTACTGGGTTAGGGGTTCGGTCTCCAGGACCGGTCCTGGGCAGAATTTAGGATTTCATTCAGTGTTATTCCTGTTGTTATGATTGTAACAAATTTTAACTTCCTTACCTATTGTATTACGAACTTTTCTTTAATTTCGTTTCCTTTTCACCTGGACATTTAATTCTGAAAAATTAGAAATAATTTTAAGAAAATCTTGTTTGGGTTGCCATTTTAATCTCTACCAGGACAGGAAGTATTCCTGGAACGGCCTTGTAGATCTTATGAAATTTTACACCATACGTTTGGTCGAAATATAAAAGGGGGAAAATATGCAAACGTCATTAGAAATAGCTGAAATTGTGATAGTGTCGCTTACGCCTTTTTTTATAATCTTGTTGTTTCTACGAGACATTGAAAAAAGGTCGGTACCCCGGAATAACTCCGGTGCATCTCATTGCAGCGGAAAATGTCTGGGGAAAAAGTTGTTTGGTTTTGAAGGAGGAATAGTTTGAAATTTAAACCACCCCCCCCCCCCCCCCCACCCACCCCCTCAACCCCCGGGCGCGGGTGGGGTAAGTTAAGATTTTCAAATTCAACCCCCTATTTTTTATTGGCGTATCGTGTTATCCGACCAAAAATAAACATGTTTTGTCCGAAAAAAATTTTTATTCGGGCCCATCCGTCACCAATAATCACCATGAGAAAGACAAAATCGGAACCGTGCGAAAATCAAGTTTTATCCCGGAAATACTCTTTTTCTCCGTATTGTACTAAAAAATGCCCTTGGAAAAAGTTGTTTGTATTCCACGGGCATTTTTTAGTACAGGGTGAGTCAACGATAGAGTAAAGCTCATTTTCTCCTTTATGTTAAGAATTAGATAAAAACTCCAAATATAAAAGTTGTAGAGATCAATAAGGTGCACATTCTAAAATTATATTGGAGTATACAAGGTGGCCCACAAATAAGTGGTGAATATAACTTACGTTTTTTTAAATGGCACACCCTGTATTTCTATCAATTTTTGGATTATGCAAAAGATTCTGAATATTTTTTATATATAATGTTATATATCTAAATCTTATATTTTTTCCAATATTTCCATTTTTTCAGTCAATGTGTTTCATGGCAACTACGACGTTAAAACATAAATGTAGGAAACGAACATGAAAAATTAGGAAAAATTAAAATATGTCGAAAGGTATTAAAAATATGATATATTAAATAAAAGTTAAAGAGAATTACGTATTCTATCAGAAAGAAATAAAATATACAGGGTGTACCATTTAAAAAAAAAAACGAGATTTTTTTGTTTAAAGTTACTGAAATTCGAAAATTTATTTTGAACACCCTATAAAAAGTGAGGTAAATTTGTTCCATAATTTATTTGCCTAAACTCCATATAATGTCTATTCCAAATATGAACTTTTAATTTGCAAAGGTAGTCTAGGTATTAACAATTAAATCCAACGCTGAAAACTGACATTTTTCTGAAAAAATGGAAATATTGGAAAAACTATAATATTTAGATATAAAATATTATATACTATATAAAAAATATTCTGAATCTTTTGCATAATCCAAAAATTACAGAAATACAGGGTGTGCCATTTTATAAAACGTAAGTTAAATCACCACTTCTTTGTGGGCCACCCTGTATACTCCAATATAATTTTAGAATGTGCACCTTAAGGATTTCTATAACTTTTATATTTCGAGTTTTTATCTAATTAACATAAAGGAGAAAATGAACTTTACTCTATCGTTGACTCACCCTGTACAAGACAGAGAAAAATAGTATTTCTGGGATAAAACTTGATTTTCGCACGGTTCTGATTTTGTATTTTTCATTGTGATTATTGGTGAAGGATGGGCCAGAATAAAAAAAATTTTCGGACAAAAGATGTTTATTTTTGGTCGGAGAACACGATATGCCAATAAAAAATATGGGGTTCCATTTGAAAATCTTAACTTACCCCCACCCGCGCCCCAGGGTTGAGGGGGTGGGGGTGGTTTAAATTGCAAACTATTCCTCCTTCAAAACCAAACAACTTTTTCCCCAAACATTTTCCGCTGCAATGCGATGCACCGGAGTTATTCCGGGGGTACCGACCTTTTTTTAACACCGTGTATACACTCGTACGGGTTTTGCTTTATTATTTTTGTAGCCTTCTGATCTTCGATCAAGGTAGTGATACTGTCGCTTACACTTCGCTTGAATCATCTTGTCACTTAGTTTGTGTAATATCACTATCATTAAATCACATCTTATAACGATAACTTTTACAATAGTTTCACATCATTAAAATACGAGACATACCGCGAAACATATACCTACATTTTTCATTATTTATTAATTAATATACCTTGCATGCACACAGGGCGATATAGAATGGTTTATTATATTGGATTTCTATAGTCAATAATGTTTTCTTTAAATTGAATTTTGTAATAGTACATTACGGAACTGCGTAACGGCCATTACAACTCTAATTACGCACCGTACTTTACCTACGATCATTTTTTAAACCGAAAAATAATTATCTTTAATATTTCTTTGAACGATATTTCTCAGGAAACAGTTTAATTCTTATCGGAGTGTTAACAACGTGTCGTTTGAAAAAAAGTTAATGCATTTGTTCTGTTTCCCAGCGTTTGTGATAGCAGCCTCCTACGACTCTCTTGTTATTCTTTCCTTAATAATCTCAAGTGTCCATATTGAAAGGTGAACGTTGCTACGCAACGCGTCGTGTATTTTTGTTGAAAATAAACAAGGCGGCCTTGTTTACTGTGCGATTAACTTTACAAAAGCCGTGCGTTTTATTTTACAGCGAATAAAATTTAACTCATTTAGGTAGTATGTTTTTACTTTGGTGTTTACGGTAGTGATCGTAGGTAAACGTACGCGGGTGTTTCCGACATAATACGAAATTCTGATAATCGATATAAGTATTTTGTAAAAGCCGTATTAGAGTCGGCCGTTTTTTCTCTTGCGCCGGCAATTATAATTGCTGCATGCGCAGTAAACCGTTCTCGATCAGCTGGAGCATTGTCAACAGTCAGAATAGCAGTGGGTACTGTCGAAATCCCTAAAATACCCCCAGAATTAGAGATGGGCAAACATGTTCGTTTTGATTACCAGTTAAAGCAGCTACTGCTATTTACAAATAGGAGGTGCAAAAAGTTGCCACGAATTAGCAGTCCATAAGTTTAATAAAGAATGTGAACTGCTAATTTAAGTACCAGTGGGTTTAAATGACCATTAACTGTTCATACCTGCTTCGACCAAATAATAAACAGTTAAAAATAACAGAATAATCCATCTCTACCCAATTGCACCGGCAATGGCAATTAAAATGGCGCGTGCCCCATTTCTGGCAATGAGAGACAGCTGATCGGGAACGGTGTACTGCGCATGAATCCGTTCAATTTTAATTGTAAGAAAAGTAGAATTTCCGACTGTAAAACGGATTCCATTGTCGCATTGCGCCCGCAATACGAGCAGTATTGGAACAGCTGATCGAGGACGGTGTACTACGCATGAATCCTTGCAATTATAATTGCCATTGCTGGACTCTAATATGGCTTTAAGACTTCTCTTTAAAGCCGTATTAGAGTCGGCAATTTTTGTCTCTTGCGCCGGCAATGGCAATTATAATTGCACGTATTCATGCGCACTAAACCGTTCTCGATCAGCTGGCCCAATACTGCTCGCATTGCCGACGCAATGCGAGAATGGAATCCGTAGTGCAGTCGGCAATTCTAGTCTTCTGGCAATTAAAATTGCACGGATTCATGTGCAGTACACCGTTCGCGATCAGCTGTCTCGCATTGCCAGAAATGGGGCACGCGCCATTTTCATTGCCATTGCCGGTGCAAGCCTGGGTAGAGATGGATTATTCTGTTATTTTTAAATGTTTATTAGTTGGCCGAAGCAGCTATGAACAGCTAAAGGCTATTTAAACTAACTGGTACTTAATATCACATTCTTTATTAAGCATATGTACTGCTAATTCGTAGCAACTTTTTTGAACTGCCATTTGTAAGTAGCAGTAGCTGCTTTAACTGCTAATCGAAACGAACAGGTTTGCCCATCTCTAATTCTGGGGGTATTTTAGGGATTTCGACACTAACAACTGCAGTTCTGACTGTTGGCAATGCGCCAACGCAATTATAATTGCCATTCCGCCGGAATTTTTTATTGCCGACTCTAATACGGCTTTTATAAATAAGGTTACATGAATTCAAAACGCTGGTGGTCCAGCGGCAATTTAATAAATCATTTTCACACCACTGTATTCAATCTTTTTATTTTTTACAAACACTTACCGCTTATATTTGTGCCAATTCGTATTCGACGCCAGCTGCAGTAGGGATGTTAAACAATCGTAAAATCTTTTTACCAAAAAATATAAATGTACCTACATTCCCACTTATTAAAATTAATATAATATCATTTTCCTTTGGATGTAAAAGCTGATGCAGTCTGAGAATAATTCGTTATGTTTTTACGTAATTAATAAGGAAAATAAATGTACATTTAGGACCGATAGTTGAATGTTGCCTTAAGTTAGACCTTAGCTAAGGCAGCCTTAACGTTAAATTAAACCTTAACAAAAAACTAAGTTTTAAATTAATTTGGAGGTCAATTGACGCGTTAAGTGGAAGATTACCACATTCTTATCAGATCTATTTCTTTAGATGAGAGTTAAAAAGAACTTAAATATACTGTCAAACTTGTTTTAAGGATGACTTATGTCATTCTGTACCCTAAAGTGACTTTGAAATATCGGCCCTTATAGTTCCCGCTGATTATACCAATGGAAAATGTATTTGACAATTATTGTCGTTATAGACCTTTATATACGATGTCCTTTATAGTACTCGTATCCTAGAATTATTGTTTGTTCGTTATAAAATAAAGTTTTATTAAATTTCCGTAGACAGTTGTATTATTTTGTCTGCAGATACATGTTCTAATGAAAAAACGTTTTTTCGGTCTAAAAAGTGTGATTGTTATATGTAATAATTAATTTTGCTAAATAAATGCTCATAAGTCAAAAACTGTTCAAGATAGGTATAGTAACATTATACATAGGAAGATAGACAATTTCAATAGCTTTTAGGACAACAGATAAAATATAGGGTATTTCATTTAAAAAAACGTGCTATTTACCATTTTTCCGAACCAACAAACTATTTGTATTTTGATACACCCTGTACTATTATAATTAATATTTGGAAAGAGGGTGAAAAACCTTTGGATATAAACCTGACTCCACACCAAATTTCAGTGCTTTAATTTGTCAAAGTTTCAAAATATCATCACTTTTTGTAGGACATGTTTTCCAAAAAAAAAAGTGAAATTAATTATTATCTCGAGAACTATAACAAATAGGTATAGGAAAATATTAAGGAAAGTTATTAAGAAATTAATAAGGATTCTAAAACAAAAATAATACACAGGGTGTTCCGTTTAAATTATCAAAGTTGCTAATACTTTCAAGTAGAAGCGGCAACACTGCATGGCTAAAAATATTTTTAAAAGAGAGATCATGTCTGCTTCTATAAGCTCCCAAATTTTCAAAGTGATCCGATGACTAGTTCTCCATAAACGTCTACTAGGCCATCCACCATCAATCACCCTGTATATACAACAAATTTGCAAACGAATATGTTTTATAAAGCCATTATAAATTAAATCTTATAAGGGAACCCGAAGTCACAGTCTACAGATCCATTGAACGGATTCTTTGTATCTCTTAGACTGTAGATGAGGTGGCAGGTTAGTTAGGTTTTTTGAGATGGATGCAACAGGAAATAACTTTTACTGGTTAATTTTTTATGCCTTTCATCAATTGCGTATCATAATAAAGTATCAAGTAAGCAATTAAAGAATAAATTATCTACGTAGGCAAGAACGGAATCAGGTTCATTTCCTTATAGGGAAACTTTAGTCATCGAAACCAACAGGTCAGGATCATGAAAAAAATATATATATATCTTTCTGACGAAAGAAGGCTAAACTTTTTATTTTTAATGAATGAATTTGGTCGGACAACTGGCTGGAAAATTTAATTTCAGACAAGGTAGGTGTTCGATTTTGCGCGTGGGGGGTGAACTTATACGAGTCGACGAGTTCGCGGTTAGAAGAGTCTGCAATCGTGGGAAAATATAATAAAATGAACAAAAATAAACTCTTCTATTTTTTTTTTGTTATTACTACTCACACCACTAAAACCCACGATAAATATATGTTTTTAGTGAAAGGGTGGTTTGTAATAAATGCGCTATAGAGTAAAGATCGTAAAGAAAAGTACTAGTTTTATGGTTAGCAACACTTTATACATTCGTCGTTATGATGTTTTGTTATTACATGCACTTCATTTTATTTATTTATCTATTCGCGGGCGGTAAGTAACTAGACCGCACTGATTTGAGTGCGGTAAGTAGCACTTTACCGCACTAATGCCTTAAGTAATTACATACTATAAAAACAAGTTTTTATATTAGTCAATAGTATATTTTTTATTTGTATTCACTTGCACGAAATTGTTACAAAAATAATTAACGTTTATTCTGTTGGCAAGTTTTTTACATCTGTCATATAAAAGCCAACTATTAAATTTTTATAATTTATTTCCCTAGCAACCTGATATTAATGCATTGTTGATAGGAATCCAATCCCGCACCCAAACTTTAATCCCGCAGACCTGCGGGATTGAGCCCATCGATTCGGGATTTGCGGGATAGCAAACAATGAACTGCGGTATTTTTGGTCGGCGCGTCGGGGATTCCCCGCCATGCTGGGCTATTGAAAATACATTAAACAGAACAGTTTTTGCATACGTGCGAAAGTAAGGGCGTTATTCTACTAGTATCTAGTGACATTTATCAAGTGGTTGAATATAATACATGGAATTTAAACAGCAATCACTCACAAAAATGAGTGTCAGTGTAGTTTACAAAGATAACAAAGGTTCAAGTTTAGTTTGGAATTATTTTTTAAAGTCTGAAAATGGTCTTACAGCTAAATGCAAGTTATGCCCTAGCATTATCAAAATCTCTGCTCGTTCCACCAAAGGTCTTCACACCCACTTACAAGCAAAGCATAATATTAATTTGAAAGTCCAGAGCAGCAGAGGTAGTGTTGATATTGATAAAATAACACAGGAAATGAATGCTAGTACCAGCAGTTCGAGTAGTTCGTTTCGTTCTATTGCTAAGCGTTCAGATGTTAGTGGTTCTTCTGTACTACACATGTGCAATAAAATAAGATCAAATCTAAAAGATGAAACATTTATCATGTTATCTTTTCTCAGAAAATACTTTCAAAATCAATGTAACATGTAACCGTTAAAGTAGTCGTACTATTGTATTGTACCTATATGCAAAAAAAATTTTCCTGCTACTCTACTCTGTTATTAATTGCATAAAACAACTTCTTAATAACATATAGCAGCCACATCGAGTCCCGCAAGTCCTGCGAATCCCGCAGGTTTAATCCCGCAATGTCAATCCCGCGAAATTACCGCGGGATCCAACATTTGCGGGATTGGATTCCATAGTTGATAACGACTTACGAGGCACCTACGGGATAAATTAAAACAATGTTCTTTTAGTTTTTAATATTGGTGCCCCTAAAACACGCTTGTAGATAAAATATCGTACAATACACTTACTGTAGGTGTCTTTACCGTACTTGTATTGTAATATACTATTATCTATCTGACAGATGTCTATCATACGGATGTAATGTACGAGGGACGACAATAATAATATATTTTTTATTAATTAATGCTTAGAGTGAGTTTTCTATATCGTAGAAATCTCATGGAATTTCATCTTAATGAAAAATTGTAACTTTTCTTTACTTGTACACAACAACCTACCATTGTTGGTTGGGAATCACGAAATTCACAATATAAAAAAAATCGCCAATCAGACAAAAGCCGTCAAAATCGTAACAAAAACCGATAATAAAATTCTTTATTATTAGTAGGCCTCTTGTTATTAATTTGCATTCTCATTGTTTGTTTTAAAAACTTGCTCTATATGTAAAACCTCAAAACTTCTTTCTCTTGTATTGTTCGATTTGGTTAAAACACTCAGGATTTGTTTTAGTTTTTATACGACTTTCCCGCAGTAACAAGAGGTAACAACGGGGTTGATTAAAAATCGAGAGGGGATAATTTCGTTTCCGTAACTTAGTTTCAAATAATTGTGTTTTTGTGTGTACAGTGTAAAAATAAGGTGGTTTTATTTTGGACAAAGTGAATCCTAATAACCTGTTTTATTTATTTTTTTTTTTTGATAAAAAAAGTGTTTTAATGTAAGAGTGATTTTTGGACACCAAATAAATATGCCTAGGAATACAGGTCTAAAACTCTTCACGAAAACATGGCCCCTAAAAAGGGATAAAAAGAGCAGAGAGGAAGAATTAAGAAGACCCTTGACTGCTACTTTAGAAAAACCGACAATCTTAGATATAAGATTTATAGGTAAGGCATATAAAAAAATTTTTTTTGAAAATACTGTCCCGACATATTCTACTTTACGTTAGTAATTTGAGTCCGGGAAATGACTTATTACATTTCAAGGCTTGCAAATGCAATTCCTAATATCACTTCTGGACTGTTTGTTTTAAGATGTTCAGAATTTAATTTGACGAAATAATTTTAATAAAATAAAGAAAAAAGAATACATTTTCAACAGTTTTAAATAAGATACATGAATGTCTAAACTCGGTTCTTCTTGAACTTATGACGTAAAATAGTTATTATTATTATTATATATAAATTTGAAATAAATTCGTCATGAAATAATATGTTTTAATAGTGAGGAGCGATATCGTGAATTTTCAATCACGACAGCGTGATTGTTATTTTTTGATATCAGTGAAATTAAAGCGTGGCGTGATCACGGTATTTTTATCACTGTAAATATTAACTAGATAATGTACGTAAGAGAAAATTGCGCGCATCGTAATATAATTCATGGGTGATGGTCGATGGATTTAAATTATTTATGAGCTGTAACAAAAAAAAACTAAAATCGTTCAAAAATATTACACAACATTGATAACAAACAAAAGAAAACGTTATTTCTACCTAGATTAAAGTAGAATGTACCTTTAAAAAACTATAATGAACTAAACACTGTGTACTTTACAACAAACTATTTGTTCATGCAAATACGCATGGTTTTTTAATCATTTTGTGCGTATTGCATATTATCATTTAAGAATAGAATCATTTCACGGTTTCAAGTTGAAGATTCAGAAGTCACAGTCAACTTCACGGAATCACATTTTAAATAATAGGTCTATATGAGATGTGATTTGAGAAATCTACCAAAAAGCAATAAGGCACGAAGTCCAGTACCCTTCATGTAATTCTTATGATCATATGCTAAAATTACTTTTATTGCTTACTCTTTATCAATAAGGTACGAAGTCCCGTATCACCCATGTAATTCTAACGGTGATATGCGAAAATTGCCTTTATTATTTTAACACAATTGGTATTGATACAACACAATAAGTCCGATTATGGCAAATGTAATAAACGTATTTCTAATGGTGTTACAACAAGTCAACCCCATGGGAATAAAACTAATACAAAAAGATAGATTTAATGATTAGTAAAAGTGAAATACGTACGCAAAGTGATTTATTTAAACTGTGATCACATCACGCTTTTTATTGCTGCTAAGGAACTATGACTACCTGTGATTTGTTGATATCAGTGATTAAATCACAGTTCGTGAAATATCGCTCACCACTATGTTTTAGTGCATACTTTTTTTTTTCTTTAGGAAAAATAGATATGAGCAGGGTGCGAAAGGAGTTCCTAAATATTTCTAATTTGTGCCGAATGCCACTAGTGATCAAACAACATAGAAATGTCAACAGGCCGCTAAGGTAAATTTATTTTACATAAATTATTTTCCCATTTCAAGTTAAGAGCCAGCAATTTCCATGAAAATTATCTTTTAGTATTGTTGCCTCCTAGTATTTGTTTATACAATTTTTAAAGTATTTAAATACAGGGTGTCCGGGAACATGTGGGAAATCTCCCGGATATGAAGAAAACACGTGAAAAGAATACTATAGGTTCATATAAACTTCTTTCGTATCGGCCTCCTCTTCGGAGATATGGGCTCCCCAAGAGCACCATTGGAATCAAGTTTTTTACACATATACATCATGTATTTGGCGTATTTCAGTAAAAGATACATCTTTGTTCCGATCAAATGTTCAACCTTCAAAATTCCGCTTTTTCATATTTAACCCGTGAGAATTTAGGGGACTGGTGTAAATAAAATGACGTTTTTTCCGAAAACGGTTAGGATTAGCGACATGAATGAAGAGTACCTACTTAATTTTTAGCCAATAGTTAAAGGTATGTAAAAAACATTGTCCAAAGTTCTCATCATACAGGGCGTAAAAAAAGTGGGCCCATGAGTGTTACAGCTAGTCCGTCCCTGCAGCTGTGAGTAATTCACAACAGTTTCTTGGGTAGTAATTTGACGGGTCTTACCTGGTATACATCATATTAAAAAATAATTTAAATATACCAGGTGGTTCAATAATTATGTGTAAAAAACTTGATTCCATTGGTGCTATTTGGGAGCCCATATCTCCGAAGAGGAGGCCGATACGAAAGAAGTTTATATGAACCTATAGTATTCTTTTCACGTGTTTTCTTCATATCCGGGAGATTTCCCACATGTTCCCGGACACCCTGTATATTAATGATTATCCTAAAAATAGTAGTAATTTTAGACAATTTTATTGATATTTTATAGTAGGGGTTCAAAACATTATTTAGCGTAAGTCATTAACCTGCTATAATCTTGTTTTGTTTGGTCCTCTTTTTATTATTAATATTATATCGATTCTATCCAACCTATTCTTATTTCAGTATACTTTTCTCCCTCTTCGTTTACCTGATAAGGTCATTCCCGAGGTGACCTACAGCTTAACGTGGGCTCCGAACCACGATACCCCAAGGGCAATATACTCTAGTTCTTCTTGCGTATATCTTAGGGTATGAAGACTTTTTTGACTTAGTTTCTGTTAATATATTTAAATAATATAATATCAATAAAATATTTCGCAGTTAATTTTTATTAATTTTTATATTCCTTAGTATTGAAATATGTATTTCATAGTTTCAATTAGCTGGTAAAAATGAATAAAAAGTATTTACAGTGTTGAAAAAAGGTCGGTACCCCGGAATACCTCCGGTGCATCGGATTGCAGGGGAAAATGTCTGAGGAAAAAGTTGTTTGGTTTTGAAGGAGGAATAGTTTGCAATTTAAACCACCCCTCAACCCCCGGGTGCAGGAGGGGGTAAGTTAAGATTTTCAAATGGAACCCCATATTTTTATTGGCGTATCGTGTTCTCCGACCAAAAATAAACATCTTTTGTCCGAAAATTTTTTTTATTTGGGCCCATCTTTCACCAATAATGACGGGCATTTTTTAGTACAAGACAGAGAAAAATAGTATTTCCGGGATAAAACTTGATTTTCGAACGGTTCTGATTTTGTCTTTCTCATGGTGATTATTGGTGAAGGATGGGCCCCAATAAAAAAAATTTTCGAACAAAAGATGTTTATTTTTGGTCGGCGAAGATGATATGCCAATAAAAAATATGGGGTTCCCTTTGAAAATCTTAACTTACCCCAACCCGCGGCCGGGGGTTTAGGGGTGGGGGGTGGTTTAAATTGCAAACTATTCCTCCTTCAAAACCAAACAACTTTTTCCCTAGACATTTTCCGCTGCAATGCGATGCACCGGAGTTATTCCGGGGTACCGACCTTTTTTCAACACCGTGTATATAAAAAGCGTATAGTGACACGACTCTTTGAACGGACAATGTGCCATATGTCAAATTCAAACGCAAGATTTGACAAATTAACTTTTCAACGGAATATACAAAAAACTCAAACTAGTTGCTATTTATTAAAGGATATCGCTCGACAATCTTTTTTTTTTCTTATTATTTTTTAGCCTGTTGAATTCGGTGCACCGAAAATCAAAAAAGAAAAGGAAAAAAATGGAACCAAACGACGACAGTCACGAAGATGACGAAAGCAGTATTATACAAAGTGCGAAAATAAATAGTTGCAAAATTGTTCGTACCTCGTCGAAAAGTTCTGGAAGATTGAGTAGTAATAATTCTGTGATTCATCGATTGAAACAAAATAGTGTTTTGCGTATTAAGAATAGTCTAAACGATGCCAATAACAACAAAACTTTAAAGGTAAGTAAATAATGTAGATGTAAAAAATTATGTATCGAGTCACCATATTAATGCAAAATGGTTGTGTATATTTTTTTAAATTGTATACCGCTTAACGTAGATTTAGTTCCTCTTTCATAATTTAAACAAAGGAAATCCAGGCCCGCATTAAAAAAAAACCGTTGATAATGATGACCCAAAGACGAAACGTCGCATCAAAGATCTGATGGTGCCATCTTGTGGAGAATATACAGTAGCATCGAGAAAGTTTTTGGACATCTCTTCAAACAAAGTCAGGAAAAAATAAAACCGAAACGCAAAATTTTAAATTTTTTCAAATATTTTGACCGACTCTGTATTTATTTTTGTGGCATATTAGGCATTTCAGGGTTCCATTGCAAATAGAAATACTTAATTCGACTACAAAAAATTAATTTGGTTCAAAAACATGCTGCTCTCTTAGCAAATATCTTAATAATTTGTTTTAAATTTATTTTTCTTAAAATACGTTTTTTTTTTTCAAAATTATTATATACTTAAATTAAATTGTGTCGATGCACTGGTCGAGGAACATAGTATTTTGTAGTGCCACGAAAATCGATGTTCTTGAAACATGAACATTGTTTTTTCCGATGTCGGTGCACTAGTCGAAGAACATAGTATTTTGTAGTGCCACGAAAATCGATGTTCTTGAAACATGAACATTCTTTTTTCCGGTGTCGGTGCACTGGTCGAAGAACATAGTATTTTGTAGTGCTAAGTAAATCCATGTTCTTGAAACATGAACATTATTTTTCCGTGTAGTCCTGCCCATTTATAATTTATAAGAACAAATATAGGCGACCCGAAAATACACCCTATAAAATAACTACGACTATTTTTAGCCAGGTTTGGTAATTGCACAACTATGACGTCAAAACTAAAATAGATGTATGAAAAATGGAGGGGGTAAATTTTTTTAACGAATGGAGCAGACGATTAATAGCCGACTTTTTATTCAAATTTAAAGGTACCATCCAGAAAACCGCACCTGACTACAATAGCAATACCCATACTCCCAATAGCTTGCCCTGACCTGGTGAAATCATCGACCAAACTGCCGTCGCCATGCAGAACATGCGGCAGGCCTGACCTGCCGGAGCGGTTTCATAGTCATCCGGCGACACCGCTGAAACCGAGTCCCAGAAATACGGGAATCGCTTCGCCTGCGGTAGCGGACAAGACGCAGAAGATTCCTGGTAAGTTTTGGTCAATTATTTGGTATTTTACTATCTGTTAGGTAACCGGGGATTTGTTGGTGGGGGTCTCGCGTCGGCGACAAATAAATTGAAGTTCTTACTCTCATTTTCAGATGTCGAGTGAGTTGAGTGTTCGAAAATGATGCGTTTGTGAAAATTAAAAATAATTTATAATTATTATATTGTAAATAATTTCAAATAAAAAATTGTTTTTACCAACTATAGTGGAGTCGTTCCGGTTTACGAAAATCCCTTGACGATATAGAGTAATTTTTTTGCCCAATGGATACAGTAGGATCCCCTCGACATTCTGATATGATTTGTAGGGGGCGCCGCATGCGGGGGGAGGGGGGACACGTCCCGGAAATCTAACCTACAACGGGAAATGGAAAATAACTCAGCCGGTTTTAATGCTACAAAAAAAAATGTGAAGGGCAAAATTGAAGAGCTTGACAGAGCGCGTAAGCTCGAACAAACCTGATCCCGATATCTCAATGAGTTCGCGAATTATCGCGATTTTCAACTGCAAAAAGCAATAAAGTTTAATTAATTATATCTCGAGAAAGGGCGGAGTTGGGGCATCAATTTTTCGCGAATGAACGGGTGACACAAGTACTTTAATGAACCGGAGGCTGGGGTTGGTGGGGCAATTAGAAGGGGAGTTAGGGGAGGGGGAAATTTTTTTCATAAATGCTAGTAAGTAGTTTATTAATCGAGCTACGGGGATCAGGCCGGATTCAATTTGTTAATTTTTTTATCAGCTATGAGGGGGGATTGGCGAAAATATTTTATTTTCCCTAATGCGCGCTTGGCGCGGCATACAATAAGTGGCTACTTTTTAATAACTCTGAAAATACTTTAGATATTATGTTCAATTTTGGTATGTGTTAATAGAATATATAACCACAAATTTTAGTTGCAAAAGATATTCAATTGTTCCACCAGTGGCGTCCCTGCAAACATGTCCTTATGTTACAAAAAAGATGGTACGCCACTGACATTTTTCCATGTGGATTTTTTTCTTATTAGCCTGATCAATTCTACATGAAAACGGTCTCTTGAGTTCTTCTCGTCAGACGCGCACCGTTCTTGATTAAAACCACTAAATTCATATTGAAACTCATTATTATCAACATTGATAAAATAATTAATTATAAATTTTGTTTCATAAAATTGTTGGAAATGGCCACCTTCACTTAAAAGGCATGCTCTTTGCATCGAATTGCCCACTCCAACAATTTTTATGAAACAAAATTTATCATTAATTATTTTATCAATGTTGATAATAATGAGTTTCAATATGAATTTAGTGGTTTTAATCAAGAACGGTGCGTCTGACGAGAAAAACTCAAGAGACCGGTTTCCTGTAGAATTGACCAGGCTAATCAGGAAAAATATCCACATGGAAAAATATCAGTGGCGTACCATCTTTTTTGTAAAAAAATAATAAAGGACACGTTTGCAGGGACGCCACTGGTGGAAAAATTGAATAACTTTTCTAACTAAAATTTGTGGTTTTATTTCCTATTAGCACATACCAAAATTGAAAATAATATCTTAATTATTTTCGGAGATATTAAAAAGTGGTCACAAACCCAAGCGCGTATTTGGGAAAATATAAATTTTTCGCCAATCCCCCCCTCGTAGCTGATAAAAAAAGGAACAAATTGAAAACGGCCTGATCCCCGTACCTCGATTAATAAACTGCTTATTAGCATTTATGTAATATCCCCCCCCCCCCATTACTCTTCTCCTTATTGTCCCACCAACCCCAGCCTCCGGTCCATCAAAGTACTCGGTGTCACCCGTTCATTTGCGAAAAATTGATGCCCCAACTCCGCCCTTTCTCGAGATATAATTAATTAAATTTGATTGTTTTTGCAGTTGAAAATCGTGATAATTCGCGACCACATTGAGATATCGGGATCAGGTTTGTTGGAGCCTATTTTTCCCTTCACATTTTTTTTTGTAGCATCAAAACCGGCTTATTTTCCATTTCCCGTTGTAGGTTAGATCTACAAATCATGTCAGAATGTCGAGGGGATCCTGCTGTATCGATTGGGAAAAAAAATTAATCGATTTCGTCAAGGGATTTTCGAGCCCTTGATTCTTCCAGAACGACTCCACTATAGAGTATAAATTAACAAGAATATTTTCAATAAGGTGCTTATTCGCATTGAAGATGAGTGTTTGTAGTCAGAAACGTCTAATAAATAATAGGTGTGCCCTAACGTTAGATTCAGAATATAATATGAATTTTATAAAGCATATAATATTAAGTAATTAAAAAATCAGTAAGTTGATGATGGTTGCAAGAAAATGAAACGTCAGATTGAAAATTTAATTAAAATATCTCATAGAGGAGAAAAAGTGGCAATGAGAATGTAAAATTTATTTGCACATATTCTCAAATAGAATCACGAAACAAAAAGAACAAAATCGAAAAAATTCGGTTTTGCTTAAATAAATCGGAAATTTTTTAATTTTCTGTAATGTCCTATGGTTAACAAGAATGCTGTAGAGTGCATCCTTATCTGGGACACCCTGTATATAAAAAAAAACTTTGTTTTTATTCCAAGATTTAAAAAATCGTTCTGTTCCTTCGCAAAATAGTTGATTTCCTAACAGTATCTGCACTAGGACCTTTTCGGTCCACCGAGCAGCACCCACAACTTGTTAAAAGAGACACTTGGGGGAGATCTAATAAGTAATTCCCAATTTTAAATAACGAGAACAAACACGAACAAACATAGGCGTAACTAGGGAGGGGACCAGGTGGGCCGTGCCCACCCTAGTGTTTCCGAAGTTCGAAGCCATACATACGTCATAGTGACACTTGCCATTAAAATCCTACTGGACTAGGGCCCAGGCCCCCTCTACAAAATCATTCTAGTTACGCCAATGCGAACAAATCCCCCAAAATATAAATTTTTTAAACGTACTCGGTATAATCCATACCGCACATAATCACCAAGCTTGCATGGTTAGTTAAAACCGCTATTTAAGTTGTTATTCGACAACTGTGATCGATATAATACGAACAGTGGGCATGGTTTAATTTAAATTTAGATATTAGTCATTTTTATTTTACAGACGAGAGGTTTGTCTAATTTGGATTTAGATTTCTATCATCGAATAATAATCGCTCACGACCCAGTCAGTTATAGAAAGTATATTGTTTCGAAAAAGTCTCTAAAGTGAGTAGTTGTTTAAATAGCCAATATTACCCTTATGCGCGGTTGTAGATGTTTAAATAAGTGAGAAAGCATAGGCGGCGTGGCGTGGTGGGGGGCAGACTAGACAACTACCAGACTTCCGCTATAGGAGTTAATTTATAACGTAACATAGTTGTATAATAGAATATTAAGATACAAGTTTCATAAGACATTATCTTAGAGCACGCGTTTCGTTTTCTAAAGTACAAGTGCTCTAATTGTCTTATGAATCGTGTATTTTATAATACTTTTTGGGTCTTTAAAGTCTCAAAAACTTTAAAAAACATAGTCGATTTTTCTATTTGAATTAATATTTTCTTTTTGGGTTGGCAATACTTTTACAATTTAATAAAATGTTACAAGTATCAAATGTACCACGATTGAACACGACAAAGCTTCTTTCCATCCGTCATAATTAAAATTAAAATATATTATTAAAGTTAATAAAAATTAGTCAGGAAGGAAGTTGTACTTCGTTAGAAATACGAGAAATTGCAGAAAATAATCTAGAAAAACTTTAAGTAGAACAAAGTTCAAAATATTGAACAAAATAATAAATAATACTATTGAACAAAATATTGTGTCGCCACAGAATCTGACAGGAATAACAATTAATGCCCAGGAAATGTATACTGTAACTATAAATATGTATATAAATAGTAATATTGTTGTAAAACTACCTTCTACTGTTTTTTTTTAATTTCAATCTAGTACAGTGAAACCTCTCATAACGGACACCTCTAATAAGCGGACATCTCTATTAAGCGGACATTTTTTCATAGTCCTGAACTAGGTATATGAAATTACATGAAAATCAACCTCTCTTAGGCGGACGCGGATAGGCTGTTTTCATACAAAGGGTGCGAAAACCCTCCTTTAAACGGACAACAATTTTTTTTAAAGTATTTGGGAGACGAATAAGTACGGTGCAAAAACTTTCTGAAGACAGACCGGCAACTAATAGCGTATGCGTGGCAGAGCGAAAGGACTTCGCCGAATGAAAGTATGTGTGATTCCCCGACAGCAGTCCGCCGTTTATTTGCGAGTTGTAAGGTTAAAATCGTAAACAATTGCACAAAAATGTCGCGTTTTAAGCCTGAAAGAGAATATTGATGTTGTGGAAGTTTGTAATTTGATACCAATGATTTCGGTGAGTCCATTAACATTGATAGCAATGTGCTATTAGAAGATGATAGTGAACCTACCGATTATGTCGTCCAAACTGAAACCACTATCTGACGACTCTGATGAAGAAGTTGAATGCAGTAATCAAACAAATGTCACCAATTATCAACAAGCCATTAGTATAGTAAAGAAATTATAAGAGTTTGCAAAGAATAGAGGTGACTCTACAGCAATGGAATTGTTATCAGACTTGGAATTACATTTTCTACATTGCAAGTATAAAACGCAAACACGTCAACTTCTTTTAGTACTACATCCTAACTAAAACTAGTGTATTTTTGTTATGTTATGTTTATTTGTACATACATATACATAGTAATAATTTTGCATTTACATATTACCTAATAACATTTCTTGGAGTAAAAATCTTCATTATGTGACGGAAAAAAATTGAATTTTTCGAGGATTGGGGCTTAATTTACCCAAATACCCCCTGGTTCGCACGCCCTTGTTTAAAGTTAACATTGTCCAGTAGGCTCAAATGGATGAAATTACAACAGTAATTTATTTTATTGTTATTATAGGAAAACTGTACGTTAAACGACAAATAATCAAGAGACGACATTTGCTCATTTCAAAAATAATTTTTATTTAAAAAAAAAGAAGTTGCGTACCATTCTTTTCTCCAAAAATACCGAGGGCAATTCCCGCACGAACGCCACTGGTTAGACTAAAAAAAAACATGTTATACATCATAAAATGCCTCTTGATGAATAGAAAGTGTGTACCAAATTCCACAAAAATATCTGGAGCAGTACCACAGATATTAATAAAAAAAGGAGATTTTTTGAAAACTCAAAAATTACGACGTTTAGGACATGTTCATATGATTTATATTAGCGTGTTATTAAGAAACACCCTGTATATATTTTTTTAATTTTCAGTGAAGGGCACCGTTCAGAAGCCTATAGCGATCAAATACAAGTCAAAAAACGGCAGTGCGGAGCCAGCACGAAAAATGTCGCCGCTGAAAAAAACATCCAATCAAAATAGTTCACTACCTATTCCAACGTCCAAAAAGTCCGTTACAAACAAAATCAAGGATCCTACGTCTGTAGATACCGCATCTCCAGTAAGGACAACTCCAGCTGTTGCTGAAAAGGAGGCTGCAATGAACGGAAGAAGCGTTACTCCATTGAGAGGGGGTTCGGGTAAAAGGACCTTGACCTGTTATATTTGTGGGAGAGAATTTGGTACTGCCTCTTTAAGTTTGCATGAGCCGAAATGTATAGAGGTAAGAATATATTACGAAGGGTACAGGGAAAAAAAGTGGATATTTTTAATTTATGGGTATCATTTAACTGGTTAGCAAAATATTCTTATTTTTGCGAACCGAAAAATGTAGTCGGTCAGCTAAAATGGCTAGTTGGTCAGCAACTTATGGACAGCAAACATTTCTGAATCGGTCAGTAATTAATGTCATACCAGAGTGCTCTAAATTATTTTAGTACGAAAATTAAATATACAGGGTGTCCGCTAAGTAATGGAACATGTAAAAACCACAGACTCCTTACGTAAAAATATTAGGATTTAATTATGCTTACCTATATCAAAGTTGATCTTAACTGAGATACAGGGTGTTAAAGTTAAAACTTCATTTTTGTTTTTCTCTAATAACTTTGACAGAAACCAACGGTTTTATACAAAATTTGGCAATTATGGTTTTTTTAGGATGAGGAACTGATTTTTTGGTGAAATGTACAATGCTTGCGGCATTTTTTGCACATTTTTAGGTCATAACTTTTTTGTGCCTCCGTGTAGTTAAGTTTTTAATAAAAATAATACTTTACGTAATAAATATGAGAAAGTGCACTAATTTCAGGTCGCCCAGAGTTACCGTTTCGGAGATATATGCATTTATATTGTTTAGTGCCTATTATTAATTTGCAAACAAAATTTTTTTTTTAAAGTAACCTATGATAAAACAAATGAAATTTAGAGATACAGTTGCTATGAAACCTCCATGTTGTTATTTGTTTGTTGATTATTGTGTTTCGGCATTGTTACTTAACTTAGGATAAACTCGAAAATGAAACATTTTTTTACACAGCTATTTTACATGTTTTTCCATGACCCATTAATTAGCGGACACCCTGTATAAGCTGCTATGAGTGATCCACTTTTAATCAGATATTAGTAAGCAATTGGTCATCAAAAAAAAGCAATAAAACGTGAAATAGTGACAGTGCCCTGGGAAAACAAGTGAAAACCCGTCCCCGCTACACCTTTTGGGCCTTGACTGCTACACCGAATGAAAACACACGCACGCAATTAGCTACTCGTATCACGCGACTGCTTTTGCGCAATCCAATGATTTATATTGATGACCATTCTTTTAATATGCAAACCTCTGAAGTAAACTGCTTCTAGACATGTTTTTTTCTACTGACCAATTGTAAAATCTTGCTGACCAAGTAATCATTTCGCAGCTCGACTGTTAATTAAGCGAACACATGATATTACAAGCGGACTGATATCGGTTAAATTGTTGACAGTTTGTAGCATTTTTGCAGAACAAATGTTGCAGCCTGATTTTTATTTATTGCAATCAAAATCTTTTTATGGTGATCAAATGCATTAATGGCTATTTTTTGCTGCGAACCAATTTTAATAACGGCAAACCATTTAATTACTTCTCTTAATTTATCAACTTTTATCGAAATACAGTTTTTCTGAGAAATAAAAAATGTTCTTCTTATCTGTCGGAATTTGTATTAATTTATTGCTTTTTATTTAAAATTTTTTGTATTTGTTGACTAGTTCTTTATAAACGTCTAATAGGCCATCCGCCATGGATCACTCTGTATATACAACTAAGGTCATGTTAATAGTTCTTTTTTTTAATAAAAGACTTTGAAAACTATGCTCATTAAAAATTTAAATTATTCAAATTTTATTCGAGGAAAAGGTTTTTATAATCCTTCTAAGGGATCTAGGATAACTGAAACCTAATTTCCTAGTTCCTAGTTAACACAGTTCTGCAATCTGGGTCAGTTTTACAAAGGTCAGGATAATTGCGTTTTGTTAAATTTAAATTTAGACCTGTTTAGTGCCTCTTTACATCCGTGCAAATTGGAGTAAGGTGGTTGAAGGTACGTTGCAGATTGCAACTGATGATACGGCATGATATACTGTGCTTTGTCCCTGATAGAAGAAATACAGGAAATATGAATTTATTTATAAATAATTAGAGCGATTCTTTCTGAAGAGTATGGGATATCGGGACAAGATGACGATACTAAGAAGAAATTGTTATAGTATGCTAAAAATATTTATCATAAATCTCAAAGACACCACCCCAACCAAAACTAACAAACTTTTTTATAGTCGTAAAGACAAAAGTACTTTTCTACAAAAACATTGAAAGACCAAAAAATTGCATTGCAAATTATTGTTTTCTGAGGAGAATAAAATAAGCAAACCTCTCGCTTGATCGTAGTAACGACCAAAAGGACTGGCATTTGCATTACTTAAAGCCGTATTAGAGTCGGCAATTTTTGTCTCTTAAAGCTGAATTACAGTCGGGAATTTTTATGGCGCCAGCAATGGCAATTATAATTCAAGGATTCATGCGCAGTACACCGTTCTCCGTACTACAGTCGGAAATTCTACTCTTCTGACAATTAAAATGACACGGATTCATGCGCAGTACACCGTCAGCTGTCTCTTATTACCAGAAATGGGGCACGCGCCATTTTATTTGCCATTGCCGGCGCAATTGGGTAGACATGGATTATTCTTAACTGTTTGGTCGAAGCAGGTATGAACAGCTAATGGCCATTTAAACCCACTGGCACTTAAATTAGCAGTTTACATTCTTTACTAAACTTATGGACTGCTAATTCAGCAACTTTTTGCACCTCCTATTTGTAAATAGCAGTAGCTGCTTTAACTGGTAATCAAAACGAACAGGTTTGCCCATCTCTAATTCTGGGGATATTTTAGGGATTTCGACAGTACCCACTGCGGTTCTGACCGTTGACAATGCGCCAGCTGATCGAAAACGGTTTACTGCGCATGAATACGTGCCATTATAATTGTCGGCGCAAGAGAAAAAATTGCCGAGTCTAATACGGCCTTTACGCCTGCAATGACAACTATAATTTCACGTATTCATGCGCAATAAATCGTTCTCGATCAGCTGGCCAAATACTGCTCGCATTGCCGGCGCAATGCGAGAATGGAATCCGTATTACAGTCGGCAATTCTATTCTTCTGGCAATTAAAATTGCACGGATTCATGGGCATTATACCGTTCTCGATCAGCTGTCTCGCATTGCCAGAAAAGGGGCACGCGCCATTTTCATTGCCATTGCCGGTGCAAGTCTGGGTAGAGCTGGATTATTCTGTTATTTTTTAATGTTTATTAGTTGGTCGAAGCACCTATGAACAGCTAATGGCTATTTCAACTTAAATTAACAGGTCACATTCTTTATTAAGCATATGTACTGCCGATCTCTAATACGGCTTTTAGTTAACGTAACTATACAAGTCACAACAATAAGTGTGACATTGTCACTAAAACATGTAAGCCCTTTTTCTTTATTTTTGCCGTAACAATGCCTTGGTATTGTTTGTCCAGTTTAATTTGAACGTGTCTCTATGAAAAGCGAGGGCAGAAATATGTATAAATATCATGCTAGAAAGCGTCTTACCATAGGAGTTCTCATCACATAAATACATTTTGTGATTTTTCCTAAAAATTCAAAACTATACTTTTTTTCTCAAAATGTTCTTCTGATTGGTATTATTATTTAATTGCTAGCCCCCCTCTTCGTTACATACGTTGTAAATATTTACCACGGTTTATTTTGCTTCGCTGTTCAAATGTATATTTCTAATACACCCGACAAACCCGAACAAACCCCCCCCCCCCCCCCCCCCCGCCCCCCACGGGTTTGTTCGGGTTGTTACTGGTAAATTTAGTGGTTCTAATAGGAAATTACATTATCCTCGATTCTTATTTTAAAAATAAGACAATATTTATTTTTTGTTCTTGTTTGTTTAATGAATGCACGAAAAACTCGTGTTTTCATCGCTTTTAAAAAAGCTACAATAAAAATAAGACAAGACCTGTTTTACCAAACTATTTTCTAAAACGCGTAAAAAAATAGTGTTGGTCTAATTTATTCCATACCTATAAAAATTCTTCGTGGGCCGATACAAGGATGCAAATTACAAGTTAATTAGATACAGTTTTCCTTGATCGTTTGATATCGATGTTTTGTGTCGTTTGTGTTAATATGTTACTTTATTACTTGATTTTAACTCTTGATTACTTAGGCCCTTTTATACAAGTATAAATTTTAATTAGTGGTATTTACAAAAAATACTAAGTGATGGGCGAGTGTCCGTGTGCCCATACCATAGCCAGGAAGTTGAAGTCGTTCGAGCGATTATATCCAAACGAGGTATTAAATAAATTTCAAATTTCTTAAAGTGTGTGTGTGTGTGTGTATATAAGTTTCAATGGCACTGGAAAATCTCCAACAGGCCAGACTATTTTTGAAAGTTTTCTTACTTAACATTGTCATGTTCTTTCTTGATTCATTTAATAACAATGACTTGACCTAATGTACTTTTCACGATACATATTATTATATCTATACTATATACACATGTTACATATGTATAAAACTGTTTTCAATTTCATCAACTGTTAAATTTAAGTTATTGGTCAAACAAAATATTATAAATATTTTCCTCTCGATTGCTGTAGAAAATCGTAACAATAAGGTAAACGATAATCGTGAATATTGACAAAATTAATCGATTTTATTTTATATTTATCGTCTCAGGATTTAGGTTTACGAGGGCACGTCGAGTCTGAAGGGTCTTTAAAGAACTTGTACTTGTTTCGCAAGTACAATAAACAAACTGCGAGATTTTATTAGTAATTCCTCAGTGCTTTCAGGGACATCAAAGGTAAAAGGAACGAAATTTTAGATTCAATTAACTACATTTTGCAAAATTTTATTAATGAAGAATTACTAAATGTACCTTTTTTCTCATGGCAGGTTAACCAAACAACAGATGTACCTTGTAAATCGCAATTATATATTTCCTAATGTGTCATACTTTCTTTTAAGAAATAATTTTAACTTTTTGAACTAGAATGCAGGAATACCTGTTTTATAACACTAACCTGACTGACCACATTGTGTCTTTGGAAGATTATCCTCCAAACAAAATCTCAAAATTTCTGTCGAATTAAGTTAGCTGAATTCACACAGTACCTCATCGCTTTTTCTGGTATTTAGTAGAGAAGTAATTAAAAGGTTTGCCGTTATTAAGAGTCGAGCTGCGAAATGATTACTTGGTCAGCAAGAGTTTTCAATTGGTCAGTAGAAAAAAACATGTCTAGAAGCAGTTTACTTCCGAGGTCCCAGGGCACTGTCAATTTATGTAACTTTTTTGTATTTTCTTTTGCCGAATACAGAAGGAAATCGGCTACAAAAGGTGTAGCGGGGGCGTGTTTTCACTTGTTTTCCCAGGGCACTGTCACGATTCAGAAATGTTTGCTGTCCATAATAAGTTGCTAAGTTAATGATACCCTATTTAGTATAAATTTTTGTTATACGGTTGACCAGTCGTTTTATTCATTGCAACATCTAAGCGAGCGTTTTGCACAGTTTACCGCTCACCTATATCAGAAAACACTAATAGTTTTGCGCTCTCTTATGCAAGTGCAAAGACTTATTTTTCGTATAATTTTAGAGAAACTTAATTTTTGTTACTGTTCCGGTTTTTATTTCAGAAATGGGAAAGAGAAAACTCTAGTTTGCCGTCCAACATGAGAAGGAAACTTCCGGCAAAGCCGGACGCTGCCATGTCGCAAAAAGAATGGAATCAGCTAGCTTGGGAGTCTTCTCAGGTAAGTTTCTTGGATATAGACGTAACCAATTCGGATTTGTTATTCTAATTTTCTCACACATTTTCATTAGCCCTTTACGTGCTCTCTTTTAGAAAACATCTTAAGAATTTTTTTGAAATTTCTCTTTTTTCTACTTAAATTAACGTGAAAAAAATTAGTTCATAGAAAAATTTAAAAAAGGACCATTATTTGCATTTTGGCGAGTCACTATGTTTACAGGACATTGTCTTAAAAAGTACTGAGAACAAGGCTTTATTGGTTCTCGACATATGCTTGAAACTAGTGTTGTGATCACTCGAGCGAAAAACCGCTTGATCACTCGATTATTGAAATAACCGACATCGCTCGATTATTAAAAAAACCGCTCGAATAATTATCTATTCAGGCGAAAACCGTTGCCCGTATCTTATTATCTTTCACTCGATACCCGCGCTTCGCTTGCCGCCGACGGAATTTACCGCTGTAGCGTGATCGAATTAAAAAACTGCTCGTATATTCAAACAGTTTTTCGCTCGATAGGAAATAATCAGGCGAAAAACCGAAAAATATCGCCGGTTATCTGATAGACGATCTCCGGTCTAAGCGCCGCGCGATCCGATTGGCGACGTTCGAGATTGATGCTGAGCAAGTACACGACATACGTCTTTCTTAAAGGCACATAAACGAGAAGGTGCATATAAAAAAAGTATGCTGAATCCCTTAGCGGAGTCATCGCGACATGATTTGGTAAAGTTTTGTTTTAACTGGCTAGCCAGTGGAGTAGTTTAGGTCTCCGATTGCAAATATTAAAAAATTAAAGGATATAATTTTAAAATTTTTAATTACTATAAAGACGAGAAAACTTCTCAAAAATAACATAATAATAGAAATTGTTAATGAAAAATAACAAAACGAACAAAATGGTTAACAAAATATATAGAAAAATTCGTTGGTAATCTTATAGTAAACATTTTTAAATCTAAACAGGAACTTTTTATTATTAAACTCAAGAAGACTTCTCAAAAATAACATACATTATAGAAAATGTTAATGGAAAATAAGAAAACGAGCAAAATAGTTAACAAAACATAGGTATCGACAAATTTTTTGGCAATTAAAAGTAAGCATTCTTAAATTTAAACAGGAACTTTTAGGTAACTATGAATACATGAGTACATGAATTTAAAATAATAATCACCTATTTTCTTATTTTGCCAGTCGCGTAACTAGGCCTACATTTTTGAAAGGCACACAGTGGGCACCTGATAATTTAAAGTGAAAGAATTTGAAAGCTATTTTAAATATCTACTTATTGTATGCTCGTAGATTGAGAAAGATGTGAAGAAAAATAACTCTTGGTAATACTTTTTGTTCGGGTTAAAAACGCACAATAATAAACCCGAACAATAAATACATATTTGTGTGATTTTTTTGCAGTTTTTTGTTTGGTGTCGAGACACGTGGTAAAAATTCATTATTCACAAATAAATAAATTTCTGGAATTTTTTGGTGGCTACTACAATTTTTTAGCTAAACCTGTGCCCACCCGTAGTTACGTGCCTGCTAAATACCCGACCTGATCACATGTAAAGGGCTAGGCAGCCCGTTAAGCAGTCGGTGACGTCATCGCTTGGTAAATTGGAATTTCAGGCGATTCACTCGAGCGATTAACTCGATTATTAAAATCGCTCGAGTATCAAGTATTCGATTATTAAAATCATCGGTTTTTCCCAACACTACTTGAAACCCCTTTTTTCATTTAAAATTTTAGGGGTAAATAAAGCGTTCACTCCTGTTGGGGATTGAAGTTAGAGGGTTCAAAATATAAGAAAAGTGTTAAAAAAATTTAACCAATAGTGACCATAAATATGAAAACTCATTTATATTAATTCCATTGGCCAACCCTCTAAAAATTTGATGAAAAGTGACCATAAATATGAAAACTCATTTATATTAATTCCATTGGCCAACCCTTTATAAAAATATAAGGAAAAGGTAATGTTTTGTCAATACATTTCTATGACAGCAATGAGTATGACAGTAATGAGGCAATTACTTTTTGTAATCAATTTATTTAACGTCCGAAATAAAAGTCTCTTACAATTCATGGCAAGTACATAACTATCTATTAGGCATAAATAACGCCCTCTCTTGGCAAAATCGATAAAATTATATAATAACTAAGTAATGACCACGAAGCCACAATAGAAATCAACATATTACGTCATAAAGCAAATTTAAAAACGATTTACTAAACTGAATACAGACAAAAATAACCTTGAACTTCCAAACCCCCATATAGTATGTATACCCATAATCGCCCTTGTAAGCATGCGACAGTTATTTGAGGAGTTTTTACCCCACGCCGTTAAAAAAATATAGGTAGGGTTGCATGTAAAGATTGTTTCAACAAAAATGGATATAACTTAATGACTGTCGTAAAAGTACCTGGGTCATCCCATTATTTATGACCCTTTGTTATTATTATGTGGAAAGGACCGGATTGTAATAATTTTAATTACATATAGGCACATCAGGTAGGTTAGGTTGCTTAATTTATATTTAAATATCTTTTTGTGGTAAAATTTGTTAGTTTTTGAGGAATGGTTCAAGAATTGTCTTTTACCAAACATTCCTCAGAATAGCGTGATAGTAATGGACAATGCGAGCTATCACAGTCGCCAATTACATAAAGCTCCAAGCTCAAATAATACAAAATTGGAGATTCAGAACTACATGGCGGCGAATGATATATATTTTGAAGAAAGTTATAAAAAAAGTGATCTTTTAGAAGTTTTAAAGACATTTTGTATAAAAAAGTATATGTTTGTGACACATTGGCAGAAGAAATTGGACATACAGTGCTACGACTCCCACCCTATTATTGCATTTTTAACCCCATAGAGCATATGTGGCACCAGTTAAAATCACTGGTTAGGTCTGAAAATATTTCTCCGACTTTAAGTTCTAGTGTTGTAGAATTAATACGAAAATGCTTTAATGATATTCTCCCAGGTAGTTGGAAAAATTCAATCCGTCAAGTAATAACTGTAGAAAATTCGTATATTAGTCTGGATCGTATAATTAATCCAATAGTCCGTCCCTTCATACTTCACTTGTTTATTGCCAAGGTCTTGCCTACACAATGGGATCGACCCAGGAAATCATTAAGTCGTATCCAATTTTCGTGAAACGTACTGTACGTACATATACGTAAATCTACGTTAATAGTCGTTTTATATTGTTGAATCGTTCATACTTTAACATTTTTTATCAATCAAAATTATGTTGGTTTTCTTTTAAATGGTTGGAATAATTAGAATCTGTTTTATCTTTCATGTAACTATTATAATGTTCTTGTATTCTTTTTCCAAAATGTCTCCCTGTTTGGCCAATGTATGTTTTCGGACAATCTTTACATTTTAGTTTATACACCCCTGATTTTATATTTGTATGATTTTTAGTTTTATTATTTTTTATATATTTCCCTAAAGTGTTGTTAGTTTTGTAAGCTACCCTTAGGTTGAGTTTATTAAGCAACTTACCCACATTTTTACTAGGTTTTCCAATGAAAGTGACATCTTTAAATTTATCTGCTGACGTGTTACTATTTGTGAAAACTAAATCAATCGTTTTTTTGTAGGTCTTTTTCTTTATGATTTTGTTTATTAAATTCGAAGAATAACCATTATTGACTGCTATTTGTTTAATGATATTTAGTCCTGTATGAAAGTTATTTTTGTTAAGTGTGAGAGGTAATAATCTATAAATCATACTGTGGAAAGCTGCTAACTTGTGTTGTATTGGGTGACAAGAAGAATTTGGATCGTTGTGTCTGTATGAGAAGGTTTGTGGAAAACTGAGAAAATATGTTTATTATTTTCTCTTCTTACAGTTAAATCTAGGAAGTTAATGGAATTGTGGCTTTCTTCCTCTATTGTGAAATTGATATTTTTATGTAAACTATTGATATATTGAAATATTTTAAACTGTCTGTCCGTTCCGAGAAAACATGTTAAGATGTCGTCAACATACCTGTGCCTATAAAGAAACTGTTTAAAAAGAGGGTGTTTACTAATTTTACTTTCAAAAAGATCCATAAATATTTCAGCTAGTAACGGACTGAGTACATGACAGGGAGACATTTTGGAAAAATAATACAAGAACATTATAATAGTTACATAAAAGATAAAACAGATTCTAATTATTCCAACCATTTAAAAGAAAACCAACAAAATTTTGATTGAAATTTTAAAATCCTACATACTGAAAATAACGGCATAAAACTTAATCTGTTAGAATCCGTGGACATAAATCAACTTAAAAATACCGATGTTTTACTGAATGATCAAATAGACCTTAACAATTCTCCTTTGTTAAATTTATTTCACTAATGCGCTATTACATGTATAAATAAATCTATAAAATAATTTATATAATCACTATAATAACCATTTGGAAAATCCCACTGTTACTATTATATCCCCTACCCCATCTTTATACCTGTAATAATATTTTAAGATTGTACATTTTGTTAGATATAGAAAAATATCCATTCATTCTCAATCTGAAGAAGCTGCAGTGCTAGCGAAACATGTCATTTTTAAGAATATAGTGGAAAAGAAATATAATCATAATATTAGTTATGGGTTTCCACCAAGTATCGGCTGAATCAATTAATTTAGGAAATAAATACTTATTTTAAAAATATAATACTCAAATAGAATACGCCAAAAACTATATTTTCAAAACAAACATTTAAATACATAAATAGATATAATTATTATTTCGAAAAATGATTTCGTTGCTACGAGAGTAAGTGCTCAATTCATACTTGTTTTGAAAATATATTTCTTTGCATAAGATTTATTCTACTTGAGTATTGTATTTTTAAACTAAGCATTTCTTTTTTGTGTGTAGCGTCAATTCTGTTCTGTTCTAAAATATCGCCATCGACGTCCCAAATCCACCGATCTAATCTGGCAGTTACTTAGTTCTGGGACACAATGTTAAAGTTAAATTATCATTTTTATTTGTCATAATCATAATGAACATGCAGTTATACTAGCAGTGTGTATTATAATTTTAGCATACGAAATAATGTTAGAAAGGAAAATGCCATGTAAAATGATGTCTTACTATTATTATAAGACAATAAGAATTACATGATTACGTTAAAGCGTAAAAACTGTATAATTTTGTTGATGTAAGGGTTTGAGGTTTAGTTTTATTGTACGCATTAGATTTATACGTGAGGATATTTAAAAATAACACTTTCATTGAATTACTTATTTCTTATCGATATACTGTATACTGGTATGCTCTATAACTTATGGGCCATAGAGCAACTGGAGATACTAAACATCAAAACGGTTCAATGTATCGGATTGAAAGTTGACGATAGGGATGGCTGGCACAGGGTATTTTAAATAACTGGTACAACCTGTTTCGGTTTAAAAAATACCTGTTTCAAGAAACCTGTTTCTGTTCCAAACTGTTTTAAAAGGTTCCGTGCTGTTCTGTTTCCCCATTTCTATTTTTGTTTTAATTTTGTTGTAAAAGTAACCCACTTTGGAATTTTTACAATGTGAATATATGAAAGTTAACAAATGTCGTATAGATGTTATATACAACGTGTCCAAGATAAGGAGGGCTAGTACAGGGATCTCGTAAACCGTAAGATATACGAAGTCGGTTAAATGGAGGTAAAGTTGCGCATTTACGTGTCTAATAATATGCCGTTTAGAAAGTTTTAAAATCCCGAGTAGTTCCGGAGATTTTTTTAAAATCGTTTTATTTTTTTCCTGGGTTTTTTGAGATCGAATTCTAAAGTAAATTGCACTTTTGCATTGCCACTTTTTCCGCTCTATCTAACAGCGTTAATTGTTTTGTAATCCGACGAGTCGTCTTCGAAGGGCCATTATCAACTTTCTTTTTTTAAATACGGTCCTGTTTTCCTGATATTGGAATTTGAGAACTTTTTCTCTTCCGAATGCAACGATGTATGACACATTGTGGTTTAATGACGTTTCGAGGGTTTCTGAACAACATCAGGTAATTTTGGGATACGGTCCTGTATTTCTCCTAATTTTATAAATAATATCTCATAAGTAAGCTCTACATTTTTACTTATGTTGGACTAGTTCAATAAATAACAAATAATTTAATAATAAACCACACCGTCATACATCGTTGCATTCGGAAGAAAAAAACCTCTCAAATTCCAATATAGGGAAAGCAGGACCGTATTTAAAAAATAAAGTAGATAACGGCCCTTCGAAGACGACTCGTCGGATTACAAAACAATTAATGCTGTTATATAGAGCGGAAAAAGTGGCAACGTAAAAGTGCAATTTACTTTAGAATTCGATTTCAAAAAAACCCAGAAAAAAAATTAAACGATTTTGTTTTTTTCTGGAACTACTCGGAATTTTAAAACTTTCTAAACGGCATATTATTAGGCACGTAAATGCGCAACTTTACCTCCATTTAACCGACTTCGTATCTCTTACGGTTTCCGAGATCCCTGTACTGGCCCTCCTTATCTTGGACACGTTGTATTGCTAAAGAGTTTTTACTTCATATATTTTAGATTTATTTTTATGTCATAAAAAGTATTTTTGATAAATATTTAACTTTGATTCTTTGCCATATTTCTGCTGCAACAGACAGTGTCCCATAGCACGATCGCTGCTGTTTCATCGAAACACTGTTCCGGCGAATAATAATATTATTGCTAAAATATTCATTTTGTCCGATGAATTAAAATTCTCAACGTGATTTTTAGCGTCAGTTTTCAGCTCTGTCAAATGACACCTGTCAAAATTTTGGCCCAACGAGTGTGGTGGCAAGTCCGTTCCTGGCTTCCCTGACGATGTAAAACATCTACTGTATTATGGTTTAATGATTCTTTATGAACTTAAATACTAAAATGTCATTAAATTATACATGGTTTAAAAGGCAAAAAAGTAAATTGCTGGGTAACCCTTTGGGATTTTGTATCTCCGTTAAGTGGCACTTTTTTCTGTGACAAATTAGGTTTGTTCGTATGTAGGAGGCACTTATCGGACACCCTGTATATCGGCAATAAACCTAATGATAGAGTTCCTTTAAATACCCAAATAAATATTAAAAGAATGATACTTTTATTTTTTTATTGCAGAAACTCTCTCACGATTTTAATCTTAGATTAAATAAAGATATCGTAAATCATAATTATTATGGAATGGTGATAATTATTCCAGACATTTGTTACCTACAAGGACGTAAATTTTCTAGCTTTTCCTGTAGGAAAATCGTGTCAAGTATATAAAAATTAACTTTTCGATTTTATGTCGAATAAACTAAAAAATAAATTTTTTAAAATGAAGCAAAGTCGTCATTATGTATGTATAGTCTAACCCGAGGTTTAAACTTCTCTAGAGCATCTTCGTTATGGTTTTCTGCTTAGAATGTGGGTTACATGGAACTTTTTAAAAAGCAGTTTTTTATGGTAGCTATCTCGAGGTACCATTGTGCCGATAAAAAACTAGGACAGCAAAATTTCTTATTTTCTCCTCGACTATTAGGAATTATTTACTGTCGAGTCTGGTACCACTAAAATGTCATATACAAATTTTACATATCAACATAGATTGTCACTGTATCATTAGCTTATCAAGCACATTCTTTTTTAAATATGCCACAATTAACCCCCCAGCAAAAGGCTATTATCTACAGTCGGTTGCGAGATGGTGCTTTTATTAGGGATATTGCAGGCGAACTGGGAGTAAACAGAAATACCGTTGTTGACAAAACAAAAAATAGCAAGGCATCGAACTATTATTAGGAGCAGTTTCAGGTTCCCCTAGAATGTTTGCTAAAGATGAAAATAGAAGAAGTAATAAACATTAATGTTCTATGACTACATATTTAAAAAAAAATTGTTGCTACGACAAATTTTGTGTTTGTATATTTTTTACTTTCTGTTAAATTTCTTTTATTATTAAATTTTTGGCGATATTAAATATACCTACTTTAAATAAAGCATTTGACTTTATCTTAATAAAAAATGCGTAATACATTTAGTTCCTCCATATAAACTTCCGCTCAACTTTATAAAACAAGTAAAATATTTTGATGTCACCTCGTATCGCAAAATACAAACCTTAAATTATGTAACCTAGGTTACTTTCTAAAAGGTGTTTTTACCTTTACAGCTGTCGAGCACCTTTTACAGTCTATGAGATATGTATTTCCGTTCCCAGTTTTGAGATATTGCTGTCCTAGTTTTTTATCGGCACGATGGACGTTAGAGACGTTTAACTTCTGTGTCACACCACCGTGGATAAGGGGTTAAGGAGGGGGGGGGGGGTGTACTAGGAGACAGTACCCACCGCCTCCCCCAGAACCAGCAATTTGCCTAGAAATCGAAGTAAAGCTGTACTTCTATTTTAGCTTATGGGAACCGTAAAAACAACTAATGACAAAATGTCCGGATTCCAATACTTACTTTAAAATAATTCGAGAGAAGTTATCTGAATTCACACCTTTTAGTGTATCGGTTTGGTTGTTTTTACCAGTACAGTACTGGTTTTTGAACCGTTGTCCTAGTTAGTCCCAAAATGCTACCAGTACACAAAATGTACTGGCTCGAGGACACAAAAATAAACAAAACCTAATAATTTTACCTGAAACTTCGATTTGTATACACAAAGTTGACAACGCCGTAAACTGTTACATTTTCCAATACAATTACCATTAAAATACATATAAGCGTAATTAATGTTTCTTTAAATAAATATGGAGTTAATTTTTGGTTTCTTTTCCGCTGTCTCTTTTGTGTATGTGGATATTGTCGTAAAACCGGGATCCTTTTAAAAGTCCTGAAACAATCTATCTCTAAAAGCTAACTGCGGGACTGCTGTGTCAAAATCTATTTAGAGAATCTGGTAAAATATTCCTAATTGACTTATGATTCTCGATTGTCAGAATGACATTTACAGTTTTAGGTTTGCTTAAGGTATTTTAGCAAAATTCTTGTTAAAAAAATAAATATTCTGTTTACAGGCAGCCTTGGTGCCCTGCAACAACTGCGGACGAACATTTTATCCTGATAGGCTAGTTGTTCACCAAAAGAGCTGCAAAATTCAAAACAACAATACCGTAAGTTCTTTATAACTCTTTTATTAATGTTCGGGTTAAACCAATTGTACTCTGTCTCTCACTATCTTTATATCGACAGGTTTAATTTTGATTGAGTTGGAAAATAAAAGATATGAAAATACAAAATCAATGGCACAGGAAATGTCTATGAGAATGTACAAGTCTATTAGTAACAATTGCTAGTATTGCTACCATTAGCACCCCACTAGTTCCAGTACTAGTACTGTGTATGCGTCTCTAGACTAATCTTTACCCTAAATACATGTTTTTTATTTTACCTCAACTTTCACCTTTTCATTTAGAAAAGAGCATCTTCAAACGATACCCTAAACTCAGCATCCTCGTCGCCTATGTCCCAAAAATCGGATTCGCCGTCCGTCCCCTCCCCCAAAGCTCCACAACCACCCTCCGTCCAATGCTACATTTGTGGAAGGATGTTTGGAACTCATTCTATTGCGATCCATGAAAAAAAGTGCCTTAAGAAGTGGCATACTGAAAATGAGAGTCTACCTCCTGATATGAGAAGTGCGGCGCCTACTAGAGCAGGTACGATTTACCGTGTGATCCTTAATGAGGTGCTAATATTTCAGAGTGAGATTCCCAGGGTTATTTTATGAAGAAACGTTCATATGAACAGATGACCGCAACTCCTTAAGTTTGTTACTACAATACAATGATACATTTTTTATTATAATAATTGTTGGAACTGGCCATATTCACTAGCATTGTTGTGCTCTTTATCATCATAAAATGTAATACCGACACTGGACATTGGGTTTGTTCTGGTCATTTTTCTAATGTTCTGTTTATACAACCATCGCATCTTAAATTTTGGTCAGGATTCAGCTGTAATATCCATTGTGATCTAAGCAAGCAAATCCGAACGCACAACTACCGGAAAGAGATGCTAGTGCAAACGTGTAAGATAAGGATGCTGCATCTATTCCACGTTTTGACGCTTTTTCGGTAAAGACGAAGCATATATGCATCTTCGTCGCGTACATCTATCTTTTATCTATTCAGCGATTAACTGAGTTCGAGGGCTTTAGTTATTTTTGAATTAGGTGACATATGTTAATATTATGAATTAATTTATCTCCATAAAATGACATCACACCATGAAGTATTAGCACATCATTAAGGAACACCCTGTATAAATATATTACCGAGTGTTTTGGTAAACTATCTACTTCCATTTTATAAACACAAAATAATCGTATTGTATTCATACATTTCGTCGAATTTTTGTACTTCTGTCCCTTATAACAGTTAAAATATTTATCAAAGTTATGATAAATCTAATTTATACTTAATTTCAGCTACAACTCAAAGCCAACCGCCAACACAATCGCCACCCACGATATCAGCCGCGCCAAGCCCAAAAAGCAGCAAAGAAGAACGACCAACGTCGGGGACGAGATCCCCCCTTTTCCCCTGTTATTTGTGTGGAAAATTGTTTACGGTTAACTCGATCTACATCCACGAACCGCAGTGTCTGAAAATGTGGAAAATTGAAAACGACAAGTTACCGCCGAATAAGAGACGATCAGCGCCTATCAAGCCCGACATTAAGTTTACACGTAAGTTTTAACAGCCATATATTCACACAGTATCAGTAATTTACTCATGAAATGCTTTAGGCGGACATTTTTGCAACGAATAGTATACCCTGAATAACGACTAGATTTTCGACAGTTGACACCCAGATATGACAGATCGAAGATCTGATAAACAATTTCCGAAATTCCCCCGGTTTGTAAAGATCCGGACTAGGCCGATTTCAGTCCCTTTTTTTTATAGTTTTCAACTGTTTTTTTGGTTATGTATTATTACTAAATTGGCTGTAAGTAAAATTGATTTTGCCAAAATATTTGAGGTTATGAACTTTTGTTTTCCTATATTTTAGACTTTAATTATAGATAATAATTATTGTCCAGTACTTCAGCTGAAACCAATACTCTAGTGTGGCAACAATCACGGTATCGGCTCACTTACACTGCTGTTTTCATTATGTTTGTTCAAGTTTGAAGAATATGTATACCATAATACTATAGTTAAACTCTGCTAAATTACGCAAATACCCACATTACGTGGTATGTGGTTTTATACATATATTATTAACACATGCCATAATTGAACGTAATATATAAATTACTTTTTCTATTTGGGTTTCATAATGACATTATGAAATGAAAAAAATTGAATAACCTGCCACTTTATGAAACTTAACTTTTATTTTTTTATGTTGGCAGCAAGTAGGGTTCATATTTTAGGCATACTTCGATTTCGTTAAACTTAGTTTTCTAGGCATTATGAATTCGACTAAAAATTTTATAGAAAACTTTAAAATACTAACCTTTAACCTTGCAAATAGATCATTTTTACTAGATATTTATCTGTAATACCTATACTCGGGAAATTTATAACATGCTGACGGTGTCCGTCAACTAATTTCTAGTCACAACTATAAAACAACATAACCTAAAAATACTAGAAATATCTTCCAGTTTATGCTCTATTTCTAAAGTTTTATTCAATAAAGTACTATTTTTATTTTTAATTCAATATAGTATTATACATATTACTTTATATATACATATTTATAGTTACTGTAGACATTTCCTGGGCATTAATTGTTATTCCTGTCAGATTCTGTGTCGACACAAAATTTTGTTCAATAGTATTATTTATTATTTTGTTCAATATTTTGAACTTTGTTCTGCGCGCACCATAACTCAAAGTTTTGCATATTCTTTTTAAAAGTTTTTCTAGATTATTTTCTACAATTTCTCTTATTTCTGACGGAGTACAACTTTCTTCCTGACTCATTTTTATTAACTTTAATAATATATTTATTTTTTTTTATGACGGATGGGAAGAAACTTTGTTGTGTTCAATTGTTTCTATCATGGCATATTTGATACTTGTAACATTTTATGAAATTGTACAAGTATTGCCAACACTAAAAGAAAATATTAATTGAAATGGAAAAATCTACTATATTTTTTAAAGTTTTTCAGACTTTAAGACCCAAATAGAAAAAGTATTATAAAATACACGGTTCATAAGACAATTAGAGCACTTGTACTCAAGAGAACTCCCCACTTCGCGGGTAGTTTTCTAAATTAAACGCGTGCTCTAAGATAATGTCTTATGAAACTTATATCTTAATATACTATTAGGAGATATTAAAAAAATAACCATTTCTGTTTGCATTATTAGAAATGTTGGATATGAACAAAACTTTTCCGAAATCCACTTATTTTTTTACTTATTATTGTCTTAATAACTAAAAACCATTAATTACAGATCAGTAAACAATACTGAATACAGGTGAATAACCTGACTGTTTTGAAATGCCATTTCTAGGCCAATATTTTTTCTTCCTATTGATTATTATAAATATTAAATCGATAGTTTGTTCACCTCTTTCACTAAAATTTTACAGCAACTTACAACAACTCTACATTTTGATACGTAACGATACCTTATGTAACAAGTAAAGCGTGTTATTATTTTTCAGATATCTATCAATAAAAAGCACGTTGACGGTTAAATAAAATGCATAATAATCAGAGGCAGCAAGCCAATATATTGAGCGCCACATAATAATACATTATTCGACAAGCATAATGATTGCTGTTAGCTATGCGCATTTTTTTCTATGATCAAACACAAGCACTACAGGAAAAATTCTTTAAGGCACTCTGGGAGTGGTGCGTGTGCGAATTGCGATTCGCGTTGGTTTTGAATCGTTTGAGGTTATATTCGTAGGGAAACACGACTTCGGTAAGGTTGTTCCATAAGGATGAAGTCCTCCAGATGAAAGAATTCTTAAATAATGATGTTCGAGGAGTACTAAGCTGAACCACATATAGATGGGCGGCAGTGGTTCGTCGTCTGTTTATGCTATTCGCCGTTTTGGGCGGGATTAAGAGGGGCGGGTCGGCCGAGCAGTTTTCATGGAAATATCTATAAATCACCAACCTGTCTTCGATGTTCTAGGCTGTCGAGGCTCTTTGTCAGCTCGTGGTCTCCGATCAGACGAATTGCCCTCCTTTCGATGGAATCCAGTAGTCGAAGAGTATGTTTTGGTGCAGAGCTCTAATGATGGTCGATTCTGGGCTTTGTATAGTGTCAAAAGTTGTTGAGGTGTGTACAGCTTTTTGGTTCGGAAGAGTACACCAAGTTTCTGAGAAGCTATCTTGGCGATTGACTCAACGTGGTTATGCCAGGACATATTTCCTCCTAGATTGACGCCCAACAAATTAATATATGAAGCCAGTGGAATTGTGTGTGCTGCCATGATTATATCCGGTTATGCAATGTTAAACTTTTTAGTGAAAACTGCTGCCTGGGTTTTCTTAGCGTTAAATTCGACTTGGTTACTGTCACCCCGAGCCAAAATTTCTTCCCGGTGTTTGTTGAGGCGTGATACTTCATGCTGTCTGCGAATATGTGGTTCGGTAGCCGATGTTTGTGCATTCAAAGAGAAAGATGAGGCAAGTGTGCTATCGTCAGCAAAGCTAAATATCGGAATTTCAGTTTTCACTAGAAGGTCGTTAATGTAGAGTAAAGTAAATTAAATGTGTTTATAATTAAAAATTTAGTGGATCAGCATAATAAAAATTGTGTATTTCATTAAATAACAGAGATAAACAAATGAATCAACAAAGAAAATGTAGAGGAAACATGAGACTTTCATTTGGCTGTATCTGCAATAACTTTCAATGCCTAGTATACTCACTCTACAGGGTGTTTTGAATATTCGTAAAAAAACAATAGTTTCATAATACCCGGTATAATACTGAAGTTACTTTTTTAACCAAAACAATAAATGCAGTGACATTCTTAAGGGAAAACACCTACAATTAGAAAAAAACTCAATTAAAGCGACCAACAAATTTCGAAAATACGTAACATTGAAGTTGAGGCGAATTTTTGGCTGTGCAGTGTATTTCTCCAGACAGTAATTTCCCCTTTTCTAAAATTTAAAAAACGCGAGTTCATTAACCCTAAGTTAAACACACGGACGCCAAATTATGTGTTGTGTTCTTTCTCAGGGGTGGTAAACACGAAAGCTTTACTAATTTTAATTTTTCCGTATGTGCAGGTAAGGTACGTTTCACACCCTTTCATTGACGTTTTACCCGCAACAAATTAGTATCGATATCTGTTATAAAACCGGGTAACATTGCAAGAACATGGCCAGCCTAATAAAATAACAGATCGAAGGATAATTATAATATAATGCCCAATATACGCCATGGGGCGTTTTGAATTTTCGTAAAAAACACAACAGATACATTCCACCCGGTATAATATAGTAAAGTAACTTTTTTTGACCAATACGATAAAGGCAGTGATATTCTTAAGAAAAAACCAACAATTAGAAAAAAATCAATTTAAACGACGAACAAATTTCGAAAAACACAAACTTTAAGCACATTTTTGGTTGTGCGTTAAACAAATTGCCCAGGGTACTATACAGGGTGTTATGGAAATAACTTATTATATTTAACTGGGTGACTCCTAGGGTGTCCTAGAGAAAGTCTACATACTTTTTTTTTAATCGAATATCTAAATACTAAGGTAAAAACCCTTTTTACCCACATACTGTCGCGCCGTTCCATCTGGATTCAGTTAGCAACAATGTGGGTCACTAGAGTATACTAACAGTGTTGTCAGATCACATCGCATGTTTCGCCCTTGCTTCGATACCTGCCGCGTGCGGCTATCGTTGCTTCAGTATGTTTCGAGACTCGGGAATGGGATGACGCTGTCGAGGGTTCCACGTGCTTGATGTATACGAATTTTAAACGTTTTGTTAGTTGTAGCATTACCCGATTTTTTTTCTGTTGTGAAATAATTCATAATAAGAAGTATTGTGATGTGATTTCAAATTTGTGTGATATTACCTCTAGTTGGTTCTGTTGCAAAACATACTTCATGTGTTTTACTTTTTTATGGAACTTAATTATAAAACGGATTATAAGATCGAAGGTAAGAGTATGTACCTTAAAATTGTAGTATTTTTTTTCTAAAAAGTTTGAAATAGAAGTGATAACGCGGGTCAAAGACGCCTTGTTGTCAAAAACTGAACACGTGCGTTTACAATTCTGTGTTGCAATATAGGACAACACCGCCTCAATAAACTATTGATTGCGAACGTCCTCAGTAGCGGCCACGTAAATTTTCAGATTTCATATAAAGTGTATATTTCGTACAATAATTCAAAGCGCAATTTAAGGTTATTTTTCTTCAATTTATTTTCATCTCAGGATTTGCCGGTTTAAATATAATAAGTCATTTCAATAACACCCGTATTTAGGTGATTGCCATTTTGTCGAAAGGCAACGAAAGAGCGCGAAAGGTACTTTACAATTATTGCATGTCTCATGAAAATTCATAGTTTTACCGAAATAATAACTATACACTGTGGTCCGAAAATCATAACAGAATGTTTTCTTTACATTCCTGATTGCAGAATATTGATTGTGACCAAGTGTTCAATCGATGAAAATGAAAATACCGTTTTAAAAGTGACAACTTTCGTTTTAACGGGTCTTATCGAAACTTCAAAATTTACTATTACGTAGTTTCAATTACATAATTTCAATTAAGAAACTGAATAATAATAAAAATTAACAACTTACTTAATAAATTGGAGCCCTTGTTTGCAGACGGTATAATTTAATAATATAAACATAGTTGTGTCAACAGAATATACTTCTTTACAACACTCATGACAAAGGCATTACAGATTTTTATCTAAAAAATTTTATGATATTAAAGTGGAAACATATAAAATGCACTTGTTAATGTGACAAAGCGATTTCTAGATACGCTGCAAAAAATGACACAAAAAGGTTATTAAATATACACGGTTGCCGTTTATTGTGGAAAAGTACAGTAGCTCTGTTGTTATCTAAAATATACCAGAAATGCGAATCTTTATCGCCGCCCCTGCTTCCAGACAGGGAAGTTACGATACACCATAGTATGTAATATACGACACAGGAGTTTGAAGCAGGGACGGAAGGGAAAGATAGGTCGAAAAGTAATCAAATTTTCTTCTAAGCATAGGCGTGCTAAAATTCAGAAAATTCATTTCGAATCACCGTCCTCCATGAAATACTAACAGCAAAACACATCAAATGTTTTTGATCCGCCACTGATGGTTGACTCAAATTGTGTCAGGTACCGTCGAACGCCTAATTACAATGTGCACTTGATATAGTTTTCCTCTGGCGTTGACCAATCAGGCACCGGTGTCGACACTTTCGACGGCGAACTGGCGCTGTGTTGTCAGCTTTACAATTTTAGAAATTGTTTCAAATATAGTATATCATGAATTTAACTCTAGCAAATATTCCTTATCTATAATAACTTTGCACTAAAAAATTATTATTGATAGTCTTCATTTATAAGGTAACTTAAATTCGGTATTTTATTAATAAACACTAACGGAAATTTTTTATATAAATTTAAGAAGACAACCTGACAATCTCGCTTTTATGTTTTGTTTTTTGTCCTCATTCTTTTCACTGTTTTTGACTAATATACATATATCTCCGTCTGCATCTACCTATCTGCACTTCAGGTAAAGAGAGATAACAGATAAATATACCCAGGAACAAACCGCTTGCATTTTTGAACACGCTTACTTTCTCATAACCGGAAATAACTATATACATACGTAGATCTGTTATTTGACACATGAATGATAGAGGTAAACTTGAGTCTGGAATTCTGACGCTGATTTGACGTCACGTGCTTTGATTCAACCCAGGCTGGCACTACGTATACTCCTTCCAAACCGTCTGAATGGCCAGAATCAAGGAATGCTCAATCGCGTCATCCTCGCAAGTGGTATCCCCCGGCTCTGGGTTTGTTCTTTCGAACCTACACTTCCCTTTTTTTAAAGATCGCCTTATGAACAGATCCCCGCCTTTCTGTGTTTATCTGAGGCTTTGAATATCGAAGGTTATAGAAAAACGGATCAGTGTAAAAATCCGACAACCTATATTTGGAGCTGATCGCCTGGTGTATCTGGATTTCGATCTATCTCAGACATACCGCGTTAGATATCCATGCCCTACAAAACGAGACGTCCGTTGACGTCATGTCGATTTTGGAGTTCATCGCATTGGGAATTGGTCATATCTATCCCGGTCTTTCTTATCAGTTCGAAATTCAAAGTCTGAGGTCTACTACGTGTTAATTATTTATTTACATTTTATTTACGAGTTTTTGTTTTGTGCTTGTGTGCATTTATTTTTTAATTAAGTTCATTTTCCCATCGTTCAAAGTAAGCATACGCCATACCTATTTTAATATGGAACATAAAAAATTTTCTTTTTAGGCTCTGGTAAGATTAATTTTGAAGATACCGGTGAAGCATACTGGCAAAGCCACCTCAATCAGCTGGTGCCATGTAAGCTGTGCTCCCGGACTTTCAACCCAGATCGTATTGGTGTACACGAACGAAGCTGTAAAGGAAACTGAAAAAAATATATCCGAGATATGACTAAGTATCATCGGCAATATGTGATTTTAAGTCACTAATGCTGGATCTACACGTAAACGCGTTTTATAAGCCGTGATGAGACCATCGACGTAACTAGAATGATTTTGTAGGGGGGGGGGGGGGGGCTGGCCCCTAGTCTAGTAGAATTTTAATGGCAAGTGTCACTATGACGTATGTATGGCTTCGAACTTCCGAAACACTCGGGTGGACACGGCCCACCTGCCCCCCCTCCTATTTTCTCGCATAAAGGAAAGCCTTGCGGTCATCACTCAAAAGCCACTCTTTGGAATTAATTTGGATATCTATTGTCCACATATCGATAGATTTTTAGTATCGTTACATCCCTACGACTGATTTCAGTTCTGGGCGGTCGTCGTTGGTTGGCAACCAAACCGGCACCAATACCGGCGCTGTTGCCTATTAAACACGCCCGTGTAGTTGCACCAGTGAATGGGCTTATAAAAGCATCACTCGCGTCGTTTTAAACGCTCGTGTAGCTCCAGCTTTAGGCTAAAAATATTTAATACTATAAAAAATAAAAATGCTTTAAAATAGAAAAATAGCCATTCAGGTTTATGTGGGTACTTCCGAGTTAATTCGATGTTTTTTGCCATAGAAAACTTTTAATAGGTTAATTAATTTAATTATAAGTTGCAAATAAACTAATTTTATTCTATTAGAATAATAATTTTGACTACGATAAGTACTAGTGCTGAAAGTTTTTAATTCCTCCGAAATGTTTTTGTTACGTACAGGGTGTACACAGGTTCGACACTTTTATAGGGTATCTCCGTAATTGTTAGTGCTATCAAAAAAGTAATGTAGGTGTCATGTGCTCTTTTTGGGTCAAACTTAAAATGGTTAAATCAAAATTTGAAAATTTTCGCTCGCTTAAGAGATACGGGGGAAAATCAAAAAATTGACAATTTCAAAATTACCCTATATTTTCTTAGTTAAAAGAGATACAGAAAAAAGTTGTATACAGAAGTTTCTTTATATTGATTGTTGAATAATCTGCCGTTTTCAGAATAAGTATACGGGGACAGGTATATAGTTATCGGAGCTAACCTCATTTAAAAAAAAATATATTTTAATCTAAAAAGATACTATTTTAAACTCTCCTTTCAAATATATAACATACCATGGATGATATTGGTTTCCTAGGCGATTTATTAAACTTTATTACTTTAAACCACAGTAGACCATGAAACAAAAGCTAAGATCCCAGATACAACTGTTAACATTTAACGTCAATTTCATTTTTACATATTCATTTTGAAAAATTTGATATAATATCAGCTTGTATTGAAAGTGAAAAAAAAAACGAAGAAATGGCGCAAAATTTATATTTTGTTCGCTATCCGGTAAGACGGCAACCATTAATTTAAAGACATATCCCGAACATTTGCGATGATTCCCGTTATTTTTTACCTTAATCTGAATCTTTTATTTAGTTTCAAAGTAATAAAGGTTAAATAAATCGCCTAGGAAACCAATATTATCCATGGTGTGTTATATATTTGAAAGGAGAATTTAAAATAGTATCTTTTTAGACTAAAATATACAGGGTGTTTTTTAAAAAATGAGGTTAGGTCCGATAACTTTTTCACCTGACCCCGTATACTTATTCTTAAAACGGCAGATTATTCAACAATCAATATAAAGAGACTTCTGTATAAAACTTTTTTCTATCTTTCTCTCTTAACTAAGAAAATATAGGGTATTTTTGAAATTGTCAATTTTTTGATTTTCCCCCGTATCTCTTAAGCGAGCGAAAATGTTCAAATTTTGATTTTACCATTTTAAGTTTGGCCCAAAAAGAGCACATGACACCTACATTACTTTTTTGATAGCACTAACAATTACGGAGATACCCTATAAAAGTGTCGAAAATGGAACACCCTGTACAGGGATATTGTTAGCAGTTAATTTTTATTTAGGCTTTATTTTTGTAATTAATATAATGCCGATTTGTTCTTTTGTCCTATATTTCTAATCGTTTGAGTGAGACAGGCCCATTTTACCTACTTCTAATTTTAATTGAGCCTGCATTATTCTTTAAGGAGACGCTACTAATCTGATGCTATACAGGGTGTCCCAGATAAGAACACTCCACAGGGATCTCCTTAATCATAGGACATACAGAAATAATCAAATTAGACAAAAGTTGCCCATTTAGTGAGTTCTGCAACGTCATATTTTCAAATTTAAATAATTCCGAATATTTCCGAAGATATTTTGATAAAACCTAAAAGTTTTAGTAAATTTTAAATATAAATGGTTTACTAAATATTTTGGTAATTTTGACCAAAAATTTTTGTTAAAATTTTGCTAGAATTCCATGGCAGTTCTTACTAAAAGTTATTCTAGTCACATATAGAGCAAAACATTTTACGATTTAATTTTTTTTGTTGTCTTATTATATTTGAAGAGATTTGTGAACATAAATTTTACATTCTCATTGCCAATTTTTCGCCTCTATAAGAAATTTAATGAAATTTACAAACCATCATCAACTAGTGGTGAGCGATATCGTGATTTTCAATCACGTTGTGAAACGTGATTGTTATGTTTTGATATCAGTGAAATTAAAGCGTGACGTGATCACGGTTTATACATTTTTATCACTGCTAAGCGAGATATTAACTAGATAATATACGTAAGAGAGTCGTAAAATAAATTAGCGGGTGATGGTCGATGGATTTAAATTATTTATTATGTACTTATACTACTTTACTACTAAAAGAACTGTAACAAAAATCTAAAAACTAAAATCTGTTAAAAATATTACACAACATTGATAACAAACAATAGAAAACGTTATTTCTACCTAGATTAAAGTAGAATTATACCTTTTAAAAAACTATGATGAACTAAACACGCTTGGGAATATTTGTGAATTTATATTTTTACTGCATTAAGACAACAACCAAAATAGATCCTTATGTTGTTCTTACAATTTTATATCACTTGCCCCGCAAGCGATTTCGATTAACATTAATTTTATATTTGTGTGATAAATTATGTGTAAAATGAACTTATTGACTTGAAGGAATAAATAAAATAAAAAATAATATTTCAGTATACACTGTTTTTTTGCTATATAAGGATATTATAGAACCTTAAAAAAACCTTAACATCATACCACATGTGTATATGCCATATTTGCAGCCCATGTAGAATTCTGTAGAACCTTGGTATATACCAACCAAAGATCTTACAAACTCCAGATAGAATTGTTTACATTGGCAGTCGACGTAAGGAATGAAAACGTGCACTCCCCACCTTGCTTTTATGTTTGCAGCATAGCCAGATTGTCCTATTTATCGCTAAGGTATCTGCAAAATCCCAATTAAAAATTTGTTAATTTGACAATTACAACTGGTTTAAGGTTAATCCACAATTGCTTTTAAAATAAATTTATTTCCCAATAATTTTACTATAAATAGTGAATAGGCCTTGAGAGATTTAGAAAAAAAATATTATTATACATAAAAGTTTTTGAAATAAACCGACTGCACTCTGGCAACATCAAGTTAAATATACTACGCTCTACGGCACAAGGTCAAACTTTATCAATGGATCGGGTTATAGTAAAGAATACAGTGTTGCTGGTCGCTGCTAACTGATTTTAAAGGATTGTTTATATATTTTGGTTGTTTTTATTTTTTTTTATGAGTATTGGTGAAAAATCGTCTTTATTATAAACAATGATGGTGCATTCATGTATAGTTTGTAAAAGAGTGGATCATTTAAGCAAGGATTTATCTTTTCTTCGGTAATTATGGTTATGTTTTAATATGATTGTATTGATATGATTTCTGATATAACCATTGACGTTTAAAAGGTTATGGACCGGTCCGTGGAGCTAGTCCGGGCAAAAAGCAGCCGAGTTGGTTTATTTCTTAATAGAAATCTTGCATTTACAAGATGGTTGAGTCTTGTGCGGCCATAAAATGCTTCACTAGAAGATTGAAATGGTGTTAATTAAAATTTCATAGGTTAGTAAATATATTTAGAAATTTGATTTTGAGTTTGCATCACTATGAAAATTCGGTTTGTTTAAGAATGTACCAATTGTTTATCCATTTCGTTAGGATACGGCAAATTTGGATACATGCCCTTAGAAGGAATAATTATAGCCCAGGTGATACAAAAGTTATTTGTGAGAAACACTTCACAAAAGAAGATTATGGAGGTAATGTACATGGGAATAAAATACTGAAGAAAGGAACAGTCCCGTCAAAATATTTTACATCTTTATTTTTCTATATTTAAACAACGTTTGCAGTGTAACAAGTACGTGAAGACAGGTTTTATATAATTTATTTATTTATTTTTATTTATTTGATCTAACTTGTTTAGGTACATATTATTTTAATTTATTTATTTAATTAATCACTTTAGTGTACAATATGCCTTAGTGGCTTGTGTGTGCATTACTAAAGTAATATGCTACTATAACTATATGTAACATCGTTTCACAATATATTATTACTTTATAAATCACAGACATTGTGATTTTATAAATTACAGACAGTGGAATTTGTAATTGTCAAATTTACAAATTTTTAATTGGGATTTTGCAAGATACCTTAGTGATAAATATGACAATCTGTCTAGAAATATACACTTTTATATCTGGAGAGTATCATCCAGTAATGAATACACCAAAAATATTGATGCTAAGCATAAATAGTTAAATCCATCCTTGGACACACTGTATATAAAAACTGGATCAATATTTCTATCTTTTTTATAAATATCTAATATTCGAAACTACACTTTTTGAATAGGTAATATAGTTAAACGTAAAGAATCTCAAAGTAAATTATACGCCCTTGTCGGCCTTTTTGCCCAGACTAGGTCCGCTGCAAGGAAACGAGAAAAGCCGCTCCATAACCTTTTAAACGTTATTGGATTTAACCAGACTTCAACACTGTTGCCATTATAGAGACAAACATGTTTTGTCTCTCTTCCACCCATTACTGATTTTCAATAACATTCCACACAATCACAACCTCACTTTCCAACAGATTTATGAATGGAGTGTTGGCCCTGTGATACCAACCATGTAATCTTCTATTTGTTTGGTATATTATTTTGTACACGTGAGATCTGTTGATGTGGTCTTTAAATCCTCTCCTCCGGTATATCCTTTTCAGTGTGGTACATACGGGGGAGGTTTCGGTGGTTCCAGCCCCTATTGGCTGATAATAATTTTATTTTAGGTATGTGGCGCCTACACCATTATATTTGACGCATAATTATTTGTTCATTATTAGCGAAATTTTGAATATTCCATAATTAATTATTGGCGTAGCGTGTCTTTAACTACTTATAGTATAAATAACAATCAAGTCGAATAAAAGTCCGTAAGGTAAACGAAACCCCGTATTTGCTTAAGCTAAGCTACCCTATAAAATAAACAAATAGAATTATTTTAATATAATTACACGATAAATGACAATACTCTCAAATCAAAAGTCAACAAATCATATCTTTATAAGTGTTAAACTTTTAAGTTTCGAAGTCCTATTTTAGCTAATAAGTTGGTAGCAACTACAAAGAAATATGTGAAAATTTGTGTTATATAGATAGTGTTAAAGCGACACGCAAGTGAAACTAAAAATCTGCTAAACCACAAAATTATTTCATTAAAACAACTAAACTTACTGAAGGGCACAACCCTAAAAAAAATGTCACTAGAAAAAGCCAAAAGTATTGAAGCAGGTCTTCAAACTATGATCGGAAGCTCAGATGATTATCCAGAAGCGTCGAAAAGGGCGAAACGAAAATCACTATGTACCAGAATTAAATTCATCTTCTCCAACATAACTATAGAACCGGTTTTAGTCTGTTACATTTTACCCAGCGTCATGACCATGATAGCTATACAAAACTTAAATTTAGAAAAAGCTTGCCGCGTAAACCTGGGCATTTCAAGGGAACACTGCGATGCTTTGACAATAAGAAACTCTTCTGCTTACCCAGGATACCATAAAGACGAAGAAGAAGTGCAAACTTTAGCAACGCACGTACAACTAATAAAAAACACGGTGCAAAGTATCATTCCAGGAATAATTCTCTTGTTTCTAGGTGCCTGGAGTGACAGGCATCAAAAAAGGAAACACTGTATGTTAGTACCTATCTTGGGTGATATCGCTATGGTTCTGGGGTTGCTTGTTTGTACGTATTTTTACTACGAACTACCGATCGAAGTGAACTCCGTTTTTGAATCGGTTTTTCCGGCGCTTTCTGGAACTTGGTTCGCTATGTTCATGGGTGTTTATAGTTATATCAGTGATGTGAGTAGTGAGGAAGATAGGACTGTGAGAATAGGTAAGAGCCTTCAATTTAGTAATACTATCACATCATTTCACCAACATGCTCTCGGGCATAATAATTCAGTTTTTGTCGATATTTTTGTATTAAAATTTGACTTTTGAGGAGAAGAGAAAATAAAAGAAAAAGAGCACAACAACATGGCCTTTGCATTTGTTGTTTCTGGCTATTTTCTTGGTGGCCACCAAGGGACCTCATACACTCTAAATTGCGATTCGAAAAGTGGTCGCTTTATGAATGTTTTGGTCGCAGTCAAATTTTAGATTTCACTGAGAAAATTTCTCAAAAATGTTTTATTGTTTCAGGTGCTGTAAATATGTTGGTGAACATAAGCATGTGCATAGGCACTGCCCTTAGTGGCATTTTGTATGATTTAATTGGTTTCTATGGCGTTTTTACAACTGCTTTAGTGATGTATTTCATTGGATTAACGTATGGATACTTTTATATCCAAGATTCTTGTAATAGACCCCAAGAAGATGGTCAAGTAATTGTTAAAGCTGAAAGCTTAGGATTTTTCAGGTAAATCTTAAACACAGTGGCACCTCTTAGGATGAGCTCTACGAATCTATCGGGGAATATTTAGATAGCTTGTTAATTTCAGTTCCGAATTAGACAAATATATATTTTTTCAAGTAGTCTATCTCAAAGTGGAGTGAAATGATGAATTGGGAAAGAAACTCAGAAGCTGCTCCACTACTTTTATTACGATATTCAAAAATAAATATAATCATTCCATACATGTTTCGAAGGCATAAACCTTCATCTTCAGTGGAATATAAACTGAGAGAACTTATGACATTGCCAAAATTATAACGGCAAAGAAGAGAGAAAACCATTTGAGGCCGCATTGAGTCTGCAATACTTTTGCAATTTTGTTATTGCAAGTTAATTTTTGGCATGAGCGTTGCAAGCAATATGTCATGCAAATCGTTTTACAGTCGGCAATTATATTGCAGTTGCGGTTTCAAATGGCGAGGGCTGCCAACCCAGCAAGAAAAAAGTACTGTGAAACTATCAAAATACCACGCTTAAACTCTGCGAAAGACAGCTAAAAACTGAATCAGAATACTATAAATAGAGACGAATCTCTATCAACAATAAATACAGGAAGCGTATTTTAATTTTAAGGTTAATATTTAGGGAATGTTATTTCTGGTTGGTAATGAAGCATAATTTTGTTGTTTTCTCTCTTTTTTGCCGTTATAATTTTGACAATATCATAAGTTCTCTCAGTTAAAATTCCACTGAAGATGAAGGTCGTGCCTTCGAAACATGGAATGTCTTTAAGTTCTTCTGATACGTCCCCTAACACCTGTTTTCCGTAAAATCTGTTGTCATTCAAATAACATTCTTCAATAGGCTTTAAATATTTTAGAACTAATATATAATTTTTTACCTACACACCCGAACAACCGACTTCACTTATACACCTTTAACATTTTTTTACCATCTTTTTTTATATTTTCCAGGGACTTTTTCCGAACTGACCTTATAGTGGAAACTCTTAAGACTGCAGTGAGATCCGGCAATAAAAGAGGACGAAAAAAGAGAGTTTGTGGAATTATGATTCTGTTCATGGTGATTGTTGGACCTTTTTACGGTATGCATAGTTATTATATAACCAGTTAAGAGACGTTATATAACCAGTTGTGTAACGTTGTTTTGGCAGGATGGCCGTCATCAGCGGATTCCTGCAAGGTAGCAATAGTTACACGAAACTTTCTGTCCCAATCATGGTATTTATGTGGATGTGCGAAAAGTGTGCATGAGAAAATCGAAAACAAAAAATATAAAGCAACGAAAGGCTGGCCAGAATTCGTGTAAATTAATTTCTTACCGTCCGAGAAATAATGCGGGATCTTCCTGCTGTGCGGTTCTCAATAATCGTTTATATACTTCGGTCCTGTTCGCCGTACTTCTTGATCCGCTGGGAAGTATGCAAGTGTACTTCATTTCTTTTACTGTCGCTGCAGGTGCAATGGCGTCCTTCCCTGCAAAATTGTAATGAAGTAGTCTAAAAATTTTGTTTGTTCTGCATCATGTGACGCAGATCTCAGAGAGCCGTTTTTAGAAAACATATTCGCTTTGCATTTATTTATCGTCTCTGGACGTTCGAAAAACATGGGCATGCGGTTTTACTCGCACGTGACAACGGTTTTTGTTTCCGCATCTTATAGCATTCTTGACGCAATCAGTGACCTTATTGGTTATTTTTCTAGACCAGCCATTCGGTTCCAGCTAAACGCTTCTAGACATATCAATGTAAATATTTTGTCTACAATACTAGGAACACCGTGACCCTGTGTATCCAAACAATAGGTGAAAAGCTGATAAGGATAAGCTAAGATTCCACGAGGAGAAAATGTAAACGTCAATCTGAGATTTCGAACGACGATGTTATCGTCCAGACGATGACGAAACAGTCTCGAAAATGGCCTCTACCATAGCGATAGACTACAGGATGGTTCGGGCCTGTTTCATAAAATTTCTTGGGTTACTCATCATCCCTATTAGCAGTTTGAAATCATCCGTTGCTTTGTTCGAAATCTCGTTATTTGGTCAATTTCTTTTTATTCTTAGAGAGAAATAAAATGATGATTATTTACTATTTATTTTAAAATTCGGGAATCTAGGTTATCATTAAAGCCTTTATACAGGATGTCCGAGAAAATGTGGGAAATCTCCCGGATATGAAAAAAAAACCAAGTGGAAAGGGACAAGTTCATATAAACTTTTTTCGTATTCGGAGATATGGGCTCCCAAAGAGCTCCAATGGTCCCTTTTTTTAACGCCCTGTATGAAAAGAACTTTGGACAACGGTTTTTACATACATACCTTTAACTATTGACTAAAAATTAAGTACTCTTCATTCATGTCGCTAAGCTTAACCGTTTTCAAGGAAACGTCATTTTAATTACATCATGTATTTGGCGTATCTCGATAAGACATACAACTTTGTTCCTATCAAATTTTGAACCCTCAAATCCCGCTTTTTCATATTTAACCCGTAAGAAGTTAGGGGACTCAGTATAAATAAAATGACGTTTTCTCGAAAAAAAAAAATTTAAATATACCTGGTGGTTCAATAATTACGTGTAAAAGATTTGATTCCATTGAAACTCTTTGGGAGTCTATATCTCCGAGGAGGAGGCGTATAAGAAAAAAGTTTATATGAACTTGTAGTACTCTTTTCACTTCATATCCAGGCGATTTCCCACATTTTTCGGGACACCCTGTATAAATAGATGCAACTGTTTACATTTTTAACCTATGCAACAAGTCTTTCCCATCTTCTTTTCTATCTCTTTCGGTCATTATTTCAGCAGAGCCAGATCAGGTTGGTTCTTGTGTCAGGTATTTTCAAAAAACTAATGAATACGATTTGTATGTTCCATATCGAATTCGGGAAAAGGCGGAACATTTACAGAGAACGAAGCTTATAGCTTTTGCCTTAAATAATTTTTTTTTCAGGTGAGATGAATGTTGTTTACTTCTTCGTAAGACTGACGTTCGGGTGGGATGCTGTACAATATAGTTTATTTTCCACATTTCAATTTGTAACGAATACTGTAGGTAAGTAGACCGTTTATATATGAGCCTACCAATACATACAGGGTGTTACAAATTCGTCCTTCGCCATTGGGATTTCCGGAACGGTAGATACGAAGTCGGTTAAATTGGGGCAAGGTTGTGTATTTATGGGCCCAATATGGCGCAAGAAAATCAGAAATAAATACGGCGACTTTCAAAATATTTGAGAAATCTAAAATGTTACGTTTTGGTTTTTATTTTTTCCTTACTTTTTTCGAAGAGATGTCCAAAAATAAATTTCACTTTCTCATTGCTACTTTTTATTCTCCACAAGATGGCATTATCAGATCTTTCATGCGACGTTTCGTCTTTGGGTCACCATCATCAACTTAATTTTTTGAATACGGGCCTGGATCTTTTTGTCTAAATTATGATGAACGACCAAAATCTACGTTCAGTGGTATACAACACTTACTGGTTCCGACCTTTTGTTCCTTAAATTGACCATCTTCATTAAAATACCCCTATAGTAACTTACTTTTTTTTACAATTCGAAAATATGAAGCATAATGCCACGTTAAGGGTCAAATTTTATTTATATTAATAAAATAAATTACTTGTACGAAGTAGAAATAATTTAAACAAAAAATCCAATCCCGTATTTAAGAAAATAAACTCCTGGGCAAAATTAACGCAACATCATAAATTTCCCATAATTTTTATTCTATTTTTTTTCTCAATTTATCTGATTTGAATGATTTTTTTTGCATTGTAGGTTGGTTCCTTGACAATGTCATAGTTTTCGCTGTTTATGACAAAAATTTAATTTTCGATTTATACTGGGTGTAATAAAAATACTATGTTTTTTTCCGAAAATTCGGTCCATCTTTCCCCAACATTTTCTTTTTTGGTTTACTTCATTATCTCTGTTATAAAAGGAGATACACCGTTTTATAGCGTAACATGTTTTCATAAACTTTAATATTCAACATATGCATTGTTAAATGTTTTCAAGTGGGTTTCAAGATTAAAATACTCGTCGGGCAACTGGACATACGAAACGAACGTTTAATAAGAAATTTCCGAATAGTTTTTATCAGTATGGCGAATTTTATTTGACCCTTGTAACTTTAAAACACAACATCTGCTGACACATCACTTGCAATGTCAGAAAAAGTCCATAGTCTACTTGAAAACATTTAAGAATGAATGTGTTGAATATTAAAGTCTATAAAAACATGTTACTCTATAAAACGGTGTATCTCATTTAATAACAGAGATAATGAAGTAAACCAAAAAAGAAAAAGTTGGGGGAAGATGGACCTACCGTAATGTCAACTGCAATATGTTTCGGTTGCTAATATACTGTTTTTCGGAAAAAAACATAGCATTTTTAGTACACCCAGTATAAATCGAAAATTAATTTTTATCATAAACAGCGAAAACTATGACATTGTTAAGGACCAACCTACAATTCAAAAAAAATCATTCAAATCGGATCATAAATTCAGAAAAAAAAGCATAAAAAATATGTCAAATTTATGATGTTGCGTTAATTTTGTCCAGGAGTTTAGTTGATGATGTTGATCTAAAGACGAAACGTCGAATGAAAGATCTGATGGTGCCATCATCTGGAGAATAAAAAGTAACAATGAGAAAGTGAAATTGACTTTCAGACATCTATTTGAATAAAGTCAGGAAACATTAAAAACCGAAACGCAAGATTTTAGATTTTTCCAAATATTTTGAAAGCCCCTGTATTAATTTGAGATTTTTTTTGCGGCATATTATTGGGCTCATAATTACACAACTTTGACCCACGACGAACAAACCCAATTTAGCCGACTTATTCGTATCTCTTACCGTTTCCGAAATCCCAATGGTGTTTTCGACTTTTTGTTATATGACTTGCTACCTTTATTTTGACCTAGATCACCTCTCCAAGTGTCCTGATGCATTATTCGAACACCGTGTATTCTTTTCATTGTTATAATATAAAAGATTGGCGCTATTTAGATTAACAGTGTACAATAACTACAGTGTTATTTTTCGTTTTAGGAACAGTATTTTCTCTAGCAATATTTTCTAAATTTCTGAGTTTGGACGATTCAATTTTGGGAATGATTTCATGTTCTACTAAAGTTCTGGCGTCCGGAGTTTACGCTTTTGCACCTAGTCCTTCTTATTTTTATGTTGGTAAGTAAAAGTTTATACGAATAATACAGGGAGGAAGATGTCGGCGTCTTCAAGAAATTATAATACATGCACAATTCTATAAAATGTACAGGGGAGCCAACAAACCCGGTATACACTTATACCGCACAGCGGCGCCAAGGCCTTAATGCGCCTACGGTCGCCTGTGGTAGGACAATACCATAACCTTCTTAATACAGAAGGTTATGGCAATACATATAAGGAGCCTGTCAGTATTTTGCACGACGACGCCGAAGATGCTCGTCGCGTTCCTACACTCTCAATAATAACCTAACAATATATATTTTTAGGAGCGTTAGTAGAAATGCTGAACGGTACCTCTTTCATAGCTATGAGAGCTATGATAACGAAGCTAGTACTTCCAGAGGAACTGGGCAAAATAAACTCTTTATTTGGAATCGGCGAGGCTATAGTACCATTAATTTATGGTCCCTTATACAGTAGAATTTATGCTAGAACTATTGACGTCTTTCCTGGATGTTTTTACTTGGTCGGGGGAGGACTGACTGTACCGGCTTTATTTATTTTCTTGTAAGTAACTTTATATAAAATGATACTTTTCATATAAAATACGTATAGGCACACATACTTATCTCCCCTCCGGTTAATCGAATTAAAAAAATGGCACTTTAAAGTTCCCAAAAAAATCAGGATTTTTTTTTGTATTACAATTTACAAAGAATTTTTTTATTTCCTTCTGCTCTTAGCCTTCAAAAGAAAGAAAATTTACCCCCGTCAAGGAATTTTTATATATTAACTGAATAATGTTTTTAATTAAGATATTTATAATCAGGCAATCTGAAGATTTAATTAATATTGAGTGCACATGATGGACATTTGTTTGGTTTTATTAAGCTAGCTGAAGTTTCTGTTCTATTCTATTGCACTTTATTTTAGTTGGTTATATTTAGAACACAAAAAGGATCTAGAAGAAACCAAAGTCTTAAATATTCAAGAAGAATCACTGTTGGATCATAAAGAACCGACAAATCCTCAGCTGGACCTTATTGAAGAAACTGATGTGAAAGAATAATCCATATTCGGAGAACAATGATTTATAAAAAAAATACGATATGTGTAATTTAATATGCATTACTTGTATTAGGTATCTAAATTGAGTTAAATGCCGAAATAAAATTGTAATAATAAAATTAGAAAAGGGAGATATATTTTAGTGACTAGCGGACAAGTGGTTGTACTACTTACTACCTATTGCAATAAAGTGCTCAAATAAGGCAATCGCATTCCCTAGGAGAGAGTAGACTCCTTATTGCCTGAAATATATTTATACAGGGTGTTGCCTGATATGTACTTATTTTATGTAATTCCTGGGTCAATTTTAAGTTGAAAAGGTCATATACACGTATATCCTGAAATGCTTTGTTTTCGAAATACAGTGTTCTATTTTTTTTAAGCAGTTTGAGATATTATTTATTTTTCTCTTAAACTTGATAAAAACCAAAAATTAATTCATGAATAATTCATTAAAATAAGTACGCGTCATTAAGTAACACCATGTATAGTATATAATATATGAAGATTTTTTAAATAAATATTTTTTATATTATTTGCTTTTCATTCTCTTAAACTGCGATACCTGCTATACGTGTCTATAACTTTTGTAATTAGACAGTATAGAGAGGTGAGGCACCATATACGACGTTTTATGGTACTTTATATTTATCAATATCCATAAAAAATTGTTTACATCTCGAATTCATTTTTTTTTTTGCTTAATCCCCATATAATAGTTTATTTTTATCATTGTTGACAAATATACATTGAATTAAACTCATTTTTTTGTTAAAACAGCTTCTCTTCCTATTGAAATAAGAATAAGTAGGGGAGAGTGGGTAGACAATGGACAGTTTTGATAAAAATGGCAATAGACTTTTTATTTTTTAAAATGAAAAATTGATTTCTATTGTAAGTGATAACTAACATATTGTATTAGTATACAGGGTGTTATGGAAATGATGTATTATATTTAAATGGGTGACTCCTGGGGTGTCCTAGAGAAGCGCTACATATTTTTTTTTAAATCGGACGTTTAAAAAGTGGGGTAATTCACCCCTAAACCCACACACAACTCCTCGGCACATTCATATATGAACATATTACATGGCCCAGCTGGCTAATAAACAGAGATGTTCATGAACAATGTTGCCAAAATGTTTAAAAATGTAAAACTTAAGTTTCTTATAAAAATAAATATTTAGCTTACTTAGAAAGCAAATCCAGGACGCGATTAAGGAATCCAGGTTCAGTTCTTTTTTCTATGGGAAAAACTTTATTATCATCATGTGTCCTGATGATAGTGTGGGAGTGCATAATAAGCTTATCACTAAACCCCAACATTAACGCATAATTACACTTTACAATAACACACATAGAACAAGAGCACTTAATCATTTCGCAATAGAAATAATAAAAACGCTAATATCTATGGGCCATTAACCCTTTACTAAAGATAAAATGAAACAATTATGTTAACAATTGACAGGAACTACCTTTTGAAATAATGGTCTAGTGCGTCTTCGCGCCAGTTATCAAACTTTCTTTCCGAGAAATCTCGACCGCTCTCTAGAGCCAGCGCGGTTGCCATTTCCCAGACTATAATTATACAGGAAAGTAATATTATAGAAGGAAATTCGGCAATTTATGATAGTCGCTTATAAAACATCGAAAGTGGCAACGCTGTATTTTTACATATTAAGATCGTCCGCAATCAGCTGTTTAAAGAAGCAGGCCGATATCGATCGAGAGAACCAACGTGTTATTTATTTTTAAAATTTTTAGATGTTAAATTACATTATTTCCCAGACCACTCAGATAATAAGGGCGTATTTTTGTCTACACAGTAGCACTTTAAAATACTAATTCAGATTGAATGATACCTAGATGTGTTATGTGATTTTATTGTGCCGGTTTGTTTTGTTCAAGTTACCTAGGTACTTGGTGTTTTTTATAAATTAAGTTGGTGGTGTTAAATAAGTCCGAAAAGCTAAATAAAATTGCATTTGTTTTCTAAAGGGTAAGTGGCATTTATAAACTTTTAAGTTGTCCAGATCTGACGGGTGTCGTTCGAATTGAACAAATGAGAACATACCTGACCATTTAAAAACTCCGCGGCGGTTCGTTCGAGTCAGTTCAAGTTTATAAATCAGAGATTGTTTCCTAGCGAACTGAACTGAACGTAAAAGTTTATAATAATGTACCCTGAAAAATAAACAACTTGCAATCTGTCAAACGGTTATTGACTTTCTAAAGAGTTTACCCTGAAGATATGACAACACTGCCCACTAAGCAAAATACATCCTCTGGATGTTTAGTAACGTTTACAACAAATCACCAATAAAAACGTTTAAAAATACACATCTTAAAGTCGTTTTCTGAATGTTTATCTTTTAACGTTGCTCCAAAAAGGGGAGTAAAACGGCTATACATCAACGTTAATTTATCTTAGAGAAATAACATTTTAAACATGTTATATTTGTGTTATCTCTAGTAAGTTAAAAATTAATCATGTATATAAATGTTGAAAAAACACATATATCCAGGTGTCACTTCAAACGTTAAAGTAACATAAAAAATATAATCTTTTTAACGTTTCTAAAACCTAAAATTTTTTCATACTAAGAACGTCCTTAAAATGTTTGGCTTTTGTAGATAACTGCAGGTTTAAAACGTTATTGAAATAAAACTAAAATGTTTCCTTAACGTCTAGTTTAATATCTGGAATTTACATCCATAATATGAGGGATGACCATCCGACCATCGGTTTATTGACACCATATGCCATCCATATGCTTTGCATTCCTTCTTTGATATTTGTTCTTTCAGCAGTGTTGCCGATGATACAGAATTTTCTAAATTGTCCATGTGACTTTTTAAAGCCAAGGACAATTTTTTGTCAAATATACATATTTAGCAAAGCTAAAATTTTCATAATATGTATCATAAACAGAGTTCGCGTTGAGAATTTACCAGATGATATATCGATAACGCTATGACGTGCAGTTCAGTAACATTTTAACAGCAGATATTAGGATTTTATTTATTTTTAGTAAATTTAACTTAAAACTTACTGGAGGTGAGGTATATATCAAACATCTAATTTACCTACATGCCGCCTAAACCTGAAATTTATATTTGCATATTAAACGATCCATTTGTACTTAATTATCTATACTAGATTTATCCATTCTCGAATTGTTAATGAAAATATATGCTTATACAGATCAAGATGCATCTTAAAATGGAATTGTACATGGCAACGCTGGTTGTCTTGAGATTGGCATTGACAGGGATCAGAATGCTCCAAAATTAGTTTTGGAAGTTTTCCTTAGTAATCAGATTAGGTTTTATGAAATTCAGTCAAGTTGTCTTGTCGTACACGTTTACAAGTAGACTACTTCGACATTGAAAGTGTTTTTCAATCTTAAAAATGTTTTGGGTTAGATCTCTGCCTTGGAGAAAGTTCTTTTCTCAAAGGCAGCGGTTGGATAGGCATTACGCACTTAGGCCGCCATTTGGTTTAGTGAATTTACAACGCAAAGTATCGTTTGTATATAATAATGGATTTAAAGGTAAGAAAGTTCATTTTTATAATTTTTGTACTTTGAATTTATTATAATAATATGTATATTTGAAACGGGTATCGTATCGTAGATTGTAGACTGCCTTGCTCACCAGAACGCTTTGTATGGATTGCATGCAATTTTGTCTCGACCATGATGATTTTTATTTATTATTCACATTTTGTAACCACATAAAGATCTACATGGGAATTTTAATTGTACACCAGAAATCTTTAAAAATATATAATATAATATTGTGCGTGAAATTTAGTTGTTTAGATTTATACTTAGGTTTTTACTACATTATCCTTTTTTATTTGCAGGCATTACAATTGATTCGATAGAAGTTGAAGTATCTAACAACACACGTTGGCCAAAACTAATGCTCCTAGAAGAGGAACTTAATAATCACGACACTCTTAAAAATGAGTTGGTGAGTAGACCATATACCGCGTTATTCACTAAAGGAGTTTGAATTTTAGTCGTGATGTAGATTTATACCAAGAAATTATTGCAAGAACATGCTTATTTCTATTAATGACAATAGCATATACCCATTACTTTGTGCGCTTTAAATTTAGGAAAAAAAACCCAATCATTTTCATCACATTAAAAAAGAGCTGGTGTCTTATTAGCTTAACACTTGTGCCAGTTTTTTGACCCGTCATTATCAATTTGAATCAGATCTTAATTTAAAATCTTTTAGTGAATATGGTTCTTGATTTTGTTAGAATAATGTTTAATGATTATAAATTTCTATATTGCTCAAAAAGAATAATTTTAAAATACAATGCCCATTAAGAGGCTTTCTTAAAGAAATGTCTTGTAGATTCTTTTAACGGATGAGTTTTTGACCGTACCTAAGACATTTTCACTGACACAATCTGTTCATAACTTAAATAGCAATAAACTCGACTATTTCCGCTAATGACTAATAATTTTTAGATGCAGTCCATCATTTATTCAAGTTAACTGAGTGCGAATATGAAAAAGTTATAATGGATTGGTTCCGACACGGTTAAAAAAGGAGGTGCCGATGCTTTGAAAATATCTTTTTACTTTACATAACCCAGTTGCGCCATGTAAACTGGCTTTAAAATAAATATTTAATGTAACCATAATGACAATAATAAAAATCAGTTAAAATATTAGACTTTTAAATATCCCTGATGCAAAAACTGCAAGATTTATATTTAATACAAGGCATGTTTGTAAAAATTTACGTAATTTTTAAAACTTTTCAGCCAGGTTCACAAAAAGGAGTTTTAAATTAAAAATCAAATTTATTTGACAATTTAAGTTCTAAATTGACAAATATTTAACAATAACAATAAACAATGTGGGACTAATTTTAACAAACCCTTTTTGGGAATATGACAGACAATTACAATGAAGGATTGCTCATATGTTAGCAGTTGCGCATTTTTTGATTAATGTTTCGTTATTTGAAGTTGCTTTCTGGGGTTATAATTATCTTATTTTAATGTTAAGAAATTTATAAATTATTAAGAAATGAAGAACAGCGTAGCTAAATTTTATTTTTATTAATTTATAAATTTCTTAGCTTTAAAATAATTGGTAGTTGAGTCCAGAAGGTAGCAATCAACGAAATATTAATTAAATGGCGGACACACCACCATTGTATATCCCTGTCAATAAAACGTTATTAAATCGTTTTACAATGGCTACTATAGACGTTATTTTATCTACAAAGTAACGATATGGTGAACGTTTATTTCATGTTCTTTTATACGCTCAAATATGTCTTTTTTCCAACGTTATGCCGCCATTAAAATAATGTTTTATTTTTGTTTCTGAAGTGTCTTTCTCGCAACGTTACCTCTTAAAACGTTGTAGGGTGTGGACTATGATGTTTATTTTCACGTTGAATAAGTCATCGATTTTACTTATGGGCTAACGTTACCAGTTTCCTAAACTACATGTTTATAACGTAGCTAAAATGTTTTTTTGCTTAGTGGGTGTTGACATATGTTGCTTTGTTTACCTTCCTGACAGGGGCACCACGTGGGCATTTTTGGTTTGACATAAGATCATGTACAGGGCATATTAAATTAAAGCGCCATTTTTGGATATTTTTCTTCAATTTGGTTTCATCTCAGGAATTGCCGATTTAGATATAATACGTCATTTTCATAACGCCCTGTATATTGATGTAACTTGGGGAATGTTTATCATATGATCTAGTTAATATTTGATATTATGTAGTTGCGCAATTTGTCCATATACTCTCCTGTTGTCTGAGAGACAGTGGACATATAGCGGGACCATCAGGGTTTGTTCGGGTTTGTTCGAACCATACACTTATTCATTATTTTCTTATTGTCAATAAAAAAAATATATATTAAGTACTTCATATAATTTTTATAAAAGTATATTACTACTGGTACACCAAAACCATATTTAAATCTACATTTAAATATATCATACCCCTAAATTTTAGCAATATGACAACGTCTTTGTAAGGAACTGACGCTGGTTCCTCATCAGTAGTAAACGGAAACCAGACGGAATGTTTCTTTTTAAGAAATGAACTTCGTCGTATCATATATTTTCTAGTTGTCCCCTTAACAGTGGATATTTCGTTCCCCAAATTACATATTTATTCAAACAAACCCAAATTACATATTTTTTTAAATTTATTGGCTTCCCAACTTGAAAATCGTTAAATTATCGACAATCTCATAAACATAACCTCACTATATTAATAAAAAAGCAATATTTCTAGAAGACTGACTGACTGACAGAAATAAAATTGTGCCTATCTAGAGTCTGCAGAATTAATGAATTATACATATATATATATATACTTACCAAAAATAAGGTTAGTTTATAAATGCCACATAATTAATTCACTTTTACGATAGGAAGAACACCTGCACCTTTACGTCGAACTGTCAATAATCGATTTAGATTATTTCGATAAATAATGATGTTGTCCACTGTCTCCCTGTGTCCATTGTCTACCCACTCTCCCCTACATGAGATTTAGACCTGTACAACTTTTTGCGAAATAAATATAAGTAGTTTTTATTTAATATCATAGGTATTCTAAAGGTCTTATCGAATACATTAATTTATTGTCTCTGTCTTCGGCTACATCATTTTTTTATAGTCACATAATTTGTAATATTTCGCAATAATAAAATAATAGGTAGGTACCTATTTCACAATCCGCGATGCCGCATCATTTTACAGTCTGTCCATGCAGTCTGTAGTCTGTCCAACTGACGAGAATTATTTTAATATTGTTTTAGCTTCTGGTGGAGTTGATTTCAAAGGAACTTTTGACCGAATATGGGAAAATCACCTGACAGAGTTGGTAGAGTGCGGAAAATGTGGAAGAAAATTTTTCCCCGATCGAATTAAAACACACAAAGACGCCTGCATTGGTCTGAAAATTAATATTAGAAATAATAAAAACATATAAATAAAATTATGAATCTCTGATCTATAATAAATTTATATAACATTTCTCTTGTTTAATGTGTTTCTTCCCAAATTATTTAGAAGATTAAATCATTGATTATTGGAATTATTTGATCTTCTGTGCTTCTTTCCTACTGAATAAAGGTGTAAATCTATCCGATCTATCGATATAGTATTTATCGTACTATAGTTAGAAATTAGTCCTAAAGTAAGTTTCAGGGTTACTTATTTGTCGATGTGTATTCGTGTAGTATACCATTAAAATGAGCAGGAGATAATTTCAAAACATTGTGGCAAATGTAAATAATTAACATTTTCTAAGACTTCGATAGTTCATTATCGATATATAAAATTTGAACAATATCGATAGTTATCCACCCCTACTGAAAAACCGTTGATTCAGTGTTGCCAACGCATGGAAATGTTAATCCCTAATTTTTGGTTCCTTTGTTGTGGTATTTAATGACTTGCGACGTGCAAATGCCTGTCATTAGTGTCAACTCGTGGCATTTGACCGCTCTCCGCTGCCCGCTCGTTCTTTTACGGGAGTGCGCCATAGTTGGCGTATCGTACTTTCTGTTTGTCAAGAAAAAAATCTTGAAACATCCAAGATGGTAAGTATTTATTTCGATTTTAATTTATGCAGAAGTTATCTACGTGTAATTCCCTACAGGAATTTATGAATATTTTTGGGGGTATTTCGTACTTTTTGTTCAAAAAATCTTACTATTCCAAGATTGCACAACAATATGAAAGACTCGAGTGTAGTGTTTACTTCCTTTTATCAGCTTATAATCCCAATATTCCCAGAATGATTTAGCAGTACGGAATAAATGCAATTTTCCTAAACATTAAGCATTGCATTCATAAGGAAATATGTGCGAACCAGTTATATTCAATCCCTTGGATAAAAGGGTGAGTGACATAGAGTGTAAATATACACCAAAGTGTACTAACGTCCCTTGTCACAGGGCGTACTACAGAAAAAAATTAAAACAGAATCATTCCAGGAAAATGTTTTAAAATTCATTCATATTTTTAGTATTTCTCCACACAAATATCCTAGTTGGAATTTCCATATTGTTAAAATTTTTTTTGTATTCTCAGTTTTTTTATTTTCTTCTAGGTGAACTTCACAGTAGACGAAATCCGTGGCATGATGGACAAGAAGCGGAACATCCGTAACATGTCTGTCATTGCCCACGTAGATCACGGAAAATCAACGCTGACTGACTCGTTAGTATCAAAAGCTGGTATTATTGCTGGTGCCAAGGCTGGAGAAACTCGTTTCACTGACACCAGAAAAGATGAACAAGAGAGATGTATTACCATTAAGTCGACGTAAGTTAAACAAATTTTCCGATGTTAAAAGTAAATCAAAATACACGATTATGTTTGAAGGACTATTATTTGTTATTATTATTGTTTATAATTATTGTGCAGGTATCGTCATTGTTATTCCAAGATTGCCTAACAGTGAAAGATTCTAAAATTTAGTGTTTACTTTCTTTTATTTATCATTTCTATAATCTGAATATTTATGTTTTCCATAAAAAAATTTCACAAATTAAAAAATCTCTTTCATTTTTTAAATTAAAGTTTTAATATAAAACAATAACAAAAAATATTTATTTTTTGGATTAGGATATATAGATTTCTAAAAGAAAATAATATAAATTTATGGTAGTATTTTGCTTGTTAAATGTTGAACACACAATTGAAAGTTTTCAGTATGTCAAATACGATATAATATAGGTAAATAATCTGAAGTAAAATTATCTTATCTTTAATCAGTTTTATTTTGTTATGAAATATCAGCAGCTGAAAAATTTAATGATGAAAAATGCTAACCCTTGATATTCAATGATTAATTTTGATTAGTCTTTCTGAATTTTTGACTAGATCAGATTATTTAAATTTTAGTTGTCCAAATCTTGCAACAAAATGTTTCTTGTTTTAGTGCCATCTCTATGTACTTTGCCCTCGAGGACAAAGATATGACTTTCATCACTAGCCCTGACCAACGTGAAAAAGACGAAAAAGGTTTCTTGATCAACTTGATTGACTCTCCTGGACACGTTGACTTCTCATCTGAAGTAACAGCTGCTCTCCGTGTAACTGATGGAGCTCTTGTAGTAGTAGATTGTGTCTCAGGTAAGAAAACTTAAGGATTTTGATAATCCTCAATTTATTTTGAAGATGAATGGTAGCAATTACCAAAAAGTGTTTTTTGTAATCTTTGCTTAAATTTTATTTTTTTAATTTTAGGTGTGTGTGTACAGACCGAGACTGTATTGCGTCAAGCCATTGCTGAACGTATCAAGCCTATTCTTTTCATGAACAAGATGGACCGTGCTCTCCTTGAATTACAGTTAGAGTCTGAAGAACTTTATCAAACATTCCAACGTATTGTTGAAAATGTGAATGTCATTATTGCCACCTACAACGATGATGGAGGACCAATGGGTGAAGTCCGTGTAAGTAAATAAATATATTTAAATATGAAATTGTCGAGTCTTTCGGTGTAGAACAAGTTTTTATATTAAATTTGTTTTGAAAAAGATTCGAGAAAGCAATGTCACCTTTTGCCCTGCTGTATTCTTTTAATGTATACAGCAGTTTCCAACAGTGAAACATTTTTTTTCCAACTTTAGATAAGTTTACATATTATTTCTATTAGATATATTTTTGACTCCAAGAATACTTGCTAAAATATTTGTCAATTTGCAAAACAAAGAAGTTAACAAAAACCCATGAAGTAATTTTAACTAATTTTTTAAAAAGACATCCTCATTTAAAAATATTACAAATAATGTCTAGGTGAATTTTCAATAAAAAAATCAAAAAGTAATTCACCAACCATTGTAATAGCTCCTGATATAGCAGTAATCACCTGAATATTCAGGGTGATATATTTCATGGGTTATCGTTCTGTTCCTGATAATAAAATATAGTTAAAATCGGTCTTATTTATTATAAACAAATTTTTAATTCACCCAAGCAAGCCAGTTAAAAACGGGAAATTCAATATTTTTGCATATAATAAATATAAAATATTTTCAGGTCGACCCAAGTAAAGGTTCAGTTGGTTTTGGATCTGGTCTCCACGGTTGGGCTTTTACCCTAAAACAGTTCTCTGAAATGTACTCTGAGAAATTCAAGATTGATGTTGGGAAACTTATGAACAGATTGTGGGGTGAAAACTTCTTCAACGGAAAGACCAAGAAATGGAGCAAACAAAAGGAAGCTGACAACAAGAGATCTTTCTGCATGTACATTTTGGACCCTATCTATAAGATTTTCGATTGTATCATGAACTACAAGTAAGTATGGGTTAGTAAAAGCCTGTTGATGCGATTTTCGGTTTTATTGCCTTCCAGCATAACTCGAGCCACTGTACAGTTTTGCAATGGCACATTGTGCTATTTCAATGCTATGATACTGTTGGCAGTGCAATGGAAGAAGAGCAATTTTCCTTTGTATTTAAACGCTGTCACAGGACCTCTATCTTTATGTCTTATGGTGACATGCTACAGTATTAAGTAAACATTTGTAAACTAGAAATTGATCAGTTATATATATTTTTTATAATTCTAAAGATCTGTTTTAACTTTGTCCTGTCCATGAGCAATAAAACTATTTTTTTGGTCCTATTAGTCCATAAACTGCTAATATTTAAAAAAATACATTTTTTTTAAAGGAAAGAAGAATATGAAGCTCTTCTTCCCAAATTGGGTATTGCCCTCAAACATGAAGACAAAGATAAAGATGGTAAACAACTATTGAAGGTAGTAATGCGTACGTGGTTGCCAGCCGGCGAAGCTTTACTTCAGATGATAGCTATTCACTTGCCTTCCCCAGTGACTGCCCAGAAATACAGAATGGAAATGTTGTATGAAGGACCGCATGATGATGAAGCCGCCCTGGGTAGGTTTATTAATAAACTATCTAATAATATGAAAGTTTAATATCTCTTTATCCAACAGAAGCTATAGAATTTGTACAGTACTCCCTGAATACGTCAATACTACTTCCTATTCTTTCTTTTACCTTAAATTTATTTTCAGGTATCAAGAACTGTGACCCCAACGCACCCCTTATGATGTACATCTCCAAAATGGTACCCACATCCGATAAAGGTCGTTTCTACGCTTTTGGTCGTGTCTTCTCTGGTAAGGTCGCCACTGGTATGAAAGCCCGTATCATGGGACCAAACTACACACCCGGCAAAAAGGAAGACTTGTATGAAAAGGCCATCCAGAGAACCATTCTTATGATGGGTCGTTACGTTGAAGCCATTGAAGATGTACCCTCCGGAAACATTTGCGGTTTGGTCGGTGTTGATCAGTTCTTGGTTAAGACCGGTACCATCACCACCTATAAAGACGCCCATAATTTGAAGGTCATGAAGTTCAGTGTATCGCCTGTAGTACGTGTAGCTGTAGAGCCTAAGAATCCTGCTGATTTGCCCAAGCTTGTAGAAGGTAGGTGGGTATTGGCTTAACAAGTTAACCGTCTCGATATAAAGAAAGTTTTGTCTAAAGGCCGCATACAAGCTTTAAATATTTATGGAAAATACATACAATTTAAAGTGCTAAGTTTTGTGCTTTCCTGATCAGACTTTTTTTTTTGGAACACTATTTCTGAACTTGAAGTACATAATGTCTTATGACTGGTAACAAGTCCTAATAAATATATTATCTGGAAATCTTATAATTATGTTCCGAAATGAATTTCGATTCTAAATATTATTATAGTCTGTCTCATGATAGCCAATAACAATATAAAATACGTCATAGAACAGCGAGTCCTTTCCCCTAAATCAGCACTAAATTTTGTCGTATAGACAGTTTTATTTTTTTGCAAAATCGTTGGGTCGCTGAAAGGGAGTTTATTTGATTTCAGCATCTTGTAATTGTAATGGACAGCCTAAGTCTGACGTCACGAGAGGCGTGGTTTCAAAAACCTTTCCAAACAAACTAATATTACATTGAAAATCCCATAAGAAATTTTTTAAAGCATCGGTACGCGTTTATAAGGGATAAATAAGCAATTTCCTGATATTATTTGTATATTAGATGTTATTATTGATTCATTTTTTGAAACAGATTAACGTAAATGTTCTTTGAAGATTTTTAATCACCATCTTAACAAGTTTGAGGTTATGTTATTATTGTTTACATTATCGTTAAGGGAGATTTAAATTGTTATTTTTCTGTTAAAAACAGCTTATTGCATTGTATTTATCAACATAGAGTGTACCCTCCCTATAGTTTGGAATATTTTTTTTATTATAGATTGAAAACATGCATGCAAAAAAGAAAGTCTGGATATCACCATAAATATATTGAAACAATTATTGGGTAACCCAATTATTTATGTTAAGACGGCCGTTTAATGAGCCTAAATCCATAGCAACCATCGATGGCGTTAACGGCGCATTATAATGAATATATTTTATATCGTCTTTATACCAAACACATATATAATTTTGAACAAGTTAGTTTGTGGTATCACTATTCCGCATAATGTAATCCCTCCAAGTTCATGTAGTAAGTCTAGCAATAGATGGCGCAACATAATTATTTTATTTTGAACGACGAAAGCTTGGATTTGTATTTTAATTTTTACAAGGACTATTTGCCTACGAGTGTATGTGAAAACGTTGGTGGTATGGTGGTCAAATAAATGTTATACAGTAAAGTCGAAATAAAAGAAATAAATAAATATAAATTTTTATTGGCTATGACTCTATCATGACTTCGAACTTATAAACATAATAGACTTTAAAAAATACGGTTAACAATTAATTAGACGGTAGTCGATGAAATCGAACGACAACAAATTTTTGTTGAAAGTGTTGAGTGGTATTTAATATTCTTGGAATAAAAAACATAATTTAGAAAAATACATTTTAAAAAAAGGGAGGGGGCAAGAAGGAATGAGTTTCAAGGAAAGGTGGTGTCATTTTCAGGGTTATTACTATTCACATTAGGTATTAACTTTCTAACAGGCACTGTTGTATTTCAAAGCCTAACATATTATTTAAACATTCTATAAATTAATTATTATTTTCTTATATTTGTACGGTAGACTGCTATGACTAGTGAATTTTAACAGTAATCGTGTTTTACTTTTTCTGTAGCCGATTAATGACCTAATAAAAAGTACTTGTGATAATAAAGGTATATTTTAGGTATATTCTACTTAGTGCCAGTACTAGTAATTTATTTTAATAATACAAATAAAATTTTACTCTTAAGTCAGCACTTTCTTAAAACTTTTAGAAAAATCATCGAGTTTACATTTTCAAATTATAGCAAATTAAAAAAAAAAGTTAATTACAGGAACGTAGGCTAGGGGTATTTTATTATTATTTTATTATATTTGCAATGCTGATATTTCTAAAATTTATAAGAATTGTTGAAATTATTTTATAAAAATCATTTTGTACTTAACAATGCGAACTAAAATGTTAACATTGGTATTGCAATGAAAAATACAATACACATACAAAAAGAAATACAAAAAAAACCTTTTTTTGTGTAATACCTAACACAAATAATACTTACAGAACATTTATTTCTTCTGCTTATACGAGCAGCTTTGGAAGCTTTTCTGCTCTTCTAGTACTTCTCGTCATAATTTAATATCAATAAAAAACACTAATCACGAAAATAATATTACGGTATACCTATTTCCACTATCTTATAATCTGCCACATAAAACACACCAATAATTGAAAACGATTTATAGATAGAAACCCTAAAATTTCCTTCGTCAATCATACACATGTGCGGATGCAACGTTACGTAGAAGTATTCCGTGAATACCCTCGTATACGATTGGCGACTTTTCACCGTAGCACGTGTTCTATGCCGGCGCAACGTTATGTTCCTTGATGTTTGAAACAGTGTTGCCGTTTTGCTGGGAACGTGATAACTAAATAATATCTTATTTTTGCCTCAATAAATCTGATTGGACAGGTGAAATGCTGTCTTCATTTAATTATTACATAGCTATTATCGATGAGTACTTCAACTGGTAAAAGGCCGATCGACACACCGATGCCATTTTAAGTATCACAAATCACTCCTCACTCACTGCCTACGACATAATGCGGTGGCAACAAAAACTTTAAAAAACTGTTAGGCTGTATGGTCAATAATTTTAATATTTTATCGGACTAAAACCAACTAATTTAAAACAAATTATAAGGTGAACAGTTTTCGAGTTAGGAATTACATGTATTCAGCAGTGGTGATAAAATAAATTTGATCATATAACTACTAATTCTGTACTAATTTGTATGTGGCCGGCGCCGGCGCGGCATGGCGTTCTATTTCTTGATGTTTGAAACAGTGTTGCCGCGGGAACATGAGAACAAAATAACCAAATTTTACATGAAGATTATTCGATCAGCGGTAAAATGCTAAATTTCCTTAGTTATTACCTATGGCTTATTACCAATAAGTACGTCATAATCCCTACTCGTAAAAGTTCGCACGTCATACCCGATGCCATTGTTTAGGTATAAAATGTACCTCGTCTCAAGAAATTATTAACAAATTGTGTCTTCTGTCAATACTTACAAAATATATTAAACGGGATTTGTTCGAAAATCAGAAAAAAATTTTTTGCTAAAATAACCAAAATTATTAGCAATAGATATTTTTAAGTCTGAAAAATATACTGTACTCATTATGTCAATTTAATGTGTGCACTGACAGGTAGATTTTTTTCTACTTCCCAATGACCATGGTTATGGTACAACCTAATTAAATAGAAAGCCCACAATGGAGAAATTGTAGTGTTAATAGATTTTAACACAAAAGAGACAATTTATTAATATATGAAGCATTATGTAATTTGTCATTCCTGGCTAAATAACTGACCGGACCGATATAACTGACCGGACCGATAATCCTGACAATTTCCAATAATTTCTGATATATCGGCAACCCTGTTAAAGACTTTGGTCAAAAATACATTAGGTTTATAAAATGGAGACAAATACCCCTACATTGAGGAATGTAGGGGAGTATGAATACCATTGTAACAAAAACTCCCTTCCTGATATTTTATTCTGCTAGCCGGTACCTATATTACAGGTATCTTTTATTCTGCTGCGGTATGTTACAGGTATCTTTTATGAAAACTAGTGTTGCACCCTGGAAGAGAATGTCCAAACTTTAGACGTGCTTGGGTTACGACACAATTACGTCTCTAACGAAGTTATCATTGACAGTTCATGTAAACAGCTGATCAATATTTATTTTATTATTATTTATCGGAGTTTTAGCCGTTATTAATAAATGTATTTATTTAATTTGTTGATATTTAGATTGTCTGACATTTTAGTTAGGCATTAAGCAAGTTTCGGGAATATCTGTGACAAAAAGTTGCAAATTATTCATATTTCTAATTGTTATTATTATTCTTATTACATTATGTATTTTAACGCTATTTTCTCATTGCCTTCTCCAATCCTTTAACTGTACAAATAATGTTTCAGATTAGAAAAGAATTAAGTATATTTTGCTAAAACTCTGATAAAAGTAGTGTCTGCTTGGCGATCTTTGATTAAACGGCCGTCTTAATGCCTGCTTTACAAATTAGTTTCTTCTTTTTTAAACAAGATAGGGAACCCTCCCAATATTTTGATTTGTGGGTGCCGTTTTGTGAACCAAGACAGCTACGTCCGGCAGCATGAAAAAAAAATTAAAAGAGTCTGACCTATTAGCTCATGTAAACACTATAACGCTATATAGTTTTGTTCTCCAGGACGAAAATGTTCATACCTGTAAAGAAATAAAACACTACTTGGCAATAAAGTATAACGTTTAAATATTAACCACTGAAAATTTAAAAAATAAATACAATATTTATGCATATTATTCTATTTCTTTAATTAGTGGATACTGAAAGTTAGTAAGTGCTACACATAACTGAAATTTGGAACATATAATGTTGTGGTATTTGTTGCAAAATAATGCATTTTGGTCGGTTTTGCTCTCTCGACATGGATTCTTGCCTTCATAATTGTCTGGATTTCATAAACCCGAGCTTGTGTAAATTGATGAGTGCTCAAAAATGATGGTATATTTAAATGGACTCATTCAGGTAGCAACTTTTCTATTAAAAAACCCCTCGTCAGCTAGTATAAGTTTTCGTGCTGCCTAGCTAGCTGTCTTCGTCACAAACCGTAAAGGTTTCCTATCTTTTCTAAAAAAAAAGGAACTATTTTAAATAGCAAACACTAACATAATAATTGATTTACCCAATCATTGTGTTCATATATGTAGTAGAAGGTACCTTATAAGTGATTTCCAGGCATTCTTTTCTTCCTTTGCAAATGTAGGTACTTCTCATTATAAAACACAACCATTTTTGCAGATTTCGAATCTATAATAAAAAATATTTCAAGCTATATGGTGGCGGCGTACCTTATGTTGATAAATACAGTACAATAAGCTTTTTTTTTTTACAGAAAAATAACAATTTAAATCTCTCTAAACAGTAAAGTAAACAACAATAACATAACCTCAAACTTGTTCAGATGGTGATTAAAAATCTACCTAAAACACTTACCTCAATGTGTGGTTGAAAATAGATCAATAATAACATCTAAAATATAAATAATATCAAGAAGTTGCTTATTTATCACTAATAAACGTACACCGATGCTATAAAAAATCTCTTATGGGAAATTCAATGCAATCTTTTTTTGTTTGGAAAGGTTTTCAAAAATTTGACGTTTCTGACGTCATCACTTAGGCTGTCCATTCTGTTTTGATGAATTTGCGAATTTGAATATCGGGATAAAGATATACAGTGATACCTCGAGATAGGAGTTTAATTTGTTCTGTAACCTTGCTCCTATGTCAAATCAGCCGATACCTAGTTCTCACTGCTTCATGCAGCTGTTAACCTACACTAAAGTTTTCTCATATGTTTTTTTCAATTTACTTTTTTAATGATGATTTGTATTACCGCCCCAGTCTGATAACTGTGATTGATTGGTAGTAGCTGAAATTATTTAATAAAAAAAATTATTTATACTAAAACTATTGTATTTTTACCCAGCTTTAAAGGAATTCGAACAAACCCTAATTTTTGATTTTAGGTTTGAAACGTTTGGCCAAATCCGATCCTATGGTACAATGTATCATTGAAGAATCTGGAGAACATATTGTTGCTGGGGCTGGTGAACTCCACTTGGAAATCTGCCTTAAGGACTTGGAAGACGACCATGCTTGCATTCCCATTAAGAAATCTGATCCCGTTGTATCCTACCGTGAAACTGTTGGTGAAGAATCTAATCAGATGTGTTTGTCAAAATCGCCAAACAAACATAACAGGTAAGAGAAGATATTTTTGATATACATGTGAATTATTATTTTAAATATTGTTTAATAAAGTGGGATAGTAATTTGAGGGTACTGTGAAGAAAGGGGACTGGGGGAGTAACCCCCAGAATCGGCAATATGCCTCGAAATAGAAGTAAAACTTGAGATCAGGGAGACCAAAACAAATAATGCCAGAATTCCAATATTATCTTTAAAAATTTGAGTGAAGTTTTCTGAAATCATACCTTTTAGAGCATTGGTTTGGTTGTTTATGCTTAATATCATAATTAGGTGAAGGACTACATCACTACAAAATAGGTCCTTTTCAACTTCCTTCTTGTTTTTGAAGAAAGTATGAAATTTTTTAGTACTCCACAATAATAAACTAAACTTTTCCACTGTAGAAGTAGTTGTACTGCCCTAGGGTTTCGGAGCCTTGGCCTTAGTTATAATATCTAAATTTAACAAAATATAACTTTTAGGTTATTCATGAAAGCTCAACCTATGCCCGACGGTCTCGCCGAAGACATCGACGACGGCAAAGTCAATCCCCGTGACGAATTCAAAGCTCGTGCCCGTTACCTTGGCGAGAAATATGACTATGACGTCACTGAAGCCCGTAAAATCTGGTGCTTCGGTCCTGATGGTACTGGACCCAACATCTTGGTAGATTGTACCAAGGGAGTACAGTACTTGAACGAAATCAAAGACTCAGTTGTAGCAGGTGGGTTAATTTTTGTTTTTGATTCTATAGAAAAACGGCGATTTTGGTTACTATTTTTTAGTCGAAAAAGCACTAGATCCATGAGGATTAGAAATAGGTACTTTTAAATTCTTCTGGAGAAGGAGCATAATTAGAGATGTAAAGGTAATATTACCGAGGTAATGTTACCGTAATATTACGTAATATTACCGCAAGATCGGTAACATTGGAAATATTGTTTTTTTTTTTTTTCCATAAGCCAAATCCAGTTGAACAAAACGGGGCGATACATCTCTTTAAAATTGCCGGTGAAAACAAGATGGGGTTCCTTTGTTTCTTGTATAAAAAGCTTTTTGGAGACTAAACATTCATTAAAAAGTTTAGCAGTTGATGATAGCCCAGATATTTCTGATGTTCTTTCATCAAATACAGTAAGACTTCTTCTTCAAAACGAATTTTGGTTGCAAATAGAAGCAACTTATGACTTGTTCCAGCCAATGTCTAAGTGGATAACGATTTTTGAAGCTAACGGGCCAACAATCTCAAAAGAGTTTATCTGCTTTTTTGAAATAAGGTCTATATTACGTGACAAAGTATCAAATTTATCTATTACTATGTTTGAAAACCAGAAAATGTGTTCAATTCTTGAAAAACGAGAAAATATATGTTTAAAACCCGTTCATCTTGCTGCTTACCTATTAGAACCAAGTCAACGCGGCGAGAAGTTAACTGAAGCTGAAATTTTAATTGCAACGGAGTTCATCTATGAAACTGCAAGGCGTCATCCAAAGTATTCTTCACAAGTAGATCTTATTATGGAAGCACACGCACAGTACAAAATTAGAGGTAATATTTTTGCTAAGGAATTCGTCATTTCCAGCGAAAAATCTATGTCTGGATCTGTTTGGTGGGCAGGAATTTGCTCCAGTTCTAAAATAAGTAGGTTCGCTGTAGACATTTTAAATTTACCATCGTCAACAGCCGCAACCGAAAGAACCTTTAGTAGGTACTTATGGATTTATTCATCGGCAAAAAAGAAACAGACTAACTGTGGAGAGGGCCGGAAAACTAACTTATATTGCCCATAATTATAATTTACTAAATGAAGAAGATCATTCGAGAATAGTAGAAGATACTGAGGAAGAAATAGGAAAAGAAGATATCGGTTTCGAAGTTATAGACTTGACTCAATTAACGAAAGAGAAAGAAGAATCAGATGACGAGGTTGGGGATGATGATGAGGATGATTTACCATTATCCACTCTATTACGTAGTCCATTCTGACTCTGACTAGTTTAAAAAACGTTCTTATTGTTTTTCGTAATGTTTTTACAGTTTTGAAATAGAAAAAACTAGTATTACTTAAAAAGCTGTTTTTTTTATAAATTACCAATGTTACCGTAATATTACGTAATATTACCGATTTTTAAATAACCGGTAATTTTACATCTCTAAGCATAATGCATCAATCTGTTTTATTACGAACAACCTGTAAAATAAGACAATTTTTTACATAAAATAGTCAAATTTAGCTTAATAATTTGTTTAGCATTGATTTAATTAGATATATTTGTTTTTTTTAGGTTTCCAATGGGCCACCAAAGAAGGTGTCCTCTCTGAAGAAAACTTGCGTGGTGTCAGATTCAACATTTACGACGTTACACTTCACGCCGACGCTATCCATCGTGGAGGTGGTCAAATCATCCCCACTACCCGTCGTTGCTTGTATGCTTGTCTTTTAACCGCCTCACCAAGACTTATGGAGCCGGTATATCAATGTGAAATTCAGGTAGGGTTTGTGCGGATTTGTTGTGATGTGGCTACTGTTTGTCCAATATAAGGGTGCGACTCTATAACCCATTTTACAGCACTATCAGTTTATAATGCCCTTAGAATGAATGCATTCAATACGTTAATCGTCGCATTTCTGGAAGGTGTAAATTAAGAGTGTTGTAAATGTCTACTAGTACTGGCAAAAATCGAAACCGGTTTCGGATAAAACCGGTTAGCCAAATAGTTATTTCAATATCGTTATCCAAATATTCAGTGATCCGAATAATTCAAAATCATTACACAATATGCTATGTTTCTCTATTATGTAAATCATTATAAAATTTCATTTACTGGAAGAAAAATACCTTTAACACTAAGTTGGAAACTACTCATTTTGAGCCTCAAAACTGTTGTACAATTAGCACATTTTGACACTTCACAATAATATTTTGTAACACTCAATCAAACCCATGATACGAAAGCGCACTCGTTGTTTCTTTCACTTTGACACCTCTGTTGTCAGGTTAGAACCGAAATGTTACTTTTTTTTTTAAATTAGTGGAGAAGGTATAGGCATATAAAACTTATATATTATATTTATTTTCTAGTGCCCTGAAGTAGCTGTTGGTGGTATCTATGGAGTGTTGAATAGGAGACGTGGACACGTATTTGAAGAAATGCAGGTGACTGGTACACCTATGTTCGTCGTCAAGGCTTACTTGCCTGTAAATGAATCATTTGGTTTTGTTGCTGACCTTAGGTATGTAACTTCGTTCTTAAGCAGCTTTAAATTTTAAATGTATGTCTTGTTTAGGGAATGGTTTCTATGAGCAAAACAAAAACTTACATTGACCATCTTTTTGTGTTCTAGGTCTAACACAGGAGGGCAGGCCTTCCCACAATCCGTGTTCGATCACTGGCAGGTCCTTCCTGGCGACCCAACGGAAGCTGGTACAAGACCGTTCGCTGTCGTACAGGTAAACATTTTCCCTTTACCACGTCGTCATTTACAAAATATTTGCTTAGTTTATTTTTACTGGAGAACTAAAACAGACACAGGGAATGCGCTTAAACATTCATTGGACTAATAATTTTTGATCCTCAAATTTGCTAATTTTTTTTAATCAGACTTGAAACAAACGTGGACCCGGTATTTCTATCTGCTTTGTACACGTCAATGTCACGCCTGTTATTATTAAAATAAAAATAACAAAATTCTATAGCTAGAATCTCCGTTTCTTTTTAATCTTCAGTCCGTTTCTGTTTTCGTTCTAACAGCTGATTGGTTTGATATATCTTGGTTAGGAAAAACAAAGAATCTTCGGATGTGACTCAAAAGTCTATATTTTTATCCGGTTTACGGCAGACTTTGCAGTCTTACCATATTGAGTTAAGAATTACTATTTTTTTCCACAAACAATACTTAAGTTTAGCGCACAAACACTGAAAAACCACAAAGAATTTTATTCAACAAAACCGATATGGCAGTTGTTAATCCGGTACTGTCAAACATGAAAGCAGGTATGAAAGTCGGCCGTTTTCAAGGACTGTGAACCAATGACGTGTTTTTCTTGAATTTAAGCTTTTTTTTATGTTTTCTCCATCCTTAGACAGTGCTTAATAGTTTTTAATCTATACAGCATTCGCAAGTGATGGTAAATTAGTAGTCTTTTAGTTTCGGTTTTAAAGTGCATCGACTTTTTAGCCAGAATAGGGGGACTTACAATCTGTTAAGAGTTAGATATCACGATACCACCACAGCCACGAGACAAGTGACAAGCACGTTGTTGTTGTTTTCTAAATATTCAGTTCCGAGAGATTATTAAAGATATATTAGTGAAAACCTGTGGAAAAAGGTTTACATGGTCATCAGGAACACTAAGGTCAGTTCAATCTTAAAATACATAACCAGTGTAAGTTGTAATTATTGAAAACCAATTACTTACATACGTTCGTAGTCCAAATTCAGGGAATGGCAAAGTAGTGACACCTATACCAAAACAGTGTAAACAAGAAAATTTATAATGTCCACAAATGAAGAAATCACTACTGTACTTAAAACTCTGACTGAACAAAATAGCACTATTTTAAAGCAAAACACAGACATACAGCAACAAATCCGTAACATTGAGAACAAAGTTGACTCCATAAATACTAGCTTGCAAAAGCAACTTAGCGATGTCAAATCGGAACTATCGGAGGTTAAACTAGAGAACGCGCAGTTGATACTGAAATTGGAGTCGATCGAGAAAAGGATTAAACGAAACAACTTCTTTATCTATGGTATTGATGAACGAGAGGAAAAAACGCTAGATACCGTTGTTAATTTAATGAACGAAATACTTGGCATACCATTATCGGCAGACGATATCAACTGTACTTACCGGGTTGGAGCAAAAATTGAAAATAAAACTAGACCGATTATTGTTGAGCTAATTTCTAATATAAAAAAAAGTCTTGTTTTTAAAAGCGTTGGCAAACTAAAAGACACTGGTATAGTATTAAGAGACGACCTAACACGGTGCGAACAGGAAGAAAGACGGGTATTGTTAAAATATTTAAAGGCTGCCAAGGCTCAAAATATCTCGGCCAAAATCAAGAATAATAAATTGGAGATCGGCGGTCAGTTATACAGTTGTAAACAATTGCAAGATAATCAGGACTGTGTCATATTATCATCTATTCCGCGGCGCTTGGTTGTCAGCGAACCAGCAACTGCAGTTGGCATCGCTGTGGCTGAGGGGGAGGAAGGGGTGGTATCAAATGGACCCATCGATCCGATTATAGTCAATATTTCAACATCATCTTCTAACAAGCAGTTACGCAATACTACACCGATAGACAATAAGTACCCAAAATTAAATCAAAGAAAAGTCTCAGAAAGTGGAGCTGTGCGCACATCCGAAAGAAATAAGAACAAATAGACATTCTGTAATATTAATCGTATTTATAAAAATTGTACTATACATTTATGTCAGTGACTTAACCATTTGCTTTACTTTATTCACTCGTTGTCACTTTTTATCTGTAAATAAAAATGATTGTTGTCGCACATATGAACGTTAGGTCCCTTCTGGCCAATTTGAACAGCGTCAAGACTCATATTGAATCAATGCAATATGATATTGTAGGTTTAACGGAGACTTGGCTGCATCCTGATATTGCCGCAGGTATTTTAAAGATTAATGGATACAATTTTTTCAGAAGTGATCGCCAAGGGCGTAGAGGAGGTGGCGTGGGTTATTATGTAAAAAATCATATTTCTTGCACTGTATTGCTAAATGAACAATTCGATTATTTAGAACAAATTTGGATCAAAATTAAATTTAAAAAGGTAGATTATGTCATTGGCAATATGTATCGACCCCCCAATTCAAATCATGAACTGTTTTTAAATAAATTAGAAGACACACTCATTGACATGTTTTCACAGTTTGAAAGGATGGTCTGTATGGGCGACACTAATATAAATCTCTTAGAATTGGAAACTACGGAAGCTGCTGATCTTCTCTCGATTATGAATACTTTTGGTCTCGAGCAAAAAATAACTGAACCAACCCGCGTCTCACATAAAAGCATAAGTCTCATTGATCATATCTTTACTAATGTAGATTCTAGAACCTCCGGCGCTCGAGATGCAAATATCTCAGATCATTTTGTCGTTTTTTGTGAGCTGCTGATACAGCAAAAAAAGCCGATTACTGTCACTTCATACTTTTGCAGGGATCTTCAAAGTATAAACCTTCCGAACTTTGACAGAGACCTTCAGTCAATAACATGGGATACTTTATTCACAATAACAGATATCGACAAAAAGGTAGAATTTTTAAATAACAATCTGTCAAAACTCTTTGATAGACACGCACCTCTCAGGGAACATCGTAGAAGATCGAATCGTGCAAACGCACCGTGGATTACTGACAACATAAGATATATGCAAACATTGCGTGACAAGGCTTTACGTGATTTTCGGCGAACGAAACTTCAAGCCAAGTTTAACTACTATAAAGAGCTGCGCAATTTGGCTTCGTCGGCTGCTCGGCGCGAAAAAGCGGTTTATCTATCACAAAAATTACGTAATAAGAATTCGAAGGAATGTTGGAGAGAACTTAAAAAACTAGATATTACCACCTTAAAAAATAGGGAGATACCCGATACTCTAAGCAATGTCGATGATTTAAACAATTACTTTATTGACTCTACGTCAAGCTCGGCTCAGCCTAACAATGAAATACTAGAGTTCTATAATACGAGTATCAAAGAGAATGTAACTGAGTGTTTGGGGTTTGACTTGACAAATGAATTTGAGGTCCTTAATATTATATATAAAATTAAAAGTACGGCTTACGGTTCTGATAAAATAAATATTACCCTTCTTTGTCTATGTTGTCCTTACATCGGTAAATACATTGCTCATATAATTAATGAATGCATCTCGGCTTCATACTTTCCTGAAGCATGGAAGCATGCCTATGTGATACCGCTTCCTAAAATCAGTAAACCAACTGAATATCGGCATCTCAGGTGCATAAGCATTCTCCCCACCCTTTCAAAAGTTTATGAAAAGATTTTAGAAAGACAAATTAGAGCCCATACAGACAGATTTGAAATACTCCCATCGCATCAATCCGGTTTTAGGTCCGGTTACTCCTGCACCACTGCACTTGCATCAATTACTGAAGATATGTTTCAATCTTTAGATATTGGCAACGTTTCGGTTCTTGTTCTGTTGGATTACAGTAAGGCTTTCGATTTGTTGAACCATGAGATTCTTATTTCGATGTTACACTTTCTTGGATTTAACGAAGGCGCCCAAAAACTTCTCAGGTCATACTTATCGGATAGGCATCAGCAAGTCAAGCTAGGTAATAAAGTTTCCAACAGTCGCGTGCTAAAACAAGGTGTGCCTCAGGGCAGCATTCTTGGACCTCTACTATACACAATATATACTTCAAATTTTTACCACTGTCTTAAACACTGTAAGCATCACTTATATGCTGACGATACCCAGCTTTATTTCTCATTTCTGCTTTGGGATATCAATACTGCAGTTGATAATATTAACACTGATCTACAAGCTCTTCTTAAAATTTCGGAAGATCATGGCCTTAAGCTTAATGCTAGTAAAACGTGTGCCGTTATATTTGGTAATGAATACCAAAGAAACATTGCTCGGCAAACAATGATATTGCGGTTGGGTCCTGACGTCATTCCCTTCGTGTCCAGCTGTAGGAGCCTGGGATTATTTATTGATTTTAAACTTAGATTTAGCGAACATGTGACATCTTGTCTACAACGAGCTTATACTTCCTTAAAACTCATTTATCACCAACGGCACTATTTGACAACAGGAATAAAAAAATTACTTTGTGACTCTCTCGTGCTCTCACACTTTAATCATTCTGATAGTGTCTATGGACCGTGTCTTGACAGTCTGGACACGAGACGAATACAAAAGGTTCAAAATAGTTGCTTGAGGCTAATTTATGGTATAAGGCGACCTAATCGAGTTTCCCATAAGCTGAGGGATGCTCAGTGGCTATCAATGAGCAATCGCAGAAGATTACACATGTCTTGTCTTTTTTATAAAATTCTTAAATTTAAAACCCCGAAATATCTGTTCACCAGGATATCCTACAGAACGGATGTTCATCATTTAAATTTGAGAACTGGACATTTTTTGACAATACCTCGCCATAAAAAAGAAATCTATAAACGGTCTTTTCTTTATAATATATCTACCTGCGGCGATGTCATGGTTGATCCAAGTTTCCACTTATCTTGCAACATGTTTAGAAAGGGTTTAAAGGACAAAATTTTTAGGACTCAATGAACTTGAAAGTGTTACCTATATTATATTGTGTGTGATGTCTATGTGAGACTTACCTAATATTACTTGTCATCTAACAGGTAATAGTGGTCTCCGTTTATTATCATATTTCTTATCATATTTGTATTATTTTTTTTTCTCTCTCTATATATTTTTTTCTTTTATTATGATTTAATTCAATTAATTACAATTTTCTAAGAATATAAATATTATATACTTTTCGGGCCTATGGGGAAGAATCGATATTTATTATCTATCATAGGACCCTATTTACCAATTATTAAAGTATTTATTATTATTATGTAATTCATATTATTTATGTATATGGTGAATAAAAACATTTATTATTATTATTATTATTATTATTATTATTATTTGTTTCCGATTCCTTCGCTATTTAATTTCTGCGATTATTTTATTAGGTAGGCATTCGCTTTAAATTCGGGCCAAAGTACAAATACGTGTTTTCAAAATGACCTGGCAAGAAAAAAAAGTAATATTCGAGAATGACTTTATTTTCTTTACGATTTCCAAAAACAGCGTTTATGTTTTTCTTTATATTTATACGACATATCTCTTTTCAGGAAACACGTAAACGAAAAGGACTTAAAGAAGGTCTCCCAGATCTTGCACAATATCTGGACAAATTGTAATCACGGGGTCTTTAGGTTGTTTTGTACAGATTATATCAATTATTTAAGATTTATAATTAAACTTTTCACTACAATAAATTATATAATTCATTAAATTGGCAGGGTTTTAAATTTTTAAATATCTATATTCAAAGCTACATGTTTTCTTTATATTCTTTATTTTAAACAACTTATTTTTGTATATTTTTGTCTGATTTTTCAGTTTAAAAAGATGTAACAATTCCATAAAAACGTGCAAAGTAAATTCTACCCCAGAATTTGTTTTTTTTTATTAATTTATTTACCATTTTTAAATGTTGTTATCCAAGCAAATTGATTGGGTAGCTTTTGTTACGTACTGACTAAGTTATATAAGCAATTTTATTTGTTTACTCAATTTTTATGTAATAAACATTAATTTTTATTTTTCTTACGATTTTTATTCAAAAGTGTTAGGGATTCGTTAATAAACTACACAAAGTTGCTTTTTAAAACTACCAATAGTACTAAGCTTCTCGCCATTCAGGACGCCCAATGTGGATGGATCATTTCATTTTGACAGGTAAGTTTTTATTTACTACTTAATTTCTTATAATCAAGGAGTTTAAGCAAATAGAAGTCACTTGACTTGACGCTAATTTTTCACTTTATCATTTTTAAACCATTAGGGTTAAGAAACCGTTTTTTTAATGTAACAATGGTTGGCAGAAGTTGACAAAATTGAGAGATATCAATTAGAAATCAAATAAACGTTTTATTTATTGTTTTTTAATAAAAGTTCTTTAAAAGGATGAAATTATTTTACACTATAATTCTGTGATAGTTGTAAAAAGCTCAACAGGTCTGAAGTTATACTAAAATTGATTTTAAAGTTGCTCGTTTGTGGCGTTTTTTAATAAGTGTTTTTCTTTTTTCTAGTTTTGTAACTACATGTAACATGGTACATCAGACATGATTTTTTGGTAAGTTTATTTTTATTCAATGTTTAAAAAATATAGGTTTGTATGCATTATTCGCGTGCTCTATTCTATTTTTCTAAATTATTCGATTATGTTTTCCGAGTATTTCATCAAATTTGTGCTCGCGAACTTTAATAAATTTGATGGATAATAACAACAAAAATATACAGGGTATTCTATTGAAAGAAAAAACTTTACACCACAGTTCTTTTGTTTTTAGATAATCCTTTTACCTTTTATATGGCAATTTTAGACTCTACGGGAAAACATAAACAAGATGGATATTTTGGATTTTAATAAACAGACAGAGAAACTTAAAAATTTACTTCCTGTTCAGTCCTGGTTGAATGACCCTGTAAATACTAAAATACTTTTTTATTTTTACAAATTAGTGGAAAAATACGCGTAACATTCTACACCTCTAATTGCCAAAAAAGTCTAGTTTATTTGAAATATTTGCATGTATGTTATTTTTTTTGATACTTGAGTGACTACGCTTTTTAATCAGCTCCTCGTAGTTTATGTGATGATAATTTGAATAGAAGATATTTTAAAATAAAAATATCACTGTTTGTTGCCAAAAGGATTCTGACGACCCGTTAAATTTTCAAAATTATTTTATTGTTATGGAAACCGTCTATTCTAAATTATAATATTTTTTCTTTTTCAGGTCCAATATAATCAATTAATTGGAAGAGGTTTTCTCCAAATAATGTAAGTTTTATGCATTTAGGTGTATAACTTTAATTCGTTTATTGTGATGATAATTTCATTAGAAGATATTTTAAAATAGAAATGTCACTGTTTGTTGCCAAAAGGATTCTGACCCATTTAATTTTCTAGTGTAAAAGAGTATATTAAAACCCGTCGTTCTAATGATGTTTTTTTTTTCAGGTCGTAATTAGTTCTGTCTAAACCTAGGATTGGGAAGATGCATCTCAAACAAAGTAAGTTTTAGTAGATATTTCGACTCGGGTAATTAAAAACCGGAAATTATGCTTAATGAATATATTATCCTTGGTCGTTTGTAACTTTAAGTTTTAATGATAATTATTTTCTATTGATTATATTAAACAAAATATGAGAAAAATTTAGTGGCAAACAATTAATTATTGAAATGACTCCAGTGTAACATTTTCTACAGACTGGTGCAAAAAGTTGTTCAATAAAAAACTAGAGATCAAGTAACATACGAAGAGGAAATGCAGCAATTTCATCATACCTATAAGCTAGATATTTATGAACCCATGTCTTATTTTGGAATAATAAAAATTATTATTTCTGGACGTGTCTTAAATAATACTTTTTGTAATATGTTATTTTCTCAAGGTATGTTTAGTCACATACTTTGGTTCATCTGTCTGATTTTATTGACACCCCACACTTATAAGCCGGCCTTTTTCACGTCTTAGAGTGAAAAACGGTGTGCTCGTAGTGGGAACAGCGATGTCTTCTCTTGTGTATGGTAGCTTGGTTATTTATTCTTAGACTACCAAAGGAAGTTAAGAGACAACCGTTATAGGTTCTTACTGTTTTTAATTTATGGCAGACGATCATGGATTTTTTACAGACTAAGAATATCATCTCCTGTTGGGGGTTTCTATAATTCCTCATTTTGTATAATTTATTGCTAAGTCATCAGTCGATTAAAAAATTATATTACCGATGTTGATTTTTGTAGTAAATTTTCAATTATTTTTTATACAAATTTAATTCTAAGCGCACACAGACATAAATTGTTATTGTTTTAATTTGTGTTTTTATTGTTTTAGGTCAAACAACATAATGTAGGAGCAAAAAGTACCTGAAGGTAAGGGTTTAAAAATATTTTCAAATTTTATTATAACTTCAATTCTCTAATGATGAAATAATCTTACACTGGATTTTCAATGACAGTTGTAAAAGCTCAACAGGCCTGACAGTTATTCAAAAAAATATAACCTACAAGTTCACTTCAAAAACCTGTTTGTAATATATTTTTCTTTATTCCAGAATTTTAACCATGGAACTTGATTTTGTGGATTGAGAAACTATTACCGATTCATTTCTGGAAAATAAATGGTAAGTTTTGATCGGGTTTGTTCGAATGGTTATTTTTATTTTTTAAAATTCTTAAATGATGTTTTTATTACCGCCCCAGTCTGATACTGATGACTGATTGGTACATATCTGATTATGTTGGTTGTACAAAATTTCATAGTTTTATTGTGTTTAAGCTAGTCCGTCCCTAACAAACTAAATAAACCAAATGGGTTTATTTTAAGGAGACTTATCTAGTAGTAATTCTATTTAAAAAAATATTGAATTACACTGAGTACTTTAAAAATAGACGATTCCCAGGACGTCCGTTATGCCATAGGGCAGGGGTCGGCAACCTGCGGCTCTTTCGATGTCAAGTTGTGTCTCTTTCGATATCAAATTGCGGCCGTTAGTGGCTCTTTAAAAACTGAGAAATTGTGTAAATTATAACTTTTGGCGCTTCCGTCTAAAAAGGTTGCCTACTCCTGCCCTAGGGGGCAGTAGGAAAAAATACGGGAACGAGGATATTTTAATATGTTCTGTCTGAATCCAGGAGATTACTAACATATTTTGCGACACATTGTATATTTTCATTTTTGATTCTCTTTAGTGCAACTTTCTATATTATAAAAACTTTCCTGTTTATTATTAAAACGTATTTTCTTAAATACATATTCTTTTTTTAGGTTTTAAATGAGAGCTGGGTAAAAGACCTTGGGATGGATGGAGCATAAAATAAATGTAAGTGGACCTTTATATTTAATTTTCTATCAACATTTTCCTAAATATTTATTATCAAACAGCGTATCAAGTTGATGGACTGTATCATATTTTAACCGTGCATTTAAAGCACTCTACAAGGTCATTGTTAATTTTATGTCTTAAGAGGTATTTTTTTTTTCATAAATGATGTTCCTTATTACCGCCCCAGTCTGAAATCTGTGACTGATCGGTACATTCTGATCCTATCCTTACAGTTTGGTTGCACATAATTTAATAATTATTAAATATTTTTTCTAATAGTTTTGACCTTTTGTTGTTTAACAACACAATTACATTATTACATCATTGATAACTCGGGTTTAACAAAAAATAGTTCAGTGCAATTCTACTTTAAAATGTAACATTTCTTTTTTATTTTTTTTTGATTATTTTTCCAACAACTTTATTTTGTTTATTTCAGGGTCGAATTCTGACGAAATGCGAGAAAACAACTTGTCAATTAAAATACATGTAAGTTTTTAATGTCAACATTTTAGACTAAAGATATTGTATACATTTCATTCAAGCGTGGCACGGTAAAGCTGGAAGAAACTCGAATTTGTAATTAAATAATTTAGCTTTTTCAAAACTAAAAAGTTTTAGGAGATTGATTCAATTTATGTTTTTTAACTTCAACAATTTATATTTTTTACGCAACTTTTATAACATGCGATAATAAAAACAAAGCGTATTGTCTATAACAGAGGGTTCCCAGAGTTCGCACGGGGCTCTTTTCCGAAAACTAAACCGATATATTTCGACTAGAACGTCGTGACAAAGTGCGTCGCGAACTGAGAAAGTTTGGGAACCTTTTATTCCCCTTTACAGATTTTAAAAACCACTTATTAAAATGTTTTCTGACAAACGCGTGTTTTCTTCCAACTGTTTCGGTCTCGATAACCTTCGAACAATATTTATATAGATTCCCAGCCAACTATTTAAGTTGAGTACAGGGCTAAAATATGAGTAACAATAATAATAAATAAAAACAAAATAAATCAAAAAAGACAAAAATATTTCATAAACCATTGGTCTATGTACTCATTTTTATACTATGAAGGATTTATGTGAGGTACAATTGCAAAGAAATTACGTTAATCAATCTTAAAAAAATATTTTTTTAAAATGAAATTTAGACAATGGTATTTTTTATTGTTAAATTATTATAAACTATCTATTATTGAACAATGATCGTTTTCCAAAATTACTTTTTATCTTTATCCATTGAAAAATTTTAATTCACAAATTTAATGTCGTCTGTGTATTTGTTTTTTCATAAATGATGTTGGTATTACCGCCCCAGTCTGATAACGGTGACTGATTGGTACATATCTGATATGTTTTTTTTACTAATATACAATAATATTGGTACTGTTATTAAAAGAGTGTTTATTAATTTTTTTTAATTATTTTTAGATTCTTCAAGGATTTTCGAATTTGGAATATTCGTGAGAATATAGGTGAGATTTAAGTTTTATTCTATTGATATTCAAAATTGATAAGTCAATTTTTACTTAATTTTATATATCAGTAATTTATGATTTGTAGACAATTTTTCTACATTTTTGCATTAAATGTTGGTGACTGGACATTTTTGTTTTGGATTATTATATTTGCTATGCTTTTTATTTAAATAATACGACTCTTACATCTCTATAATAACGGCGACGTATATCATATAACCTAACTGGACGGGTTACCATATCTTCAATCGTGAAGTGAAGTACAAAGCCCGAGTTTAAAGAAATAGGTACCATGTGTAATAGATATATCAAAAAGATCAAAGGCGGACTTTGCTTGACGACAAAGAATCACTTTTAAGTATGCTCTAATCTCAAACGGGATTCATAAAGTTAAAGTTTTGGAAAAGAGAATAACCAAATTTTTAAAAAATATGAAATAATAGTATTATTCAATAATTTAAAATCCAATGATTTGCTTAATCCCTAATACATACATCAGTCAACCTAAATATCAAAAAATTATCATTAAACTAGATTAAAAAACTACTAATCAGCTGATTGGTTTCTTTTCAACCTGCCATGCAGCAGTAAAATTTGTCGCGTCCTATGGCTCTACTTGCTAATATTTCGGACGCCCATTTTAAATGATGATCATTCATAGACCTGTTCTGAGCTTACTTTGATGTTACAAAGAACGACCATCTGAAGTTAAGTTAACTTTATATGATAATAATAATAATATGTTTGTTCCTACATACATTCTAAATACGTTTGTTTGTTTCAGAACTGAATGGGATGGTTGGTACTTTGTCTCGAGAAACTGCGTCGACTGTAGCTACTGAGTCATTTCATATGGTATGTGAATATTTGTGTTGTAACTACATAATATACTCGTATAAATCATCTAAATATTTGTAAAATAATTAAAAAGTTTCCTCATTTGTGTAGAACTTCCTCAGACACGTTTTATATAACGCGAATAACGATTAAATGATGATAATTCATAGACCTGTTCTGAGCTTATTTTGATGTTACAAAGAACGACCATCTGAAGTTAAATTTAAGATGAAAATAAGAAATTTGTTCCTAACGATACACTTTCAACATATTTATTTTTTTATTTCAGAGCTAAATGTACGATTTATATTATGAAGTGTGTTTTACCTGAAGAAATTTCCCAACTGTAGCTATGGGTTATTCCATACGGTATGTGAATATATTAATAGTTTTATATTTTAACATAAATAAATTTTTGAAGTTTTAAAAAATCATTTACAAAAATACTAAAAATAAATTTACATCATTTGAGTCATAAACATCTGGATTCTAGAACACAATTAACTGCCAAATATTAATAGTGTAAGAAAATTTCTTAACAACGCTAGACTTTTTACCTAAGTGTTTCTTATTGACTAATTTATTTAGTATGATTATAAAAACGGATCCAATTACAGAATTTCTATGTTCGACGAACCTATTTGTATGATTAACGCTGTCAAAAAGTATTGCTTTTATATAAATTTATGCGTTTCAGTTCAAATTATACTTGTTTTTAGGTAACTGCTTGAAGATCAATACAATCCAGGGAAGGTGCTAAACTGAGAAGCCCTCAATCAAGTTGAGGAAATGTAATTTATTCAAATTATGTAATATTTCTTCCTTCTTTAGGTAAGCATTCTGTTTTATAACTATATAGACTATCTACACAAAAAGCCCTAAACTTTTATTTATCATGGTGCGATTTTCTAAAAGATTAAACACAATTTTTTAAAATGGCTTTGCTGTTTTCTATGATGAGTTTTTTAAGTAGAAGATGTTTTTAAAACTAAAATATCACTGTTTGTTGCCAAAAGGATTCTGACAAATCCAAATACTTTAGTTATAAAAAATTGCATCTGCTTCATATTGATAGAATGCGTATTTGTTTCAGGTGGCACTGGAAAAGGAACAGACTGGTCGAAATCGGAGCTAGAGTATGGTGAGTAGTTAAACAAATGTCAAATTAAAGTGGAACAAAACAAGAATTTTTTTAGGGAGATTACGTTTCAGAAAAAATAAATACCTACAACAGGGAAAGTGTTATTGACTTATTATATCGTAAATCGTGAGATGAAAACAAATTGAAGAAAAATAACCATAAATGGGGCTCTGAATTAATAAGCGAGATAAGTCACCTTATGTGAAATTCATAAAACTACGTGGTAGCCACTGGGGAGAGATTTAAATGACCAATGTGTCATGTTACGACCTCGAAAGGCCCTTTGAATGTTGACCGGTGTTGTCATATTTACACGTCAATCTTTAGAAAATAATATTAACTATAAATTAAGTAATCGCTTCCGCGGTTTCCCACTTTTCCAAACTATATTGAACCCCGTTAAAGGATAGTCGAGTTGTTCCATTGTTTGCATCTGACCTTACTATCACCAACACCAGTGAGATCAGGACAATTCTTCTAAGTTTGGCTCTAATAAATTCGTACCTAGTGATTAAAATATTTTTATGATGATTGAGTCCAAGGTTTCGCAAACATATTATTTTATGAAACATTTTTCATGATATAATTCTTGGCAGTCTGACCTATATAATACAAAAAAATTATGATAGCAATGAGTAAATAATGAACTATTTCCAGAAGATTAATACATCTTTTTTTACAGATGGCTGGCGTAATAGAGAGAGAACTGTCCAAGGAAAATCTTATGGTAAGTTATTAAAACATTCATTCTGATATAATAATAAGTTTATCGAGGAACATACTGCCATAGCAAAATACACTAATTTAATAACAATATTCTTAAAATAAAATCTGCGCCTAACAATATAAAAATCATAATGATTCAACGTTACAGATGGAACGAATACATTGATGCTCGGAGAAAAAACCATTAATCTATAACCTGATATTTTAACATTAAAAGCCGGCGGTGTTCTGAGGATGTTATAAAACATACTCGGTGGCCCACTTTCAAGTAGGATTCTGTACCGACGAGAGCGTACCATTTTTCGATATGTATATACCCCACACTTTTAAGCCGGCCTTTTTCACATCTTAGAGTGGAAAACGGTGTGCTCGTAGTGGGAACAGCGATGTCTTCTCTTGTGTATGGTAGCTCGGTAGTTCATTCCAAGACTACCAAAGGAAGTTAAGAGACATTTGTGATTTTTCTAGAGATAAGATGGATTTTGGAAACATTTTATTAATATGAAATTTATACCATCCAACGTAAAGTCCGTTCTCTCGGAGTTTGAATCCTTCCAGGGAATGACCAAGCCGCGGGCGCACACCTTGAGAACCCCCCTGGTCTAGATAATTTTAAATCAAATTTGTTTTGCCAAGAAAATGTCTGAAGAAAAGGAAATCATAAATAATGTTATTATATTTATCCTTGTGAAGAAAAGAAACCGCGTTTCCCGTAACATCCCCCAATATAATTAGTCTGAGGTTTAGGACTGGTCAACTTAGTCCGTCTTAGTACCTCTATGAGGCATAAGAAATTCCTCCAATAGGAAAGTTTTCGAGTGACGCGGCCTAAACAAAAGTTTAGAAACCCGGAAATATCGCCATTTAATGATTTTTTTTCTTTTTTCAGGCTTTGGTTTTTGTTCTGGATATTTTCAATTGACGGGTGCGATGCGGAATCTTTCAACTGGTAAAGAAATTATAAATATTATTTTAAATTTATAAGGTTATTTAATTTGATGTATCGAAATACACATGTAGGCTTATATTTTATATTTTTTGGTAAGTATTCCAAAATTTAGATGATTTAATTTTTTTAAGATTTACTGAATAGATATGAAAAAAAATTATTTCACTGTATTCGTTGGTCTACACTTTGTTAAATAATACTTTTGGTTTTTAATAAAGCTACACAAAAGAAATTGTAGTTTTTTTTTCATAAATGAATTACGATGAAACGACTAAAATCTTGTTTATCTCTTTATTGTAATATAATATTAGAATAATATGCACATGAACAGAAAGTAGCTTAAGCTAGCCAAGACGTTTGTAAATAACGTGCGCCCAGCAATATACACATAAGATCATTTATTAAAATTAAGTAACTGGATAAAATAATATGTCGTCCATAATATAACATAGGCTATATACAAATATTTTGAAATATTTACATGAAAGTAATATGAAGGTATTAGTTTAAAAAAAAATGGTAGAGATATACGCTCCATAATTAAGAAATTTGTCTACGCTATAATACTTTACAACAATGGGAAAATTTGATTTTCGTACGCACATAAAACTTTTCTTAGCGGGACATGTTACTGAAACTTCCATGCAATATTGTTATAAAACCGTTAAAAAAATGGTTGTGCAAAAAATTACAAAAACCATTTTTAGATATCGTTTATCTATCGAAGTGTGTTTGTCGCTTTTAGAAGTTATGGCGTTCTGCTTCGCGTCTCAACTTTTTTCGGACCTAGCAATTCGGTAGCTTAGACATTTTCACCTATTAGAAATATATATAATAATAATAATAATAAAGACATGTTTTAAGAGGTGCATTTTACTTAAACCGTGTGTTGGCGAGCGGTACAACAAATATTATCAAACGCATCTCTGTAAGACGGCGGGTGAGCCTTGTTTTCCACTACGCATCGCTCGGCAGCAACACGGCTTTTTACAAGTAACTGCAATAATAAGTTTATACTTTAATTGGAGATAAATGGTCCTTATATAATTTAAACAATAATCGGGCTGCCAAGCATATAACTTCTCTTCGAGAAATTCCTGAGACTTCTTCTTGCCAACATGGAACAGCCTGAGAAAAGATCAAACGGTTAGTTAAGAATAACTGAAAAATGGGCAAAGTGTTTAAAAATTGAAAAAGTTTTATGGTTTCGCTGAGAATCAAACTCTGAACCTTCTTTTTGCCGCTCTACCAATTCCACTATTAACTGTGACTATTTCCGGTATACCCGGAAATTATGGAAAAACCCCAAGATTTTAGTAATCGAAGAACTAACATTGTGAATCATCCTGTCTGTAATAAATCTAACTTCTGAATACATTGATAAATATAAAGTAAAATATGCTAACACCTGTTGTGGTGACTACTTGCATGCCGAATCGCACTCGTTATCTTACCTTTAAGTATTCAGATAATTTGTTTTCAACATCAATATCGGCAACTTCTTTGTCTAAAAACTTTTCGACCGGAACTGGCGTCGCCTGTGAGAATGTATAAGTGTTTATATCCTTATCTGTATCTTTCAGTACTAATACACTTAGATCGAACCAACTGAAAAAAAGTTAGGACTAGATTAATAGATCCACTTTGAGTTCAAAATTTAGTTAATATCAAATTTAAAACTTAGTAGACGAGTCATTGGTATCTTTAGGATCAATTCTGGTGAGTATTTTCACCAGGAAGTTGGGAAAATCTAGTAGTAAAAAAATTTATCATAACAGTAGTGTTGGATAATGTTCATTGGTGTTGCAAAAACATTAATGTTTCGTTACGAGAGTCGATATTTTGATATCGATGTCTGCGCTCCGAAATATCGATATCAACATCGACGTTCAGATTTCAAATGTTTCGATGCTATTTTCTATTGAAGGTGACCGAATAATTTAAAACAAGAATTGAAATAATGACTATCGCTGACCGAGCACGTCAAAAATAGGCAAATTCCACGAGAATATTCTGAATGCAAGCAGAGGAGGCCATAAGCTTCTTCGATGCCGCAGGTATTCTTGGTAGTTAAACTACTTCTTCAAAAATGTAGTTTTAACTACTAGTAGTTAAAAATGCAACTACTTTTTTAATTACAAAATTACCCCCCGCAGTGTTGTGGCTTAAAAACGGCGCAATATTTACAAAAATGGATAGAAAAGATTTCAACATCAAAGAAAGAAATAAGAAATAAAACGGTTTATTTTTGGTTAAAGAATATATAAAACATAGGCATAAGAATAAAGCCGAGCTCCGACGACTTTTGTACTTAATGCCAATATTTTCAATGGCATATACATACATACTTGCCAAGTGTCGTGTGAATGGTAGAATTGTCAATTATTGTACAAATACACTATTCATATGAGTTTCTTTTTGGTAAAAAAATTCAAAACTAAAACTTATTTGGCGATAGTAATAGATATTAAAAAAAAAAACAGTTCCTTTTGGTAGAAAAATACAAAACTAAAACTTGCTAGGTAATAGAAGTAGGAAATATTTTTTAAAAAAGGGTATCATTTAACTGGTTAGCCAAATATTCTTATTTTTGCAAATAGAAAAATGTAATCGGTCAGCCAAAATGGCTAGTTGGTCAGCAACTTATGAACAGCAAACATTTCTGAATCGTGACAGTGCCATGAGAACAAAATGAAAACCAGCCCCCTCTACACCTTTTGTAGCCGATTTCCTTCTGTATTCGGTAGAGGAAACCACAATAAAGTTACATAAATTGACAGTGCCCTGGGACCTCTGATGTAAACTGCTTCTGCACTGACCAATTGTAAACTCTTGCTGACCAAGTAATCATTTCGCAGCTCGACTGTTAATAACGGCAAACCATTTAATTACTTTACTTCTCTTTAAAAAAGTAGTTAAAATAAACAAATGTAGTTAAAATACCTATAAGTAGTTGGCACCGAGTAGTTGAGTACTTTTTTGACACACACAGGTGATCAGTTTTAAATTCAAAATTCTTTAATGAATATGGCCACTGAATAAATATAGGGCTCTATATATTAAGACTTAAGCTGTTACTTACTTTTTGTTTTGCTTTAATAAAACATTTTCTACAGCTACAGTAACTGTTTTTCGAAACTTCAAGGAATATTCTATCCTTTCCTTTGCATTTTTAATACCATTCTCAAATCCGATTGCTTGTGTTTTTTGGGGAGGTGCTCCTAACTTTATTCCACTAAAAGCAAAAAATAAAATAAAATAAAAAACTACTAAACTTTTTTTTATTGTCGTCAGGTTGAAATTACAAATTGAAGTTCAACCCGATCGGTCCTAGAGTACAGAATGGGAAACAAAAGTTTGCTGCATCATTTGCTTCTCATGCATAGTGACATATGTAGCTAATTTTTTAGATGGCTTAAAACATTGAAAACTTATACTAAAACTAATTTTAAAACGTTGAAGTGTTATCTCTTTAAAGTGAATAAATAAATAAATAATTTTGGATGGGAAGACCATATTTTGTCACCGACATCAAAATTCTCATCGCACTGATATTTTCACCAAGGGTTCGAAAATACAATAAATTCACAGATAATTTCGCCCCTGCTAGTCTTGTTTTACGAGGGTTTTCTAATAGTTGAATGCAGAATGATGAAGCAAAATAAAAACTACTATGGCAAAATAATGTCAAACTTACTTGACCCAAGCTTGTCCAAAAACATTATGAGCTGCTTCTCTAAATCCACTAACAATGTCTTCTTCCTCTGAAGTTACCGTTATTTCCAAATCACCACCAGAGTCTAAAAAGCACCCATAATAAGAGATGAAAACAAATTTTAGAAAAATCACCATAAAATGCCATCTTTTGAAAAAAAAAACGTTAAAATTCGTATAAAAAGACGTAGGAAAGGAGCGCGTGTGTTCCTTTTGCATACCAAAACACTGAAGTAGTCACGCCGCGTCGCGTTTGAACAACACCTTCCAACGACCGAGGTTGAGGCCTGCATTGTGATCTGCCACACATACATATACACATGTTAACTGAAAACAGATGTGTCTGGCGCTGCAACATTTGGGATAAGTATTTAGACATTCAATTAAAAAAAAAGTATGTATGCTTTCTAGGACACCCAAAGATTCGCCCATTTACATAACATCCTGTATAATTAATAAGATTATTCTCCCACCTATTATTACACCATACAACATAATATAACAAATTTTTAAGAACTTTTTGTGTTAAAAAACAATGGAAAAAATCTATCTATTACTCTATTACCTACTTACAAATATATTCACTCATTTGAGGATCCAAGGTAGTAATGATCGAGTCCACAGAGCTTTTTGCTTTCTCCACCATCTTTGTAACCACTTGACTGGAGAAAGCTCCCTTAACAAGACCCAGTATGCTGCTAGGAGCTGCTACTTCAGCTTCAGGGGGCATCATGGCTCTTGCATGTGTGGGGGCTTCTTGAGGTTTGCCTTTGCTGGGAGGGATTGCGGCACTAGAAATAAAATAAATTTACAAAATAATTAGAGGTTGGTTCTTACTAATCTTTAGGGGGTGCTTCTAAATTTTACTTGTAAATTTTTTTTTAAACTTACACTCATAAATTAATTACGTCTTCCTTACATGATAAAATACGAGTGCAGAAAGTCATAAAAAGTCTAAATCATTTCACACTTTGATTAACAGATACTGTCCGCTAGTGATAGGTATATGAGGAAACTTTATGCCCGTGGAAGATACTAAGTCCAGTTTAGATTTAATATTCATGCCAGATATGAACTTGTTCTGTTGATAAACTATATTAATCAGAAACAACAAAGTTCATTTAAGTACCTTTAACTCTATATTATACTTATACTCTATAACCTACCTAAATTGCATTGTTGGAAATTGATTAATAATCACAGGAGCAGCTGTTACAACTGTACTTGCAGGCAAAGAAACACTTTGCACTTCAGTTGTCAGTCCTTCAACATTGCCTGTGGGTTCGGGCTTGAGTTCAGGTGGGCTGCTACTTGCTGAAGAACTCCATAGCATGAAATCGGGCACTGATGATGGCGGGGCTACATTTGATAGCAAATTACCCGTTGATAAGTTCACACTACTTGGAGATGGGATTGAATATGGTGAAGACACGCTACTCAAAGTTCCTGAAATATAGTTGCAGTGGCTACAGTGTCTTGCTTTTAGGATAAAGCTTAAGAGACTAAAATTGTACCGGCCTAAGTAAAAGAGTACCTCAGCCCTTATGTTTTGTATACTGTCACAAATTTAAAAATGTTTTATAAATTATTTTACTTACCACTACTTGCTTGCTCAAATGCCTTCTTATCTATAAACTCAAAAGAAGCCCCACTCGAGTCGTCTTTATCCATTTTTTAATACTTCTTATTTTGTCATAGGTATACAAAAATTTCAAAATTCGAGATACCCAACTTTCACGAAAAATATGCCAACATAAACAAAACGAATCTGACAGATAAACGTCACCACGTCGCAAGTTTGGGTGTCGAGATATTTTGTCCGGCTATAGCGATCGTCCAGTGCCAATCGAAACCGCTTTCAGTAATAATACTTGGTAACTGTTGGTTATTTTTTGTGCTTGTTATTTGGCTAACATGAAAAGTCGACGCGTCGTACTTGTCACTTGTCATTCCGCCATTTTTAGAAGCGCGCGTGAAAAAGGCCGGTAATTTTTATAATTTAGAAAAAAATCTATTATTAAAAAAAATCTAAAAACTGATTTCACGTAAGTACACGACAAATGGTTTTGACTAAAGTATAGATTGAGTTTCAGATTCTGGGGTAAATAGTGGAAAAATGTGCGCAAAGTATGTATTTTCTCCTGTGTGTTTTGATGCACAATTTTTATTTCCACGTTAAAACCTTTTTCAGTGACTACTTTTTAGTTTTTTGGTTGATTTTATAAGTGCCTACTTAAGTACTATGTGTATTAGACGATGTGATTATAAAGATTTATTTAAAATATTTACAAGGTAGTTTGGGTGTTAAAGCCCTGCCTAGCGCTTTGGCTATGTCCCGTTAACTTTTATTTTGTGCTCAAATTCTGGCGTTTTATTTCGTTACAAGAAGTGTTAATATTTTTTATCTCCACACGAAATACCTTCTTGTATACCTAGGTAGGTGGCCAGATGTTTTGCTCAGTGTATAGTTTTCTTTTGGGATTAGGTCCAGTCCTGACTATGCATCAAGATATCTTATCTGACCACATATATATTATCTGATGACACATAACAAGATATAATGTGTATTTAGTAAAAGTTTTTTACTCTTCTTAGTTTGTCTCCCGGTTTAACTTATTCTCTAACCGATGTTACATTCTGCCCCACCAGAATGAAATAAAATACCAGAAAAACTATATTTTTTAGAGCTTATAATATACACATAAAAATAGTATCCTGAACGAAGTATGTAACAATTTTCTTACAGGCAATGGCAGAAAATGATGATTTAGACAATGGGAATCCTCTTCTTAGGGGCATAGGAGACGACCAGTTGGATTCTTTTGATGAAACAAATGGAGTGAATGATGAGAACATGCTAAATGATACCGACGGTGATGGAGCAGCTGGTGATGACCCAGAATTAGAAGCTATAAAAGCCAGAGTTAGAGAAATGGAAGAAGAGGCAGAGAAACTTAAACAACTGCAGAATGAAGTGGATAAGCAGATGAATATGGGAAGTCCCCCAGGGTTGAGTAAGTAATTTATATTTAAAAATAAGAAAAATAATTCCATATTTTCATTGTATTTATTGTAATACCAGTTAGGAAAGTAATGTTTTTAAAGATTTTATGCCTTAATAATTGAAAAAAAATGGAACTAGTTATATTCTTTAAAGTTAAACTTGTAATTTTTATTTTACATTTTAGCAAGTCCCCTAAATATGTCAATTGAAGAAAAAATGGAAGTTGACAACCGAAGTATATATGTTGGTAATGTTGACTATGGTGCCACAGCGGAGGAACTGGAACAGCATTTTCATGGGTGCGGTTCCATTAACCGTGTAACAATTTTATGTAATAAATATGATGGCCATCCAAAAGGTTTTGCGTACATTGAATTTGGTGACCGGGACTCAGTGCAGACTGCCATGGCGATGGACGAGTCTTTATTTAGGGGAAGGCAGATTAAGGTTAGTATTAAAGATAAATGAAGAATGAAGAAGGTCTGAATTTCACTGTGACATCTCATATAATCATATTAGTAATGTGTTTAGATAGAAGCAAAATGAATAAACATCTTGAAAAACTCAAAATAGTAATAATATAAGAAAACAGTTCCGTTAAACTAGCTTTATTTTCTAGTCAATAGTTTGGATTCATTCTTAAGTTTCATATTTGTTTCGACTTGCTCCAATAAACCCCTGAAAGTTAGCTGCTGATAATTTTTAGTGCTTTGGCGTTAAAATAATAATAATTAACAAACAAGAACATTATATTGTGCTCCAGCAATTATTCTCATAAAAATCTTACTTTGAAAATGACAATTTTGTTGTGCCACTTTAGTGTTTTACAAATACAATCTAGTCATACTGACTACTGAGCAATAATTAGCTCTGCTTTGAACCTTTTCCCTAATCATGTGCTGTGCAGGGCCTATTTCTGTCATACCAAGGCGTATTAACGATGTTCTGAACTAACTTCATTTTAGGTAATGCCCAAGAGAACAAACAGGCCAGGAATATCGTCGACGAATCGACCTCCAAGGGGCAGAGGTGCGTCAACATTTAGGGGTACCAGAGGGATCAGTAGAGGAGGATTCTATGGAGGATACCGGCCCGTGCGTCGACCCAGGTCAGTTATTGTAGAATTTGTAAAAATAGAAACAACAAAAAAACTGGGAAAAACAAAATAATATTGCCCAATAATGGATTTTCTATAAAAAAAAAAACTACAGGGTGGTCAATTAAATGCGGCAAAGTTCAAGCTTTTGTCATTGCACATCATGCAATTTCTTCGCAAGAATTAGAGCAGATTTTATGGAGGAATCACAACCCAACGTTTTGACCAATATTTTACATTAAAATTACTGTGATTTGTACATGGCAGCCCATAAAATCTATATGCATGTAAATTTCCTAAATTTAAATTACATAAAAATTTAATTTATTCTTTAAATAATATATTAGAGATGAGACAGATATTAGACACTGGCCAAAAAGTATCAGTTAAAATATAAATGATTATAATTGGTTCATTATTAACTTATTCATTTAGACGTACATTTTTGAATTTGGGAATTAATTGGGGTAGTTAGTATATGAAATTAGGCAAATGGGCCTCAAAGATCAATATCTGCTTCTTGAATAAAACGAAAAAGTAACAATACATATTTACTAACTAAAACGTCACCAGCCCTAACTCTTCGTAGTCTTATTATATTTTAACTCTGAACACTTGATAATTTGGGCAAATAGGTAAACACAGTTTTATAGACTTGATAGTGATCCTAAAGGCAACTGGAGTTGGTAAAACCGGATTTGAAGTGTTAATGACGTAATTTCATTGTCTTGTTGATTATTATTTGGTACGATTTTTCATCAAAATCGGGTTTTGTACTTCTTCTACTTATGAGAGAAATTTTATATAATTAACGTGGTAAAGTGGAATTATTTCTTTTAAGGGTTTGTTCGGTTTGTTATTTAAACTTTTTTTTGGAAAACATATCCTTCAAAAAGGGTTGATATTTCTGAACTTGACTTGGCACTAAAATTTGGTTGGGAGTTAGGTGATATCCAGAGGCTCTGTTTCGAAATATTAGTTATAATAGTAGGACAGGGTGTTTCAAAATACGGATATTTTGAATGATAAAAATTATGTTTTTAAAAATAAAACACCACGTAAGTATTTTATCTGTTGTCCTAAAAGTTCTTGAAATTGTCTAGCTCTCCATGTGTAATGTTGCTATACCTATCTTGAATAGAAAACATACTTTTTATCATTTTTGCAAAATATTTGTATTTTGAAACACCCTGTACTATATTTTGGAACATAATAGCATAAGCCTCTGGATATTACCTTTCCAAAAAAAAAGTTAAATTAATTATTAACTGGAGAACTATAACCATAGGAAATTTTAAAGGAAAGTTATTAAAAAGTTAATAGGGATTCTAAAAATGAATACACAGGACGTTCCATTTAAATTATCCAACTTGCTAATACTTTCTAGTAGAAGCGGCAAGCACGCACGACTGAAAATATTTTTATAAGAGGGAGCATATCCACTTATATAAGCTACCAAACTTTCAAAGTGATCCGTTGACTAGTTCTTCATAAACGACTAATAGGCCATCCACCATCAATCATCCTGTATGTTTGTCTTTATGGAGAAAAGTACGAATCCCGATCTAGCAGAAAGTCAGCAAATTTTGCCGGCTGGTAATTCATCTCGGTCTTTTATTGTTTACTTCGTTTCGTTTTTTGAGTTTTTTTTTTATATATTATTTGTTTTTTAATTTATTTTCTTTAGTTTTCCTTATGTTGTTTCTATTTTGGGCTTAATTCCATGTTTTTAAAAGAACTGATTTCCACATTTTTAGGTCTTACAGACGAGGCGGATATTTTGCACCTTATTGATGGGTAAAGTAAGGAACCAATTCACTTTTTTTAGTGTTATATGTTTCATTTCTAACATACACACATGTTCGATAAAAAAAAGCAAGGATTCAAAAGAAACTGGCAAAAAAGAAAAAATTTAAAGCAGACAGTATACATTTAAAAGTTTTAAACCTCAACAATTTTTTGACATTCAATAAACTTTAGATTTAGGGTAGTGTGTGAATTGATGTTTGCGAGTGAACGTTTTAACGATTTCAAGAAAAGTGTTATGACATCTGATTTAAGTGTTTGCAGGACTTAGAATAGAATATTTTTTTAATTCGGTGTCATTTTTACACCTATATTTAATTATTGATTTGTAATGTTACAGATCGACAAGCTTGTGAAAGGTTCCATGTATTTTTTTTTTCATAATTATGATAGAAAATATTAAATTAAAAAAATATGTAAAAATTGTGGAGTATAATTTAATAAAATCCAATAGGTAAATAAATTTTGTTTTCTTTTTTTATAGAAAACTAGCTGTGCCTGCGGCGCATATACAGTATGTCCACGGATGGGGTTTACAAGAGGACAAATGGACTAAAAATTGAAAGATACGAAAAAAAGTCACTCTTAATAAACGTTTTTGCTTGTCTGGAAAATACGATTCATTATAAGAAATTCCAATTTTTTTATACAGGGTGGGTAAAAACTGCAAAAATGTTATTTTGCTTAACAGTAAACATACTTTATTTTGAAAGATATGAAAAAAAGTCACTCTTAATGAATGTGTTTTCTACACAACAAACCGAAGTAGAACAATTCATTAAAAGGTTTACCTATGTAAAAATTATTTCCCAAAAAGTATTCTCTGGCACATATCTGACTGGTGAACCTAGTTAAAATAACTTAAGGTGAGAGGTACTTGTTGTCATTGTCTTTATTTAATGAAGTTATTATTTAAGTAGAAATGTTATCTACTGAACAAAGAGTTTTTATAATACAATGTTATGGGGATGGTCAAGTTTCATACCGCTACGTCATGGAACAATTTACCGAGAAATTTGTAGGAATCCCAATAACTAGGATGGCAATCTGCAAGTTAATAAAAAAGTTCAAGAGAACTGGTTCGGTTTTGGACCTCAAAAAAAAAACAAGAAATACGACCATGATGGTGTTGCTACAGTCTTAGTTCTTTCTTCATTCTGTTGAAGGAAATCCCATGACGTCCCTTAGAAATCGTGTTACTCAGTTGGAAGTTGTGAAGTCAAATTCAGAAGATCCTTAAAGCAAATAAATTGTATCCGTATAAACCGCACTTTAATCAAAGATTGGAAGAGGGAGACGACGCGAAACGACTGGATTTTTGCCTGTAGATAGGAGACAAAATTTTAAGTGGAAATGTTGATTTTTATAAATGTATCATGTTTTTTGATGAAAGTACATTTTCAACAAATGGAACCGTTGCAACCAAAGATCGTTGCAACCCAGCACTTTAGGTACTGGTCTTTAGAAAATCCCGAATTCAGAATTATGACGAGAAGACAATATACCAAAGTGAACGTGTGCATGGCATGAGAGGGCCATATTTTTTTGATAGCACGTGCAATAGATTATCATATTTAGAAATGCTGGATATATTTTTCAATGATCGAAAATCCAGCCCATTTCGCTCGTGAGGTTAGAGAATGGCTGGACCGCAGATTTGGTCCAAGGTGGATTGGCAGGAATGGTCCAGTTTTGTGGCTCCCAAGAAGTCCCGACTTAACCTTGGCCGATATGTTTTTATGGGGCCGTTTAAAACAAATTGTTTTTGCAACCGCAATACCAAATGATATTGAAGTGCTGAAGGGCAGAATAATCCAGGCTGTCCAATAGATATTTCAGGAAGAAATCAGAAATTCTTTCACTTATTTGAGAAAGCAATTAGAAAAATGTGTCAAGTATGGGGGTGGAGTTTTTGAATTATGAAATCGTTATCGTATTCTCTTCATGTTAATAAAAATGTTCGTATTATTATTATAATCACGTCATTAAATAAAGACATTGACAACAAGTATCACCTATTCATTATTCAAGTAAAAACGTTTATTAAGAGTGACTTTTTTTCGTATCTTTCAAAATAAAGTATGTTTACTCTTAAGCAAAATAACATTTTTGCAGTTTTTACCCAACCTATATAAAAAAATTGCAGTTTCTTATGATGAATCGTATTTTCTAGACAAGCAAAAACGTTTATTAAGAGCGACTTTTTTTCGTATCTTTCAATTTTTAGTCCATTTGTCTTCTTGTAAACCCCATCATTTTAAGTTGACATAGACTCGTTTCTACTTCCACTTATCCTGCGGTTAGCTTTTAATTTTTGCGCATGATTACTGAAATACTATTACAACTTACAACGGTCCATTAGTAGTGGCTCAGCCTAAAAACCATGCCAGGCTTCGAAATAAAATAGGGATTCATCGTTTATTATAGTTTGACTAGTTATTTAACTTAAAATAGTTATTTATGTAACAAATGCCTAAAGTATTGGCCCAATGCCAATAAACGTATTACATTCATTCCTTTTCATTTTTCAGGCGATACATTTTGTGTGGCTTCATTGGCTTTATTAATTATTTCATCTGGAGCGCATTGAAATGAGTTCTTCTTCGGAATCGGAATTATTTCTATGATACAGTATAAATCGGCATATGAGTGAAATTCCTATCTTAATTCGTATAGGACCTATGACGCTCTATTGCAGGACCCTGTATACAAAGTAAATACAAAGTTGTAAAACAACAATATAATATATTTAATTTGAAAATATTATAGAATAGAAAGTAAAATATAATAGAAAAGTAGGAGTAATAAAAATATTTAAAATAATACTAAGACTAATCTAAAGCTTTATAACGATATGAGAAGAAAATAAGCAATACAGCAGCTTAATTTTTGAAAATTTGGTTTCAGGGAATCGTGCGTCACGGGTATATACAGGGTGTTACATTTGCATCTAGTTTAATGGGTCACTCCTGGATCAATTTCAAAAAGTTCATATACATGTATAGTGATGACCAACTAATTAGAAACAATCGAGATAAAACTAAACATTTTATAATAATTAAGTTTTTAAGAGATAAACTTATTCAATAATATTTGTGAGATGCCGTCCCTAGTACTTGTTCTCCCTCTATATGTTTAGTATCTACAAATGGTAAACAAAGGTCACCTTTCGTCAACTAATTAGAAACGGCTGGTCCCGAACTCTCAAACTACTGTTTAAAAGTTTGCAGTGGTAAAATAGTTTTATCGGCTTGGTACCTGTTTATGGCATCCGATTGTGAAATAATATTTGTGTACCCTTCTGCATTGGGCGAAAAAAAATGCGATAGTGCATGTGCCATTGAAAAGGATGAGTCTGAAGAACGGACGAAGCCATTGATCTTATGGCAAAAACCTCTGAGCAGATAAAAAAAAAATGAGCTTCCCTCTGAAAGAAATGTCAATTCATGAATCGTAAAGCCGCGCCTGGACGAAGCAGTTTTACCGAAGACGATCACCAAGTCAGAGTGAAATTTGTTAGCGAGTACTTTGACTGGACCGTGAAAAAATGAAAAACGGTGGCGTGGACCGACGAAATCGCGTCGATAGTGAAGGAAGAGCATAAAGCGAAAGAAAATGATCTAAGGCGCACTACTACAAGCTTGATACACGGTGGTGGAAGCATTAAATTATGGGGTTTATTCTCTTGGCGTGGGGTTGGTCCTGTTGTCAAAATCGAAGGAGTTATGGACCGACAAAAGTACAAAACTATTATGGAAAATCACATATTGTACTGAAGAAATATGCCAGTTACTTGGGTGTATCAGCAAGACAATGACCCCAAGTAGACAGCCGACTCCTTCAAAAAATCGATCCAGGATAAAATTGTGAACGTCATGGACTGGCCATCCTGTAGTCCAGACTTAAATTCAACTGAAAACCTTTGGGGGTGTGTTTAAAAGGGCATTGAAACAAAAAAAAAGTGTGGTTTTATATCATAATAGTCTTTACCAAAAATTTAGTGTAATATCTCGAACTGGTTTCGAGCTTTTTGATAAAAACAAAAAAAAAATTTAGCACCCTGTATATCGAAAAAGAATCTTTTAAGAAATGTGTATATGAACTTATCGACCTGGTCCAGGAATCACCCATTAAATTAAGTACATATCATTAAGTAACACTCTGCATAGACGATGTTTAAAATTACATTCCAATATAATTAGAAAAATGTAACGCAGGATTCCCTTTAATCGATATATAGCACTGTCAAAGTCCTACGGAGAAGTATCATAATGTGGCATATCGATATACTCATTCAGATTGCACAGCACTACTAGGGAAAAAACAGATGTTTCTATCCTGTACTGATGAGAACGGAATAAGAATTCGAAACTGGTATGCAAGTGGCGACGTCAAGAAAAGTCTGAATGCTCAACAATGCCTATAACGCAGAATAAGTTTGTTTAAGCAGTTTATATATAAAAAAATTGAAATAGAGCTAAAGACTGTATACTCGGATATGTTTTTAAATGCTGCTTTGACAGTAGCTATATTTTTAGAATTAAAGTCCCTTGGGGCGAGTTTACCAAAGTCAGTCGGTCACGTTTGGCAAAATACATCTTGGATGGGAATCTGTAGAAGTAAATAAGCCGTGGACTAACGTCCATCGTGGAGAGGGTGTCCCATTTTCGACACTTTTGGGAGTATTAGAGTTACTATCAAAGATTGAATGTTGCGGTTTTCACTTTGGTGAAATCTTCGCTTTTTACTCGCCCCTCGTATTTCCGTCTAAAAAGCAAAGATTTTCAAAATCACCCTGTAGATTAAAAACTAAGAGAGCCATGACAAATTTGACGCCGGAACCTTTCGTTTCGTTAAAAACTGCAAACTGCAACATTGTATCTTTGATAATAACTCTATAATGCCCCTAAAAAGTGTCGAAAATGGGACAACCTGTACTTGATCGAGACAGAGTTTTCGAAATATTTTAGTCTACTATACGTCAGCTGGGGAAATAATTCGATAATTATTCACTTCATTGCATATAAATGCCAACCCAAGGTTTGTTTCATTAGATGTGCATATTTTGCTAACATGATTAATTTTCCAGTCAAATTTAATACATGAGAAATGTTATGATTTGACAATATAAGCCAGCTTTATTTGGTAGGAGTCAATCAAAAACATTTAATTGTTTTTATTCTGCCAGAAGCATACAAGGTTTTAAACAGTAATCGACGATGCCAAATCTGTACGGAGAGTCCTAAATCTACCGCCCGCGTTTGAAACCGAAAAGTATAATATTATCCGAACATTAAATTGCAATGTTTTAAGAAAATCACAGTAGCAACGCTGTATGCTCATGTGTACCTGCTAGTGTAAAAATGATCCTGAAGTTTAATATTTTCATTAATTTTTGTCGGCAGTGTTGTTATCGGTTTATCGCTTCTGCCATTGTGAGTGTTTGTGGTCTATTGTGTTTTTGGATTCATTTTGAGTGTTTTTTCGAACTAAAACTATTTATTAGCCATCTACAATGGTTCGTCAGTGCGTGGTGTATAAGAAATTCGACTATTCTAACCCCGGATTAATATTTCATCGGTAAGTGAGAATAATGAGGTTATGTTTTTTTTTTAGGTAAGGCAGTGGTGTAGCTAATTCTATAATTTAAGTAAATATTGCAAAAATATAGATTATTTCTTTATATAATCTGAATTTCTGTAAAAAATACCTACAACCTGTTTATGACTAATGTTACATCGAAATTATCTAAACGTGTACCTTATTACAGCGTTGCCAATTTTTAAAGCCATCTTCTTCTAACTTATTATAACTGTAGAACTGTGTATGATTGTAAATAAAATGTGTTTTATGAATGGAATGTTTTGTCTCCCCTTTTATATTAAAGGTTTATGGAGTCAATAGTATAAAGCCGGGCTCAGACGACCGGTTTACTTGGTCAATATTTGGTACTGGTGTATACTTTCCACGTGGCGTGAATACTGTACAACTACACTAGTCGTATGGGCAAATTAAAAGCGTCAAGTCGCATCAGAAGAAAAAAATAATCACATAGAGCAGACTGAATCTTCTGGTCTCGCCCCAAGGTCTTTAATTACCGCATATCTATCTATACACATAATTAAGATTAAATAGAAAATTCTAATATTCACACACAAATCTCGTATTATCATGCATAAGAAACAACAGTTTGGCAAAAAAAGCTTTAAGCTTTTTATACTTTGATATATATTTTTAAAAAAGAATAATATAACTATTTATAGACAACTATTTATAGACATTGAGAGCCTTTTTACAGCATTGTGTCATAGTATGAACGAGCACGTTTTAAAAACGTTTTAATAAAAACTAACAATAAAAATTTTTCTAATGAATATTTTATATTTTTACTTATTTATATTCATTACTTCTGAGCCAATCTAAAAATTCGTAATTATTGTTGCTTATGTATATTTAATATAATATTACGTACACATGGCTTATAGTATCAGGGGAAGCATAAAGAGGTAAAGCGGGGGGGGGGGGGGGGGGGGGGGGGGGATACCAACTGATAAAAACGTTCCGACAGCATCCAATGTGACTGTAACAATATGTTATGTTGCTGGACAACGGAAAAGATGGGTTACTTAATTTTAAGTTGGAGAGGTTTTTATCACCTAATTTTTAGCTGGAGAGATTTTTATGCACGTTTTTTTTATCGATGGAAAAGTGACAAAAATGAAATAAATAGATTACATGAGTGTATTTATCAGAATTAAACAATATGTAATAAATAAAATTTGTATAGCTACGCTAAAATAAAACTAATCCGGCAATCTGATTGGTTAAATAGCTAGACCCATCGTTATGGTTTATGTCCTAGGCGCCCTAAATTCTAACACATTTTTAGATTTAAATGATTTATACAGTATCACTCTTAACGTAGGAGGTATAAATCTATCTTGGACCAAATGCGATATATCTACAAACAATTCAGCAGAATCGTATAGTTTACAAACAACGCAGAGACTGTCCATAAAATTTATTTTTGTGTGGTGGATTTTAGTTGTATAAGTCATGGCATTACTGTCCGACATCATGCAAAAAGGGTAACCAGGCCGGATATCTCGTGGGGAATGGTACGCACTCCCAATCGGTAGGGGATACCCACCGGCCTATATCTATACAGACAAACTCTAAAAGCAAAAGTGGCGGATTTATGTCCTCGCGCATGTAATCAAAGTTGATCGTTAGAGGTCATGCGCAATGCCGGTCGATAAACTATTGACCTTAACCGGCCAACAGGATCGTACTTCGCCCTTAATGAAAATGATTACACGGCAATATTTTTTCACATCAAGACCTTCACTGGCCTTGTGGCCATCACTGAAAGCCACTTTTAGAATTAATTTTGATATGTATTGTCCAGATATCGATAGATTTTTCCGTTCTGGACGGTCGTCGTTGGTTGGCAACCAAACCGGCACCAATACCTGCGGGGTTGCCTATATGGCGGCGACAACATTTTTTCATAAAAGTTAACTTTTTACTGCGCACCCCATAAATCGTACGTATCCAAAGTTATAGGTCGGTGGAGATATCGCACATTTAGCATCTAGATCTGCTAATAAAAACTTTGAATGATAGAGTGTATTAATTATTTTATTTTTTTTTTATTCCACAAGTATGTTAGAATATTATATTTCTAAATCTGAGTCAAAATTAATGTTACAGATAGCCTCCGTTCCACTAAACACGTTCTAATTACCTAGAACTAAAATGTCTTACATTGCAACGTAGGGAATTCCGACTTGTACTGTTGTACAAAGGTGTTTCATGTGGTGTTTCCTTGCCCAAAAATAAGACAAATAGTTTTTTGTCGATATTTCCGAAACAGCTTTAGTAATTTGGGTTATGAAACTATCGTATATTTTAGTAATAACAATGGGTAACCAGGTTTACCAGGGGCGTGCGGTTTTTTTTGGTCATCACTCCGTTTATCATCTTTATTTTTTATGTTCAATTTGGTGAAAATGTGAAAGTCAGTGTCGTACCTATTTTTTTTTTAAATATCAGCGCCTGAGCCCACGTACGACCCTTGAAAACCTCTTAACACATTTTTATTGCTAACATATGTACTATTTTAGGTACTTTTCATCACCGTAAATATCTTGAAAACACAGAAAAAATTAAAAATCCGTGTATCTTTCAAACAAAGCATCTGCGGACCTATTTGTCTTATTTTTTTTATAAGGAATCGCCACACGAGCGTTGGTACATGTTTTTCGAAACACCCTGTATAATGCTACTGTTAAAGTAACATAAATTATATATATCATGTATTATATTGATTTCAGTCGGAGGTAATACCATACTATCATAGTACGAAAAAATCGATGATATCAAGAAAAATTATCTTTTAATTCTTTTTAAAAATGTTATTTTATGCGAGCTACTATAAAGCAGCCGAGGCCGCTTTATTGCGAAGAACAAAAATGGGTTTTTATAAGTTTTTGTGCCTGCATTTAATCCTAAAAACAGTTCTTTTCAGAGCCATTTCATCGTACTTTTGTGTATTGGTAAGTATTTATGGGCATTTGTTACTAATATAACCTTGTTTTGTAAAGTCAAAATTTAAGGGTTGGTTAATTGGATGTATTCATGATTTTCTCGCTCTCGTCATATCGAAAGCGAAATAAATGGCGACCTAGGTTTGATTATAATACTATTATGGTAAAAAGTAGAACGCCAGTTTGTCGCCATTTTATTTTTGTGAAATTTTAAATTTGGAATACGGATATCGGAACGCTAGGCACGTCTATTATGTTTAGTGAAATCATTTTTTGTTTTGATATTTTGATTGATTCGTATGATTTTTATGACGTGTAAGTGACGCACGGGTAACATACACTGTTATTACTTTATATGAAGAGAATTTTTATCTAAATTTGATCAAAGAATAAATATTGAACTATACCGCGCGGCATCTTTCCTAAGCGACATCTTTTCTATGAGATTATAAAGTATTTTCAGTTTTAAAATATGCAAAACTGATCAATTTTTTATTAATTATAGTAAACAAGTTTAAGTTTATATTGAAAAAGTAATATTTCCGGGTTTCACTATACAAATAAAAGTAACTATGCAAGTAAAATTGTTCGACATTGATTCATTCGCGTTCAAGCCCTACTTTATAAATGTATCGATTTCCAACTGATTTGCAACCGCCACAATAATCAGCGTACTGGTAAGGAATCGCGGGTTTGGATTCTGCGCGTTTGTTCGATCGGCATTTGACTTGTTGTTTTAACCGATTCGTTTATTTTATTTAGTTTTGGCATGTTTTGGTTAAACTTACTTAAATTCTTTAAATATCCATCCCAACACGAAAGGCTAACTCTGAACAAAACAGAAATGTGCAAGGATTAACAATAATTGTAGGTTAAGGTTAAGAAGTCGATTCTCAGATTTGACTGTTGAAGGTTCGGCATTTGTACCCTTTCACAGAGAACAAAAAGTTAGCCCTGCGAACAAACCTGTTATTTCACAAAAAGAGGTTTAAAATTTAGTTTCATGAAAATTAGTTCGCCTCTTGTTCTCACTGCGTCGCGTCGCGATCTTTTCATATGCCATATAAACCTTCTATTTATCATTTCTCCACTTTCAACTCATATTAACATATCTTTATGTATTTTAATTAAAAATAAACTGTGGGGGTTATTGAATTAAACGGAGATACCCTGTATACACGTCCGACTAGGTCAAATCTACGAATCACGTTTGCCCCAACAAAGGAGGCTAAAAACACGATAACAGCATATCAAGAAGTAATTAAATTCGTTGAAATTTATTTATTTCTTTGTAGAGAATTGCTTTTCCTATACAGTGTGTCTAGTTAAGATGGCGCCATACGGGAAATCAATTTACGAAAAAGTTGTTCTTTAAAAAAAAGTTCTGCATGATCCAAAACCTGATGTACCTCAGATGTTAAATTTTTTTAGTCGTATACGAGGTTTGTCAAAAAATGAAAATTTGGCTCAAGAGTAAAGTACTTTTATTTGTGACAATATCGAAAACTGTAATTATGAAAAGTTGTTCGGTATGAAAAACTTCTAATATGCCGTTACATCCTTCTACACTGAAATTTTTTCTCAAATCATCGATGGCGAATAGTAATTTTTTTATTTATTAAAAACATGATAACCTTCCTGTTCTGAAAATAATAAGTAAATTCTCTCAAAACAAAATTTATTTCTTGAATAATACAATGTAATCAGATCCATCTACCTCAACGGTTATAATTTGAGACAATTTTAAAAAAATAACTTTTTTCCAGTGTAGAAGGATGCAACTGCCATAACCACGACATCAACTAAAATGGCGGCTGACGTACATTAACGGCAGTGTTGCCAGATTTCAATGTCACGGCTTGTTAATACAGAAGGTTATGCAACTGCATATTAGAACATAGTTTTTTTTATACCGAATAACTTTTCATAATTACAGTTTTCGATATTGTCACAAATAATAGTACTTTACTCTTAAGCCAAATTAATATTTTTTAAAAACCTCGTATACGACTGAACAAATTTAACATCTGATGGTTGCATTTTAGGTTTTGGACTATGCGGAACTTTTTATAGAAAATTTTCCCGTAAAATTAATAATCAAAGTTTTCAGTATGGCGCCCCAGCTTAAGTAGACACACTGTATGTGCGCTTGTCGGACATGTATAATTACACTGCTTCATGCTTAATCCTTAAGGTAAAGTTTAATTCATGTTTATACAATCGAGCCCTACGGTATAGGGTTCGAAAATGTCTTGGTAGAATTAACTGCAAGTCTTATACTTTTTACATTTCGGGAAATCGCCAGTAGGAATGTACATGCTGCTATTCTTTGCAAATATCCTCTAGTCAGGCAATTGCTTTGGCTTCAGGCAAAAACGTCTCCCAGTATTTAACGAGCTACAAGGGAACATTTAATAGTATATTAAGCAGTAATGCGTGTTGTAAGAAGCATATGGGTGATTCTTTTACAAACAGCCCACCTTTTAACCGTGACATTTTAGAATCGTCCGCAATTTTTTTTACGACTAATACACGAGTTTGCCTTAGAACTTTATGGAGAATACTGAAGCGGTGTTTCTGAAATTTTGGGAATTTAGGTTTATTGATACGCTCTCTGCTGTAACTAAAATATTCACAAGTTCCTGTCATTTCCGGTTATACCGGAAGTAGCTGTCAACTTCCGTTTTTTAAATACATATGGTAATTTTTATTATATTTTTCTATTAACCATTAAATTCTAAGCAAATTTTATACAACATCATTTTTGTCTGACTTTGCCAGTTTTTGAGATATCTGGATTTTTTATAATTATTTGGAAAATGCATGGTGATGAAATAATCCACATAATTTTTTTACCTTAGCTTTTGGACCAAAAAAATTGTCTTACTGAATAGCTAGAACATCATCAAGTCTCAAAAATATTTCAAACTTGGCAGAAAATGTACAGGGTGGTCACAATTCAAGGTCTGTCACGCTGCATGACTTGCGATCGAAAATATTTCATAGCTACCGATCTATAGAGGTCCCACTTTTTCGTAAAATGGGTTTTGTAGATAAGAGGAAAAAGAACAAATGGTATTTTTTAAAATTAATTTAACGTGGGGGGGCGAGCATGTTAAAAATGTTTAAACAATTAAATTGTTTCAAGTATGAGAAGATCGGAGAAAATCCAGCAAATTATCAAAAATTCATGTGTAGATATTTTGGAAAATAAATTTTTTTCTTTTTAAAATGTCAAGGTTAAAAGGTGTGCGGTTTGTAGAAGAATGACCCATATACCTGGTCAGTTGAATTGTGGTAATACTATAATAAGTGGTTGTTGCGAACACCAGAATGTAACAATGAAGAATCAAGTAACCTGTTAAATTTTAACTATTAATTACTATTAATATGGTCGGTTAGAAAAAAAAAAAGTTTATCTTAGTCAATTTCCACTATATTGACATTTGCTACACTGTAGCTTGTGAATACCAGTATTCACCTGACGACGACTGCCGATGTTTACCAGTTGAAACATTGTATTATATAGGGTGTTCCTTAATGACGTGCTAATATTTCAGGGTGTGATTCCTTAGGTAATTTTATAAAGAAATGTTCATATGAATATGAGTTTCAATATCAATTTAGTGGTTTTAATCAAGAACGGTGCGTCTGACGAGAAAAACTCAAGAGACCATTTTCATGTAGAATTGACCAGGCTAGTCAGAAAAAATATCCACATGGAAAAATGCCAGTGGCGTGCCATCTTCCTTGTAAAAAATATCAGAGGACATGTTTACAGGGACGCCACTGGTGGAACAATTGAATAACTTTTCTAACTAAAGTTTGTGGTTCTATATCCTATTAACACATGCCAAAATTGAAAATAATATCTACAGTACTTTCGGAGATATTAAAAAATAACCATTTAAAAAATCAAAAATTCAACTGAATCTGAAAAGTTAAGCCGTTGCGGACATACTATATATTCATATTTTTCTTTATAAAATGACCTAAGGAATTACACCCTGAAATATTAGCACGTCATTAAGGAACACCCTGTATACAAATAAATAAAGGCAATGGAAGTGCAAATACGTCTCACTCTTTTCTGTTCAAATCATACGGAAATGTTTTTCCATTCTTACCTGAGATTGGTGTTCCAAGTGGTTTTCTAAATACTTGATAAACATCATTTTAAAATCGTGGATTCTACTTTTTTCAAAACGCTCCATCTCGCCCTTTATCATTTGGGATATTTTATCAAAACTCTCTTGTCCTCTTTCAACTTTAGATTCCCACTAAAAATGAGCCAATATTTAATGATATTTTTTCACAAACTTATGTAAAAGTAGCAGTCAAAAAAATCGAAAAATATTATTAAATATCCAATTGCTAACTAACTAAAAGTGGATTAGATGGAATATTAATAATAACATTAAAATTCTTAATATACCTACAGGGTGTTATGGAAATGACTTATTATATTTAGAACAGCAAATCCTGAGATGAAAATAAATTGAAGAAAAATAACCTTAATGGCGCTTTGAATTATTGTACGAAATAATATGCACTTTATATGAAATCTGAAAATTTACGTGGCCGCTACTGAGGACGTTTGCAATCAATAGTTTATTGAGGCGGTGTTGTCATATATTGCAACACAAAATTGTAAACGCACGTGTTCAGTTTTTGACATCAAGAAGTCTTTGACCCGCGTTAGCACTTCTTTTTCAAACTTTTTAGAAAAAAAAAAGTACAATTTTAAGGTATATACACACAAACCTTCGATCTTATAATCCGTTTTATAATTAAATTCCATAAAAAAAAATAAAACACAAAAAGTATGTTTTGCAACAGAACCAACAATCGGTAATATCACTGAAATCCCATCACAATATTTCTTATTATGAATTATTTCATAACAGAAAAAAAAAATCGGATATCAAAACGTTTAAAATTCGTATACATCAAGCACGTGGAACCCTCGACAGCGTCCATCCACCTCAGAGTCTCGAAACATACTAAAGCAACGATAGTCGCGAGCGGCAGGTATCCAAGCAAGGGCGAAACATGCGGTGTGATCTCACAATACTGTTACTATACTCTAGTGACCCACATTGTTGCTAACTGAATCCAGATGGAACGGCGCGACAGTATGTGGGTAAAAAGAGTTTTTACCTTAGTATTTAGATATTCGATTAAAAAAAAAGTATGTAGACTTTCTCTAGGACACCCTAGGAGTCACCCATTTAAATATAGTAAGTGATTTCCCATAACACCCTGTAGATATTCCGTTTTTCGACAGTTGACATCAGCAATATGTCATCGATCAGCTGCTTGGGAAATTCAAAAAAATTCCCCAGTTTAGTGCTGGGCTGTACTAAGCCCATGTGTTGTGTTTTCAAAGTTTAATTGGTGCGAAGTGTTAAAAGTGTATTTTCATAGTTTTGTTATAGCTTATTTTGTTTTTAAAAGTTTGATCGACTATATACTGAGTTTCTTGTGTATCTAGTAAACCGCAGTAAGTACCAATCACGTGACGAAAAATGTATTGGTTAATATTTTATTAAACTCTTTAGACGAAAAATAATAATTATGGAACATAATTATTGCTTGCCTTTTACCTCAGCTATTGGAGACACCAAGGTGATTTTGAATATTAATTAAAAAATTTGTAGATGTCTCCGAAGAAGTGACCGTGTGTTGAAACAATTGTCATTGTACAATAAAAATTTAGTGAATATCTCCATCCATTGCGATATTGTTTAATTAATTTTATAACGGATTTTCAATAAGAAATCTGTTACATTGCAAATTTAATTATGTTCATTCGTACCTCAAAAACTTCAGAATTAGCTTGATCCAACTTATCGGTACGATTTTGTAGCTCAAACTTCGCTTTAGCTTCTCGTTTTTTCGCCAACATCTGTTGCGAATGCTGCCAATGTTGGAAAAGTTTGGTACGTTCATGGAATGCATCTCTCACAGCCCCTAGAAGGCCTAAATAGTCTTTTAGAAGTTCGCAGAGGATGTAAAAATCGGTGTTTGCTTGTTCCAGATGAAGAGATTCGACCTACAAATTGTTAAATTGGTTTGTTGGCCTACATATTTAGGAACGTTTCTTCAACATAATCTCCTTTAACTTCGAAACACGTCCCCCGAGGTGTTTCAAATAAAATAAGTCTGATGGACTCAAGTCCGTATTATACGTCGGACTATCTGATCTTCCATCCAGATACGTCTTTGGCGGTATCGACATCTTCTGGCTGCCGATATAAGAAGTCTGAATAATAATATCTAACGGAATAATTTGCAAATATTGGTTTATAATATACTATTATATTTAATATGGACAACAGAACTAATATTGATATAAATTTACCATAACAATTCCTTATCCATGGAAAATATAAAAATGTCGATTTTTCAAAAAAATTACTTAAATTAATGGTGAAACTGTGATAAAATAACATTATCATACATTGATTGATTCAAAAATAATAACTACCTTTTCCTCTGTATCAGCTAGTTGTGAAAGAGCCCTCGACAAAGAATTGTGATCTTCGCAAGCACTCAACATAGCAGCAGATCTTGACACTCCGTTCGTAAGATTAGCCAATTCTTTTCTATAAGTTACCATAGCTTCTACGTTAGTATGGAGTTTTCGTAGTTGAGTTTCTAATGCTTCGACATGAGCAAGTTTCTCTTCAAACCACTTAAAGAAAAATGTATTATCAAAATGGGGTTTACACATGTAATCTTAGGAGCCAAGCGCTGATACATAATGACTGTTACGTAATATATATATTATGTAACAGTTCCACATTTCACATTAGCCGCGAAATGCCAAAAGCGTGAATGCCTCCAATAGATTTTGCTGAAAGTTGGCTGCGTAGCATCGCGTCGCATTGACAACGTAAATGTCAATTTGCAATTTTAAACGTCAACAGTATTAATTTGGATATTATTTTTGGGTATATTAATAAAGTATGAATGAGTATGATATTCAGAAATTACAGCAAATGATTTATTGCTAGAAAACTCCAGGGAGAGGTATGAAAAATAAGTGAATCAAGAATACAGTTAAACCTTTCTTAGGCGGACACCTACGAGACCGTCTAAATGTGGCAGCCTAATAGAGGTGTCCGCCCATGGGAAATTTGTTATTAGGTAATATGTAAGTGCAAAATTATTACTATGTATATGTATGTACAAATAAACATAATATAACAAACATACACTAGTTTTAGTTAAGATGTAGTACTAAAAAAAATCTAATAACGTAGTTTGATGTATTTGCGTTTTAATCTTGTAATCTAGAAAATGTAATTCCAAGTCTGATAACAATTCTATTGCTGTAGAGTCACCTCTATTCTTTGCATACTCTTGTAATTCCTTTACCATACTAATGGCTGGCAGGTGACATTTGTTTGATTACTGCATTCAACTTCTTCATCAGAGTCGTCAGATATTGACGTGGATTCAGTTTAGGCTACATAATCGGTAAGAATGCGGTCACTATCACCTTCTAATAGCACATTGCTATCAATGTTAATGAACTCTCCCAAATCATTGTTATCAAATTAAAAACTTCCACAACAACAATATTCTCTTTCAGACTCAAAACGCGACATTTTTCTGCAATTGTTTACGATGTTAAACTTACAACTCACAAATAAACGGCGGACTACTGTCGGGGAATCACACATACTTTAATTCGGCGAAGTCCTTTCGCGTGCCGCGCATACGAGATTGCTTGCCGGTCTGTTTTCAGAGAGTTTTTGCACTGTACTTATTCGTCTCACAAATACTTTAAAAGTTTTTGTCCGTTTAAAGGAGGGTTTTCGCACTCCTCGTATGAAAACAGCCTGTCCGCGTCCGCCCAAGAGAGGTTGATTTTCATGGAATTTCATATATCAGTTCCGGACTATGAAAAAATGTCCGTTTAATAGAGATGCCCGCTTATCAGAGGTGTCCGTTATGAGAGGTTTCACTGTATATTGACTGGTTTACTGACGATAACCTTGCAAGTAACTACTCAGAAAATGTTTTATTGGCATTTCGATAATTTAACATAAAAATAAATATGAAGTCGTCGAAAAAGTATTCGAGTGGTAAGCCAATTACACACTCTTACGAAATACGGTACGAGCGTAGCGAGTTTCGAAATCATGTCTAATAGACTTCTTACCACTCTTGGTATGTAATATACTATTTCATACAAACGTCAAAATTTACTTGCATATTCCTGACAAAGTCGCTTTTATACTACAAGCTTTAAATGTGACAGTTTGGCATCGCAATGTAAAGTTTGTTCATTTTAAGATTCTTAGGTTGTTAACCAATACCTATAATGAACACACACACACAAACCATAGACAATGTAACCGTAACCCTATTATTCCATAGAGTTTTAAAATTCTCATATAAAATTTAGATCTTGTAGTAAGTCAGTTGAACCATATAAAAATTTCGTTTAACTTTGATTCATCGGATTTGTTTATCTTGCAAATAAGTTATTACTATTACCGGCATATTTTTGTGAAAACTGGGTTAGTTCTATCCATAACAGTACCTACTAAAAGCCATTTTTAAATAATTGGGCAAAAATTACACTTTAGCGATTAGTGGGTCTCTGCACATTGTTAGTTAATACTTACAGGATCTGTTTCATCCATTTTGTAGGTGATTTTATTTACAGTTTCGCCTACTTTATTAAAAAGCCTCATCATGCCAGCACTACTTAAAGCTGATGTGCTAGTAGCCTTGGGCAATTCCACATCTAAAAAATAGTTTTTTTGTTTATAAACAAAGCTGGGCGTTTGGAAAGACTTCTATTACCGTATTCTAAAAACTCTCTAAAATCAGGATCTAGAATCAGAACTGGATGCTGTGAGGTCCGACGTAAATATCTCTCCAAAGCTGATCGTCTTCTTTCAACGAATTCACTACCATTGCTTTGGTTGGTTTCAGTACTGCTTCCCATTTTTATTTTTGTCATACCTAAGAAACATTATTATTTTAAATCACTTACTATACAGGGTGTCTTCTATTAAGTCGGCACTATTGTTAACTTCGTTATAGATGTAAGTTCGAGAATAAATGGTAAAAAAAAGTCAGGATTAAATTCAGCATCTAAAAGCACAGTTTATCTGGCTATTTCTACCCACTACTACTTCTCTATCTGCACTTCAGTAGCTCTAACTCAAGTAGCATTTTTAAACACATTATGGTACATGTATCGTAACTATCGTTTCTGTTTCCGATCAAAATTGGAAACTATTCAACAAAAATGGAAACATTTTCGAAACGTATACATTTTAAATGGGACATTTACACGTGTTTCCAAGTGGTTGGTACTAGCTGTGACTTTCGCGTGACTTTTATCGAAAATGTTCTAAATTGATACTTATGTTTATTAAAAAATGACAGTATAAAGGGGGCCGGGTTATGTTAAACCATGCGCAAAACAATTAGGATACCATCACTGCTGTAAAATAAAATAAATACAATATGGAACAATAATTTCGCCATGTTGAATTCGTTATAAGTTATTTTATTTCATATACCTAGTTATTGCACATACGAACCAAAAAATCATTGTCGCAGTAAATTTTATCGTGCAGTTTTGTAATTTGGCTTTATATTTTTAAAGTGTCCTCGATTTATTTTCATTTACAGAAAAAAATATACTTTGTCAAAAAATAAAAATTAAAATATTATCAAAATATTTACTTCTTTTATAAATCGACTTAGCTAGGAATATGGAACTTATCTAATAACTTTGTCTTTGCAAGAGATGCAGAAATTTCATTAAAACTCATTTTAACAAAATAAAAATTCATTTCCCAAAATGGCCGCTAGAAAACAATAAATTATTGTGCTCCAAAATGGACTCAACACTAGTGGTGGAATACTATCGATGGCACTATCGATACTATCGATGGCACTATCGATACTATCGATAGTTTGTTACTATCGAAAACTATCGATTGTTTTAAGTAATCATCGATAGTTTAAACTCGCATGTTATTAGTATTTCTTAAATTTAAGTTCACGGAATTCGATTTAAAAAAACTTAAATTAAAAATAAACCAAATTCAGCACTAGATCATAAATCTGTTTTAAAGAAGAGAAACCGTCTAAAAGCAGAAAATTTGGACATGCTTATCTTTTTGCAGCATAATAAATATTTATTTTAAATTTTTTAAATTTTCTCTCTTTTTCGTTTGTGTTTATTCGCTTATTATTAAGATCATTATTAGTTAATCTTGTTTGATCATTTGTTCCTATATTTCTTCCTGATAATATATAATTATTTTTTGTTTTTTATATATGTATATTTTTGTATTTCAAATATTATTATGTTTTTTTTTCAATAAAAAGCAGGTATAGGTGGGAACTTAATATGTCAACCATAAGTAAAATGTATTACTCAACAACTCTACCACGTATCAAGGTTGGTATAGTTTCGATAGTACTATCGATACTATCGATAGTAACTCTTTAGACTATCGGAAACTATCGATAGGGCCGACTATCGATAGTATTCCACCACTACTCAACACACAATTTCTAGTCTTTGGCTTCTATAATGTTTCCATGATGCACAGAAAAATAGAAGGTTTGTTAAGGTGATGGTGAATGCCACAGAAAAAAGGTTTGCTTGTATGCACAGAAAACAAAGGTTGGGTATGGACAGCCTAAGTCTGACGACACGAGAGGCGCGGTTTCAAAAAACCTTTCCAAACTAAAATTACATTGAAAATCCCATAAGAGATTTTTTAAAGCATCGGTACACGTTTATAAGGGATAAATAAGCAATTTCCTGATATTATTTGTATATTAGATGTTATTATTGATTCATTTTCAGAAACAGATTGACGTAAGTGTTTTTTGAAGATTTTTTAATCAACATCTTGTTTAAGGTTATGTTATTATTGTTTGCATAGGGAGATTTAAATTGTTATTTTTCTGTTAAAAACAGCTTGATGCACTGTATTTATCAACATAGAGTATACCCACCCTATAGCCATACTTTATGTTGACAAATACAGTACAGTAAGCTTTTTTTTACAGAAAAATAATAATTGAAATCTCGCTAAACAATAACATAACCTGAAACTTGTTCAGATGGTGATTAAAAATCTACCTAAAACACTTATTTCAATCTGTGGTTGAAAATGGATCAATAAAAACTGCTAAAATATAAATAATATCAAGACGTTGCTTATTTATCGCTAATAATTTTTTCGAAAAATATTTATCTTCGCATGTCGTTAATGTATCGACACTATGGTTTGTGAAATATTTCGAAATAAGCACGTCTTTAAGAGTTTCTAGTAACTGGGTTCGAAAATGTGTCGCAAAAGTTTCGTAACACATATGTCTTGATACAACTTTATAAATTTAATCGAAAATATTTCGAAACGTTTCTCAGCAAAGAATGTGTGTCCAATTTGTGTCTAAAAATGCTACTTGGGAATAAAACAAGTTATATTACTATAAAATGTGAAATCCCTTTGGTATTTTTTGGTGTCCCATTTTAAAAAAAGTGCAGAACCAAAAGATCATATTATGGTCATAGAACAAGTGTTAAATACCAGGATATTGACAAGCAAATCGTCTCCTTAGAGTTAGACTATTGTATCTTGCATTGCTTTTCCATAAGACATACAATAATGTAACTCTAAGGTGACGAAATGGTAAAGATATTTGAAAAATCTGAAATTATGAAATTTTCTACATTTCTTGCACCCATAATAGAACAAAATGAATACCTATAACACTTTTCTCTGGAGCTGGAGGTATAATTCTTCCAACCTTCAGATACTTTTCGGTAAGCTTGTCATGCAGTCCCAAAAAGTCACTGAATCTTCTAGTTACCGCAAATTCTCTTCTCTTGAAAAGCGGCATGTTTGTTCTAGTTGTTATTCTATAGGCGACATACGCGCCCATACCTTCGCCAATTTTCTGGGAATCCCCTATGCTTATTTCTAGAAATTTGTCTCCACTCTCCGCTTCAGTCTGAAAATGTGACTTGTCAGTAATAGATAGGTATTTATTCCATAGATAGCATACATTAAAAAACGATGGTGTATACAGGGTGTAACAAATTCATCCTTCATCGTTGGGATTTCGGAAACGGCAAGAGACACGAAGTCGGTTAAATAGGGGCGAAGTTGCGTAATTATGGGTTCAATAACATGCCGCAAAAAAATCAAAAATAATTACAGGGGCTTTCAAAATATTTGGAAAAATCTAAAATTTTGCGTTTCGGATTTTATTTGTTCCCGAATTTGTTCCCAGAGATGTCAAAAAATAAATTTCACTTTATCATTGCTACTTTTTATTGTCCATAAGATGGCATCATCAGTTCTTTAATGTGACGTATCGTCTTTGGGTTACCATCATCAACTTTTTCAAATCAATTTTTCTAAATACAGGTCTGGATTTTTTTCATTCAATTCAATTATGAATGAGGAACTAAATCTACGTTTCTGAGTTTAGAATTACTAGGGCTTTATAAAAAATATGTTTCGAACGCGACGTAATGTATTCGTCATACATTTGTTCTTATACTAATATCAATATTATTTCATTAACTAGGCCTAAATCTTAAGGAAACGTTTACTCACTCTTTCAATGGGATCCAGAACGGGATCATTATTAATGGGAACAGTTTCCATTTCACCTTTGGGTGACGAAATTCTCAACTTTGAAAGATCGCCTTCACTAGTTCCATTGGTGATTTTTGAATTATCATCTATTGGATCCTATAAGAATTAAAACATATCATATTCTGCAGGGTGCTTCCAATTAGTTTTCGCTTCCAATTAGTTTTCGCTTGAATTTATAACTAGACTACACTAGACTTTCCAATAATCGGTTATTTGAAAAACTCGGGCGGATTTACACTTAACCGGCCACAACTAGGGAATCCAATCCCGCACCCAAACTTTAATCCCGCAAACCTGCGGGATTGAGCCCATCGATCCCGCGGATCCGCGGGATTTGCGTGATAACAAACAACGAACTGCGGTATTTTTGGTCGACGAGTCGGGGATTCCCCGCCCTGCTGGGCTATTGAAAATACGTTAAACAGAAGAGTTTTCTTGTGTACGTGCGAAAGTAAGAGCGTTATTCAACTAGTATATATAGTGACATTTATCAAGTGGTTGAATATAATACATGGGATTTAAACAGCAATCACAAAAATTAGTGTCAGTGTAGTTTACAAAGAGAATAAGGGTTCAAGTTTAGTTTGGAATTATTTTTTAAAGTCTGAAGATGATCTTACAAATAAATGTAAGTTAAGAGTAAGTTATGCCCTAGCATTATCAAAATCTCTACTCCTTCCACCAAAGGTCTTCACACCCACTTACAAACAAAGCATAATATTAATTTGAAAGTCCAGGGCAGCAGCAGCATAGTGTTGATATTGATAAAATAACACAGGAAATGAAAGTTAATGCCAGCAGCTCGAGTAGTTCGTTTAGTTCTATTGCTAAGCGAGGAATGTACTTGGAAGCTGCATATAACTGTGTAAAATCTATTCCGCCGACAATGTCGAAGCTGAATGTGCGGTTTCAGCCGCAGGATACATGTGCAATAAAATAAGATCAAATCTAAGAGATGAAACATTAAACATGTTATCTTTTCTCCGAAAATACTTTCAAAATCAATGTAACTGTTAAACTAGTCGTACTATTGTATTGTACCTATATGCCAGTGATTCCCAAACTATTTTGTTTCATAGACCACTATCAAAATACTCAATTCCGGATAAATACCAATCCGTTATAACCGATAAGCAATGTTTTGTCATACTCAAAAATTAATTTTTATTTGTCACAGGAAAAATTACAGTATCATTGATAAGTCAGCAAGTACACTTAATTAGGATATTAAAATATTTTTTTAACCGTTAGTGTTGAAATATACACAGCATGTCCGTCTTAACTAACGTCTATTATTATTAATTTTACGAAAAAAAGTTACTCATTTTAAAAAGTTCTGCCAGAAAGCGATTATTTTTACATCATCTATATGTCGGCGTCAATTAGTGAAATCCGTCATTCCCAAAAATGCCTATTCATTTCACGTATTGCCGCAAATAGTGTAACTCTACGTTTGGTACACCGTTTGCCTAAGAGTATCAGGCATTCCCTGTAATAACGGAATTCTTTCAGTCAAACGCTGTACTTAACTAAATGATTTCAGTTACCCAGTTTGCCGGTTTTAGTCGAACGTTGTAATTGTTGTTAACATCTGTGTGGTTTTTTTTTTTTTTTTTTTTTTTTTTTTTTTTTTTTTTTTTTTTTTGAAAATGAAATGTTGAAGCATTCTGAATTGTTTTATAAGAAGTTCGATGACTATTACTCCAATCAAAGTAAGAAAAACCTTGGAATATTACGGAATTGACGGAGGTAAGAAAATTGTAAGAAAATTCTTTTCAATTTTAAGAAAATTCCTGATAATAATCAGTTATTTACAAACCTTTTAATGTAAAATACCTTATTTTCATGTACTACTGTCTACACTGTCCTAATCACAATGATTGACTAAAACCGGCAAACAGGATAACTTAACTCATTTAGTTAAGTACAGTGCTTGACTGAAAGAATTCCGTCATTACAGGGAATGCCTCATACTCTAGGCAAACGGTGTACCAAACGTATTTGCCGGCAATACGTGAAATGACTAGGCATTTCTGAGAATGGCGGATTTCACTAATTGACGCCAACATATACACAAAGCTGGCACAATCAGCAGACAGTATTGTACAGTACTCTTTACGGGAATACAGCTTGCAATTCACAAAAATCAAAAAAAGCTGTGCTGATTTCCCATTTGGATCTGGTAATTAAGATATGACTTAAAGTTCTAATACCATAACACTTAATCTAACTTACTTTGTAATAAATTATGTTCAACTGAATGTATAATCAAATATTGAAAGCAGATTGTTAAACAGGCATACACGTTCCAGACCCATTTAAAATGTTAAGGGTAATTAACTACTTCTGTCTAAGGTCAGAGAAATTACTAATATTCTGAGCAATGAACTTGAAATATTGTATAATTGGCTGTGCCAAAATGAATTAAAATTAATTGTTATAAAAACAACTGTATGATAGTAGGTGCAAAAAATATTCTGACTTAGGCTTTACACTTGTTACTGGCAGCACGATAGACATTGTCTCGGAAATAAAATACCTTGGTGTTTTTTAGATCCTCAGTTAATTTTTGCAAACCACGTAAAATATTGGGTAAAAAAGGATTTTTTGTTGCGTTTCTGCTTCTTTATCTTAATATTGTTATTCCTTGTTAATATCATGTACTCAAGAAAATATACAGGGTGTTATGGAAATGACGTATTATATTTAAACCGGCAATTCCTGAGATAAAGACAAATTTAAGGAAAATACCCATAAATGGCGCTTTCAATTCATTCAGCGGTAAAAGTGACCCGACGTCAACCCAGAAAAACACCTGTGTGGCACTGCGATACATGTAAGCAATCAAGGAATTCTGGCCGGTGTTGTCATATGTACACCTTAAACTCTTTAGACAAAATAAAATAATTTAAATACTTTTCCATTCTGTAATACCTTTTTGTACAATTAATTGAAGAACATTTACGACGGACTATGTTTTAAACAACCCGAAAAAACATATGGAATAGTAATAGCCACGTACGTCACTAGGTCAAATGCCAATGACCTCTTGACGCCTTACATCGTCTGAGCGAAATAATACAACGCCGCACGCTTGCGGTCTGTTAGTTGAAGACCAACCAGCGGCCGAATACGCTGTGTCTCGTCAATCCGCTCTGTTTTTTCGGTTTACGCGTGTATCTTGCCCGTCCATAAATAATCTTTGAATATTGTTTATATTGACGCGTTTCTTCTGGACGTCAAATTTCGTCGCGTGTAATAAAATCTAATAATCTGTAGTATAATCTGTATTATTGTATTTTCAAAAGCTAACTATCGGCTCTGTTTCGCAATTACTGTGTGTACATAAAGTGTTTCCAGGAGTGTTCCCATGAAAAAGAAAAAAAAACTGATTGTGTTTGTGCCTCGATATCGTCGCTCTTTAGGTATAAAGATAAATAGAAGTAGGTAGAAAATAATTTATTTTTATAATGTTATATGGAATTTCAATTTTACATTAAGTTTGGCAACATTGCCATTGGCTCTGGGTGAAATGTTGTACAGTAGCGTGGGTTGACCTGTGAGTAAGAGTGTTTGTTATCCCACTTTTAAAATAGTCGATTTAAAAAAAATAAAATATGAAGCGCTTCTCTAGAACACCCAAGGACTCACCCATTTAAATAAAATACGTCATTTCCATAACACCCTGTAGATAGATGCAAATAAAACAAAATAAAGTAATGAGCAATTCATGCGTAATTAGCGTAATGCATACTTAGTAACTATTTTTGTGTAGTTACTAGGTGTTTTATTTCATTAAAAACCAGAACGGGGAAGTCCCTAAGTAATATTCTGTGATGTGATACTACGTCAGTGTGGTCTGGTGTGTCTGTATAATTATACATATATTAGTATAGGACTAAAGGCCAATTCTCACTCTTCAGCAAGGCACGTGCTTGGCACCGGTTAGGCAAAATACATATGTTATCATCATCATTGAATCTTATGGATTTTGCGGGGCAGTCGCTTGCCACGCCGTTACGCGCCTGAATTTACCCCGCAAAATCCATAAAATTCAATGATAACTATTTTGCCCAGCCGATGCTTTGCCTATTCCGAGCATGGGCCTCAAGACTGCTTTTTTCCTACAATCCTCACACAAATAAGTAAAGTGTGGAGTATTTTTGAAGTACATAAATAGGAGAAAAATAAAGCAATTTGTAATTTTTGTAAAAAGATCGATTCAAAATGAGGCAGTAGTAATATCATCCTTCTGAACATGTGAAAAAAATTAAGAAAGATGATGGGACGTATTAACAGTTACAATAATTTAGCGGTAAGGGTATATTTTATTGAAAGAGCACATTTTAGAAAATCGCTTTGTTACTTTCGTAAATAAAGGTTGATCAGAAGAAATTACATTTTCGATAAAAGATAATGCATTTTGGATATTTAATTAAGTACTAATTTTTATTTAAAAAATTTTGTAGGTTTTTATCTTATTTTTATCCAGAAAATGATGTTTTAATGGTTATTCATCATGTAAGTGAATCATGTACTCATGTATCAGTACTTGGAATAAATTCTTGTTATTTATTTATTTGACATAGTCAATATTCTTTAATCAAAATTAATAAATATTAATAACATTAACAACATTTACAAGTTTTTGTACTATTTGCAATCTTAACCTAAAATAATCCTCATTGCAGATGATTTGAAGTCATTCATAAACACCCCTATTAAGTCTAGACTATTATCATATCATAAACATTGGTTGAAATCATATCAATATCATAGATAGTACCTACAGCCAGTTTAATTAGGGAGCAGCAAATACCCTAAATCCCCTTTACCGAGTTGATTTTTTAGTTGAACTATTTTATAGCTGGAAATTTATTGCCTCAGCATCCTTAGAGTTAGTTGAGGAGGAAAGAGTATGCCAAACAGCTGAAGAAACTGTATAGTTTAACATACATTAATTAATTCTAAGCTTTAGGTTACTTTATAGGGAGTTGGTTTATTTATAAAAAATTATTTCTACTACAAAACTTAACCACTGGAATAAAAACATTCCTATTTTACCTTAAAGTATCATTCAGTGTCAATACACAAATTTCATAACTTAATAAAGAAATGTTGAGATTTTTAATTGTAAAAACTATACAAATCCGAAATACATCAGAACAAAGATACTTCAGTAAATCAGTATTGAGTTTAATTTACTATTATATTGATATATATTATACTAAATAAAAAAAAATATATTACCTGCCTGGCCGACACAAACAGGTCATCTTCTTTATCATCGTTAACATTAATATTTTCAAATAGAGGGGGTGGATCAACTCTCTTATCATCAGCCATATTTCGTTTTGGTAATCGCAACGCCTGCTCTATCAGATAAATGTTTGTTAAGATAAGACTAGGATAACTATATAACGTATATAAATAAGATTATACTTGTTACGTACCACAAGTTTTCTCGATAAATTGATTATAGGATTAATACATCGGAAAACACTGCACCGCTTTTGAAAATCATCAACAAAAGATGACACTAATCTAATTCTAATAGCAAAAAAATTACTTGACACTCTTGACAGTAACTCAGTGACACCACATTTGACAGTTTACTTTTCCAATTCCAAGAGTTTTCCATTGATTGTTACATATTAATATTCGATACGGAGGATTATATTATATTTCACCGGGTTTCACTAATGGTTTTAATTAATACATTTATCATCAAAACTTGACGTTATAATAGTCGGTAAGAAAGTTATAAAATTCTTGATATGAAATATGCACGAAATTATCAATAGTGATTATGCTGTTGGTAACACTGCCAATCAGAAAATAAAAAATCGCGGCACAATCTTTCGGTTGTAAACCAATGCCATTATCAAAAATGCTTGCTCATGCGCTCTACTTTCCTGTTGAGACGAAAGACGGGCATTTTTTGACATATGCTGCTGACAACTCTAGTTGGATTTGCGATTTTGTATGCAGTTTAAAATTAAGTTATATTTTTGTAAGTTCTGTTTCGAATATAAGCTTAACCATGTCAGAGAATAGAGAAGAGATTCTAGCAGATTTTCAGGTGAGTGTATCAGCGGTTCAATCATTCATTTTACCTTTTTTAAGCCCTTACTCCGAAACGCATTATGGACGGTTTTACAATGACAAACAATATTAGCAATAATTTTTTTCTCGGTTCTAGGCTTGTACGGGAGTAGAAGATGTTGCTGAGGCGATTTTTCACTTAGAAGAAACCAACTGGGATCTTTTGGTATGTTTTTAAAGCTATTTAGGCATTGGGTATTTTTTCATACAAAGGACAACATCTATGTCTCTCTATACAAAGGGCTACTACTTATTTTTAGATGAATAGTGGCATAATTTTATTAGAGTTTGTAAAGATATACACTATTTTATGCTTAATTTTGGGTCACAGCCCCATCATTTAAATCACAATTTGTTTGTTTTCAAGTGATTATATGGTATTAGTTAGATAATTTTTAAAAAGCTACTCTGATGGAGGAAAATGTTTCATAATGCTTTTTGATATATTGATTTGTTTATTAAATTCATTAATTGATAATTTTATAGGGGTATAAAACCCCATCAGTGAAATTCACATTTTTTTCTACAAATCAATGATTCTATCTTATTGGGTAGTTAGGTAGGTAATTCTAAAATATAAAAATGTGGAATAAATAGGTGAGGGCCTTTAGAGGTAAAAAATTAAAAGTAAAAACAGCTTTTATGTTCACGGAGCATAAATAAAAAAAAAGGTCATACTTAATTGAGAGATTCACCAAATAACTAATAGGCCAAATCAAACCAAAGACAGGAACATATAGGAAGAGTCGGCTATGGGTCCTACTGTTGCTAACAATGATAATAAAGTAATAATTTGTTATTGCAGTGATGTGAAATGGTCATATAATCAGGTTATTTTCTTTAATTATAGTTGGCTGATCACATTGATAAATGACTGTCACATTTTAACCTAACCTCATATTTTAATTTTGCAATGTTTCGCATCATTCTTTGCATGTATTGGCCAATTATCTCCTTTACCACCAATAAACTGTGTTAAAGATATAAAACAAAACATAAGTAAATATTGCATTAACTTTAAGGTAAAATTATGGAAAGATACTTTATTTTAGATTTTGCATTTTATGTCACTCCCATCTCATTTGTCAATAATGATGAATGAACAACGTCGTTCAATGATTTAACATCAATGTTGTGAATAGTGTTGTGATCGCTCGAGCGAAAAACCGCTTGATTACTCGATTATTGAAATAACCGTCACCGCTCGAGTTATCTATTCAGGCGAAAACCGTCGCTCGTCACTTATTATCTTTCACTCGATACCCGCGCTTCGCTTGACGCCGACGGAAATGTACCGCTGTAGTGTGATCGAGCTAAAAAACTGCTCGTATATTCGAACAGTTTTTCGCTCGAAAGGAAATACTCTAGTTATAAATTCAGGCGAAAAACCGAAAAATATGGCCCGTCACTTGATAACAGGGTTCGAAAATATCATGATATTTATATAAATATCATATCACATGATATATATCCGATATATATCGGATATATATCCGATATATATCCGATATACAATCATGTTTAAAATTTATTTTCTTAATTAAAAAACGGCATTGTTTCTTGCACAAACTATATTTTAACACAAACTCATTAACAAAAACCTATATTCTATATATCTCTCTCTCTAATTAAGCAGAAAAAACAAAAATCATTATTAAAAATATTAAAATAAACAGATTTTAGTATTATTTTATTAACATTAATATTTCAACACAATCACAAAATTAAAACTTATATTGTAAACAAAAAAACTTTTTATTCTAACATTTGCTTATAACTTCAATTAGGTAAAAAGAAAAGAATTAAAAACAAACAGATGTTAACATTATTTTATTAACATTTATATTGGTATTTAGTAATAATAATATACTTATATAACAATGACCTACGTACCTGATGTGTTGACACTTCTTTTTGTAGTAGTGGAAGTGGAAGGCAGAACATCTTCAGGAACAGAATGATGCTGTTGTGTTGTTTCACGACTTGGCGTATCACTGGGCATATTTTTTTGGTGTGTTAAAATATGTTTTTCCATTCGCGATGGTATACCCTGCATCTCCTTTAAACACTCTCGACATTTTGCCCATTTTCCAGTACTGTTTTTGTTTTTAATTATACAGTCAAAATATCGCCAAACAGATTTGGTTTTGGCATATTCAATAAAAATCACAACTAACTTACAGTCAAGTCAACACAGAGTGAAAACACAGACATAAAGATTATTTGGGAAAAGCAAGAGCGAAACAAATCGTCGTGTACCTGGGAATCCCGAAGTCGGCGCGCGGTGATGCTTGCGCGGTAGCCAAGTGAATCCCTACAGTAATTATAATTTTGTACAGTGGCGTATTGAGACATTTTCGGATGTTTAGAATGGTGGAAAACATTTTTAATTTAATAAATGAAATTGTCGAATATATCGGATATATATCAAGTTATAAATATCATGATATATATCGTGATATATATCATGATATATATCACTTGATATATATCCTCCGAACCCTGCTTGATAATCGACCTTCGTTATACGCGCCGCGCCATCCGATTGGTGACGTTCGAGTTTGACGTTGAGCAGGTAACACGACATATGTCTTTCTTAAAGGCACATAAACGAGAAGGTGCATATAAAAAAGTATGCCAAATCCCTTAGGCTTGCCAGCGGAGTAGTTTAGTTCTCCGATTGTAAATATTAAAAAATTAAAGGATAAAATTTTTATTTACTATAAACTCGAGAAAATATAATAGTTAACAAAACATAAGTATCGACAAATTTTTTGGTAACCAAAAGTAAACATTCTTAAATTTAAACAGGAACTTGTAGGTAACTATAAACATGAATTTAAAAAAATAATAACCAATTTTCTTATTTTGCCAGTCGCGTAACCAAGCCTAAATTTTTGAAGGGCACACAGTGGGCAACTGATAATTTAAAGTGGAAGAATTTGACGAGCTATTTTAAATATCTACTTATTTTATGCTCGTAGATTGAGAAAGATGTGAAGAAAAATAACTCTTGGTAATACTTTTTGTTCGGGTTAAAAAAGCACAATAATAAACCCGAACAATAAATACATAGTTGGGTGATTTTTGTAGTTTTTTGTTTGGTGTCGAGACACGTGGTAAAAATTCATTATTCACAAATAAATAAATTTCTGGATTTTTTTTGGTGGGTACTACAATTTTTTAGCTAAACCTGTGCCCACCGGTAGTTACGTGCCTGCTAAATACCCTACCTGATCGCATGTAAACAGCTAAGCTGCCGGTGGAGCAGTCGGTGATGTCATCGCTTGGTGAATTGGAATTTCAAGCAATTCACTCGATTATTAAAATCGCTCGAGTATCAAGTACTCGATTATTAAATTCATCGGTTTTTCCCAACACTAGTTGTGAATGTCAATAATTGAATACCTGAAATAATTGTTTATTATTTTTTTTTAAAACTATTTTAATACTTGGTTTTAAGTAAGAACGCACTTGTAAGTTTTTTTTATTGCTGCTTCTGGCTACCGGGAATATTGTGTTTGGAGACGTGTACACTAGCTTCAGGATTAATACGCGTTAAAAACATTGTACACTGTATTCTACGACGCACGTGGAAGTCTGGGCCGCGCATCGTCGATTTACATTGCTGGCTACAATGACATAGGGGCGTTGTTTTTGATGTGTGTGTTCATTGTTATTATAGAATACCGTCAAATATCTTGTTTAATTATTGGAGCCGATTTGCGGCACTGCGCGCATCGGGCGAACTTGGCATTACCGTGTGTTTATTGTATAAAAATAGGATACTATGCATTTTGTATATTGCTGAACTTATGCACAACTTCCTAAGTTACAATGCACATTTCCCTGATGGCAAAATGTCTAGATCTCTTTTCGAGATGTTTAGTCAACATAATTATGGGAATACAAATACGTAAGACAAACACAAACAGGTGGAATCGTCGGAAACCTCCCATTCGCGATTTTTAAAAAGATTTGTGACATTTAATTGTTTCTCTTAGATTTTTAAAGATCCAGGGTATTCCATTTTCGACACTTCCTGGGGGTATAAGAGTTATTATCAATCAGTTGACCATGGCCTACTGTTATAATCTATATTTTTTTATCAAAACTTTTAGAGAGCTGTCAGCCGAGTCATGCCTCCAGACACGCAAGCTTTTCATGCCCGTATCGATCCGGATGTCATGATAGTCGAAAGTGACGCTGAAATGGTGGCCGCCGTGCCCGTGGCCATGCCCATACCCATACCCATGCCCGTCGCGAAGTCAATGGACGATATGGAGGTGGGAAACAGTATTAGCCTTCCGCCGTCGAAGAAAAGGGAGTTTTCCGCAAGTGCCTCCCTTGAAAATAGCTTTGGAGCATCGACTTCAAGTGGGCCTGCGAGTGCTTCTACTGGACCCAAAATATTGAGCTTTAACATTAAATATTGTGATAGAGCTATTAAGATTAGGCTGCCGGACAGTGCTACTTTGAGTAAGTTTCTATTTTATTTAGACCCTGCGGTATCTATTGGCGTTTTTTAAATTTTGTTGAATTACTTCATATTAAATGACTAGCTTTTAATTTTGATTGATTTATACTGATTTTTTTTATCAAACAATGACTGGCTTTTACAACAATTTATTTTAAGTTATCTTTATACATTACATATACATTGTCAATGTTACGCCTGTTAACGAAAATAAACACAACAAAAAGGAGATAGGGATTCTATCTGTAGAATCCCCATATCTTTTTATCTTCTGTCTGTTTCTGTCTTCATTCTAACCTCTGATCGGTTTGATATGTTTTGGTTAGCAATCGGATGTGACTCAAAAGTCTATATTTTTATCCAGTTTACGGCAGACTTTGCACAGTCTTACTTACTTACTTACTTAATTTATTTATTTCAAAATCATGTTACATAATTTCAAAATAAAAATTACAAACACAAAGTGAAACAACGTCATCTTAGAACACCAAAAAGGTGCAATATCATTCTGTTACATCCTTAGAAAATCATCCAGATTATATGGCTCTAATTCCAATAAAGTCTTCCTGATTTCCATCTTAAACCGTTTTTCGCTGCTAATTGTCTTTATACTCTCGGGTAGTTTGTTATATAATTTCAAGCACATATAATTGGGTGACTTTTCAGTAAGAGTTAGCCTATGTATGGGGTAATTTACATTTACAGTTCTCGTGTTATGTTGATGACAAATTGGGGCTTGAAAACAATTTCTATTTTTAAAGAAAAACACTAAACATTCATAAATATACAATGCATATACTGTTAACAGTCCTGTGTCTTTAAAGATGGTACGACAAGTTTTCTTATAATCTAATTTCTTAATTATTCGGACCAATCGTTTTTGAATTACAAATATACTTTGAATTTGACTATCCCTGCCCCAAAATATAATGCCATATTTTAAACAGGATTCGAAGTTAGCAAAATACAATGTTTTTAAAGTTTTCTCATTCATGTATTTACCAGTAACACGAATACCATAACAAACAGCATTAAGTTTTTGTGACATACATTTGATATGAGCGGACCAATCTAAGAATTCATTAATCTGTACCCCTAAGAATTTTGTTGTTTCTGAAAAATTAATTGTATCTTGATCATGAGCAAAGTCAACTGGCCTTTCCACCTTAGATAATTTTGTTCTAAAAAGTATAACATTAGTTTTATTTTCATTCAAAATAAGTTTATTTTCTGTAAACCATAGTGTAACCCTATTAAGAAAATTTTTGCATTCTGTGACAAGTTGATTGATACTTTTGCCCCCTAAAAGTAAATTAGTATCATCCGCGTAATTAACTATATCTTGATTGGCTTGAATTAGATTATTTAAATCATTTATAAAAATGATAAATAGTATGGGCCCTAATACACTTCCCTGAGCTATACCTATACTACTAGATAATATCTTTGAGTGATAAGATTTTCCATCTTTTGTAACACAGACTTTTTGTTTTCTGTTATTAAGATACCCTGTTATCCATTTATGAGCATTTCCTCTTATCCCGTACATTTCAAGCTTTCTTACTAGTATCTCTCTATCTAAGCAATCATATGCTTTTGACAAATCCAAAAACATACCTACTGCCAAATTACTAGCTTCAAGGTGATGCAGAACTGTCTGAATGAACTGAAAAATTGCTGTTTGTGTAGATCGACCCTTTAAATATCCATGCTGACTTTTACTAAATATATTACAGTTTGTTAGAAAATTTGCTAGTCTTGAACACATTGCCATCTCAAACAATTTTGAAAAACCTGTCAATAAACTTATTGGTCTATAATTATCCATTAATTCTGGATCACCTTTCTTAAAAAGCGGTTTTATTACTGCAACTTTTAAATTTTCAGGAAATATGCCGTATTTAAAAGAGTTATTTATTATATAACATAAAATATTCTTACATGCACTACTAGAAATCTTAACAATGGTAGTAGGAATTTCATCAAACCCAGAACTATATTTATTTTTTAGTTTATTAGCCATTTCAACTATCTCGTTTGTTGTTACTGGCTTTAAAAACATCGATTGATTATTCCTAGCAATGTTACAGTTAACGGGAACATGACTTAAATTCTTTATCAAATTAGGTATAACAGATATTAAATAATCGTTAAAACTATCCGCCACTGTTTCAGGATCTTCCTCGATTTCTATGTCTGAGTTATGGTTTGTTTTCCCTGTGATTTCTTTACAGATCGTCCACATGTATTTCATCTTGTTATCTGAATTGTTTACTCTATTGGCATAAGATTTTGCACGCGAGTCTTTTAAAAGTTTATCATACTCTTTTTTCTTATCTTTGTATTGATCATTATAATTTTGTTGTTGTCTGGATAGTGTCAATAACAAATCTAATTCGCGTTTACAATCGATAATAACCCTATCCTTAAACACTTTTGAAACCTTCGTTCCCGCACTTAGCCTTAGAGGGAAAAACCGATTAAACATAGTTATAAAATCATTCATAAATGCACACCACTGCCCATCAACATTCTTTCTATCAACCGCATAAACATTCAACCAGTCTTGCTCCTCCAAACAGCACAAAAAGTCATGTTTATTTTCATTTCCGAAAAAACGTTTGTAAATATGAGCATCTTTATTTTGATATTCAGATTCAAAAATGACCTTCTGCGCTGTGTGATCCGATATAAAATTTTCAAACACTAAAGCCTCTATATAATCAAAATTAGTAAAAATATTATCTATACAACTGGATGTACTACTAGTGATTCTTGTGTTTTCTAATATTTTTGGTTGGAAATTAAAAGAAGACATTAGTGATAAAAGCTCTGTTCTAGATTTGTTTTCTTTCATCATTTCAATGTTAAAATCACCCAGTATAAAAATAAGTCCTTTTTCATTGTAGGCACTAACTAAAATCTGTTCAAGCCTATCTAAAAATAATTTCAAGTTTCCATTGGGAGGTCGATATATAGTTATAACCAAAGCACTCATTTTTCCTAATTTGCACTCAACCGCAGCACATTCCAACGTGCCACTGATAGATAATTTGTTTGTTTTTGTTCGTACTTTGCACTTTGTGTTTTGTCTAACATATATTGCTGTTCCACCATGCTGTCCCTCTTCTCGACAATACATAGAGCATAATTTAAAGTTTCTTATGGCCAGTTTACGTAACTGTGTTTCTGACTTCCAATGTTCAGTGACACACATTATTTTACACTCTGGATGGTTTTCTAACATGTCATTCAGCTTATCAATTGAATTTCCGATTGATTGCACGTTTTGATGTATTATGCTTACTTTTTGTAGACTGATTTTTACTTTTTGCTTCCTTTCAATGTTATCTTCATCCAAAATTATAAAAAATCTTCAGTATATTTGACCTGATGATTTCTATATTTTTCCAGTTTTCTTTTATACACAGGGCAGTTTGTGTCTCGTGCAGAATGTTCACTTCTTACCCTATTGATAAATAAATAAACAGAAAATGGCAAAGAAAAATTATACTTGTACTTTATAGTTGTTTACAACCTCCCACCTACCTACGAATGTGAATTATTTATTATACAAAGACTGTGAACCAAAGCTGTATCCTCCTTGATTTAAAATCCTTGGTCTAGTGCGATATAAACTGTTAAGCTAACAAGTTTAAGTTTTCTTAAGTTTAATTTCTTTAGATTATTTGTTGGTACATTGAAGATGTGTGTGAATTCAGGGTGCATTTTCAAATAGACAGTTATTTTTAGTTTAATTTTGTGATAATGGATTTGCTTTGGCGGCTTGCGAAAAAATCAGTTGATTTAAATCCTCGCAACCCTGGTATCTATTTCATTTTATACATCTTTGTAAATATCCTTTTTGACATATTAAATGCTGAATTTCATATATTTTATTTATTTACTTCTGTTTACTCTGTGTTTTGATAATGTATCCGTATACTTGAAGAGGTGATTGTACATGTTAAAATAAAGGTAGGTTATATAACAAAAAGTCGAAAACTCGCAACTTTTCGAGTTGCCGCCTATTAAAGTTCAATTTTTGAAAAATTTTTAACTTCCTGCGGATAGTTTTTAAACTACCAAGTTGATATTTGGCACAGGGACTAAACTTAACAACTTCTAATTCTGTTATAAAAATATTTCTCTACTGTGCCACCAGAGACCACTTTACCTAAAATCCAAATTTGGTTTTTTGCAATATCTTTTTTGTTTTGACAGTTATTGGAAAATAGGATACGTCATTTTAAAGAGAAAATAATACGTAATAGAAAAGGTAGTCTTTATTCTAGTCGATAAACCATAGCGTTTAGGCGCAAAATTGCAATTTAAAGTTTATGTACACAGTAAAATAAATCAGTTTTCGAAATGGACAAAAAAAGTATTAGACTTTTTGTCATATGACTTACGACCTTTATTTTTTATTCCTCTGGGGAACTACGCCACAGTATACCAAGCGGAAGTTCATGCCATATAAGCATATGTACTACAAAATCTTGAAAAGGGCTACCACGACCAAAAGATTTATATCCTTTCGAACAGCCAAGCTCCTCTTAAGGCTCTGAACTCCAATCGGTTTACTTCAAAACTTATACTGGAGTGCCATACCAACCTAAAAGAACGATCGGCCAGGGGGAACAAGGTAGAGCTCTTGTGGGTCCCTGGTCACTCTGGGATATTAGGTAATGAGAAAGCGGATGAACTAGCGAGAACCGGATCCGCCCAAAGTCCCAGGAGCCCCGAGCGGCCTTTGGGATATCAAAACAGGCAACAAAATCAACATTAGATGGATTGTCGAAAAAACAACTCGAACTATCTCGATGGCAAAGGTTACCTCGTCAAATACACGCACGGGTCGTAATTGGAAGATCATCGAAAATAGTATCGAATGGGATGCTAAACCTGACGCGGCCCCAGCTGAAACAGGTGATGGGTCTGCTAACAGGCCACTGCCACCTGCGAAAACACCTTCGACGGATAGGTATAAACAACGGATCCATTGAATGCAGACTCTGCGGCGAAGAGGATGAAACCGCCTCGCACATAATATACCGCTGCGTAGCCCTGTGTCGTAGAAGACAAAATATCTTCGGGAACGGACAACGTGGTGAAAACCTCCCACATGACAAGCTCGGTAGAAGGTTACTAGACCTCATAGAAGGAACATCTTCTAACAAGATGGGGGTACACAATAAGCCTAAAGACTGCAGTGAATTTAAGTTCGGGCCTTTAAACCGACCCCCGTCTTTAACCAACCAACCAACCTTTATTTTAACATGTAGAATCACCTCTTCAAGTATCCTGATGCATCTTCTGAACACCCTGCAGAACAATTGTATGGGAAAACTTTGTAACTTAAAAATAACCCAACAATTCACCCTAGAAGGTATTTAAATGTTTTCTCATACAATAATATTTTTCAGATGATTTAAAACTAAGAATAAGTAACGAAATTAACATTGCTCCGTGCAGACAGACATTATCCAGTTGGGCTCGAATGCAGAATTATGAAAAGACCCCATTCTCAAAATTGATGTTACCCAAGGACAATGATCTCGTCTTGACTGTAAAATCACTTACCGATGGGGTAGCGGCCGAAGATGAGTAAGTTGACAGATAGATGTTTTTTTAATGAAACTAATACTTTGATTTTCCAGAAGTGAAGTAACTCAAAAGCTGAACGGTACATATACTCTCCACGTCAAATACGAAAACAAAACCTACGATCTGAAATATCAGGGGATTAAGACGATCTTGCAAGTGAAAACGGATGTTTATACGCTGACCAACATACCAGTAAGACATCAGATATGGAGCGGCTGGCCGCCAAATATAGACGATAATACAATGCTGGGGTTGTCGGGTATAGGGTAAGAATTAAATCAAATATCAATACAGGGTGAGTCGGGATGAACGGGCCACACTCTAGGAGTGTATTGTATCTACAAGTGAAAATAATGTATGAAAATCATATTATGTCCTTATCCGATTTTCAAGTCATAGCGTAATTACAAGTAAACAATGATTCACACTTTTTCAATAATCATTAAATATTCATCTCTAAACATTTTCTGCTTCGTCTACTAAGGGAGCCTGTCTCCTGATTGCATGTATTTCTTTAATATCAGCTGCAGTATTTCTAATACGTCGATTTAGTGCAACCTGCTAAACAAAAGTCTAGTGGTGTGAGGTCTGGATATCTTGGAGGCAACTGATAGGACTACGGCGACCAATCCAAAGCCGTGGAAACCTTTCGTCAAATGTTGCTTGACTTGATGCCAAAATGTGCAGGAACTCCACAATTCATCTCGGAAAAAATTTAAATTGTGCTCTCCCGCGACAAGCCAACATTTGAACCATTTACAAGAACGCTAGATAAAATTTATAAATTACGCTATAACGTCGGATAAGTACATACAGTGAGGACGTAAAGTAAGGAATAAATTCATTATCTCGCAAACTACAATTTTTTTAAAAAATCGCTCGGACCCTTCGATTTTGTTTTTCGAACGCGCATATTCTGACATAAAATGTAGATATACAGGGTGTTGCGAAAAAGAGTGACACAAAATTTTTTTTTCTTAAATAGAACCCACTGTATATTATTGCATGTACGGATTCTTCGGAAAATCCTAAACATTTTTCATGTAGCATGTGCTATACCTTAGCCCAAGCGTTTTGGAGTTATTCTCATTCAAAATTTGAAAAGTGGAAAAAGTCATGGAGAAAACAAAGAATAAAATTATTTTAAAAATGTCTTATTTATCGAAAAAACAGTTAGGTGAACTTCAAAATAATTTTTCTAAAGTAAATGTTCGAAGTGTCTTCCGTTGGTCAACTGACAATAGCCTAACCGATCTACAAATTCTCGCTGAACATTTCGAAACATTTGGAGTGTAATTTGCCGAATTTCTTGCGGGATGCGATCTTTTAAATCATCTAAATTTGCAGGCTGGCTTTTGAATACTTTTCCCTTAAGGTATCCCCATAAAAAAAAGTTCACCTAACTGTTTTTTCGATAAATAATACATTTTTAAAATAACTTTATTCTTTGTTTTCTCCATGACTTTTTCCACTTTTCAAATTTTGAATGAGAATAACTCCAAAACGCTTGGGCTAAGGTATAGCACATGCTACATGAAAAATGTTTAGGATTTTCCGAAGAATCCGTACATGCAATAATATACAGTGGGTTCTATTTAAGAAAAAAAATTTTTTTGTGTCACTCTTATTTGCAACACCCTGTATATCTACATTTTATGTCAGAATATGCGTGTTCGAAAAACAAAATCGAAGGGTCCGAGCGATTTTTTAAAAAAATTGTAGTTTGCGAGATAATGAATTTATTCCTTACTTTACGTCCTCACTGTATAGTCGGCCTAATATGAAAATTGCACAAGTCCGAATTGAACAGTTTTACCCGAGGAACTAAAAACTGATTTGATGCTTAAAATAAAAATATAGTTAAATAAAAATGAATTAGTGGGCTTTAATTAGAAGGGTATAATGATTATACTGCACGTCCATAATAAATAATGGACTTACGTAATATTCATTATGTAATATAAAATCAACTTGGACTTGTGCAAAATTCATAAAAAACAGCTCGTTTTAATCATGTTTAGTTTATTTCATAAAATTTAAACTAGTAACAATATTTTAGTATCCACCTATCTAAATAAAAACAAAACTTCTTCTGATTAATTGAAAAAATGTTGTGAAATATACATAATTATGAATATTAGGCAAAATAAAATGGTATGAAAGTTGCACAATTCCATTTCATTTGAATTAACCATAACTATGAATCCCTTGTAGGCTTATATTTGCGTTATTTTTAACAAATCTTTATAAAAGACTACCAATTACTTTGAAAATTTGGTTCATATACATGAGACCGCATTTTGATCCACGTTGATTATAAGGACTTATGCAATATTCATGTACTTTTTAAATATGGGACTTATGCAGATTTCATATTAATATTTTTGGCGATGTTCATAAACTGAAAATATTAGCTTATAGCTTCCACCACTTTCTATCAAAAAGTGTTTTTAACATTATTTTCACGTATAGGATATGGTTGGAGTTTGATCTCTTCCTCCCGACTTGCCTGGTATATTACTAATGTTTTTGAAGGCAATTTTTCGTGAATATTCGCTTTAAATTATTTTCTTTTAATTTTAACGCGATCGACCAGTAATTTCGTTTTCATTTAGATTTCCAGACCATGAAGTAATAGTCCGTAAAAACCCACAAGTTAAAGAGAGAGAGAAAAGGTCTATGCCCCAAATTGTGCAAATTGACAGTGACGACGATGAATTCGAAGACGCCTCCGAGAGTTTCAACGTTGATGACGAATATTTTGTCGATAATGACAGTTCGGCGAGCAAACAGGAACCTTTAAGTAAGTATAGAACAGAGAAAAGGATAGCATACTGGAAAATTGCTGGCAAATAGTGAGCGCAATATATCATTCCCTCTAGTGGAAAAGAAGATGACAGATTTCGTCTTAGCTATGCAAGCTTATAGGTGGGCTGTTATTAGGGCTAAAGTGACTAAATTGCCATTTTAGTTCCTAGGTTTATAATGCACTATTAAAAGCCCGGGGAAAACGATTCGACGTTACTTAATTCTGTTTTTTAGTGATCTTTGAATATCGGCGCTCAATAATTGCATTATTTCGTAAATTCTATACAGGGTGTTCCTTAATGACGTGCTAATATTTCAGGGTGTGATTATATATTGGGGTAATTTTATAAAGAAAAGTTCATTAAATTTTTTACTACAGGGTGTAGAATTTTTATTTTGTAAATGGTTATTTTTTGATATCTCCGAAAGTACTTTAGATATTATTTTCAATTTTGGTATGTGTCAATAGGATATAAAACCAGAAATTTTAGTTAGAAAAGTTATTCAATTGTTCCACCAGTGGCGTCCCTGCAAAAATGTGCTCTGATATTTTTTACAAAAAAGATGGTACGCCACTGACATTTTTCCATGTGGATATATTTCTGATTAGCCTGGTCAATTCTACATGAAAACGGTCTCTTTTCTCGTCAGACGCACCGTTCTTGATTAAAACTACGAAATTCACAATAAAACTCATTATTTTTAACATTGATAAAATAATTAATAATACATTTTTTTTTATAAAAATTGTTTGAGTGGGCGAAGACGGACGGGAAGCATGCCTTTTAAGTGAAGGTGGCCATTTCCAACAATTTTTATGAAACAAAATTTATCATTAATTATTTTATCAATGTTAATAATAATGAGTTTCGATATGAATTTAGTGGTTTTAGTGGTCTTACGAGAAAAACTCAAGAGACCGTTTTCATGTAGAATTGACCAGGCTAATTAGAAAAAATATCCATATGGAAAAATGTCAGTGGCATACCATCTCCAGGCACGCCACTAGTGGAACAATTGAATAACTTTTCTAATTAAAATTTGTCGTTCTATATTCTATTAACACATACCAAAATTGAAAATAATATCTAAAGTACTTTTGGAGATATTAAAAAATAACCATTTAAAAAATAAATAGTTTAACACCCTGTAGCAAAAAATTTAAGCCGTTGCGGACATATGTTCATATGAACTTTTCTTTATAAAATGACCTAAGGAATCACACTCTGAAATATTACCACGTCATTAAGGAACACTCTGTATAAGTGTATGAGCTATTGAAAGATGTTGCCAAGTTAGGGCTTTATTAATAAAATATAATTTACAATAAAGTTGTTAGTTTTAAAATAAATATTAAAAAAACAAGTTAATTGTTAAAGAACTATTTTATATAATTCATCCCGTGATTATACTTGACAGTAGGATATATAATAAAACAGTGTTTTACTTTACTACTGGTTTAAATTAATATGTGTTTTTCATTCTTTTTAATTTTAGTCCCTGAAAATGTAGAAGATGAACTGATTGGCACAATAACATTTAATGAACGGTTTACGACTCGATACGGTCCCATTCATCCGGCCTTTTACCAAGGAACATTAGAAGATGCACTTAAAGAAGCCTGTAATAGGCCGGCAAAAGACGTAAGTATATATTTTTTAATTTAAAGAGGGTGTGTAACGAGAAAATTGAAGGATTTCCTATTATCTTTCCAAACTTTTATGTTCGGATCTTAAAATGTTGTAAAACGAGACGTCCGGATAAGAATGGAATCTCGGTAACCATACAGGAATGATCAAATTAGATATTTGGACAAAACCGAATTTTTACGATTTCGTTTTTTTTTGTTTTCTGGTTCTATTTGAAGAAATATGGGAAAATAAATTTTACTTTCTCATTGCCAGTTTTTCTCTATAAGATAATTTAATTAAATTTACGACGTTTTTTCGTAACCATCATCAATAGGAACGCCTTATTTTATGCTTTATGAACTAAATATATCATACCTATCATTTATTAAGCGTTATGGATTCGAAAAATTATCTTCAATGCAAATAAGCTACCTTATTGAAAATAAACTTCTGGACAAAATTAACGCAACATCATAAATTTGCCATATTTTTGATGCTATTTTTTTTCTGAATTTATGATCCGATTTGAATGATTTTTGTTTGCATTGTAGGTTGGTTCCTTGACAATGTCATAGTTTTCGCTCTTTATAATAAAAAATTAACTTTCGAATTATACTGAGTGTACTAAAAATGCTATGTTTTTTTCCGAAAATTCGCATCACCCTGTGGAGTATCTTAGCAACCGAAACATATTGCAGTTGACATTAAACCGTAGGTCCATCTTTCCCCAACATTTTCTTTTTTGGTTTACTTCATTATCTCTGTTATTAAAGGACATACACCGTTTTGTAGCGTAACATGTTTTTATAGACTTTAACACATTAATTGTTAAATGTTTTCAAGTAGACTATGGACTTTTTCTGACATTGCAAGCGATGTGTCAGCAGATGTTGTGTTTTAAAGTTACAAAGTCAAATAAAATTCGCCATACTGATAAAAACTGTTCGGAAACTGTTTATTAAACGTTCGTTTCGTACGCCCAATTGCCCGACGAGTATTTTAATCTTGAAACCTACTTGAAAACATTTAACAATGAATGTGTTGAATATTAAAGTCTATGAAAACATGTTACGCTATAAAACGGTGTATCTTCTTTAATAACAGATAATGAATTAAACCAAAAAAGAAAATGTTGGGGAAAGATGGACCTACCGTTTAATGTCAACTGCAATATGATTCGGTTACTAATATACTCCACAGGGTGATACGAATTTTCGGAAAAAAACATAGCATTTTTAGTAAACCCAATATAAATCGAAAATTAAATTTTTATCATAAACAGCGAAAACTATGACATTGTCAAGGAACCAACCTACAATGCAAAAAAATCATTCAAATCGGATCATAAATTCAGAAAAAAAATAGCATCAAAAATATGGGAAATTTATGATGTTGCGTTAATTTTGTCCAGGAGTTTATATTTGTTTTTATTGTTGTAGTTATACTCTAGTTGGCAACTATTTTTTTTTATTTTACATTATTTACAATAATAATAGTAATGAAACAAATTATTTTTGATTTTCAAAAACGCATCATTTTCGAACAAAAAAAAATAATAATAAATAATAGAGATGTTGGGTTCAGAATATCATTTAGCATAAAATAATTTGTTATTATTTAAAAAAAAAAGTTGATGGTTGCGATAAAGCGAGACGTTGGATAAAAAAAAACTTAATGAAATTGAAACTACCGATTAAATTTAACAATAACTTATATTTACTCTTTCAGAGGAAAATTTTAGCCATATACCTACACCACGACGCCAGCGTCCTCACAAACGTATTCTGCACGCAGCTCCTCGGTTTCGAAAGCATAATGCAGATGATAGAGAAGAATTTTATCCTTTGGGGTTGGGATATAACTTTCGAAAGTAACCGGCAAAAGTTCCACGGAGCGTTGGCGAATTGTCTAGGACCCATCGCTCCCTTAAGTTTAAGAAATATTCCTGTAGACAGGCTGCCCGCGATGGTGCTTATAATGAAAATTAGATCTGCGACTGAAGTTTTTAATGTTATTAATGGTAAGGTTAACTTTTTCGTTTTTTTACAATTTTACATATACCGGGTGTTTCAGGATCCCTATAACTGTTTTTTATTGTTTGAATTACAGAAATAAAATTTGGTGGGTTTGTATGTGATATTATTTTGCAGTTTATGACATGACTAGGGAATCCAATCCCGCAAATGCGGGATTCCGCGGTGACTTTGCGGGTTTGACATTGCGGGATTAAATGTGCGGGATACGCGGGATTTGCGGGACTCGATGTGGGTGCTGTATGTTAATAAAAAGTTGTTTTATGCAATTAAAAACAGAGTAGAGTAGCAGGAAAATATTTATTGCATATACATAGGTACAATACAATAGTACGACTAGTTTAACGGTTACATGTTACATTGATTTTGGAAATATTTTCGGAGAAAAGATAACACGTTTATTGTTTCATCTTTTAGATTTGATCTTATTTTATTGCACATGTATCCTGCGGCTGAAACCGCACGTTCAGCTTCGACACTTGTCGTCGGAATAGATTTTACACAGTTATATGCAGCTTCCAAGTACATTCCTCTATTCCCTCCTCATTCAAAAAGTGTCATCTCATGTTTTAGTAACTGGTCAAGTAACGCTCGGGCGGGCACAGCTACAGGCGAAGACTCTGACACCCATGCAGTACAAAGGCTCCAAGTTCTTGGATTGTTTCCTTTTAAATTGATTCTCTGTACCCCATACTATACCTTGAATTGTACTGGCAGAAGAAGGCAATTTGTGTCCCTCTGATTCGAATAGTTGGCGCATATCAATCGATGTGATAAACTTTCCAAAGGGTATACCATCTTTAGCTACCATTCGAAACACTCTTTCCTCTATCGAAACTTTTTTCTCAGATGAAAAAAATCTATAATTTTCATTTTCTTAGGTAGCACAGAAGAACCACTAACATCTGAGCGCTTAGCAATAGAACTAAACGAACTACTCGAGCTGCTGGTACTAGCTTTCATTTCCTGTGTTATTTTATCAATATCAACACTACCGCTGCTGCTCTGGACTTTCAAATTAATATTATATGCTTTGTTTGTAAGTGGCTGTGAAGACATTTGGTGGAACGAGCAGAGATTTTGATAATGCTAGGGCATAACTTAAATTTAGCTGTAAAACCATCTTCAGACTTTAAAAAATAATTCCAAACTAAACTTGAACCTTTATTCTTTTTGTAAACTACACAGACACTCATTTTTGTGATTGCTGATTAAATTCCATGTATTATATTCAACCACTTGATAAATGACACTAGATACTAGTGGAATAACGCTTTTACTTTCCAACATACGCAAGAAAACTCTTCTGTTTAACGTATTTTCAATAGCCCAGCAGGGCGGGGAATCCCCGACGCGTCAACCAAAAATACCGCAGTTCATTGTTTGCTATCCCGCAAATCCCGCGGATCCGCGGGATCGATGGACTCAATCCCGCAGGCTTGCGGGATTACAGTTTAGGTGCGGGATTGGATTCCCTAGACATGACGGACTTTTACCACTTCCGGTTTAAGGTAGCCGTAACGTTATGAAAAAAAAAACTATGTTTTAAATTAATTTGACGGTCGATTGACGCGTTAAGTGAAAGATTATCACGTCCTTAAAGATCTATTCCTTTAGATGAGAGTAAAGGCCAATTTATAAACTCGACGGTGACGATTGACGGTGCAGTTTGACGGTGCTGTTTGACGGTGCCGTAAAAAGCTGGATTTATAAACTTGACGGTGGCGACGATAACATAACCTGTTTTTCTCGGCTTTTCTGTATTTTTATGTGCTTATATTAATTTTGGTGTTTATGTGATCTGAATGATACTATCAACACTTATCAACAGTACACTTTAAAATGGTTAATAAGATGGTATAAAATAAAATAATATTTACTAAATATCACGTGACAGGCAAACACGATTTTGATTGACTGTAAGCTTGCTACGAACGTTGCTACGGCCGTCCACCGTCAAAAGATAAAATTGGTTCATGTCGGCCGTCACCCGTCGTCAAACTGCACCGTCATCGTCAAATATAAATGGTCTTATGCATTTCACTATGTTTAAGCTGTACCGTCACCGTCAAACAGCACCGTCAATCGTCAACGTCAAGTTTATAAATTCAGCTTTAAAAAGAACTTTAATATACTGTCAAACTTGTGTTAAGGATGACTTATGTACCTTAATGTGACTTTGAAATATCGGCCTTTAGTGGCGTAATCCGCGCATCCTTATTGATTCGTTTTTATTAGGTGTGTAACCACGTGCTATTTTTCTTCAGGTAATGTAGGCGTCAACGAATTACTCTCGACTTTAATAGAGGGCGTAGAAGTTTTTAGTGAACACCAAACTGTGGAAGTGAAAGAGGAAGCCGAACGGGCGGAACGAGAATTAGTCAAATGGGAACAGGACCAGGCGTATCATGAAAGTTTAGAAGCTGATAGGTACGATTATCGTATACTGAGTTTGCGGAAGCAATTAAATTTTGACAAATTGTAATGGGTTTCATAAACACCCTGTATGCAACAGCTTTAAAAGAGGCTCGTTAAAAATAAGATTTTATGCACTACCCTGTACAATTAGACATATCAGGACGTAAACTACTCTGCCCAAAACTCTAGAATCTGTATTCTATTAGTTAAAACAAAAATTATTAGAATGAACAGCCTAAGTCTGACGTCACGAGAGGCGTGGTTTCAAAAACCTTTCCAAACAAACTAAAATTACATTGAAAATCCCATAAGAAATTTTTTAAAGCATCGGTACAAGTTTATAAGGGATAAATAAGCTATTTCTTGATATTATTTGTATATTAGATGTTATTATTGATTCATTTTCAGAAACAGATTAACGTAAGTGTTCTTTGAAGATTTTTAATCACCATCTTAACAAGTTTGAGCTTATGTTATTATTTGTTTACATTATCGTTTAGGGAGATTTAAATTGTTATTTTTCTGTTAAAAACAGCTTATTGCATGGTATTTATCAACATTGAGTATACCCACCCTATAGCTTGGAATATTTTTTTTATTATAGATTGAAAACATGCAAAAATGATTGTGTTTCGTACCAGATTGTAAACATTATAATGAAAAGAAAATTTGAAAGTTTTTTACACTGCCTACAAAGTAGGAAGAAAAGAAACTCTGGATATTACCATAAATGTTCATACCTATAAAGAAATAAAACACTACTTGGCAATAAAGTATAACGTTTAAATATTAACCACTGAAAATTTAAAAAATAAATACAATATTTATGAATATATTATTCTACTTCTTTAATTAGTGGATACTGAAAGTTAGTAAGTGCTATACATAACTGAAATTTGGAACATATAATGTTGTGATATTTGTTGCAAAATAATGCATTTTGGTCGGTTTTGCTCTCTCGACATGGATTCTTGCCTTCATAATTGCCGGATTTCATAAACCCGAGCTTCTGTAAATTGATGAGTGCTCAAAAATGATGGTATATTTAAATGAACTCATTCAGGTAGCAACTCTTCTATTAAAAAACCCTCGTCAACTAGTATAAGTTTTCATGCTGCCTGGCTAGCTGTCTTCGTCACAAACCGTAAAGGTTTCCTATCTTGTCTAAAAAAAAGGAACTATTTTAAATAGCAAACACTAACATAATGATTGATTTACCCAATCATTGTGTTCATATATGTAGTAGAAGGTACCTTATAAGTGATATCCAGGCTTTCTTTTCTTTCTTTGCAAATGTAGGTACTTCTCATTATAAAACACAACTATTTTTGCAGATTTCGAATCTATAATAAAAAATATTTCACGCTATATGGTGGTCGGCATACCTTATGTTGATAAATACAGTACAATAAGCTTTTTTACAGAAAAATAACAATTTAAATCTCTCTAAACAATAAAGTAAACAACAATAACATAACCTCAAACTTGTTCAGATGGTGATTAAAAATCTACCTAATACACTTACCTCAATGTGTGGTTGAAAATAGATCAATAATAACACCTAAAATATAAATAATATCAAGAAGTTGCTTATTTATCTCTAATAAACGTACACCGATGCTATAAAAAATCTCTTATGGGAAATTCAATGCAATCTTTTTTTGTTTGGAAAGGTTTTCAAAAATTTGACGTTTCTGACGTCATCACTTAGGCTGTCCATTGGTTCATTATCAACGAAATAACAGCTTATTAATTAGGACGTGAATTTTTCAATATTCAATAATTAATTGACGTTAAGTGTATTTAAAATTTTTAAACATTTTTTCCAGAGCTAAAGAAGAAACACGACTAAGACAGGAGAGGGAACAACAAGAGACGAAAAAAAGGATAGAAAACGAGCAAGCTGAAACGGCAGCCAAGAAGGAAGCGCACAGGAAAGAAGTGGAGGCGAGGTTACCCACGGAACCCCCGGCGGGACAAGGCGAACAGACTAAAATTAGATTTAGGCTACCGAGAGGTCGCAACATTGAAAGAAGGTTTAAAGCAGATACTCCTCTTAGGGTGAGCGTTTAGTTTTATCAGTTTGGGTATAATTTGAAACTTTCCCCTTTTGAACATTTTCAATTTTTTTTAACCCCGCCGCCATCTCATGCACCGCATCTATTTCTGGGTGCGCCGCTGCTTACTGCTCAACTTTTCCAGAAGTTTCATGTATAATACCAACCCAGTTGTCTCGTCTGGTCTAAATAATACGTAGGGGAATTAGGGGTAAAAATAAAAATAAATATACAAATATTTTTTAATAACAATTTGGATTATATTTTTAATTCATCCAAATTAAATAAACATTTTGGATTATTGATAATATCCGCTTTGCTCCATATAAGGGGCAAAGAGGATACATTATGTGGGCGCAAAGTGAACATCAATGATCAGATACAAGAAAACACTTTTCATAAACACACCTTTATTTAAAAGAGCAGGAATACTAAAAAAAACATAAACATTGTTATATTAAAAACTTTAGAAATAAATTTTAGTCACTAAAAAGACAAAAATATACCGAAAACTGTCGATCAAAAATAATAATATAACTAAAGGAACAGTAAATTTTTGGTTTATTTTGTAAAATTAATTAAAATTAAAATATTTTAACTTTTTCCTGCCTTAAAAATAGGGTGACCATTTTGTCCCATGGTGAGAAATCGACTTTGCCCCAATATACACTGAAAAGTATATTAAAAGTCATAGAGTATCATAAAGTCATAAAATATACATGGTCCTGCAATAGTGCGTCAGGCTTCCATAACTCCTATACAAATTGAGTTAGAAATTTCATTCATATGCTGACTTATGCTGTATCATGGTGTGTAATTCAGGCAAATATTTGTCCATATATAGGGTGGCCCAAGAAGGTGTGATAAGATAAAGATGTATTTTTTTAAATGGGACACCCTGTATTTTATTGCATATTTAGGTTCATATTAGTGTCCTCTATAATTACCTAAAATGTTTTTAAATTTGCGTGGGTAGTTTAAGAACAATAAAGCATTCTACAATAATTTTGTTTACCACGGGATTGGGTGAACTTTATAACAAGGAGTCTAAAGATACTATGAATCTAATAGTGTGTATGTATTTTATACAGGGCGTTGATAATAAGGTTCCAAAAACCACACATTTCAAAATCATTTTTCTCAAGATTTTCAAATGGAACACCTAGTGTATTATTTGGCTATTGGAGTAGAATTGATAAGCAATTTTTCTTTGTAAAACAAAACATAAGTTTTCAGCCGTTTTCGAAATAATTCCAAATTTGATAAATTACGTTGTTTAAATACCATAGGCGCCTTGACTAATAATTGTAAACTACAGTAAATGTCCAAAATGTCCTCCATTTTGATTGATTCTACGTGTTTTGGCAAAAAAAAAATTAAGGGGTAGCGTGTTAAAGAATGAATAACCTAAATTGTTAACTGTTTTCAGGTTTTGCTTGATTTCTTAGTCGTACAAGGATACCCAAATGATGAATTTAAAGTAATTTCAAGTTGGCCCCGGAGAGATGTAAGTAAATAATTAACGTTGGCTCAATCCCATTATTTAGATTTAGTCCATAACATATTTAAATTTTATTATATTCGCCCAGTTGTGTTTTCACCGTGTCATCGTTTTATATTCCATGGGACGTTTAAATTTAATATTTTTACAGCTAAGGTAAAACACCCAATTATTGACATTCAACCAATAATTGACATGTCTTATAACTTGCCATGATTTAAGAAATCTTTACCTCTGACCTAAAAATGAAATTCACCAACCCTTTGGGACTGCAATCTGGCAACCTCGCCCATGTTCACATTTTTTAAAAATTGGGCGGAATCACTGTTTTGAAGCTTAGCTCATTAAGTACTACCTATTTGATTCCTAAGATGATGTTTTAAATAATATACTAATATTCACCCTTTTTCCTTGGTTACTAGCCTTAGCATTCTAGTTCTATATACAGGGTGTTATGGAACTGACGTATTATATTTAAATGGGTGACTCCTTGGGTGTCCTAGAGAAGCGCTACATATTTTATTTTTTTTTAAATCGACCGTTTTAAAAGCGGGGTAATAAACACTCTTAGTCACAGGTCAGTCCGCGCTACGGTAAAACATTCCACCCAGAGCCAATGGAAATGTTGCCAAACTTAATGTAAAACTTAAATTCCATATAAAATTATAAAAATAAATTATTTTCTACCTACTTGTATTTATCCTTATACCTAAAGAGCGAGGAAATCCAGGCACAAACACAATCAGTTTTTTTTCTCTTTCATGGGAATACTCCTGGAAACACTTTATGTACACACAGTAATAGTGAAACAGAACCGATAGTTAGCTTTTGAAAATACAATATTATAGATTATACTACAGATTATTAGATTTTATTACACGCGAGAAATTTGATGTCCAGAAGAAACACGTCAATAAAAACAATATTCAAAGATTATTTATGGACGGGCAAGATACACGGATAAACTGAAAAAACAGAGCGGATTGCTGAGAGTGTGTTGGTGATCGACGAGACACAACGTATCCGGCCGCTGGTTGGTCTTCAACTAACAGACGCAAGCGTGCGGCTCTATATGAAACTACTTCGCTCAGCTGATGTAAGAGATCATTGGCATTTGACCTAGTGACGTACGTGGCTATTACTATTCCATTTGTTTTTTCGGGTTGTTTAAAACATAGTCCGTCGTAAATGTTCTTCAATTAATTGTACAAAAAGGTATTACAGAATGGAAAAGTGTTTAAATTATTTTATTTTGTCTAAAGAGTTTTAGGTGTACATATGACAACACCGGCCAGAATTCCTTAATTGCTTACATGTATCGCAGTGCCACACAGGTGTTTTTCTGATTTGACATAAGGTAATATAATCCGGTCATTAATTGAAAGCGCCATTTATGGGTATTTTTCTTCAATTTATTTTCATCTCAGGATTTGCCGGTTTAAATATAATACGTCATTTCCATAACACCCTGTATTATAAAACGTCAAATAAGATACAGCTACGTAATTAATGGATAAAGTTTATCACTTTTTATTTTGTAGTTAACATCGTTGGACGAGAGTCAAACACTTAAAGATTTAAAGCTGTGTCCACAAGAAACTGTGATATTAGAAGAACGTTAATTTGTCACATTCCCTTAGAAAGGGCGACTTTTGATAACAGCATTTAACAGTTATTTCAACTACAAATGTATAGTTAGTTAATATATTTTTAATTTAATGTAGTCTTACTCGTTTAATTAAGGTTATTTAATAATTTAAGTATAACTTACATGATTTGATGTATATAGTGTGTTTTATTTGTGACTGGTATATTTCTCATAATTCTAAGTACTGATCTAAAGTCTGTAGGTTATATCTTTACACGTGCGTCACAAACCCATGGGTCAAGATCCATCGTGACTTAAAACTCCCCATCTTTATTTATTGCAGCATTAAAAGTGAAAAAAAAAACATAAGTTCCGCACTACGTTTTGAAATCAATAACGTGTTCGACAAAAATGAAAGTTACAATTGTTGTTGAATATTGATTTGTAGCCAGTAAATATTTGCCAGCTGTTAACCCTTTTGATGTATTGAATCAAGTGTGAATATTCATTGATTATTATAAGTTTTTGTGTCTTCAAGTTGAATTTAATCCTAAAAACAGTTCTTTTCAGAGCTATTTCATCGTACTTTTGTGTATTTCGGTAAGTATTTATGAACATTTGTTACGAATATAACTGAAAAACAGTTCTTTTCAGAGCTATTTCATCGTACTTATGTGTTTTCGGTAAGCATTGTTACTAATATAACTATAATACCTTGTTTTGCAAAGCCATGTCATAACATGTTGAAAATTTAAGGGCTGGCTAAAGTTCGTTAAATGGATGTATTCATGATTTTAAAGGAGGTCATGAAAACACCGAATTTCGAAAGCGAAATAAATGGCGACCTAGGTTTGATTATAATACTTTTATGATAAAAAAAAATTGAACGCCAGTTATTGTTTCAAAATTATAAATTCTTTTTCGGAATACGTATATCGGAACGCGAGGCGCTTCCGTTATAATGTTTATGAAATCGGTCATTGTTTTGATATTTTTCTTGCGCTAAATTTTGATTGATTCGTATGATTTTAATGACGTTTGGGACGTGTGACGCATGGGTAAAGATATAACATACAGACTATGTATCCCGTTTGTATCATGATGGTTTAAGGCGGGAGTCAAAATGATATTTTAAAATATGTTGTTTCTTGACGAAGGGTTGCTTCTGAAACATGCCAAGAAAATTTTTGTCGTTCCCTTTGAATAGATCCACGTTTCACCTAGAAAATAATTTCGCGTTTATTAATACCTAGATACTATTGCGATTTTCAAAATATTTTTGTATGCCACTATATGCTACATCCGCAAGGGCGAAAAATGCCGACAAGCGGAAGCTAAACTACCGATGTGATTGGTCAAAGGTGTCTCTGACTGACAGAATTGACAGTATACTGTTTACGCTGTTCAACTTTCTGCGGAACTACGCGACGTGTGAACCAGTTCTGACGTAGTACGTTTCGAGAATTCAGATCTTTCGTGTTTAAATCCCAAGCGCACCAATAGACAATAAAACAGTTTCACTGTTTAAACCATCCATTATTTAGTGACATCCTTTTTATATACTTTTAATATCCAAATTTTGCAACCCAGTTAAAAAGCTAGGTTAGGTATTTCAATTATACGCTTTAATCCGCTAAAAATGGCAGAAGTCCGGTTTTTTTGATTTTGCGTCCTTGCGGATGTATATATAGATGAAATGTTTGTCCCTACCGTTGAGACATTAACGCTCCCGGTTCCCACCACTGACTGACTTATCTACAATACATCTACAATATTTAAACTTGTAGAAAATTAAACTTCTTATAAATTGCGTTTGATGAGTAAATTCTATATAACAAAATACTTATCTTTTTGAAAAAATTGATAACCCCATGAAACACAAAATATCTATGTCAATATTTTTATTTTGCCATTATGCCATTGCCGTGATAGGTACACTAAAATAACATGGTTTTGATATTCCTATAGGTTATGTCGGGTTCACACTGTCTCTAGCCTTGGACCAGTTTCGGACGCTTGTTCTCGTCTGTACAGTGTAGGTGTTCATACCTGATCATCGGAAAAACCTTTGTACTTCAAGCTATTGTATTAACCCTATATTTGGTAGAATATTACTATCAACGTGATTTCATAGTCCCATATAATCAACAAGAATCGGATACGATTACGATTTTTCCTGAACGTAGAAAAAATTTGAGAACGTCACTGGGATTTTACGTAAAATACTACAGAGCGAACATTTTATTTCTTTTTGACGATCAGTTACGGGGTAACCGAAATATGGGTGGTCCCCCAAAATGTAAAATTCTCAAAAACATCCCGTATATCAAACACGAGGAGGCCTAGAAAAATTATAATTGTGGCGTCTTTTGTTTTACATATGGACGTAATTACATACGCACAGTGCTGCGAAAACTGCAGGCAGAAAATTTTCCAGATGTTAGTTATTAAGTACCTAGTTGATGCATTGATAATGCCAGATCCAGGGGTTTGCAAGCCAATATCCAGGGGGTGCAAGCCAGAACCAGGGGGGTGCAAGTAAGTATGTTTATTTTTCATTTCATGATTTCAACGCTTTAGATTTGTAACGTGCAATTTTAAAAATTCGGATCAAAATCAATAAAGTTTGGTTTAAATTGGTACTTTTTAAAATATCATTATATTGTAAATTAATTGATTCGGCTGATACTAGGTGGAAATCCATAACTATAATGTTATGGGAAGAAGTAAAACAGAGTTGAACTTGTTAATTTCTACTATATTACCAAAAGGAACATAATATGTTTCGCTATACTATAGCTTGGTACAGATGAGAGTGATGTAATAAAGATCTAATGAAAAATGTACAATATATTCAAATTATTAAAATTATAAAGAAGGAGAGGGAAGGTTTCGGAGAAAACCAAAATTATGGTCACTGTGATTGAATAGAGTACCTGTTGGGCTTTTACAATGTGTAGGTCTAGATTCAAACAGATTAAGTTTAAGCTGGATTTATAAACTTGACGTTGACGATTGACGGTGCTGTCTGACGTCTGACGTTACAGCTTAAACATATTGAAATGCATAAGATCATTTATATTTGACGATGACGGTGCCGTTTGACGGCCGACAAACCAATTTTATCTTTTGACGGTGGAAGGTCGTATAGCAACGTTGGTAGCATGTTTCCACAGCCAATCAAAATCGTGTTTGCCTGTCACGTGATATTTAGTAACTATTATTTTATTTTATACCATCTTATTAACCATTTTAAAGTGTACTGTTGATAAGTGTTGATAGTATCATTCAGATCACATAAACACCAAAATTAATATAATCACATAAAAATATAGAAAAGGCGAGAAAAACAGGCTATGTTATCATCGTCACCGTCAAGTTTATAAATTCAGCTTTTTACGGCACCGTCAAACAGCACCGTCAAACTGCACCGTCGAGTTTGTAAATTGGCCGAATGTAAAATTTTAAAAGATAGATCAAAATTGTTTATCAAGTAAATGAATAGTTTGAGTCTGTTTTGTTTTTGATGAAACTATTATAATGTTCTTGTATTCTTTTATTGAACTGTCTACCTGTTTGGCCTATGTATATATTCGGACAATCTTTGCATTTTAATTTATAGACGCCAGACTGTTTTTGTTATTGTCATTTTTGGTTTTATTGTTTTTAATTTGTTTTAAAGTGTTAGTTTTGTACGCTACATTAATGTCTAGATTATTTGGAAAATGACCTATTGTTTTGCCAGGTTGTCCAATGAAAGAGATGAGTTTAAATTTATTTGAGGAAGGTTTGATATTATTATTATTTATCATACAAAAACGTTTATTGAGAATAATTAGAAAAATGAGGAATTATGAATCATGTAGGACAGTATTCAAGAATGCTGGTATCCTGACCATATATGGTCTTTACATTTATCAATGTTTAATGTTCTTTTTTAAAAACAAACAGTATTTTGAAACTCAAAATTTACACCAATATAATACCAGAACAAGAAATTTAGCATATCCCATACATCGTCTTACACTTAGTGAGGGCAGTCCACATTATATGTGCCTAAAACTTTATAATAAGCTACCTGATAATTATAAAACAATTCAGAATTTAAAGCTTTTCAAACGGGAAATCAGAAACTTTTTGATATACTTGGAACCATATAGTGTGGACGACTTTCTGAAATAACAACTTAAATAATATATTTGTGGTTAGTGTTGACGTCATTTCATTTTGTATTTGTAAAACAAATTTCAATTTGAAATAAAGAAGAATAAATAAATAAATAAATAAATAAATAAATATTAGGATAAACTAGGTCAATAGTTTTTTAAAATTTGGTCAATAAGATTTGGGTTATAACCGTTATTTGCTGCTATTTGGTTTATGATGTTGAATTCTTTTTGAAAATTGATTTTGTTTAAAGGAAGAGTCACTAATCTGTGAATCATACTATGAAAAGATGTTAATTTGTGTTGTATCGGGTGGCAAGAAGAGTTGTGTATGACAGTATCAGTGTGAGAAGGTTTATGGTAAACTGAAAAAACAAGACTAATATTCTCTCTTGATATTTAAATCAAGAAAATTAAATAGAGTTTTCAGTTTCTTGTTCTATTGTGAATTTAATATTAGTATGTAGACTGTTTATGTATTCTAAAAAGACTATTAACTGTCTGTCTGTTCCGAGAAAACACGAAAGGACGTCGTCAACATACCTATGCCAGTACAGAAATTGTTTGAAAAGAGGGTGTTTGTTAAAATCCATAAACATTTCAGCTAACAAGGGACTTATCATGGGTAACCCACGTATAATAGTTTCATCAAAAACAAAAGCGACTCAAACTATGCTATTCATTTACTTGATAACAAACATAATTTTGATCCATCTTTTAAAATTTTACATACTTACTGAAAATAAAAGATTTTAACTTAATCTGTTAGAATTAATAAAGAGATTAATAAACTTAAAAATTCCGACCTGTTATAGTATTTGCAGAATTATACCGTTGATCTTTTGACTGCAGTAAAACCTCATTATCCCTGCGACCATAAAATAAATAAGGAAATCCCAAACTTTAAAACCTGTTCGAGCAGAGCCGGACCAGGTATACAAATTCAATTTATACCTATGCCTGATGCATATATAAATACAAAGTGATTTTTAATAATTTTAATCTTTAGTGGTTTTCCGGCGAGTAATTTTTAGTTAGGCTTATTAGTGGTAGAATGTGGCGTCCTTGGAATTGTGCTGATAGGGGGGCATCCTCAAGTGTAATTTGCGATTACCGATTCCAAACTAATAATTAAAAATGTGTATCTATCAATCGTTGTTGAGTAGAAATTTTAATTCGATGGATGCTTTAGCAGATACGTCTACTTTGACAGAAACTCCTTTATCTTCGGTAAGAGACATAGTACTTAAACCTGTTAATCCTAGAAAAAATCGGAGTGATTCTGGCACATTTAGAAGCATTGACGAAGATGACATGAATTTTGAATAAATTATCAATAGTTTCTTAGAATTTAATTAATTTTTATTGTACTTGTTATCCTAATAGTTATACTTTTAAATTATATTATTTTCAATTATCATTTATTGTTATCATTATTTTACATTTATTATAGGTACTTACCTAAAACTAAAAATACCTATCTATTTATTTAAAATTATAAAAATAAATCATGTGGTGTGGTATACATTTTCAAGCCGGCCCTGATCCCATTTATTGAGCTTTGAAGAGGTCGAGGCGTATACAATAGGGTTTAATTAGGTAGTTTATTTATGGCAGTAAGGGTCAACGGTATAATTCTGCAACAACTATACTTAATGATCGATTCGATTTAAATGGTTCTCCTTTGTTAAACCTATTTTGTTGAGCACAACAGTGACCATAATTTTGGTTTTCCCCGACAGTATAACCTTCCCTCTCCTTCTTTATAATTTTAATAATTTCAATATATTTAGTCCAATAAACGAAGCCCTTAAAGATACATTGTAGTTAGAAAGCTGCATTTTTGGTGGAAAGCACATTTTATTATTTGAAAAGACACTTCAATGTTATTTTGTATTCAAGCCTTGCATAAGGGATGGAAAATTAATTTTAAATATTTTTTGACCCGTAGCTTCGAAACAAAATACACGAGTAAATTAAGTTTCAGTCAAAAAGTTGTAGATAATTTAAATCGAAATAAAAAAGTTAATAGTCATTTTTACGATATCTCGGATAGTTATAGCCCTAGAATCATCTGCATTTTGAGAGTTGATCGGCGTCTTCAAAACGTCAAGAAGGCATTAAATTTTCAACTGGGCAACACTGCCTATCAGCCAATTAAGACTCGACACAGGTGCCCGAAAAAGTTTTTTGGTATGTCAGGTATTTTATTGTAGTATAATTATTTTGTATTTTTAACATGTTTTAAGGTTTTGTGAATTATTTTTGTGAAATGGTATCTAAATAACCCTGTGAAAGGTATGTATGAACTATTAGGCCAAAAATAGTAAATGGTTTGTAATTATTTGACATAATATCATAATTTTATTGCGGTGAATTTTGCATAATAATTATGCTCATTGCCAATCAAGTGTGGAGATACGATTTTTGTAGGGTAGAGCAAAAAAGTAATTTTTTGCTTCATATTAATGCCTTTATCCGACATGCACTAATTTTTCCGAAAAAATGTAGGCCATATGCTATTCTGGGAGATTTTTTGTTTAATATACATATATCAACTTATATAATATAGCCTCATTCGGCTTTGCGCGATGTCCACACGCACTTGAACATTTTTCGAAATGAAAACTACCCTATGTGCGATGCCGAGGTATTAAATCTACCCACCAAATTTCATCTAAACCGACGTATAGATATAAATATATTATTTGCGCACCATGTTTCCGCAAAAAATCATTGACGCGATTATTCAGCATTTAAAAATCCGATCATATTCTTCTATTTGTAAAATATCACACCTTGACGCTTCAATTCTAGTCCCAGGACGACCGTGGTGCCATATTGTGATTAACCTCCATTTATTGAAGATCTGGTCGAAAAATTGTTTTCGGACCTCATACGGCTTCTCGATTGTAGATAAGAAAAAAGTAGTAATAACCTTTCTTGTGCGAAATTTACTGATATATAACATTTGCAAAAAACTTTTTTCCATATTATTTTTCGTTTAAGAGTTATAGACCAGAAAATTATTTTTAACCTCATTTGGAGGGTTTTTTAACTCTTGTGCAAGGGATAGACTTAAAATAGCACTCAAATGTGCTTTTACATTATAAATCTACCTTCCATCAAAAATGCAGCTTTCTAACTAAAATGTCTATTTGAGGGCTTCGTTTATTGGACTAATTGTACATTTTTCATTAGATCTGTACTACATCACTTTCATCTGACGAAGCTATAGTATAGCGAAACATGTTATGTTCCTTTTGGTAATATAGTGGAAATTTACAAGTTCAACTCTGTTTTACTTCTTCCCATAATATTATTATTATATTGTAATTTTCCTTGACAAAGTAATCGCAATATTAATGGACCAAAAATTATATTGGAAAATTGTATGAAAATAAATGTTTATATACCTACCAATAACCATAATCAGCCAATCCTATGGAATTATTTCTAATTAGAAAAATACGATACACTGGCCTATAAATATATACAGTGAACTCTTTAATGTGTTAGCAGTTTTACAAAATTTACATATATTATAAACTATCATTGTAAAAATTTGAACTTAGGCATTAGGCAACATATTTCTTTTTTTGGATTACTTATCATAATAATGCTTGTTTGATTTAATAGCGGAAAAACACATTGATTTATATGAAAAATATATACAGTGAGGACGTAAAGTAAGGAATAAATTCATTATCTCGCAAACTACAATTTTTTAAAAAATCGCTCGGACCCTTCGATTTTGTTTTTCGAACGCGCATATTCTGACATAAAATGTAGATATACAGGGTGTTGCAAATAAGAGTGACACAAATTTTTTTTCTCTTAAATATAACCCACTGTATATTATTGCATGTACGGATTCTTCGGAAAATCCTAAACATTTTTCATGTAGCATGTGCTATACCTTAGCCCAAGCGTTTTGGAGTTATTCTCATTCAAAATTTGAAAATGAGATATTTCGCAATCAATTAAGACTTGCATTGATTCATGCACGCTGAGTAAAACCTGTAGTCAGCATGCGTGAAGCGCAAGAAAAGTCAAGTAGGCTTTGGAGTTATGATGCAAGAACCAAAAGAATTAATGTCAATAGTTACTGTTATTGTCAGTTTTATGTATATTTTCCTAACGTTTTACTAGTTTTCAAAAGACTCATTTCGTTTTTTCATAACTAAATTAAATTAAAATGCGGCTTACTGAGAAACAGCGCATAGAGGTTTTGATGATGATGGGCTACGGTGATAGGGTTAGAACATAGCAAGAAACTTGTGCGATATTTAATCAAAAATACCCAATCGTCCGCCAATATCACAATCAACAGTAAGCAAAATTGAGTACAAGTTTAGGCAATTCGGTCATGTAAGAGATGTCCCTAGATTTGGTCGTCCTCAAGTTGATGAAAATCAACAATTAGAAGTCTTACTGGCAGTTCAAGATAACCAGCATGTGGTGTCTAGGCAGGTAGCAAGTGACGTGGATATTGGAAAAATAACAGTTCTTAAAATACTGCATACAAATAAATACCATCCTTATAAAATGCAAGTTCTCCAAGAACTTTTGGAAAGGGACTTTGAGAGGCGCCTTGAATTTTGTGAGCGTTTACAGGATATGTGTTTCGTAAACAGAAATTTTGTAAAAAATATAATTTTTTCCGATGAGTCCACATTTTGCTTGAATGGTGACGTAAATACCCAAAATTATCGATATTGGTCCGATGTAAATCCACACAGGGAAGGACACATACAATTTAATCAAAAGATCAATGTGTGGGCTGGCGTTGTCGATGACATTGTTATAGGTCCTTTCTTTTTTGACGGAAATTTAACAGGCGAGAGATACTTGAGTTTTTTAGAACAAGAACTTGTTCCAGCCCTGGCCACCCTTTTTCCTGAGTTAGAACGTCCCGATTTGCCACATCATAATATCTGGTTGCAACAAGATGGTGCTCCCCCACATTTCGCTGTGGGAGTTCGTACATATTTGGACGATATTTTTCCAAACAGGTGGATTGGAAGAGGTGGTTTTATTGAGTGGCCGCCAAGGTCACCCGATTTAACACCACTCGCCTTTTTTTTATGGGGATACCATAAGGGAAAAGTATTCAAAAGCCAGCCTGCAAATTTAGATGATTTAAAAGATCGCATCCGGCAAGAAATTCGGCAAATTACACCCCAAATGGTTCGAAATGTTCAGCGAGAATTTGTAGATCGGTTAGGCTATTGTCAGTTGACCAACGGAAGACACTTCGAACATTTACTTTAGAAAAATTATTTTTAAGTTCACCTAACTGTTTTTTCGATAAATAAGACATTTTTAAAATAATTTTATTCTTTGTTTTCTCCATGACTTTTCCACTTTTCAAATTTTGAATGAGAATAACTCCAAAACGCTTGGGCTAAGGTATAGCACATGCTACATGAAAAATGTTTAGGATTTTCCGAAGAATCCGTACATGCAATAATATACAGTGGGTTCTATTTAAGAAAAATTTTTTTTGTGTCACTCTTATTTGCACACATTTTATGTCAGAATATGCGCGTTCGAAAAACAAAATCGAAGGGTCCGAGCGATTTTTTTAAAAAATTGTAGTTTGCGAGATAATGAATTTATTCCTTACTTTACGTCCTCACTGTATACAGTGTTATGAAAACGTTCTATTAGATTTAAACTAATGTAATGTGTCGTTTTTGAAACATTGTTATGACCGTGTATAAAATATAGAAACCCCATTAGATTCGTAGTGTATTTGGACCTCTTGCCGTGGTTAAAAAATGATTTTAGATGCAAAACTTTTAATTTAGTTTTCAATTTATTTCTCTTAAACTTCCAAAGCGAATTAAATAAAATTTTGGATAATTATAAAGGATACGAACCTAAATATGCAATAAAATACTGGAGGTCCGGTTTAAAAAAAACTTTTTTGGGCTACCCTGTATATGGGAAAATATTTTCCTAAAATACATCTTATGATACAATATAAACCAGAATATGAATAAAGTTCCTAACTTAATTCGCATAACGCACTATTGCAGGATCATGTATACAGGGTGTCCTAGAAGGTATCGTCAATTATTATTATTATCGGTCAAAACAAGGTTAGAACTTCATATACAATTTTGTCTGTCGAGCTACAGTCCCCTGAAAGGGGAATTCTGGAGATGGTTACCACAAAATATTTTCGAAACTATCAAAGATAAAAATATGAAATTTGGAAATATTGGTAAACTTTGTACGATCTATGTTGACACTTAAAAATGTATTGTCAAAAGGAGGCAGTAGGAGAGTAAAAAATAGATCTAACTTATTTTGTAACATTGTATGTTAAGTTAACGAAATTCAACGCATGTTAGGAAACAACTATATTCTTAGTTAAACACGATACGCCAATAAAAAATATGGGGTTCCATTTGAAAATCTTAACTTACCCCACCCGCGCCCGGGGTTTGAGGTTTAAATTGCAAAATATTCCTCCTTCAAAACCAAACAACTTTTTCCCCAGACATTTTCCGCTGCAATGCGATGCACCGGAGTTATTGCGGGGTACCGACCTTTTTTCAACACCGTGTATATATATTTTATTTAAAATACTATTTTTTTAAAGGAAAATCCTTTCCATTTATTGGAATTTTTGTTCGTCTGTTTAAAGAAATGAATTTTAATTATTAAAGCGCCTTTGAAAAAAATAGAAATAATACAATACAAAGCAATGTAATAACATTCGTTACTGTTATTACATTGCTTGTTTTTTTTTGGATACGTTAGAAAAAATTAATAGTTTAATTTGTATCTAATTGTATTAAAAATTTATTAATTTTATTTCTTTTATTTTTTTAAACTCTAAATTGATATTCATTTCTTCAAACAGATAACCAAAAATTGCAATACATAAAAGAGATTTGCTTTAAAAAAAAATATAGGATTTTCAATAAAAATTTAATAATTATGGTTTTTCTATTCTTCCCACGCAATTTAAATATACTATTTATCTCGAAAAATTAAATCTTATCTATCTAAGAATACCTTTTTTCGTAAAATACATTGAATTGCTTTAGTCTAAGACTCTAAAATGTAATATTCAAAGTTACAAACAAGTTAGATCTATTTCTACTCCACAACCAAGAAAATGCCGACATTTTTAAGATCGTCTCAGCGTACAAAGTAAAATTTCCAAATTTCATATTTTTATCTTTGATAGTTTCAAAAATATTTAGTTTAAACCGTCTCTATCAGAGTCCCTCCCTTCAGGGGGGCTATAGCTTGGTCATGAAGGGGACAAGACAAAATTTTATATTTTTTTTTATGGCCAAACACAAGCACTATAGGAAAAATTCTTTAGGGCACTCTGGGAGTGGTGCGTGTGCGAAAAAACCGATTCACGTTGGTTTTGAATCGTTGGAGGTTATATTCGTTGGGAAAAACGACCTCGGGAAGGTCGTTCCATAATGATGAAGTCCTCCAAATGAAAGAATTCTTAAATAATGAAGTTCGAGGAGTACTATGCTTAACCACATATGGATGGGCGGCAGTGGTTCGTCGCGTATTTCTGCTATTCGCCGCTCTGGGCGGAATTAAGAGGGCAAGGTTAGTCGAGCACTTTCCATGAAAATATCTGTAAAAGAGAGTCAAATCCCCAACCCGTCTTCGATTTTTTAGGCTGTCGAGGTTCTTTGTCAGCTCGTGGTCTCCAATCAGACGAATGGCCCTTCTTTCGATGGAATCCAGTAGCCGAAGAATATGTTTGAGTGCAGAGCTCCAGATATGGGAGTGTGTAAAACTTTTTGGTTCTGAAGAGTACACCAAGTTTCTGAGAAGCTATCTTTGCGATCGCCACAACGTAGTTATGTCAAGACATATTTCCTCCCAGGTTGACGCCCAGCAAATTGATAGATGAATCCAGTGGGATTGCATGTCCGTCCATGACTATATCCGGTTCAGTAATGTTAACCTTCTTAGAGAAAACTGCTGCCTGGGTTTTTTACCGTTAAATTCAACTTGGTTACTGTCACCCCAAGCCAAAATTTCGTCCAGGTCTTTGTTGAGGCGTGATACTTCATGCTGTCTGCGAAGATGTGCGTCGGCAGTCGATGTTTGTGCAATCAAAGAGAAAGATGAGATAAGTGTGCTATCTTCAGCAAAACTAAATATCGGATTTTTCGTTTTCACTAGAAGGTCGTTAATGTAGAGTAAGAAGAGAGTGGGAGACAATATGGACCCTTGAGGAACACCGGCATTGATGGTGAAGGTGATGGTGAAATCCGTCAATCGCCACTTGCAGAGAGCGGTCCTTAAGAAAGCTAGACCAACCATGCACAGAATCGACTGGACTCCCCATGATGTTCGATTGCGTTGTTCCAAATATGGGTGACATAGGCTAGAAGATCTCCAGTTGATCTGGACTTCCGAAAACCATATTGATGATCGCTGATTATGTTGAAGCCTTCCAGGTACTTTAGAAAATGTTGATTAATAGCTTTCTCCATTACTTTGAAAGCAATGCAACTAGTCGATAGTTGTTAGGCAGGGTTCTCTTACCTTTCTTTGGTATAGGCTGGACTCGCGCCGTCTTCCAGCACGATGGAAATATTCCTTGTTTGTAGGATAAGTTAAAAAGTCTACAAGATACTGGTGTGCTATGAAGTTTGAACCTTGTTTTGACCCAATATACTTAATGCCTAATTATTGACCATGCCTTTTAAGGCAGCCTGTATACGACCTCCATAATGTTAATCACGTCCATTAACTGCCGACGTGGTTTTCTCTTATTCGATCGACATAATCTATTTGTATGATGCTGTTACAGGTAATGACGGACGTTTATTCTTTCACCGATTTAACTGTATTTTTTTTTTGTTGAACCTGTAACCCGTCAACCTGCCAGTAAAGATTCAAATCTCATAGAAAATTTTAATATTTTTTATAAGAGTTTAAAGGTATATTTTTTACAGTTCTTAAACAAATGCTGATAATAAAAGAAATATTCCATAAACAAACAAACAACAGTTTTGTTTGTGATTTCAAGTCGTTGACGTGACATACCTATAACGGTATTTCTGTTTAGGTTGTTTACCTTATTCCTTGTCAAGTACAAAGTGAATTATAAAAAACATCAGTGTAATACAATGACCTAAAAACATGTAGAATAAGTGAAAAAATCCTTGTTTTCGAGGATGCTGAGCACGGTGGTGGTGTTGGATATCGCGTCCGACCCCTTCCAACCCCTCCATCGGCCAATACTCGCCTCTGAAACGGGTGAATTTTTTTCTTTCAAATATCAGCGGCAAATATATATTCCCAAAAAAAAAATAGGAACAAGGACGACAAAGTTGAATGGCTTAAAATAAAATGCCTTAAATATGAAAAAAAATAACCCAAATTTTATTTTCTATAAGTACAGTCACAATTCAAATTTCAAAAAAATCCCCGTGGCAGACAGAGGTAGACCTCATGTGCAACCGCATATTCCTAAACCCGCTTATTCTCAACAACTGCAAATTCTTGAACAGAAAAAAGAAGATCTTATCAAACTTTGTGACGCCGGTCTTATTCCTGAAGAGTTGCATAACTGGTACCGAAATCTACCTTCAAGATCCGATCCACATGAAGAAGAACGAGCTCCTGAGCCGATGAAGATTTGGATTTTGACGAAAATTAATTTTGTTTTTTATTAATATTTAATTTGTTTGAAAACAAAAAATAAAAAATGTCCAGAAAAAAGGTTGTTTTAATTATTTATTAATTCACTATGTGGTCAAATTATTGATGTATAATTAAGGTAAAATTCACTAAGTACGAAAACTGATATTCCTAACGCTCTACAGATATTTTTCAGTTGTAATAATAAAGACAACTGTTAAAGAAAACCATTACTTTCGATCACATGAAAAAATTTAATAATAACGTATATTCTTTTCTTTTATCGCAACTTTTGTATAAAATCGCTGTTATCTCCTAAATATAAAATTGTTACTTAGTGACTTTACCTTTAAACCGACGATATACAGTGAGTCCCAGAAGAAATGTCTAAATTCATTTAAAATTCAGCGGTAAGTTTTTTCAAAAAACGCATTAAAAGCACCCGTCGATTTTGATTTTTTAATTTTTTTTTTGTGGTAATTTCATGTATACTGGGTAGCTCAAAAATAAGTTACGACCATCAACTTCATTTTTTCAAATGAAAACATTTTTGCATCAAACAATCAAACAATTTTGCATTGAATTCTAAGCATGTTTCATGTACCATGTCCTATACATAAACTCAACAGTTATTGAAAAAATTAGGATTGAACATATCATTTAGGGAATCCAAGGATCTATCAAATCTTCTGGCAATATGGCATTTTGGACTCCATAATAAGTAAGAGTGTACTGTCTCACTGTCACCGTTTATTTCCATAGAACCTGTATGACAATTTTATTTCAAATAAGTATAATTATTGTCAAGCGTAGTTTCAAAGTTGCGGTTTTCACAATAATGGTGAAGTTAACGGAACGGGAAAAAATTCTAATCTATGCATGGTTGGGTTTGGTGATAAAACACGTACTCAAATAGAAACAGCCCAATTATTTAATGAAATCCATCCTGATCGTCCTCCCATATGTCAAAAGATGGTGAGTAGAATAGAGGCTAAGTTTAGAGAATTCGGTCATGTTAGAGATTTGCCTAAATCTGGTCGTCCTACTCGATATGAAAATGAACAACTTGACGTTTTGCTTTCCTTGGAAGAAAATCCATGTACTCCCCTGTCGCACATTGGGGCCGATTTACACATGCCGAAATCTGTTGTTCACCGAGTAGTTCAAAAGCACAAATATCACCCATACAAAGTTATTCCAGTGCATGAGTTATTTGAAGATGATTTCGATAGGCGAAGTGAGTTTTGCGGACGCATGCAAAATATGTGCAATCTAGATAATAATTTAGTAAAAAATGTTATTTTTTCGGATGAAGCTACGTTCTATTTGAATGGTAATGTGAACAGACAAAATTGTCGATATTGGGCAACAGAAAATCCGCATTGGATGATAGAGGTTCACAGCCAGTACCCTAAGAAAATAAATGTTTGGTGTGGAATCGTACGCGAAAGAGTAATTGGTCCATTTTTCTATGAACAGTCTTTAACTGGACAAGTATATCTCGAATTTCTCCAACTAGAATTAATTCCAGCATTAGTGGCTTTATTTCCGAATCCATTGGATCCAGACTCCCCTGACGAAGAACTGATATTCCAACAAGATGGTGCTCCTCCGCACTATGTGGTCACTGTGCGCACATTTTTGGATGAAACCTTTGCCAATCGGTGGATTGGAAGGAGAGGACCTATCGAATGGCCTGCTAGGTCGCCAGACCTAACTCCGCTGGACTTTTTTTTGTGGGGTTACCTCAAATCAAAAGTATTTGTTAACAGGCCAAATAATATGCAGGAGTTGAAAGAAAGGATCCGAAGAGAAGTGCGTGTCATAACTCCGGAAATGGTTGGAAACGTGCAAAGAGAGTTTATTGATCGTCTTGGATATTGTCAAGCCGTAAATGGCGCACATTTTCAACATTTAATTTGATTTTGTTGTGTTTTTTTTAATAAACAGGTCTTACTTATAGATATGTTCAATCCTAATTTTTTCAATAACTGTTGAGTTTATGTATGGACATGGTACATGAAACATGCTTAGAATTCAATGCAAAATTCAAAATTGAAATAAAAAATATATGTTTTCATTTGAAAAAATGAAGTTGATGGTCGTAACTTATTTTTGAGCTATCCTGTATACATGAAATTACCACAAAAAAAAAATGAAAAAATCAAAATCGACGGGTACGAGCGTTTTTTGAAAAAACTTACCGCTGAATTTTAAATGAATTTAGACATTTCTTCTGGGACTCACTGTATTATGTACTATCACAATAAAAATAATTATTTACCTACAGACAATAAGATAAATAATAATCAATGGTAATGTACGCGTTTAAAACCACATAAATTATACTCATTTCGAACTACCTAATATGATAGATTTACAATCAGAAATATTGTGGGTCATTCTACAGCTTTTAATGTATTGTGAAGTGCCCAATACATTTTTTAGGCGTTCTTCCGGTTTCGAACGTCATGACAAAGGTTCGTGCTTCCGGTATATAACCAGGGCCGGCTCGGATACTTTTTCCGCCCGGGTGCAAGTCAAAATTGGCCGCCCAGGTATGACAGTTTTTCAGTTTTTTACTACACGCTTTTATATTAGCATATGTCACAGCTAATAAGAGCAAATTATTATGATGTTATGCTTATGTATATAGAAATTTAGCATTGACTCTTTATTATATGGCCTTTCCAGGCATTTTCAAAAACAAAAACTGTATGTCGCAACTTACAGCATGAGTGAAAAATGAAACACCTTGTACCTAAACAACTATAAGACGTACCATTAAAAATGGAATTTTGATTCAAAACGATGACTTTTTTGAACTAAGTATGAATTTCGTTAGTAAGAAAATTGTACGTTGAAAGCATTGAAAAGCAAAACTAAAATTTCTTATCTTGGAAAACAAAATTAAACTTTTCTAAATGTATGTTACTTATTTCATAAAACCTAATTTATATTAACACCTTATCTTATTCTAGCTTACTTAACGTCTTAACGAATAGAATGCTAACCAACAATGATTTCAATTCCATATATTTACGTCCATGATTTCCAAAAAAAGTCGCCGCCGTCGGGCAAGTTACACCGCATAGATAAAAGCGGAACGACTCGTTCTAAAAAGTATTTAAATCTGGCCAACATCCATCGTCGGTGTGTTTATTCTTTATAAACTACGCCGCGCGCCCGGCATATATCATAAGAAATTGCAATAAAAAAATATAATACTGGAGGTTGAAGGCTCAGTTTTTTACTTTTACTGATTGATGCCCATTTTCGAGTTCAGCTTCGTTTTGCGGCCCCTCATGTTTTGCCGTCCGGGTGCTTTGAGCCCGCTGCACCCGGGTTTAGCCGGCCCTGTATACAACTTCACCATTGGGATTTTCGAAACGGTAAGAGATCCGAAGATGGTTAAATTGGGACAAAGTTGCGCAATTCTGGGCCCAATAATATGCTGCAAAAAATCAAAAATAAATACATGGGCTTTCAACATTTTTGGAAAAATCTAAAATTGTGCGTTTCGGTTTTGTCTTGACTTTGTGCGAAGAGATGTCCAAAAATAAATTTCACTTTCTCATCGCTACTTTTTATTCTCCACAAGATCATTAGATCTGTAATGCGATGTTTCGTCTTTGGGTCTCCATCATCAATTTAATTTTTTTAAATACGGGCCTGGATTTTTTTAAATTATGAAAGAGGAACTAAATTTACGTTCAGCGGTATACAACACTTTCCGGCTTTCCGGCTTTCTGGCTAACGCGACAGGGTATCCCCCCCCCCCCCAGACCGAGGTCCTGGATCCTCCCTTGTACTGATTTTTTTATTTCAAACTACTAAGTGTATCAAATTTCTACTTAGTGTAAGTACAAGTAATTTATTTTATTAATAAAAATACAATTTTACTTTTAAAGCAGCAATTATACCAAATTTATTCCTGAGAATGAACCTTTCATAAATTTTGTTCAAAAACAAAAATGGTCATAGTTTAATTTCGTTCAAAAATATTCAATTTCCATTGTCAGAAAAAGTTTAAATAAAAACTAAGCCATAAAATGTTTCAATTTTCGAGAAGTCCTGTACAAGGCAAGTAGTACAACCTTGTATACCTATTTTTTTAATTAGTATTACTTGGAGTTAAAATTTTATAAATTAATATATAATTTAAAATAAGAACATAAGTGGAATATTGGCAAACATTAACCGTTTCATAAAATGTGATACAAGAAAAGCTGGAACCAAAAATTGAATACCATTGGTAAGTGCTAAAGAAGTTGTAACGTTAAGGTTAGCATTCTTTAATCAAAACAAATAGAATTTATTTTCTTCCTATTTAAAATGGAAATAAAAAAATACAAAGAAAACCGCAATATGACTAATATTTTTACAGTTTATTGTGTTAAATGTATAATTTTTTAATTTTCTTGAGAAAGAAGCTGGACTAACTATGAATAATCTTGCTGAGTTTCTCGATGTGCATGCGGATTCCTGCTCCATTTCAACATTTATTAACATATTTTCCTTTCGGTAACAGTAATTTTTACCATCCGCTACGCTAGTACGCTTCCACTTTCCGTACAGCTTAAGGGTTGCAAGTAGGGAATCCAATCTCGCAAATGCGGGATCCCACGGTTATTTCGCGGGTTTGACATTGTGGGATTAAACGTGCGGGATTTGCGGGTCTCGATGTGGGTGATGTATGTTAATAAAAAGTTGTTTTATGCAATTAAAAACCGAGTAGAGTAGCAGGAAAATATGTATTGCATATAGGTACAATACAATAGTACGACTAGTTTAACGGTTACATGTTACATTTATTTTGGAAGTATTTTCGGAGAAAAGATAACATGTTTAATGTTTCATCTTTTAGAATTCATCTTATTTTATTGCACATGTATCCTGCGGCTGAAACCGCACGTTCAGCTTCGACACTTATCGGCGGAATAGATTTTACACAGTTATATGCAGCTTCCAAGACATTCCTCTATTCCCTCCGTATTCAAAAAGTGTCATCTCATGTTTTAGTAACTGGTCAAGTGATGCTCGGGCGGGCACAGATACAGGCGAAGACTCCCATGCAGTACAAAGGCTTCAAGTTCTTGAATTGTTTTCTTTTTAATTGATTCTCCGTAGGCTATTACCATACTTTGAATTGTACTGGCAGAAGAAGGCAATTTGTGTCCCTCTGATTCGAATAGTTGGCGCATATCGATCGATGTGATAAACTTTCCAAAGGGTATACCATCTTTAGCTACCATTCGAGACACTCTTTCCTGTATCGAAACTTTTTCTCAGATGAAAAAAATCTATAATTTTCATTTTCTTAGGTAGCACAGAAGAGCCACTAACATCTGAGCGCTTAGCAATAGAACTAAACGAGCTACTCGAGCTGCTGGTACTAGCTTTCATTTCCTGTGATATTTTATCACTATCAACACTACCGCTGCTGCTCTGGACTTTCCAATTATTATTATATGCTTTGTTTGTAAGTGGGTGTGAAGACCTTTAGTGGAACGAGCAGAGATTTTGATAATGCTAGGGCATAACTTAAATTTAGCTGTAAAACCATCTTCAGACTTAAAAAAGAATTCCAAACTATACTTGAACCGTTATTCTCTTTGTAAACTACACCGACACTCATTTTTGTGATTGCTGTTTAAATTCCATGTATTATATTCAACCACTTGATATCTGACACTAGATACTAGTTGAATAACGGTTTTACTTTCGTACATACGCAAGAAAACTCTACTGTTTAACGTATTTTCAATAGCCCAGCAGGGTGGGGAATCCCCGACTCGTCAACCAAAACTACCGCAGTTCATTGTTTGCTATCCCGGAAATCCCAAGGATCCGCGGGATCGATGGACTCAATCCCGTAGGCTTGCGGGATTACAGTTTAGGTGCGGGATTAGATTCCCTAGTTGCAAGGGAAGCACCACCCTCGATAAGAAGTGTGGACGAGGTCCGACGTAGGCAATGTCCTGTATATTCCTTGGCGTTTTCTAAATTCAGAAATTTTGCTATGATTGAAGGAACACGTCCTAGTGTATTTTTACCCACAAGCATTTACCATTTCGGTGTGTAAGGAAAAATCTGCGTTCCTTAATTCCTTTTGGCCTTAATGCAAGGTACAGTCCAACCAATTTGGCATCTGTTTTGCCTCCTTCGATTATAGCAAAACTTGCTACTGGCGTAGCAGTTTTAGTTCCTCGTATACCTTGACAAGCTGCATAACAGGCCCCATCCTCAATATCATCGATGGTCATTTTTACCATCTCATAGGCCGCCAAAAACTCCCATTACGAGTACCACTTTATGGACCTGGAAGGTATCATTCGGCGCATTTTTGATAAAAGTTAAAACTTGTTCACCTTCCAATACTTTTAACTTTTTAGGAAGATATCCCTTTGATATAACTTTTAAAAATGCTATTAATTGACAATATCTTGGAATATTAATGTTTTCTTTTACTATAAGTTCAGACTTCACCTGGGAATATTTTGTCCAAAGGGGTATATTTTCCGACTAAAATAAAATAAAAATAATTAAAAATTGTTATTACCAATGAGCAAAAGGGTTTTTTACTTTCCATTGTAGAAAATTTTGATACTCCTTGTCGTATAGGACTTTAGACTTTGCCAGTAATATGGAATTTCCATATTCTCGTTTATACAATGTAAAAGACGCTTAAAATAAACAATGCCCCCAACCGTTAAACTTATTCTATGACAGCCGATCAATGCTTACTAAATACTCAGGGATCAATCTTGAGACCTCTGTTGTATATTGTATATGCAAATGAGCTCCCGGACGTCTCTGATGAATATACAGTGCTTTATGCCGATGATACGTCTCTTGTATTTAGTGAAAACAGCAACGAAATACTGATTCATAGGGTTAATAATGCAATGGAGGCTCTTGATGAATATTTCGAAGCAAACGATTTGATGTTGAATGTGTCAAAGACTCAGAATCTCAGATTTAGAAATAAGTTGAATAATAAATGCTCACTCTTTTACAATAGTGAGGAATTAAAAGCAGCTGAGAGTGTGCGTTTTTTGGGTGTGCAAATAGATGAGAGACTGGATTGGAGGGAGCACATTGAGGATTTGGCCCACAGTGTATCTAGATACTGCTATGCCTTACGTGTGGTATCTGATCATGTGAGTACTGATGCTGCCATCAGCGCCTTTCATGCATATATCCAGTCCAGGTTGAGATATGATGTAATATTCTGGGGTGGTTCATCTGACATGCACAGAATTATGGTCATGCAAAAAAGGTGTATTCGAAGTATTTTTAAAATGAAACAGCAACAGCAGGAAAGTTGTAAACCTATTTTTATCGAAAACAATATTTTAACTGTGATAGGGATGTATATTTTGGATTCTGTGGTGTTTGTCTGTAATAATAGGGATCTTTTTACTGACTGTGACGTCAAGCATGATTATGATACTCGAAATAAAAGTAACTTAGTACCTGAAAAATACAACTTCACGTACCTGCAAAATAATGTTAAATATTGTATAATGAAAATATTTAATTCCTTTCCAGACATGATAAGAACCCTAACAAAAAATAAGCTTAAATATGTTCTAAAAAGGTATCTAGTTAGTAAGGCATTTTATAGTGTCAGTGAATTTTTTAATGATGCTGATAGACAAACAATTCATTGCTAAATTTTTAAATGTGTCAAGTAAACTATAGGTGTTTTATAGTCCGTCTTCTTCACAGATTATTGTTATTGTTATTAGTGTGTCTATCGTGTTGTTTTGAATTTTTTAGTAAAGTTAAATTATTTTATATGTTATACCATACAATGTTTCCTTCAATTGTGAGTTTTTGTTCTAGATTATGTGTCATTTTAAAGATGTTAAATTTGTATATAGAAATTGCTGACCTTCTGACACTGTTCAACGCCCGTTTGGGTTTATTTTGTTTCTGTAAAACATTTTTGAACAAATAAATATTATCTATCTACTAAAAATTGGCGAAAATAGTTTAAAAAATGCAGGAATTTAACTATTTATATTTTCAATAGATGAAAAATAAAGTATTGTATACACCATAGGCGTTACTAGACTATAGACTGCTATTAGCCACTCTGGGCGGAATTAAGAGGGCAAGGTCAGCCGAGCACTTTCCATGAAAATATCTGTAGAAGAGAGTCAAATACCCAACCTGCCTTCGATGTTCTAGGATATCGAGGCTCTTCGTCAGCTCGTGGTTTGGGTGCAGAGCTCCAGACATGAGAGCAGTACTCTAGTGATGGTCGAATTTTGGCTTTGTATAGTGTCAAAAGTTGTCGAGGTGTGTACGACTTTTTGGTTCGGAAGAGTACACCAAGTTTCTGAGAAGCTATCTTGGTGGTTATGCCAAGACATATTTCCTCCCAGATTGACGCCCAAGAAATTAATAGATGAAGCCAGTGGGATTTCGTGTCCTTCCATGACTATATCCGGTTCTGCAATGTTAGCGTTTTTAGAGAAAACTGCTGCCTGGGTTCTTTTACCGTTAAATTCGACTTGGTTACTGTCACCCCAATCGAAAATTTCGTCCAGGTCTTTGTTGAGGCGTGATACTTCACGCTGCCTGCGAAGATGTGCGTCGGCAGCTGATGTTTGTGCATTCAAAAAGAAAGATGAGATAAGTGTGCTATGGTCAGCAAAACTAAATATAGGATTTTTCATTTTCGCTAGAAGGTCGTTAATGTAGAGTAAGAAGAGAGTGGGAGACAATATGGACCCCTGAGGAACAAGGAACGCCGGCATTGATGGTGAAGGTGTCTACGTCTACCTTTATTACATAAATAACTATTTAATATGTAGAATTTCCTCTTCAAGTATTCTGATGCATTATGCGAACACCCTGTATAAGAAATTTCGGAAAATTACGATGAAGCTTACCTTTGCCTAAATACTAGAAACCCCTCCAATTATACTTTTCTATTTATTTTTTAGAAAACTAACTACATACAAATCATTTAAAAAAAATCAAAATGCCGCCACAATTAAAAGATAATCAGGATTTTATCTCCCAAGAAAATATTGATTCAATTAAGGCTAATCAGAAAACCTCCGCCAAGGATGGCGTCAAAACAAGGGAGCGACACGAAGAAATTGTGTGGGAAAGTGTAGTAGTATTTATTTTACTACACGTGGCTGCTCTTCATGGATTGTACACTATATTTTTCAAAGCTAAAGTGGCAACAACACTTTTTGGTAACGACATTTCTTTTATTTAACTTATTGTTGATTCAGCTTTACTAATGGCCGATATTTGAATGTTACCTTGAGCTAGACCTTAGCTAAGGTAGCATTAACGTTAATGTAAACCTTAAAGAAAATATGTTTTAAATTCATTGATGCGTTAAGTCTAAAATTATCACGTTCTTAAAGGTCTATTCATTTAGATGAGAGTTAAAAATAACTTTAATATACTTTCAAACTTGCGTTAAGGATGACTTATGTCATTCTGTACCTTAAGGTGACTTTAAAATATCGGCCCTCAGCCTAACTTTATTATACGGTTTTTATGCTAATCGTAACAACTATTAATCGTATGGGTACACTGAGCGAGATCTCGAGTTGATATAACTCAAATATGAGTTGTCCCAGACCGAAGCGTATTGCTAATAGGGGACGGCCCAGACCTATGAATTACGGCAACCAAATCGAAGAAATTGCATCAACTCACTATTCGTAAGTTATGATAGCACGGAAGATGGGTTATTTTATGCGTTGGAATAGCTCACGCCCCACCGTCTTAAATTATTGATAGGCTACCGTAGCTACCAGTATGTGAATTGTGATGCGTTACTAGTCGGTCTAGATTAATTCATTCAATTTTGGATACCAGTACCTAAATTGTGGACTATTGCAACTCAAAATATTTCTTCGATTTAACCTGATTATTGTGGACTTCAATTGCCTTTTGTTCTTTCAAGATATGATATTTTTGTTGTATATTTAAAAAAATAATAATCAAATGAATTATAGACAGGAGAGCATACTACGGCTAAGAAACCATGCGGACGAAGTGATGACGATTGCTTATAAATAATAAGGCTCCATTCCAATAATAACAATTTGTATGCATCTCCCTCCTGTCCCTCCATTTTACGCCAACTGACCAAAATTGTGCAAAACACAAATTTTCACGCACAGAGAACAAAGATGAAAAATCCCGCAAACGGCGCAACGGCCAACAGGCGTTTATACGCGCGATCGAAGGAGAATTGACGAATAACAATGGAATGAACCGCGCCAAATCTGCACGAACAGGAATTCGGAACTTTCCGTGACCTTACGATCTTGCGATTTACCCTCGATATAGGCCTTTGGAGCACGTTTCCTGAATTATTCCAACTCAAAATAGTTTACACATAAAACGACACTTTATAATCAATTAGTAAGTTTTCCCAACCCAGAAACTGAGTTCAGGTAACTTATAAAATAGTTACAAGATGAGGAATTGTGGTGATCTCAAATATGTTTAAAATGTTGATAAAAAATCTCTTTCTGGGTTGAGGCGAACCAAAGGAACCTGAATTATTGTAGCGTTGTTAAATAATTTGTGGTAATTCGTAGGCTCAGTTAGAACAACATAGAGAGGTGGGTTGAGGTAGCTCCAATTTTGTAACCCACGACATTGGTAAATGCATTTTTGTCAGTGTATGTAGAATGGCTGACTAGGCTGCTTATGTATAATTTTTCCACTGAAGAAGAGGGAAACTTAACTTTTATTAAACTAGTGAAGCAGACTATCAGTTTCTTTTCCTCTTCACAATTTCACTCCATTGAGAGATGGACTATTTCAAAAATAAAATAAAAAATGGAATATGACCGGGCCCGTATTCTTCGCTCACCAGTAGATACGCAACTATATGAACTAAATTAAATCAATTTCCTGCAATATTCTGCATCTATAAAGCCATGGCAACAATTAAAGAACTCTCCTCATTTTTAGCAATCCTCGTAGGTTACATATCAGGATTTGGGGTAAATGCAGGCACACATAGATTATGGTGTCATCGAACGTACAAGGCGACAATGCCTCTAAAGTTAATTTTACTATTTCTTCAAACAATGGCGTTCCAGGTAAGTTATTCAGAACAGACTCAACACTTAAATTCTATCGGCTGATATCATCGAAACATAAATCAGTAGAAAAACAACTTAAACTGCCAATACACCCGAACAAACCCTATCAATGAAGCAACTCTTCAAAGGGGGGTTTATTGTGATCTTCTGGCTGGGGTAGTAAATTCGATATTTTGCAAAATCTTAAGGTAGATTTGAACTTGATTAAGGTCAATATAGACCTCTTAAAGAGATTCTTATGTTCTACTTTAATATCAATATTTCAAATTGACAGTTGTGTCGACTTCCTGTACTGTTACTGCCTCTTTATTGTAGCGTTCTGTAATATGGTGGGTCAGGGATCACAGAACGCATCACAAGTATTCTGAAACACATGCGGATCCCCACAATGCCACAAGAGGCTTTTTCTTTGCACACGTTGGTTGGCTTTTATGCAGAAAACACCAAGACCTTGTAGACAAAGGCAGAACAATTGATTTATCTGATCTTCATGAAGAAGCAATATTAAGGTAGTTATTATTAAGTAGGTTGGACAGGATTATATTATAACAAGAAAAAGAACTTTTGTAAAATTAAGGTCTCTTCATTTTGCAAAAAAATATTCGTAAAAATTGATACTGTGTGATGATAGTGGTGCCAAGGTGGGATCAAGTGCGTTTCCTTCAGATGTTTTAGTCTTATTCAGCCGTAAAGTTATTGTTGCGCATAATTTAATTTATGGTTTTCACCAAAACATTTGTTTCAAAACCACATGTGAAACAATACAAATATTTTTTGTATTCATTTAATAACATTTAGAAATTTAGGGAATATTAATTATTTGTCAAGTTTTTGGGATAATTGGTAGCTATACGATTAGCATTTTGTTTGTTCTTTAACACAATTTGCTAACATACGATCGACATTTTGTATTTGTTTCATTCCATGCAATTTAGCAAAAAAATACGTTTTTGCAGATGCGTTCTTGACACATAGCGACATCGGCAAGAATAATATTAGCCGTAACCATTTTCGTCTGTATGAATGTTTGGATAAAATATAGATATTATGATCAATTGCCATAAGTTGAATGGTCGAAGTTGGTTGAGAACAGATACTCATGTTACTGTTACTTTCTTACCATTACCATAATTCTGTCATATTTTTTTAAGTGAAACTGTATGAGTCTCACAGTTCAACAGTTCAAAATTGACCACTGGGAAACTGTGGATATTCTCAAAATCATTCGTTCAGTTCATCGATTCAATTCAGAATTAGATTTAGATTGGAATATATCATGCACTATCTATGTCCTTTAATTTCCCAGCTTTTATTTTTAGATTTCAGGATAAATATTATTTGATTCTCATGCCAATCATCTGCTTCCTGATCCCCACCGCCGTACCGATGCTCTTATGGAAGGAGACGCTTCTGAATGCGTTTATGGTCAACCTTTTCAGATGGGTCGGAGAATTAAACCTCACATTCTTAGTCAACTCTGCTGCCCATTTATGGGGTTCAAATAGGCCTTATGACAAGTAAGTTAAAAATAGAATAATTTTATCAAATGTTTGTAATTTTATCTAATCTAAAACTGTATTCGTAAAGTTAAAGGATTGGAAAACGTTATGAAAAAATATAATGTTCTAAGAATAATAATAACAATTTCAAATATGAACAATTTTCAAATTTTTGTCACAGATCTTCCTGAAACATGTTGATACCCCAATCGATATGTCAGATAATCTAAATATCAATAAATTAACTAAGAAACTTTATTATTAATGGCTAAAACTTCACGAAAAGAAATATTGATCAGCTGATGATTCTCGTCTCTTTCTAACCTGCCAAAAAGCAGCATATTTTTAAATTAAATTGATGCAACATAGATGGCTCTGATTGCTAATTTGGGATTGTTTTGGATCCTCATCTTAAGGCCGTCTGAGAGTGGTGCGTGTGCGAATAAAGCGATTCACGTTTGTTTCGAATCATTGACGGTTAAATTCCTGAGAAAATACGACCTCAGGAAGCTCGTTCCACAAGGATGATGTCCTGCAGATGTAAGAATTCTTGAATAAAGATCGAGCTTCAACCACATACGGATAGATAGCATAGTCCGTCGTGCATTTATACTATTTGATGCTTTTGGTGGAATTAAAAGGGCAATGTCAGTCGAATATTTGCCATGAAAATATCTGTAAAAGAGAGGCAAATCACCAACCTGTCTTTGAGATGTTCAAGGCCGTCGAGGTTCTTAGTCAGCTCATTGTCTCTGATCAGACGAATGGCTCTCCTTTCGATGGAGTATAGTAGCCGAAGAATACGCTTAGACGCAGAGCCCCAGACATGAAAGCAGTATTCTAATGATGAACGAATCGGGACTTTGTAGTCAATAGTTGTTGAGGTGTATCCAACTTTTTGATCCGAAAAAGTACACCAAGTTTCTGGGAAGTGTCTTGGCGCAAAAATTGAGTGTTATATTTTATTAAGATGCAGCAATTCAATTTAAAGACATGCCGCTTCTTGGCAGGTTAGAAAGAGACGAGATACATCAGCTGATCAATATTTATTTTCGTGAAGTTTTAACCGTTTTTTAGTTAAGTTATTGGTATTTACATTGACATGAACATGTTGATTGGGGTATCAAGCAAGTTTCGGGAATATCTGTGACAAAAATTTGAAAATTGTTTATGTGTGAAATTGTTATTATTATTCTTATTACATTTTAAACGCAATTTGCTCATACCGTCTTCCAATCCAATAACTTGAATCCAGTTTTAGATTAGAAGAAATTAAGTATATTTGGCAAAATCTTCACATAAAATGGTGCCTGCTTGGCAACCTGTGATTAAACGCAGCTCTTAAATATTTATAACCAATTGATGTATAGGCTATAATCTTAGCAGATCATTTAAATCAAATTTGAATTGTTTCTAGTTAAATAATATTTATTTGTTGTTTAACATGCTGTTGATCTCATTTTCTCCAATATCTACATATTTTTTTTTACAGAGACATCTACCCAACAGAAATCCCTCTATTATCTCTATTCACCTTTGGCGAAGGTTGGCACAATTTCCACCATACATTCCCTTGGGATTATAGGGCATCCGAGTTTAGCAAGTTTAACGGAACGCTTCAATTGATCAACTTTTTTGCTAAAATCGGATGGGCCTACGACCTTAGAACTGCTACAGAGGAAATGATCAAGTCGAGGGGAACCCGCACAGGGGATGGAACTCGAGATTTCTTGCTTTTGAAGGAGAAAGGCTACTAGTTGCGAAAAATATACTATTATTATTTTAGTTAAAGGTGTCATTGGTGTAAATAACAATAACCAGTGGAAATATATCTAATAATTTTGGTAGTTTTGATTTATTATATGAACCGTTATAATACAGGGTGTTATGAAATTGCCTTATTATAAAATTAAAACAAATTGTAGAAAAATAGTCATAACGGGCGGTTTGAGTTTATAAGCGAGAACAATCACCATGTCATTGTTATAAAAACAGTGGCGGCTCGTGACGGAAACTCCAGGGGGTTCACAAATAAACGTTTCACCTATTAGAATACTCGAAGGTCGAAGATCACCGCTTGTTAGCCTGGGTGACTTGGCACCAGAAATTTGTGCCAGAAGGAATAGAGGAAGAGCGAATTTTAGGCCCAGTCAGTTAAACAGAGAATGACATAGTTAAAAGCCTGTTTATCGACGGCACATTTGATGAGATTGATTAGAACAATCGAATGATACATATTATTTGCATTCTCGCTTATAGAGGGCGACAAAGGAGAGATAGATAGTGATATTTAAGAAATAGCGACTAGCGGGACTGTTGGGAAAACCACTTTCCAACAATCGTGCTTTTTTGACCTTATAATTTTAATTATTATTTTCCCCAGTATAAATAAAACATTTTCTCCCTCGTATAAGAAATATCTAGTCTGCACGCATAATTCCCAGAAGTTACAACGCAATTTTTTGCCATGTTTTCATACATTTTTTCTCTGCGTCGTGCCTCCTCGACGTGGACAATTGTCTCTATCACGCTTTTTCCCCACACCGCTAAGCGCGTCACATCAACATTCCTTTGTCTTCCCTGATCAATCAGAATGAATTACACACGTCAAATGTTTCTCGCGTAACGACAACCCAAATAGCACAAACACGTCTCTAAGACGTCTTCAAGATATTGGCGGAAGATGTTTGGGACGTCTTAAAATACATCTTAAAGGCGTCTTAAAGACGTCTTAAAGACGTACATTGTTACAAAATTGTACGTCTTTAAATCATCGTTTTACGACATCTTAAAGGCGTTCCCTTACGTCGTGTTTTCGGCATTATAGGTATGGTATACAGGTGGTGAATTTCTCTGAAACTTAAAAAAAATTGCAGTTCTTGGCGATCTCACTATATATTTATTTTTATTCTTTCCATTTTTTGTTTACATGAGTATATTATTTAAACCGCTTTTTTCCTTATGGTTAGCCAGTCGTGCTCTTTGGGAGCTCATATCTCCGAAGAGGAGGCCGATACGAAAGAAGTTTATATGAACCTATAGTATTCTTTTCACGTGTTTTCTTCATATCCGGGAGATTTCCCACATGTTCCCGGACACACTGTATATAATCATTATATTGCCAATACGAACGTTCCAAAATACAAAAAGTGTCCCCGCTATGGGAGATGGCGTGGTACTATTGAGTTTGCGCAGTAGGGTGGAAATTTTATCGATCGCGTCAGAGCCGTCCCGACATTATTTGTTTGTTGTTATTCGTCGCCATCTTGAGTTCTGGATGCTTCTTCAAATTACAGAATAAAAAGCGGTACATTCACATTGTTGTCGGTATATTAGTGCTTATAAGCTTTCATTGCCTAACAACAAATATACTAAATGGTAGATTTAAACTGCAGAATCGAAATATTGTTAAAAATGCAAGTGCGTTATAAAATACAGTTAAGGTCCACACCTCAATAGGCAATTTGACCTTTACTGGGACCTCCGCTTTATAAGCCAGGACTAGAGTCACATTCAGAGCGTTTGGTCTCCCTTATATAATATACTATGCAGGTCATGCGCCAATTATCAATAAGAACATTCTCAATTTTTTTATGGATGAAACTGTCTGTCGTCATCTGTAGTTTAGTAACAAAGAGCGAATCCAGAACTCCCCCCCCCCCACCCTGGATCCGCGCTTGTTAGTAACCTAACTGAAGTGTCGCGTCCTTTAGATATTTACGTCTTCACACGTCGAGAGAGTTTTAAGGGAGAGTAAAATATATAAATTTTTAAAAAAATATTATATAAGTATATTATAAATTGTTTCTTATACATATATACGAACATACATATTTCTTAAGACTATGAACTACATATTTAAAATACTGCAACGGAATAATAAAACTAAAAAACATGTAAAACAACCGTTTGTTTTTTCGTTTGACCTGCATTCAAAAACAGTAAAGTTCAGTTTTTATTCCTTAATCGAATTTAAAAAGAAAAAAAAATTCCCCTAAAAAATGAAATATTTTCTTTCAAGAAATATAGAAGATGTCGCCCAATTCGTTATCGGTTCACCGTATTAGCGGTATTCAGCGACATGGCTAGTAGTGGCGTCTGTGAGTCGGAAAAACTCCGAAAAATCGAAATATTTTTAGCCGGAACAAGAATACCTCCCCCCCCCCCCGTTTTTGAGGGTGCTGAACACGATGGCGACGTCAGAATTTCTCATTTGGGTTGCGCAACCCCTCAAAACGGCCAAAAACCACCCGCCAGAGGGGTTAAACGCGCTTCAAGAGGTTTTCCTGCAGAGAAACACATTTCCCCCTCGTTTTCGAGGATGCTAAGCACTGTGGTGGTGTTGGATATCGCGTTCGACCCCTTCCAACCCCCCCACCGCCAATACTAGCCCCTGAAAGGGGTGACATTTTTTACCAAGTATCAGCGGCAAAAAATTTCAGAGTAGGAACGGAGGAATGGGGGAAATGGGGGGGGGGGGGGGGGTTGTTGGTCGGACGCGATTTCCAACACCACCAACGTGCTCAGCATCCTCGAAAACGGAGGGGAATATATATTTGCGAGTATTGGCCGGTGGAGGGGTTAGAAGGGGTCGGACGCGCACCATCGTGCTTAGAAAACGGGGGAAAAGTGTGTTTCTCTGCAGGGATACCTGTTGAAGCGCGTTTAACCCCTCTGGGGGGTGGTTCTTGGCCGTTTGAGGGATTGCGCAACCCAAAAGAGAAATTCTGACACCGCCATCGTGTTTAGCATCCTCGAAAACGGAGGGGGGAGGGGGGGGGGGGGGTACTCTTGTTCCGGCTGAAAATATTTCGATGTTCGTCCGACTCATAGACGCCACTATAGGCGTCTGCGGCTTCTTTTTGTTCATCGCAATAGATGATATGAATTTTACGAGACGGTGTCGCCTTTTTTTATGGGTGATAGCAAAACATCAAATTTATAAAAATAATTATGGGAATTTTTATTGTTTATTTAAATCCGATAAAGGATAAAAATTGAACTTGACTGGTAAAATAAAGTAAAAACACAACAACAGCAAACTTATAGTTTCTTAAGTGGTCTAATAATAATAAAATAACATGAAAATCTAAAGTCTATATTTGTGCGAATATCAAAAATTTCGCCGTATATTGATATAAGTACGTACTGATAACATTTTAATTAATATCTGCAGAAAACGCAAAGAAATAAATTGAAACAAACCCTAAACGCCATTACAATGACAATTATTACTGATACGGATGTATATAACGTTGCTAATTTTAAGGGTGTATTTAAGGGAGGCAAGCAAAAGAAAATCTTCCTTAATTTTAACTCAATTCCTATACTATCAGAGCTGGACAGGATCAAGCCCTTTGAGGGCTTGCAAGCACTGGGCCTTAGTTATCTTTTAAAATATGTAATTGGGTAATAGGTAAATGAATTACATTATAAACCTGTTAATTAACCAGGGGTGTCGCTGCAATAATCAAATGATGACACTCTGGATGATGCACCCGTTTTTCTGCGTCCCGAAACATGAATCTACCGGAACGAGGAATTAAATTTTTCAAAATCTGCTAGACGTCAGCGAAAACTGTAGTTTAAAACAGAAATACCGTGAAGGATGCCAAGAAGAGATCTGAATGAAGGTGTTTTCGGAAAACAATGCTGTTGGTAAGGCTGCGGTGAAAATACTTATGCGTTTTAGTTCAACTTATTTCTGTAAAATCTGTATTCTCAATATATGATTACATAAAAAAACATGCAGGAGCAAACTTTCTCGGTCAAGTAATTTGAGGGTAAAGTTAACTAAACTACCAATAAAACGTAAAGGAAATAATGAAAAATTCATCCAAACAGTTTCAATCATCGCATTAAAGACAACCGAGCATTAAATTTGAACTGTATTTTTTTCTTCTTTTCCTAAGTATTCAAATCGGGTTAAGAGTAAGGGCTGGTGACGCATCCGCCATTTAATTATTTATCAATATTCCGTTATTTTTTCGTTTTATTCTAAAAGGGGCCAAATATCCGTTTTTGAGATTTTAAGGAAAAAAACCGAACAAGCACGAACCAACCTGTAGTTTAGGATTGCAAACTAATGGAAACAGAAAAACAATTTGTACAGATTTTATGTTCTCTTTATTAATTTTTTTAATTAGAAATTTTTAAGTATGAAACTTTAGGAAATCGAGCCACTTTTGGAAAAAACTAAAAACCATCTAATATATTTACCATTTTTTAACCCTACAAGGATGCCGATGCGAGAAAAGTTTGATAACTGCTGGTCTATAGTATTACTCATTCCCTTCAACTTATTTGGCAAAAAGCTAAGTCCACCTTTTAGTATAACATTATGGATTATTTTGGCTTTTGCGGCATAAACATGCTTTCCCCACTTGAATTTAAGGATACATGGCGAGTTCTTGGAAAAAAATAAAAAGCATCTAAACTATTACCTACCGCGATTTTTTTTTAGCCCGACAAGGGTGTCGCGACGACAAAAGTTTGAGAACTCCTGGTCTATAGAATTACACATTCCCTTCAACAATTTAACGACTATATTTTATTACATATTCTGGAAAGTATTCTGCATCGTCATACTTAACTATAACATCCAAATTTGGTTTCGCAGTGGTATCATAACCTGTTGGGGGCACTGTTACAAATGCAGATCCGACGGTAGTTTGGCCAACTAGAACTTGCGCCAGGACCAGCGTTCTTATTGGATCCAGGCCAAATGGCAAGGGCGTCGGATAATGACAAGCGTACGTGGATCTTCGTGCAAATGACATGCCTTGTCCAAATATATGACCTCTTGAGGTTCCTCGTAATCTCCAATCAAAGTTAGTCGTGCATATTGGTGGGATATTTTTCGCGTGAGTACCATGGTATAGTGTCATTTTGTCTGGGCTGCCATGATATGCCGTCTTTTTTTGTTCCATTAACAAAAAGGCGGAAAACAAATACGGGCACAATATTTTCTCTATGCTGTTGACATTCCATTTATCTTTTAGTGAGTTTAGTGTTAATCTGAACGACGAATGGATTTGAATGTATTCGCTTGAAAGCGTTGCTACGGTTTTTAGCTCATATGGTTTTCCTAAAAAGTTATGTTAGATACAGTATTGGCAAGGAATTATTACAATTAGGCGGTTAATAGGCAATCGACTATAAATTAAAATTATTTAAAAAAAAATATGTAAGCATTTTTTATGTAAAGAAGAAAATTATGATTTGGGAAAAAGGGTTACTGAAAGTTCAGAAAATTAAGGTACAAGAAAAAATATCTTACCTCTTCCCAAGTAGCATTTTTAGACACATTGTGGTACATGTATCGCAACTATCGTTTCTGTTTCCGATCAAAATCGGAAACTGTTGGCAACAAGAATGGAAATATTTTCGAAACGTATACATTTTAAATGGGATATTTACACGTGTTTCCAAGTGGTTGGTACTAGCTATGACTTTCGCTGTTTCGATGCACAGTCGAAACTTTTATCGAAAATGTTACTTATTTGTATTTAAAAATGACAGTTAAAGGGGCGGGGCTATGTTAAACCATGCGCAAAACAATTAGGATACCTTCACTGTTGTAAAATAAAAGAAAAACAATATGAAACAATCATTTCACCATGATGAATTCGTTATAAGTATATTTCCTATAAGTTATTTTATACCTAGTTATTGCATATTAGAACCAAAAAATCATTGTCGCAGTAAATTTTATCGTGCAGCTTAGTAATTTGGCTTTATATTTTTAACGTGCCCTCGATTTATTTTCATTTACAGAAAAAAATATACTTTGTCAAAAAATAAAAATTAAAATATTATCAATATTTTATTTACTTCTTTTATAAATCGACTTAGCTAGGAAAATGGAACTTATCTAACTAATTTTGGCTTTGCAAAAGATGCAGGAATTTCATTAAAACTCATTTTAACAAAATAAAAATTCGTTTCCTAAAATGGCCGCTAGAAAGCAAGAAATTATTCTGGTCCAAAATGGACTCGACACACAATTTCTACTCTTTGGCTTCTATAATGTTTCCATGATGCACAAAAGAATAAAAGGTTTGTAAGGTGAATGCCACAGAAAAAAAAAGGTTTGCTTGCATGCACAGAAAAGAAAGGTTGGGTATGGACAGCCGCGGCGTGACGTCACGAGAGGCGTGGTTGCAAAAACCTTTCCAAACTAAAATTATAAGGGATAAATAAGCAATTTCCTGGTATTATTTGTATATTAGATGATATTATTGATTCATTTTCAGAAACAGATTGACGTAAGTGTTTTTTCAAGATTTTTAATCAACATCTTGTTTGAGGTTATGTTATTATTGTTTGCATAGGGAGATTTAAATTGTTATTTTTCTGTTAAAAACAGCTTATTGCACTGTATTTATCAACATATAGTATACCCACCCTATAGCCATACTTTATGTTGATAAATCCAGTACAGTAAGCTTAACAATTTAAATCTCGCTAAACAATAACATAACCTCAAACTTGTTCAGATGGTGATTAAAAATGTACCTTAACTAAAAATTTTTCGAAAAATATTTATCTTCGCGTGTCGTTAATATATCGACACCACGATTTGTAAAATATTTCGAAACAAGCACGTCTTTAAGTGTTGCTAGTAACTGGATTCGAAAATGTGGCGCAAAAGTTTCGTAACACATATGTCTCGATACAAGTTTCTAATTCGAATCGAAAATGTGTCGAAACGTTTCTCAGCAAAGAATGTGTGTCCAATTTGTGTCTAAAAATGCTACTTGGGTTGCAGCAGAAAAAGAAGAAATAATTTTATATATGGGAAGTTACATTAATGAATTAAATAAATTACTGAAAAAACTTGAGAAAAGAATCCACCGTCATAGTTTTTAATTTGATTTTTGGAAAATAGTCAGCCAAAAAGGGCAAAATTAAAAGGACATGATGGATCCGCATGGCGAACCAAGCCCAAAATGGAGGGGGCTCGTTTCTTTAAGCATTAGAGTCGGCAATTTTTGTCTCCCCACACAGCACATCTCATTTCAGAAATATCTGTGAAATATTTCAAATGTCTCAAAAACATAACATTTCATATCAATATTGATGAAATATTTCTGAAATCTAACTTATAATGTTTCATCCAGAATATTTATGAAATATTTAAGATTCATTTCATTGACTTATTCAAATACCGTCAGATTGTGTGGGACTGCTAAGAGATGGCACTATGCGTTATTTTTCTTTCTTCTTTCTCGACTACCGTTGATAATACAGCGTGAAGTATAGATAGAGTTTGAAAACCGATCGTTTAAAACTTTTGCTGAAGAGTGTTACTCTACGTCAAAAATAATCAGGGCCGAAGTCCCACAAGGTTCGGCAATAGCCCCCCTACTTTTCATTATCTTTAATAATTTAATAATGCTGGCGCTAAAAGAAAACATCATTACTCTGGAAAAATGGCTCAGCAAATAAAAATCAATCCAGCAAAAACACAGACAATTTACTTTACCAAGAACTCATCAAGGTTCAGAAGACCGGAAGGCAGTGTCACTGTAGGAAACAAACCAATCGATTGGAGCCCAAGCGTAAAATACTTGGGACTTCACTTCGACAAACGCCTCAATTGGAAAGTAAATACAGCCTACAGGAGAAAGATGGCTTACGCCCAACTGAGTACTCTATACCCGCTGCTCAACAGTAGGAGCTAGCTAAGAACTAGGACAAAAGTCATGATGTACAAAGTGCTCATCAGGTCGATGCTCACATACGGAGCACCGACATGGTGCACACTGGGTAAGCAGGACTTACAAAGACTACAGGTAATACAGAACAAGGCACTTAAAATAATACTGAATACTACACCTAGATATACCAGAACTCACGTCATACATCGAGACCTCCAAATTGACACAATTTCGGAGTTTCTCGATAAAATAATCGCGAAATATCACACCAAGGCTAACTTGGCCAACAACGACAAGATAGCCTCATCACACATACACAGACTGCCGCATCACAAACACAGAATGCCCAAAGACTGGATCACTCGCTAAATCCACACTCCAAATTATTTAAGAACTTGTTCTGTATAAAATAAGGGTACACGCACACTACGAGCATACTATACGCCTCTGCAAACAATTACAATAACTACCCCTCTACCTCTATAACCAGCATGTTATCGGAGCTCTTCAAACTTGCTTATTTGATTAAATTCAAATAAGAAAGGGTTAAGAGCTGAGATACTGATGATAAACAAAAATAACACGTCTAAATGAAAAGGAGTTACAGGTATCATGCCTGACTCAGACGGTGAGTTTTTAGTCGGTCGGCTCGTCTCCTTCCGAGGCGGATCCCCTCCTTCAGAGCGGATGGGGTCTGTAAGGTATCTGTGCGCAGATTTATCATCGTGTGTTCAAAAAAAAAAAATACAACAAAAGAGTTCGAAACCGGTCTGCAGGTGGTGACTTCCTATCAATGGAAAAGGCTTCCTTTTCTTGGTAGTAAGTACCATTCAATCTGAATTAGTATTTTAAAGTGCTACTGATGGGTAGACAAAAATACGACCTTATTGTATGTATATACGTATAATTTGTGCGTATTTTTCTCACTTATGTATTTTTTCAATAAAAATGTGTTCTTGATTGCTATATTATTCCATTTTCTATTTCAGAAATCTTACAAGATAATATTTCAGAAATGTAATTATGAAATATTACTTTTTGGGACATTTTTACGTTTCTGAAACATTTCATTAATATATCATCAATATTTCGAAATATTTCTGAAATATTTAAAATCTTAATCGTATATGAAATATTTCTTGCGCCGGCAATAACAATTATAATTGCACGTATTCATGTGCACAAAAGGCCGTATTAGACTAGGCAATTTTTTCTCTTGCGCCGGCAATTATAATGGCACGTATTCATGCGCAGTAAACCGTTTTCGATCAGCTGGAGCATTGTCAATGGTCAGAACAGCAGTGGGTACTGTCGAAATCCCTAAAATATCCCCAGAATTAGAGATGTGCAAACCTGTTCGTTTTGATTACCAGTTAAAGCAGCTACTGCTATTTACAAATAGGAGGTGCAAAAAGTTGCTGAATTAGCAGTCCATAAGTTTAATAAAGAATGTAAACTGCTAATTTAAGTACCAGTGGGTTTAAATGGCCATAACCTGTTCATACCTGGTTCGGCCAAATAATAAACAGTTAGAAATAACAGAATAATCCATGTCTACCCAATTGCGCCGGCAAGGGCAATTAAAATGGCGCCTGCCCCATTTCTGGTAATGAGAGACAGCTGATCGGGAACAGTGTACTGCGCATGAATCCGTGTCATTTTAATTGTCAGAAGAGTAGAATTTCTGACTGTAGTACGGAGAACGGTGTACTGCGCCTGAATCCTTGAATTATAATTGCCATTGCTGGCGCCATAAAAATTCCCAAATGTAATACAGCCTTAAACATTTCTCGATCAGGCTCGCATTGCCGGCGCAATGCGAGAATGCAATCCATATTACAGTCGGCATTTCTAGTCTTCTGGCAATTAAAATTGCATGGATTCATGCGCAGTACACCGTTCTCGATCAGCACGCGCCATTTTCATTGTCATTGCCAAGTCTTGGTAGAGATGAATTATTCTGATATTTTTAAATGTTTATTAGTTGGTTGAAGCACCTATGAACAGCTAATGGCTATTTAACCTAACTGGTACTTAAATTAATAGTTCAAATTCTTTATTAATCATATGTACTTCTAATTCGTAGCAACTTTTTTGAACTACCATTTGTAAGTAGCAGTAGCTGCTTTAACTGCTAATCAGAACGAATAGGTTTGCCCATCTCTAATTATGGGGGTATTTTAGGGATTTCGACACTACCAACTGCAGTTCTGACTGTTGGAAATGCGCCAGCTGATCGAGAACGGTTTACTGCGCATGAATTAGAATTGCAATTGCACCCGGAAATTTTTATTGCCGACTTTAATACAGCTTTTATTGTCCTTTTATTAAAATTATTTTTGGCTATTTTCCATTCTTCCATCTGCTACATAATATTTTTTTAAATTTCCCGCCACACTCTTAAAGATAAGCGTCTCTTTTTAATGCGTTTTGGGATATTCGATGATGTAGAAATGATTGCCAACAGTTTTTGTTGAAATCTAATGTACATTTTTTCTGTAAAACAGTTTTATAATTTTTAAAGTGTATCAAGGAAAATCTCTGAAACTGCTATAAATAATAACTTAGCCAAATCTTATAAAGGAAGTACATATTTTACATTCAAGAAAATTCTCTCTGCTGACCGCCAATGCGGGCCGTCGACATCGACAGATTCGGGGATTCACAAGCAGATATTTTAAATTAAAACTTTGTAAAAATGCACACAGGCTACGAATTATTCTAAATTAGTAACATATTATAATAAATAATGGTACTTAATATTGCCAAATAATCAGCAATATTTTTGTTTGCCAAATATGATAAAATATGAACAACAATGGTATTGTTCTTTCTAACTTTTACTGGAGATGGCTTTGAAAATGTTCGGAGATCAGCAAATTTAAAAATTAAATTATCCAAATTGTCTTGGGCCATTTCAAAAAATCAAAAATTAACCACACACTCAAGAACAATACAATGATTTCTCTACAGAAAAACACAGAACAATAAGCAATATGCCAGTGTTGCCAATGGCATTAGGTGAAATGTTCCGCCGCGCTATGGGGTATTTAGCGCTAAAAATCGGACAACATTCTTTTTTACTTGTAAGCTGTTTAAAATGCTTAAAAAACGAATTAGATAATAAACGAATGAGATATTATGATAAAGTTATGATGTAAATGTATACTTTTTTAATACATTTAAGACAAATGGTTATTCATTTAAGGTACTTGAATATAGGTTAAATAGATAGTAGATCTCCGTTAAATAAATTTAAATTTCGTTAAATTAATCAACTTGACATAAATCAAATATTTCCTTATTCAAATTAATTATATATTGATCAAATAGACGATTTATTTAATTATTCTTTACGGATATTTTCTGTATACAAATTAACTTGAAGTGTGTTGTGTCTTCCTACATGTTTTGTAACCATCTCTGTATTTTGTCGCTCTCTTCGCAGACTGAATAATGTCTTTTAATACTCTGGAGGTCAGGAGCCATCTGGGCTGACCTCTGTTCTGAATTTAACTTCTACAACAAAAGTTAGTTCTTTCACGTCTTTTACTTCTATCGCACAAATCATAATATATAATTAATTTTAAGAGAAACATATTTTTTATTGTGTTCAGAAACTGATTTCACATATTATGCTTTTTGCCCTAGAGCCTCTAGAGAGAAAAAGTGTCTTTAAATGTTCTAATTTTTTTGTTTGCAACTTTTCTTTGACTTTCTACAGTTCATTTTGACAAAGTCGACTTTTGGCCCTGATTTTGATGTTAAATACCCCATAGTGCGCCGAGTGGAACGAAAATATCCGATAAGTCCGTTCTCACCATTATATAAGTTATTTCTTTTTAGTGCTGGGACATCGAAACGGAACATCGATGTTGACCATCGATGTTAACATCGAAAGCTTAAAAACGATGGCTTAAAAACATCGGTTGTAACACATCGATGTTTTCTAAACATCGTTGTTCAAACATCGATATTTAAAAAGTATATTTGCGATTAGGAATAAATTAGATATAAAAATAAACTTTTTATTAGAAACAATTGAAAAATTATCAAACGTCAAAATACTCAATAACAACATTTAAAAAAATAATATTAACAAAAATAAAACAAATATTAAAACATAATATTTTATAACTCCATTAATTCCATTCACTAACAAGTTAAATAAACTTTTTTGTTTTGTAAAATTATTAATGAGCGTCCCAGAATTTTTTGTTAATAGATTGCAGGAAAAGTAACTTAAACTTAGAAAGTTTCTTTCCTTGCAAGCTATTTCGTTTTTGGACCATAGTTTCGCCGGCTTTGAAAAAAAAGATTTCAACCACCTTTATAGCAAATGAAATCAAAAGCTTTCGTTCTTATTTTCTTGTGCTCGGAAAATTGAGTTTAAGATTACAACCTAGTTTTCTTGTTTTGTTATAACATTGAACATCGAATGGTAAACATCGCATCGATGTTTATGACCTAACATCGATATCGAAAACATCGAATATCGGTAACAGAACATCGATGTTTCAAAAACATCGATGAACATCGCCCAGCACTATTTCTGTATTCGGCAGAAGAAAACACAATAAAATTACATAAATTGACAGTGCCCTGGGACCTCTGAAGTAAATTGTTTCTAGGCATGTTTGTTGGGGGGGTTTGTTCGGGTTTGTTTGTTGTATATTTGTTAAAACAAATATGAAAAAAAGAATAAAAATTTATTTCCGCCAAAAAATAAAATCTGGTAATGGTAGCTAGGAAAACCCGGACAGACAGAAAAAGCCGGACGGAGAAGAAGAAGGAAGAAGAAAAAAAGAGAAGATGTCCGGCTAACGCCGAATATAGTCAATTACTCAAAAGTAAAATCGAAAAACAAAATGCGACTAATCACATCGAAGTTCAGTAATCACTATGGTATTGTCATGGTCCGAGCTATACGTTCCAAGCTTTTTATGAGGTGCTGTGCTACTTATTTTTGTTTGGTATTTAAAAGTCCAAAGTAGTCTGAAAAAAGACCATAGCTTTAAGAAAGTCCGAAAATAGGATTATAGCTCGCCAATTGGCAACACTGCAATATGCAATGCAGTCTTTATCTCGGTATTTTAAAAATAGCCGCTAATGTATAAAAATGAATGAGTTTGTTGATAGTATATTAGTCATTTTACCGGCATAAGCATTTGTGCTGGAAATATGATCCTTTGTCGATTACCGCTAATCTCATTTGATCTTTATTCTTTTCAACAAATGATTCAATTGCTGGTTTTTAGCCCATAAATAGCATGGTATAAATAACAAAGAGGTATGATTCCACGCCGATGGAGGCGATGTATATTAATTTCATAGAAATACAACACACATTACAGCTAAAATACCACTAAAATAAGAAAAAATTCTGACAAACTTTTAAAACAACCGCCGCGCCATCGGAAACGGTCGACGATAGCCGAAGCTGTTCGGCTACACCCCTGCTGGTTGCCACCAGCGTTGTCGGTCTTTTACAATTGTAATATATCCATTACTATTTTAACAATATTTTAGATGTTCATTCTTGTTGTGGGCCTCCCCATTATGAAATTTATGTTCAATCTGGAGGTGCCCCCCATATCCCCATATCATAGGAAAGTAACAACCTTTTTCTCGTATCCTTCTTACTCTGACACCGTTTTGTACTATTCCATTAGGTTCCGAACCGTTAACGTATTACTTTTAATCAAAAATTTCTGGCAACACTCGTGCTCACATAGTGAGTGCCGTTTGTCGTAGTTTTCCATGGAAATTTTGAAAGTTCATCAGAATTTTTTCTTATTTAGTCGTGTGTGTTAATTAAAATAAATATCTGATTTTCATAAAATGAGGCGCGTTGTGTTCGGTTGGGATAAAAACAAAAAATTAGAATGGATACGTTAAGCAACACTGTATATTTTACATGATATGGTAAAGCTCATATGGACTAAGAAACTCGTACTAGAAATCTCTCTTGTACATAGCCAGGTCAGTAAGAAATTGACTTGACACTGCACTCGTAGTATCAAAATTTTGATGAGTGGCAATTTTTGAGAACTAAAACATATGTTTTTGAAAATTTTGGCATTTCTCTGTATTCGATAGAACACTTTGTTTTTAAAAACAATTTTTATTAAAAAACTCAAATTACAACTTATTTAGACTAAGTGTGTGTCCACAACGGCGCACCACCCCTCGCAATTAGCCTGGCATCATAGCACCGCACAGTCTCGCTCGAGCTTCGCACAGTAGTCACTCGACATCGAGATATAAACATGGACTGTGCGTTGTCATCTTCTTCCGATGAAGAAGATATTATTTCAGACGCTAATATAATAAAGTGGTATATGTTCAGAATTTGACGTGAAATTGGAACATCAGTTAATATACAGGATGTCACAATAAAAAAATATGTTTAAACAGGGTCGTAATTAATTAATTAGAAAAAAATAAGGTATACTGGAATAATTTTGAACGTTTTATTGTCATTTTAAATAGTGTTGTCCTGCATAAAATCCAAGTAATGATATTATCAAAAATATCTATAGGCATTCTCATATACGCACAGTCCATGTTTATATCTCGATGTCGAGGGACTACTGTGCGAAGCTCGAGCGAGGCTGTGCGGTGCTATGGTGCCAGGCTAAGTGCGAGGGGCGGTGCGCCGTTGTGGACACACACTAAGGACTCGAAGTTTGAATATGAGGCGGTCCGCTCTAGGCAGAGAACGTATTTATATGGAACCTAACATAAACCATGATTGCATGAAGATAAGGTTTTTTTCACTATATAAGTCGCGGAACCTTACTACTATAAGGTTCATATTTTATTTCACGAAAATGCCATGCCATACGTATATTATTTTGTTTATCATTATGTCACACGATAGGGATTTTATCCTATCATTACCAAAATTTAGTGGTTTTACTGCGATAAAAGATAAATAGTCTTATAATAATAAATAATGTACAAATATTTTTTCATCTTAACAATTCTTGCAACATGTGGTCGAGCATAGTCCTGCATCAGCATAAAATTTGCTTCGATAAATAACGCGAAAGAAATAACCTGTGGCTCTAACTTTAGTTCGTTTTCTCAGGGAAAAGAAATGGAAATTGAATGATTCTCTTAAAAAAATCGTATCTGCTACAAAAGTTAAAGTATTGAAATGAATCCAAAACCGAAAATGTTAAGAATAGATCTCAATTGATAATTAAATAAGTTTGACGTCTCTGTTATTCTACAGAGTATTTTAAAGTTCGAGTCCAAAAACCATTCTAGTTTCAACCTGTATATTATGGAAATAGCCTTAACTTACTTGAAATCTAATACGTGTGCGGGGTTTTCGATAAATCTGCCTACAATATAAAAAAAGAATAATAAAAATCGGACTTAAAATATAAGACAATTAATTATTCACTAGGTATCAAAATTCGTCTAAATATTGAGTCGATCGATTATTTTGACTGTGAGTGTATTTCAATGGGTGATTCCTTGAGTGTCCCTGTCCTAGAGAAAGCCCAGATACTTTTTTCTTTGAATTGTTGAAGTAAAGGAGCTAAAATTGTACCAAACGTTTTTTCTAGAGTTGAAAGCTGATTTCTCGCTTATTAACTCAAAGCGTCATTTGTGATTACTTCCTTGCAATTTCTTTTACGAAAGTAGTCCATCTCACAGTGGAGCGAGACAAGTTTTTGATAATTTTGACTATTAAGTAATTTTTAGTATCATATTTAATTTTTTTTCTTTCTGCACCATAGTTTTTTAAACGTCTTGAGGCCAAGGGCCTCGGCGTCCCAACTTGGTTTGGGTTTTAATATCTAGAACTGCTGATGCTGAAGGTATTTGGCTTCGAAACATCTACAGTTAAGAAATTTTGATGTTTTTATTAAATTCGTGGTTTTACTTCGCTATCTAATAAATTAATGTATTTATACTACTTTTAATAATCAACTCTATTTACAGTAGTTGTGAATTCATAGAAATTGGATTCCTGTCTTCTGATTCTGGTTTTCAATGTATTGCAACACTGGAGCTTATAGTTTGAAAAGAAGTATACATACCTTGGATACCTTCAAGTTTTTATCGTATCACATTATTTCCACTAAATAACAAATTAACATTTATTTTTTATTTTAGAGATGCAAAAAATGGCACTTATGTAGATGAATGGGGCGATTTCCTTATATCATATATTGTTTCCAAAGTTGGAATAAGTTGTTTATCTTTCGTTCAGCAAAGATTACTCGATGCAGAGACACCCAACAGAAATATTTCTGTCAACTCTGTTCACCCAGGTATAGTATTTTAAGAACCTGCTTTCTCCAAAATATTCATTATGTTATGTATTCTATCTATCCTATCTCTAGTTATAAGATAGATAGTGGCGTAGCCAGAGTCAGGGGGCCGGGGGCAGTGCCAAATTTGTAAAGGGTAATTGGGGCCCTACATCATTAGGGGGGTCTCACATACAGAACAATGCTTGAAAATTCCTTACGATTTCTAAAGGCCGTATTAGACTCGGCAATTTTTTCTCTTGCGCCGGCAATTATAATGGCACGTATTCACGCGCAGTAAACCGTTTTCGATCAGGTGGAGCATTGTCAATGGTCAGAACAGCAGTGGATACTGTCGAAATCCCTAAAATATCCCCAGAATTAGAGATGTGCAAACCTGTTCGTTTTGATTACCAGTTAAAGCAGCTACTGCTATTTACAAATAGGAGGTGCAAAAAGTTGCTGAATTAGCAGTCCATAAGTTTAATAAAGAATGTAAACTGCTAATTTAAGTACCAGTGGGTTTAAATGGCCATTACCTGTTCATACCTGGTTCGGCCAAATAATAAACAGTTAAAAATAACAGAATAATCCATGTCTACCCCATTGCGCCGGCAAGGGCAATTAAAATGGCGCCTGCCCCATTTCGGGTAATGAGAGACAGCTGATCGGGAACGGTGTACTGCGCATGAATCCGTGTCATTTTAATTGTCAGAAGAGTAGAATTTCTGACTGTAGTACGGAGAACGGTGTACTGTGCCTGAATCCTTGAATTATAATTGCCATTGCTGGCGCCATAAAAATTCCCGACTGTAATACGGCCTTTAGACACGGCAACAAACAACATGAATTTAAACTATACAGCCTTGTTTATTTTTTGTTTTCTACCCGTCAATATCGAAATAGTCCTCTTGCAAGCAGCTCGTCATGCGGGGATCTGTATTCTATCGTCAAATTATACGAATCTGACCTGAAATATTCAAAACACGAACTGTCAAAAACAACTATGCAGCTCGTTTCCTGGACGCGTGCTAAAATATGATCTGTTGTACTTTAATATACTATTTTTCCTATTTTAAGTCCTTTATAATAAAAAAAAAAATCATATTTAAAAAAATAGGTATCCAATAATAAATCTTTAAGTTGATATATTTGTAAAATATTATAGTGCTGTGTTCAGCTTTAAAAATAAAGTAAACTTGACAGATTTGAGGTTAGTTTAATAATGGTTTCTGCAACCAAACATACATGACCGCATTACCAACCCATAATAGTATTTATCAGACCGCGTGTCCGATATGAGATTTCGCCGCGGAACACGTCATTGTTATTGAACATTGAGACACCATCGCCATTCCAAGACACGAAGAGCCAGCGCGCTGGCCGGCCTTATCGAGGGAGTAGGAGGCGTTTTCCTTATTCTTCTGCCTTTAATCATCCGAAGCGTTGCCAAATCACTTTGGATAGTTGCGATTTTAGATATTTTGTCTGAAAACCTCGGTTTGACATTTTTTTGAATTCAACTTTGAAATTAATTGAGGTTATGATAGTGCATGGAATACTTTCAAAAATGATTGTATAACCATATTTTTTCAATTTAAACGTTATTTATTGAAAAATAAAATTCTTTTTCGAAAAATTCAAGATAATTTAGTCAGTTCAGTTCAGTATCATATTTCGAAGCTAAATTTAAAATTTATACAAATTCTATCCAATAGTTTTCTTGTTTGTCACACCTTTTTACCTTAATGGAGATCACTGATACGTGCTATTAAAAAAGAAAAGAACGGTTTCGGGGGGATAGACAAGAATATTCTGTAATAATTTTTATAACGACTTTTGTTTCCTTAGGTTATATTGCAACTGATATGACAAGAGACAAGATATTACAGAGCCATGGACACGGTGCTCTACCCATAGAAGAAGGTGCTAAAGCCCCTATATTTTTAGCCTTAGAATCAGATCTTAAGGGAAAATATGTCTGGAAGGATTGCACGGTTGTCGACTGGTATGCTGCATCCATTGCGAATTTGTCAAGACTCAAAAATATTACTACGACGAAACATTAATGAACATAATATGTAAATATAAGAAAACCATAATAAATGTGTAATTATAATTTTCTTTTGAAGAGGCATTAATAAATAAAATTTTTTGTGAAACTATCTAAAAGTCCATTTTTCCAAGAGACCTGTTTAGTAACTATTAAGAAGTAAACTCAAAGTCACGGTCTCACGAATTACATATAAGAATATTAACGGTGTTTAAAAGAGGTTATATGTTTCGCCCAGCTGGGCATCATCAGGCCTTACACTTACACAAGTTTGTCCATATTTTGGGTTTTCAATGTAGCTGTTCGTATTTGTGCAGTTGCTTATATGGTGGTGTCGATTTTACTCTAAGGTCTGATGATGCCCAGCTGGGCGAAACATGTGTCCTCTTTTAAACACCGTTAATATACTTATACTATGTAATTCATGAGACCGTGACTTTGAGTTCACTTCTTAATAGTTATCTAACGTTTCATTAAAAACGATACTTTCCTTCTAAATTATTTTATAAGATAGATATAGGTTGGGTTTTAGAAAGATGTTATTCAATAATTAACTAACCAGACAACTTTGACTCTGACGGCAGAAATTAGTAACCGTTATGGGCTAGGAATGGGGCGTTAAATCATGTTCTCTCGCAGGCCAATTTGTAAACTGTCTGTCTGTATGCGTACCATGTCCTGTTCATCTGTTCGGGAAACTAGTATTCAGCCAATGGAAAATAGTGAATGAATAAAATAATAAATAATATAATAGTATGGTTGGTAATTCAAAAAGATTTAATATCATTTCATACCACTCTCACCACTGATCCTTCACAAAAAATATTTTATTTAAAGTTTATTATCTTTGAGTAAAAATATCGTATTGTCTCGGAATCTTATCTAATAATTAAATCAGAGTTTACATTTTATCTCATTGGTGCCAAAACCAGTTCGTAAAACAATTAAGATAATTTTTATTTTTTAAGTCATAAATAAATATTTAAAATTTTCTTATACTTACTTAGTCGAATAACTTTGTTAGTAAACATGACTTCGCGGAAAGTGGCTGTTGTAAGTGATTTATTTTTATTATTCTAAATACATTTAAACGACTTTCGAAGAAAGCAATAATCGAGTTAAATTAATTTTAAAAAATACCATTTTGTTATTTATCTATCCTCTATAAAACCATTATACCTCCATTACATTGGCAGTTATTAACTATTTTCGATCAAAAATAACGCCGCGTGCGGGGAATGCAGCCGCGCGATGGGACCTAACCATATTTTTTTTAAATGGAACACCCTGTATAGTTTAATCAATGCATTTTACATTTTCTTTTCAAATATATAACACACCATGGATGATATTGATTTCCTATGCGACTTATTTAAACTTTATTACTTTAAACCACAGTAGACAATGAAACAAAAGCTAATATCCTAGAAACAACTCTGTTGATATTCTAGTTGTTATTAACATTTAACGTCAATTTCATTTTTATATATTCATTTGTGAAAATGGCTTATCAACAAGGAAACCAATATCATCCGTATTGTGTTATATATTTGAAAACAGATTAAAATGCTATCTTTCTAGATTAAAATATACAGGGTGTTCCATATAAAAAAATAAGGTTAGGTCCGATAACTCTTTTACCTGACCCCGTATACTCATTCTGAAAACAGATTATTCAACAATCATTATAAAGAAACTTCTGTATAAAACATTTTTCTGTATCTCTTTTAACTATGAAAATATAGGGTAATTTTGAAATTGTCAATTTTTTGATTTTCCTCCGTATCTCTTAAGCGAGCGAAAATTTTCAAATTTTGATTTTACCATTTTAAGTTTGACTCAAAAAGGGCACATGACACCTACATTACTTTTTTGATAGCACTAAAAATTAAGGAGGGGAATTGGGACACCCTATACCAGGGGTCGGCAACCTGCGGCTCGCGAGCCACATGCGGCTCTTTGGATGTAAAGCTGCGGCTCTTTAGTTCCATTTACAAATATTATTTATTTTATCGAAAAAAAACATAAACAATTCGTTCTGAATCGCTTAACGAGGATTAGGCACCGATTCTATCTCTCAGCCACTTGTACTCGCTTTTCACCGCACCCCTCCCCCGTGACACGCGTCGTTACTGTCGTCAGTCCGTCGAAAGCTCTCGAATGACGCCGCCGTCGGATGTTTGTATGTAGGTTTTAATTCGTTTTCGACGCAAGACAATTCGGCGTCTTCACCAGTGCTTTGTCTGTGACCAGGGGTCGGCAACCTGCAGCTCTTCCAATGTCAAGCTGTGTCTCTTTCGATATCAAATTGCGGCAGTTAGTGGCTCTGAGAAATTGTGTAAATTATAACTGTTGGCTCTTCCGTCTCAAAAGGTTGCCGACCCCTGCCCTATACAAGTGAAGATATTAAATTTCATGCAAGTATGAAGAGAGTGGAGAAAATCAAGCAATCATCAAGAATTCATATGTGGGTATGTTTGAGAATTTTTTTCAGAAAAATTCTGAAAGAAATGTTAACAACCCATATTCTCGATTATATAAATCTGCACAAAATATATTCTCTTTTTTGCCTATAAAACATGTTTACGTATTTTAATGAGTGTATGCCCTGAAAGACAAATACTAGTTTCCATAATATATGATTACATCATTTTAATTAGTTGTTTCCTTTTTGCCTAAATTATTTCCATAGGTAACTGGAAGTAACAAAGGTATAGGATATGCCATTGTTAAAGGTCTTTGTGAAAAGTTTGATGGTGATGTTTATTTAACGGCAAGAGATTTTGGAAGGGGACAAGCCGCAGTAGATGAATTAAAGGCTCTAGGTTATAATCCCATCTTTCACCAACTGGATATATCAGATCAGAATAGTGTAAACACTTTCCGGGATTATTTAAGAAGTACTCACGGTGGTCTAGATATTTTAATAAATAATGCTGCTATAGCGTATCAGGTAAGCACTTTCTTTTACGTGGATTCGACTGCGCTAATCCAGCGATTTTTAGACCGTCCCTTGGTTCCAAAATTAATCGCTCTGGTCCTAACAGCCCAAATAACACTAATGCTTTTATTGCGAATTCCAAGATCGCTTTAAAACTATACAATAAAATTTCGAATGAAACGAAATGAACTTTAAGACAGCCTGAGGACTGCCATAAAGCAACTTTTAGCCAAAAAAGGCCTATCCGAAAAGGGTCTTCAAGACAAACTTTTAAAACTACATTAAAACCATTTATTTTTAAAGAGTTCTTCAAAGCAACTTTAAATGTATGTATTAAAACTTATTAAGTGACATTTTGCACCAACGGATGGCACTTCTCTGACAAAATATAATAAAAAACTTCTACATAACTAGAGGGCTAACAATTTAATGATTTCTTAATTATTTAAAAAATATAGTCAAATTAATTCTCCATCTAAACATCTAAATGCATTTTTTAAAATTAAATTGAGTGTTTAGACACTCCGTTCTATCAGGTATTTAAGAGGATTTAATGCACATATATTTGAATACTGATATTTTTCAACTATTTCAATTGTTTGCAAGTTTATAAAACATTTTAAATCTTACATTACAATACTTAAAATGTTTTATTTACCACTTTAAGTACAGTACGTTTCACGAAATTTGAATACGACTTAATGATTTCCTGGGTCCGTCCCATTGTGTCGACAAGAGCTTGGCAATGAACAAGTGAAGTATGAAGGGACGGACTAAGGAAAACAAGTAATGATATGATTATATTAATGTAATCAAATGAAATAACATTTTTTTAAAGTATTACTAGATATATTTATTTACATTTATAATGTCATTCTATAGATAGTTCTGTTTAGCTATCGCTATCCTCATCAAAATTAATTATAATTGGATTATTTATACGATCCAGACTAATATACGAATTTTCTACATTTATTACGTGACGGACTAAGTTTTTTCAACTACCTGGGGGAATATCATTAAAGCATTTTCGTATTAATTCTACAACACTAGAACTTCTGATTACAGAATTTAGCACACAGAACAAACCCAATTTTTACCTGAATTAAGACAAATCTTAAAATATTTCAGAAATTATAAGATTTAGGTATAGGACATATTTAACAAAAAATAACGGTATTCGCAAGATAAATCCATATGCCTAAAAATATATAGGGTGTCATGTTTAAAAAAATTAAATTAAAGCATATTTAAAATCCCTAAATTGTCCAAGATCTAACGAACGCTTTGTATGAGAGAATTAAAAATTACTAACATAAATCGATATAAAGCAGTTTAGGGTACCCACAATGTAAATCGCAGTTGTTCAGGTTATACCAATGGGCTGGTATGATTTTTATATCGTACCATTAAAAAGTACTAAAATTTCTTGACAACGCTGCATTTCAGTTCAAAAAATTAAATACGGTTGTAACGCTCGTGGTCTGCTAAATCAAAATGTGGAAAAAGATACCTAGTGTCTCATTTCAAAAAATTATAAAATATTCCGTGCTACTTTTTGGGGCCATCCTGTAGATTGCAAAATATTTTCAGGTTATGCATCTTAGTAAACCATTTATCTTTTGTATGGAACGTTTTTATCTATCTTTAAGAGTTAAGGCGCAATCGAAGCCAGACACCTTACTGACACACCCTGTATAATGTATAACCCAGTAGGTATACATAACTTTGTAATTTTAGGCGGATGCTACAGAACCAATCTCAGTCCAAGCTGAAGATACAATTCATGTTAACTACTATGGAACCAAACGAGTTTGTGACACGCTGTTCCCCATTGTGCGACAAAATGGCCGTGTGGTCAATGTTTCAAGCTCAGCTGGTCATTTATCCAACATTAAATCATCTGAGTTAAGGGCCAAATTTCATCATGAGAAGTTGACAGTGGACGAATTAAATAAATTAATGGACAAATTCGTACAGTTAGTATGATATTGTGAAAATACGTTATACAGGGTGTTATGCAAATGGTTTATTATACAGGGTGTTCATTTGAAAACTTCCCACCACGGATTTATCGAAAACCACTGATTAAAAGAAAAAACTCCGAGACACGTCAAAAGATTGGAGGGTACAACTTTTTAACCAAAAACTACTTCACCCCGTTTTACCCTCTGGCCCCTGGGGTCATCCCCTTAAAAAATTTAAATGACAAGGGGTAGCAAGTAATAGCTTGTTTGAAAGGTCTTTCAAAGTGCTTTATTTTGACGTTTGATTTTTTAAAATCGGTTGATTCGTTTTCGAGAAAATTGGAAAAATCTTTATTTATCTTAATTTGTTCAGATAGAAAAAAAAACCGAAAATATCACTTTTTATTTCAATAAGTGTTCAAAATGTTGCCCGTTATTGGCCAAACAATGATACAGGCGATTTTCAAATTCCTGACGGACATTTTCAAAAACATATTGTGGGAGATCATAGCAGCTTTCGGTGATGCGTTGACGAAGTTCATCCAAACTGTTAGGTTGGGGTGCGAACACAATAGTTTTCAAATGGCCCCATAGAAAAAAGTCTAATGGCGCCAAGTCAGGAGATCTAGCAGGCCATTCTATAGGCCCTCTTCGCCCTATCCATTTATCTGGAAACTCGTCGTTTAGCCATTGTCGAACCGGAAGAACATAGTGAGGAGGAGCGCCGTCTTGCTGGAAACATATTTCAGCCTCATCAAGTATAGGGTTTCCATCGTCTTCGATTTGGTTTTCAATGGTTTCAGTGATAAGCGGATTGATGGTATTTTCCAACATATCTAAATAAATGCCTCCATTTAGATTCCCATTAATAAACAATGGCCCAATCACTTTGTTTCCTAAAATGCCGAACAAACCCGAACAAACCCATACATTAATTTTTTGGGGGTACTGAGTATGCCCTTCTACAAAAGCATGAGGATTTTCATTGCTCCAATACCTGCAGTTATGCTTATTAACAAATCCATTTAGATAAAATTCATCATCATTCATCACTGAAGCAGATATTCTTTACATGAATGGTATTATCATTAATCGCTGCAGTCATTTGTTCACAAAACTCAACTCGCCTATCGAAATCATCTTCGGTTAACTCTTGCAATATTTTCATTTTGAATGGATGAAATTTATGTAATTTAATAACTATGTGTACAGAGCCTAATGAAATACCCGTCGCATAATCAATTTTGCGTAATGAAGTATTAGGATTTATGGCAAAGTGACCCAAAACTTCAACTTGAGCGGCTTCATCCAAAACTCTACGATGATTACGTTTTTTATTTGCAACAGATCCAGTTTGAGTAAATTTAGTAACAAGGTCCAAAACATACCGATGCGAAGTTATCTTTTCCGGATGTCTAGCTTTAAATGTAACGGCAGTTTGCAGAGCACATTGATTTTGGGCACCATAAATTAGAATCATTTCCACTCTTTCCGCTAGTGTGTAAACCATTTTGGAAGTAAAATCTGAATCAATAAATTAATTCTCACTATCCCAAGATTGTCACAATGGTAACTGACTGGCAAATTAAATTATTTCTTTCCCTTAGCAACTATAAAAAACTAAACAGGTATAAAAAACTAAACATGTATAAGAATAAAAACAGTTCGCCCAAAAATCAAACGTCAAAATAAAGCACTTTGAAAGACCTTTCAAACAAGCTATTACTTGCTACCCCTTGTCATTTAAAATTTTTAAGGGGATGACCCCGGGGGCCAGAGGTTAAAAGGGGGTGAAGTAGTTTTTGTTTAAAAAGTTGTCCCCTTTGGCAAATCTTTTGACGTGTCTCTGCTTTTTTTCTTTTAATCAGTGGTTTTCGATAAATCCGTGGTGGGAAGTTTTCAAATGAACACCCTTTATGTAAAGAGAAATTCTACGTATCTCTACATATCTACATATCTTCTTGCAGGTAATAGTACGACAGCCCGCTACCAGGATTTCATAAGTACTTGAGAAGGAAATTAACAAGAACGGACATTAGCAACGTTGCGAAATCATTGAGAATCATCTTTACATAAAAAAGTGGTCGTGAAAGTTTTCGCGCCTCGTCCGTTCTTTTTATTTTTTGACTCAAAGTGATGTTTTTGAGGAGATGAAAATAGTAACCTGACATTTTCCGTGCGTTGAATAGTTTTTGTTTGAGAAAAATCGAAATTTGTTTCCAGAGGAGAATTCAACTTATCACGCCTCGTCCGTTTTATTTGTCGGATGTTATTTTTCGTTATTCGTCACCGATGAGAACGGACATTTTCATCGACGTGCAACCAACCGCAATGGTGGATCTTACGTATGTCATTTTTTTAACGCTGTTCGAGTTATCGCGCCTCGTCCGTTTTCAAGCAGAAATCGTGTATTGTGGCTCGGAAAATGGGGGAAAAATATGAACTGACATTTTTACACACACATTTTTTAGCAACACTGTTTTCAGTCAACACAGCACGTGTATCAATAATAATGCAATATGGGGACATATTCGTGTATTGTGGCTCGGAAAATGGGGGAAAAATATGAACTGACATTTTTACACACACATTTTTTAGCAACACTGTTTTCAGTCAACACAGCACGTGTATCAATAATAATGCAATATGGGGACATATCATGAATTATACAGATACGAGATCCGACTCCGCTGCCCTCCCTGCAGCTGCGCAACGCGGAAAATGTCCGTTCGACTCGATTGACTATCACGACGACTAGTGTTATCAACAATTAAAAAAAAAAATTGACCCGGGCGCTGTAACGCTTTGATACCCCTTTTCTTTACATCTTTTATTTAAACTATGGAATTTTTGTAACACTTAAAACGTCCGTTGTCGATGAATTCATGTTTTTTTTTAATATTTTTAATATGATTTCATCAAGAACGGACAAGGTGTAGTAACAAAAAGACGATCTGCTTTTTTATGAACTGAAATCACTCTGACGGGTAAGCGCAGCGTTGCCGAACTTATTCGCTCGAGAAAAACTTTCTTATTTTTTTATTAATCTAGCGATTAGTCATTGACTAGATGAAGGCGTGATAACAGAACATTTTGGTAAGGGGTTGCCGTAATCTTGAAGCATGAACAACGACCTTTACATACAAAAACATCGCTATGATGTAAAATGTAATGGTTGTTTCCTTATCACGATAATAAAACGGTTAACACATTTTACCGCGCATAATATAATAGGGTAATTTCACAACAACCTGTATATAAGCTATCCTTACACAATTCTCTCTATCTAGAAAGTCATCAATAATAAATGAATGTATGACCTAATGGTTTTCTAATAATGAACTCTACTTGTAAGCAGTTGCACTCTAAAAAATGCATTCGTATCTAAGACTAATTTTATCTTGCTGTTAAAAGTTTTTGCTTATGTAAAAGTAATTTCTAGTAAGTAGAACAAATTTTCGTTTTAACTGAATTACGATGAATAAGATGATCTAGTTAACAGAACTAACTCTTATTTTTAACTACTTCTTAGTTAACATAACTACATTATCATCTTGAAACCAACACTTTTGTATTACCTAGCTCCCTATACTAATTTACCTAGTTATTACTATTGGCCAGATAGAGGTAATAGTAATAAGTAGGTACGATGTGAGATCTGAAGTCACACCAACAGCCGCCATTTGCTGCTAGGAGATGGGGCTGTGCGCTGTATTTTCTTTGATAATACGGCGTGAAGTATTTCTACCCTGTACTGACGAGAACAAAAGAGTTCGATACCTGTCTGCAGGTGGTTACATCCTATCAGTGGAAAAGGCTTCAATTTCTTGGTAGTACCATTCAATCATTTCAATCTGAAATAGTATTTTAAAGTGCTACTGTGTATACTAAATACGCTCTTATTGTATAAGGTATCATCGGGGGGTGGTCTGGAAAAATAATAATTTTTCGATACATTATTATTTAATACTTCTTTGCTCTTTTAACAATCAAATTGGTAATAATTAACAAACACAATTATTAAAACAACAATATGATGTTGCTCCTAATAACTAACTATATTGGTTACCGTAAGAATATTTATTCTTTCGGGTACTAGAAGTACTTGATTGAATAATGAACTCTATTTGCAAACAGTTGTGAATTCGTCGAACGCGGATCCATGTGATTTCACCTCAGTTATCAACGGAATCTGTGAGCTTATAATTTGAAAACAAGCATACCTTCATGTAATTTATTTTCACTAAATAACAAATTAATACTTTTCTTTTATTTTAGAGATGCAAAGATTGGTACTTATGCAGATGAATGGGGCGATTACGTTATAGGATATATTGTATCCAAAGTTGGAATAAGTTGTCTATCTTTCATTCAGCAAAGATTATTCGATTCAGAGGCACCCAACAGAAATATTTCTGTTAACTCTGTTCACCCAGGTAGAGTATTTAAGGTCTTGTTCGATATTTCTGCAAGTCTATATTCTATAGAAAGTAGTCGATCTAGCTGCGAACAGAACTTCTTCACGGGATTTTAAACGCCGCGCCGGTTGTTATTCACAGATTTAAAAATCAAATTAAAACTTGTCGCGTTCTACAGATAAAACGACAAAAATAACTGGCGGACGAAAAACCGATTGGTCTATTTTTCTACGATTTGAATGCGTACATATTTTTGATGTGCAATGACGCAGTCCCTTTCTCTAAGAGACCTGATCTTAGTAGCAATAAATCAAATTGCAATAACATTTCTTTATTATATAAACAGTGACATATGTTTCGCCCTTATACGGGCATCATCGCACCTAAAAGTGCAACAATTTATTTTTTGTACGTTCTACAATTAACTAGTGGCTTGTACGTATGTTACTCATACTTTTTTTTAGGATATATTATAACTGACCTTACAAGAGAATTTAGAACCCACAGGGCAGGTGCCTTGCCCATAGAGGAAGGTGCTAAAGCTCCACTGTTCTTAGCGTTGCAATCAAACTTGAAGGGCAAGTATGTATGGAAAGATTGTCAAGTCATCGACTGGTATCGTCCTTCCATAAAGGATTTGTCGGCTACGTTTAGAATTTAAACAATACCTATAGAAAAGTAGACAAATTATCACCTGATAATCCTGGGATCTAAAATGATTAAAATATTCACACATGATAGAGAAGTTTATTTTTTTATCCACACTAGAGTTATCCCATCAAATTGCGTGCTTCAAGTGGATTCCGGAGTACCCCTTATCTCAGTTTTCTCTTTGAATGCACAAACATCGGCTGCCGATTGCACATCTTCGCAGAATGAAGTATCACGCCTTAACAAAGCCCTGGAAGAAATTTTGTCCTGGGGTGACAGTAACCAAGTCCAATTTAACGCTAAAAAAACCCAGGCAACAGTTTTCTCTAAAAAGGTTAACATTACAGAACCGTATCAGTCATGGCATCACACGCAATCCCACTGGCTTCATCTATTAATTTGCTGGGCGTCAATCTGGGAGGAAATATGTCTTGGCATAACCACGTTGTGGCAATCGCCAAGATAGGTTCTCAGAAACTTGGTGTAGTTTTCCGAACCAAAAAGTTGTACACAGCTTAAAAACTTTTGACTCTACGTACTGCTCGAGTTATAAATTCGCTTGTTACTTATTGCCTTTCACTCGATACCCGAGCTTCGCATGATGCCTACCAAAATGTGCTGCTTGGTAGTGTGATCGCTCGAGGTAAAAAACTACTCGTATATTCGAGCTCGATAGGAAATGCTACTCTAGTTATAAATTCAAGAAGCATCTGCGGAGCCATCTTGATAGGAACCACCATGTGTTTGTCTTATTTCTGGGGAAAAAATCACCATACGAGCGATGTCATATGTTTTTTGAAACACCCTGTATAATATAGCAAGCAGTGGAACTACAGAGAGTGGACACCTTGTACATTCTAAAGTTCGGTATCTGTTATAATTTGAATAATTATCTTCTATTACATAAGAGTAAATGGGTTCTTCCGTTATATATGCAATTTGTATGTCCCCTTAACTCACTACCTAGGATTTTCTCTTGAAACCCCGTATTTCTATCTTTATCCCTCCGCTCCAGGTGTTAGTTTTTACCTGGAAATCAGTGATGACAAAGTTCTGCTGATTGCCCTAGTTATTGAATTCATTTGTCACTTCTACCAATTAAGTAAAAACATAGTATTAAATATGTTTATCCTTCTTTGAACTTCTAGAGAGAGCAGAGAATTCCCGCGCTTGATTTTGCTGGTGGAATCTTAATGTTTCCAAAATCATAATTTTCTTCTTTACATAATAAATGCTTAAATATCGTTTCTTTTCCTCTTAATATTCTATTTGATGTGGGGTCTTGCAAGGTTCTTGCACACACGCCCGTGACCGCGTGTTACGCCAGTGGAATCACCCAAAACGTCCTGACTATTAAATCATAGTCTACATTTTGTTTTTATCTGGCTGACCCCAAACCAGTTCGTCTGTAAAACAATAAACAATATAAGTAAAATTTTATTTGTTAAATTATAAATAAATATTTGCAATTTTATTATAGGTAATTTAATCTCATCACTTAGTTTGGCGACATGACTTCGCGGAAAGTGGCTGTTGTAAGTGTTTTTTTTTTAAATTCTTAAATACTTAGATTCGGAAATTTTATTTTAAAACAATTTTTGAAGAAGTCGATTGAAGGGATTCTGGTAAGAATAACATTTGGTATTTTTTAATCAAATTTGAGAGCTGAATAGATACAGTCGTCGAGTTTAAGGGTAAAAACATAGTGGAGTAGTTCATTTGTTTTATTCGATTTGATGGAGAAGTAGACTTTTTGTTTTGTGAAATAATAAAAAATTTGCAATCTTTTGGAAAAATATATCCTTTCGGTTGTTAAAAAGTAATTTTAGTGAGTTAGTTTCATATTTTGTATCACGACGAAAAGGTATACCTAAAACTTCAACTTTAATAAAATTTAACCTTCTTTTAACCTTGTAAATACATCGAAGATGGATCATATGATCGCCTACGTAAGGACTAGGGGATCCAATCCCGTTACATATTCCAATCCCGGGATTTCGAGATTGCCATTCTTGTAATCCCGGGATCCCGGGACTACGCCCGGGATTTAAAATGAAATAAAAAGTATTTTTTTCAATTTTATTGGTTGAAATCAGATAAAAACAACATAAAATAAAATACATTTACACGTAATCAGGCATTATTTAGCCGTATCAAAAAAGATAAGTTGAGCACATAATTAAAAATCAAAAAATTGGTTAAATGTATTAATTAATGGTATCTCTAAATATTACTTTTTTTCTTTAGAAAATAACGCAAAAAAATTAAATTGTCCAGTGTTACATCTAGCATAGGTGAGCGAAACTTAGTTAAAATTAATCCTGCGGCTGAAACACATCTTTCAGCTTCCACGCTGGTTGGAGGTATGGTGCAGCTGGAGACTGGGTGCACTTTGGCCTCCATTTTAGAACCTTTCCATTTCCTGGAACAACTTTACATCCAAAGTTTGATTTTTGGAAACTAATGTAGGCAACACCTGTTTCTGTAATGCTTGATTTGGTTGTTCTGCTAATGACAATGTTTTTTCTTGTGTTACTTCTTTAAGAGCAGTTATTCTTGCAAGTGGTCATTTTCGTCATCGGAGATAATTGATTTTTCCGGAGCTGAAAGTTTATCGCTTTGAAGGTGTTCTAGTAGAGTTACCAATTCTTGTTTCACGTATTTTGGCTTTAATTGCTGAAACAAGTTATTAGATTCTTTTTGAGTGCTTCACGTATTTTGGCTTTAATTGCTGAAACAAGTTATTAGATTCTTTTTGAGTGCTTCACGTATTTTGGCTTTAATTGCTGAAATAAGTTGTTAGTTCCTTGTTGAGTGGGATCTTGTAAGTAACGTAAAACCCCTGAAAAAATTGTCAAACGTTGCTGCAGTCGTTTCTCGATAGAAGTTTTCAGGTCTCTGCTCAAAGGTGATGGGTGTTTGTTAAGCGCCTCAATTAAAAATTTTAAGGCAATATCTGCTTTCAGTAAGTTCAAACATTTCCTAATGGGCATGATTTATGGAAAGACTGGACAGTGCTGTTAATTTAAAAAATAATATAGCAATCCTGGGACGGAGATTATAAACCCGGGATTTCCCGAGATTAAAAATCCGTTATTTTTCTACGGGATCCCGGGATCCTGGGATTGGATCTCCTAATAAGGATCCAAACCAACAAATCTACTTGTTCTTGTAAAATTAAAAATGTATAATTTTTCTTTCATAAAGCAATTTCTCGTATAAAATACTATTAACTAAACTAAAACAATAACTTCAAATCTCGTTCCCTAAAATTGCACTTCTTATGGCGTCTTGCCAGTGGCGGTTCTTCCACAGGAGCATGTGCGCACGTGCACCCCCAAAACGAATAAAAAATATTAATTTATATTCATTTAATATTATTTATCGCATAAAGTCCGACCCTCCCTAATATTTTATCGTACCGTCAAACCAAACTGTATATATCTCTCGGCCTTCGCTCCAGTCGTTGATGACGAGAGATGTTCGCATATGCGATTATTTAGACGGGACATAATACAGTTTCTCTTTAGTGGTGGAGGCGGGGGATAGCGGGGTTATGACGATTTAACATGGGAAAGTCGCACAATTTTGGTGTGCGCTTTTGTATGTTTGTTCGTGCATGTATGTAGTAATTCGAGAGTGGATGTTTCAATATTTTAATATTACATATTGATTAAGTTAAAATGAATAGTTTGACGGTGGACTATTTAAAAAATAACTTTAGCTCTTTGAGTTTAGAGCAAAAAATTGCAGTGAAGAATGACGGAGACCTAAACCCGAAATTAATTTAACGCAGACCACAAAGGGTAAATCTAGGGACTTTATTAGAAAGTTTAAAAATTAAATATACGAAAAAAATAATTGGATTTGTGGATGCAGCACAACTAACCGTTTGTTTTGTTTTTCTTGTTTGTTGTTTGGTCGCGGCGTTGCGGAGCCTGCCTGGACAAAAAATGTAATAGAAAATAATCTTGAGAGCAGATTTTCAGCCACCTTTACACTTTCACAAATAATTGTTACCATACCAATGACCACGGCCGAAGGTGAACAATGTTTTTCAACATTCAAAGGAATAAAAACATTTTTGAGAAGTTCTATGAATGAAGAAAGGCTAACAGCCCTAGCAATGCTATCTATTAAAAAAAATGTATAGAGGGTGTTCCAAACTTTACGTTTAAGCACTATACAGTGTGTACATAAAGTAAGGAACAAATTCATTATCTAGGAATCTAAAAATATTTCGGAAAAATCCTCGGACACGTGTATAATAATTTTTAATGGCGCATTTTTTCCCATACAAACTTAATATACAAGGTGGCTCATGTAGTAGATATGACATTATCGACGATTTTTTTAAATGGGAACCCCTATATTTTAGTTCAGATCTGTAATCTCCAAGAACAGCTGATTTCAAAAACATAACACACGTAGGGCCTAAAATTCATAGTTTCGTTACTACAGGGGAAAACAAATAATTTTATTTAAGATATTTTTTTTGGCTTGGGAGGCATCAATTAATTACGTGAGGCGTTTTTAGCGATTTTTCAACCCCCCTTCCCCCAATAAAAGATTTCGTGACATTTGGCTCAATCCCTTCCGCCATCACCCAATTTTACCTGAAAGCCTTACGTAATTAATGGACGCACCATCATTTGCTGTTACTTATGTTTTTTCTCAAGTAGGCTTATTTGCTGTTATGTAACTATGGTATTTAGATAATGTCATTGTCATTACATTGTATTTTTCTAGTAAGTTTATTAGAAGTAATAAATTTTATTTTAAAACATATTGAGTTACTATGCGTTTATCTTTAACACAAAGAATAGAAATTCCTATGATGATTGGATATGGTGATAGAATCCGTACTCAACAAGAAGTTTGCATTTTGTTTAACACTAAGTATCCAGCAAGACCAATTACTAGATCAACTGTGAGTAAACTTGAAATAAAATTTCGGGAAACGGGTTCAGTGGAAGATATTCCCAGAAAAGGCCGTCCAACTATTCCGGATGATAAGAAATTAGATATTTTATTGGCTATGGAAGAAGATCCCCACAACAGCGTCCGCCAGATTAGCATTGATCATGGGGCGGCTGCTATGACCGTTCATAACCTATTGACGGTAGAAAAATGGCACCCGTTTAAAATCCGATTGGTTCATGAGTTGAATGAAGATGATCCAGATCGTAGGATGGAGTTTTGTCCAATATTAATGGAAAGATGTAACTTAGATCCTTTGTTTGTTGAAAATATCCTATTTTCGGATGAATCTACCTTTAAATTAAATGGAGAAGTGAACCGGCAAAACTGTAGATACTGGGCAAAAGAAAATCCCAGGTGGATGCGTGAGCACCATACTCAATATCCTCAAAAAATTAATGTTTGGGCTGGTATTGTGAAAAACAAAATTATTGGGCCATATTTTTTTGACAACAATGTAAACGGGCTAAATTATCTTCATTTTCTTCAGAACTTTCTTATCCCTACGCTAGTTAACTTATACCCTAGTAGAAATAATCCAGGAATTCTAGATGAAAATTTGTGGTACCAACAAGACGGCGCACCTCCACATTATGCAGCAATAGTGCGCCATTACATAAACCAAGTTTTTCCGAACAAGTGGATTGGAAGACGTGGGCCTGTTGAATGGCCGCCTAGGTCTCCAGACCTTACACTACTGGACTTTTTCTTGTGGGGTCACCTGAAAAATGTTGTTTATAAAGTCAGACCTGCCAATATTGAAGATTTAAAAAATCGAATAACAACAGAATGCAGGAACATTTCAGAAGAAACCATAAGAAAAGTCCAACAAGAATTTATTGATCGCATGGGGTACTGTCAGGCAACAGAAGGAGGACAATTTCAACACTTGATTAAATAGCTTATTTAGTTTTTTTACATTTTTTTAAATTAAAAATATCTTAAATAAAATTATTTGTTTTACTCTGTAGTAACGAAACTATGAATTTTGGGCCCTAAGTGTGTTATGTTTTTGAAATCAGCTGTTCTTGGAGATTACAGATCTGAACTAAAATCTGAACTAAAATATAGGGGTTCCCATTTAAAAAAATCGTCGATAATGTCATATCTACTACATGAGCCACCTTGTATATTAAGTTTGTATGGGAAAAAATGCGCCATTAAAAATTATTATACACGTGTCCGAGGATTTTTCCGAAATATTTTTAGATTCCTAGATAATGAATTTGTTCCTTACTTTATGTACACACTGTATACTAAAAAACCTTTCTTATTTTCCAAAAATTGTATTTCCTGTCTGTATCCCGTCTGTATTCAGAGAGTTTTTGCACAGTACTTACTCGTCTCCCAAAAACTTAAAAAAAAATTATTGTCAGTTTAAAGGAGGGTTTTCGCACTCTTTGTACGAAAACAGCCTGTCCGCGTACGCCCAAAGGAGAGGTTGATTTTCATGGAATTTCATACACCTAGTTCCGGACTATGGAAAACTGTCCGCTTAATAGAGATGTCTGCTTATTAAAGGTGTCCATTAGGAGAGGTTGCACTGTATTTATATTTTGGGAACGCGATTTGCTGGAAACTACTACTAAAAATAATAAATTATAGTATTATTGGAAAGAGATTTTTAAAATGATGTGCCATTTGACTCCCTTCCCATTTAAGATTTTAAGGGTAACATCTACCCATCATATGAGGTTAAACTACGAAGGCTGCAAATATTCTTTAAAAGCGTCTCTCTTCACAATAAAATTGACATGTCTCCGATTTTTAATATTATTGAATGGAAGGGATTTATTAATGGTGGGAAGAACATTTGCTCTGTGATAATGATTTTTTCTTCGTAGGTAACTGGGAGTAATAAAGGTATAGGATATGCCATTGTTCAAGGACTTTGTGAAAAATTTGATGGTGAAGTTTATTTAACGGCGAGAGATGTAGGAAGAGGAAAAGAGGCAGTTGCAACATTAAATGTCCTAGGCTATCATCCTCTTTTCCACCAATTGGATATATCAGATCAAAAAAGTATCGACACTTTCAGGGATTATTTAAAAACTAAACATGGAGGTCTTGATGTGTTAATAAATAATGCCGCAATTGCTTTTCAAGTAAGAAAGAATTTATTTAATAATAACCACTACTACATTGACTTAAGCGAGTATCGTAATTATTCCTAGTAAGTAGTACTCATTACCGTGAATAGATACTATACTTTTCTTTTGAACATAATAAAGATGTCGACCTATCATTTCTTCGTGTTTGCGATAGTTATATTAGTAGTTATACAGGGAGTTATGGAAATTACTTATTATATTTAAATGGGTGACCCCTTGGGTGTACTAGAGAAAGTCTACATACTTTTTTTTTTAAATCGAATATCTAAATACTAATGTAAAAACCCTTTCTACTCACATACTATCGCGCCGTTCCATCTGGATTCACTTAGCAACAATGTGGCTCACTAGAGCATACTATGTATACTTGGAAATCCTTATTTTGACAATATATTTGTTTGGTTTAGATTTGTTCTATTTGAGTATTATATTTAAACTTAGTATTTCTTTTTTTTGTATGTATCTTAAGAAATAACCGAACAAACCTGATGTTTCGAACCTGTATAAAATTTATTGCGTAAGTATTATTTTTAGAGGGATACGACAGAGCCATTTATAGTCCAGGCAGAAGAAACAATTCGTGTAAACTATTATGGGACACTAAGGCTTTGTGAAGCACTCTTTCCTCTATTGAGACAAAATGGTCGCGTAGTGAATATTTCCAGTTCATTTGGGCACTCGTCCAGAATTAAATCAGCTGATTTGAAAGCTAAATTTATTGACGAAAAGTTGACCATCGATGGATTGAACAGACTGATGGACCAATTTGTGCAGTAAGTTTAATACATGAATGATTTACGTGTACTGGACTTCCATTGCATTTATTTATTTTTATCACTGTGATAATGGAAGTCGAAATACGTCTATCGTTCATGATACATCTTGGTCTATAAAATTTAAATAGAGATTGATACATGTAGAACCCATTTAGCCCTATGATGCTTTCACTCCTGTTAACATCCCTTGAACTCAACACCCCCGTTATAACCAAAGTATGACGCTTCCACTGTCCATCCAACTAACGGGTAATTTTTCTCTGTTAACGCCAATGCTCGTGATCTTTCACCTCACATCGGTCATCGTGACAGGTCGTCGAGCCAAAACCGCAGTGTGTGGGCGATAACTATCACAATGCACCGTCACGATGGATGTCAATGTTAGATTCGGCACCACGGGCTGTCACGAAGGCTGTGGGGACCTTTAAAAAGGTCATATTTTAAAAACTTCGTGATTTTTTTTATCAGTTCATCGGTGCTCATGACGGGCCATCGCGTCCTGTCGAATCTAGCATTGGCAGATGTCCATCGTGACTTTGCATAGTGATATTTTTTGCCCATAAGACCCCTACAGACTCAGGTGCATGTATCGATACATGTACGTCCATGCATGAACGCAATGTGTATATAAAATAATGCCGCATTTATTATTGTGCATTCACTGGTGGCCTAGACACTTCGGTTTGGGCGGGACGGCCTATCACCGATGAACCGATGAAAAATCACGTCTGTATGGAGCTTAACAGGAATTGTCACTTGGATCCTGTCAAGAGAAGGACCAATAAAGTGGTTACTCCGAATCCAAAAAGTGCCAAATGAGACTACCAATAACCATGTGATTTGCGTGTAAGTGTTTATTGGAGGTTATTAGATATCAGTTTTTTGACAGGTTGCCTTTGCCATTGTTGTCATGCCTTTAATTATTCCCTGTATAAAACAATGATATATAACACTTAGAAATCTTAACGAAGGTGTTAAAATGTGGAATCATCAAACCAAATTGTACCGCCATCGTAATAGCTAACTTGACAAATGGCGAATGCATCATTAGAATGTGGCGTTAAGTTAAAGGGGGTGTTAACTCAACAGGAGAGGAAGTTATATTAAATAATAAAACTTTTATTACCTTCGAAATCACAAGGTAATATACATTTTAGGGATGTAAAGGAAGGTAATAATGTTGAAGACGTATGGGATGACACCGACATAGCATACGTTGTAGCCAAAGTGGGACTTTCTTGCTTGTCAATCATACAACAAAGAAATTTTGATAATGAAGATCCAAGTAAAAATATTTCTGTGAATTCTGTCCATCCAGGTAAAGTATCGTCGTTTCCCTCATAACTAATTTTTACAAATTTTAATAAAACAATCTCTGTTATTCAATATTGTCGCTAGATCAGCGTATTATGATTTTAATGTTAAAAGTGTAATTTTATTTTATGAGAGGGGAAATTGGATCGCCAGTGATCCAGCCCTTCAAACAAAATCAAAACACTTCTAACACGCGTATCATACAATATTTTAGCTACAAACACTATTAAACCAGATATTGAAATGAAGAAAAAAATTATTATCTATTCTATCAAATTCTAAAATTAAAGCTATCAAAATCCAAGAGCAAGTGACCAACCTTATTTCCTTGTTGTTGGTTACGGAGAAACTCGCTGTCACTGACTCAGTCAAAAGATCCTTGCATTAATTAACACTATCGTTAAAAGTAATCGTCCACTTTTAATACCAGTGTCATAATTTAGACAATGACAATTGGCGTTAAAAAGTTTACTTTTAATAGTGTTTTTAGATACATTTTTTTTTCTGTTTGGGTTTCATAATGACTACATTATGAAATGCAAAAAAAATTGAAAACCTGCTACTTTATGAAACTGAAATTTTATTTTTTTTATGTTGGCAAGTAGGGTTCGAATTTTAGGCTTACTTTGATTTCGTTGAAATTAGTTTTCTTGGCATTATGGATTCGACAAAATTTTTTTATAGAAAACTTTAAAATACTAACAGTTAACCTTGCAAATAGATCATTTTTTACTAGATATTTATCTGAAATACCTATACTCGGAAATATATAACATGCGGTGTCCGTCAACTAATTTGTAGTCACAACTATAAAATAACATAACCTCAAAATAATAGAGATATCTTCCAGTTTCATGATTTCTATTTCTTAAGTTTTATTCAATAAAGTACTATTTTTATTTTTAATTCAATGTAGTATTATACATATTTCTTTATATATACATATATATAGTTACTGTAGTAGTCCTGGGCATTAATTGTTATTCCTGTCAGATTCTGTGTCGACACAATATTTTGTTCAATAGTATTATTTATTATTTTGTTCAATATTTCGAACTTTGTTCTGCTCGCACCATAACTTAAAATTTTGCATATTCTTTTTAAAAGTTTTTCGAGATTTCTCGTATTTCTGACGGAATACAACTATCTTCCTGACTCATTCTTATTAACTTTAATAATATATTTATTTCTAATTATGACGTATGGGAAGAAGCATTGTTGTGTTCAATTGTTTCTATCATGGCATATTTAATACTTGTAACATTTTATGAAATTGGAAAAGTATTGCCAAGAGAAAATATTAATTCAAATGGAAAAAAATCTACTATATAAATAAGTTTTTCGGACTTTAAAGACCCAAATAGGAAAAGTAAAGTAAGATAATGTCTTATGAAACTTGTATCTTAATATACTATTAGAGACCTAGTGTGTCATTGTCAATATCAAGTTAAATTAAGAAAAATGTATGACTGTCTTCTAAAATCGAGGAGGTTATCAATTCAACCTGTTTTGGCTCAAGCGATAGACTGTATGCGGCCTCAAAACCCCGTCGTTTATAACAAAGTATCCTACTGAGCCGAAGCCACTTCTATACTAAACCGTCACAACCCGAACTTTTCATAAGTCGTTTCCAAAAAAAATATGCATACTCTTATTTTTAGGATACATTGTTACTGATATGACTAGACATATGAGAACTCGCCATCCAGATGCGGAACCCATTGAAGAAGGCGCTAGAGCTCCACTGTTTCTAGCATTGGAAGCAAATTTAAAAGGACAGTATGTCTGGAAGGACTGTACAGTAGTCGATTGGACTGCACCAATAGCAGAATATTATTAAACATCACAAAATATTTAGTTTCTCTTAATAGTTATTTGCATGTATATTTAAAAAAAATATATAGTTTAACAGTAGCATTATATAAAACTATGTCACATTATGATTATTATTTTAATATTAAAAAAGGAAAAGTTAAACTTCTTCTAAGAGGAAGCGGAGATCTAACTGTCAGCAATTCTCATGTGAAATTAGAAAAGAGATATAGATTGCATGTAATGCACTTCCTTGCCACGCATCGCGGTTAGATGGTGTTTCTGATGACGAAATATGACTGGATAGTCTTAAAGAGCATCTTCTACGAAAATAAGCCATTATTGAGCTAATTATATCCACAACTACAGGTGGCAAAGGAATTAAAAAATAAACAATGGACACATCTTGGGAATAATATGGGTTTTATATAGAACGTTGAATTATCTAAAAAAGAGATTAATTTAATAGCTTTTACGAAAGTTAATGTATTTCTCATAACCAGGTATTGTTTTAATTATTTTTTACCAAGGTTTAATACTCTCATAAAAAGAAACGTGAAGAAGGGAACATTATCAAGGGCTTCCAATCAGAAGTTTACACTAGAGTTCTTCATCTATAATTAGCTATAACTGCCCACTTGTTCACGGTCGAGATTAATTAGTTACTATAAAAAACGATGGACCAGGACTAAAAGGGTTCAGTTAGAAAAATTTAAAAAAATAATTAAGCGGTTCTGTAGGCATGAGCTAGTCGTTATTTCTTTCTCATTTAAAATGTTGCATTTTATTATCTATTTAATTTAATTTGTGACAAAAGGACAATTAGTTGTGTTGACTAAGTTGCAGGTGCTAACAACCATAAAACAAGAAACAAGTCGAACAAGAGGCATATCTTCATCGCTGTCATCATTATATTCAATATTATAATCAGCATCAATGCCTTCTTCAGGCCAGTCAACTTGTTCCTTTTTTTTAATGAATTAGACTGTATAAACGCTAAAACTGCGCTCAGGGACTGCAAGAGGCATATCTTCATCGCTGTCATCATTATCTTCAATATTATAATCAGCATAAATGCCTTCTTCATGCCAGTCAACTTGTTCCTTTTTTTTTTTAATGAATTAGACTGTATAAACGCTAAAACTGCGCTCAGGGACTGCTGAGGAGGAAATTATTTTTCTAGTGTGATGTTTCTACTGCATAAACTTATTAAAGATATACAGGGTGGTGCATCGTTGAGTTGAACATAGAAAATCTAATGTAATTTTTAAGATGACTGAATATTGTCTCCCCTGTACATTTTTTAGAAAACCTTCATTATTACTTCTCGAAGAGGCCGACAAACCTTCGTTTTTAATGGTTTAAAACGAATTTCAAATATTTGTTTCAATATACTCGACTGATTCCGCGGTTTGTTCTTTATGAAACATTTTTAAAATAATTTAATGTAAAGAAAGAAGAAATTTGCTTTTAAATGTTTTAATATATTGGGAGGATTACTCTACATCTTTCGGCTTTTTAAGCCTTTTCAAGGTGAATACTAAAGTTAAAAATTATTTTATCTATTCGCGTGCGGTAAGTAACTACTTACCGCACTGATTTGAGTGCAGTAAGTAGCACGCATTTATGTGATTTACCAAACTCGCCTTCGGCTCGTTTTGTTAAACATCACGCACGTGCGGTAAAGACGTACCTATCCTACTTGTATTGTAATATACTATTACGGCTTTATACAGCCACTAATAAACTTTTCTATTGCTTAAGAATTAGGGTTTTGCCCAGATTAATGTAGGTAGACTTGAGAAAGCTGTCTATCACGGGCGTGTTTACGAAATTTTGTTGATCATTAGTTGTGAGGGGATTATTTTTTATAGACCTTTTAATTTCGAGAAGATCTAAACGTTGGCCCTTTCTTTCGTTATGTAATATTTTAATGTTGTCCGTATCTATAAAATGGTTGTTATCTATACAATGTGTGGAGATACAAGTGTTGGTGAATAATAAAGACAAAATTGGTAATCTTAACATATCTGGAGTATATTGGATTAAATGTGAAGCTGTCGGTAGAAACATCAAGACAAGATTAAAAGAACATCTCAATTCTATTTTGAATAACATAAAAAATTCCGGAATCTCCACACATTTTATAGACTAGGACAACATTAAACTATTACATAACGAAAGATAGGGCCAACGCTTAGATCTTCTCGAAATTAAAAAGTCTATAAAAAATAATCCCCTCACAACTACTGATCAACAAAAATTTCGTAAACACGTCCGTGATAGACAGCTTTCTTCTCATAATAAATGTTGTGATCTGATTTCAAATTTGTGTGATATTATCTACTGTTGGTTCTGTTGAACAACATACTTTTTGTGTTTTATTTTTTTATGGAATTTAATTTTAAAACGGATTATTTTAAAATACGATCGAAGGTAAGAGAGTATGTACCTTAAAATTATAGTTTTTTTTTGTCTAAAAAGTTTGAAAAAGAAGTGATAGCGCGCGTCAAAGACGTTTTGTTGTCAAAACCTGAACACGTGCGTTTAGAATTATGTGTTGCAATATGACAACATCGCATATAATGCGCTAACCTCTTTTGAACCTGTGGACTGCCTCAATAATACCTACACTAATCGGGGGAAAAACCCTAATTCTTAGGCAATAAAAAGTTTATTAGGGACTGTATAAAGACCCGTAAAATATTTTTTAACTTTAGTATTTATCTTGCAGTGCTCTTGAAAAAGGCCTAAAAAGCCGAAACATGTATGTAATCCTCTCAATATCTTGAAAAATTTCATCTTTCTTTTCATTAAATTATATGTTTCAATGTTTCCAATATTTCCGAGACACTTTTGGAAATTATTATATTAAAATTTCTGTTTCCATGGAAATATTTCCGTTCGGAATAGCAGCCCGGTGAGACTGCTTATGGGGGAGGTCGAAACACGTAAGAAGGCCTTGGAAGTGATGCTAAGCCTACTCTGCTCCATACGCTCACATGTAACCTACTTTTATCTATCTGTTTCACTCTATCATTTAAGCGTCAATATCAGACTTACGTAGAGTTAATATGGAAAGCCCAAAAGTGAGTGTTTAAGCAGGCGACTTGATCCTGGTCATATTTGTCTCACTTTACTGAATTAGGGAAGGTTGCTGCAGACAGAGACAGGCATAGAATGCGAACAGCACGAATTGTTAAATAGTTTAACAAGCTAACTTTCTTCGTCTGGCGGGCATGGAAATCAAGCAACATCTGATATGATTTAAAATGGTGGAGAAGTGGAGAAGACCCATCTTTAAATTTTAAAATAATTTTTAATATTCTAATCTTTCACGAAAAACGTCGTTTCCTTTTTGGTGCAAGTGAGTAATTTGTAATTGAAACATTCATTTAGTCATCTTTACTGAGAGTAAGCTTCAATAATAATTTCTTTTCCTAAATCATATGGGGCCCAAAAATATGCTTGGACTTGAAGCTTGAAATATTTGCTAGGACCTAGAGCCCACTTGAAGATGGTAAAATATTTTATGTAAATTATGATTTACTTCCTATTTTTTAATAAAACTACTTACAAGCTTATTTCTGAAGTTTAATTTTTCATTTGTAGTTACGTTATTAGTTAAAAAAAAAGATATAAGAGTGTGTAAGGATTATTTTAAAGTGATATTTACAGCTTAAAACATGTCAGAATCCTAATATTTGATTTTCACTACTTAAGTAAATCAAATAAAAGGGTTTGAATGTTTTTTGTTGGTTAAATGTCACTTTAAAATATTGGCAGTAATAAAAATTTTGACAAAAGTGACATTTGAAAAGCACATGCGTTTGTCAGCTGATTCCAGACGGAATGGATGCCTGGTTTGTTCGTTTGTTCATACTTGCTTCGATGTGTTAACACGGCTGTTTGTCTTCTTCCTGTTTATAAGTATTCGTTGCGGAATAGTTTCATTCACAACACTAATTACAGTAGACATGTGTCCAATGTGATTTAATCCATGTGGCTACTTTTTTTTTACATAAATACGGTCCATTGCGTTTTCTCGTCGTTCATGATTAATACAATTAAGTTTAATTTAAAACTCAATTTCCTTTACTAAATAATTAACACCTTATTATACATAGTATAGTTATACAGGGTGGTCCATCGAAAACAGTCCAGCAAGGTTTACGGCTGTGTACGTGAAACACACGTTTTACTATTAATTTCATCCCTGTAACCTCAACCCCCCTTGCGAGGGCGGCTACTGCCCTTATTTTTTCAAATGGGAATGGGTATGTTGTGATACATCTTTTTAAACGGCATTAAATTCTCTTTAAAATGGCGCTTCGTTTTGTAAATTTGAGCTACGCGATGCCGAGCAACGGAATTTGAAACATTTCACTTCACCTCTTATCAAGTACACAGGTTTGTGAATAAACAATTTATTTTTAAGTAATAAGTATCAGTCAATTCAACTTTATCTTTGTACAGTTGTTGAACTATTGTATGGAGGTGAATGGCGGACATTTTCAACATTTAATAAGATAACATGTAAGTATTACTCAATAAAATTATATTTTTTAAAACCCAATTTCTCGGCGCCGCGTAGCTCAAATTTACAAAACAAAGCGCCATTTTAAAGAGAATTTAATGCCCTTTAAAAAGATGTATCACAACATACCCATTTCCATTTGAAAAAACAACGGTAGTAGCCGCCCCCGCTAGGGGGGTTGAGGTTACAGTTACAGGGTCCCCTTGAAAATACAAGTTTACGGGCCGAGGTTTTTTTAATTTTCACGTACACTGCCGCAAACCTTGCTGGACTGTTTTCGATGGGCTATCCTGTATATTAAATCAATATATTTAAAACAGATTAACAACATTTTTCATTACAAAGTAGACATATTACATTTTTTATTTTTATGTTTATATTATTATTATATTTATCGTTATTGTTTCATAACTACTTGGTAGGAGTTGTTGGAATACTACGATTAGTGAAACCCTGCGCGGATGGAGCATACCAATCGACAACGGAGCCATCCTCCCAGACATATTGCCCCTTAAAGTCTGCTTCTAATGCTAAAAATAGCGGAGCTTCAGCACCTTCTACTGGAGGTAGGGCACCGTCTATGCGAGTTCTTAATTCTCTTGTCATATCAGTTACAATGTATCCTAAAGAAACAAAAATGTTAACTTAACGTCGATGTTTGAGAAGACCGATTTACGGGCTCGATATTATGAGAGCTACAAAAATTTAAATGATTTTTTATCGTCACGGATACATAACAAAGCACAGAGAATTAAGTGTAAACTCGCGTCATTGCTTCAAGTTATCCGACCAATCCTCTACCAACTTTCCTTTTAAAGAACGATATTTCATTTGGTGCCTTAAATTAAACAGGCTGTAAAAATAGTATTCTAAATCACTTGCACGATCCTGACGGTCTTGAATAAGAAAAGTTAAATTAAATTTTATACATATAAGATTGCCGAGTATCGTATATTGTATGTTAGTTTTTGCTGCAGCTCCTCTAAAAAGGTTTCTTAAAGGTGCGTTTCCACCGAAGGAGCAAGCAAGACCAAATATTTGCTTGCCGTTTTATTAATTTGCTCGCGGGCATGCAGTTATATACAGGGTGTTCCTTAATGACGTGCTAATATTTCAGGGTGATTCCTTAGATCATTTTATAAAGAAAAGTTCATATGGACATATGTCCGCAACGGCTTAAATTTTTTGCTTAGGGTGTGTGAATTTTTATTTAAATGGTTATTTTTTAATATCTCCGACAGTACTTTAGATATTATTTTCAATTTTAGTATGTGTTAATAGGATATAGAACCAAAAATTTTAATTAGAAAAGTTATTCAATTGTCCCACCTGTGGCGTCCCTGTCCGTACATTCCTTGACACCCAAATATTTGGTCGAATAGATCTCAAAAAATTAAGTGAGTTATAATAATTTTTTTTTGAGTTGTCATGAGTATATGAAATTACTTTTAAAGGAAGCACAACAACAATAAAAATTAACGGGTCCGAGAATTTATTCGAAAAAAAAATCACTTAAATTTTTAATTTATTTCTTCCTATCTTTACGTCATCAATATATCCTAATATCGTCAGGATAATATACCTTATTATTTTTTTTAACATCCTGCGGTTAGATTTCAAACTATCAAGTTGATATTTGACGCATGGACTATGCATAACAATTTCATTCTGCTATAAAAATGTTTGGTTACTGTGCTACCAGAGTCCACTTGGTCTGAAATTCAAATTTGATTTTTAACATATCCTCTTTGTTTTGAGAATGTTTAATAAATAGTATTCTTTATTTGAGTCGATAAAGCACACTCTTTGGTCGTTTGTTCGGAATTCAAAAAATTCAAAAAAAAGTATTGAGTTCTTTTAAGTATCCTCATGCATTATCCGAACAAACCTTGTATACGCTGCTCTTACAAAAAACTTTAATCAATTACATAACGCATGTTCTTCTTATACAAATACTGTACCTGGGTGAACAGAATTGATAGAAATATTTCTGTTTGGTGTCTCAGCATCAAATAATCTTTGCTGGATAAAAGTTATGCAACTAAGTCCAACTTTCGCTGCTACATATGCTGCAAAGATATCGCCCCAGTATTCTTTATACGTGCCATTGTCTGCGTCTCTAATAATTAAGAAAAATAGTTTATTTTTAAATAATAGGTATATAATGATCATTAATTTCAATGAATTAATCATATAAATTCATATAATATGCTTCAAAGCTCTTTATAACTGAAAAGTGGAAGCTCGTCCGGAGAGGCAGTGTCTCCCATACTACCAATGAATAAATGAAAAAACCTTATTTTTAAAAATATGCTATTAAAGCATAAAACACATTTTTTCAATATATACTCTATAATAGTTCTCCTATATAAATTTTGCGAATCGTCTATGATAATATTAACTAAATCAGCCAGGACACTAACAGCTCATCGCAACTTTATCTGCTTCTTAAATTTATAGCACCTTGTCTCGCTCAGAGTCAAAGTCTTGCCTTCGGATCAACCCAATGTTTTTGGAATAAATTGACAAAGAAGCATTATGTTTTAAGACAGATAATACGTTCCTTTCTTTGGGCTTTATTTTTTCAAATAAAGACAGTTTTATTACCTCTTCCGATTTTACTCATTGTTCTAAATATTATTTGCATATAAAATGACGTCTGTCTAAAATGACCAGAGCATAAAATATTAAAATTGTAAATTATACTAACTGTTGAAATTTTTCCATTAATTTATCCACGTCTGTAATTGTTAACTTCTCATGATGAAATTTGGCTCTTAAATCAGCTGATGGAATACAGGACAAGTGACCAGCTGAGCTGGATACATTCACGACACGGGCATTTTGTCGTAAAAGAGGGAACAGTGCGTCACAAATTCTTTTCGTTCCGTAGTAGTTTATACCGAGTGTTTCTCTTCCTTGGACTGACATTGACTCTGTCGTATCGGACTAAAATTAATGGAAATGTCTTTGGGCATACGTACGTAGAAAGCCGTACGTAGAAAAGCGGACATTCTGTTCGTTTACAAATTAATTTTAAAAGTATTTTTCTACGATCGTTATAAGAAATATATTTTTTTACGCAATGAATGCATAAAATTTAATGATTTGTTTCACTTCTCTCTGAATGCCTATAATATCAAGGTGCCGCATTGTTATTGTTATCTGACAAATGTCAAGAATATATATTTGAAAACATCAAAAATGGAAAGAAAGAATAAAACTCATGTCAATGCGCTTCAGACGAAATAATTAATAAAGCCAATTAAGCAACACAAAATTTATTCCCTGACAAATTGAAAAAATTTTCAAAAATAAATATAATAGGTTTATTAAACGGCATTTGACCAAAAGCAACTGAATAGATTCAGCCAACGAGTATATCTAAGGTATTTTCAAGAAAGGTTAAGCTTTTTAAATCTTCAACTTTATGGTCATGCTATTTCAAGCTAAAATCAGCATTAATTCTGACTAATCAAGTCGATATAGCAAATATCCCAAACTTATTTCATTCCTAAGTGACAGTGAGTTGCGAACAACAATATCGACACGATTGTAGATAAAATATCCTATGAAACTTATGCATAAAGTTGCGAGTACTTTTTTCATATGCGGGATTGCGACACTCGCCTTCGGCGGGTGCGCTCAAATTTCCCATTCGTGAAAAAATGTAACTTTATGGATTTGCTCCATAAATAACTATTTTAAGATTGAAGGAAGCTTTATAGATCCGCCACAGCACAGTAGATCACTCTCCTTGGAGTGTACTTGCTTACCTGATATGCTATGGCAGCATTATTTACTAAAACATCCAGACCACAATGCTTACTCTTCAAATAATCCCTGAAGGTATTCACACTGTTCTGATCTGTAATATCCAGTTGGTGAAAGACGGGACTGTAACCTAGTGCTTTTAATTTATCTACTGCATCTTGTCCGCGTCCGGAATCCCTTGCCGTCAAATAAACAATACCATCAAATTTTTCACAAAGTCCTTTCACGATTTCAAAGCCGATGCCTTTATTGGCTCCAGTTACCTAAATAAATACATAAAAAATATTGAACATATCGCTTGTTTTTACAATTTAGAAATACTAATATATCAAACTGAAAATGAGGACTGATCATATAAAACGCAATAGATCCATTCTTGACATTTTTCTAGTTTTGCATGGTCTATTGATCAAAGCCATGTTATAAATCCACTTGTGATATCAGAATCGTTCAGATCGCAATAAATCCCAGTAAAACCCCAAAAGTATGCAATTCAGCCGTCAACCAAAATTTTACCAAATCAACTATTCCACCTCTAACACGTTCCGATGGTACAATAGCATCCACAGCCGGAGACAAAGTAAACTTACTTGCTGAACTATTTTCTTCGCATTCCACTGTAGATTTCCAGGGAAGAACACCACCCAACATTCCCACCGTTCAATCCGAAATGACCGAAATCGTGTTCCGTCAGCGTCCCGTCAAACGAATCCTGAAAGGGCTCGACGTCAAGAAAGCTTCTGGTCCAGACGAAATTCCTGTTATGGTTCTCAAGAGATGCGCCGATGAATTAACACCAGTATTTTGTAGACTTTTTAACTTATCCTACAAACAAGGAATATTTCCATCGTGGTGGAAGACGGCGCGAATCCAGCCTATTCCAAAGACAGGTAAGAGAACCCTGCCTATCAACAATCGACCAGTCATATTGCTTTCAGTTATATCAAAAGTAATGGAGAAAGCTATTAACCAACATCTTCTAAAGTACCTGGAAGGCTTCAACATTATCAGCGATCATCAATATGGTTTTCGGAAGTCCAGATCAACTGAAGATCTTCTAGCCTATGTCACCCATCTTTGGAACAACGCAATCGAACATCATGGGGAGTCTCAGGCTGTTGCACTGGATATTTCTAAAGCCTTTGATCGTGTTTGGCATGAGGGACTTCTAAGTAAACTGCGATCGTATGGTATACACAGTCGATTATGTGCATGGTTGTCTAGCTTTCTTAAGGACCGCTCTCTGCAAGTGGCGATTGACGGATTTCTCTCAGACACCTTCACCATCAATGCCGGTGTTCCTCAAGGGTCCATATTGTCTCCCACTCTCTTCTTACTCTACATTAACGACCTTCTAGTGAAAACGAAAAATCCGATATTTAGTTTTGCTGACGATAGCACACTTATCTCATCTTTCTCTTTGAATGCATGAACATCGGCTGCCGACTCACATCTCCGAAGTGTCACGCCTCAACACAGACCTGGAAGAAATATTGACTTTTGGTGACAGTAACCAAGTCGAATTTAACGCTAAAAAAAACCCAGGCAGCAATTTTCTCTAAAAAGGTTAACATTACCGAACCGGATATATTCATGGACTGACACGCAATCCCACTGGCTTCGTCTATTAATATGCTGGGCGTCAATCTGTGAGGAAATATGTCTTTGCATAACCACGTTGTGGCAATCGCCAAGATAGCTTCTCAGAAAGTTGGTGTACTCTTCCGAACCAGAAAGTTGTACACACTTCAACAACTTTTGACACTATACACAGCCCAGATTCGACCATCACTAGAGTAGTGCTCTCAAGTCTGGAGCTCTGCACCCAAACATACCCTTCGGCTGCTGAATTCCATCGAAAGGAGGGCCATTCGTCTGATTGTGGTGTGGTTAAGCTTACTACTCCTCGAACTTCATTATTTAAGAATTCTTTCATCTGAAGGACTTCATCCTTATGGAACGACCTTCCCGAGGTCGTTTTTCCCTACGAATATAACCTCAAACGAATCAAAACCAACGTGAATCGTTTTTTACGCACAAGCACCACTCCCAGAGTACCCTAAAGGATTTTTCCTATAGTGCTGGTGTTTGATCATAAAAAAAAATTTCAATCAAAACGTAATAAATCCAAAGTATCTTGAAATTTATTCAGAATTCATTCAAAGTGTAGTAAATCCCAAATCCGGCAATGCAGTAATTTAAAAATTGGCTGTTTTTATACAAGGTTGTTTAAATGGCACTACTAGAGGAGAAGGTCCTAATATGGGCCCTGCATTTATTATGGGCCCCCAATAAATTCCTATTAAACCAACTGAGTGATATCTCTGAACCATAATTAGATCATGTCTACTAGGCATCTAATTGTTTTGTGGGTTTCACCCAGTTCCCAGTTCATTTATTGTATCGTTGTTGGCAGGTGCCGTGAACGTGCTCGTGAAATTCCAATTGTTTTATTAAGGTAAGCTATCATAATAATATTTGGACGGTTATTATTCGAATATAGTTTTGTTATTAGTTTTAATCGGTTCTTCTAATATATGTTTCTAATATAGTTATACTATTAGTCACGTGCCTAACCTCAAAATAAAATTACATATTTTTGTTTTGAAACCAAAAATATGGACCCCGGGCACATATTCGGACCCGGCTCTTGATTTACTGTTCTTTACAGATATTCCATGCTACGAGATAAAGCAAAGTTTCAACCAAAGGATTTAAGATAAAAATGAAGCAAGGCAAATATGATGGAAGCCATGGATAATATTAATAATAAAATAATTGGTCGAAAAACTGCTAGTAAGTACCAAGATCGACACTTCAAACGCTGTTGAAAAAACAATTTGAAAATAAATTGGAAGCCGAAGACGTAATTAAAACTCCACTAGGAAGGAAAACTATATTAGGAAGTGCGATAGAAGAAGATCTTGTTCAGTTTATTCTGTCAATCCAAAAAAATGAAATAGGAATGATAACGACAACGTCTCGGAAGCTGAAAATGAACAATTTGTACCAGCAGACGATGACGTCGATGATGATAAAATAGGGCAATTCACACCAGATGACGAAAATGCTGTCTGTCTCTTTTGTGAAAGCCGATTTTCTGCAGATCAGAGAGGAGAACTTTGGGTTCGTTGCCTTATGTGCAATATGTGGGCACACGAACAATGATCGGCAGAAGAAAAACAGGCCTATGATTGCGACTTTTGCCGCTATGTATTCACATTTCCATCTATTTATCGTTAAAATGTTTATGATTGCTTGTTCATTGCGCAATAAAGTTCTTTTGTGATACCTAGAACTTCTGTACTATTTTTTTATAGAGGCCCATATTCCACTCACTCTCACCTTTTATAGAAACTTGACAACATTTTAGAATTTATCGTGTAATTTGAAGTATTTCCCACTTTGTTTTGGACTTGGCAGGTCTGCTATTCAGCCAGATTATTTATACTAAATGTAATGAATCCTGCTAGTAATCAAACAAATCGTAATAGATCCATTTGGCTCAAGAATCTTAAATCAAGAAGGATACCGTTTTGGTTCACAGTCTTTGAAAAATAAACAATTTACATTTTTGGGTAGGTTGTAAACTGAAAATTGATATAATTTGTCGTATTCTGTTAATTAAACAAAGACTTTACACCTTCAAGCGTTCGGAACTTACTTTTTATAAAGTTTTTATTGGAACTTCCATATTTAATACCTGTTTTCACGTTTGACACTATCGGATTATCAATTGCCATATTTGTCGCAACAGATTGGAATAGTACATTACGTATCAAGGGCCGAAAAGCCTCCGATGGCCTGAGATATGTACCGTATTTTTTTTTACAAGTGCTCCGAAGCTTTGATGCCAAATAACTAAAGAAATTCTTCAGACAGTTTTCCTGTCTACATGACATGAAAACACTCGCGCAATGTAAATATCTATTTATTATTTTTGACAAATAGGCTCGGTGGCCTTGTGGTATAGCGTACGCCTTGTGATCTGAGAGTCGCGGGTTCAAATCCCGCACTCGGCATCTCTGGTTTTATTTATTTTTTTACAAGTGCCCGAGTCTTTGAGGCCATATAAATAAAGAAATTCTTCAGACATTTTTCTAAAACATCTTTGAAAAATTAACTGCCAATTTAATTTATATATAATCCGCTATTTATTATCGCTTATAGTATGGCTCGGTGGGTAGAGTGTCCGCCTGGCGATCTGAGGGTCGCGGGTTCAAATCCTGCACCGACAATTCTGGTTTTATTTATTTATGAGCACATGGTTTCGATACTTTCCCGCCCACTCTCTTGGAAAACGCTACTTTCGGTGAAGAGAACATGCATGAGGCACTTTCTGGGAACATGTAAAAAAAATATTTAATTGCCCCTCTTTTATAAAACACACTGTAAGTTTAATATACATATTCAATAGCGTCATCATTTTTATATTTAACGTTTTCCTCTATCGATTATATTATACGAGATATCGAAGAATTAAACACTAAATAGCATGAATAATTTTCAATATTTAAAAATAACTTACCACAGCTACTTTGCGCGAAGTCATTCCAACTTAACAACAGCTAACAAGTGAAATGTCAAATGAATAATAATAATTGGTGAGTGGTGTGTTGCCTTTAATTTATAAGATGTTTTATCATCCTATCTGTGGATAGTTGATTATGAAATCGACAATGATAAAAGTATTAGTCAGTTTTTCTCACGTAGATATTTTTAACAATGTCATGAGATAAGCTGGCCATAGAAATCTTTATAGACTATAATAAAGCAAAAAACAACAACAAATAAAAAATGGTAACACCCAGAAGAAGACAAACAAGCTAGTTAATGGATCGAATGAGGCATTACAGCGGAAGTCTAAAAAATTGACAAACATAGTGGCATTATCATCGTGTGTATAGCGAGAACTTCTGGTCAAAACGCCGGAGATTATGTTTATTTGTAGATACCTTGGTTAAATAAATAGTAAAACTGAAATAAGTAGGTATTAGGATGCTCAATAGACATATCTACTATAAATTTCACGTAAATAATGTTTTGGTTGTAAGGTACCCAATTGGATCAATGCATGATATATTTTTATTAAAAACTTAAAAGTGCACTATAATTTGAGCTCGAGTCCTATATTTCCTGGTACCCTGCTTGCGACTTATTTATTTAATGATTTGTCCCTATTTGATGTGTTCTTCTACTTACAGAATAGTTTCCTCAGCAATGTTCGTCTTTCAATAACTCGAGATCTTTTGTATTCACTTTCAACCTGATGAAACTTTAATGGTCAAGGAAATCAGATTTAAGACAAAATTTAAACTGTGCTTGAGTATTTAAAATCTGCTTTTTACTATTTTATTTAAATTTAGGTTAAAATGTATTTTTAACGTTTTCTAATTTTGTCTACAAGTTTAAATACTAATATTGGATGTATACTGATGATGATAGGTACTTCTTTACAGCAGGGATACGGATCTTTGTACTGATCCGGATCTAGAGACCTAGATCCCAAAAAGATCAGGATTTCCTACCACTATTGACAACGCTGAGACGTCCGAGCCGTAGGAAGTTAAATGCAAGCCAATAAGAGGCTACAGATTATTATTATTATTATTATCCTCATGTCGGAGATGTCGTAGGTAGATGATTTTTTTTCTCAATTTTTACCTCTTCGTTCGCTGCCAGGGACATTCCCAAGGGGTAGGTAGATGATGTTTCCTCATCTCATCATTATCGTTCCATTTATTGTCATAACATGACAAATTAGAAACTATAAAATCAATAGGTATAGTTAATAAATATTATCATCTCAGAGAAACACCACCACAGCTTGACACAGTTTGAGGCGTCGCTCATCTCTGTCCCCTGGACCATCTCCAAGTAGTCAGTCATAGCTTATTAGTGTAGCCAAAAAATTTAGTAGGGTTACATGTTTGTGTACTAATTGAAACTGTTGGGCATATAAAATATCTTTACTTACACACGAGAAGCAAGTCGAGAAAGAGACATATTTTCATCGGCTGTCAACATTACCTTAAAATTTATATTCAGTATCAATGCCTTCTTCATGCCAGTCAACTTCCTCATCTTCAACGGTATATGTACATCTCTACTTTTTTAAAACATGTTTTCATTGTGAGACACGTAGAGTAGTTTAGCTGATCTGTTGTCATTAGTAAGCATATTCCATTTGTAATGAATGTGACTGTAAAGCTAAAACTTCGCTCAGTGGCTGCTGAAGATGAAATCATTTTTCTAGTGTTCTTAGTGCCTAAACTTATCAAAGATATAATACAACGTGTCCAAGATAAGGAGGGCCAGTACAGGGATCTCGGAAACCGTAAGAGACACGAAGTCGGTTAAATGGAGGTAAAGTTGCGCATTTACGTTGCCTAATAATATACCGTTTAGAAAGTTTTAAGATTCCGAGTAGTTTCGGAGATGTCCGGAAAAAATCGAAATTCTGAAAAATTCTAAAGTAAATTGCACTTTGCAAATCATTCCAAAACAGTAATAAAACGAACAACGAAAAAAGTAAGGAACTACATAATCAGGTATTCAAAATGATTTCCGTTATTCTCTAAGCACAAATAACATCTTCTAACTGCCACATAACAGTTTTTTTGAGATAAAATAAAACATGCGATAGAATATCAAACTTTTCAGCATTTGTAAATTCATGTTCCATATTTTCTGCAAAATAGAAAACCTCTTAAAACGCTCTCAAATGATAACAATGGGAATGTCAAGTGAAACAAATCACGCGTCACCATCTTAATTTTTTTGTTTCAAGCGAATACTTTTCTTTTAAATCCCGAATTAACAGAAGTTTGAAATGATGTTTCTGTATTTTGTTCACTTATTTGTGGTTTATTATTAAATTATTTGTTATTTATTGAACTAGTCCAACATAAGTCAAAATTTAGATCTTACTTATGAGATATTATTTATAAAATTAGGAGAAATACAGGACCGTATCCCAAGATTTCCTGATGTTGTTCAAAAAACCCTCGAAGCGTCATTAAACCACAATGTGTCATACATCGTTGGATTCGGGAGAAAAAAAGCTCTCAAATTCCCATATCAGAAAAACAGGACCGTATTTAAAAAAATAAAGTTGATAATGGCCCTTCGAAGACAACTCGTCGAATTACAAAACAATTAACGCCCTTAGATAGATGGGAAAAAGTGGCAATGCAAAAGTGCAATTTACTTTAGAATTCGATCTCAAAAAAACCTAGGAAAACAATAAAACCTTTTTCAGAATTTCGGTTTTTCCGCATATCTCCGTAACTACTCGGAATTTTACTTAAACTTTCTAAACGGCATATTATTAGGCACGTAAATGCTCAACTTTACCTCCATTTAATCGACTTTGTATCTCTTACGGTTTCCGAGATCCCTGTACTGGCCTTCCTTATCTTGGACACGTTGTATATAAAGTAAGGTCACTTTTGGGAAGGTTTAAAAAGTTTAGACAGGGTTTCAAGGAGAGGGAACTTACGATCCTCTATAATTCTCTCGTTCAGCCGCATCTTTCCTATGGAATTATTGCTTGGGGTGGGGTCACTAACAACCATATTTATCAATTACTAATGGTCCAGAAATTGATTTTGAAACTCATTTATAAGAAGGATTATATTTACTCCACCGATTTCTTATTTTGATTTTACGACAGCTTTTCGGCTGTAGTTATCCAACAATTTTAAAATAAACATTAATTGGTGATCATAGATCACAAATACCCGACTCGTCGAAGGGACGTTCTGGTGTGTATTCCTAGGATAGAAAGGAGAGTAACACAACGTAGTTATCATTTCCTGGGCCCTAAATTATAGAACAGTCTTCCTGATAACATAGAAACTCTGAATTCCTCAGTTATATTTAAGAAAATACTTAAACTATGGATAAAGACTGAAGCCAGGATGGAAATGTATAGAGTAATGGACTTTAAAAATAACTATAATCCTAGATAACTTTTTGAAATATAAATATAACTTAATATTCTAAAAAATACTTAAAAAATTTAAAATACCGTAATAAATATGGAATTTCCGTTCGAAATATTTCCATTCACAACACTAATTGCATTAGACATGTGTCCAATGCATTCACAACACTAATTGCATTAGACATCTGTCCAATATTATTTAATCTATGTGGCTACTTTTTCTCATTAGCCTGGGCAATTTATAAATACGGTCTCTTGCGCTTTCTCGTCGTTCTTGATTAAAACAATTGAATTCAATTAGAAACTCAATTTCCTTTACTAAATAATTAACATCTCATAATATAGTCATGTATCAAATCAATATCATAAAACTCAGACATATTATATTTTTTATTTTGTTATTGTTTCATTCTAGGGTTACTACGATTTCTGAAACTATTCGTGGATGGAGCATACCAATCGACAACGGAGCCATCGTCCCAGACATATTGACCCTTGAAGTCTGCTTCTAATGCTAAAAATAGCGGAGCTTTAGCACCTTCTACTGGAGGTAGGGCACCGTCCAAGCGAGTTCTTAATTCTCTTGTCAGATCAGTTACAATATATCCTAAAGAAACAAAAATATTAATTTAATGTCGATGGCCGAGATCCATTTACAGGCTCGCGATTATGACAGCTACAAAAATTCAAATGATTTTTAGTTCCACGGGTACATTCCTTCATAAACGCTTGTCATTGCGGTATAAGTCACCTGAAAATCCTCTTCCAATTTTTATTTAAAGGGAGGGTGTGTAATTTAATCGTTATTAGAAATACTTTAAAAGATTATTCTCAATCGCTAGTATGATTCTGTCGCTTATTGAACAGGAACAGGGGTTCCGGGGTTAAGTGTCGTATCTCGTATGTTATCTTTTCTGCAGCTCCTCTATTTCTATCTATTTCTAGTTCTTGCTACAATAACGTTTGTTAAGAATTTCGTCAGTAAACAGTATCCGTACAAGCGTATAAGCCAAAATTTGATTTGCAAATACTTAACGACATATCAGTTTCTTAAAATAGAAATCAAAATTAGAAAATTTTCGCTCGCTTAAGAGATACGGCGGAAAATAAAAAAATTCACAATTTCAAAATTACCCTTTATTTTCTTAGTTAAAAGAGATACAGAAAAATGTTTTATACAGAAGTTTCTTTTTTTTTTTTTTTATGATCATACACAAGCACTATAGGAAAAATCCTTTAGGGCACTCTGGGAGTGGTGCGTGTGCGCAAAAAGCGATTCACGTTGGACTTGAATCGTTGGAGGTTATATTCGTTAGGAAAAACGATCTCGGGAAGATCGTTCCACAAGGATGAAGTCCTCCAGATGAAAGAGTTCTTAAATAATGAAGTTCGAGGAGTACTAAGCTTAACCACATATGGATAAGCGGCAGTGGTTCGTCGTGTATTCCTGATATTCGCCGCTCTGGGCGGAATTAAGAGGGCAAGGTCAGCCGAGCACTTTCCATGAAAATATCTGTAAAAAAGAGTCAAATCACCAACTTGCCTTCGATGTTCTAGGCTGTCGAGGTTCTTCGTCAGCTCGTGGTCTCCAATCAGACGAATGGCCCTCCTTTCGATGGAATCTAGTAGCCGAAGAGTATGTTTGGGTGCAGAGCTCCAGACATGAGAGCAGTACTCCAGTGATAGTCGAATCTGGGCCTTGTACAGTGTCAAAAGTTGTTGAGGTGTGTACAACTTTCTGGTTCGGAAGAGTACACCAAGTTTCTGAGAAGCTATCTTGGCGATTGCCACAACGTGGTTATGCCAAGACATATTTCCTCCCAGATTGACGCCCAGCAAACTAATAGATGAAGCCAGTGGGATTGCGTGTCCGTCCATTACTTTTTTAGCGTTAAATTCGACTTGGTTACTGTCACCCCAAGCCAAAATTTCTTCCAGGTCTTTGTTGAGGCGTGATACTTCATGCTGTCTGCGAAGATGTGCGTCGGCAGCCGATGTTTGTGCATTCAAAGAGAACGATGATAAAAGTGTGCTATCATCAGCAAAACTAACTATCGGGTTTTTCGTTTTCTCTAGAAGGTCGTTAATGTAGAGTAAGAAGAGAGTGGGAGACAATATGGACCCTTGAGGAACACCGGCATTGATGGTGAAGGTGTCTGAGAGAAATCCGTCAATCGCCACTTGCAGAGAGCGGTCCTTAAGAAAGCTAGACAACCATGCACAGAATCGACTGGGCATACCATAGGATCGCAGTTTACTTAGAAGCCCCTCATGCCAAACACGATCAAAAGCTTTAGAAATATCCAGTGCAACAGCCCGAGACTCCCCATGATGTTCGATTGCGTTGTTCCAAATATGGGTGACATAGGCTAGAAGATCTCCAGTTGATCTGGACCATATTGATGATCGCTGATAATGTTGAAGCCTTCCAGGTACTTTAGAAGATGTTGGTTAATAGCTTTCTCCATTACTTTTGATATTACTGAAAGCAATGCGACTTGTCGATAGTTGTTAGGCAGGGTTCTCTTACCTTTCTTTGGAATAGGCTGGACTCGCGCCGTCTTCCAGCTGGATGGAAATATTCCTTTTTTGTAGGATAAGTTGAAAAGTCTACAAAATACTGGTGTTAGTTCATCGGCGCATCTCTTGAGAACTATAACAGGAATTTCGTCTGGACCAGAAGCTTTTTTGACGTCGAGTCCTTTCAGGATTCGTTTGACGGGACGCTGACGGAACACGATTTCGGCCATTTCGGATTGAACTGAAGGAATGTCGGGTGGTGTTCTTCCCTGGAAATCTACAGTAGAATGCGAAGAAAATAGTTCAGCAAGTAAGTTTGCTTTGTCTCCGGCTGTGGATGCTATTGTACCATCGGGACGTGTTAAAGGTGGAATAGTTGATTTGGTGAAATTTTGGCTGACGGCCTTAGCGACTGACCAAAAGGACCTTGATCCGTTTGGACTGTCGAGAAGTTTGTTTTTGATATTGATTCACGTTATGGGCTTCTTTGCTTTGATCTATTGTTAGCTTACATTGGTTTCGAGCGGTAACAAAGATGGTACGATTCTCAGTGGTAGGGTTTTTACGCCACTGTCGGTAAGCCAGATTTTTTGATCTGACAGCACACTCACAATCCTTGCTAAACCAGGGCTTGCCGTTGGAAGGGCGTTTTTGGGAGGAGGGGATAAATGCTTCCATGCTCGTTAGAATGACGTCGGAGACCTCCCCAGCACAGACGGATGGATCGTCAGAAGAGAAGCATACGCTCGTCCAAGGAAAAGTGCGAAAATGGTCTTTCAGGTCTTCCCATTTGGCCGATCTGTAATGCCATATCCTGCGAGGTTTAGGAGGTTGTTCAGAATTAATTGGTAGTTCGCTTAGAGTTGAAATAAGTTTGTGATCGGAAGATCCTAACGGGGGATGTACGGTGACTGTATATAGATCAGGATTTGACGTCAAGAAAAGATCCAAAAGACTAGCAAAATCTCCAGCTCGGTCTGGAATCCGCGTTGGTTCTTCTACGAGTTGAGTTAGACCAGAACTGATCGCCAAGGATTCGGCCTCGCGGCCTATATTGATTGTTCAATAATCTGCCGTTCTCAGAATAAGTATGCAGGGTCAGGTAAAAAAGTTAACAGACCTAACCTCATTTTTTTAAATGGAACGTCCTGTATGTTCTAATCTAAAAAGATAGCATTTTAAATTATCTTTTCAAATATATAACACACCATGGATGATATTGGTTTCCTAGACGATTTATTCAACTTTATTACTTTAAACCACAGTAAACCATGAAACATATACTAATATCGTAGAAACAACTATGTTGACTATTAACATTTAACGTCAATTATCAAGATTTTGAAAAATTTGATATGATATCAGTTTATATTGAAAGTGGAAAAAACGAAGAAATGGTATAAAATGTATATTTTGTTCGCTGTCCGGAAAGACGGTAACCATTTAAGGACATATTCCGAACATTTGCGATGGATTCCGGTTATTTTTTACCTTAATTTGAATCTTTTATTTAGTTTCAAAGTAATAAAGTTTGAATAAATCGCCTAGGAAACCAATATAATCTACGGTGTGTTATATATTTGAAAGAAGAATTTAAAATAATATCTTTTTAGATTAAAATATACATGGTTAGGTCCGATAACTTTTTTACCTGACCTCGTATACTCATTCTGAAAACGGCAGATTATTCAACAATCAATATAAGAAACTTCTGTATAAAACATTTTTCTTTTAACTAAGAAAATATAGGGTAATTTTGAAATTGTCAATTTTTTTATTTTTCCCCGTATCTCTTAAACGAGCGAAAATTATCCAGTTTTGATTTTACCATTTTCAGTTTGACCCGAAAAGAGCACATGACACCTACATTACTTTTTTGATAGCACTAACAAGATACCCTATAAAAGTGTCGAAAATAACACATAAATTATTTAAAAAAAATAATCTCTTCGCTTATTTTTGGATTACCCTGTATACATGAAATTACCTAATAAATGCTGCTCTCACAAAAATCTTTATTTAATTATACATATAAGGCATATGCTCTTGATACAAATACTTTACCTGGGTGAACAGAATTTATAGAAATATTTCTGTTTGGTATCTCAGCATCAAATAATCTTTGTTGGATAAAAGTTATGCAACTAAGTCCAACCTTCGCTGCTACATATGCTGCAAAGATATCGCCCCAGTCTTCTTTATACGTGCCATTGTCTGCGTCTCTAATAATTAAGGAAGATAGTTTATTTTTAAATAATAGGTTTATAATTATCATTAATGTTGATGAATTAATCATAGATATTCATATAATGTACAGTACGCCTGAAAGTTCTTTATAAATGGAGATCTAAAAACATCAGTGGCAGTGCCTCGCCTACTACAAATGAATAAATGAAAAAAACCTTATTTTTATAAATATATATACACCGTGTCCAAGATAAGGAGGGCCAGTACAGGGATCTCGTAAACCGTAAGAGAAACGAAGTCGGTTAAATGGAGGTAAAGTTACGCATTTACGTTCCTAATAATGTGCCGTTCAGAAAGTTTTAAAATTCCGAGTAGTTCCGGAGATATCCGGAAAAAACCGATATTCTGAAAAATCGTTTTATTTTTTCCTGGGATTTTTTGAGATCGAATTGTAAAGTAAATTGCATTTTTACATTGCCACTTTTTCCGCTCTATCTAACAGCGTTAATTGTTTTGTAAATCCGACGAGTCGTCCTCGAAGGGCCATCAACTTTCCATTTTTAAATACGGTCCTGTTTTCCTGATATTGGAATTTGAGAGCTTTTTTTCTTCCGAATGCAACGATGTATGACACATTGTGGCTTAATGACGTTTCCATGGTTTTTTGAACAACATCAGGAAATTTTGGGATACGGTCCTGTATTTTTCCTTGTTTTATAAATAATATCTCATAAGTAAGCTCTAAATTTTTACTTATGTTGGACTAGTTCAATAAATAAAAAATAAGTTAATAATAAACCACAAATTAGTGAACAAAAAATAATTCAATAATAAACACCAATAAGTGAATAAAAACATAACAAAACAGTAATAAAACGAACAACGAAAAAAGTAAGAAATTACATAATCATGTGTTCAAAATGATTTCCGTTATTTTCTAAGCACAAATATCATCTTCTAACTGTCGATTCTAAAACATTTTACAACATTTCTGACGTAATACTTTGAAAGGCTTCAAGCATCAACCTCGTAAGTTCGTCTTCTGTCTCGAAGTTGTGTTTATAAACATAATTTTCGGCATACCCCCAGAGGAAAAAAAACAACGGTGTTATATCAGGCGAACGTGCTGCTGGCCATGGCGTTTCAGCACACCTGATTATGTAGTTCCTTACTTTTTTCGTTGTTCGTTTTATTTCTGTTTTGGCATGTTTTTGTTGTTCACTTATTTGTGGTTTATTATTAAATTATTTGTTATTTATTGAACTAGTCCAACATAAGTAAAAATTTAGAGCTTATTTATGAGAAATTATTTATAAAATTAGGAAAAATACAGGACCGTATTCCAAAATTTCCTGATGTTGTTAAAAAAACCTTGAAACGTCATTAAACCACAATGTGTCATACATCGTTGAATTCGGAAGAAAAAAAGCTCTCAAATTCCAATATCAGGAAAACAGGACCATATTTAAAAAAATAAAGTTGATAATTACTCTACTAAGACGACTCGTCGGATTACAAAAACCAATTAACGCTGTTAGATAGAGCGGAAAAAGTGGCAATGTAAAAGTGCAATTTACTTTAGAATTCGATCTCAAAAAGCCCAGGAAAAAAATAAATCGATTTTTTCAGAATTTCGGTTTTTCCCGATATCTCCGGAACCACTCGGAATTTTAAAACTTTCTAAACGGCATATTATTTGGCACCTCCAATTAACCGACTTCGTATAACAGATTTTTTCAAAAATACCTCTGCAACTCTATAATAGTTTTCCTATACCTATAAATTTTGCAAAATGTCTCTAATAATGTTACCGTTCTTGGAATAAATTAGCAAATAAACATTATATTTTAAAACAGATAATACGGTTCTTCCTACTATAAAGTAATTGTATTACCATCTCCGATTTCAATCACTGTTCTAAATGTCTGAAGGTTGTAGACAATGGTGTTTCTTGAATGATAGAAAAGTTTTGGACTTGCATTGTCTTTATTTGTTATAAATCACAACGTTTTAACTGGTAAGTATCTCCAGTCGTCTTCAGGTGAATACTCAGTATAACAAATAAAGACAATGCAAGTCCAAAACTTTTCTATCATTCACTGTTCTAAATATTATTTGCACATACAATGATGTCCGTCTAAAACGAGCAGTTTGGATATTTGTACTGAAATATACTTATATCGCGAATTTTTAAGATATAATATTTGAATTACAACTAAAAATATTTAAATTATACTAACCGTTGAAATTTCTCCATTAATTTATCCACGTCCGCAATTGTTAACTTCTCATGATGAAATTTGGCTCTTAAATCAGCCGATGGAATATTGGATAAATGACCAGCTGAGCTGGATACATTCACGACCCGGGCGTTTTGTCGTAAAAGAGGAAACAGTGCCTCGCAAATTCTTTTCGTTCCATAGTAGTTTATACCGAGCGTTTCTCTTCCTTGGACTGACATTGACTCTGTCGTATCAGACTAAAATTAATGGAAAATGCTTTTCGGCATTCAAATAGTTTTTTTGAGATTGACATAAGTTGTACGTAGAAATTCGGACATTCTGTTCCTTTACGAAGTAATTGCATTCTTTATAACTGTTATTGCATTATAGATCCGTTGCTACACAATAGTCACTCCCCCTGTACTTTATTATATTATTATTAAGTATACTTGCTTACCTGATACGCTATGGCAGCATTATTTACTAAAACATCCAGACCACCATGTTTACTCTTCAAATAATCCCTGAACGTATTCACACTGTTCTGATCTGTAATATCCAGTTGGTGAAAGACGGGACTGTAGCCTAGTGCTTTTAATTTATCTACTGCAGCTTGTCCCCGTCCGGGATTCCTTGCCGTCAAATAAACAACGCCGTCAAATTTTTCACAAAGTCCTTTAACGATTTCAAAGCCGATGCCTTTGTTGGCCCCAGTTACCTATAGAAATACATAAAAAAGAGGGCGGTTCAAGAGGAACATCAAACTAACTATTTATTTAGGTCCAATGATTGGTACACTACTGCCAGGGATGCGCCGTCCATATGGGCAAGATCGTGCAATGCACAACGGCGCCAACGGTTGCCTGTGACATAGCACAACTTTTAAGGTAAAGGCGCCTGTCAGTATTTCGCACGACGGCGCCGAAGTTGCTTGGCGCGCCCCTGACTACTGTTGTACGGTTGTAACTAGTGTTGTGATTGCTCGAGCGAAAAACCGCTTCATTACTCGGTTATTGAAATAACTGACATCGCTCGATTAATCGAGCGATGTTCGAGTTTGACGCTGAGCAGGTAACACGATATACGTCGACATAAACAAGAGGGTGCATATAAAAAAGTATGCAAAATCCCTTAGCGGAGTCATCGCGACATGGGTTTTGTAAAGATTTGTTTTAACTGGCTAGCCAGCGGCGTAGTTTAGGTCTCCGATTGTAAATATTAAAAAAATTTAAGGATATAATTTTAAAATTTTTGTTTACTCTAAACTCGAGGAAACTTCTCAAAAATAACATAATAATAGAAATTGTTAATGAAAAATAACAAAACGAATAAAATGGTTAACAAAATATATAGAAAAATTCGTTGGTAATCTTATAGTAAACATTTTTAAATCTAAACAAGAACTTTTTATTATTAAACTCAAGAAGGCTTCTTAAAAATAACATACATTATAGAAAATGTTAATGGAAAATAAAAAAAACGAGCCAAATAGTTAACAAAACATAGGTATCGACAGATTTTTTGGTAACCAAAAGTAAACATTCTTAAATTTAAACAGGAACTTTTAGGTACCTATAAACATAAATTTATAAAAATAATCACCTATTTTCTTATTTTGCCAGTCGCCTAATTCCTAAATTTTTGAAGAGCACACAGTGGACACCTGATAATTTAAAGTGGCAGAATTTGACAAGCCATTTTAAATATATACTTGTTTTATGCTCGTAGATTGGAAAAAATGTGAAGAAAATTAACTCTTAGTAATACTATTTGTTTTAAAAAAGCATAAGAATAAACCCGAACAATAAATACATATTTGGGTGCAGTTTCTTTGGTTGGTATCGAGACACGTGGTAAAAATTCATTATCCACAAATAAATAAATTCCTGGAATTTCTTTGGTGGCTACTACAATTTTTTAGCTAGACATGTGCCCATCCGTAGTTACGTGCCTGCTAAATACCCTACCTGATCACATGTAAATTTCTAGGCTGACGGTCGAGCAGTCGGTGACGACATCGTTTGGATTGGAATTTCAAGCGATTCACTCGAGGGATTTACTCGATTATTAAAATCATCGGTTTTTCCCAACACTAGTTGTAACATACACAAAGGACGGATTGGTCGGCTGCGAAATTCGCTTTTTTAAACAAAAACTCTACTAGACTTAACTTTAATAATTTAATGCAATTTTATGTAAAACTGATTTGGAAAAAAATAATGTGATCGTAAAGTTTTTAAATGAAACTGATGATATAGCATGAATAATTTTCTATATTTAAAAATAACTTACCACAGCTACTTTGCGAGAAGTCATTGCAACTTAACAAGATTAGCAAGTCAATTGTCGAATGAATACTAATTCTTGAGTGGTTTGATACCCTTAATTTATAAGATGTGTTATCTTTCCTTTTTGTGGATAGTCACCATATTTAGCGGATTATGAAACCGACAATGATAGAAGTATTAGTTATTTTTCTCTCGTAGATATTTTCAACAAACGCCATGAGATAACCTGGCCATAAAAACCTTTATAGACGATTACAAAGCAAAAAAAAAACAACAAATAAGAAATGGTTAGACCAGGAAGAAGACAAATAAACTAGTTAATAGTTAGATCGAAGCAGGCATGACACAGGAAGTGAAAAAAATAGTGGCATTGTCATCGGGTATAGCGAGAACTTGTGGTCAAAACGCCAGAGATTACGTTGCTTTTCCCCAAATTCTTATCAGTTATTTTTTCTAAGCAAACAGGAACATTCAAATCACGTTTATTTAGCTTACTAAATAATAAAACTGAAATAAATAGGTATTAGAATAATTTTGAATATACATTTCGACTTTAAATATCACCTAAATATTCCTTTTGCTCCTATATTTCCTCGTACTCTGCTTGCGAGTTGCTTGTTTACTGGTCTCTCCCATTTGATATGTTATTTCACCTACCTACTCATTCTCTACTTGCCTTGAGGACGTATAGCAGATGTCATCCCTACTCTAACCTGAAATGAGGATGGGGTGTCTTCTGAGAAATAAAAGAGAGCGGTTTAAAGAGAAACACCGAACTTAACTATTTATTTAAGGTTAGGCCGCTACTAACGAACCCTCGATATACATAAAACGCACCCATCTGCTCTCATTTACTTTTTGCAATTGCTGACCACGGATATTTTGTAATGATTCTATGTAGGTAATCACCAAAAATTCCTTAATTTTGATTTTCTAAATGAGATTTTGTTTTATGATCATACACAAGCACTATAGGAAAAATCCTTTAGGGCACTCAGGGAGTGGTGCGTGTGCGCAAAAAGCGATTCACGTTGGTTTTGAATCGTTGGAGGTTATTTTAGTTGGGAAAAAGGACCTCGGGAAGGTCGTTCCATAAGGATGAAGTCCTCCATGAAAGAATTCTTATACAATGAAGTTCGAGGAGTACTACGCTTAACCACATATGGATGGGCGGCAGTGACTCGTCGTGTATTTTTTTCGCCGCTCTGGGCGTAATTAAAAGGGCAAGGTCAGCCGAGCACTTTCCATGAAAATATCTGTAAAAGAGAGTCAAATCCCCAACTTGTCTTCGATGTTCTAGGCTGTCGAGGTTCTTCGTCAGCTCTTGGTCTCTAATCAGACGAACGGCCCTCCTTTCGATGGAATCCAGTAGCCGAAGAGTATGTTTGGGTGCAGAGCTCCAGACATGAGAGCAGTACTCCAGTGATGGTCGAATCTGGGCTTTGTATAGTGTCAAAAGTTGTTGAGGTGTGTACAACTTTATGGTTCTGAAGAGTACACCAAGTTTCTGAGAAGCTATCTTGGCGATTGCCACAACGTGGTTATGCCAAGACATATTTCCTCCCAGATTGACGCCCAGCAAATTAATAGATGAAGCCAGTGGGATTGCGTGTTCGTCCGGTTCTGTAATGTTAACCTTTTTAGAGAAAACTGCTGCCTGGGATTTTTAGCGTTAAATTCGACTTGGTTACTGTCACCCCAAGCCAAAATTTATTTCAGGTCCTTGTTGAGGCGTGATACTTCATGCTGTCTGCGAATATGTGCGTCGGCAGCCGATGTTTGTGCATTCAAAGAGAAAGATGAGATAAGTGTGCTATCGTCAGCAAAACTAAATATCAGATTTTTTGTTTTCACTATAAGGTCGTTAATGTAGAGTAAGAAGAGAGTGGGAGACAATATGGACTCTTGTGGAACCTGCATTGATGGTGAAGGTGTCTGAGAGAAATCCGTCAATCGCCACTTGCAGAGAGCGGTCCTTAAGAAAGCTAGACAAACATGCACATAATCGACTGGGCATACCATAGGATCGCAGTTTACTTAGAAGTCCCTCATGCCAAACACGATCAAAGGCTACAGAAATATCCAGTACAACAGCCCGAGACTCCCTATGATGTTCGATTGCTTTGTTCCAAAGATGGGTGACATAGGCTAGAAGATCTCCAGTTGAGCTGGACTTCCGAAAACCATATTGATGATCGCTGATAATGTTGAAGCCTTCCAGGTACTTTAGAAAATGTTGATTAATAGCTTTCTCCATTACTTTTGGTATAACTGAAAGCAATGCGACTGGTCAGTAGTTGTTAGGCAGGGTTCTCTTACCTTTCTTTGGTATTTGCTGGACTCGCGCCGTCTTCCAGCACGATGAAAATATTCTTTGTTTGTAGGATAAGTTAAAAAGTCTACAAAATACTGGTGTTAGTTCATCGGCGCATCTCTTGAGAACTATAACTGGAATTTCGTCTGGACCTGAAGTTTCTTGACGTCGAGTCCTTTCAGGATTTGTTTGACGGGACGCTGACGGAACACGATTTCGGTCATTTTTGATTGAACTGCAGGAATATTGGGTTTGTTCCTTTATTTACCTTACTGTTTGTTCATTTACCTTTTTTGGACTTTTTTCAATGTTACGTCACGAAAATGTGCTAGCAAACCTCAAATTCGGATTCAGCACTCAAAAAACACATATATAATGGAGAAAATCAACATTACCCCAAAACTCAACACAATTCAATTTGAGTAATGAACTTCCGCCGGCATCAATGCATAGTTGACTATCGCTGTGATAATTTAGCAGGTGGATGTCAATATGCTGACCCTGATTAACGTTCGCTTATCGGTCCTCGGCATGCGATCGTCGTCTATCTAATGAATGCCCTAAGCATTTCTAGCTTGGAAGGAATTAGGTAGCCCAAGCGTACCATCTTTAGTGTAGTAAAAAATATGCAATTATTGGTTACTCAAAATTTATCAATTTTTGAATTGACCGTTATACTGCAGTTTTTTTTAATAAGCTGAAATATCATGGATATCGAGAGAAATATCTATTTAAAACGAAGAAAACTACACAGTCGATCTTTAAAACAGCCTTTAAAGATGAAAATTGATCAGGTTCTCCAATATGCTGAAATTTCTCAGGGCATTGTAAGAAAAATTCATAGATACGATGATGAGCGAAGACGGGAACATGTTTTCCTTAAACTCAATTTCAATAATAATTTAGTTCATTATTTTAGTAAATTTGTTTCATAATTGTAAAAGTATATTATTTTATTTATTTGTAGGTGCCTATATATATTATTTCAATCTTTCATTTATTTTTACTGGGTAAAAATAACAACACGTGTATACTCTCAGAACTACGTATAATTTTGTGTATATTTCTCTTATGCCACTTAAGGCGTCGCCTGATCCGTAGGGTCAACTTCTACATTTCCTGATAAAATTCGTCTGTCTTTAGTTCCACACAATTTAAATTAGAGCGGAACGTTTTGTTCTTCAAGGGCGTCGCGCTTACCTCTAATTTTATTGTAGCAAATGAAATATATTCGGTGAAGCTAACATATACTCATGATTTTTTTCCAAACAAATAATGTGGATCCTCGGAGAACCATTTAAAGCAGATAATGAGTAGATATAATAATTAATCCAATTTAATTAACATCTTATATTAAATCAATATCATAACACAGGCCAACATAATTTTTCATTACAAAGTAGACATTATTATATTTGTTATTGTTTCGGTCTGGGAGTGCTAAGATTTGGGAAACTACTAGTGGATGGAGCATACCAGTCGACAACGGAGCCATCCTCCCAGACATACTGACCCTTGAAGTTTGCTTCTAAAGCCAAGAATAGCGGAGCTTTAGCACCTTCTGTTACTGGAAGGGCACCGTCCATGCGAGTTCTGAATTCTCTTGTCAGTTCAGTTACAATGTATCCTAACGAAACAAAAATGTTAAGTCAAAGTCGATACTTGAGACGATCTTATGTTACAGGGGAACAAATATGAGAGCAGCGTTCACCTCTCCCACTGCAACAGTTAGGAATGATGAAATAAATAATATCATATGCTTTAACTGTTAAGTTGAATAAGAATGCCGTACCTGGATGAACAGAATTAATAGATATATTTCTATTTGGAGTCTCGGCATCAAATAATCTTTGTTGGATAAAAGTTATGCAACTAAGTCCAACTTTCGATGCTACATATGCTGCAAAGTCTGCCGAGCCCCAGTCTTCTTTATACGTGCCTTTATCTGCATCTCTAATAATTAAAAAAAAAACATAGTTTTAAATATCAGTGTGTCATGCAACTTAAATTATTAAAGTATGCCAATTATAATGAACGATCACTCGGCCAGTTAGGCAATTACAATCATTTCGTCCTTACTTGAAGTCTACGTTTGCCATAACCTGTGCAATTCCAACTATTATCCCATTCTCGTTAATATTCACTGCTGATTATACATTATCATCAGTTAAGTAACACACTTTTTGGTTTCGACATTTTTAATGATCAAATACTATAGAGAAAATCCTTCAAGACATACTGGTTTTATTTAAATAAAACGTGAATCGTTGGAGGTTATACTCATTTCGGAAACAGGATCTCAGGAAGGTCGTTCCACAAGGATGTCGTCCTCCAAATTCTTAATAAACACAACACAGCTTGAATTTTGTTAGGGTAGCTTGTACATGTTGGTTAAACTATAGTTTAAGATATGAATAATTCCCTTGTACACCCTCTCAGAATTTCCTAACTTAAGGTTAAGGATGAATCAGTACAAAAGAAAATAGTTTAACTTGAGATTTATGCACACGTCAAATTTATTATTTTATTTATGTTTATGATGTTCATTTTATTTTTGTGTCAGTGCTGTGAAATAATATGGATTTTACTGTTGTTGATCATGTTCAAGATATTTGAAGGGTCTCGGGAGAAAACCATGGAGGTCACAATATTGTTGAGATTGAGTTAAGCACGCCATCTTGTAGATCTTGGTAAGTACTATCAGTTCAAATATTAGAAACGGGAGAAGTGAACGAGTTATTAGGCATTTTAAATCTAGGTACTATGAAGGGGGGAAACAGTGATGTACTTTTTAAAATTCGTATTTCTCAAAAACAAGATTTTGTGGCATCTACGGTTCTCTCCCGAGACCTTCCTATGTACTCAAACAAATAATAAGCAGTGATGATAATGATGATGAAAACCTTTTTGCCCTTTTTGGGTCATCTTGTAATGCTATAAGGTTTAATGACAATAATGAGTATGAAGTTAGCAACAGTCAATCAATCAAAGATAATAATCACCACATTATAGAGACAAACTAATGATCTAAACTTCGGTTTAACCATGAGATTAAGTTCATACTGAGAGCATAAGAGAACTTTCACTTATACCGTAACTTAAGGTCTTAATTTTGTACATTGACTAAAGATAGTTAGATTATTTTCCAATTTTACTCAAGTTCCTAAATATTACTTAATATTACTTATCGCGGATTATTAAGATATTATTTTTGAACTATAACTAAAACCAATTAAATTATACGAACTGTTGAAATTTCTCCATTAATTTATCCACGTCTGCAATTGTCAACTTCTCATGATGAAATTTGGATCTTAAATCAGCTGATGGAATTGAAGACAAATGACCAGCCGAGCTGGAGACATTCACGACCCGGGCATTTTGTCGTAAAAGAGGAAACAGTGCCTCACAAATTCTTTTCGTTCCATAGTAGTTTATACCGAGTGTACCTTTTGCTTGAACTGACATTGGCTCCGTAGTATCAGACTAAAATAGATGAAAAAATGTTTTCCGGTATTCAAATACATTTTTTCTACAATCGTCAAAAAATGACAATATGTGTCATAAATAAGACATTTTTAATATTATGTATTAATAACAGTATGATTTTTTGACAGTTATTTATTTCAATTATTATTTACAATATTAACGTTAATTGTGCAACCACTACAAGATGTAATATTTATTCCTGAGGAATATGCTGCTCGATGGGCTAAATTACTATTATTTCCTTTTGAACTAGATGCTACTGCATTTAAATCTAAAGTTTCGCAGCCGAGAATTTTATTTCAAATATTCATTTTATTATTTATTGAGTTCTCCACATATTCTTCGGCCACTGTTGAAGATTTCCATCGTCCATGGCGCTTTAAAGTAGTCATGTCAACTCCTGCTTTAGCAAGAAGTGTTGCTGACGTCCTCCGAATGTAGTGGCCGATATATAATTCAGGATTTGGTATTCTGAGATATTTTGATGATTAGGGATGGCATTTGTCCAATTGAATTAATTCCCACAAACTGGTTAAAGCATCTATTGTTTAGATATTTGAAAAGAAAATGGCCGTGATGATGTATACCTTCCATAAAGTTCAATATATACTAGTTTTGAAATTGTGGACGCTCCCTGTACGTTTGTTTTTGTATCAGGAACCTTCACTATTAAAATAGAATCCTCGTTCTCGATACCAAACTCATTTTTGTTAACTCTTCCCGGCGACAAGCACCCGAGATACCCATAGAAATTTTTTAGGGAGAAATTGCTTGATTCAAAGATTGTTTTCCTCAAAGTGCTTGTAAAAAGGTAATCTTTCTATATAATTTTCAAAAAATGTAAAATTCCGTCACACTTTATGTTTACTATAATCCCCGTAATCAAAATAACCTAAAACAATAATTATTACATCAAGAAGTACCATCACTAATAAGAATTAATTTGCTCTGGCGTTAAGACCATAGACTTTTTAGCTTGATGCCCAACTGAATATTTTTTAAATACGGGACCAATTTTGGAAACTTCCTTATATCCACGTTTTCCTTAACATTAAGAGTTGACTTCAAGATAGAATATATTGACCATAACGTGGACGACTCAACTACTTTTGATCTTTCTTCAAGGTAAGATACTTTTTTCACGTCTTTTCTCAAACACCATATTTTAATTTGTTCATACTGCCGCCTGAATTTTTCCGGTACAAGATTCAGTGTAAGTTTTTGCTGCATCTGATTCTAGTTCTAGAGGGGTACAGGATAAATCATCTTCACTTTCGAGACTCTTCATTATTAACTTATGTATTATTTTACTTACAAAAACTAACAATATCGAATACGTTAGTGAAAAACGTATGTTGTGAAACATATTAGTTTCCATAGCTATACCTGGGACAGATTCTACTAGTATGTTTTTCGATTTTCGATTTTTCGTTGTTTATTTTCAGGGATGCCAGGCGTAATGCCATTGCCGACTTGACATGCACGTGTCAGTCGGTCTTGGATGGGCCCACCATCCTTTCCCCGCCAACTGGAAGCTGTTAGCAGTCTACCAGAGCGCATGAAGAAATGAGGGCAATAATTTTGTCTAAGAAGTAAATGACTGATTTTAATTTGAAGTATAGTTGTTTGAACGTAGGACGAGGCCTAACTTTTGTTCAAACTATATTTATTGTTGTATTGGCTCGGGCATGTCCAATGAATACAATAACAATGCAAGTTATTATATTGAACACGGAGGGCTTTTATTATTTAATTTTAAGTCTGTAAGTAGTCCTCTGAGGGTAATGAAGGGGTTAGTCCTTTCATCTTAACATTCATCCTATCACGAACTCCATTTAAATTTAGATTCATTTTATTTTACAATATAAAACTACCCGAAGCTTATACATAATATTCCCAACTAAAGGGATCTCAACTACCCTAATAATTTCCAAAAAATTATAACACGCGGTAGTGAATGCTAATACTAACTTAAGATATTTTATTTCACACTTACTTCTTCCGGAATCAAAATTTTTTTATGTCACAATCGGGTGAATTTTCTTGTAAGAACTTATTTATACTCGCGTCAGAAACGAGTGTTCGAAGGTCCATTTCGGTTATTATTTAACCTCGCATCAAAATACACGAGGGATCGAAGATATTCCAGAATTATTTATACACGTACTGAAATATACGAGTGTTTGGGGAAATTCCAGTATTATTTAAACTCGCCGGAAACACGAGTATGCGACGATGAAAATTTTCTCAGGGAAAATCCGCGGCTGGCTGTTCTCGGAATTGCTTGGTGTAAAAACACTCTAAAACCTGTAGCCACCATTGCGGCACTAACTTCGTCGTTCGTCTCCACGTAGAAATCTTTCATTCGTTCCTTCCAATGCCCCATTGCGTCATTCGCACCGATATAATCCGCTGACTGTCATGGCCGTTACAACAACAGAGCGAGCGGGAACGAAATTACGACGTTGCAACATTATAACAGTCTGATTTTATCAATAATTTCTTTAATTGGAAAAGCTAGTTTTACAACAAGAGGGCATAATACTAAGATCGTCAGTAAATGCACGGCTTATTACCATACAAGCTATACCCGGCTTTTTTAAAACCACTTCCCGGTACACTTCTAGTATTAGTCCATTTCCTTTTCAAACTATAGACTTGTATATTATATTTGTAACTAATGTAGGTTTTGGTTTACTTACCTGATAAGCTATAGCAGCATTATTTACTAAAACATCCAGACCACCATGTTTAGTTTTTAAATAATCCCTGAAGGTGTTTACACTCTTCTGATCTGTAATATCCAGTTGGTGAAAGACGGGACTGTAACCTAGTGCTTTTAATTTTTCTACTGCAGCTTGGCCCCGTCCGGAGTCCCTTGCCGTCAAATAAACAACGCCATCGAATTTTTCACAAAGACCTTTAACGGTTTCATAGCCTATGCCTGTGTTTGCACCAGTCACCTACGGAACATTCTTATGTCCATAAGCAAAATAATGCAGTTACCGCTTGTTTTACAACTTAGAAAATATACCAATAATCAAACTAAAAACATTAAAATATTACAGACGTATTCACTAAAAGGGGTTTAAATTTAAAACCGCCTTAAAGTGACACTGGGAATTTTACATCAGTAGAACCCATCGATGTGTAAGCGATTAGTAATTATCTGTTGAATGCACTAAAAAATCGATTTCACAAATCGAAGGGAAATCGATTTTTCTGCAACATATGTCTGAAATATTAGTGAACTATAGCCCTGGCAATGTGTGTACATTAATTGTTGCAGAGATATATCTGGCAATGTATAGTTCGGCAATATTTCCGCAATAGCATAGCCCATATTATTTATCTTTAAATTGGCTACTCAGTCGGGCAATAATGGCTCACGAAACTGTTCGTATAGCAGCGGCTCTTATTATCATAAATAAAAATAAAAAAGGCCAGAATATTAATGGGACCTTACTTCAAGCAAGCAAGATCATAACATCATATTAACAATACTTAACATATCTGACTATATTGCTGGGGCCATCCGAAATATATTGCAATATATTTTTGCATATAGCTGGCAATGTTTCCGGCAACTTCCAGCTATGCTATTGCAAAAATATTGCCCTTTTGGAAGCACCTTAACATGTATATGTTCAAAATATTTAAATGGAAATTAAAGAAGCAACATTTTTCGGTTTCCAATGCTTTTAAAATTTCTGAGCCATTACTGGCCAATTCCTGCGGTTAGATTATTCCTGCGAAATTACAGGCGGAACCCTGACAAATTGGCAATACTGCTTCTCGCATAACGCATTTAGAATGTATAATTGTTTAGAACGATGCTGCCAAATTGTCCTGGTGCGATCCAATGAAGCTTAAAATTCTACTACTCTTGCAGGTTCGAAATGTGCAGAATTGCGTATAGGATTTCGGAGATTCGTCCTAGTTTTTTTCGGTTACTTTATTCAGCTAGATAAATATGCTCTAAAACGGCATCCATACTTAAGGTTTTACCTGACGTCTTACCGGGCGTTTTACCTGACGCCTTACCTGACGTTTTACCTAACTTCTTACCTGATGTTTTAGGTGTTCAAGTTAGACACAGACATCAGAAATCGGGTTTTTTAAATGTTTTTCACCAATCATCAGATTATTCATAAAATGACTTCTGGTGAAAATTCCCCAGACTTGGTAACACTCTTAGACTGTCAGGTAAAACGTCAGGTAAGACGTCAGGTAAAACCTTAGGTATGGACGCATCTTAAGTGGATTCTGGAGTACCTCTAAACGAGCTTTCTCCCCACGTGTTTAATTTGGTTTAGGAAAAAAAGTTTAAGGAAGAAAACTTTGTAATTCAACTAAAATTGGAGGAAAGTATATATTTTTTTGTTTCGGAAGATTTTTAGATTTAACTTTATTTACTGTTCCATGTAGAATGAAATTATGAACTTTCCTATCATAATAATTTAGTTATAATCCTTATGAAATAAGTACACTGATTTGTCGTTTCTAACATTTGGGAAATAGCAAAAAAAGTGTTTATAATCAACTCTAGTTTATCATATTATATTTATAAAGACAACTGTTAGTTTCTGTTACACTAATCTCAACATCTCAACTCTAAAAAAATTACTTTCACAAAAAGATTTGATGCGTAAGAGAAATTTTTAAAAGCGGGATATTTAGGGATTACTTTCAAAAATTTATAATGATCTCAAAAATAGTTTCATGATAATAATTTTTGAAATTAATTTTTTACAAAATTATAAAAATTAGAATATGCTTACTTACCACAGCCAATTTACGTGAAGCCATATTACACTTTGAAATAGCTAACAAGACAACAAGATAAATCTTTATGAAAATACTTCATGCGATATTTTCATTTTATAAGAATTCTTATCATATTTTCTTTTTTTAAAAAAATAATCTGGGCAAATTCATATTAAACTGGTAAAAGCATTTTCTTAATGATAAGATAAAATCATTATTATATATGACTTAACATAAAAAATGTATATTTTTACCAATATTATTGTGCAATACCGAAAAATTAGACAATCTCTGCAACCACTTCCATCAATTCGTTATTTTGTTAATGATAAGATAAATCATTATGCAATAAGCATGACTTAACCTAAAAAAAATGTACATGTTTACAAACTGTTATTGCACAATATCGAACAATATTAGAAAATCTTTGCAAACAATTCCACCAATTCCTTAACTCGCCAATGGCAAGGTCCCAAAAACAAGATTTTCGACCCGCTGAAAAGGAAATGAAAGTGCTTTCTTTTGAATTGGAACATCAAGAAAAAAGTTATTCATCTGATTTATTGAGCAAACAGGACACTTTATACCAAAATCAGGAAACCCTGTCTCGAAGTTGGAGCCTTCGCCCATGGCAAGGGCCTTCCCACCTTACGGGCCCTTCGAGCTCCTTATTGCCGCCAGTGTGCAGATATACATATGTCTATCGTGTCTGCTGTAATCGAAATCGCTATCTCCTTGAGAGAAATGTATTCCCCTTGATCGGAAATATATTGTGAGGATGTCCCATAGCTCTGTTGTTAACTGTTGGAAAACCAGTTCCAACAATCGTGTCCTTTCCTGCCTTATATTATTATGTATTAATTTCTAATTCTCCCTGTATAAATAGATACTTTATCCTTTCGTTGTACAAATCAATTGCATTTACACAACATTTTTCTCCATTAATACTTATGTTTTACCCTTAAACAAACATATATTTTTATTACATACCAAATAGCCTGTGTACATGCGGCTTTCTAACAAAATTCTCGGTATTTAAAGGGACAAATCACACTGAATTTTTAGACTAAGCTATCTGCCATACCTACTGAGCGTGAACAGGTCTCACTCTCAGTTCTATGACTATATAACCTGTCTCTCAAACATAAGTGAACGTTCAGTAAAAAGTTAAATTCATAGTTTGTATCCTGTAAATTGTAATGAATCTTCTTCTTCCAGTGCCGTTCAGATTCCTACATAGGCGTTAATAATCTCATCATATGTCTCTATTAGCTACAGCTTGCTGCAATGTTCGGAAGTCCCTTATCCCTGTCTATTGGCGTATATTCCTGAGCCATGACAACTTCTTTCTGCCCATTCCTCTTCTTCCTCCCTCAATTTTACATTGAAGAATGAGACGCTGAAAGTGGTAACGATCTCCGCGCAGTATGTGTCCGAGATATCCGTTTCTCGATATTCTCGAAAAGTTCTCGGTAGGCTAGGCCGACTCTTCGGAGAATATCATCATTCCCGACATGATCGATCTAATTCACCCTCACCGTTCGTCGTAGGATCCACATTTCATCCGACTCTGTGGAATATAATTCCTACTAACAATCATAAGCTTGGTTTTGTTAACGTTAAGATTCAACCTCAGCCTTTGGCTCTCCTCGTTGACCCGATCCAGTAAACTTTGGAGATCCTATGCACTCTCTGCAATTATTACAGCGTTATCTGCATATCGAATATTATTAATGGGGATTCCATTAACCTTAATACCAAGGGGGTTATCTCAGATTGCCTCGGAGAATGTCCTTTCCACGTACAAATTGAACAACATTGGAGACAGGATACATCCCTGATGAATCCCTTTCTATTGTAATTATAACCCTTTGTAAAAGTATTGCTTTATAGTCCTGCTGTATTACAACTCTTTAATTTAGTAACCCCCCTATTATTACAGTCATTGTGTCACCTAGAGACTGATTAATAAATAAATCAGTCCCTCTACTTTTTATGCCGGGAACTTCATAGTTCCCCTACATTAACAAATAGAAAGGCATTAATATTATTACACTATACAGTATGTCCACGGATGAGGTTTACAAGAGAACAAATGGACTAAAAATTGAAAGATACGAAAAACGTCACTCTTAATGTTGTCTAGAAAATACGATTCATCATAAGAAACTTCAATTTTTTTATACAGGGTCGGTAAAAACTGCAAAAATGTTATTTTGCTTAAGAGTAAACATACTTTATTTTGAAAGATACGAAAAAAAGTCACTCTTAATGAATGTGTTTTCTACACAACAAACCGAAGTAGAACAATTAAAAGATTTACCTATGTAAAAATTATTTCCCAATAAGTATTCTCTGACACACCTCTGACTGGTGAACCTAGTTAAAATAATAATGATACTTAAGGTGATAGGTACTTGTTGTCAATATCTTTATTTAATGAAGTTATTATTTAAGTAGAAATGCTACCTACTGAACAAAGAGTTTTTATAATACAATGTTATGGTGATGGTCAAGGTTCATACCGCTACGTCATGGAACAATTTACCGAGAAATTTGTTGGAATCCCAATAACTAGAATGGCAATCTGCAAGTTAATAAAAATGTTCAAGAGAACTGGTTCAGTTTTGGACCTCAAAGAAAAAAGAAAAAATACGACCATGATGATGCTGCTACGGTCTTAGTTCTTTATTCTGTTGAAGAAAATCCTATGACGTCCCTTAGAAATCGTGTTACTCAGTTGGAAGTTGTCAAATTCAGAAGATCCTTAAAGCAAATAAATTGTATCCGTATAAACCGCACTTTATTCAAAGATTATAAGAGGGAGACGACGCGAAACGCCTGTGGATAGGAGACAAAATTTTAAGTGGAAATGTTGATTTTTATAAATGTATCATGTTTTCTGATGAAAGTACATTTTCAACAAATGGAACCATTGTAACCCAGCATGTTAGGTACTGGTCTCTAGAAAATCCCGAATTCAGAAGTATGACGAGATATTTAACAAAAGTGAACGTGTGGTGTGCGATATCCATCCATGGCATTATAGGGCCATATTTTTTTGATAACACGCTGGATACATTTTTCAATGATGAACTCGCAAATCTACCATTATATTTTCGACAAAATATATATTTTCAGCAAGATGGTTGTCCAGCCCATTTCGCTTGTGAGGTTAAGGAATGGCCCAGTTTTGTGCCCCCCAAGAAGTCCCGACTTAACCTTGGCCGATATGTTTTTATGGCAAACTGCAATACCAAATGATATTGAAGTGCTGAAGGGCAGAATTATCCAGGCTGTCCAATCGATATCTCCGGAAGAAATCAGAAATTCTTTCACTTATTTGAGGAAGCAATTAGAAAAATGTGTCGAGTATGGGGGTGGACTTTTTGAATTATGAAATCGTTATCGTATTCTTTTCATGTTAATAAAAATGTTCGTAATATTATTATTATTATAATTACTTCATTAAATAAATACATTGACAACAAGTATCACCTATTCATTATTAAAGTAAAAACGTTTATTAAGAGTGACTTTTTTTCGTATCTTTCAATTTTTAGTCCATTTGTCCTCGTGTAAACCCCATTGTATATGCAGAAAGGTACTTTTTTCAAAAGTGTCTTCTTGCTACGGAATTTAATGTTTATCGAAAATATCGCTTATTTGGTTGGATGAGAAGTTCAGAGTAGTATTCTCTTGCTCATACGCTAAGTAAGATCTAACATAGCACACATTTCTGCATGGGTGGAAGTGGTACTTCCCCTATTTCCTCTGAATAGCCGCCACGATAAGTTTGTAAACGTTGAAGTTATAACCGAAAAATATAATATACTACGGTTTCCATTTAAAAAAATGGACTTTGAAACGCGATGCTTTTGTTTTTTGCATTCTTCCGTCTTAAAGAAAGATATAAATACTACTAACTTGATAATCAATTGATTTAGATAACCCTGTATAACCTAATCAGTAGCACCTACAGAATAATTTCATTCTTATTATTTCGTATAGAAGGTTTCTAACAGGAACCTCCTCACAATATCCTTGTGAACAATTCCTATCTAAAGTTTAGGAAAAAAAAAAACCATCAAGTACTATATTTTATATTCAAAAATTTATAATAAAGAACTATATCACATTAGTATTTATTATAAAGAAAGTACTAACCCATAAAGAAGTTGTCGGAAGGTCTCTTAAGTTCATACGAAGTAAAAATTCTGAAAAGTAAGAAAAAGGATACTTTTAAAACAAAGCTAATAAAATAATAAAAAAAATACTGTGGCCAACAGAAATGCTTTCTCTCTAACAATAATGCATTCTTTTCAATGTTTCAGACTAATGTGCCAATTTGTACTTGTGCATGTGATTTCTGGTGATTACCGAATGAAAATATCATAAGTAGCCTAGGCTGGTTTAACTTACTGGAGATGATGTAAATTTAATTATCAAAAAAGTCATAGCTAATGTTTAGTTCTCGGCGAGAAAGAATATTTAGAACTTTACATCCTGATTATTAAAAAAACAGTGATACAGTGGCGTCATAAAATTGATACTTACATCTGGATCAAGCTCGTGGACACATTGAATAATGGCGTAGGCTTTTTCGCAGTGATCAGTGATTCCTTCTAAAAAAAAATTAAAAAAGATGTAAAGAAAAGGGGTATAAAAAAGTTACAGCGCCCGGGGTCAATTTTTTTTAAATTGTTGATAACACTCTAAAAAAGTCGAACGGACATTTTCCGTGTTGCGCAGCTGCAGGGAGGGCAATCTGTATAATTCATGATCGCGGTACACGGCACGCGCATGGGACCGCTTGCTGTGTCGCTTGGTTGTCTATAACAACTCTGCATCAGCTATGTCCCCATATGGCATTATTATTGATACACATTTTTTCTTGACTGAAAACGGTTTTGCTAAAAATACGTGTGTAAAAATGTCAGTTCTTATTTTCCCCCATTTTCCGAGCTACAATACACAGATCCCATAATCCATTCATAAAACTCTTGGAAATGTTATTGAAAATCAGTAATGGGTGAAAGAGAGAACTATATGTTTGTTGGCTGAATGCTAACAATGCTGAAGTCTGGTTTGTTCGATATCAGATGGTTAAATATTAAAACCATACTTACGGATGAAAAGATAAATCTTAATTTAAATGATCCACTCTTTTACAAACTACACATGAATGCACCATGATTATTTATAATAAAGACGATTTTTCACCAATAATAACAAAAAAATACAAATGAACCAAAATATATACAATCCCTTAGATCACAGCGCCTACATTGTAATGTTTACGAGATTGCAAGATACCTTTGCGATAAATATGTCAATCTGGCTATGCTGCAATAATGACCGAAAGAGGTGGGAAAGACTGTTTGTATTCGTTGCGTAGGCTAGAAATGTACATTTTTCTATCTGTAGTTTTAATATCTTTGACCTGGCCCAATAAAATGACATTCCGTGCGTACAAAATAAGCCATATTTTTTTTTTGATTCGATTGACATTTTGCAACCAACTATCCAATTAACTTATATTTAAGCTCATGATCCTTACCTTCTTTCTTGGAACAACTTTCAAAGTCCTTTTTAATCGTATCTCTCATCTTTTCTGGGATAACTTCACTTAGAGATGGTAAATCAATCTCGCCGGCCTCATCCATCTAAAAAACAAAACTCAAAATTTTACATTTATGATTTATAATAGTTTTCAAACCTCAGACGATCCGATATGCAAACTTGTTGTATAAAGGCTTCGCGTGGTACATTTTTGTTTTTAGGGTATATTATACGGTAAGAATGATCTGACGACCACTTTATAAAAGTGCTTTATGGAAGTTTTTTATACGTGTCCAAGATAAGGAGGGCCAGTACAGGGATCTCGGAAACCGTAAGAGATACGCAGTCGGTTAAACGGAAGTAAAGTTGCGCATTTACGTGCCTAATAATATGCCGTTTAAAAAGTTTAAAATTCCGAGTAGTTCCGGAGATATCCGAAAAAAAAAACGAAATTCTGAAGAATCGTTTTATTGTTTTCCTGGGTTTTTTTGAGATCGAATTCTAAAGTAAATTGCGCCTTTGCATTGCCACTTTTTCCGCTCTATCTAACAGCGTTAATTGTTTTGTAATCCGATGAGTCGTGTTCGAAGGGCCATTATCAACTGTTTTTTTTTTAAATACGGTCCTATTTTTCTGATATTGGAATTTGAGAGCTTTTTTTCTTCCGAATGCAACGATGTATGACACATTGTGGTTTAATGACGTTTCGAGGGTTTTTTGTACAACATCAAGAAATTTTGGGATACGGTCCTGTATTTCTCCTAATTTTATAAATAATATCTCATAAGTAAGCTCTAAATTTTTACTTATGTTGGACTAGTTCAATAAATAACAAATAATTTAATAATAAACCACAAATAAGTGAACAAAATGCAGAACCATTATTTCAAACTTCTGTTGATTCGGGATTTAAAAGAAAAGTAGGCGCTTGAAACAAAAAAATTAAGATGGTGACGCGTGATTTGTTTCACTTGACATTCCCATTGCGATCGTTACAGAGCGTTTTCTATTTTCCAGAAAATATGCACATAAATTTACAAATGCTGAAAAGGTTGATATTCTATCGCATGTTTTATTTTATCTCAAAAAAACTGTTATGTGGCAGTTAGAAGATGTTATTTGTGCTTAGAGAATAATGGAAATCATTTTGAACACCATATTATGTAGTTCCTTCCTTTTTTCTTTGTTCGTTTTATTACTGTTTTGGTATGACGTTACTGTCAAGGCGACCCGATAGATCTCACAGCTAACTTTGCATAAAATCTATTGAAACATTGACTGTTTTGACATATCACGGGTATATGATTTGTGGAACTGTTACGTACTATATATATATATTACGTAACAGTAGACAGTGCGTAAATAGGTTCTTATTAATATAGGAGTAGAAAAAGTTTATAGCGATGCTGAGAACGATATCGAAATAGCTTTAATATGAAACCAAAATAGGAAAACATTTTTTCTCCATCGATTATATGCCACGCCAATGATTTATCCGTAAGACTGAAATCTTAATTTAATTTTTGTAATTTATTTTAAAAGTACGAAAAAATATTCGATATTCTTGATCAATCTTTACATTGAAATTTATACTGGCTAGATCCACCATTAAACCTTCTTAACAAAGGGAAGGAAGCTATTAAGTACTTACCGCTCCACTCTCGGTCAATACACATTGAACGTAACACTGGAATGAGAAAAAAAATTAAATAAAATTAGGATAAATAGTTTTTAAAAATTCTGTTTAATAAATTCCAAAAAAAAAGCCAAATATTTAGTTTCCAAGGGTTTCATCAATTACCTACCTTAATTTTTCCATGGTCCACGAATTCACCTGCTTTAAGTTTATCAATATCAGCTGAAACATGAGAAAGAAAATATTTTAAAATATTAAATAATTCGAGAAATAATTTTAATATAGGTATACAATATCGATAGTCGTCGATATCGATATACAAAGGAAGATACATTGCAAATAAACCGCAAGTACATATGTGTGTACTTAAATTCTACCTTTAAAGTAGTTTTCGGATTGTCTTGGATAAATCATAATGAAAATCTAAAAAAATCTATAATATATTAAAAGAAAAATTCATTCTAATTTGACATTTAGTAAAATGTAGTTATAGAAATGGATTTTAAAATTAGATAATTTTATCACTTGTAAGGAAGACACAAATTTTACCAGTATAATCACATCGAATGGCACAAACGAAACAATTTTATTGGTCGGAACAGTATATTTGACAGGTGAGGGAAATAATTGTATTATTATACCTGTTATCGTGATTTAATTGTCGCAGAAAAAGTCCTGAAGTTGAATAATTATAATAACTTATAACAAATCCAACATTACGATAAAGTATTATAAAATTATATTAGAATTCCGAAAAAGAAAATACTTCAACTATGCAGTGGTGTCTCCCAGTCACATTTATGGTTTTAAGCATTGCGCGTTATGTTAATCTACATAATTAATATTATAAATTAACAAGGAAATCATAATACACAGTACTTACCTTCGTCTACGCCAATTTTATCAACGCATGTCTTGTGCAGAGTGGCCATTAGTTTCTTAAGTTCATCTGTTAACATCTATAAAAAAAAGACGTTATTTTGTTAATTTACCTTATGTGATGGGTAACTACTGCATTTAAATTTCAAGCTTAAATATGTTTAATCGTGCCACGATCGATATCTGAAAATTCAACGGTCTAAGTATGCTATGTTATTGACTTTTCATATAAGGTAGAGGAACCAAATGAAGCCCATCACCTAATAAAGTCCACACATCAAAAAAAATTGCTAAAACACCACAGTTTTAAATGCTCATTAGCATAACATATTTCATAAGCTACAAGGCATCTTTTAGTTATTTTTTACTGCGTATCCATGTCTTTAGGTGAATTTTTGCTGCGTATCCATGTCTTTTAAACAGCCCTGTTTTTTTATATTTTTTCTGACTCTGATCATTTTAAAGCACTTTTAGGTATCAGTCATCACTGGCATCAGTTCAGTCGTTTTTAAATTACTAAGTAATTAAAAAATTTCTGGATCCATTGGATGTTTACTGGGTATCCAAATACAAGGCCTGCGTACTCAAAAGTATGTTAAAAGATGCCTTGATAAGCTACCAATAATCTTATTTGGTAAATAATACACAATTTATTATTAAATCTATGTTTACTATATAAGTAAATTTCACAACCTTTGCAAAAAGAACGACCAAAAAGGAGCAATGCAATTTATAATAAATAATTATGATCCACTAAAGAATTAGAAGGAACATGTTTCTGTAGGAGTTGACGATGGGGGATGCGCCATTATATAGGGTATCCCAGAATATGCGGACAATCTCCCGGGTTCAGATAGAACTGGAAATCGTTGTTCTTTAAATAATTTTTTAAGTACTAGGTGTAATTTAATAATTTTTTAGTATAGTGGTTAGTAGTCTCCTTAAAATTCGCCCTTTTAAACACATTTGGCTTATTTAGTTTGCCAGGGACGGACTACGTAACACAAAAATGTTTTTCTTGTACACCTTGTATGATGAAGGAACGAGAATAACATTTTTGGATACCTTAAGCTGAAAAAAAGGTACTTTTGGTCAATGTCGATAAAGTGAACTGTTTCCGAAAAAAAAATATTTTTGTTCAATATGGTTTTTGCATTAGTTGTTGTTTTATGTTCATAAAATTATGGGTTTTTTCACAATATGTACGGATTTAAATAAGAATATTTATGCCAGTGTCAGTTTATGGTAGTGTCTAGAAATTTGCGGTTTTTCTCATTTGTCTTATTAGTTACTAACTTAGTAATGGAATTATATATATTATATCTTTTTTTTCGAAAACAGTTCATTTTATCGACATTGATCAAAAGTACCTTTTTCGGCATCATACGAGGTGTACAAGAAAAAAAAGCATTTTTGTGTTACGTCTACTCCGTCCCTGGCAAACTAAATAAGCCAAATGTGTTTAAAAGGGCGAATTTCAAGGAGATTCATCTTGTAACCATTATACTAAAAAACTATTAAATTACGCCTAGTACTTAAAAAATTATTTAAAAAACAACGGATTCCAGGGACGTCCGTTATGGGCCCGTATCTTCGTAGGGGAGGCCGTAGGAAGAAAAATGTATAGGTACTTCTCCTGTTATTTTTAAGTATTCGATTTGAACCCGAGAGATTGCCCACATATTCTGGGACATCCTGTATAGCCGCACCAATAAAATAATTATTTTATCAACAATATAAAAATATTTTTAAAAGTGACATCAATTTTAAAGCCTCCAATCGATAATGTTAGCTCTTGTACCGTAGTATTACTCTTTTCTATTTCTCGTCCAACATATTTAAAAAAAATGACTTAGAATAAGTTTAAAAATAGTATCACGAGCAGTAAGGATAGTTTACCGATCGACGAGAATATTGGAGGAGATCGGTAAACTCCTTACGTTGGAGATGCTTATACTATTTTTTGTACGATTATTATGCGCATTCAGACATTAAATAAAGCAAATTTCTTCAGCATTTTTATTTTGGGCACGTTTTCTTGTCTTGTAGCTATTTTAAATTTGTTGTTATGGATACGTTAAACGATCTAAAAATAGATATTAAATAATTCAAAATAGCACGCTCGTTCAAAAATATATATTTTAAGTTTTTTATTTAGTCCATTATTTAATAGTATTTCTCTACTTACTGATTCATCTACTTTAGCCACAGCAAACGAAACGCAGAGCACCAATACAATGCAACTGTAAACTTGACACATCTTACCTTTTTTGGTGGAAAATCACCGTTGCATGGATTTATATACAGGAACCAACCCAAACGAACCTGCAATTAATTCAATTTTCAGTGTCAGGTTATAATTAAATCTTGCATAATGCTAATCATAGCCGATGAGATCTATTCACACTTTTTAACATGTATTGTCTTTTTGATGGCATAATTAACTATAGTAGTTTCGTTTAAATCGGCAAGAATTTGTACACTGCACACCAAATATACGGGATCATTCAAGATGAGTGACCCATTAAAAGACCCATCTTCTCAATGAAAATATTTTGACGTATTTTTCATTTCCGGTTATACCGTTCCAAAAATGAACATAATATAAACTGAGATTAAAAAAACATTATTGTGTCGACTAATCTTTTAGTAGAATGATTACAGGTCCGTAGGTCATCACTCCGGGTGACACCCTTCCCAATTCTTTATCAGGGGCAAAGTTCTAGTTACTTCCGTTATTGGAACGTGATTTCTTGGAAAGTAGTATTCGAAAGAGATACTACAAACTACGCAACGAATACAAACAGTCTTTCACACCTCTTTCGGTAATTATTGCAGCATAGCCGAGGAGCCTCGACAGCCTAGAACATCGAAGACAGGTTGGAAATTTGACTTTTTCATGGAAAGTGCTCGGCTGACCATCTTAAATCCGCCTAGAGCGGTGAATATCAGAAATACACGACGAACCACTGCCACCCATCCATATGTGGTTAAGCCTAGTACTCCTCGAACTTCATTATTTAAGAATTCTTTCATCTGGAGGACTTCATCCTTATGAAACGACCTTCTCGAGGTCGTTCTTGATTACAGCCACTAAATTCACATGGAAACTCATTATTATTAACATTGATAAAATAATTATTGATAAATTTTGTTTCATAAAAATTGTTGGAGTTGGCAATTTGATGCGTATGACGAGAAAAACTCAAGAGACCGTTTTTATGTAGAATTGACCAGACTATTCAGAAAAAATATTCACATGGAAAAATATTAGTGGCGTACCATATTTTTTGTAAAAAATATCCGATGACATGTTTGTAGGAACGCCACTGGTGGAACAATTGAATAACTTTTCTAACTAGAATTTGTGGTTCTATATCCTATTAACACATACCAAAATTGAACATAATATCTAAAGTATTTTCGGAGATATTAAAAAGTGGCCATTTCTTGTATGACGCTACAAGCGCGCATTTGCGAAAATAAAAAGTTCCGTAGATATCCGGAAAACCCGAAATTCTGAAAAATAGTTTTATTGTTTTCCTGGGTTTTTTTGAGATCGAATTCTAAACTAAATTGCACTTTTGCATTGCCACTTTTTCCGCTCTATCTAATAGCGTTAATTGTTTTGTAATCCGACGAGTCGTCTTCGAAGGGCCAGTATCGACTTTCTTTTTTTAAATACGGTCCTGTTTTTCTGATATTGGAATTTGATACCTTTTTTTCTTCCGAATGCAACGATGTATGACACATTGTGGTCTAATGACGTTTCGAGGGTTTTTTGAACAACATCAGGATATTTTGGGACAGGGCCTGTATTTCTCCTAATTTTATAAATAATATCTCATAAGTAAGCTCTAAATTTTTACTTATGTTGGACTAGCTCAATAAATAACAAATAATTTAATAATAAGCCACAAATAAGTGAACAAAATACAGAAACATTATTTCAAACTTCTGTTGATTCGGGATTTAAAACAAAAGTAGGCGCTTGAAACAAAAAAATTAAGATGGTGACGCGTGATTTGTTTCACTTGACATTCCCAAGTGTTTTAAGACGTTTTCTATTTTCCAGAAAATATGGAACATAAATCTACAAATGCTGAAAAGTTTGATATTCTATCACATGTTTTATTTTATCTAAAAAAAAACTGTTATGTGGCAGTAAGAAGATGTTATTTGTGCTTAGAGAATAACGGAAATCATTTTGAACACCTGATTATGTAGTTCCTTACTTTTTTCGTTGTTCGTTTTATTACTGTTTTGGAATGATTTTTGTTCACTTATTTGTGGTTTATTATTAAATTATTTGTTATTTATTGAACTAGTCCAACATAAGTAAAAAATTTAGAGCTTACTTATGAGATACTATTTATAAAATTAGTAGAAATACAGGACCGTATCCCAAAGTTTCCTGATGTTGTTCAAAAAACCCTCGAAACTTCATTAAACCACAATGTGTCATACATCGTTGCATTCGGGAGAAAAAAACACTCTCGCGCCGTGCTATGGTCCAAGGCTCTGAGCGAGGGTCGGAGCGCCGTTGTGGACACGGACTTACAGTTACATTAGGTCAGTGATGTGCCCTAAACTCTAGAATCTATTTGCTATCATGATACAAATACTAAAGGTAAGATATCTAACCTAACTTTCCTATGGAGATTTATATTGCTGTCAACGTTTTTAATTCTAGTTTAAAGGTATTCAAATGTTTTATACATGTAATGGCATATGAAATAAAAGAATAATATATGACAAGTATCTACGTATATTGATTTCATAGAAATATAATACACATTACAGCTAAAATAAGAAAAGTAGGTCGACGATAGCCGAAGCTGCCCGGCCACCCCTGCTTGTTGCCACCAGCTTTTACAATTGGTAATATATCCATTACTATTTTAACAACGTTTAGATGTTCATTCTTGTTGTGGGGCTCCCCATGTGAAATTTATGTTCAATCTGGAGGTGGCCCCCATATTATAGGAAAGTAACGACCTTTTTTTCGTACTTCTCTTACTCTGACACCGTTTTTTACTATTCTATTAGGTTTCGAACAGTCGACAACAGAACAGTTACTTTTGATCAAATATTTCTGGCAACACTGGTCGCCACGTAGTGAGTGCCGTAGTTTTACATGGAAATTTTGAAACTTCACCAGAACTGTGTCTTATTTAGTCGTGTGTTTATCAAAATAAATATCTGAATTTTCATAACATGACGTGCGTTGTGTTCGGTTGTGATATGGATAACCAGGCAAAGAAATTTGACAGAAATATAAGGTGTTTCCGATTTCCTAAGGATAAGAACAAAAAATTAGAATGGATACGGTTTTATTTTATTAACATTTACTTCTTAAGTATTACGCACTGATGATGATGAGGGTATATGCCTTCGAAACACGTATGGAAATTAAAATATTGTTTATTTAACTACTGAAACAGATTATGAGTTTCTTTGCCTCTTCATCGCGCTCCACTGAGAGATGGACTATTTTTAAAAAATAGTTTAATTTATTTATAACTAGGTCGTATTTTAGCTTTAATATTTTTTGCAGTGGCGTAACTACCGTCGCTCTGGCCGGTTAGATTGTCCGGAGCCCCGAGCATCAGGGGGCCCCCAAAAGTGGTGGACGAAAAAAAATTTTTTTTAAATTGATGTGTTGACTTTTTGTAGAATTGAAACGATCAAATAAAAGTTCGGATATTTCAGTTTCAGATTCGTTATCTGCCTTTTATATTTTTACGTTTTTATGTTCTCAGTTTCAAATTTGCGCGCCATCGCGGACATGCATATATTAGGTTTGTTCCAACACCCTATTTTTGTATCGTTCTAGAACCATCGCGAAACTGTTGGGATCGATTTTGTGCGCAGGCGTTAATTTTGCACTGTTTGTTGCTGATGCACAAGGGGAGCAAGGTTGGTACGTTTTTATGACCATTCTCTGCAGTGGCGTAGCGACAAATTATAGGCCCCCCGCGAAAATTGAGTTAGGGCCCCCTACCCTATATTAAGAATATACATATATAAACATATAAACAAACAAAATTAGATAATACTGTTTATTATATAAACTACAAACCTATATGTAGAGAACGTTAAAAAAAATAAAATTATTGAACAACAAGAAGAGAACAAAAAACATTCTTTAAAACTCAAAGGAACAAACGAAAAAATTCTTTAGGTACCGAGCTAAGGTAGCGATACTTGAAAGTTACAGTGAGATAAAATCAAAACTATTTAAAATTAAGCAACAAAATCTTGAATATAATATTATAGGTATCTCAATAGTTATTGCGAGGCAATTGGCCAATTGCCTATTTTACTTATTATATTGTAAAATTATTCTTATATCGTTGCTTTCAGGAGGTAAATTGTTTTTTTCTAGCTTTTGCCTCCGCAAAATTTTTTATTAAATGGTTATTATCCATTTTGGCCGCCTCTTGTGCCTCTATAGACAGGATAGCCAAGTTGGTTAACCTTGTCTGAGAGGAACTATTTCGTAAATAATTTTTAATGATTTTTAATTTGGAAAAGGATCTCTCAACTGTACACACACACACTTACTGGAAGAGTTAAAAATAATAATAAGGCTGTTGTTACCTCTGGAAAATTTGATGATAAAGTTTTATTTTCCACAATTAAAAACACATACTTTGAAGAGAAGCAATTTTTTCCTTTAACGGCATACACAACGCGACTATCTCTAAAGGAAAAGTCGCAGACAGATAGCTGGAATATGTTTGCTGTAGTGTTTCTGCAGACATAAAAAATTATTTTTCTGGCAAAGTTACTAGAACTTGGGGACATAGAAATCTAAATTTATTAACAAATAACTCCATTCCCTCAAAACGATTACCTATTTGGTTAATTACAATATCAAATACTTTGTAATATACATTTATCCTAAAATAGTTTTCTCGACTAGAAAATAGATAATTTGTATTGGCTTCATCAAAGTGTTTTTTTGGTTTTAATTGTCTTTTATTTTCAAATTCCGGGTTTATATTCCATGATCTTGATATACCAATTGCTTCATTCTTCAAATTTATATAATTACGAGCACAGTGTGACAAAATCTAGATCAGTTGGACATTGGTAATATTGGTATTTATTTGAAAGATTTGCTAATTAGCAATAGGCTCTATCGGCACTCGAAGCTTTCGGGCCCCCCCGCGACTGCGGGGGTTCGCCGTAGTAGCGCTATGCCACTGATTCTCTGTAAAAATCCCAGCTGATCCTGTTCGCCTGTCTGATTAGTGCTTAGACTAGGAATAGTTACTTATCATAAATCATAACCCTACTTTTGTTGCTTAATTTCTTCGTCTAAGCTTGAGTATTATCTTTTGTCGTTTCGTTTTGTTGTATTTAATAATTATGGAAGAGAATAACGTGTATAATGGTAAGAATATGTTGTAGGTTTGGGAACCGAATTATACAAATTAAATAAGAATAAATTAAATAAGCAGATTATTAACGAGGGGTTATACAACAACTCCCACAAAACAGGCTAAAAGAACTGCACAAATGCCAGGAATACAAAAACAACTGGTAAAATTCTTACGGCGCAAGTCAGTACAAACGGTTCCTGCTCTTGGCCATATATCGTTTTCGCCGTTCAGGAACTGGTTTGCGAACGATTACAAATTTGATTGGAACACGAACGGGATCGCCAGATTTAATATTAAAATTGGGTCATTACCAACGAAATATCAGCATATTAATTAGGGCGTGAATTTTTGAATATTCGATAATTAATTGGGTAGTGTATTAGTCAAGTCTCTTAATCACTTGAAACAAAATACTTTTAGCTAAAGCCGAAGAAAGCTCGTGTCTAATATTTTCTTTCAAAATCAATTTGTCTTGCAGTTATAGATAATATACGTTATTTAGATGTTACGATAATAAAACAAGCTCATTATAAATAATAACTATTTATTAGAATTTTTAAGTCGAATATAATAAATAAAGGAAATTCAATTTAAAATAATTCCGTTTTAATCTCTTGTTAACAATTTGACAGGTAACATTCTTATAAAACAATACATTCATATAAAATTTATATTTAAACAATATTTATTTTTTCAATTTTTGAAACAATATATTTAATTATACGCATAAATATAAATATTAATTATTAGGAGTACAATGGAAAGGACATAATAAAGTTATTGCGGAGAAAGATCTTGAAATATTTATAAAGGGTGTCCGGGCAATATTTCGCTAAAGTACAGGGGAAGTCTAATACTAGTAGTTCATATAATAATATTTCTTACTGTCCCTCCTAACAAAGATATCGGACCTCGAAGAGGAACCTGAAAACCTATTTCCATTATAACTTTTAAGCAACCCTATATATTTTAATGGAATTTTGCTCATATTCTTTCAAACTCATACCAGAATCCTTTTTGAACATACTCATGGAAGCAAGGGGAACTGACTTGACCCTCACTCTTAGGATTAAAATTTTGATAGGTGTCAATTTTGGAAAATTAAAAAATATTTTTTGGAATACTTTCGGTATTTCCTTTTAAAGAAGGTACTCTTCAGTTGTTTAAAAAAATATCAACCATTTTTGAGATAACCAAATTGATCTCCCGTGTTGCGAAATATTGCCTATACTTATGGGACATCCTGTATACAGGAATTGTGTAATGCCCGTCTCCCACTTAGGATGTGGAAACTGCAATGCAATGCAATTACAATTCTAACAAATCTATCTATAATGAAATAAAAATTATATAGTTGATATTTTATTCTCAGGTCGAATTCCCATACAAATAAAAATTCATCTCATAATATTACATATTATTTTTTGCTCGCAGATATAAAGAAGCCGACGCCACCTCGTAAAATAGTTAGACCGATGTCGCTCTGGCGGTGCCGGACTTGATCGGACTGTAAAGAAGCCCTCGTCGGCAAAAAATAATATTTAAAATAAATAATTTAAGAGAGGAGTTTTATTGCCATTGGAATTCGATCAGAGAATAAAATATGAACTATAACAGTCTAGTTATGCGCACCTAAACGTGGGAAGCGGGTATAACGAGTTGTTAAAAGAAAAGTAGACATATTCATAAAAGCCGTATTGTTCAGAAACGTAATTTTGGAAAGATTTTGAAGGTACTAAAGATACTTTAATTTTTGGTACTGTAACCAATTCTTACGAAATCGTATAAGAGCCACATAAAGAAAAACTCGGATATAAGCAGCAAGAAGTCCTATTAATGACAAATGGGTTATATAACATTTGATTTCTAGAACATCCGTATCAATTTGGGATTTCCAAGATTAAGCTATTTATTCTCCTTCACAGCTAATGCATTTAGTTAAAAATGATGTAGATAGAATCATTGCCTCTTTAGATATTAGTTAAATAATTTTTTTTTGTGATGTATCACTTCCTTAATGTTATAAATACTTTTCCAATTAAAATGTTTTTTTTTCCTTAAAACGAAACACATTAAATTATATAAGGAAAGTGTTATATCTAAGCAGTCACTCACATATTTCTAATAGCAATTTCTTAACGTCGTCTACGCTATTCTTTTTATCACATATCACCCGCACATTAGAGCTTCTTTCAAACTTTATGTACAACTTATAGAAAAGCGTCCTCGTTCTTACCATTAATTTCATATACCTAGATTCACACTAAAATTTATATAGTAATTTTTTTCTCTTTAGATTTAACACAACGGCCTTTATAACACGTCTCATGAGATACTTCGGTAGAGGTTGAAGTTTTCACAGCTTTCATTTCCCAAGGCTCAACTTCATACGGTTTCGTTGCAGTCTTCTCTTCTGTAGTTGTTAAAACTTTTTCGGTCGTCTCCGGGTTGCCATTGTCTTCCTTACTTTCTATTTTCTCGACTAGTTTTTCTGCAGGTGTGATAACTGATTCTTCAGTTATTTCTTCAGGAAAAACTGGGTTTACTATAGTTGTACCAGTAATATCTTTTTCCGAGCTATCAATTGAAGACACGGTGGTATCATTTCTCTTATTTTCGGGCTTATTAAAGATACCAAACATTTCATAAATTGTGTCAAAAATATTTTCTTGGGTTTTAAAAGTCGATGGTGTTGTCGTCAAGAGGTCATCTATATTGATTTTGGTTACGCGATCAGTACTTATATAATCATCACTTACTACAGTAACGTCTTCTTCCACATCTTTCGTTTCTTTAAGATTTTCACCGTCGAAAGTATTTATTTCCTGTTTAAAATTATCATAATTAGACGGGCCTTTATCATAAGAATCTTTACCATTATTCAAACTTTCATCACTTGATTTATTCTTTGGATATGTGTCAGCTTTTTCAATAGAACTAAACACATTTAAAACACTTTGATAATTCTGTGATTCTGACACTTCTAAAGGATCTAAAGGACGTTGTTTGACAAGTTTCCAGGAGCCTTTTCTCCTACCCCTCTTTTGAGTTATTACCGATTTTTCGGTAGTTCCCAAGGTTGTTAAAAGGTCTTCTGTTGGCGAGGTGTCTATTTTCTCCAATTCCTGCATTACATTATCTACTTCAGAGTTTGTAAAATGTGTATAAAATTCATCACTATTTTCTGTGGTTTGCACAAAAGGTAATGCCTGTGATTCAACGGTTGTAACGATGTCTTCATATAGCCCTGTTGTGAATGTTTTTTCAGGTTTAGCTGCAACAGATAATCCATTAGGATCAGACCATCCATCAGGTTTAGCTACGAACTTAGGTCTATAGATTGAAGGATGAGGCGATTGATCATCAATGTCCTCATCTAGAGGATCAATTGTAATTTTAAATCCTGCAGTTGTGGGCGCAGGTGATGAACCATCCAGCTTCTGCAGAAAGTTAACTGGATAATTTTGATTAGCGACGTCTTCATCTTCACTTTCCCGTTTTTGATATTCTTGTGGTTTAAAATGGGTCGAGCCTCTGACTCTACCTCTAGAATTGCTGGTCCGTCTTGTTACTTGTTCAGAACTTTTTGAACTATTTACATCATTAACTGGCTCTTTGTATGTACTACTAGTTTTTCGAGCAGGCGCTTTAGTTCTGGCTCTTATTCTTGGCCTAGGAGTCTCAGCACTTTCTAACCCTTGAGAAGGTGGAAGAGTTGTTTTGCGAGGACTGTATTTAGGTCTTATTTCACCGACAAAATGAACAGGCTCATCGTTCTTTGTTTCAGCCGAATGTTGTGCCTGTATATTTCTTTGGAATGCTGGTTGCCTAATAAAACCGTAATTTTCATGTTCTTCGACTTCTTGGGTGGTAGTTCTGAGAGGAGAACTAGTAGAGATTCTTGTCACTGGTCTTGTTGTTGCTTTCGTTGTGTGTGAAATCCTGGATCTCCCTCTTGTTCTTCCTCTAGCTTGCGTAGTCGGTACCTGTGTCGTTGTAGGCTTATTATTGTTAAGGACCCCACCTGATCTAATATTAGCATTATTATATCTTACATAATGTTCAACTTCGGTTGGTTTTGTAATCACATCAGGATCACGTTGAATTTCTTCAGGCACTACATGAGTAACTTGAACGTCTACTACAGGAGTAGGTCGTGTTCTAGTATTTTCATATCGTAAAACATATTGTTGCTTTTCCGTTGTTGTTTGTGATGGTAAACTATACAATTGGTGATATTCTTTTACTTCAGTTTCCTGATTAAGAGTTGGATTAATAGTTATGATTTTCTGTTCATCAATAGCATGCTCAAATTGCATATAAGACTGTGCAGGGTCGCGATTATTTAATATTTGAAAACCACCTTCAAGTTGAGGTTCGTTAAAAGTCTTAACGTCATTTTCAGTTGTTGATATTCTGTCTGATATGTCATTTTGTGTTGGACGACCTCTGGTTCTAAAGTTTTGTTTAGTATTTGAACTACTTCTTTCAGTGTCTTCTCTAGACGAATACTCTGTACTTGAAGCGATTCTTTCAGTAGATGTTCTAGAAATAGGCCGCCTTCTACCCGATGTTCTTTTGGAATCTGATGTTACAGAAGCGGATGTTGTTGGTTGTCTAGTACGTCCCCTACCTCTAGTTCTAGTTGCTCGGGTAGTAGTTGTAGGGTCTACTTCGGTACTTGATGGGAAGTTTACAATTGCTTCAGTTGAAGAGACAAATTCTTCAGTGTTGGAGATCGTTGGTTGTTGTTTCGTGGACGGTGCTAGTAGGTTTGGTACCAATAAAGATCTGACTGCCTGATCTTGTAAACTTAGGTACGTTTCGTCAAAGTTTGGTTGGTACAAATTTTCAAGAAAACCGGTAGGGTCATTAACTGATTGTTGCTTTTGCTCAATAACTTTTTCGGATATTTCAGATGAAGGTCGTTGTTGAATTTTAGGCTGGATATCTTGGGTAGACACGAATGCATTATTAACATTTATATCCTTTTCTTCTTGATATTTTGGTCTCTTTTGAGGTCGAAGTTGTTGATTAGGTTCTCTATTTTCATAACTAACCAATTCAGGACTGAACCTATGACTATGTGTTGGTCGAGCCTGCTCTTGCAATGGCCTTCTAGTTCCCGAATCAAGTTCTGAATTAATATTTTCATTTCTCTGGTCATTCTCGTATAATAATCTTGGTGGTTCTTGGGTATTTTTCGAAATATCAAAATCATAAGCTGTACTATCATAGGTTTGTGGCTGTCCTAAACTATAGACAGAAGCAGGAATATTCTCAACATCTACATTTTTTTGTAAATAAGTACTTGGTTGCTGCTGCTGAACAGTTTGACGTTCATTGACAACTAAGTTTGACGATTTTCTGCTTGGAATTTCTTGTTTATCAACTTGTAATTGTATATTATCTGACTGAGTTTGAGGGCGAGCATTGTCAAGTAATATTTGTTGATTATTGCTTGTTAGTTCAATTTGTTCTTGTTCGATACCATCATTTAGAGATGGTTGTACGAAACTATATTCAGCATTAACTTGAGGTCGTCTAACTTCAGAATTTTGATCAGATAAATATGCGTTTCTATTTAATGGGGTAGAGGATCTTCTGGGTGAATCAGTTTCAACTTCAGCTGAAAATCTTTCGTATCCTTCAGTGGATGGACTTTTACTAGGCTCTCTAGCTACAAATTCTTCCAGAATAGTGTATCTATCATTTTCTATTGGTACAGGAGTTGTACTTGTTGTCGTGGTGACAGTCCTGGGCGTACTACTTCGTCCTCTACCTCTTACTCTACCCCTAGGAACTATTTTTTCTGTAGTAGGATCAGTTTCATATGTGTGTCTACCACGTGCAACGGAAGCACGCGTACTAGATACTGTTTGATTATCGTCATAATCATTTTTGCTTGTAGGTCTTCTTGTAGTAGAATGTTTGACCTTTTTATGAGGTTGATCAAACTGATCATTAATTTGATGCAATTCAAATTCATTTATAGCCAACTCCAAAGGATTAACATTTGGGAGTTCGTAAGAATTTTCTTGAGGTCGTGCTGTACTGGTATATCTAGTTTTAGGGACCTGTGGCTTATAGATATCTAAATTAGGAACATTATCTTGGTATGTTTGTTGGTTACTTTGTTGGTTATAATATAGGTCAGGTTGTTGTTGAGCATATTGCGACCCAAAAATATCTCGTACGGGAGGAATTAGTGGGGATTCAGTTTCTAGTGGAGCAGGAGTACTTTGATATCTAATTCTACCTTGGCTAGAAGTTTCATAATTATTAAGGTAGTTTTGTACAGGTCTAGAGGACGTTGGAGAATCAAGAGGACTATAACCAGGAGTGCTATAGGTAAAGGGATTTAGTTGATTTTGAGACAATAAAATAGAGTCAGGTGTAGTTGACGATAATGGCACTGACACGACCACAGATCCAACATGCGGAGAGGGAAGAGGTATTTTGGCATAACCGGGCGGAGTTTTGTAACTCACTGGAGCTACAAAGAACGGTAACTGATCAATTTTCCGTTCAATTCTATTGCCATTTATATTGTTCAAATATGGCAGTGGGAATTTCGTGTATCCTTCAGGTGAATCTAGGTTTGATGGCCCTACAAATATTTTTGGCGAGTCAGATGTAACAATGTCTTGAACAGAGATACTTTTGGCATTTTTAAGAATATCTAAAACGTCTGATATTTCAGCTTTACTTTGTGACTCCATAAAAACAGCAAGCGGTGGTTGATGGGGCTTACGATTAGACTTTGGAGTTGTAGTAAACACTTCCTGGTTCAAGGGGTTAATATCATCTTGGAACTGTTGTTGCAGCTTATGAGCTTGTAAGGCCTGTTGAAGAAAATCTTGTTGAATGCTTTCTAATCTGTGTTGCTTATTTTCTGAGGGGTCCTGTAAAGAAACAAGTTTTTCTTGCTTTGGAGCGTTTACTGATTGATAGATGTATTCTGGCTGTTGCTGTTGTTGTAAGTAGGGAGGACTATAAACTAGTTCCTCTTGTTTCGGCTGATTTGAAGGTTTAAAATCAGGAATTTGGGTCTCTAGGGGAGATAATACGAGCTCTTGTTTTTGTTCATTAATTTGTTGATAAATATTGTTTACATTTTGAGCAGATTGACTGTTCTTTAAGTTTTCTACTGGAACATATACCAGTTGTACGCTTTCTTGTTCCATTGAAGGTTTCGAAGTAACTGTGGGCCTGTTAATAGCGGAATGACTTTGCTGTGGTATATTTAATGGTACTCTTTGTTGTACGTTTGGACTATTACTGCTAATGGCTTGATAAAATTCATTATTTAGAGAAGCAGGGTTTAACGATTTATAAAAACTTGCATTAAAAGGTAACTGGTACTGCTCGTAAAGATTTGGGGCATTAGGTGCTGGTACTTGAGGATTAACATTTGGTACAGCAACGTAACTATTTACAACAGGTCCACGGTTAGGTGTCTGTTGAACAGGCACTGAATAACTTTGTTGAGTCTGCTGTGTGATTGGTTTTGATAATCGTTGAGGAGAAGGTTGGTCAAATACAAATGGCGACATATTTTCACCATTATAATAATTTATTTCAGGTTGATTTTTTGATGGCGGCGGTGGGGGCGTCTCGAATTTATAATCCGACGGATGCTTTAATTTTCTTGGCCTAGGATATCCTACTTCCTTCTTAACTGGAGATTCTCGCAAGAACTGTTGAACTTGATTGGGTCGTCGATTTCTGTATTCATATTCTTCATCCGGAAAGAACTTTTGAGCTGGAGCATCTATGCTGAGTACGCGATCACTGGCCGTTTGTTCAACGTCCTGGGGAGTGGTAGCCTTGATTGATGTTGGCGTTACTGGTATCCACTCGCTGGTGTCGTATGATCTTCCACTTTGCAGTTTTACGTCGGTTACCAGTGAAAGTGTGCATATGGTGAAAAGGATCCAGGTTTTCTCTCGTGGAATCTGAAGAAAAAAAATTATTGATTATAACTTTTGTTAAAGTTGAATAAATAGGTGTAGTATTTCGAGATATTGATGTTCAGGGTTGGAGAAATGTTCCGGAAACTCAAAAGGCGAATATGGTTCCGAAATAAATTATTTCGGTGACACCTCCTGGGTTTGCTTGGGGAGGGGATAGCTTGATAAACTCCTAGTTTTTGACGTTAAGACCGAAGTCACAACCTTGAAATCCGTCTAAAAATTTCTTCCTAAATGGGTTAAATATTGCTATCCTAATGTATTTATCGGATGGCGCTTACTCTAATTTATGAATTAATTTAGAACAAACCATAACAAACCCAGGCGTTATTTGCATTTCTTTAGAGAATAAATATAATGTTAATACTGAAACTGAAATGAACCTAATGGATAACCTAATTGTCAACAGTGTAATCATATAAGATAACGTTCGTAACTAGACTATACGAAGCGGCGAAGTGCAAATATGGCTGACGAACTGCTGAAAGCTGATAAAATATTTCGATAAAACTACACCATTGCTGTAATAGCGCGTTTCTTTGCCTATAACTTATACAACATATTGATTAAATTTTTTTCGTGTAAAAATTTTGAAAATGTTATCATTTTTGTTTATTTATTACGTGGCTATTTAGCAACAGTTTCCAATAAAAATTGGTTAACGCCGAGCCTCATCTTTTATCTTTAAATAACTGCTTCCACATGTCTCCAAAACTAAATAGTTTTTAAACAATTTATAATGGCGCGGAGCTTTACAATAGAAATTTCACGTAACTCTGCTCTTAATAGAGATGCCATCTTTCCATTGATGATAAAAATACAATTTTATTCTTGTATTTTGGGTCAAAAACAGTTTTTAAGTTGCATACTTGCCGTATCCGGATATCCGGTAGCCACTGAAAATCCATCGACCAAGTACAGGTCGACAACTTTATCTGTAGAGCTACAAAAGGAATGCGGGGAAGAATATTTCTTGGGTTAACAATGTTGTCACATGTATTAAATTTTAATTTAATAACATGTTACCAAGTAAACATTAAAATTAAATTTAACCATTTAAAGTAAATTGTCATAAGTATATAAGAAACTAAAATTCTATTATAGTTTCACTGTTCTTAAAACTTTCTTTTCATACTATTTATTGTAATATTTAAATGCAAAATAAAATATTTTTTTATTAAAGTACTTCTAATCTAAAAATAGGGCAACATGGTGCAATATCAACGGTAACCATGGGTAACCGGTGGCTAGAGCTAATTTGATAGGTTATATTCCAGACAGGATGACGACACGCGTCTGGTGACACGTCCATTGTGCCGGCGTGGTTATTCGGCGATGTCCAATATGCTTCATCCAGTTGCGTAGTGATAGGGTTTGTCTTCAAACTGTGCTAATGAATGAATATACCCTGGTAAAACCCTTCATAGTCAAACCCGTGAAGTGATTGCCAATGTGTACAGGTGTGTGAAGAGGAATCACAAATTAATACATTTAAATTGCCACTTAAGCGAAAGCTAGAAAGGGTCGCAATGTATACGGGAGTAAGCGTGAGTGCAGTAAAAAAACATTCACAAAGAAGATACTGAAAGGAAAGAAAATATCCCGGATCAATTGTTGTCATCTTCTGGTAAATAAGGGCCCGTCTCTCTGCTCTCGAAAAAATCGAAGGCTTCGACTTTGGCATTGTTAGGAGAACAATATAAATGTTTAATTTGGAACTAAAAGTGGTTCCAACCTTAAGAAAGTTGCTACAACAGCTGAGAAGTGACATAAACTTTCCATTTTCCCGTGAAACTTTGAGGTGCATGTTGAAATCAAATGGATTTTATTGACGAAAATGCCAAAATAAGCGAAAAATATTAATGGAATGGCATAATATATTGCACTTGGTGATACAAATATATTCATGCCATGAAAAAATATATATTATTTCATTATTAAGATAATAATAGCACGCTCATGACTCGGCCATCTTTTAAAAGATATCCCTTACCGATACGTCGTAGCTATAGATTCGCTTGTCGAGTTGTATCTTACACTCGGCTCTTGTTCTGTTCGGATCATTAAATTAAATTGATGAGTTCACAATGGTCGTTTCACTAATCCGGGTTATAATAACTAGCCGGATCCGGGTAGCCGGTACCGGCAGCAGTAGGAACGTAGGTAAATTTATAAAATTATGTAAAACTGTGTCTGATTTTTAATGAAAAAAAAATCTCCTATTGGTACAATAAACTGTATACGTTACATAAATTAATATTACCTGTTTAAAAAAGAATCGGAATACGTTGTTATTTTAATTCGTCGACTGAACATCCGCTCAGTAGCATACTTAACCGAGGATTTTATAGCAGTTTTACTGATTAACCTTATTTACAAAGTAAAATAATTATTTTACTTTCACTGCAATCCCAGTTGCAGATTAATCGAGGAATTATTTATGACATTTTGCTCGAATGGACATAATTATAAATGCAATTATACGGCTAGCACGTCGAGTGGAGATGTTATCTAAAATTGTTTTTCTATTTGGGTTTCATAATGGCTACATTATGAAATGCCAAAAATTTAATAACCTGCCACTTTATGAAACTGAAATTGTATGTTTTTTATGTTGGCAGCAAGTAGGGTTCGAATTTTATGCTTACTTCGATTAGTTTTCTAGGCATTATTAAGCCGACAAAATTTGTTTATAGAAAACTTTAAAATACTAACCTTTACCCTGCAAATAGATCATTTTTACTAGATATTTATCTAAAATAACTATACTCCGAAATATATAATATGCTGACGGTGTCCGTCAACTAATTTCTAGTCACAACTATGTATAAAACAACATAACCAAAAAATAATAGAAATATCTTCCAGTTTATGCTCTATTTCTAAAGTTTAATTCAAGTACTATTTTTATTTTAATTCCATATAGTATTATACATATTACTATTTATAGTTATTGTAAACATTTCCTGGGCATTAACTGTTATTCCTGTCAGATTCTGTGTCGACACAATATTTTGTTCAATACATAGTATTATTTACTATTTTGTTCAAGATTTTGAACTTTGTTCTGCTCGCACCATAACTCAATGTTTTGCATATTCTTTTTAAAAGTTTTTCTAGATTATTTTCTGCAATTTCTCGTATTTCTGACGGAGTGCAACCTTCTTCCTGACTCATTTTTATTAACTTTAATAATATATTTATTTTTAATTATGACGGATGGGAAAAAGCTTTGTTGTGTTCAATTGTTTCTATCATGGCATATTTGATACTTGTAACATTTTATGAAATTTTAAAACTATAGCCAACCCAAAAAGAAAATATTAATTCAAATGGAAAACAGGTACTATATTTTTTAAAGTTTTTCAGACTTTAAAGACCTAAATAGAAAAAGTATTATAAATTACACAGTTCATAAGACAATTAGAGCACTTTAGAAAACTTCCCCCTTCGCTGGTCGTTTTCTAGATTAAACGCGTGCTCTAAGATAATGTCTTATGAAACTTGTATCTTAATATACTATAATGTGGGCGCTTGGTTTATATTAGGTGCGTTCGGTTGGTTTAAATATCTGTGACCGCCGACCAGAAATCGTATAAGTATCTAAAGCCAACTGATTTGCAACCGCCAGAATAATTTGCGTACGGGTACGGAATTGTTGGTTTGGATACTGTACATTTGCTCGGTCGCCTGTTTGTTCACTTTTGACTGAAAGGCTAGCTCTAAAGAAATCAGAAATTAGCAAGAATAAGGCCTTCTGCACACGGAGCTCATCGTCATAGACTCGTATTAGATGGGACATACGGAAGGTGTACGCTTTGGGTTTGAACAGCGAACTATATACGAGGCGTAAGCGACGCGGGTTCGTCAAAGCAGCCAAGCTGTAATACGCCGGCCGTACACCGGTACCAGGAGCTTTCATTACGCTTAGCGGTAGAAAGGCGGATGGAACTATATAATTCTGTAAAATGTCTAGATTTTAGAGTCATCTTTTGGCGGCAATAAATAACCGTTTACTACCATTTTTATAGATATAGGGATGCACCCACAAGTTCCTACGTTTCTTCTTGTTCTTACGATTATGAAGATAATTTAACAAAAGTAAGTCCTCTTAATCACTTGACATCTTCACAGTGTAAACATCCAGGTCACACTACTAATAAAATAGAAGAAAATGTATTCATTTGTGGTTTTTTAAAGGCGAGACTAATCGTCGCTGCAGGACAAATCTTTTACTCGTCTATGACGATAAGCTCCGTGCGCATAAGTTAAGGCGTAGACGAATCGTCGCAGCAAGACGAATCTTTTACGCGTATATGCCGATAAGCTCCTTGTGCAGAAGGCTTAAGAATGCTCGAAGGTTAAATAAAGAATACTCAGATTTGACAGTTGAAGGTTTGGCATTTATACTCCTTTATAGAGAGAAGAAACAGTAATCAGTTTGAAATTTGTCCATAGGCAAACATGCGTAGAACTAAATTTGCAACAGGTTGGTAATTTCGCTCTCCAAACGAACCTTTTATTCTATAGCTGTGTCCACACATGAGGTTTTACCTGACGTTTTATGTCTTCAAGTAAAACTGTCAGGCAACACTGTTTTAACAGCCCCGTCATTACATGAGGTTTTTCCTAACGTTTTAGGTCTTTACCTTTTACTGATGTATAACTGTGTCCACATATGAGGTTTTACCTGACGTTTTAGGTCTTCAAGTAAGACTGGCAGGCAACACTGTTTTAACAGCCCCGTCATTACATGAGGGTTTTCCTAACGTTTTAGGTCTTTACCTTTTACTGATGTATAGCTGTGTCCACATATGAGGTTTTACCTGACGTTTTAGGTCTTCAAGTAAGACTGTGAGGCAGAACTGTTTTAACAGCCCCGTCATTACATGAGGTTTTTCCTAACGTTTTAGGTCTTTACCTTTTATAGGTATACATATGAGGTTTTACCTGACGTTTTAGATCTTCAAGTGAAACTGTCAGGCAAAACTGTTTTAACAGCCCTGTCAATACATGAGGTTTTACCTAAAGTTTTAGGTCTTTACCTTCTACTATATAGCTGTGTCCACATATGAGGTTTTACCTGACGTTTTAGGTCTTCAAATGAGACTTAGGGCCAAACTGTTTTAACAGCCCCATCCGCATATACCTAATGTTTTAACTCAGTGGCGTATATAGCGGGAGGGGCCTGGGGGGCCGGGCTCCCCCCGAAATGTAAAGTTTAAGAGGATGCCGGAGTCAGACGAAATCTCCGGTTTGACCCCTGTTCGTTTCACGCTTTGAAGGCACGAGGCGAATTGGATCTTCCCTTGCAGTTAGAAGAATACGTCGAGCGTCCGCCAGTAATCGGTACGCTGACAGAAACAACGATAATCGGAAGAAAGACACTGCACCTTATCGGGGTCTATACTTCAATTGTCTACGCTGAAAGACGGAGTTTTCGTTTCCTATGAAAACGGTACATTTTAAAAACAACTCGAGGAAAGTCCATCATTTTTTTTCTATATGGAGCAGTAAAAAAATTAAATCTAAAAATCTTCCGAAACAAAAAATATAGAGTTCTAGTTCTATTACAAAGTTTTTTTTCCTTTGACATTTTTTCCAAAAATAGGAATAAACGCTTGGGAAGAAAACTCGTTTGCAGGTACTCCGGAATCCTGTTAAACCAATTTATTCAAAGATTAATTCGCTTGTAGAAATATAAATCTTGATTTTATTAGATGTTTGCTTTTAGTAGATGATTGTTTTGTTCGTTATTAATCAATATTTCGATACTTTTTCGTTTTATCCTAAAAGCGGTTAATTACTCATTTTTGGGGACCAATTACCTGAAGTTTAGAGTAGAAATTTTTTGTAATTAATAAATTAATTGATGCAAGGAACGAAATGTTGTCAATTTGCAGAAACTTCGTTTCCCTGCTTCAAATAATTTTAAATTTTAAAACTTTAGGTAATTGATTCCCTAAAACGGGTATTTTCGGATAAAACTAAAAGGCAACGAAATATTGAACAAAAAAACAAAAAGGCAAAACCCCTTTTTTTTTTTTTTTTTTTTTTTTTTTTTTTTTTTAATGTAACGGCGTACCGATTACGGGCGGATGCTCGATGTATTCTTCTAACTGCAAGGGAAGATCCAATTCGCCTCGTGCCTTCAAAGCGTGAAACGAACAGGGGTCAAATCGGAGATTTCGACTGACATCCTCTTAACTAGAATAAGTATTTAGTTTCCGAGTTTTTGTGATATGATTTACTACCTTTATTTTAGCATGTGGAATGTGGATTCACCTGTCCAAGTAGCCTAGTAGCCTGCTGCATTAACCGAATACCCTATGTATATCGACTTCTATAATCTGAACTAGTAAAGAATTAATAGTGGTGATGAAATTACTTATCAAAATATTATATTAAACTTATAAAATACGTTATTTGTTAGTTATGTAAGAAATAAAAGTCACCTTGTTTTTAAATCTTGTAAAAGTACACGTTTACCATTATCGCTCAACATTAATATTGTAACGGTGTATTACAAATGCGAGGTTTTTACTCTTTGAAATATGTAATTTGTGTTATACAATTTTATTAATGCAACTATATTAAAAACATGCAGGAAATACTTAAATACTAGGTGTATAAAGAACCGAAATAGGACGCATTTTTATTCTTACAGAGTCGCTATGTCGTCTACCGATTGGGGATACTTTCTAGGCCTTTTATAAATGTATTAAATTCACATATTATTCACATTCATATGCATGTATATCCCTGCTTGAGTTTTAAAGTTTTATTTTTTGGTTTTTATCCTTAGCACGGATAACACTGACAAATTGATTAATTGATTAAGCCGATACTTGGTGGAAATCCATAACTAATATTATGACTATGAGAAACAATAAAACTACGTTATATTTCTTTTCTCTTAAGATTGTACATTTTGTTAGATATAAGAAAATATTCATTCATTCTCAATCTGAAGAAGCTACAGTGATAGCGAAACATGTAATTTTTAAGAATATAGTGGAAAAGAAATATAACGTAGTTTTCTTGTCTCTCATAATATCTGACAAATTGATTTTGTTTAAACGATTCTTCCTTACTATAGATTTCCATAAAATATTATAAGAAATTTTATCATGTTAATTTCTTACAAGCGGTAAGTTTTAAGAGAAAGATGAAAGAGACATTTTCTGTTTAGAATTGAACGATAATTCGTAATAAAATAATTGTTTAAAAATTTCAGTGGCGTAACGCGAAAGGCCATTATCAACTTTCTTTTTTTAAATACGGTTCTGTTTTCCTGATATTGGAATTTGAGAGCTTTTTTTCTTCCGAATGCAACGATCTATGACACATTGTGGTTTAATGACGTTTCGAGGCTTTTTTGAACAACATCAGGAAATTTTGGGATACGGTCCTGCATTTCTCCTAAATTTATAATTAATGTCTCATAAATAAGCTCTACATTTTTACTTATGTTGGACTAGTTCAATAAATAACAAATAATTTAATAATAAACCACAAATAAGTGAACAAAATACAGAAATATTATTTCAAACTTCTGTTGATTCTGGATTTAAAAGAAAAGTAGGCGTTTGAAACAAAAAAAAATTAAGATGGTGACGCGTGATTTGTTTCACTTGATATTCCCATTGTGATCGTTTGAGAGCGTTTTAAGAGGTTTCCTATTTTCCAGAAAATATGGAACATAAATTTACAAATGCGAAAAGTTTGATATTCTATCGTATGTTTTATTTTATCTCAAAAAGAACTGTTATGTGGTAGTTAGAAGATGTTATTTGTGCTTAGAGAATAACGGAAATCATTTTGAACACCTGATTATGTAGTTCCTTACTTTTTTCGTTGCTCGTTTTATTACTGTTTTGGAATGATTTTTGTTCACTTATTTGTGGTTTATTATTAAATTATTTGTTATTTATTGAACTAGTCCAACATAAGTAAAAAATTTAGAGCTTACTTATGAGATAGAATGTATAAAATTAATAGAAATACAGGACCGTATCCCAAAATTTCCTGATGTTGTTCAAAAAACCTTCGAAACGTCATTAAACCACAATGTGACATTCATCGTTGCATTCGGAAGAATAAAAGCTCTCAAATTCCAATATCAGGAAAACAGAGCAGTATTTAAAAAAAGAAAGTTGATAATGGCCCTTCGAAGACGATTCGTCGGATTACAAAACAAGTAACGCTGTTAGATAGAGGGAAAAAAGTGGCAATGTAAAAGTGCAATTTAGAGCTTACTTATGAGATATTATGTATAAAATTAATAGAAATACAGGACCGTATCCCAAAATTTCCTGATGTTGTTCAAAAAACCCTCGAAACGTCATTAAACCACAATGTGACATTCATCGTTGCATTCGGAAGAAAAAAAGCTCTCAAATTCCAATATCAGGAAAACAGAGCAGTATTTAAAAAAAGAAAGTTGATAATGGCCCTTCGAAGACGATTCGTCGGATTACAAAACAAGTAACGCTGTTAGATAGAGGGAAAAAAGTGGCAATGTAAAAGTGCAATTTACTTTAGAATTCGATCTCAAAAAAACACAGGAAAAAAATAAAACGATTTTTCAGAATTTCGTTACTCGAAATCTACCGCACTGCATAATAGTCCGGCAGCCCGTTACCAAAATGTACTGTTATAACGCCTTCATCTAGTCAATGGCTAATCGCTAGATTATTAAAAAATAAGTAAGTTTTACTCGAGCGAAAAAGTTCGGCAACGCTGCGCTTACCCGTCAGAGTGACTTCAATCCGTAAGAAAGCAGATCGTCTTACTGTTACTACACCTTGTCCGTTCTTGATGAAATCATATTAAAAATATAAAACAAACACGTGAATTCATCGACAACGGACGCTTTGAGTGTTGCAAAAATTCCACAGTTTAAATAAAAGGTGTACAGAAAAGGGGTATCAAAAAGTTAGAGCGCCCGGGTCAATTTTTTCTTAAATTGTTGATAACACTCTAAAAAATAGTAAATGGAGTCGAACGGATAATTTCCGTGTTGCGCAGCGGCAGGGAGGGCAGCGGAGTCGGATCTCGTTATCTGTATAATTCATGATCGCGGTACACGCGGAACGTGCATGTGACGGCTTGCTGTGTGGCTTGGTTGTCTATAACAAGTCGGCATCAGCTATGTCCCCATATTGCATTATTATTGGTACACATTTTTTCTTGACTGAAAACGGGTTTGCTAAAAAATGCGTGTGTAAAAATGTCAGTTCATATTTTTCCCCCATTTTCCGAGCCACAATACACGATATTTTCTTGAAAACGGACCAGGCGCGATAACTCGAACAGCGTTAAAAAAATGATATACCTAAGATCCAACACTGCGGTTGCGCGTCGATGAAAATGTCCGTTCTTATTTTTTTTTAATAACGAAAAATAACATCCGACAAGTAAAACGGACGAGGCGTGATAAGTTGAATTATCCGCTGTAAATAAATCGATTTTTCTCAAACCAAAACTATTCACCGCACGGAAAATGTCAGTTACTATTTTCACCTCCTCAAAAACATCACTTTGAGTCAAAAAATAAAAAGAACGGACGAGGCGCGCTAACTATTACGACCACTTGTTTTTACATATATAAAGATGATTCTCAATGATTTCGCAACGTTGCCAATGTCCGTTCTTGTTAATTTCCTTCTCAAGTCCTTATTAAATCATCAAAAAACTCAAAAAACTTTAGGTCGTGATCAGTCTGAAATCCTGGTAACGGGCTGCCGTACTATAATGCCTATACAGTATTAGACGAGAGGCATGTGGTAAAATAAATTAAATAATTCTTTCGCTTCTAATAAATGATGAGATGTTCGTGCTATATTATAACTAACCAATCATTAAAATTTACGAGGTACTAAAATATCGTAGGCAAGGAAAGTGTAGCTAATGAAAAATACATATTTTTTTATTTCGGTACTTAAGCGGCTTATTGAAGGATCCAATAAAATATAGTTGATCGAATCTCTCTAAAAGCCGTATTAGAGTCCGCAATTTTTGTCCCTTGCGCCATTGCTGGCAATGGCAATTATAATTACAATTTCTCGATCAATACTGCACGCATTGCCGGCGCAATGCGAGAATGGAATCCGTATTACAGTTCGCAATTAAAATTGCACGGATTCATGCTCAGTACACCGTTCTCGATCAGCTGTCTCGCATTGCCAGAAATGGGGCATGCGCCATTTTCATTGCCATTGCCGGTGCAAGTCTGGGTAGAGATGGATTATTCTGTTATTTCTAAATGTTTATTAGTTGGTCGAAGCACCTATGAACAGCTAATGGCTCTTTAACCTATCTGGTACTTAAATTAACAGTTCACATTCTTTATTAAGCATATGTAATACTAATTCGTAGCAATTTTTTTGGACTGCCATTTGTAAGTAGCAGTAGCTGCTTTAACTGCTAATCAAAACGAACAGGTTTGCCCATCTCTAGTTCTGGGGGTATTTTAGGGATTTCGACACTACCAACTACTGTTCTGACTATTAGTAATGCGCAATCTGATCGAGAACGGTTTACTGCGCATGAATTCGTGCAATTATAATTGCCATTGCACCGGAAATTTTTATTGTCGACTCTAATACGGCTTTAAGCATTGCTTTTCGGGGTATTTTTGCATTGGAGCGTTGACATTACTGATTCAAATGTCAAAATATACTATGCCAATTAATTGTCGAATATTGAAAAATTCATGTCTTAATTAATAAACTTTTATTTCGTTAATTTCGAACCAATTTTAATAATCTTAGGGTAACAAATAAAATCTAGATACATGAAAATTTACTAAAATTTAAATTTGACATATTATCATACATAAAAATTGAATTTAATTCATTTACAGAAAAAAATTAGAGATATAGCTGGGTTAGACCATCGTAGAAAGATCTAAGAGGTATGTTTCCACGCCGATGGAGGCGTGTGTTGTGATGTCAACGGGTGAGTAATTTCTAAATCTCTTATGGAGATTTATACTGCTGTCAGCGATTTTAATTCTATTTTAAAGGTATTAAAAGGTTTTGCGGATTTAATGGTATGTGAAATGGAAGAATAGTATCAAGGTATTTAGGTATATTTATTTCATGAACATGCAACAAAGATTAAAGCTAAAATACGACCTAGTTATAAACAAATTAAACTATTTTTTTAAAATAATCCACCTCTCAGTGGAGTGAAGTTATGTAGAGGTAAAGTAACTCATAGTCTGTTTGAGTAGTAAAATAAACAATATTTTAATTTACATACATGTTTCGAAGGCTAGGAAAGCGGAAACATCTTATTTTTCAAATTTCTTTGCCTGGTTATCCATATCACAACCGAACACAGCGCACGTCATATCATGAAAATTCAGATATTTATTTTAATAAACACACACGACTAAATAAGAAACAGTTCTGGTGAACTTTCAAAATTTCCATGGAACACTAGTACAGAGTAAGAGAAGTACGAAAAAAAAGGTCGTTACTTTCCTATGATATGGGGCCCACCTCCAGATTGAACATAAATTTCATATGGGGAGCCCCACAACAAGAATGAACATCTCAAAAATTGTTAAAATAGTAATGGATAAATTACAATTGTAAAGGACTGACCACGCTGGTGGCAACAAGCAGGGGTGGTCGAGCAGCTTCGGCTATCGTCGACCGGTTCGAATGGGGCGGCGGATGTTTTAAAAGTCTTCTTCAGTCAATCTTTCTTTATTTTAGTGGTATTTTAGCTGTAATGTTTCTTATGAAATTAATATACATAAATACTTGTCATATATTATTCTTTCATTTCATATACCATTACATGCATAAAACCTTTTAATACCTGCTGACAGCAGTATAAATCCCCATAAGAAACGTGGCAGACGAAATTGGGGCGGTTAGATATCTTAGACGTAAAATAAATAAAATCCGATACTTTATCCCTTTTGACTTTTACTAAATTAAAAATAAAAATCATTTAAACAAATAAAGTCTATAATGCAGAGTGGTACGCCATTTTACTTAACATTATAAATGCAAAATCTAGATACATGTCATATCTAGTTTTTATTTTGTTAAGTAAATGAATTAAATTGAAATTGAAAAAATTATAGACATTATTTATTGAAATGATTTTATTTTTAATTTAGCAAAAGTTGAAAATCAAATTCAAGAAAATGTATTGGCTGCTTGGACGAAATTCTACTCTGTCAATATATAACAAGGTACTTCTGTACAAACAAATTCTCAAGCCAGTATGGACATATGGCATCCAGCTGTGGGGTTGTGCCAGTAAGAGCAATTTAGCAGTAATCCAGCGATTCCAAAACAAAGTACTAAGGAGCATAGTCAATGCCCCTTGGTACTGCAGAAATAGTGACCTCCATAGAGACATAGAAATGGATACCGTTAGCCAGGCCAGTAGCGAATTCGCTAGGAGTCATGAACAGCGACTTCTTCATCACGTCAATGTCGAGGCTATCCAGCTCCTTGACAATACGAACCAGACCAGGACGAACCAGACCAGGAGACTCAAGAGGATCAAACCTTTCGAGCTTGTGTAATTGTGTTGGTACGAAAGCAGATATCAGTGCTTGGGTACACATTAACATTAGTGTAATTAGGATATTAGAAAAAATAAGGAACTCTAGTGAGTAAGTTGTTAGATATAAGTTTCGTAGCTATAGTAAATTAGGTTTGAAAAATATTGCTCATTGATCTAAGTTGTGATCAGATTGTAATTTCAGTAAATGCCAATAGAGGTGTTTACTAAAAAAAAAAAAGTTGAAAATCTCGTATTAATTGTTAACAAAACGTTTTTTTTTTGACAATTTAATATGTTTAGAAGAAATGGAACTTTTTTGGTTACCTGGAGTGGCCTGGCGATTCTTTTGGGCGAGTCTAACCTAGATATATCTCTAATTGCTTCAGTTCAATAATGCGATATTAATTTACATACACATTAACGATTTTGGTTGCGTATCTTAGTCGGTCTAGTTTTGTGTTTGTATCTCCAGTTGCTCTATAGCCAGGCCCATAAGTTATGAGACACCCTGCATACAAAACATTTATAAAAGAAGGTATTTCACATTTTTTTTAGCCATAGGAGGAAGCAACAACATCTTGACCATCTTGTTTCAAAGAATATAGATACAAAAATCATAAAAATATTTGTTTCTAATAATAAGTAGGCACAGCTTTATAATTCGTACTTTACAATACCCAAATAAGATCCCGAATGGTAAAATTTTTTAATTTTCTTCAAAATTACAAGTTCCAAAAAATGTTTTTTAGTTTAGATTAATTTGTTGCAAAAAACTAAAAATGCTCTTACGCAAACCATACAATTGTCAGAAAGATTTGGATAATACTTCAAAGAAATGTTTCTATTTTGATTTAAATGGGTGAATTCAAAACTACACAAATGATATTCGATAACTGAGATGTTCATTTTAAACATTTAATGATTAAGTGCACACTAACAAACATTGTAATTTAATGTGTATAGTTGGTAGATTATGGTATATAGATTATGAAATTTAGGTCAAGGTCATTTCGTCTTCTTTACTATAAAAAGCAGTGTTAGGATCGCTCGAGTGAAAAACAGCTCGGGTACTCGATTATTGAAATAACCGACATCGCTCGATTATTGAAAAAACTGCTCTAGTTATAAATTCTAGCGATAATCGTCACTTATAACTTTTCACTCCGACCGAAGCGTTCGGTGACATCATCGCTCGATGAATCGGAGTTATAAGTGATTTTAAAAATCGCTCGAGCGATTATTGGAGACTACTCGAGTTAAAAATTTAAGTGAAAATCGTCGCCGAAGGCGCCCGATAATTGAAGAGTATAATTTCTATATGGTCTAAGTGCCAAAAATCACGAAACGAGAGAATCAATAAAAACTGAATATCTTTAAATTAAAACAAATTTAGTTTGCTTTTTATTTTTATTTTATTTCTGGAAACCCAAACAAACATTATTAATGAAATAAAAACTAAAAAAAATAACAAGTTTTTGGTGAAAAAATACAAAATGTCTGAAAATTTAGTAAATGGTCTAAGTGCCAAATATAACTTTATTTTTAAACGGTCTAACTACCAGTCTAAGTACCCTCATGATCTGGGTTTTCTTGAGGCAAATCTTGTTCGGTGGTTTCTGCAATCAAATTTTCATAAAAACCAAGCTATGCCAAAGGAATGTAATCTAACATAGACTTCAAATTGTCTATTTTGGCTTTTGTGATGCGATTTTTGCATTCCAATAATGGGATAGGCCCTGATCTAAAAGTGACAAGTTGTTTTCCCTTTTTCAGAACATTGGAGATTTCCCAGGGTGCTACATCACTAAAACTTTTGCGAACAGCTACCACGAAAGGGTTATCATTTGAAATTTTTACGGAACATACAGTTTAGTCAATCTTTTGCGCCTCTCTATCTGGGCAAAATCTCTATCACATGGAAGATATGTGTGCCCAGATATAAGAAATTTTTGATCTATCTGTGAAAATCTACCACAAGCAACAAGATATATCATTGTTATGAGGATCATTCTGTTCTTGTTCTGACCATTGCAATTGTCACTCCAGATGCAGAGATTCTCCTTGACGGCCAAATTATCGGACAGCAAAAACTTTAAAAGCGCGGAGCCTATCTCGTTACCCCCTCTGCCTGTCACTGATTCATTCCATAACATCATTGTTGCTTTATTATTGTCAGCAATATGAATGTCAAAGTTGTAACATGACAGCTGTCTACTGTAGAACATTTCTGAATGTGTCAACGTGGGAATAGATATAACTTGTTCCAAATCCATAGATAAGACCATAGTATTGCTACCGGGCTGTTGTGATTCAACACTGTCGTCTTGCATAGCTTTTCTAGCAGCTTCTGCTTTTCGATGGTGCCAATCAAGTTTCGTGGAAAGATCGCGATTTCCCGGATCTGCTTTGATCTTATTATTAAGGAGGTCACAGGTAGAGCATGTGTCCGATCTAGGCCTACCAAATCTTAAATTCGGAAAGTGTTTTTTGTAAACTGCAGCATAAAATCGGTAGTTAACGCATGTCTCCGGATGCCTCTTCTTAAACGCTTTAAATAATCTGTTTATGTTCAAATCAGCACTCAAGCATTGTTTCTTTGATTTTTCTCTACTGTAGCGATTCTCTTCTACTGGAAATTCTTTTATGTGAGCGGTAACCTGTTGAACGATATCTTCAGTGAATTTTCGGGGGCCATTTGTTTTTCCTCTCATATCTTTGAACACATTTTGGCCTATTTTTTTTCTTTTCACTAACCCTTGTACTTTATGGTGAGAAATTGCAAAAATCTCGGAAAATACCTTGCGGCATACTTGCAGGTGCTGTCCTTTTCCATTAGGAACCGTATAACAGATAGTTGTTTGACGACGGCTGTCCCTTGGATCTAAGTAAGTTCCATGACGTCTACGATTTATTTCAACCACCTGCATTAGGCCAAGTAAGTAGGTGCTTCGTTTGACGTCGTCGGCTGTTTCATAGAAAGAATGAAAAAGGTTAAGCCGCTGCTCAAATGTAAGGTTATTGCATTTCCACTTGCAATTACAGCGAACCTATAACAATAATTTTAAATTAGAATCCAACAGTTCATGCCATAAAATCAAAACAACTTACGTCTCGTGAAGGTTCTTTTTTTGCCGGAATCGCCCTGCCTTTATAATTTTTGTATTCAGAACCACTTGTTTTTAGTCTTTTACGTTCTTTTACTACACTTTCACTGCCCTTAGGCCTTCGTTTTTGTTGATTTTCTTCCTGCATAACGAAAAAAAACACGCAACGACACGCACAAAATAGTGGTTACATACCGACTAAAAATATAATAACAACAACCACAGAATATGCATACGTGGCACATAGACCATTTCAATATTAACAATCCCTGGTATTTGCAGATTGGGCCATCTTTCCAGCGCCCCTGCAAGTCACAAAACAGTGTTGGCACTTAGCGCGTTTACAGAAACATTGGCGTTGGCACATAGACCCATTTAATGTAAAAATCTCGAAAAAACAGAAAATGGCACTTAGACCATATAGAAATTATACTCTTCAATTATGGTTGCCAGATTGTCTTCAAAGTTTTAGCAGACACATTTTTGTTTAATTGGAAATTGAGGATGATCTCCGGAATTTCTGGCAGATTATTATAATTAGCAAAAAAATAAACTAAAATAAAAGGTAATAAATTCCGGATTATACACAGCAATCAGGGACCCCCGAACAATTGCGGGAATATCCCGACCACTTAGCAACCCTAGCTGTAATACCTGTAAATGTTATCGCTTGATGAGTATGCATTCCGCGTGAAATTGCTCGAGCAATTCGTTCGATTATTGAAATCGCTCGAGTATCAAGTACTCGATTAATAAATGCATCGGTTTTTCCCAACACTAATAAAAAGGTTACATAGAGCATTATTTTGTGAAACAAAATAGCAAGGAAATGAATAGCCAGGGGGAAAAACGATGAAAGTCCATCGGAGGCAAAAAAAAGTAATCATAGCAAAATGTAGCTTTTATCCTATAATTTATCGTGGAATACTCGTAAAATTATGCATGCTAGGAAAAAACGATGAAGGTCCATGCGTCAGCCGAAAAAACGCTGGAGTCCCATATGCCTTGATCGGCGCCATAACACGCCAGCTCATTTCTGTTATTGTTTTCAGTTGATGCTCAGGTTTTATCGTGAACAAGTAGTGCATGTAATTATGGAGAATAATAATAGTATTATGTCTAGTGCTCCGACACTATGTTATACATTTTCAAAAACGTTTAGACTTTATTCAAATGACATTTCCTGTTCGGGGTCATTCGTATCTGGAGTGCGACAAAGATTTCGCTTCAGTGAATCAAATAATATAGAAAATGTACTACAACACGTTTTCCGGAAATGGGAAGTGCTCCTGAATAGCATCTATAAAAAAAATGTCCTTTTCCAACTAGAAACATTAGGGAAATCCAATTTTCGAAGGCAAACCCCAGACTTGTATATTACCGTACAACATTCAATGGAGAATGGCAATCTGATGATATTGTCGGAAAACTTTTGGTGCTAAACAATGGAGGGGAGTTTGAGTTACCAGAATTTTCTTACTAAGGTATAAATTATTTTAAATCATTTTTCAATTGTAGAACTATTTTTTCTTGTTTTAGGTCAACTGCCTTTACCTGCTGCTAAATTCAAAGATGTTAACAAGCTCGCAAAATTTTGTGGAGAAACAGCACAGGAATACATTCGCAACCTACCACACCAATGAGGGGCTCTTTTTTTATTATCCAATGTATAATAATCTTTTTTTCATTATCATTAAAGGTTTTTTTTTACAAAAATTGCAGGCTATTATTCAAACAGCTATAAACTATTGGAAATAAGGGAAAAAATCGATGAGAATCCCTGGACCAGGGGAAAAAACGCTGAGAGTCACTGGACTCTCATCTTTCTTTCGCGGTTTTTCATGCACTCGGCTAGAGTTTTCTCAAAAATAATAGAGAAAACAACATTTTTCAGTATCGCAATTTTTCTTTTCGTAGGAAATAGCATGGAACTAGTCATTGGTGTTCATTATTTTGTAAAGACCTTTTCAGTTAAATGTGCAGTGGTTTTAGACTTAAAATTAAGAATTTCTCAGTATTATAAAAAACGGACTTTCATCGTTTTCCCCCCTGGCTCTTCAAATATATGTAAATCAAAAAATACAATGGCAAAAGCCATTGATACAGTTAAGCTAAAATATAAAGTTAAATCGAATTCCTGTTTAATTAGTATTTTCCATCAGAATAATACGTTCGTGTTAAATTTAATAATCTAAAAACGATTTATTAGAATTAATTAGCAATTAATTTAAAGTTATTATTATAAATTACACACAAAAAGAAAAGTGTTCTTCTTGGGCATAGGAGCATAGCAGACAAAAGCGCAGCCGATGCCCAAGGAAAGTTGTAATTGGCACGTTTAGTTATGTTTCTAACAAGTGAAAACGTCGTTATCATTTAATTAGGTAGGTATTTAATAAATAGTTCTTTACTACTGTGATATTAAAAAATCATTAATCACTGACAGCTCGTGCCCATGACTGATGATTCAGTATCACTCACGGACTACGCCCCATCATATCGAGACAATTTTTTTACTCACACACTCACACTGAATTGTAAGGTTAAAATCGCAAAAAATGGCACAAAAATGACGCGTTTTGAGTCTGAAAGAGAATATTGATATTGTGGAAGTTTGTAATTTGATAACAATTATTTGGGCGAGTTCATTAACATTGATAGCAATGTGCTATTTGAAGATTATAGTTACCCCATTCCTACCGATTATGTAGTCCATACTGAAACCACATCACTATCTGACGACTCTGAAGAAGTTGAATGTAGTAATCAAACAAATGTCACCAATTATCAACAAGCCATTAGTATGGTAAAGGAATTATAAGAGTATGCAAAGAATAGAGGTGACTCTACAGCATTGGAATTGTTATTAGACTTGGAATTATATTTTCTAGAACACGTCAAAGTACGTTATTAGATTTTTTTAGTACTACATCCTAATTAAAACTAGTATATTTTTGTTATGTTATGTTTATTTGTACATACATATACATAGTAATAATTTTGCATTTACATATTACCTAATAACAAATTTCCCACGGGCGGACACCTCTATTAGGCGGGCACATTTAGACGGTTCCGTAGGTGTCCGCCTAAGAGAGGTTTCACTGTATATCGAAATACTGTGATATTAATCTTTCATTTCAACTACTATTAAATGCATAATGCCTTTTAATATTTTTAAAAGAGACCCTTAACAACAACGTGAATCTCCATAAGTAATTTACAAATAACTCAAACCAAACCACGAAACGGCCAGAAATCATACCTTGTGTTTATTGTATTTTGGGGGAAATGAGATGCGGGTACCTCACCCCACCTTTTCGAAGTGACGAATGAAGAAGAGGAAAGAAGAAGCCACAATAAGAAAACATTGGTTTTTGATTCGATTTATATATGATGAGTCAAAATTATGCAAAAAGGGTATTCGTCGTCACTTCTTGAAGATACTTCACATCGCAATTGAAAATTGATTATTATGGATATTTTTAAATCTCTACTTACTATTAAGATCATAAACATTGCATAGAGTAAGGAATTTTAGGCAAGTTTCCTATTTTAAAAATGATCTGCACTGTCCATCCGTGTTCCTCCCGCGAACTAAAGAAGATATTTATTTGAAATATCGGTACTTGCTATAAAAGATGCCGATTTTTCTAATGAATATATTTTGACGTATCACATCCGGTTATACCCGAAGTTAACTTTCGATTCTATGTAAAAATCCAAGTAACTTTTGTTAACAATTTCAATCAGTTATAATAATATGATTCAATATCCTTAATATTGTGCATAAATGTGGTATTTGGCATGGACTATGGTGATTGTATATAGAAAATTGACCTTTAAGTTTTACCTAATCCGCGGTTACGTTCATTTACTTGTCTGCTTACTGACCTTGATTTTATTATTTTATTAAATTACCACGAGTAACAATTTTTAAATAGGAAAAGGTAATTTTAGTTAATTATTTGGGTTTATCCAAAACTACTTCTTATAAATAAAAGATATAATTAGGTAAAGTTTGTTTCACCAAAAATGGATATAACTTAATGACTGCAGTAAAAGTACCTGAGGCCATCCCATTATTTAGGACCGTTTTTTATTATTATGTGGAAAGGACCGGATTGTAATAATTATAATTAAATATAGGCACATCAGGTAGCTTAGGTTGCTTAATTTATATTTAAATATCTTTTTGTGGTAAAATTTGTTAGTTTTTGAGGAATGGTTCAAGAATTGTCTTTTACCAAACATTCCTCAGAATAGCGTGATACTAATGGACAATGCGAGCTATCACAGTCGCCAATTACATAAAGCTCCAAGCTCAAATAATACAAAATTGGATATTCAAGTTATAAAAAAAGTGATCTTTTAGAAGTTTTAAAGACTTTTTGTATAAAAAAAGTATATGTTTGTGACACATTGGCAGAAGAAATTGGACATACAGTGCTACGGCTCCCACCCTATTATTGCATTTTTAACCGAATAGAGCATATGTGGCACCAGTTAAAATCACTGGTTAGGTCTGAAAATATTTCTCCGACTTTAAGTTCTAGTGTTGTAGAATTAATACGAAAATGCTTTAATGATATTCCCCCAGGTAGTTGGAAAAATTCAGTCCGTCACGTAATAACTCTAGAAAAGTCTTATATTAGTCTGGATAGTATAATTAATCCAATTATAATTAATTTTGATGAGGATAGCGATAGCGAAACAGAACTATCTATAGAATGACAATATAAATATAAATAAATATGACTAGTAATATTTAAAAAAAATGTTATTTCATTTGATTACATTAATATAATCATATCATTACATTAGTCCGTCCCTTCATACTTCACTTGTTTATTGCCAAGCTCTTGTCGACACAATGGGACCGACCCAGGAAATCATTAAGTCGTATCCACTTTTCGTGAAACAATCTTTACAATTAATTACTACACTATGCATATATTGGAACATTTTGGGCGCGGACATATTAATTTGTTCATGCGTTATTTCTTAAGGCCGTGTTTATAGTCGGCAATTCGACTCTTACAGCAAAAACAGTTGAAAGGAGGCATGCGCACTAAAAGGTGCGCGGCCAGCTGGCGCAACACGTCTTGCGCCATTTTAATTGCCATTGCCGCTGCAATTCTGGGGACGATTCAGGAAATTCGATACTACCAACTGCTGTTCTGACTTTTGACAGAAATAATAGATGACAGAACAAACGGTAAACGTAAAATTTTTCATATTTCTTTGACTTCATGAAGTGTGACTTCACAATTAAACTCGCCGACTGTAAAGTTTTGTGCAATTATTATTGCCAATGCAACAAAAATTACAATGGCAACATTTATTGCAGCTACTGTCGACTGTAATACGGCCTTTAGACAATTGATGATGCTCAAGCCAAATAGGTTGTCCAGATACATAAACAATCTCTGATTAATACTAATTCCGCGTTTAAACTCGGGTTTGTTCGGGTTTTTAAACTCGGAATTAAGAATTTTCTTTTTTCTTCTTCCTGTGCTTTCGTAGGATATACATAGGAATTTTTTTTTAATAAATTCATATTTCCGATCTTCGATACAAAAATCGATAAATTAAATAATTTGGTATCTGTTTTGGTATTCAAATATATTTTTTTTGGGTTGTGGACCTTGTTCCCTGCAAAATTTTAATTTGTTTAAAGTAAAATGATTACCGGTGTTCCTCAAGGGTCCATATTGTCTCCCACTCTCTTCTTACTCTACATTAACGACCTTCTAGTGAAAACTAAAAATCCGATATTTAGCTTTGCCGACGATAGCACACTTATCTTTCTCTTTGAATACACAAACATCGACTGCCGACGCACATCTTCGCAGACAGCATGAAGTATCACCTTAATAAAGACATGGAAGAAATCTTGGCTTGGGGTGACAGTAATCAAGTCGAATTTAATGCCCAAAAAACCCAGGCAGCAGTTTTCTCTAAAAAGGTTAACATTACAGAACCGGATATAGTCATGGCATTACACGCAATCCCATTTGCTTCATCTATTAATTAGCTGGGCGTCATTCTGGGAGGAAATATGTCTTGGCATGAGCACGTTATGGCAATCGCCAAGATATCTTCTGAGAAACTTGGTGTACTCTTCCGAACCAAAAAGTTGTACACACCTCAACAACTTTTGACACTATACAAAAACCCAGATTCGACCATCACTAGAGTACTGCTCTCATGTCTGGAGCTCTGCACCCAAACATACTCCTCGGTTACTGGATTCCATCGAAAGGGGGGCCATTCGTCTGATTGGAGACCACGAGCTGACTAAGAACCTCGATAGCCTAGAACATCGAAGACAGGTTGGGGATTTGATTTTCTTTCACAGATATTTTCATGGAAAGTTCTCGGCTGACCTTGCCCTCTTAGTTCCGCCCAGAGCGGCGAATAGCAGAAATACACGACGAACCACTGCCGCCCATCCATATGTGGTTAAGCTTAGTAATCCTCGAACTTCATTATTTAAGAATTCTTTCATCTGGAGGACTTCATCCTTATGGAACGACCTTCCCGAGGTCGTTTTTCCCAACGAATATAACCTCCAACGATTCAAAACCAACGTGAATCGCTTTTTGCGCACACGCACCACTCACAGAGTGCCCTAAAGGATTTTTCATATAGTGCTAGTGCATTATTATAAAGGATTTTGTTTCACAATTGACTCTCTAAGAAATATTGAAAAGCGACGCTATACATATATACCTATGTACTTGTAAAAAACTTCCGTTAATTAAAATGATATACCTAATCCAAATTACGATTACAAGATTACGTAGGAAAAAATTTAAGCATTTTTCTTGATTTTAATTATTAGGTATCACCCGATTGTCCACTTTCCCTTGTAAAATTCTTCAATCTCAATAGCTTAATTAAAAAGAAATATTTTTAAATTTTAGTTCCGCGAGATAAGTCCATTGCAGGACATCAAGATAGTTTTCTCTATATTTTCTCTTCTTATTTTACACTTTGCCATGCTCTGATTTACACAATTCTTCGTGTTATAAACGTTGTTCGCAGCAAGACACTATATTATTTTTGATCAGGTTAAAATGATTTGAAAGTTGGAATTCGATGTGATTGCAAAACGTTAAATTTGCTATTAATGCTTTTATTAACGCAACAGGGTCATTTTTTTAGTGCAGTATTATTTAATAGAGATATTTTGCAAGGTACAGGCACACGGAAAAATACTGTAGTAAAATTATTATAGTAAATATTTTATTGTGCGATTTCCTATAAAATATAGTATTAATTATATTTTTTATTAATAATCCGTTTTACTGACGAATATTATTGTACTTTAAGTATTTTAAATTGTAAAAATGATCAAATGTAAATAAAGTGTTGTCAAAATTATTTACAAGAATAGAAGACTTAAATCAGATGCATCGGTTCCCTTTGATTTGAATCTTCGTAACAAATACACAGGGGGGGGGGGGGGGGGGGGGGTTGTTTGGGTTTGTTCGGGTTTTATACAGGGAACATATCATCGATCGAAGAAATCAAGCGACGAAACGCGAGATTACCACTTGGATGGGTGACCGTTTGGAAAACCGCGTATATCAAAGTTTTTACGAAAGATTTTAGTAAATTCAACAAAATATTTTACTAAATTTTACAGAAAATTTTAGCAAGTTTTATAAAAGATTTTACAAAAACTTTTCACTTATTAGTGCTTGGATTATTACCGGAAAGTTTTTCGAGTTCACGAATGTTGTAAAAACTATCCCGAGACGAAGTCGAGGTATAATTCATTCGTTTAATTAGTAAATTACTGAAAAAACTTGCAAAAAGAGAAAATATAGTTTTTAATTTTATTTTTGGAAAATAGAAAAGAGACATGATGGGTTTGCATGACGAGCCGAGACCAAAGTGGAGGGGGCAATTTATCAGAAATCGTATTAATAATTATGACGATAGATTCTTTTTCAAGTTCTTTAAGTAACTTTCATATACAGGGTGATTCGTGACGAGCTGGCATTAGAACTATATGGAGAACTACTTAACTTATGTTCCTGAAACTTTGGGGATTTAGGTTTATCGATACGCTCTCTTTAACTGAAAGATTAACATATTTATGTAATTTCCGGTTATACCGGAAGTGGCCGTCAACTTTCGTTTTTTAAATACAACATGGTAATTTTTATTATATTTTTCGATTAACCATTTAATTCTAAGCAAATTTTATAGAACATCTTTTTTCTGACTTTGCCAGTTTTTGAGATATCTGGACTTTGTATTTATTTGTCAAATGCATGGTGATGAAATAATTCCCATAATTTTTTTACCTTAGCTTTTGGACTGACAATACTTTCTTACTGAATAGCTAGAAGATCATCTAGTCTCAAAAGTATTCAAAACTTGGCAAAAAATGTACAAGGTGGTCACAATTTAGGGAGGATTATTGTAAAATAATTCAACCATTATAAAAACTTTCTTATTTTAAATGGAACACCCTGTATATTTAATTTAATTTGAAGACAAATTAGTTGTTCTAAGGTAAACATATTATGTGGATTATTTCATCACCATGCATTCCACAAATAATTACAAAAATCCAGATATTTCAAAAACTGACAAAGTCATACAAAAACATGTTCTATAAAAATTGCTTAGCATTTAATTGTCAATCGAAAAATGTAAGAAAAATTACAATGTAGTATTTAAAAACAAAAATTGACAGCTAGTTCCGGTATAGCCGGAAATGACAGAAACATGTAAATATTTTAGTTTAGGAGAGCGTATCGATAAACCTGAATTCACAATGTTTCAGAAACATATGTTCAGTAGTTCTCCATAAAGTTCTAATGCAAGGTCGTCGTGAATCACCCTGTATAATCATTTTCTGATACAAAATATAAGATATTTAACAATTTTTTCCTCTACCTTATTTTTCTGAACTTTCAGTAAACCATTTTAATGTTTCCAAAATCATATTATCTTTTTACATATAAAATGGCTAAATATCTTTTCCTCTTTATAGTTGGCTTTAACAATGTCAATAGTTTCTTATTTATGTATTTATGTACACTTTTTCCACTGAAGATGAGGAATGTACAGTCGAAACATGTATGGACATTAAAAATTAAACTAGTGGAACACTATGAGTTTCTTTTTCTCTTCATAATTTCACTTCACTAAGAGATGAACTATTTCAAAAAAATAATAAATAGAATATTGATTTTGCGGCGGTTCCACATCGGGACTCCCGGGCCCCTTTAGGTGCCGGTAGATATGCCACTGACCATACCACCATAACAGTTTTCTTCATAAAATGACCCAAGATGTCAAGGTCAGAAATATTCCACGCCATAAATGAACCCCCTGTATAATATGAATCGTTATATACGCTGAAATCTGATAATTTCAATAAGTGAAAGGAATTTATGATATAAATATAGAATTACAAATAAAATATACAAATTTATAATACAAATAATATATTTCTAACGGAACAAGAACAATATACGAGGGTTATAGAGAAGAAGAGACCAAAGATATTGCAAACTAAAAGGATTTATCTTTTTATCCGTAAGTATGGTTATGTAATAGTTAACTATCTGATATAACCAGACTTCATCATCCCTGTCATTCAGCCAATAAACATGTAGTTTCTCTCTTCCACCCATTACTGATTTTCAATAACATTTCACACAATCACAGCTTCACTTTCCAAGTATTTTATGAATGGATTATGGGACCTTCGGTCTCTACCAAAAAAACAAAAAAAATTTGTTAAACTAAATTTTTCTTAATTCATTTGCGCCATCTGGAGTGCAACTTTGCCTTCAAAATAATGGCGGCGATAAGGGATCCGTAGCGCCCGCCATGTTGGCGAGGCCCCAGATTCGAGAAGGTCCCCGACGCTAATTTGTTTCACTAATTTCCGATAAAAACACACCCTTATCGCCGAGGCGACTTGATTCGCAAGGAAAAAGGGGAAAATAAATCCATAATACCACATTTTCTTGTGTTGGTGTTTTAACTAGCAAAAAAGTGTATAATTGTGAAAACAAAAAATAAGTACAGTTATGCAAAAATAATGTTACCATAATTATTCGTATTGTTAAGGTTTAATATTTGCTTAAAAGAAAAAACTTTCTACTTATTATTTTTATTGGGTTGTGGGTGTAAGTATTTAGCTGCCAAGATGCATAGTAAATATTTGCGTTGGCATATATGGGTATATGAACGAGACATAAAAAATGAAGGAAATACAAATAAAAAGTTGTTTAAAAGAGATCCAACGTGAATTTTAAATTGTTTGCCCTCTGAACATTTCTTGCAATTTAATATTTAACATAAATTCTAAATGAACAGTTGTCCTCATTATTTTATGCTATTAATAGCATAAGTAAAGAATATTTTTTAATATTCGGTCTCAGAAATGTTCTTCTAATCTAAACTGTACTTATAGTACGGCAGCCCGTTACCAGGATTTCAGACTGATCACGACCTAAAGTTTTTTGAGTTTTTTGGTGATTTAATAAGGACTTGAGAAGGAAGTTAACAAGAACGGACATTGGCAATGTTGCGAAATCATTGAGAATCACTTTACATATGTAAAAAAGTGGTCGTAATAGTTATCGCGCCTCGTCCGTTCTTTTTATTTTTTGACTGAGAGTGATGTTTTTAATGAGATGAAAATAGTAACTGACATTTTCCGTGCGGTAAATAGTTTTGGTCTGAGAAAAATCGAAAATTGTTTACAGCGGAGAAATCAACTTATCACGCCTTGTCCGTTTTACTTGTCGAATGTGAGTTTTCGTTATTCGTGACCGGAAAGAAATGAGAAAGGACATTTTCATCGACGCGCAAGCGCAGTGTTGGATCTTAGGTATGTCACTTTTTTAACGCTGTTTGAGTTATCGCGCCTCGTCCGTTTTCAAGCAGAAATCGTGTATTGTGGCTCGGAAAATGAGGGAAAAATATGAACTGACACTTTTACACACGTATTTTTTAGCAAAGCCGTTTTCAGTCAAGAAAAAATGTGTATCAATAATAATACAATATGGGGACATAGCTGATGCCGAGTTGTTATAGACAACCAAGCCACACAGCAAGCCGTCCTATGCCGTTTACTGCGATCATAAATTATACACATACGAGATTCGACTCCGCTGTCCTCCCTGCAGCTGCGCAACACGGAAAATGTCCGTTCGACTCGATTTACTATTTTTAGAGCGTTATCAACAATTTAAAAAAAAATTGACCCGGGCGCTGTAACTTTTTTATACCCCTTTTCTTTAGATCTTTTATTTAAACTATGGAATTTTTGCAACACTCACAACGTCCGTTGTCGATTTTTATATTTTTAATATGATTTCATCAAGAACGGACAAGGTTTAGTAACAAAAATATGATCTGCTTTTTTACGGACTGAAATCACTCTGACGGAAAGCAGCGTTGCCGAACTTTTTCGCTCGAGTAAAACTTTCTTATTTTTTATTAATCTAGCGATTAGACATTGACTAGATGAAGGCGTGATAACAGGACATTTTGGTAACGGGTTGTCGAACCATTTTAAAAGAAAAATCATATATTATTTGACTTCTCTCAGGACCGAACTATAAGAAAATATTACATTAGGTGTATCCCAAGGCAGTGTCCTAAGACACATTTGATATCTATTATACAGGGTGTTTCTTAATGACGTGCTTCACTGTCTAAATTATCAAGTTTGAATGTGCTTAAAAGTGTTGTAAAAATATTTTACAAGAATAAAAGGCATAACTGCAACGTATTGTTGGGATTTATTTTTGGTAAAAAATAATAGGTGGAGAACTTAACAGGAAATATACCATCGATCACTGAAGTCAAGTCACGTTGTGTACGGTTATTACTGGGTGACCGCTTGGGAACACCATGCGTCAAAATTTTTACAAAAGATTTTATTAAATTTTACAAAAGATTTTAGTAAATCTTACAATAACTTTTCATATAAATTGGTCATGAAAAGGTACTAAATATTTTTTTTACTAAAGGTTTAGGTTAAAATTTGGCTATAATTAATGGCAGTTTTTAATAAAAGTTATTCCAATCTCATATGGAGCCATAAATTAATTATGGTTAGTTGCACTATTTTTATAATAAATTTAACTAAGTTTCGTTTTCCGTGTGACGATACGGACCGTACAGGGTGTCCCATTTTCGACACTTTTATAGCGTATCTCCGTAATTGTCAGTGCTATCAAAAAAGTAATGTCATGTGCTCTTTTTAGTTCACACTAAAATGGTAAAATCAAAATTTGAAAACTTTCGCTCGCTTAAGAGATATGGGGGAAAATCAAAAAATAGACAATTTCAAAATTACCCTATATTTTCTTAGTTAAAAATGTTTTATAGAGAAGTTTCTTTATATTGATTGTTGAATAATCCGCCGTTTTCAGAATAAATATACGGGGTCAGGTAAAAAAGTTATCGGACCTAACCTCATTTTTTTAAAATGAAACACCCTGTATATTTTAATCTAAAAAGGTACTATTTTAAATTCTCCTTTCAAATATATAACACACCAGGCGACTTATTAAACTTTATTATTTTAAACCACAGTAGACCATGAAAGAGAAGCTAATATCCTAGAACAACTATGTTCACTATAACATTTAAGGTCAATTTCATTTTTACATATTCATTTGCGAAAATGGCCTATCAACATTTTGGAAATTTTGATGTGATATCAGGTTATATTGAAAGTGGAAAAAACGAAGAAATGGCGCAAAATGTATATTTTGCTCGCTATCCGAAAAGATAGTAACCATTTTCCGAACATTTGCGATGATTCCCCTTATTTTTTATCTTATTCTGAATCTTTAATTTCGTTTCAAAGTAATACAGTTTAAATAAATCGCCTAGGAAATCAATATCATCCAGGGTGTGTTATATATTTGAAAGGACAATTTAAAATAGCATCTTTTTTGATTAAAATATATAGGGTGTTCTATTAAAAAAAAATGAGGTTAGGTCCGATAACTTTTTACCTGACCCCCTATACATTTTCTGGAAACGGCAGATTATTCAACAATCGATATAAAGAAACTTCTGTATAAAACATTTTTCTGTATCTCTTTTAACTAAGAAAATATAGGGTAATTTTGAAATTGTCAATTTATTGATTTTCTCCCGTATCTCTTAAGCGATCGAAAATTTTCAAATTTTGATTTTATCATTTTAAGTTTCACCTAATAAGAGCACACTACATTACTTTTGATATCACTAACAATTACGGATATACCCTATAAAAGTGTCGAAATGGGACACCCTGTACGTACCCTGTATACAGGGTGGTCCTTAAGTACATCAAGAAAATCTAGGATATGATTTCTGACATCATTTTAAGACGAAAAGTTCAAATAAACATGGGTCCGAAAATGCTAACCCTCTAAGATACAGGGTGTTAAAATATTTTTAAAAAATAATTGTTTTCTTAAAATTTCGGAACTCCTTGAAGATACGGTATTGAAAATTGATGTGGATTGATTTCGTATTAAACTGCACTTTTTGGTTAAAAAAGGGTTTGCCTACTTCCACCAGTGGCGTGCGTGAAGGTACCATCAATATTTTTTTTGTGAAAATATGTGATACGCCACTGATTTTTTTAAACTCTGGTGCATTTTTATGCATTACTGATATAAGCGGAACAAAAGTTGTCTCTACTATCTTTTTGAAAAAAATGGTAGTTTTAAATGAAAATGGAGAAATATATAAAATTGTAAAAGATAAACTATCTCGACTGTGATTCTAGTTTTTTCAAAGTAGGCTTATGTCACATATTGTGCAAATAACAAAAATTAAATGACCGAAAAATAATTTAAGTTTTAGTGCGTCGTTTTTGTGAGTTATTAGTCGATCCAAAAGTTTTAGAATTATGAATGATTTACAAAACAGTGCTCATTTGGCAGATATGCATTTTGTTTATGGTCTTGCTGATGGAAATTCATACGAAGCAAAACGCATTTACCAGGCAAGATATCCGAATCGTGTAGCACCGTGTACGCAGACCTTTGTAAGTCTCCATCGCCGTTTATCCGAAACAGGAAGTTTTGCAAGAGTTTCTGATATTCTCGGCAGGCCAAGGACAGTAAGAACACCACAATTAGAAGAAGCAGTATTGAATAGAATTGAGGAAGATCCAGAAACTAGTACTCGAAAAATTGCGAATGAGGTAAACGCTAGTCATCAAACCGTATTGAGAATCCTTCAGGACCAACAAATGTATCCTTACCATATACAACGGGTTCAGGCCCTTTTACCACGTGATTATCCTCAACGCGTAAATTTTTGTCAATGGTTTTTGGAAAGGTTGGCCAGAAATCCACAATTTTTAAATAATTTTTTTTTTTACCGATGAAGCAAATTTTTCTAAGAATGCCATAACAAACTTTCATAACAATCATGTTTGGAGTCAAGAAAATCCACACGCTATTAGCGAAAGATATTTTCAGTACCAATTCTCGTTAAATGTATGGGCAGGAATAGTTGGTGACAGACTAATAGGTCCTTTCTTTCTTCCCCAGCAGTTAGATGGCCAAACCTATCGCCATTTTCTAGAAAATGAGATGCCAACATTATTGGAAGACTTGCCATTAGCTCAACGAACCCAGTTGTTTTTTATGCATGATGGAGCTCCCGCCCATTTTAGTGCCACAGCCAGAGAATATTTAAATGTTCATTACGAAAATCGATGGATCGGTAGAGGCGTCGCAGTACCTAATCAACCGTGGCCGCCAAGGTCCCCAGATTTAAATGTATTGGATTTTTATTTCTGGGGTCATTTAAAATCGATAGTTTACAAAACTCCCGTTGAAAACCAGGAAGATCTTAGAAACCGAATAATAATGGCTTGCGAAAATATTAAAAACACCCCAGGACTTTTTAGAAATGTTAGAAATTCAATGATAAGACGGCTAGATGCTTGTATTTTAGCAGAAGGTGGCCACTTTCAACAATTTATTTAAATCAAGTTTGTTTGGTGTTACATAATATTATGTTTAGTTATTATTTAATTAATAAATTAATTTTGTTTAGTATAATATACTACGAGTTATCTCTAAAACTACCATTTTTTTCAAAAAGATAGTAGAGACAACTTTTGTTCCGCTTATATCAGTAATGCATAAAAATGCACCAGAGTTTAAAAAAATCAGTGGCGTATCACATATTTTCACAAAAAAATATTGATGGTACCTTCACGCACGCCACTGGTGGAAGTAGGCAAACCCTTTTTTAACCAAAAAGTGCAGTTTAATACGAAATCAATCCACATCAATTTTCAATACCATATCTTCAAGGAGTTCTGAAATTTTAAGAAAACAATTATTTTTTAAAAATATTTTAACACCCTGTATCTTAGAGGGTTAGAATTTCGGACCCATGTTTATTTGAACTTTTCGTCTTAAAATGATGTCAGAAATCATATCCTAGATTTTCTTGATGTACTTAAGGACCACCCTGTATACGATTGAATTACATTTAGACATCACAGTAATAATGGTCTCGAAAATTTGAAATTTCTAAGGAACTAAATAATGAAACATATTTTGTTAAAACACGCAAACCATGTCAACGTTCTTGTGTTAAAAATGTAGGTTAAATGCATTTCAACAATATAAAATTAGTGTCTGTGGGTGACAACAATAATTAACCAACCAGACTTAAGGACATAACTTTTTTATTATTATTACCTCTCAATATTCCTGATAATATATTGAAGCAAGCGCCAGAAGTGAATGCAGATTCATTAACAGTGAAATCCAGGTCGAGAGATGGACACGAATATCGCACTTTTACTGAATGGCGAAGAATACAAGAATCCAAACTATGAAGGACGATATTCTTTTAGGTTATGTTTCCGAAAAAGTCAAATCTATGAACCATTCTTCATATTAAAAAGTTGTTTGGCTGACAATAAATATCTAAGAACTAGTGCTTTATTGAATCGTCAAGCTGTAGATTATGTGCTTAAAAATTCAGGGTTCTTACAGGAGAACAATCTTGGGATTTTTTTTAACACCGTATCGGAACCTAAACTGAAAATCATATCTTTTTAGCGGTTACAGCTACAAATCTGAAATTTTGACAATAGATTCACAAACCATCGAAATTTAATAATTTCGAACGGTATTTAATTAGTTTCATACAGGGCGTCTCCACAACAATATTTCTGATGGAGATTAATTATTTCAAAAATCTTCTTTTTTTTAAATGGGACACCCTGTATTTAATATGTTTTGCTAATGGTATTAAGTGTTCCTATACCTATCTTCAATATTTTCGGACTTATAGCGAAATTTAAAACTTATATTAAAAAAATATATTTTTTGGTAGTAGGCTGTGGAATGGATTCATAGAAACAAAATAATGAAAAATCCATTTGTCGTTATGTCTGTGTTATTGTAATAAAAATTAACTAATTCACATTATTCGAGCTTAGAGTTTATTTTAAATTAATGGGGAGTGTGATAAAGTTTTATCTAGAAAATTTAATGAACTTGATTAATCGTTGATTGGCCGAGGAAGTCCCTGGAAATGGCCCTAAGGTCTCCGGATCTTACCCCCTCCCCCTAGATATGGGGTAGGATTAAAGAAATAGTATACAAGACACCAGTCACAACAAGGAAGATTTAGAAAATCGACTAAGAACAGCTCTGGGGTCTCTAGAAGGGGAAGAAATGAAAAAGGTGACAAATGAACATGTTATCACCATACTTCATGAATGTTTAAGAGCCAATAATTTAGTTATTAGTTATTTTATTGGTGTTCATGCGTAATTTTAATTTTTTTTATTTATTTATTAATAAATTGCTCATTTGTTAACTATTTTTTGTTACAACAACACAGACATAACATCAAATGGATTTTTCATTATTTTGTTTCTGAATCCATTCCACAGCCAACTACCAAAAAATATATTTTTATAAGATAATTTTTAAATTTCGCTATAAATCCGAATATATTGAAGATAGAAACAATTAATATCATTAGATAGGAAATTCGATCCTCCATTAGCAAAACATATCAATCATCCCATTTAAAAGAAAAGATGATTTTTGTAATAATTCATCCACCTCAGAAATATTGTTATGGAGACGCCCTGTATAAAACTAATTAAATACCGTTCAAAATTATAAAATTTCGATGGTGTTGTGAAACTATTGTCAAAATTTCAGCTTTCTAGCTGTAACCGCTAAAAATATATGATTTTCTTTTCAGGTCCCGATACGGCGTTAAAAAATCACAAGATTATTTATAATTTAAAAAGTGTTAAAGATAGGTATATGATATTATACAAAAAACTGTTCTAGATTTTTACCTAGATCCCCAAAAAAATATATAATATATAGGGTAATTCATTTAAAATTCCGAAGTTGCTACCACTTTCGGTATGATCCGGTAACACCGCATCATCAAAAATATTTTAGAAACGTAGAAAGTTATCTCTTATAGCTACAACCCAATTTTCAAAATAAAATCTCATTCAGTTATCGAGATACTTCTAATAGGCCACTTTACTTGGTGCACCCTGTATATATAATAATAATATTGAAATAAATGATCCCTGTACGCTTTCTCGTAAATACGCAGATATACCTACGCCCTAAAAATATTTAGAGTAAGAGATTACGTATTTGTTGCATACCGAAACAGTACCTAGATGTTCCGTTCAACATGGTTGAATGTCATACTAACAATGGTATTCCAACAGTATATTAAAGTACAAGTTTTATAAAGCATAATATTTTAGCACGCGTTCATGTTAGGAAACGAGCCGCTTGCGGCGAGTTTTCTAAGTGGAGAAGTGCTATAATAGCTTTATAAAACATGTACTTTACACTACTTTTTCTATTTTGTGTATTTTTTAATAAAAAAACACATAAATAAATGCCGTTAAAATTTTGTAAATTTGTATGTTTAAATTTTATGTTGGCAATAGTCAAATTATTTATCAAGTGAGCTTCGATAAATTATACGTGTCCGCCATTTTGTCGCGAATATTGAAAGCTTTCTTAAAATTATTCAATAATGGATCAAGAAGATATTATTAATTTAACTCCTCCTGAGTTAAGGGAAATTACAAATAATACATTGGATCAACTTTTACCAAAAGAGTCCAAGAAAGTATACGAAAAAGACTACAAGACCTTCACAACCTGGTGTACTGCGAAGGGTGTTTCTTGAAGTAGTGAAGTTAACATTTATGAAAACACAGATATAAGAAATTATGCAAGACTTCAAGCAGTTTTAAAAAGGCAATCTGAGAGCTACAAGCCCAAAAAATCTTCCATTTTAGATTTAGAGGATATCAATAAGTTTATAACTGAGGCTGAAAATAGCATTTACTTAGGTTTAAAGGTAAAAAAATTGTACAGTACCTACCTATACATTAATTTTTTACAACCAGTTATTAATAAAAGTGGATTATTGGATCCGCAAATAAGGATTAATCCTGAACAAAACGTTTCAAACACACAAACTATGCCCGATTTTAAAATTAATGCTGCAGACAGAAGTACGGTCACAATAAATGTTTATAACAACTGCACTTTTAATAATAAATAAGTATAATTAGTGTACAGTGTATTTATTAGCTTTAAATTGATATTTTTGTAACATAATATATTACGTGTTGATCTAAACTTGTTATTGTGAGGTTAGTTTAGGAATTGTTTATTATGCAACCAAACATATACAGCAGTACCACCAACCGTTTAAAATGAAAAAAAAAAGGTATCGAAAAAAGCTTATTACGATACTGAAAACGGTATCGAAAAAGCTTTCATATGAAACCAAAATAGAAAAATATATTGCGAAATTCATGAAACTAAAAAATGTAGCGTTCTTCGGCCACCATCTAGGAAAGTGGTGCTGATTTGCTCACTGTAAAAAGGAGGATGACGTTATGTAACACAAGGATTTGTAGAAGAAAGATAGTTGTTGTTTTGGAAAATACAAAACCTGAAACATCGAATCAGGAAACCCAAAACACTTACGAAGCCATTCTTCTACAAAATGAAATGCAAAAGTGACTAAGCTTCAACAATAATACGAACTGTACAGATAGAAAAAAGTACATTTCTAGCCTAAGCGACTAATACAAACAGCCTTTTCCACCTCTTTCGGTCATTATTGCAGCATAGCCAGATTGACATATTTATCGCAAAGGTATCTTGCAAAATCCCAATTAAAAATTTGTGAAGATAATTACAACTTGTTTAAGATTAATCCGTAATTGCTCTTAAAATACATTTATTTCCCAATAATTTTACTATAAACTGTGAAAAGGCGATGAGAGATTCTTTAAAAAAATATTATTATACTTAAAAGTATCAAACGAAGCTTGAACTAATCCGACTGCAATATTTATTTATTTTACTACTGCGCTACGATCCAGGAGCCGAAATAAAATATATTATGGGACGTTTGAGGCACTACACGCCCAGAAATTGATTTTTTCGTTGTTGCATGACTTTGTCACGTGCATGCGGAAAAGTCCTTATTTCCGAACTGGTAATGCAGTATAGCAAAATAGCAATCTTTTGTGATCAATCGATGATGATATAATTCTCATATAATGATGTATTGTTATATAAAGCATTTGTTAACATAAATAACCGTCGGGTGCGCTATGACTGTTAATTTACGCCGATTTGCATTGAATGTATGTTCTCTAAATTAAACATTTAAAAGTATTAAAGTATGTTGTCTACATGCATCAACAAAATTTAAGAACAATAGGAGCGAGATGGTATTGTTGGGTAAGGCATTTATATTAAAATTGGGTAGGTGTGAATTAATAGATGTGGGAATAATTAGTATCCTTGGAGAGACGTAATTACTAGTAATAATAATTAAGGTTGCAGTATAGGGAAGTTAACTGTATGATCCCACGTGGCTCCCTTATTTAGATATGTATTAAGAGGTTCCCACCGCGCTAAAATTCAGTTATTTTAGCCTTTTACGAATTACAAAAAACTAAGCAAAATATGTAATTTTTTTTATTATCGATGAAAAGAAGTTATATTTAGTATTGGAAAGAACCGATGATTTTAATAATCGAGTACTTGATACTCGACCGAATGGCACCCTGGAGCCATTGAAATTCCGATCACCATTGGTGAATCATTTTTATGACTAAGAAGAATGTGTTGATAAAATATCAGGGGTTGTTCGTGTAAGTTTTAGAAGTTTAGTCTAGAGTTTTTATTAAGGAAAAACAGTTGATTCTGATTTAAAAAAAAATTATATCCCTTAATTTTTTAAAAATTTACAATCGCCACTGGCTAGCCAGTCAAAACAAAACCATGTCGCGATGAATCCACTAAGGGATTTGGCATATTTTTTTGCATGCACCTTCTCGTTTATGTGCCTTTAACAAAGACGTATATCGTGTCAGCCTTCTGAGCGTAAAACTTAAACGTTGCCAATCGGCACATTTCGGGTGGCGCGGCTCTGGTATTAAGTGAAAGGCGACGATTTTCGATTTTCGCTTAATTTATGATTTATATCTGTAGTATTTCCTATCGAGCGAAAAATTGCTCGAATATACAGTTTTTTTCTTCAAAGACTGTGAATTAAAGGGCTTGATACATTTTTCCAACTTTCCACCTATTTCTGTTAAATAACCATATTCGGATATCGGAAAGTATAACTTTTGGAAAGTGAACCCTTTGGATCGAAAATTAAAGATATGCAAGCTCTTTGTTCTAAATTGAGGTTAAGGTTACTTTATCGAGCGTCACGACGACCAGAGCCCGGACACGTTCCAGAAAACAAGCCAAATAACTTTATGTTATTGATCGAAAAGTATTTTTTCTTTTCGATCTACTACTTTAATTTTTTTTGACATTTCTGATAATATATCTTTGGGTGCAGTCAACAAATTTCTCTTTATACTTTCGATCAACGTTTTAAAAAAAAATTCCTATATTGAACAAGATACTCAAAAATGTATAGTTCTTAAGTAGTTCATTAGTTTCTCGCTTCAAAACCGATAGAAACGGAATAGCTATAAGATTTTGTTGCCTTCGGCCAAGTCATTAAGTGTCTGAATGAAGAAGCGTAACATTGACCCCATGACCCATGCATCGAAAGTAAAAGTACACGAAATGTGCCGAATTTAAAACAGAACCAATATTTAAGAAGAAATATTCATACCAGAATGGTAATATATTGTGTTTTTACATTAATTTTTTTACTTTCCTTTTTAATTTCTTATTTTGATTTTTTTGGAAACTTATCATATCTCAAGGCATCTTTTAGTGATTCTTTACTGCGTATCCATGTCTTTAGTGAATTTTTGCTGCGTATCCATGTCTTTTAAACAGCCCGATTTTTTAAATATTTTTTCTGATCATTTTAGGTCATCACTGGTATCAGTTCAGTAGTTTTTAAATTACTAAGTAATTAAAAAATGTCTGGATCCATTTGATGTTTACTGGGTATCCAAATAAAAGGCCTGCGTATCCAAATAGATACTCAAAAGTACGTTAAAAGAAGCCTTGTTATATGTGGATGTTTTTAAGTAGTATACAGGGTATCCCAGATAAGAATGCACTTTACCGGGATCTCGTTATCCATAGGACAAACATAAATGATCAAATTAGACATTGCGCATAAGTGAATTCTGAAATTTCATGTTTTCAGAGTTCAGAATGCACAAAATAAAAATTTGAAAAACCAAAGTTGATGATGGTTGCGAAAGAATAAAACGTCAGAGTTAAACTTTAATTAAATTATCAATAGAGGAGAAAAAATGGCACTGAGAAGTAAGAAAGTTGTACAGGATATCCAATTTTCGACACTTTTATAGGGTATCTCCGTAATTGTTAGTGACATAAAAAAAGTAATGTAGGTGTGATGTGTTCTTTTTGGGTCAAACTTAAAATGATAGAATCAAAATTTGAAAAGTTTCGCTCGCTTAAGGGATAGGGGGGAAATCAAAAAATTGACTATTTCAAAATTACCCTATATTTTCTTAGTTAAAAGAGATATAGAAAAAAGTTTTTTACAGAAGTTTCTTTATATTGATTGTTGAATGATCTCCCATTTTCAGAATAAGTATACGGAGTCAGGTAAAAAACGGACCTAACCTCATTTTTTTTAAATGGAACTTACTTATTCTGAAAACGGCAGATTATTCAACAATCAATACAAAGAAACTTCTATATAAAATATTTTTCTGTATCTCTTTTAACTAATAAAATATAGGGTAATTTTGAAATTGTCAATTTTTTGATTTTCCCTCGTATCTCTTAAGCGAACGAAAATTTTCAAATTTTGATTTTACCATTTTAAGTTTGACCCAAAAAGATCAAGACACCTACATTACTTTTTTGATAGCACTAACAATTACGGAGATACCCTATAAACCTGTCGAAAATGGACACCCTATACATTTCTTTAACTAAAACCAAAAAACAGAAAGAACGAACGTTGCAGAGCTTCTCACGCGCAATTTTTGTCTGCTTGTACGTTTCTGTATGGCCTGTTGTTAACCAGATCCCTACAGTGTGAATTCTTATCTGGGACACCCTGTATAGTTTAAGTCATAAAAATACATATTTACCATTTTCATTGATCTGTCGCTATACTTTTGTCTGTGTGATGGTTAGAAAGCTGAAATATGAGGACCGGGAATGCCGAAATTTTGTATCCGGATGACATTAACCGAATATACTTCGGTTTGATATACAGAGTGTTAATTTGAAAATTTTCCACCCTTGATATCCAGTAAATAACATTAGGAAGGTCGTTTTCTCGTTTACATATTTTTCCAATAATGTATTATTTTTTGAGTAGTAATTTCCAAGAAATCGCTTTCCAAATATGGAAACATTTTACAAAAGTTACAATTAAAAATTTGTAGTTCTAATGCACCTTAAAACTTAACACAAGTAGAATAATTCAACATAGTATATACTCTACTTTATCTTTTTATTAACATCATTCAATACAGAAACGTCTATAAATAAACTCATTGATTTAATACTTCATATTCAATTATTAATAATTCTTATTACAATCGTTATTCATAACTAAATCTTCAATCTTACCATTGTTAAAGTAATCCAATATCCAAAAGAATAGGAGTTAATATCACAAGAGTATTACACCTAAGAACTGTTCACCATCACTATCTCATAACACTCTGTTTCACTGACACGCTACTTCTTGTATATCCGTTCGAAGAAAGTCTTTAGGAGAATGTTTATTTCATTCTTATACGACACCTCCAGCTATATTGGGTATTTTATTAGGGGGGCTGACGTTTCGCAGTACTTTAACCCTAAATTTACTGCATAGTGTGAAATATCCTTTAGTAGAAACGATAAGGTGGAGGATCTTGAAGGTTACTTTTTATTAGAGTACAAAAAACGGCCAACTTCAGGGCAATAGTTATTTATGTAACAAATTAAAAAAATATTATTTCTTTTACGAATGGGAAATTTGAGCGCACGAGTCGAAGGCGAGTGCCGCAATCCCGTATGTGAAATAAAGTAACTTTATGCATAAGTTGCAATATTTTTTTCTAGGATCTGATTTTTTTTCGAAATTAATAAATATACACGGTGTTGAAAAGAGGTCGGCACCCCGAAATAACTCCGGTGCATCGTAAACATGATGTTGGTGCATTGTATTTTAAAATGTAAAAATTAACAAATTAGGCAACTACTTTTCTTTTGAATATGCCTAAGGAACCAAAGCTGCACCGTCCCTCTGCTTAACCCTATGACATTTCCAATGGCTTCTAAATTAATAGTGGTTAAAAATCCATAAAAAAATTTCTCAATAATCTTTATAATTAAAATGTCTTTATGTTCATATTGACGTCGTTTACGACACCGTGATTTTATGGCCTAATGCGAATAGTCATCCACATAGTAACCACGTATATCTCTCCTATAACACTAGTTTCTGTAATTTCCCTTTACTACACGGAAAGAAAACCTTAAGTTACTAAAGGAAATTTAATTTACTATAAAAATAATAAAACTAACCATAATGTATGGCGCTATATTATAGGAACAAACCCGGTATCTCCAGGAAAAATCAATCTCGAAAATTCCGGGATTAAGCATTCAATTCATGGGATAAATTATATAAAAGATTTTTTTTTTAAATTATACACATCTAAAGTGAACGCGTATAGGTTACCAGTTTCATATAGCAGTTGTTCCTAAATAAAAATACAATTTTTCTAGTACGCGCTAAATTTTTTATTGGGTTAACAGCAAATGAAGATAATAATAATTAAGAAATAAATAACCGAGTAGTAGATACTTTAATACTCATTAAGCAAAAATTTCTTTATTAACATATAGATTTGCCTATTATTAAATGTATTACCGATGCAATCAGAAAATTATGCTAATTTGTCTCGCTGCCGGTTTCACCTTGACATTGCACATCTCCTAAATTAGCAGTAAATTAAAATGTGTTATTAATTATTGAAAGGTGTTAACAGGAAATAATTTACCTTGCGTCAATAAAAAGGTAAATAATTGACTGTTAATTGAAATAACCATTAGTCATTATCATGAGAAGCATGCTATACTCTTTCCACGACTATTTCCTCGAGACGTCAGTACACATAATCAAAATGGCGAACTGTCATTCCTCTGTGCATAATAGGTAGTTAACGCCACCACAAAGAAAATCAATGACGTGTTACGTGTTTTTGAAATAAAAATTAAACAGTAGCATTTGATTTGGGGAAAATAAAGAATATTATACAATTTAAGGGAATAAATTTATCTTGGCTAGAAGAGAAGAAGAAGTGCTATTTTCTGTCTCAAATGAGGTAGAAAACATAACTTTCTAGACAATAGTTATTTTCCTGTATATAGGAAGATCGGGTTTGCCAAAATGAAAATGGAATGCCGAAAAATAAGTTAACTTCATGATTTTTTAGAAATACTAAATATTATTTCTGTATAAAAATCACTATCGAGTCATCAAATAGTCAAATAGTAGTTCTGAATATCGTGTAATCACTCATATTTTACTAATATACCCAAGAATAATATCCAAATTAATAATGTTGACGTTTAAAAGTGCCTGTTGTAATACATGTCATTTACGTTGTCTAGGCGACGATGAATAACACGGCCAACTTTGATCGAAATCTATTGGAAACATTCACGGTTTTGGCTTATGGCGGGTAATGTGATTTGTGGAACTGTTATGCAACAATCATTATGCACAGCGCTTGGCTTCTAACATGAGAGTGTGTTTTATTATACTCTTACTGATAAAGTAGACAGTGCATAAGTAAATGCTTACTAATATAGAAGTAGAAATAGTATATTACGTACCGAGGTGGAAAGTGTTTCATTCCTGTTGAGAGAGTCGGTAGTTAACCGAGGCACGAAGCGGCGAGGTTAACTAAATCTCGAGACAGTAATGAAACTTTTCACCAAGGTTTGTATACTATTTTATTTACAACCACATCTAACATCCAGTTCTTATTATTTTGAATTAAAATTATTAATAGAAGATAAATGTCATTTTGACTTTTCCATTGAAAAATTAGACAGAAATTTCAAATAACCGCAGATGGTAAAATAACGTAGGTAATAATACACATCAAGATGGCAAATATCATTTTTTGAATATGGTTTCCATCATCAATCAATATATTATTGTAATAATAGAAAAATGTTGCAGATGAGGAATTTGATTTTGCTGCTACTCCACCAGAAATTCAAGAAGCATCAAAAATAGTAGAAGAAGATCTTCTGGCAACTAAAAGCCACCCGAGATATGACAAGGCATATAACTGTTTCAAAGAATGGTGTACGGGAAACAAAGTTCAAAATCCTGGTTCTGAGTAGGCGCTACTAGATTATTTCAGTGAAAATGCCAAGACAAAGAAGATATCAACGATTTGGTCACAATATTCAATGCTGAGGACCACTCTATCAATTAGGGAAAAAGTAGACATATCTAAAAACGCAAAGCTATTAGCATTTTAAAAAAGTGTGTTAGTATATTATTTTGAGATATCGATTTAAAAAAAAAAATTACAAAAAGATAATTTACTTTCACCTGAGCACTTTCCACCCGGGTCGAAAGTAAAAGTAAAAAAACGTCAACTTTCCACCTTTGAAAGATAGATGAAATGTCATTATTGCATGCATGGTTGTAAATAAATAATAATCGAAATAGCTTTGATATGAAACCAAAGTGAAAAAATATTTTTTTAAATCGAAAAATAATGTAAAGCAAAGTTTTCAGATTGTTTGCTGTCTAAAATCGTCTGAGCGTAGGAATGTATCAAGTGCGCTCCTAAATATCCTGGAGAAGATTTCAGAAATATTATATGAATCCACTTAAATAATATTGTTAGTAGGAGTAATAATATGAATAATTAACGGATTAGTCTTTAATTGCAAACTAACACTTTATCGGCCGAACCTTAAAATCCAATTAACTTAATATATGAAAGAATTGTTTGCGACTTAATTGCTATTTTTCTTTCCTCCAATGAAAGGAAAATACCAAGCTCTGATATTTTGCATATATTCACGCCCTATTACATAAGTCAATGAAAATAGCTGTACTTGCTAGATATTATTGTGGACTCGAAAGCTCAAAAACTACGGAAGTACGAAATTTTGTGTATAACATTAATCCTGCTTGAAACCGGATATAGTTTTGTTTTGATATACATGGTGTCAATTTCAAAATTCCCCATCCTTAAAGGCTCGCTGCCAGTAAATAATATTAACAATTGGAAAGACACGTCAATTGTTTCCTGAATGGGGACCACATATGTATAAACAGTATATTACCAATACGAACGTTAAAAAATATAAAAGTATCCCGGCTATGGGAGAAGGCGCGGGCCTATTGAGTTTGCGCAGTAGGGTGGAAATTTTATCGATCGCGTCAGAGCCGGCCCGACATTATTTGTTTGTTGCTATTCGTCGCCATCTTGGGTTCTGGATGCTTTTTCAAATTACAGAATAAAAAGCGGTTCATCCACATTGTTGTCGGTATATTAGTGCTTATAAACTTTCATTACCTAACAACAATTTTTGTAAAAGGAGTTTTTAATTTGTGGTGATTCGATTCGCTGATTCGTAGGTTAGTGATTTGTTTTGTTTAAGATGAAAGGATGAAGTGCATGGTGCTTTTTTGTAAAAGCCATGGATCAATACCAGGTATAAAGTATTCCAGGTATGTACATATGTATATATTAAGAAATATACGACGTCGGATGAAAGTTAAAAAATAGAGGTCATCGTGTCGATTGTTACAAATATTCAGACAGAATTTGGCACCAAAAGTTTAGACCAATCAGGGCACCATCCGATCATCATATCGTCTGAAATCGTATGCATGGAACGCCGTCTTAAATCGAACTAATCGAAATTTTGATTGCAATATTTTTCCTTACTAACCAGTGAAATTTACATTAAAAAAGTTGAAATCCGGTCCTGTCCAATGTTTACTTTCACAAAAAAATTTCCGACTCACAACGCCCCCTTCGATGCCTATAGCGGGGATATAATTGCAGATGGTATTAGCAATATACTGTTTATCTATATGCTGTATATCTATATCTATTAGCGGTCTAACCCTCTGGAAGGCTTACCCTTAAAATGTTAAATGGGAAAGGGGGGGGGGAATTATCGCTGATGCAGATGATACTGTAGTGATTTTTAATGACAGGACGTGGCAAAGTACAAGAGAACGCCTGATATCTGGTTTCTCTAAAATAAAGCTTTCCTTGGATACTTTCAAATTAACTTTAAATATTAAAAAATCAAATTATATAGCTTTCTCAATAACATCAGCCAACAGATTTTAATCAAATAATGTGCGAAAATGTCGCGGATCCTCTCTATCAAGTTTCGTTTGTACAGTATTTGGGCATTATAATAGATAAACATTTAAAATGGGATCAACACGTGCTTTATTTATGTAAAAAAATCCGATACCTAATCCATAAATTTTATATCCTTCGAGGAATATTAACTAAAAAATTAATTCTTATGATCTATAAAGCACTAGTTGAGCCCTTATTGAGGTATGGAATCATCGCTTGGGGGGGAATGTACAGCAGTCATTTAGAACAGCTAAATATTGCCCAAAATTATATTGTAAAGGTAATCCTAAAAATACCTAGACTGTTCTTTTCTAATATGCTCTACTCATCAGATCTATGTAATATTAAAACATTGTATATCCTGGCGGTTTGCGGTTACGTGTATTCGAATGTAGGACTTAAAATGGACTATATTCATCATAATTATATGACCAGAGGTAATGCTGCATATATGCTGAACATTCCTTCCTCAGAGAGAGATATAAATCAACACTCCATGACATATCTTGCACCAAAATTATTTAACTTAATTCCATCTAGTATAAGAAATGTTAAAAGATTAAAAAGTTTCAATGCGATGTTTAGAAATTTTTTATTTTAAAATATGGAACTGTTTATGAAGCAGTTTTACTGTTTGTATTCTTTGATGTAATTATTTTACTTCATGGGTTAGTTTTTTTTTTTGATTTTTATATATATAATTTCAGCTTTAAACTAATATTTACGAGCTAAATATACAGTTTATTTTAATATGCACATACATGTGGCAACACCTAGGTGCATTTTATTTACATTCTAATGATGTATATTATTATCCTAAGTTATTTCAGTTGATATGTATTGTAAAATAATATGTAATATGTAAATAAATAAATAAATAAATAATATAAGTACAGTACAAAGGACCTTGTAAATTTAGAGCAAATACCAAAATCGATTTGATTCAATTTAAAGTTCACTAATCTTTAATAGAAGAAATAATTTCTCTTAAGAAATCGAGAACGAATTAGTGAATTCATAACCACATATGTTTTTATGTCGGTAGTAAAAATAACTTAAAACCAGATTTTGTTTCCATTTGGAAAGTGGTAATTTTAAAAGCATACTGGCGACGGGTCGACTTTAATTGCAAGCGTAGATTTAAAAATAAAAAAGACGTAAACAAATTGGATTCTTTCTTATATCGGAATGTTCCAAATTCGTAATAAATATTTCCTCTGTCAATAATAATTATTAAAATTGTTTCTTGTGTACAAGGAAATTACTTTTTAAATGGTGCGCATGTGTCGCTCGACATATATTGCCCTACTTAACATGGAACGTCCGAACTGCAAAATTTGACATTTTTACTTCTTTGACTTTTTGGATTCGTCCACATTTGACTCATATACAACGTGTCCAAGATAAGGAGAGCCAGTACAGGAATCTCGGAAACCATAAGAGATACGAAGTCGGTTAAATGGAGGTAAAGTTGCGCATTTACGTGCCTAATAATATGCCGTAGAAAGTTTTAAAATTCCGAGTAGTTCCGGAGATTTCGGAAAAAAACGAAATTGTGAAAAATCATTTTATTGTTTTCCTGGGTTTTTTGAGATCGAATTCTAAAGTAAATTGCACTTTTACATTGCCACTATTTCCGCTCTATCTAACAGCGTAATTGTTTTGTAATCCGACGAGTCGTCTTCGAAGGGCCATGATCAGCTTTCTTTTTTTTAAATACGATCCTGTTTTTCTGATATTGGAATTTGAGAGCTTTTTTCTTCCGAATGAAACGATGTATGACACATTATGGTTTAATGACGAATCGAGGGTTTTTTTAACATCAGGAAATTTTAAGATACGGTCCTGTATTTCTCCTAATTTTATAAATAATATCTCATAAGTAAGCTCTAAATTTTTACTTATGTTGGACTAGTTCAATAAATAACAAATAATTTAATAATAAACCACAAATAAGTGAACAAAATACAGAAACATTATTTCAAACTTCTGTTTGGGGGATTTAAAAGAAAAGTAGGCGTTTGAAACAAAAAAAATTAAGATGTTTACGCGTGATTTGTTTCACTTGACATTCCCATTGTGATAGTTTGAAAGAGTTTTAAGAGATTTTCTATGTTCCAGAAAATATGGAACATAATTTTACAATGCTTCTATCGCATATTTAATTTTATCTAAAAAAACTGTTATGTGGCAGTTAGAAGATGTTATTTGTGCTTAGAGAATAACGGAAATCATTTTAACACCTGATTATGTAGTTCCTTGCTTTTTTCGTTGTTCGTTTTATTACTGTTTTGGTATGATTTTTGTTCACTTATTTGTGGTTCATTATTAATTAATTTGTTATTTATTGAACTAATCCAACATAAGTAAAAAATTTAGAGCTTACTCTTATGAGATATAATTTATAAAATTAGGAGAAATATAATATAAATTTCTTGATGTTGTTCAAAAAACCCTCGAAACGTCATTAAACCACAATGTGTCATACATCGTTGCATTCGGAAGAAAAAAAGCTCTCAAATTGCAATATCAGAAAAACAGGACAGTATTTAAAAAAAAGAAACTTGATAATGGCCCTTCGAAGACGACTCGTCGAATTACAAAACAATTAACACTGTTAGATAGAGCGGAAAAAGTGGCAATGTAAAAGTGCAATTTACTTTAGAATTCGATCTGAAAAAAACCCAGGAAACCAATAAAACGATTTTTCAGAATTTCGGCTTTTTCCGGATATCTCCGGAACTCTTATGGTTTCCGAGGTCCCTGTACTGACCCTCCTTATCTTGGACACGTTGTACATGTGTGCAAAATAAGAACGTCTTATCTAAAGCAATTAAGCAAAAAAGCAAATTAAGCCGCAATGTATAGATAATTAAAAGCCCTTTTAAATGAGGTATTACTTGACCCCATTTCCATTTGAAAATATTTGAGAATTGAAGATTTTGCTATGCTTTTTGCGTCAAAAGATGTCCCCCTAACAAGCAAACTTGTTTTTGGATTTTGTCGAAAAGTTCTTTTCCAGCCTGTAATGCCTTTTGGTACGTTTTCGATGGGCCAACCCTGTATACTCAAGAAGCAAGGAACATTGTTTGGGGTAACCTCATGTACAGGTCGACAACTTTATCTGTAGCTACAAAAGGAATGCGGGGAAGAAAATTTGTTGGGTTAACAATGTTGTCACAATTATTAAATTTTAATTTAATAACATGATACCAAGTAAACCCTTAAATTAAATTTACCCATTTAAAGCAAATTGTCATAAGTATATAAGAAACTAACATTCTATTATAGTTTCAATGTTCTTAAAACTTTCTTTTCATACTATTTATTTTAATATTTAAATGCAAAATAAAATATTTTTTTATTAAAGTACTTCTAATCTAAAAATAGGGCAACATGGTGCAATATCAATGGTAACCATGGGTAACCGGTAGCTAGAGCTAATTTGATAGGTTATATCCCAGACAGAGGATGACGACACGCGTCTGGTGATACGCCTATTGTGCCAGCGTGCTTGTTCGGCGATGTCCAATATGCTTCATTCAGTTGCGTAGTGATAGGGTTTGTTTTAAAACTGTGATAATGAATAAATATAGCCTGGTAAACCCTTCATAGTCAAACCATAGAAGTGATTGGCAATATGTACAGGGTATGTGAAGACCAATCACAAATTAATACATTTAAATTGCCACTTAAGCGAAAGCTAGAAAGGGTCGGAATGTATACGGGAGTAAGCGTGGGTGCAGTAAAAACATTCACACAGAAGATCCTGAAAGGAAAGAAAAATAACCCGGATCAATTGTTGTCATCTCCTGGCAAAAAAAGGGCCCGTCTCTCTGCTGTCGAAAAAATCGAAGGCTTCGACTTTGGCATTGTTAGGTGAACAATACAAAAGATTTATTTGGAACTAAAAATGGTTCCAACCTTAAAAAAGTTGCTACAATTTATGGTAGCAAGAGTGGGGTTTTATGCCCCTCAGACACACCTTTCAGGTATGTAATGTAATTTTTAACGCGTAGATAGAATGCCCTAATTTTACGCACACATGAGTCGAATGTGGGCGAATTCAAGAAGTCAAAGAATTACAAATGTCAGTCAATTTTTTTTCCTAGGACCGTAATAATCTGTTGCCGACTAATGTATAGTTTGGCCTTTACAGGATCAAAATGATAATAAAATGAATATGAGCTATAAAAAATTAGTATATTTTTTTCTTTTAAAGTTCACGTTAGTGCAGGAAAGGTCACCATTAATATTCTTTACCGTTAAAGAGATGCACGCAATAATAATTAAATAATGAATCGTTAAGAATTGCGTTGCACAACGTTACGCAGCCAATAAGGTCAATTAATTGACAGTCGTTAGATGTGGATCAATAATATAAATTGTCTTTCGTCATACTTGCATTTACGCATTCTACTTATTTATAGAATTTCGTTGGTAGATTTATGAGAGATACATTTAAATAATTGCAACTGTAACACCGCCGTTACCAACTTTTGCAATTTACCATAATATCTTAAATAGGCTGTTTTCAATCGGTATTTTAGGGTAGAGTGGGGCATGTCATACCGTTTGTTAAATCATACCACTACTGGGCATAAGGAACATACTGCAACATCTTTTAAGAGAAACTGAAAGCTAATTACTTCAAAGTAAAAACATGTGCTTGCCCGGCATATTTTCACTGGAGCCTGAAACAGGCTCGGAAAGAAAAGATATGTAAAAAATAATCAAATTTCCTTCCAAGCATGGGCATGCTAAATTCATTTCGAATCACCGTTTTCTATCACATACTAACACTAAAACACAGTATTGCCTCTTGCCATTGACACTAGTGGTGCCCAACGAATACTTATAACCAGGAAGAAGACAAACTGCCGTGTTAAATAATCGAAGCAGGCAAGATACGGCGGCATCCATTATGCCTGGCGCGCACATGCTTTTCAAATGTCACTTTTGTTCAAATTTTTATTACTGTCAATATTTTAAAGTAACATTTAAGCAAAGAAAACATCAAAACCCTTTCATTTGATTTACTAAGTAGAGAAAATCAAATATTAGGATTTTGACATAGGTTTTCAGCTGTAAATATCGCTTTAAAATTATCCTTACATACTTTTATATTATTATTGAACTAGTAACGAAACTAGAAATAAAGAATTCAGAGATTGAGGGTTGTAATTAGTTTTATTAAAAAAACAATAAAAAATCATAATTTACATAAAATATTTTGCCATCTTCAACTTCAAACAAATCAAGGTAAATACAATACTATATGTATAGCTACTAACCTAGTAAACATACGCACCATCATTATGATTATGGGCTTCCAATTTGTTTGATTCGTAGCATACTCCTGGAAACATTAGTGATCGAAGTCCTCTTTAATGTTCAGTCATTATGGGATTCTCAATTAAACTATGAAAAGAAATAATTATTATAATAATATATTACCGGACTTATCAAAATTCTGAGTCCGGGTTAATATAACTAAGCTGTAAATATTATGTTGAAGCTTTTGACTTGTAGATTGTAAAATTTAAGTAAAATTCTTTAAAAATGTGTTTGTTGCTAGTTTACGTGACAAGTTTGGGACAATTTTATAATGTAAAATAATTTCGTGAAAAGAATAGAAAATTAAAAATTATTTTAGAATTTAATGATCCACCATTTTCAATCACATTATAAATCATATGTTACTTGATTTTATTCCATTCCAGACGAAGGATGTTCGGTTGTGAAATAATTTAAGAACTTGTGCTGCTCGCATTCTATGTCTGTCTCTGTCTGTATCAACCTTCTCCGATTCATTAAAGAGAGACAAATATGGCCTAGATCAAATCGAACAAACCCGAACAAATACACTCACGTCGTTGACTTTCAGATATAGCTACGTAAGTCTGATATTGACACAGAACGATCTACATAAAAGGATAAACGCATGGAGTAACCAGCCTGGCGACCTGGGCCTGTGACGTCACTTGCATGGCCTTCTTTCGTGTTTCGATCCCCCCATAAGCAGTCTCACCGGTGCCTGCGCACGCCTAATTACACTGTACACTTATCTTTTTCCTGTGGCGCTGTACAATCAGCGATGGCGAACTGTCGCTGTGGTGTCAGATTTACATATTAAGAAAATGTTTCAAATATATATGATGATCATTTGCAATAAAAAAATTAATATGAATAAAAAATATACATTGTGATTCTAGTCTTCATTTATAAGGTAATAATAAGTCTCTCCCGATTATCATTGTTTCTGTCGGCGTACCGATTACGGGCGGGCGCTCGACGTATTCTTCTAACTGCAAGGGAAGATCCAATTCGCCTCGTGCCTTCAAAGCGTGAAACAAACAGAGGTCAATTCGAAGATTTCGACTGACTCCGGCATCCTCTTAAGGAGCCAGATGATTAATTCTTGAAATATTATTGCAACTGGCAAGCCTTATCAAAAAAGCCGGCCTGCTGTTGTTTGGTGTTGCAGTTTCTGCCGCAAGTCTCGTGGAAACAGTGATTTTTACATTACCAAACAAAAATAAAAGTTACTAGATATTAATCTTAAAATACGTCTCGTGTGTTAATTTGTTATTTGTTATTCAGTTTTTAGTTGTGTTTTGCGGAGTTTAAGCGTCGTATTTTGATAGTTTCAAGGTACTTTTTTTTTGGTAGGTTGGCAACCCTCGCCGTCGAAACCGCAACTGAAATAGAACTGTCGACTGTAAGACGATTTGCATGACATATTGCTTGCAACTCTCATGCTAAAAATTAACTTGCAACAAGAAAATTACAAAAGCATTGCAGATTCTAATGCGGCCTTAAGGTAAAGCTGCCGAGTACAAACCATACAAATTCTAAAGAAACGCTTGTGTAAGATGACAATTATCCATTTTAATTTCTATAAAGTTAATTTTTACAACCATATACTTACTTACACGTATATTACAAAACTATAATGGTATTAGGATTTTATATTTATTTAACTAAAACGTCGCGTTGTTCTTGCTGTATTTTGCAACAACAAATATTAATATCTATGCAGCCATTATTTAGGGCAAAAATGTAATGCATAATATTTTGCCATTCACTTTTGGTTGCTAGTCTATTTTTGTTGATATGAAAACTTGACACTAGTAAAACTAGATGTATAACAAAAATATTGGTTGTACAATATCTATAAAAATTAGTATATTTAAATATCATACGTATACAGGGTGTCCGGGAAAATGTGGATCTCTCTCGGATATGAAGAAAATAGTACTACAAGGCCATATAAACTCTTGTCGTATAGACATCCTCTTCGGAGATATGGCCTCCCTAAGAGCTCCAATGGAATCAAGTTTTTTACACATAATTACACAACAAATCCAAGCAGCGAAAATCACAAAACTTGCAGGGAGTGCAACAGTCTAAATAACACCGCTATCACAATATATCAGCAAAAATATTTAAATTAGTCAAATAGAATTTTTTAAACTGAGTTTTAAAACGTTTTTCATCTTTTATATTTCGTATTTCCAAAGGTATTTCGTTGTATAATTTAGGACCCAAATATGATATAAAGTGTCGACCCAAACTGTTGTTACAAAGGGTTGTGTTTAAAAGTTTATTTTTAACTCCTCTTGTGCAATACATGTACACTCTATATCTCGAGTCATACTTTCCATTGTTATGTATAAAGTTGCAAGTAGTTATAATACACATAGATTCAAAAGTTTTGCTTCACTCTGATTTTTGCATGTTAAGAGAATTTCAGGAATGATTTATTTTTCTAAATGTTTATTTATGTTTATTAGTTAAAACGATACCATTTTTTGTAGCAAAAAAATATTATCAAGACATTTGTTTAAGGTAACATTTTCAGTGTTGTATTTTGTTGGCGCTGGCCAGTTAAATTTTTCGGTTCAGTGTATAAAAATGAATCGCCGAGTAATATCTGAAATTGATCGTGCAAGAATAGTAGCTTTAGTTGAGGAAGGTAATTTCCAAAGATTTGTTGCTGAAAGGATAGGGTTTTTTCAAAATGGAATCGCTATCTAGAGACCAATTCTGTGTGAGACAGACCACAGACGTTTTAGAAGGCGTGTTACTAACGAACAGCAGAACCGCTATATTACGTTAACAATTCGGAGAAATCGTACTAAGCCAGTCCCACAACTTCAGAGAGATGTTACGAATGCAATTTATTGGAGTTCGCGTATCCGTCTCTACACTAAGAAGACGCATTGTTGAATCCGGTTTAAGATGTCGGCGGCCAGTAAGAGTTTCCCAACTACAATATGACCACCGAGTTCGTCGATTGTAGTGGGCTGAAACGAACGTTCGCTTACCCGAAGAATTTTGGAAATCGGTCCTATTGTCCGACGAGACGAGGATTTGTCTGGTTAACGAAAGTCGCCGGATTCGTGTTTGAGGAAGCGCCATGTTTTGGGCAGATATTATGTCTGACAGGCGTACTGAGTTAGTCCACGTTCAAGGCACAATGACTGGCGATAGGTACATTAGGGATATTCTACATCCTTATCTTAGGACGTAGATATGGGCTGTTGGTAACAATTTTGTGTTTAAGGACGACAATGCCTGGCCCCATCGTACTACAGCTGTGGATGAATACCTCGAAAGTGAGGGAATCAATCGCTTGGAGTGGCCTCCTTTGTCCCCTGACATGAACCCGATAGAACATGCTTGGAATATGCTCTCAAGGCAGTTCGCGTTAGAAGAAATGCCCCTAGAAGTCTCCTGGAGCTTGTCGTCGCTGGTACCCAGGAATGGCAGGCTATTCTACAAGAACGGATTGCTAACTATACGCACAGCATGCGGCGTCGTCTTCAAGCTTGCATTGATGCCAGAGGAGGAAATACACTTTATGAAAAGCTATATTTTTTTAAATTTCACAAATTATAAAATATAAATAAATTTTACTTCTGTTAAGTTTTTGTTTTGTTAAGGTTTAAAATGTTGTGGTATAATAAAAATTTTTAAAACTCATTGATTTTTCTTTTAAACTTATCAATGAACTAATATTTAGTCTATTTTTGCGATGACGTAATTACTTATTCGAGAATCAGAGTGATGCAAAACTTTTGTATCTAGGTGTATATAAACTTTGCAAGTTATTTATTTCATTAGAATATATATATGATTTTAGCAAAATGATTTTGAATTCTTTTAAGTTATTCTAAATGTATATTATATGCCCCTCCCCACACCACAATTACGTAATTTAAAAGTGGTTCAACCAGTGCCTTTTTTTTATATGATCAAACACAAGCACTATAGGAAAAATCCTTTAGGGCACTCTGGGAGTGGTTTTGAATCGTTGGAGGTTATATTCGTTGGGAAAAACGACATCGGGAAGGTCGTTCCACAAGGATGAAGTCCTCCAGATGAAAGAATTCTTAAATAATGAAGTTCGAGGAGTACCGCAGAGCTCCAGACATGAGAGCAGTGATGGTCGAATCTGGGCTTTGTATAGTGTCAAAAGTTGTTGAGGTGTGTACAACTTTCTAGTTCGGAAGAGTACCCCCAAGCTTCCTGGCGATTGCCACAACGTGGTTATGCCAAGACATATTTTCTCCCAGATTGACGCCCAGCAAATTAATAGATGAAGCCAGTGGGATTGCGTGCCTGTCCATGACTATATCCGGTTCTGTAATGTTAACCTATTTAGAGAAAACTGCTGCCTGGGTTTTTTTAGCGTTAGATTCGACTTGGTTACTGTCACCCCAAGCCAAAATTTCTTCCAGGTCTTTGTATATATCATTATAATAAATTTACGGTACAGAGATTCTCTCAGAGTATAAAATTTGTAAATCAAACACCTTATCTTCAAATTTTTGTCTATTATGACACCAAGGTACTTAATTTTTCGCATTGTGTTGGGGATATTATCTAGCAAGATGTTGTTAAAATCCGGTATATTTGCTTCTGTTAATGAGAATGCTACGGAATGTGTTTTTTGAATATTGATCCGGAGCTTGAAATTGTCTAGATAGCTTTTAACTTTAGCAAAACCGGGCCTCGACTTAGCTCTCGCTCCTTCCCAAGTCTTACAGGAGAAGATGATGACAGTATCGTCAGCATATGCCATGATCTCCCCCCCCCCCCACCAGACTACATAGAGCATTTACATATATTAAAAATAAAATGAGACCAAGCACTGTACCCTGGGTCACACCATGCTTTACAATCTTATTATCACTAAAGATATCTTCTATCCTAGTACGTTCGGAACATACACCCTAAGATTTAAGCGTATTAATTCAGAGAGTCGTGAGCTTAAGATCGGTTGCAAAACTTTCTAAATAATTGACGAAAATTATTATAGCATAATATTTAAATTTACTACCTCATTGTTTTTATACAATACAATAAAAAAACTTAAACTAGGTTTTTGTCAAATTAATTTCCGTTTTCTTTTAAGTAATAATAATTAAATCAATATTTAAATTAAACAAGTAATAAACAATAAGGAAATAATACATTTTACGAACAATTGAATAAAAGTTAATACTAAAAATAAATCATTGCCCACTTTCAATATCAATAGATAATTATAATTATACAACAAAAATTGGCATGTCCCTGGAGGATGAATATGTCCGGAAATGTGTTGGGTTTCCATGGTAACCAAACAAAAAACAAGTCTCTGATTGGCTTAAAGATGCCCGTATTCGTTCTACTATTATATTAGTAAGAACCTACTTACGCATACAGTTCCACAAATCACATTACCCGTGATATGCCAAAACCGTCAATATTTCCTATACATTTTATGCAAAGTCGGCTGTGAATTCCATCGGGTCGCCGTGACAACGTAAATGTCAAAATATTTTAAACGCCAACATTCTTAATTTGTATATTTTTGAGGGAACGTCACGGCGGGAAATTACATTACAAGCTATTTCTGCAGCAAATAATTTATTAAATACCAATATGTATGGAAAAATTATTATTTTCCAGATCACCCGATGATACTACCTTATACAATAAGGGCATATTTAGTCTATACAGTAGCACTTAAAATACTATTTCAGATTGAATGGTACTACCAAGAAAAGGAAGCCTTTTCCATTGATAGGGTGTAACCACCTGCAGACCGGTTTCGAACTCTTTTGTTCTCGTCAGTACAGGGTAGGTGTACATACCTATCACCAGAGAAGCCTCGAATACTTCACATTGTATCATTCTCATTAGTCGAGAAGCGCGACGCGCTGTATCTCCTCGATAGGCATCAAAAAGTGTATCAAAAATGTATTGACTGGTGTACTTATAACCATGTGAGTATCGACTCAAGATATTTTATTAGCATATTTCGATAATTTCACATAAAAGTAAATATGAAGTCGTAAAGTTTAATACACAATTCGAGTAGTAAGCCTATTACTGGAAGTACGGTATCGTGTGTAATAGGCATCTTACCATTCTTGGTATGTAATGTACTATTATCTATCGCTGTTCCGAACAAACCCCTCAAAACGGCTAAAACCACCCCCTAGAGGGGTTAAACGCGCTTCAAGAGGTTTCCCTGTAGAGAAACACACTTTCCCCCCGTTTTTGAGGATGCTGAGCACGGTGGTGGTGTTGGAGTGTCCGACCCCTTCCAACCCCTCCACCGGCCAATGCTCGCCTCCGAAAGGGAGGGAAAAAAGCATCTACAATAGATGTACTCGGTATGATCTAACGCCGATAGAAGGACTATCAAAACCATTGAAGGACGGAAGTATTTGAAAAAAATTGGCGTTTTTTTTTTTTTTAATTTTATTTATTTTTAAATCGCCTCAACGGAAAAAATATAGACTTTATATAAAATGTTCAATAATTAATCATTATTTACAAGTAGATTTGTACTTAAGCCTGATTGGGCTATAATTACTACTAATATCTAACATTTAACATGACCATAACCCAATTTTTTAACCTTTCTGTAGATCTAATTCTAAAAGAATAATATTTTGCCAATCTTTAAATTTTGGGGCTATACTATGCATACGTAGGTTATGTATTGATTAAGACATTGAATATTTCAAATAAAATGCTTTGTCATGTCACATACAACGTATGAAGGAGTGTTACAATTGAATCAGCTAACCAGGATCGTAATGGCCAGTAATATTGTTCGGGCCCGGTATTTTTAAAGTTTTCTTGAAATAAAAATCATCTGCATATTTAGATAGTTAATTAAGTTTGAAAAAGATATGTTTTTTAAATTGCCTTATAGACATAGAATCTCTTAAAAATCGTCTTACAATAAATAAGTTAAATTTAATTTATTAAAAATTAATGTTAAAATATAGGGACTTAATTTAACAAAATATTAAATATAACGTATAATTTACTTCATTATAGTATATTTATTTTTAAATATTTTCGAATTTTGAGTCTGCAAGGGTTTGAATTGGAATCAAGAACTAGAGAACAAGTTTGAATTGAAACAAATGAAAAAAATAATTTGAAAGTTTAGGGACTTGGGCGGACTTATTAAAAGATAACGTTTCATGCCCAACTTTTCACCTTAATATACAGGGTGTCCGGGAAATGTTTTCCATCTCCCGGACATGACCAAAACAAGTGTACAAGTTCATATAAACTTTTTTCGTATAGGTCTCCTCTTTGGAGATATGAGCTCCCAAAGAGCTTCAATGGATTCAAGTTTTTTACCCATAATGATTGAAGGTATATTTATATACTTATTTAATATAATGAATACCAGGTGAGACTCTTCAAATTACTATACAAGAAAGTGTGGTGAATTACTCACAGCTGCAGGGGCGGACTAGCTGTTACACTCATGGCCCCTTTTTTAACGCTTTGTATGATAAGAACTTTGGACAACGTTTTCTACATACCTTTAACTATTGACTAAAAATTTGAAACCGAAAGGTATAATATTATCCCAACATCAAATTGCAATGTTTTAAGGAAATCACAGTGGCAACGCTGTATACTCATTTGTACCTGCTAGTGTAAAAATGAAGTTTACAAATTTTATTCATTTTCGTCGGGAGTGTTGTTATCGGTTTATCGCTTCTGCTATTGTGATTGTTTGTGGTCTATTGTGTTTTTGGATTAATTTTTATTGTTTTTTCGAACTAAAACTATTTAGAGCAATTTATTAGCCATCTACAATGGTTCGTCAGTGCGTGGTGTGTAAGAAATTCGACTATTCAACCCCAGATTAATATTCCGTCGGTAAGTGCAATGAGGTTATGTTTTTTTAGGTGAAACTGTAGAACTGTTCATGATTGTAAATAAATGGTGTTTTATGAATGAAATGTTTGTCTCCCCTTTTATATTATATGTTTATTGCTAATCCTGGCCGTTTTCGAGGAATCGTCATTTTTGTTACACTGAGTCTCCTAACTAACGGGGTAAATATGAAAAAGCGGAATTTTGAGGAACAAAGATGTATCTCTTACCGAGATACGCCAAATACATAATGTAATTAAGATGACGTTTTCTCGAAAACGGTTATGATTGGCGACATGAAGGTATGTAAAAAAAGTTGACAAAAGTTCTTATCTTACAGGGCGTTAAAAAAAGCCGCCCCTGCAGCTGTGAATAATTCACAACACTTTCTTGGATTCTAATTTGAAGGGTCTTACCTGGTATACATTATATTAAAAAAAAATTAAATATACCTGGTGGTTCAATAATTATGTGTAAAAAGCTTGATTCCATTGGAGCTCTTTGGGAGCCCATATCTCCGAAGAGGAGATTCACGTTGGTTTTCAATCGTTGGAGGTTATATTCGTTGGGAAAAATGACCTCGGGAAGGTCGTTCCATAAGGATGAAGTCCTCCAGATGAAAGAATTCTTAAATAGTGAAGTTAGAGGAGTACTAATCTTAACCACACATGGATGGGCGGTAGTGGTTCGTCGTGTGTTTCTACTATTCGCCGCTCTGGGCGGAATTAAGAGGGCAAGGCCAGCCGAGCACTTTCCATGAAAATATCTGTAAAAGAGAGTCAAATCCCCAACCTGTCTTCGATGTTCTAGGCTGTCGAGGTTCTTCATCAGCTCGTGGTCTCCGATAAGACGAATGGCCCTCCTTTTGATGAAATCCAGTAGCCGAAGAGTATGTTTGGGTGTAGAGCTCCAGACATGAGAACAGTACTATAGTGATGGTCGAATTTGTATAGTGTCAAAAGTTGTTGAGGTGTGTACAACTTTCTGGTTCGGAAGAGTACACCAAGTTTCTGAGAAGCTATCTTGGCGATTGCCACAACCTGGTTATGCCAAGACATATTTCCTCCCAGATTGACGCCCAGCAAATTAATAGATGAAGCCAGTGGGATTGCGTGTCCGTCCATGACTATATCCGGTTCTGTAATGTTAACCTTTTTAGAGAAAAACCCTGTATATGTTACGAACTACGAGATCCCAGTGGTGATCCTTCAGGTTCCTAATTTTTCATATCTTAATTTCTTATGGTAATGTCTCGGTTGATTCCAGAAGGAGGCGTGTTTTCCGGAGATTTAACGGCTTGGCGGTGAGCTCTTAAGAAGGAGGTGTTACACCTCAGTTTTTTACCCGAAGGATTTTTAACAAAAACTATCTCCTTAAAATAAAATAGGTATTAGGTAATGCCTTATTAGTTTGGTGGTGTGCATTTGAAGCCGCTATAAAGAATTCTTTTAGTTCAGTCAGGTTCTGTCTGTACACTAATTATGTATGTTTTTTAAAAAATTTACCATTAAATCTCGAGTGGCGACCTTACATTGAACTTTTGTTTTCACAATACTATTTTACACAAGATAAATGAAACCAGACAATGAACCATATTATGCGCTATGACTTTTTACCTCAAGTAGAAAGTGGTGTGGTTCTGTGACCAACTGAATCGGTATTTTGGTGAGTCAAGGATTGGTAGTTGAAACAACAATGCAACGTTATGGTGGTGTGTTACGACAAGTTGTGTTTCTGAATATTTATTTTAGGCATAATCAACTACATATTGTATAATGTTAATATAAAAGTCGGAAGGCAGTGAGTTATAAAGCAAAATTATTTTTGAGTCTATAGGGTGGCTCCAAAAGGTAGAACAAGAAAAAAATTAATTTTTTAAACAAAACACCCTGAATATTTTTATATCCCGCGTATCGGCGCAAATATAGTTTTTAAATTTTGCAATGTTGCCAGGTTATTTAAAAAGATTCTTATAAGAGAAAACTCTAAACATTCGCGAGAATATGAAATACAAAGACTTTAAACCCTCGAAACATTCCATATTTTGTACAGGGTGTTCCCTACGAACGTGTCAATATGTCACAATTAAAAATTAATTCACCCTGTTCTTTCAAATGATACCTTATCGTGTAGAGTTTTTTGTCCTCTACAACTTTTGTTAAGAGGTTTATGCACTTATATTTACTCATTTTTGCGTAATATCTGTTTCTATTAAAAAATCTGAAAATAAATGATTTTTTTTTAACTGAATTTTATAGGTGGCCTGACAGTCAAAACCAAATAGCAAAAGTATAAAAAGTATAAAAAGTATAATTTTATTAAATGTCATGTTATTTGCCTTCCAATTCATTGCTGACCAAAATTTTCATTTAAAAATTCAAATTTAAAATTTAATTTTGTTACGTCAATGTGTAGCTAAATAGTGGGGCTACCCGCCAGTGAAAAGTTTTGGTTACATTGTGATGCAGTACGCATCGTGTAATGTAAATATCCGATGTTTAAAATAAAATATAGTGTATTAAGATACAAGTTTCATAAGACATTATCTTAGAACGCGCGTTTAATTTAGAAACGAGTTTTCTAAAGTACAAGTGCTCTAATTGTCTTATGAACCGTGTGTTTTATAATACTTTCTCTATTTGGATCTTTAAAGTCCGAAAAACTTTAAAATATATAGGAGATTTTTTCCATTTGAATTAATATTTTCTTTTTGGGTTAGCAATACTTTGACAATTTAATAAAATGTTTAAGTATTAAATATGCCATGATAGAAATTATTGAACACAACAAAGCTTCTTCCCATCCGTCACAATTAAAAATAAATATATTATTAAAGTTAATGAAAATGAGTCAGGAAGAAAGTTATACTCCGTCAGAAATACGAGAAATTGCAGAAAATAATCTAGAAAAACTTTTAAAAAGAATATACAAAACTTTGAGTTATGGTGCGAGCAGAACAAAATTCAAAATATTGAACAAAATACTAAATAATAAGTACTATTGAACAAAATATTGTGTCGACACAGAATCTGATAGGAATAAGAATTAATGCCCAGAAAATGTCTACAGTAACTATAAATATGTATATAGACAGTAATATGTATAAAACGATATTGAATTAAAAATAAAAATAGTACTTTATTGAATAAAACTTTAGAAATAGAACATAAGCTGGAAGATATTTTTATTATTTTTAGGTTATGTTGTTTTATAGTTGTGACAAGAAATTAGTTGATGGACACCGTCAACATGTTATATATTTCCGAGTATAGGTATTTCGGATAAATATCTAGTAAAAATTATCTATTTGCAAGGTTAAAGGGTAGTATTTTAAAGTTTTCTTTAAAAAATTTCTGTCGAATCCATACTGTCTAAAAAACTAATTTCAACGAAATCGAAGTAGGCCTAAAATTCGAACCCTATCACTAATAGAAAGGATTACAAGACATTTATATCTAGAAATGATCAAAACTTATTGATTCTTTTCACAAAAACTAAGAAGAATACTAGAAAATAAAAATATCGGTAAATTTATTGGTAAAAAAAAGGGTTAGGTAAAAAATATTGCCTAATTAGTATTTTGCTTGCATTTTATAAATTATTGTGAATACACAATGAAAAACAGGCAGAAAAATCGATTTTGCAATTAATTATAATGAAAAATTCGTTTCTGATTAAATTTTTAACTAATTTTAAGCAATAAATATAAACCATGTTAATTGCAAATAATCTAGATAATTATCTTATTAAGTAATATAAATAAATATTTTAAACTCATTTTTGTGTCAGCGAATTCATTAGGTATGCATTTCACAGCGACATCGACATGGCGCGGTGTGAAGAATCTCAATTTAGTGGTTATTTAATTTTGTTAATGAATATTTACATGCGTTATTTGAAGAATCCGCAAGCAATAATCTTGGAATAAGACCCTAGTTTCAGATAGTGACTATTACCTGTAACCTAACCTAAACCTATCTTTAGATTGCCACTGGTGTTTGTCTAGTGATATTTGAACGTTTTTATATGAAGAGCGAAGGGAGAAAATCTATTAAAACTATGCTAGAAAACGTCTTAAGACAGGCGTGCTCAAATAATAATTTATAAAGTGGAAAATAGATAAATACACTGTGTTGAATTAACAGTTGGATTCTTCCTGAAAATTAAAAACTAATTTTCTTTCTCAAAATATCCTTGTGACGGGTATTAGTTCAATTATTACTACTTAAAATCAATTCAAAAAAATATTCAACATGTCCACCGACTAAAATTCAAAATAATTCAAAATACATTTGTTGAAATGATTTTAAATCATAATTTTCATTACATTGTTATCTACTTTTTTGTCACAAATGAATAATTATTTTTTTTGAAAATAAGACTTGTATAATGAAGTATACATTTTTTTCATAAATGTCCATTCTATTATATTAACATTAAACATTAACTTGCGTCATCTACAAGTTATTTGAAAAACAGAAATATATTCTCTAAAACCCCAAAGTACAAATTTTCATGTCTATATCTCAAAAACAGCTTGAACTATAAAGAAATATGGGGGTAATAATGTAACATATTTCCCTGGTAAGGGCCCCCTTCTGAGAAATTGTCTTGGGCCCCCGTTTATACAGGGTGTTATGGAATTGACGTATTATATTTAAATCGGCAATTCCTGAGATGAAAACAAATTGAAGAACAATATCCAAAAATGTTGCTTTAATTTAATATGCCCTGTACATGACCTTATGTCAAACCAAAAATTACCACGTGGTGCCCCTGTTCGGAAGGTAAACACATCAACATATGACAGTGAATTTTGAACAGTATTGTCTTATCTTCAGGGTAAACTCTTTAGAAAGTCAATAACCGTTTGACAGATTTCAAGTTGTTTATTTTTCAGGGTACATTATTATAAACTTTTACGTTCAGTTCGTTGGGAAACAATCTCTGATTTATAAACTTGAACTGACTCGAACGAACCGCCGCGGAGTTTATAAATGGTCAGGTATGTTCTCATTTGTTTTGTTTGTCTGGGAAAAAATGTATTTAACATCTAAAAATTTTAAAAATAAATAACACGTTGGTTCTCTCGAGCGTTGCCACTTTCGATGTTTTATAAGCGACTATCATAAATTGCCGAATTTCCTTCTATAATATTACTTTCCTGTATAATTATAGTCTCGGAAATGGCAACCGCGCTGGCTCTAGTAGCGGAGAGTTATCGGAAAGAAAGTTCGACGACTGGCCCGAAGATGGACTAGACCATTATTTCAAAGGGTAGTTCTCAATTGTTAACATAATTGTTTCATTTTATCTTTAGTAAAGGGTTAATGGCCCATAGAAATTAGCGTTTTTATTATTTCTATTGCGAAATGATTAATACTCTTGTTCTATGTGTGTTATTGTCAAGTGTAATTATGCATTAGTGTTGGGGTTTAGTGATAAGCTTATTATGCACTCCCACACTATCATCAGGACACGTGATGAGCATAAAGTTTTTCCCATAGAAAAAAGAACTGAAAGTGTCTGTGCCCTGGATTCTTTAATCGCGTAATGGATTTTCTTTCTAAGTAAGCTAAATATTTATTTTTATAAGGAACTAAAGTTTTACACTTTTAAACATTTTGGCAACATTGTACCCGAACATCTGTTGATTACCCAGCTGAGCAATGTAATATGTTCATATATGAATGTGCCGAGGAGTTGTGTGTGGATTTAGGGGTGAATTACCCCACTTTTTAAACGTTCGATTTAAAAATAAATATGTAGCGCTTCTCTAGGACACCCCAGGAGTCACTCATTTAAAATAATACGTCATTTCCATAACACCCTGTATAGTTACGCCACTGTTTTTATCCAAAATTAATTTTATCCCAATGTAATTGGTCCTGTTGTCTAAAAAGAGTAAATGATGTCCATTTTTAGATTAAAAAAGAGAATGAATCATTGTTAAAGATAATTAAGGTTGGATCAATTTATTAGACCAAAGAACAAACTAACGAACTTGTACCGGCACCAGTCGACCTTCAATAGGATACGCCTTCTACCTTCTACATACAAATTATTATTGTTCATATTTAGTGAAAGTTTGGGCGTTTCACTTGCACTTTAAAAGAACTAGAATAATTATAATACATAAATAAATGGTAATATTAATTAAAGCGTATTATTTTACTGCGTACACTCTCTATAGTTTAGTGTAAAAGTTATAAATTATTGGCGATATCTAATTTTCAGAAGAAAATGAAATCCTATTAGTAGAAAGGGTGATAGTACCATTCAATCTGAATTATTATTTTGATATCTATCTGTGTTAGATAGACAAAATACACCAAATTCTTACTCTGTATGTATTTCAGCGCTTGACCGAAGAGAATAATTGTATAGTCCTTATTATACAGGGTGTCTTCTTCTCACCCGTAATATTTAAACCTCTTGAGTGAATAATGAGGTCAGTTTAAAATACCCAGATTCCGTTGGAACTTTTTGACGAAAAGCAATAATAATTGAAAGGGATTTAAAGCAGCCCGGTGAGACTGCTTATGGGGGGGGGGGGGGGGTTGCTTAAATGTCACTTTAAAATATTGACAGTAATTGGACAAAAGTGACATTTGAAAAGCACGTGCGCTCTGTCAGCTGATGCCAGCTAGGCATAATGGATGCCGCCGTATCATGAATGCTTCGATTTTGTAACAAGGCAGTTTGTCTTCTTCCTGGTTATAAGTATTCATTGATTTAAAGTGCATATTTTTTTGGTCCTTATTTAAAACAACAAATGTACCAAACTATTATGGTATTGGTGTTGCCTAGACTAAAAAGTTGCGTGTTTGGCTAGAGTAATAATATTATACCTACTTAAAATCTTCAAGTAGATCACCTTGACTGGTTTCCGGTTCGATAAATAATATCGACCCATTATTGTATGAATCATATAGTATGTTAGAATTAATAAAAAACGACCGGATCTTGTATAAATACGTAAATAACTAAATATACAGGGTATCCGGGAAAATGTGGGAAATCTCCCGGATATGAAAGAAATAAGTGAAAAGGATACTACAAGTCCATATAAACTTCTCTCGTATAGGCCTCCTGTGCGGAGATATGGGCTCCCAAGGAGCTCCAATAGAATCAAGTTTTTTTACACATAATTATTGAAGCACCAGGTATATTTCAATTTTTTTTTAGCATGATGTATACCAGGTAAGACCCTTCAAATTAGTATCCAAGAAAGTGTTTTGAATTACTCTCAGCTGCAGGACTAGCTGTGACACTCATGGTCCTCATTTTTAAAGCCCTGTATGATAAGAACTTTGGACAACGTTTTTTACATAACTTTAACTATTGACTAAAAATTAAGTACTCTTCATTCATGTCGCTAATCCTAACTCTTTTCGAGAAAACGTCATTTTACTTATATCATGTATTTGGCGTATCCGGTAAGAGATACAACTTTGTTCCTATCAAATGTTGAACCTCAAAATTCCGCTTTTCATATTTAACCCGTGAGAATTTAGGGAACTAGTGTAAATAAAATGAGGTTTTCTCGAAAACGGTTAGGATTAGCGACATAAATGAAGAGTACTTAATTTTTATAGTTAAAGTTACGTAAAAATCGTTGTCCAAAGAAAAGTGGCCAATAGTGTCACAGCTGCTGATAATTCATAATATCTTTTTGGATAGCAATTTGAAGGGATTATCTGGTATACCTGGTGGTTCAATAATTATGTATAATAAACTTGATTCCATTGGAGCTCTGCGGGAGCTCATATCTCCGAAGAGGAGGCATATACGAAAAAAGTTTATATGACCTTGTAAAGTCGGCACGGTGTATGAAGTCCGCTAAGCAATAAAACCTCTCGAGCCGGGTAGTCGGTGGCTCTCAAACAATAAATTACATTTTAGGTATTTTCTAAATAAAATAATTTAAAGTAAATAAAAATTTGTTTAGGCAAAGAAAAATAATTATTTTTTAGCTTTTACAGTATTTAGGCAAATTAGTTTTACGAATTCTCTTTTTATAAAGTTTTGGTTCTAAAAAAAAACGATGTTGCCATCTTTTTGAAACATTATTGGACAGCTCGCAAAGCACTTTTCTGTTGTTCGTTTTTTTGTATTTGAAGCCTAGCTCTTTTAAAATGATGGACAAACTGGTAGTTCCAATATCTCAAAGTTCCTTCTTCTTTATCTTATTAAGAATAGCTTTGAGGGTAACATATTCCTTGGCTTTATACATATCATAAACAATATTCCTAATCGATAGTTTTATCCCATGGAATAAATCAAAGGTTTCTAAGTAAAATAACGTTCCACTGGTAATACCAAGCTTCGTTCACCTGAAGATAAACACCTTCTAGGCGTTGTGAACATTTTCCATAACTTTGCTTTATAACTGCTTTTAATTCACACACAATGAGAAACAAACTAAAAGCAAAAATCTACTTATTTAAAATAGCATAACATACCATCCTGCACTTGAGCAAATTTTAATTATTTCTTGGAAAATAGTGATTATTATATAGATTTAACTATAATGATCCCAAAATAACTAAATTCTAGGGAAAAGTACCTGAGAATATCTTTAACTTATTGACGCAAAATGGTTTTAATTTGATGAATAAAAAAAACTATGAGCGAAAAATAAACAAAATAAAAATATTTATCGCGGTACATAATTCTAAGATAATATTGTTTTGGAATCGCTGATCTTGCACGGCTAACTACAGTGAACCAGTGGAATGTTCGGTACGATCAAGTATAGCGAAGGTATTGTTAACTTAACCGTCTTACTGTTTGACAACCTTTAATGATTTAATCCGATATCGGACTTCATAAAACGAACCGACTTTAGTACTTTTTCACTTGTTTTCTTCATATCCCGGAGATTTCCCACCTTTCCCCGGACACCCAGTATATCGCAGAATCGTTTCCGTTCTAATAGTTATGTAACTGTAACATATAACACCGAAATTCCGAAAATGAATCATCTGATAAACAGTGGCTGCTCCTCCAAAATTTTTTTTTTTAAATTACCTATTTTTTATATATTAAATCCTATTCCTCCCGACTCACTCAGTATAGTATATCTTCAGGAGGTTAGAAAATGATTTTTTCTACTACCTTACTTGAAAACGTAAAGCCTTTTCCTCTCGGGGAGGAAATTTCTTTGCCTCTCTCTAAATTTCTAGACTAATAAACAAGATTTTTTATCTCCCCTATTTGATTTTGTAGAAAGACGATTTATCGAAATCTTTACAGGGTGTCCTATCTCGATGGGCCACTCTCGATATAATTATGAAGAACTCTAGGTATATAAGAATTTTATGAAAATTCGGGGGATTACTAATACGTATATGTAGACTACATTGAACAAAAATGTTTTCAGGATAGTGGCACTTCCGGTTGTACCGGAAGTAGATACTATCTTTTTTATTTTAAATGGAACAATATAAATTTGTGCATATTTCAAAAATCCAATAATTTTTCGTATATAGAGCAATATATGATAAAATTTTGATATATTAATAATAGAAATTGGACTTTTTTCAAGTTTGGCGCCCTATAAAATCTAAACGGTTAAACCAGTAGTAGTGGAAAAAACTTCATAGGTATATACCTCCAGAGGAAATTGCGTTTGTCTCCCTTGGATATTATTAACGTCTGCGTGAGGAAAATCACTATTTTCCTGCCTTGGCATATAAATAGCTATTTCCAGATACATATTTATTACATCTGATATTAAATGAAAAGTATGAAAGTTTATGTATAAAAGACGATTGTAAAGTAGAATTAAAATGTAAAACTAAGTTTTTTGGTATATTTTTAGACAATACGCTTTCTTGGGACTGTCATGTCGATTATGTTCTGAATAAATTAAATAGGGTATGTTATAGTATGGGTATACTAGGTAGATATATTCCCCAGAAACCAAGAAAATACTGTACCATGCGAATCTTGTATCATATATAAGGTATGGACTCATCATGTAAGGGAATTGCAGAGATATAGGAAGAATTTTTATTTGCCAGAAACGAGCTCTTCGAATTTTAATGAATTTAAATTTTCGAGAGTCATGTAGGGGAAAATTCAGGGAGTATAGAATATTGACTGTGTTTTATTTAAGAATGCATACTCTTCTTCTTTAGGAATAGGTTGTTCTTTGTTAAGTGTGAAACACAACAAATACATCCAACAAGAAGTCTAGAATATACATACCCAAGACATAGATTAGCAATGACAGAAAAAGGTGCATACTATCAATGCTTAAAACTTTACAATCACCTGCCAAACGATATAAAAAAAATAGATAATTTAAAACAACTAAAGAAAAAGATTTTTAATTTTCTGTTGGAAATGGAACCATACAATGTGGATGAATATTGGGTCATGGATAAGAACTTGTAGGATAGAGAATGTTATTTGCCGGCACCTGTACATACTTATTTAATTTATTCACTCTTAAATAAAGATAATTTATTATTATTATTATAAAAGTAAACTTAACTGGGCTTAAGGTCTTAGAGAGGCTGGCATAGAGATTATTTATTTATTTTTGATCGATTATAATATAGAAATGTGAACGCAAATGAACAAATTTAAATATATTATAAACTTTCTATGACAGAAATAGAAAAATACTTCAACTGCTAAAAAACATTACTAAAATAAAGGAGCTAATATACCGATGTTCATTCGACTATACATTCGTTCAAAAAAATGTATGTCCAAGTCGGTGGTCATTGCCTTCGAGCACTTAAAAAGTTTCGTTAATCTAGTTACGCGGGTTTCGGTTGGTATCTTGTATTTCGTATCGGTTAAATAAAAGTGAAAACGCGGATGGAACACGCCTTTATTATTAAGATATGTTATCAAATTTCACTTTTATTGTTTATATGTCTTATTCCAAATTTCGGCAGTTACCGTTAATGTGTTTATTAATGTTACTAAATTCGAGTAAGTTATTATTACAGGGAGTACTAAAAAAGTATTCTCCCTAACAATGGAACTGATCTACCTGAAGTAATATTCAAATCGCATTACGAAGACGTAAATAAATATATGGTGTGTGTGAGCAAATTCGCAAAATCCAAACCCACAATACGCAGATTATTCTGATGGTAGCAAATCAGTAGGCAATCGATACATTTTGCTCTACAAACACTTGATGTTTGGTTAACGGTCATATATTTTACTTCTAGCTTCTGTGAACACTTTAATCTACTGCCTGCTTTGGGCAGCTTGTAACTAAACTGTTAACTGTTAACAATATTTATTTGTCAAGCAAGACATTCTCAAAAAGTAATAATACAGTTGTATTGTGTATCTACAGTCAACTATTATTTAGTTGTCAGTTGTATCCATATATATACAGGGTGTTTTGGAAATGCCGTATTATATTTAAATGGGTGACTCCTTGGGTGTCCTAGAGATGCGCTACATATTTTATTTTTTTTAAATCGACCGTTTTAAAAGTGGGATAACAAACACTCTTACTCACAGGTCAGTCCGCGCTACTGTACAAAATTTCACCCATAGCCAATGGCAATGTTGCCAAACTTAATGTAAAACTGAAATTCCATATAAAATTATAAAAATAAATTATTTTCTCCCTACAGGCACAAACATAATCAGTTTTTTTTCTTTTTCATGGGAACACTCCTGGAAATACTTTATGTACACACAGTAATAGTGAGACAGAACCGATAGTTAGCTCTTGAAAATACAATAATACAGATTATATTACAGATTATTAGATTTTATTACACGCGAGAAATTTGATGTCCAGAAGAAACGCGTCAATAAAAACAATACTCAAAGATTATTTATGAACGGGCAAGATACACGCGTAAATCGAAAAAACAGAGCGGATTGCTGAGGGTGTGGTGGTGATCGACGAGACACAACGTATCCGGCCGCTGGTTGGTCTTCAACTAACAGACCGCAAGCGTGCGGCGCTATATGAAACTACTTCGCTCAGACGATGTAAGGCGTCAAGAGGTCATTGGCATTTTACCTAGTGACGTACGTGGCTATTACTATTCCATATGTTTTTTCGGGTTGTTTAAAACATAGTCCGTCGTAAATGTTCTTCAATTAATTGTACAAAAAGGTATTACAGAATGGAAAAGTGTTTAAGTTATTTTATTTTGTCTAAAGAGTTTAAGCTGTACATATGACAACACCGGCCAGAATTCCTTGATTGCTTACATGTATCGCAGTGCCACACAGGTATTTTTTCTTGTTTGACGTCGGGTCACTTTTACCGCTGAATGAATTTAAAGCGCCATTTATGGGTATTTTTCTTCAATTTGTTTTTATCTCAGGAATTGCCGGTTTAAATATAATACGTCATTTACATAACACCCTGTATAAACAGTATATTGCTAATACCATCTGCAATTGTGTCCCCGCTATGGGCATCGAAGGGGGCGTTGTGAGTTTGCGCAATTCGGAAATTTCCTTGGGAAAGTAAACATTCGACAAGACGGATTTCAACTTTTTTAATGTAAATTTCACTGGTTAATTAGGAAAAATATTGCACTCAAAATTTCGATTTGTTCGATTTAAGACAGCGTTCCATGCATACGAGTTCTGACGATATTCTGATACCACGGTGCCCTGATTGGTGTAAACTTTTGGTGCCACATTCCGTCCGAATATTTGTAACAATCGACATGATGAGCTTTATTTTAACTTTCATCCGACGTCGTATGTTTCTTAACCTAACTTATTTCTGAACCAGAAATTAAGAACGAATGACTATATTGACTATTTTGGGAATTATTATCACCTACTAATGCGCCAAATTAAAAATACATTAATTTTAAGGTAAGGTAGTGACCACATATTGTATACGAGTGACCCTCTCTTCTTTCTTTACAAATTTTTTAGTTCGGTTCGTGAATTCGCTTTTGAAGATCGGATAATGTGATAAGCAAAATATTTTCGTATATATGTACAATGTATATATCTGAAATACTTTATACCTGGTATTGATCTACGACTTTTGCAAAAAAGCACCATTCATTTGTGTCGTTTCATCTTAAACAAAACAACCTACCAAACAGCAACTCGAATCACCACAAATTAAAAACTCTTTTACAAAAATTGTTGTTAGGTAATGAAAATTTATAAACACTAATATACCGACAACAATGTGGAACAAACCCGAACAAACCCGAACAAACCCGAACAAACCACTTTTTATTCTGTAATTTGAAAAAGCAGAATAACAACAAACAAATAATGTCGGGCCGGCTCTGACACGATCGATAAAATTTCCACCCTACTGCGCAAACTCAATAGGCCCACGTCATCTCCCATAGCGGGAACACTTTTTGTGTTCTGGAACGTTCGTATTGGCAATAGTACTGTGAATAATGTGTTATTTTGGTTTACAACTATCAATACATGGTCATTGTTTTCATGTACAACGAAGGCAACAATTGTTGTAATATTTTTAAACTGTCAACACTCACACATTTTTATTTGTTATTCAATCAGAACATTCAATAACACCTAAAATATACAACAATCAAAGAAACAAAGAACTACCCTGTGACTTTACAGTTCTCACTATACTTGACTAACCATTAATTAAGTTGTCACCCTATTTTTGATTGTAAAGAATTTGTCAGTTCTTCTACAGAAGTTGTTCAAACTTCATTAGATTTACCTGTATTATTTGACTCTATCGCGCATAACATACCTATACAATTTTTAAACTTTCTTGGGTGATATTTTAATTTTGACGATATGCAAAGTTTATTTACAATCTTAAAACATAAAAATATTTCATATATTACGTTCCGTACTTTCTACCTTTCGCTGTCTATTGTACCAGGGATAAGTTGCAAAAAGTTCCCATTATCTATATTTATACACATGCCCATTAAATAATGGATACCAATTATTGCAGGAATGTAATAAAACCATATCAAAATAGCATATCAGTTTTATTTGTGATAATCTAAAAATGTTACACCTGATTTACTCGTCGATTACCTGACGAAACCCAATTAAGTAACAAAATTTAGAAAAGGAGGTAAATCAGGATGTGGTTTTCCTCTAACTTAGATAACAGCTGAATTATAATATACCACTAAGTATGTTTATGAAATTAGTGGTTTTTGCGTAGAAATTGGAATTGTCTTATGGACTGTTAGGCGGAAGTTTATAGCACAAATAATTTCCAAGAACCTATTCTTAGTCCATAGTCAACAAATATTTTAGAATGGCTATGGTTTTATAATATACATATTTGAAAAGAATATATTTTAAGAACATTTAAATATACAGGGGTCCATTTTAAAAACTTTCCACAATTCGGACAAATTTTATTGTGAAAAGGGACACTTATAGTTATTTGTGTATCAAGGGTACTAAGTAGTTGATTATTCCCTGAGGGCGACAGTCTTACAAAGCCGAGGGCCTCTGGCCCAAGCTTTCGTAAGTCGCCCGAGGGTATATATATCTATTAGTACCCGTGGTGCATACAAACTTTTATGTCATACCAGTTCGTTTTAAATAATAAATATATTTTTTTAAATTTAATTTCATTTACCAAACCTGCGACAGTACCTAGACATTATTGTAGCCTTCGTTTTTGTTGCTAGGGAGATAAGTATTCAAATGTTTAATGTGTCAAAGTCAAAACTTAAACGAAATTGAAAAAAAGGCTGAAAAGGTAACGCAAAACCTGTTACCGAGAGAATCCAGAGACTCATACGACAAAGACTATGACCAATTTTTGAAGTGGATGTCAGAAAATGCTGTGCAAAACATTAACGAAGCTGTGCTGTTGGGATACTTTAATGATCTATCTGAAAAATTTTCCCCGAGCTCTCTGTTGGCTAAATATTCGATGATAAAGAAGACTTTAATGGTAAATAAGAATATTAATATGTATATGTAATTTTTATAAATTATGAGAGTATTTAAAGCAAAGGTCAAAAGGGTACCAACCAAAAAATCCAGTGTGTTATCTAGAGAAAATATCCTAATATTTATTCATGAGGCACCAAATGAAACGTTTTTAATGAATATGGTCGCATTATTATTTGGTGTATTTGGTGGATGTCGGCGGCAAGAACTTGTAAATATTTTAGTCACACATGTAGAAGATAGAAAATCAGTTTTTGTTGTAACGGTACCAGAAACCAAAACTGACAAGAAACGAGTTTTCACCATTATTGATGAAGACGAAATGAATAGTTTGAAACTTATAAGAGATTATATGTCTTTGTACATAGTAAATTTAACTTCAAGCCCTTTTGTTCTACATGTAGAATCTTGAAATTGTTATTAAAAATGTGGTTTCCAGATTTTAAATGATCAACGTATATTGAATGTTTATAATTTTTGGTGAAAAAATCTTAGTGGTCTTTAATTCTATGGGGCCCCATTTGAAAATCTTAACTTACCCCCACCCGCGCCCTGGAGTTGAGGGGATGGGGGGTGGTTTAAATTGCAAACTATTCTTTCTTCAAAACACTTTTTCCCTAGACATTTTCCGCTGCAGTGCGATGCACCGGAGTTATTCCTTGGTACCGACCTTTTCTCAACACCGTGTATATGAACTAGGACAAGAGTCAAAATTTTATTTATAAACTCCGCTTTTTTGACCCTTCTTTTTTATTATTTTTCATTATCTTCCCCCAAACTGTTGTTAGTTTTATAAGCTACTTTGATTCCTTGTTCGTTTTCTGAAATCTTTTGACGTTATCACTCGCTTTTCCTATGTATGTTAAAGTTTTATAATTATACGATTTTTTCGTCAGTTTCTTTTATTGCCATATTATACGTCATTGTAGAATAAATTAAAACCATTATTGAAAGCTATTTGTTTTATTATTCTAAAGTTTTCTTACAATGTGTATTAATTAAAGTAATTAATCGATTATGTATTTCGGTTGTCGGAGCTGTCACAAATGAAACAACTGGTCTGATTGGGTTATCAGGTTTATTAATTTTGATGTGAGAATAGATGTATTCTCATTTGTATTCATCATTAAAATCGGACTAGATATAAATTAGTTATTAAGCCTAATTCTTTATCAAAAGTTTGTAATGACCATTTTCATTGCACGTGAGTATATTTTCTCGAATATGTATATAGTATTTCTCTCGCATGAATGCTGCTATGATTTTTTATACGATCCGGTATACGATTAGAATCTGGTACGAAAATCAAAGGTATTAATTTTAAAATATTAAAGTCTATATAGTGATGAGGGGCTTCTAAGTAAACTGCGATCCTATGGTATGCCCAGTCGATTCTGTGCATGGTTGTCTAGCTTAAGGACCGCTCTCTGCAAGTGGCGATTGACGGATTTCTTTCAGACACCTTCACAATCAAAGCCGGTGTTCCTCAAGGGTCCATATTGTCTCCCACTCTCTTCCTACTCTACATTAACGACCTTCTAGTGAAAACTAAAAATCCAATATTTAGTTTTGCCGACAATAGCACACTTATCTCATCTTCCTCTTTGAATGCGCTAACATCGGCTGCCGACGCATATCTTCGCAGAGAGCATGAAGTATCACGCCTCAAAAAAGACCTGGAAGAAATTTTGGCTTGGGGTGACAGTAACCAAGTCGAATTTAACGCTAAAAAACCCAGGCAGCAGTTTTCTCTAAAAAGGTTAACATTACAGAACCGGATATAGTCATGGCCGGACACGCAATGCCACTGGCTTCATCTATTAATTTGCTGGGCGTCAATCTGGGAGGAAATATGTCTTGGCATAACCACGTGATGGCAATCGCTAAGATAGCTTCTCAGAAGCTTGGGGTACTCTTCCGAATCAGAAAGTTGTACATACCTCAACAACTTTTGACACTATACAAAGCCCAGATTCGACCATCACTAGAGTACTGCTCTCATGTCTGGAGCTCTGCACCCAAACATACTCTTTGGCTACTGGATTCCATCGAAAGGAGGGCTATTCGTCTGATCGGAGATCACGAACTGACGAAGAACCTCGACAGCCTAGAACATCGGAGACAGGTTGGGGATTTGATTTGACAGATATTTTCATGGAAAGTGCTCGGCTGACCTTGCCCTCTTAATTCCGCCCAGAGCGACTAATAGCAGAGATACACGACGAACCACTGCCGCCCATCCATATGTGGTTAAGCTTAGTACTCCTCGAACTTCATTATTTAAGAATTCAGTCATTTGGAGGCCCTCATCTTTGTGGAACGAACTTCCTGAGGTCGTATTTCCCAACGAATATAACCTCCAGCGATTCAAAACCAACGTGAATCGCTATTTGCGAACAAGCACCACTCCCAGAGTGCCCTAAAGGATTTTTCCTATAGTGCTTGTGTTTGATCATAAAAAAATAAAAAAAAAAATACCCAACTTTCTGTCAATATATTATCAATGGCGGTAGAAACTCATTAAAAGCCCTTTCTGGATATAACAGAAAGATAAAGCAAGGCGCCTGTGATTTTGGATGGTGGTGAAACTAGTACACTAACACTAAAACCAAAGTTATCGATTATTAATTGGGTATTAGGTTAGCCCAGGAAGCGCCTGTTTTTTATTTTTCTTATCTTTCTTATCCTCCCTCTCTTGCATACACCACCCTTGTTTACGTTGTAATTTTAATACTTTACATAATTAAACAGTAGAAATATACAGTTTACTAATAATTCTGCGATGATTTAAATCGATATCTAAGCACTATAAGACTTTAGACTCCTTTTCAGCCGTTTTTGCTTTCTTTAAACACACAATTCACAACCTGTATCTTCTCACTAGGACAGGTGTGGTGTGGTAAATCAACATTTTTTTTTACACCGAGATGACCGGAGAAAGAGTAAGAGAAAGTTTACGAATTCTTGGCCTTCAAGATCATGACATACTTCCTATTTTTTTCTTTAATTAATTAGATGTCTATACAATGTTGCCGTTGTCGGCTTCTTTTATGATTTGTTTCTGATCATTTTAAAATATACGGGTTGCTGTCTTTACTACCTGTTGTTATCTCCCTATTTCAGCTCTCTGTAAAGGCCATATTACACTTGGGAATTTTTATGGCGCCAGCAATGGCAATTATAATTCAAGGATTCAGGTGCAGTACACCGTTCTCCGTACTACAGTCAGAAATTCTACTCTTCTGACAATTAAAATGACACGGATTCATGCGCAGTACACTGTTCCCGATCAGTTGTCTCTCATTACCAAAAATGGGGCAGGCGCCATTTTAATTGCCCTTGCCGGCGCAATTGGGTAGACATGGATTATTCTGTTATTTTTAACTCTTTATTATTTGGCCGAACCAGGTATGAACAGGTAATGGCCATTTAAACCCACTGGTACTTAAATTAGCAGTTTACATTCTTTATTAAACTTATGGACTGCTAATTCAGCAACTTTTTGCACCTCCTATTTGTAAATAGCAGTAGCTGCTTTAACAGGTAATCAAAACGAACAGGTTTGCACATCTCTAATTCTGGGGATATTTTAGGGATTTCGACAGTACCCACTGCTGTTCTGACCGTCGACAATGCTCCAGCTGATCGAACACGGTTTACTGCGCATGAATACGTGCCATTATAATTGCCGGCGCAAAAGAAAAAATTGCCTAGTATAATACGGCCTTAAAGGCCGTATTAGAGTCGGCAATTATAATGGCACGTATTCATGCCCAGTAAACCGTTCTCGATCAGCTGGAGCATTGTCAACGAGTCAGAACAGCAGTTGGTACTGTATCCCTAAAATACCCCCAGAATTAGAGATGAGCAAACCTGTTCGTTTTGATTACCAGTTAAAGCAGCTACTGCTATTTACAAATAGGAGGTGCAAAAAGTTGCTGAATTAGCAGTCCATAAGTTTAATAAAGAATGTAAACCTCTAATTTAAGTACCAGTGGGGTTAAAGAGCCATTACCTGTTCATACCTGGTTCGGCCAAATAATAAACAGTTAAAATAAACAGAATAATCCATGAGTGATAGACGTGTTTTGGACTTCCATTGTCTTTATTTCGTTTAAATCACAACGTTTCAACTGGTAATTATCTCCAGTCGTCTTCAGGTGAATACTGAGCAAGTTAACTCATGATACAGCATTGTCTCTAACCTTCAAAGAAACAGAATAATCCATGTCTACCCAATTGCGCCGGCAATGCCAATTAAAATGGGGCCTGCCCCATTTCTGGTAATGAGAGACAGCTGATCGGGAACGGTGTACTGTGCATGAATCCGTGTCATTTTGATTGTCAAAAGAGTAGAATTTCCGACTGTCGTACGGAGAACGGTGTACTGCGCATGAATCCTTGAATTATAATTGCCATTGCTGGCGCCATAAAAATTCCCGACTGTAATACGGCTTTAAAGTTTCCATAGGCCTGCAATGTATTCACTTGTTAAAAGTAATAGGTTCGTTCGTAGGGCGAAATTTCCAACCGGTTCGGTTGTGGACAAGTTTCTAGGGTAAAATTTTTTTACAGGCAACTTTCAGTAAATCGGATTTTGAAAATAAATAATCCCACAAACACCTGTTAATTTTTTAATAGGTTTCTTATTGGAGGAATAATATATGTCCGCGAAAAAGATCATCGTCACAAAGATTTTGTTCTATAGCATCGATTTTTTAATAATTTAACGCCCGTCACACTAATTTTACTCTTCTGAATGATATAACGCCAATATTTAGAACTGAGTTATTTTAATCAGTTACAATAACCATTTTCCTATTATTTATAACAGCCCTGTCTTATATTGGCTTAACGTTTTGGAATGTTCCTTATAGAATGTGAAAATACTAAAAAAATTAGTAATATCTTTAATCTACCTAAGGTGTAAACGAAACTAGCACATCAAAATGTGGTTTATAAATGGTTAATAAAAAAATATTGTATATAGCTTCGGATAACAAACCATCACATCAATTTAACTCAGGTAACATTTTCATGCGTGACCGGTGTTACTGTGATGCAGAAATTTGTGGATGACAGCTAATACAAGCTACTAGCTACTAGCTTAAACTTTCTGAGACTGAAATGAGAATCTGTACTAAAGAGAATGACTTCGTGTAGTATTTTTCCCTTAACTAAGACTACTAGGTCTGAGTTAACCCTGTTACCGGCGATACAACATAAAAACAAAAACATACGCCTGGTAAAACGTAGGCAATGTTCTAGTGTACACCTAAATAAACATAATAAGGAACTTACCTAAACAGGAGCACGCTATAAACAAATTCACATACCGTCATATTTGTAAAACTATTAGGCCGACCTGTAGTGGCGTTATTTATAAGCAATTTCTGCCGTGCGTTAGAGAAACTAAATTGTTGATCTTTGAGCATTATTTTTTCAATACAAAATTGTAGTATGAGTGTAATTTATTTATTATTTATATATAAAAGTACCTAACTTTAGTAAAATGACGTGAAATATAAAAGGGTAAAGTAAGAAATTATTGACTGGGGACACGTGACCGGCGATACATTTTTAAATTAAAATTTGAGTACTGCAGCTATAATCTAAAAAAAAACTTTTAAAATTGCTTTCTAATGCAGGAAGTAACATATAATTCGCAAATTATAATCGTTTCTACATGCAAATAATTTATTTTAGTAAGTTATATGCTAAGCACTGAAAGTTGCCTGTAATAAAATTTTTTTTACCCTATAACTGGTTGCTGCTTTTTGTCTGCCAAACCATCAACTGTCAAATCTGAGAATTGACTTGTTAACTCAACCTATTCTTGCTCATTTCTGGTTTGTTTAGAGATTAGAGATAAATCAGTTGACAATGAATACATTTTGCTCTACGAACATCGAATTTTCGGTCAGTAGTCACAGATTTTTGCCAGTGTGGCAACGCTGGTACATCATAAACTTCACCTAATGCACTTGAACATTGAAGATGTTACGTATTTTTTTATTCGAAGGTCAAATGTGATTTAAGAAGACGATTTTTCTGAATGAAAAATAGATACAATTATTATATGGGAACCAGATAGCGTATTTTCACAGGTAGGTATACATACCACGTTTTGTAACTCTAATCGTGGACTGTTTACATTGTTTCATGTAACGAATAAAATATGTAATCGAAATTGACTTTTTGTTATCCTACGGTTCTGAACGTGCGAACATAATTTACATATTTAAATTGATGGAAACAACAATCTATAATCTTGATACAATCTCTACCCTGCTATCGTAGAGTAAAACCTCCCTTAGGCGGACACCTATGTGTCCGACTAACAGAGGTATCAACCCATGGGAAATTTGTTATTAGGTAATATGTAAATGCAAAATTATTACTATGTATATGTATGTACAAATAAACATAACATAACAAAAATATACTAGTTTTAGTTAGGATGTAGTACTAAAAAAATCTAATAACTTAGTTTGACGTGTTTGCGTTTTATACTTGCAATCTAGAAAATGTAATTACAAGTCTGATATCAATTCCATTGCTGTAGAGTCACCTCTATTCTTTGCATACTCTTATAATTCCTTTACCATACTAATGGCTTGTTGATAATTGGTGACATTTGTTTGATTACTGCATTCTACTTCTTCATCAGAGTCGTCAGATACATCATGGGTCACTATCATCTTATAATAGCACATTGCTATTAATGTTAATGAACTCGCCCAAATCATTGTTATCAAATTACAAACTTCCACAACATCAATATTCTCTTTCAGGTTCAAAACGCGACATTTTTGTGCCATTGTTTACGATTTTAACCCTACAACTCACAAATTAACGGCGGACTGCTGTCGGGGAATCACACATACTTTCATTCGGCGAAGTCCTTTCGCGCAGCAACGCATACGCGATTGGTTGCAGGTCTGTCTTCAGAGAGTTTTTGCACCTTACTTATTCGTCTCCCAAATACTTTACAAATTTCTTTGTCCGTTTAATGGTGGGTTTTCGCACTCTTTGTATGAAAACAGCCTGTCCGCGTCGGCCCAAAGGATGGTCTGCCCAAGAGAGGTTGATTTTCATGGAATTTCATATACCTAGTTTTGGACTATGAAAAAATGTCCGCTTAATAGAGATCATCCGAGACCGATGCCGATTTATTATATAATGATTTTCTCCATTATCCTTTTGACGTTCTAGCGTAAAACTCCAAATCGATATCTGTACCTAATTTAGAACAATCTAGTTTATAATAATCCAATATTTGTGTTAATTTATTGTAATAATACTAGTTTCCTTGATTGTTAAAACTCGGGACAAAATTCCGTTTGATGGTTTACGTTTACAATCTTGACAAAATGAAGAATGTTAAATTTTTTTAAATACAACACTTTTCCATTTAGAAATAATTAAATCCATAAAATTGGCAAAATTTAAAGGTTAAGTCAAAGATCTTACAAACTCCAGATAGAATTGTTTACATTTGAAGTCGACGTAAGGAATGTAAACGTGCACTCCCCACCTTGCTGTTATGCTTGCAGCATAGCCAGATTGTCCTACTTATCGCTAAGGTATCTGCAAAATCCCAATTAAAAATTTGTTAATTTGACAATTACAACTGGTTTAAGGTTAATCCGCAATTGCTTTTAAAATAAATTTATTTCCCAATAATTTTAATATAAATTGTGAATATGCCTTGAGAGATTTAAAAAAAAAAAATTATTATTATTATACATAAAAGTTTGAAATAAACCGACTGCACTCTGACAACATCAAGTTAAAAGTTACTACGCTCGCCGGCAAAAGATCAAACTTTATCAATGGATCGGATTATATTAAAGAATACACTGTTGCTACTCGCTGCTAACTGCTTTTAAGGGAGTGTTGGTTGTTTTTATTTTTTTTTGTGAGTATTGGTGAAAAATCGTCTTTATTATAAACAATGATGGTGCATTCATGTATAGTTTGTAAAAGAGTGGATCATCATCATCATCATGGATCAAGCAAGGATTTATCTTTTCTTCGGTAAGTATGGTTATGTTTTAATATGATTGTATTGATATGATTTCTGATATAACCATTGACGTTTAAAAGGTTATTGACCGGTCCGTGGTGCTAGTCCGGGCAAAAAGCAGTCGAGTTGGTTTATTTCTTAATATAAATCTTGCATTTACAAGATGGTTGAGTTTTGTGCGGCCATAAAATACTTCACTAGAAGATGCAATGGTGTTAAATTAAAATTTCACAGGTTAGTTAATATATTTAGAAATTTGATTTTGAGTTTGCATCACTATGAAAATTCGGTTTGTTTAAGAATGTACCAAATGTTTATCCACTTCGTTAGGATACTAAAGGGTCGTAGCCTACGGCAAATTTGGATACATGCCCTTAGAAGGAATAATTATAGTCCAGGTGATACAACAGTTATTTGTGAGAAACACTTCACAAAAGAAGATTATGGAAGTAATGTACATGGGAATAAAATACTGAAGAAAGGAACAGTCCCGTCAAAATATTTTACATCTTTATTTTTCTATATTTAAACAACGTTTGCAGTGTAACAAGTACGTGAAGACAGGTTTTATATAATTTATTTTTATTTATTTGATCTAACTTGTTTAGGCACATATTATTTTAATTTACTTATTTAATTAATCACTTTAGTGTACAATATGCCTTAGTGGCTTGTGTGTGCATTTTTTTAGAGAATCATCCTTTTCACAGTTTATAGTAAAATTATTAGAAATAAACTTATTTTAAGAGCAATTGCGGATTAACCTTAAACCAGTTGTAATTGTCAAATTTACAAATTTTTAATTGGGATTTTGCAAGATATCTTAGTGATAAATATGACAATCTGGCTAGAAATATACACTTTTATATCTGGAGAGTATCATCCAGTAATGAATACAAAAAATATATTGATGCTAAGCATAAATAGTTAAATCTATCCTTGGATACACTGTATATAAAAACTAGATCAATATTTCAATATTTCTATCTTTTTTATAAATATCCAATATTCGAAACTACACTTTTTGAATAGATAATATAGTTAAACGTAAAGAATCTCAAAGTAAATTATACGCCCTTGTTGGGCTTTTTGCCCAGACTAGCTCCGCTCTGAAACGAGGAAGACCGCTCCATAACCTTTTAAACGTTATTGGATTTAACCAGACTTCAACATTGTTGCCATTAGCGAGACAAACATGTTTTGTCACTCTTCCACCCATTACTGATTTTCAATAACATTTCAAACAATCACAAACTCACTTTCCAACAGATTTATGAATGGAGTGTTGGCCCTGTGGGTTAAGTCAATGGTTTCCTTTGAAAAATAAATACTTTTTGTTCGGGTTTTCTTTTTGGTCTTGGACATACCTACATGTGTCTCTTCTTATGAAAAACTAAATGCGAAAGCTTTTGAATAACATAAGATAAAAATATTAAATCTCTTTGAGCAGTTAAAGCAAGTCATCGTCGAAATACTGAGAAAATGCATATTCAGATATATAGAGAAGAATGAAAGAATAACTTTACTGTATTACCTATCAAGGACCTGATATTTTAAATGCCTTTATATTGGACAATGTTTTTCTTTGGAAACGAAATACAATTTCGGCGTATTAGACGGAAATGATAAAATTTAAATATTAACATGTCATTTATTGATGTTTATATTTTGTGATTCGTGTAGTTTACAGTCTTTTCAAGGTTCTAATTGACACTACTTTGATATATAGAGTGTAAGAGGATGTCGGAGTCAGTTTTTACATGGAGCAATAAATAAAATTAAATCTAAAAATCTTCCGAAACAAAAAAATATATACTTTCCTCCAATTTTAGTTATATTACAAAGTTTTTTTCCTTGAAAATTTTTTCTTTAAAACAGAAATAAACGTTTGGGGAGAAAACTCGTTGAGAGGTACTCCGGAATCCACTTACTCAACAAAATCAGTTCTTATAAGAACTATTAGTAACAAATTTGTCTCTTTTTCTGTAAGTAGTTTCAATATTATATCTTTAATTCTGAAAAGTTGAGTTTTGCTTAAATAACCTATAACAACCAATTTCATATTCTACGACTTATTTGTTTATTTTTTCATACTTACTGTGTTCTTATTGTTAATAAATTATCCTGTTTTATGATTATTATGTAGTGCATTATTATAAAGGAATCTGAAAGATATTCATTTTAGTACATACTCCATTGAACTGTTTTTCCAAATTTATGGGAAACACAGGTCCATATCCTGAATATATCATGAAGATGATTAAAAAGGCTCGAAACGTAACTAAACGATTGTGTGTGGTACATCATTGAATTTAAAATAAAAAGGTCATAGAATTTGACATTATTTTTTTTTTATGATCAAACACAAGCACTATAGGAAAACCCTTTAGGGCACTCTGGAAGTGGTGCGTGTGCGCAAAAAGCGATTCACGTTGGTTTTGAATCGTTGGAGGTTATATTCGTTGGGAAAAACGACCTAGGGAAGGTCGTTCCACAAGGATGTAGTCCTCCAGATGAAAGAATTCTTAAATAATGAAGTTCGAGGAGTACTAAGCTTAACCACATATGGATGGGTAGCAGTGGTTCGTCGTGTATTTCTGCTATTCGTCGCTCTGGGCGGAATTAAGAGGGAAAGGTCAGCTGAGCACCTTCCATGAAAATATCTGTAAAAGAGAGTCAAATGCCCAACCTGTCGTCGATGTTCTAGGCTGTCGAGGTTCTTCGTCAGCTCGTGGTCTCCGATCAGACGAATAACCCTCCTTTCGATGGAATCCAGTAGCCGAAGAGTATGTTTGGGTGCAGAGCTCCAGACATGAGAGCAGTATTCTAGTGATGGTCGAATCTGGGCTTTGTATTGTGTCAAAAGTTGTTGAGGTGTGTACAACTTTCTGGTTCGGAAGAGTACCCCAAGCTTCTTGGCGATTGCCACAACGTGGTTATGCCAAGACATATTTCCTCCCAGATTGACGCCCAGCAAATTAATAGATGAAGCCAGTGGGATTGCGTGTCCGGCCATGACTATTTCCGGTTATGTAATGTTAACCCTTTTAGAGAAAACTGCTGCCTGGGTTTTTTAGCGTTAAATTCGACTTGGTTACTGTCACCCCAAGCCAAAATTTCTTCCAGGTCTTTGTTGAGGCGTGATACTTCATGCTGTCTGCGTAGATGTGCATCGGCAGTCGATGCTTGCGCATTCAAGGAGAAAGATAAGATAAGTGTGCTATCGTCAGCAAAACTAAATATTGGATTTTTCGTTTTTTCGACATTATAAAATCAGGGCCGTATTAGAAAAAATGAAATTGATGATGATTGCTTGAAAACGAAACGTCATATGAAAAACTTTGTTGTATAATCCTTGGCCTCATTAAAAGTTGCTGTGAGAATATTTTGTCAGTTTCAATCTAGCTTTAAAATAAAATATTTTTTTTAAATAAGCCAAAACTTTAAAATCTTACCAAAACCTTTGTGTGGCATATTGCTGGTGTTTGATTGAGATAATTTTTCACCATTTATCTGTTTACCATTAACGAGAGCCCAATACATGCCCTCCTTATATCTTGAGCACCCTGTACACTTCCACGAACATTTTTCATTGATTAAATGAAAAATAATTAATTAAAATAATGCGTTCATGCACAAAACATTTTTTTATCATACAAATGAAGATTAACAGAGCGCTTCCGAATAACATTTTTGTGAACAACCGGTGCATTAAGTAAAACTATTGTCATTATAATTATTGATTGCTGAGCTTTCTTTAGCATTTTAAATTTGTCGCGTGAGAAAACTTTAAATTGACTCGAGATGTATTAATTATTGAACGTAGGCCTTTGTCTGCAGTAATCAAAAACATTTAATTAATAAATAGACATAATTATTTTTATTCTATCAGAATCATACAAGGTTTTAAACAGTAATCAATGATGCCAAGTCTGTACTGAGAGTCCTAAATCTACCGCCTGCGTTTGAAACCGATGAGTATAATATTATCCCAACATCAAATTGCAATGTTTTAAGGAAATCACAGTGGCAACGCTGTGTGCTCATTTGTACCTGCTAGTGTAAAAATGATCCTGAACTTTAGTATTTTCATTCATTTTAGTCGGCAGTGTTGTTATCGGTTTATCGCTTCTGCTATTGTGATTGTTTGTGGTCTATTGTGTTTTTTGATTAATTTTTAGTGTTTTTTCGAACTAAAACTATTTAAAGCTATTTATTATCCATCTATAATGGTTCGTCAGTGCGTGGTGCGTAAGAAATTCGACTATTCGACTATATTTCGTCGGTAAGTCAGAATAATGAGGTTATGTTTTTTTTAGGTAAAGCAGTGGTGTAGCTAATTCTGTATTTTAAGTAAATATTGTAAAAATATATATTATTTCTTTATATTATCTGAAGTTCTGTAAAACGATTTGTGACTAATATCAGATCGACATTATCTAAACCCGTACCTTAATAGAGCGTTGCCATTTTTTAAAGCCATTTTCTTCTAACTTATTTGAAACTGTAGAACTGTGCATGATTGTAAATAAATGGTGTTTTATGAATGGAATGTTTGGTCTCCCCTTATATTCTATGTTTATCGCAGTAAGACATTAATTCTGGCCTGTTTATTATTTTAATCGATATGGACTTTATAATAATATAATATAATTCTAAAAGTTACTTTTTGTACCATTTTGCCATTTGCGCGTGGAAAGTAACCCTTTTCTACGCCCTTTGAAAAAAAAATTTATTGCAAGTTTTATTGTGTAAAAATGATGATAACCGACGATTTTGAAATTCGACACGAAGTTTTGGAATACAGTTAATGTTAAATTAAAACATTATACACCGTGTCCAAGATAAGGAGGGCCAGTACAAGGATCTCGGAAACCGTAAGAGATACGAAGTCGGTTGAATGGAGGTAAAGTTGCGCATTTACGTGCCTCATAATATGCCGTTTAGAAAGTTTTAGAATTCCGAGTAGTTCCGGAGATATCCGGAAAAAAACGAAATTCTGAAAAATCGTTTTATTTTTTTCCTTGGTTTTTTTGAGATCGAATTCTAAAGTAAATTGCAGTTTTACATTGCCACTTTTTCCGCTCTATCAAACAGCGTTAATTGTTTTGTAATCCGACGAGTCGTCTTCGAAGGGCCATTATCAACTTTCTTTATTTAAATACGGTCCTGTTTTCCTGAGCATTTTTTCTTCCGAATGCCACGATGGGCGCATTGTGATTTAATGACGTTTCGAGGGTTTTTGTGCAACATCAGGAAATTTTGGGATACGTATTACTGTATTTCTCCTAATTTTATAAATAATATCTCATAAGTAAGCTCTAAATTTTTACTTATGTTGGACTAGTTCAATAAATAACAAATAATTTAGTAATAAACCACAAATAATTGAACAAAAAATAATACAATAATAAACAACAATAAATGAACAAAAAACATACCAAAACAGTAATAAAACGAACAACGAAAAACAAAGGAACTACATAATCAGGTGTTCAAAATGATTTCGAAGTTGTGTTTATAAACATAACTTTCGATGTACTCCCAGAGGAAAAAATCTAACGGTGTCATCAGGCGAAAGTGCCATGTTGTTTCAGAACACCTGATTATGTAGTTCCTTACTTTTTTCGTTGTTCGATTTATTTCTGTTTTCCTATGTTTTTTTTGTTCACTTATTTGTGGTTTATTATTAAATTATTTGTTACTTATTGAACTAGTCCAACATAAGTAAAAAATTAGAGCTTACTTATGGGATATTATTTAGAAAATTAGGAAAAATACAGGACCGTATTCCACAATTTCCTGATGTTGTTCGAAAAACCCTCGAAACGTCATAAAACTACATTGTGTCATACATCGTTACATTCGAAAGAAAAAAGCTCTCAAATTTCCATATCAGGCAAACAGGACCGTATTTAAAAAAAGAAAGTTGATAATGGCCCTTCGAAGACGACTCGTTGGATTACAAAACAATTAACGCTGTTAGATAGAGCGAAAAAGTGGCAATGTAAAAGTGCAATTTATTTTAGAATTCTATCTCAAAAAAAACCAGGAAAGCGATAAAACGATTTTTCAGAATTTCGTTTTTTCCGGATATCTCCGGAACTACTCGTAATTTTGAAACTTTCTAAACGGCATATTATTAGGCACGTAAATGCGCAACTTTACCTCCATTTAACCGACTTCGTATCTCTTACGGTTTCCGAGATCACTGTACTGGTCCTTATCTTGGACACGGTGTATATACGGTGACTTTGAGCCATAAATCTCGGTGCGGAAGTTCTAATTACTTACGTTTATTTTGGAACGAGATTTCTTATGCCACTTGACCGCTTAACCCTCCGTGCCATTTAAGATTTTAAGGGCAACATTTACTTCTCCCATGGGGTTAAACCACTAAAGCTGCAAGTGTTCTTTAAAAGTGTCCCGCTTCACAATAAAATTGACAATTATATTGGACGTGAGATGTTAAGTATAGAAATGTATTATATTAAAATACAACGTCATCAAAATATCAGAAACGATTTTTTTGCGATAGGTAGGAAATAAGTATTTTTGCAATTACACTCTACTACAATTTCTTTATGTAACTTAATTCTGAATAATAACAATGCATATTATTTAATTTTATAAAATTACCGCTGGATTTGTTTTCAATTTAATAAAACAATCAAATCATTCAGCGTTCTGTGATTAGTTCGTGCAAGAAACCTATTTGACATTGTATAATATTTTTAAAATTGGGTAATTCTTTTGACGTTTTATATAAAAGAATGATATACCGACCATTGTGGTATTAATGATTGAGTTTTTTGTTAACATTAACCGCTATGTGGGTAAGTAGCTCTCTTTATATTAATTAATAATAGTAATGAAAGACGCAAACATTTTTATATAAAAAAATTATTGATTTATTTATGATTTAATTATAAAAGACAGCGTGCGAAGAAATTAAAATGAAAATTTTACATTCTTCAGCCAATCAGGAGCTTGTTTTTGTTCCGTTACCACGGCATCTAAGAAAATTTTCGGAAATTTTTCTCCTCCTCGAGGCAGCAGGAAGTGATTACAGTGGAAATCTTTTGACGTTGTGTACACAGGGTGTTATGGAAATTACGTATTATATTTAAATGGGTGAATCCTGGGGTGTCCTAGAGAAGCGCTACATATTTTTTTTTTAAATCGAACGTTTAAAAAATGGGGTAATTCACCCCACTCCTCGGCACATTCATATATGATCATATTACATTGCCAAGCTGTGTAATCAACAGATGTTCAAGCCCAATGTTGCCAACTGTGTAGAAAATAATATAACTATAGATTCTTATAAAAATAATATTTAGTTTACCTCGTATCCAAATAGAAGGGCACCAACATCTTCAGGTTTTTGTTTTCCTTTCTATGGGAAAAGCTTTATGCTCATCACGTACCCTGATGATAATGTGGAACTGCATAATAAGCTTATACCCACTAAACCCCATTCGGCCTCTTATTTCCAATCTCTCGGCACATTTGCACTAAATCACTTAAAGAAACACACAGACACCCACGAGTTACCAATTATTTTTTTTTGAAGATATGCACTTATTATTAGATTACACAAAAGCAATAAATACTAACGCATAATTACACTTTACAATAACCTACCGTACACATAAAACAACAACACTATAGGATACAAATTATTTCGCAATAGAAATTCAGAAATAATAAAAACGCTAATTTCTAATGGGCTAATCAAGTTTATTAATCCTTTACTGAAGAAGAATGATGAAATAATTATGTTGATAGACCCTTCCATCCCTTTAAAATAAATAGTCTCGTCTAACTAGCGCGGTTGCCATTGCCATTTCCGAGACTATCATTATAAAGAAAAGTATTACAGAAGCAAATTCTTCATTTTATGAATATAACCTTATAAAACATCGAAAGTGGCAACGTTGTATTTTTAAGTATCAACTCCAGTCGCGTAAAGAATATGCAACCCGTTTCTCCAAGATCAGCTGTTCCTCCCAAATTAGCCGGCCGGTTTCCTACTGCTGTTTCCAGCAGATTTGTGTGTTAAATTGTATGTTAATACTTAAACCCGAGTTTAAATTATTAAGTTATTTGTTATTTCGCGACGGCAGTGCCCCAGTCCAGCAGTTCAATATTGATCGATGGAACCAACGTGTTATTTAGACAACAAGGGCGTACTTTTGTCTACACAGTAGCACTTTAAAATACTAATTCAGATTGAACGGTACTTAGATCTGTTGTGACGCGAAAACTCTGTGATTTTCTGATGTGAGTACTTGGTGTTTTTTATAAATTAAGTTGGTTTTAAATAAGTCCAAAAAGGTAAATAAACTTGAATTTATTTTTTCTAAAGGGTAAGTGGCATTTATAAACTTTTAAGTGGTCCAGATCTGACGGGTGTCGTTCGAATTGAACAAATGAGAACATACCTGACCATTTAAAAACTCCGCGGCGGTTCGTTCGAGTCAGTTCAAGTTTATAAATCAGAGATTGTTTCCTAGCGAACTGAACTGAACGTAAAAGTTTATAATAATGTACCCTGAAAAATAAACAACTTACAATCTGTCAAACGGTTATTGACTTTCTAAAGAGTTTACCCTGAAGATATGACAACACTGTTGACATATGTTGCTTTGTTTACCTTCCTGACAGGGGCATCACATGGTCATTTTTGGTTTGACATAAGGTCATGTACAGGGCATATTAAATTAAAGCGCCATTTTTGGATATTTTTCTTCAATTTGTTTTCATCTCAGGAATTGCCGATTTAAATATAATACGTCATTTCCATAACACCCTGTAGAATGACATTTTGCTTGACAGAACACAACTTTCTTTAAATAATATGTTTTACCAACTTTAGTAGATGAAATATAAGTAAAAATACAAATTTGAACTATTTTTAATTTGTTAATAATAATTGCATGCAACTAAAGTTGGTAAATAGAAAATTATTGCTTATCGAACTAACGCAATCCTAATTTTTTCGAACTTCAAATTAATAATTTAGTGCGAAATTTTCTTACTGAATTTTCCTCGATCTTGAATTAATATACGGAAATTTTCCTTATACACGATTATACTCGTCTTCGACTCGGGATAATATTCAAAACATCGTGTGGTCGAAAAATTTCCGATAATAATTCAAGTACTAGGGTCGAGATTATAAGTGAGAATTTCGCACTAACATTCTTCAGCCAATCAGGAGCTTGCTTTTTGTTCCATTACCACGGCAACTTAAAAAAATTCCGGAAATTTTTCCCTTCCTCGAGGCAGCAGGAAGTGATTACTATGGAAATTTTTTGACCTTTGTGTATAGAATGACATTTTTCTTGACTGAACCAGATATTTTATTTTTCTTATATTTCTGATTAGTCTAAACCTTCTATTATTATTATATAAATTAAAAACAAATAAAAACAGCAAATTACTGTTATTTATTTTAGTTTACAAGTACCTACCTAATTATTACAACGTCTAAATGTTCTAGAAATTTTTTGGCCACTTCTTCTTTTTTTCATGGGAAAAATTTATAATTTTATATGTTTGATAAAATAAATGTAGTAGGTACTTCGAAACAATTTTTCTTTGCTGCCCTCCACGAAGAAGTCTGTATTTGGTAGAAACCAATAGGAGACGATATTTAATTATTAAACAAATTAGACGAATTGACGTCTCACCCATATTCTAGAAAGCAGGTCTACTTGCGGTAATGACTATTTTAGCAATTGTTCTTTAGTAGGATTTAATATATATACACATTTTTAATATAAGATAAATAAGAAATATTTAAATACAACAATTAATTATTAGTATTATTATCAATAATTATTCATGGCGAAAGGCCGGTACGTGAATTGCTACTACTGTCACCATTTCAAGCATGGCTCGTTGGTCTAGGGGTATGATTTCCGCTTAGGGTGCGGGAGGTCCCGGGTTCAAATCCCGGACGAGCCCGGTAACTTTTTTTTAATTTACCAAGGGAATATTTCCTTTTATATACAACCATTATCTTGCTATAATATTTTTTACAATAATATACCTAAAACGTTTGGCCAATAAATTTGCTAATTCAGCCTTTCTTTAAATATTTAATGAACCTTGTGAAGCTTTTACTATAGGCAACCAACAGCACAATAGTAGGTACTACCGAACACGGTAATGGCAGTAGTACTATGATAGATCGGTAAAACCGAACAGCCTTAACACTTTCGTTGCGGTTCCGGTGAGCTCTCAGATTCACTCAATTTCCAGTGTGGGACACTTTATAGTACTGTATAAATTTTTACAAGCAATTAATATATCGATAAAATAACCAGTGTTTAATAATGATTACATAGCATAACAATCAATGCACTCGCATAAGCAACGAATACTTATAAACAGGCGCATAAGTACTTTCTCACTCGCAAGCATAAAGTTACATCGCACACACTCGCACATCTTACCAGTACGATCTCAAACACCAACTGACACTGAATATATTTGGATAGTAATTCTGTACCAACCTAGAATAAGTCTAAGATTCCAAGGTCACTAGAGTCATTTGAATCATGCATGGTTGTCTTTTCCAAAATCAGCTCGATCTCTGTAAGTACATATAAGTATTCATGGAATCCCAGAATCTCAACCTTATTGTGATAGTGAGCTATCTAATTTTTTATATAACTGGACATATCCACTTATTCCTGATGATACTGAATTATTTCTGCAGCTCGTGGAGATATAATCATTTCTAATTTTTTATTGCTTAAAAGTTTTTGAAGCTGCTTGCTCCAATCTAAAATGCCGTGCCATTTTTTATGTTTATATTATGATCAAGTTCCACCAAGTAATACATCATTTCGCAGGCCGATTGTATATTATGTGATGTATCAAAATCGTGATATCTCACAGCTCGTTTAAATAACAGCCAATATATTTTACTATTTCAGAAAGTTGTACTGATTTTGGCTTTTTCTCTAAACGCTCTGACCGTCGCTAATGGGGAAGTAACAGAAAAAACGCAGTATACTACCAAGTACGACAATATGGATATTAACGATATTATTAAAAGCGATAGACTTCTGCAGAATTATGTGAACTGTTTGCTGGACAAAGGTGCCTGTACATCAGATGGACTTGAACTAAAGAGTAAGTATGTCACCATAATACACTATGCCAATTAATTATTGAATATTCATTCGTTAATAATGAATACATTTTAATAATTTTCATTTTAACTAGATACGCCTAATTGTAAGGGGTAGAGCATAGTATACAATGTGTTATGGAAATGACGTATTATATTTAAATCGGCAATTCCTGAGTTGAAATCAAATTGAAGAAAAATGCATGTCCAAATATGGCGGTTTAATTTAATATGCCCTGTACATGAACTTATGTCAAACCAAAAATGACCACGTGGTGCCCCTGTCAGGAAGGTAAACAAAGCAACATATGTCAACAGTGTTGTCATATCTTCAGGGTAAACTCTTTAGAAAGTTAATAACCGTTTGACAGATTGCAAGTTTGCGGAGTTTTTAAATGGTCAGGTATGTTCTCATTTGTTCAATTCGAATGACACCCGTCAGATCTGGACAACTTAAAAGTTTATAAATGCCACTTACCCTTTAGAAAAAAAAATGCCATTTTATTTAGCTTCTCGGACTTATTTAATACCAACTTAAATTATAAAAAACACCAAGTACCTAGGTAACTTGAACAAAAACAAACCGGCACAATAAAATCACATAACACATCTAAGTACCATTCAATTTGAATTAGTATTTTAAAGTGCTACTGTGTAGACACAAATACGCCCTTATTGTCTGAGTGGTCTGGGAAATAATGTATTTAACATCTAAAAATTTTAAAAATAAATAACACGTTGGTTCCGTCGATCGATATTGAACTGCTGGACTGGGGAATTGCCGTCGCGAAAAGAACAAATAACTTAATAATTTAAACTCGGGTTTAAGTATTAACACACAAATCTGCTTGAAAAAACAGTAGGAAACCGGCTGTATTCTTCTTTAAACAGCTGATCTTTGACAAAAGGGTTGTCTATTCTTTACGCGACTGCAGCGGCTGGGGTAAATACTTAAAAATACAGCGTTGCCACTTTCGATGTTTTATAAGGTTATATTCATAAAATGCAGAATTTCCTTTTGTAATACTTTTCTGTATAATGAGAGTCTCGGAAATGGCAACCGCGCTAGTTAGACGAGACTATTTATTTTAAAGGGACGGAAGGATGGGAAGGAAGGGTCTATCCACATAATTATTTCATCATTCTTCTTCAGTAAATAAATTGAATTGAGATACGAAAAAAAGTCACTCTTAATAAAAGTTTTTAATTGTCTAGAAAATACGATTCATGATAAGAAACTTCAATTTCTTTATACAGGGTTGGTAAAAACTGCAAAAATGTTATTTTGCTTAAGAGTAAACATACTTTATTTTGAAAGATACGAAAAAAAGTCACTCTTAATGAATGTGTTTTCTACACAACAAACCAAAGTAGAACAATTCATTAATAGGTTTACCTATGTAAAAATTATTTCCCAAAAAGTATTCTCTGGCACACCTCTGACTGGTGAACCTTGATAGTGTGCGATATCTATCCATGGCATTATAGGGCCATATTTTTTTGATAACACGTGCAATAGATTATCGTATTTAGAAATGCTAGATACATTTTTCAATGATTCGAAAATCTACCATTAAATTTTCGACAAAATATGTATTTTCAGCAAGATGGTTGTCCAGCCATTTCGCTCGTGAGGTTAGAGAATAACTTGACCGCAGATTTGGTGCAAGGTGGATTGGCAGGAATGGCCCAGTTTTGTGGCCCCCAAGAAGTGCCGACTTAACCTTGGCCGATATGTTTTTATGGGGCCGTTTAAAACAAATTGTCTTTGCAACCGCAATACCAAATGGTATTGAACTGTTGAAGGGCAAAACTATCCAGGCTGTCCAATCGATATCTCAGGAAGAAATCAGAAATTCTTTCACTTATTTGAGAAAGCAATTAGAAAAATATGTTGAGTATGGGGGTGAAAAATTGAAGTTTCTTATGATGAATCGTATTTTCTAGACAAACAAAAACGTTTATTAAGAGTGACTTTTTTTCGTATCTTTCAATTTTTAGTCCATTTGTCCTCTTGTAAACCCCATCCGTGGACATACTGTATAATAACGAAATTATATTATTTCATTCAATACTTCTTAGGCCCGGTACTTTGACTTTCATATAAATTTTCATTATCTGATAAATAATAATTTGTTAGATAAATAAACGAGCACTTGCAATCTGGAAAATATCTTATTTGGATATTTTCAAGTGAATGTATCGGCCATATAACAATTTAAGGGTTGTGACAGTAGACATATTATATACAAATTTTTTGTTGATATTGTCACTTTCAGATGATGAACTTAAATATCTCCACGTACCTGTAAAGTAGAAAAAATAATAATACGGCGTGAAATCTTTTGGAAAAAACACAATGCAAACAAGATATTTAAATAAAAAACTTTATGACGTTAGGTCTTTAACCGTCTGTTATCGACGAATAAATTATCTGGCGACTAACTATAATTTATTGGAGGAATAGCGCTATCCATAAGTGACAAGGTATCATTTTTACTTATCCTGTAGATAAAATTTACTCTGCAGAATAAATCCGGCTATTTGCACGTGAAAGCACCGGGCCTAAGAGAGTAATAAAAGTCCGTTCTTTTTTTTAATAAAATTATACTTTTAGAAAATATGCCAGATGCAATAGAGACCGACTGCAGTAAATGTAGCGAGAAACAACGGGAAGGTTCTGAACTTATTATAAGATATCTTATTGACAATAAGCCCGAATACTGGAACCCTTTGGAAGAAAAATACGATCCATCAGGGAGTTACAAGCAGAGATATCTTGATGGAAAAAAGGCGGATGTTAAAGTAGCGTTAGTGGACCACACCGCTTAGTGGAGAAGAATATGAAAATCAGTCGTAGTCTAACATTTTTTTAAGCATGTACTGTTCATTGAATATTAATTTATTTCCGTCAAGCAGAGCTCTATGTCTTAATTTGTTTTCATCCGTACTAAACTATGATACAATAAACACAAGGGCATGATATCTAGCGATTCCAATTTGATTTGACGCGTGTAGAAATTAGAAAATTGATATTTTTAATAGGAACATAAATACACTAAAGCGCAAGAAAGTTGCACTTGGTTCTATGAATGTACCCTAAGCTGCAGCGAAAAATAAATAACAATAATAATAAAATAATTAACAAAATAAAATTTCTCGCCCCTAAAAAGCACCAATCACATAATTGTATGCAACAACGTTGGTAAAAAAGTAAGTTAATCAGGAAATTATAGAAAATAAAATTTTCACTTGTATACAGGGTGTTATGGAAATGAAAATTTTCACTTGTATACAGGGTGTTATGGAAATGACGTATTATATTTAAACCGGCAATTCCTGAGATGAACGCAAATTGAAGAAAAATATTCAAAAATGGCGCTTTAATTTACTATGCCCTGTACATGACCTGAGGTCAAACCAAAATTAAGCACGTGGTGACCCTGGGAGAAAGATAAACAAAACAACATATGGCGGAAAACGTCAGTGAATTTTGAGCAGTGTTGTCAATCTTTAGAAAGTCAATAACTGTTTGACAGATTGGAAGTTGTTTCTTTTTCAGGGTACATTATTATAAACTTTTATGTTCAGTTCAGTTCGCTGGGAAACAATATCTGATTTATAAACTTGAACTGACTCGAACCAACCGCCGCAACGTTTATAAATGGTCAGGTATGTTCTAATTTGTTCAATTCGAACGAAACCCGTCGGAACTAAACAACTTAAAAGCCACTTTATCCTTTAGAAAAAAAACTGCAATTTTATTTACCCTTTCGGCCTTATTTAAAACCAACTTAATTTATAAAAAAACACCAAGTTGGTAATCCAAACAAAAACCGGCACAATAACCTCACAAAACACAGAAACAAAAGCACAAATTCACATTAGTCTTCGCGTAAATTTGTATGCATCTCATGAATACATCTAAGTACCATTCAATCTGAATTAGTATTTTAAAGGGCTACTGTGTAGACAAAATACGCTCTTATTGTATAAAGTTTCATTTGGTGGTCTGGGAAATAATATAATTTTTCATACATTGGTATTTAACATCTAAAAATTTCTAGTAACTACACGTTTCAGTCTGTTTCGGGTTTATTCGGTCGATCGCTATTGCGTTATTTGGAAATATCTAAAAATACAGCGTTGCCACTTTCGATGTTTTATAAGATTATATTCATAAATTGCGGAATTTCCTTCTGTAATATTACTTTCCTGTATAATTATTGTCTCGGAAATGGCAACGAACTATTTATCCGAATATGTACGAAGCACTCGACCCTTGGTTGGACTCGTCTATGTTAAGACTATAGGGGAGGTCCTGTTGTTGTCAACATAATTATTTCATCATTCTTCATTAAAGTATTAAAATTTGTTTTAGGCCCATTAGAAATTAGCGTTTTTATTATTTCTGACTGTCTATTGCGAAATAATTTGTATCCTATCTTCCGTGTATGCTGCTGTTCTATGTGTACGATAGTGTAATTATCCGTTAGTGTTTAGTGCTTTTGTGTAATCTGATAATATGTGCATATCTTCAAAAAACTAATTTGAAACTCGTCGGTGTCTGTGTGCTTCTTTAAGTGATTTAGTACTATGTATTTTTTTTCTCTTGACGATATGCCGGTTATGTTCCAAGATTGGAAATAAGACGCCGAATGGGGTTTAGTGGGTATAAGCTTATTATGCAGTCCGACACTATCATCAGGGCACGTGATGAGCATAAACCTCTTCCCACAGAAAAAAGAACTGAAGATGTCTGTGCCCTGAATTCCTTACTCGTGTCGGCGGCCTAGATTTAATTTAAGCTAAATATTTATTTTTATAAGAAACTAAAGTTTTACATTTTTACACAGTTGGCAACATTGCGCGTAACAGGTGTTTGTGATACACTGCCTCAGATGATTCATTACCGCAAAGTCACATGTGAGTAAGAGGGTTTGTTACCCCACTTTTAACCGACAACGGTCGATTTGAAAAGAAAAATGTAGCGCTTCTCTAGGACACTCCAGGAGTCAGCCATTTAAATATAGTACGTCATTTCCATAACATCCTGCATACACAATTCGGTTGTTATCAACTTTTGAGCAGGCAATGTTAGATCAAATCGCAATATTTTTATCCACAGAATATGCAGTTTTACTATGTACTATTAGTTTTGGGACATCCTGTATAAAGCCCAACTACTAAAAACAACAAGGGATGGAGGATATGCGAGGGCGGCAGTTTTAAGTTTTTGCCCCATCTCGAAAACGATCAAAACAGGGGCTGCTTCCAGAGTGCCTTAATTGATTTTTCTTGTAGTGCTTGTGTTTGATAAAAAAAAATCTTCCTAAACGAGAAATTTAAATTAATAGGTCCCTAGATTATTATTTACATGTAAAATGGAAATTGCTGAATGTAAGTCACGCACTGCTACTAATAATAATTAATTAATGATTTAATAGTTTTAAGTGCAATATCTGCAATATCTACATCAATTAAAGCAAGTTTTTTAATTGATTCACAACATCGTGAAAAAGTTGCTCGCGTTGTCCACCTTGAATTCATTTGCTATCAACGAAATCTTTTCCGACGAAACTATAAACACATACCTTTTAAACACTTCTTTGTTATTCTTAAAACAAAGAACTTATTTTCAGTAGATTCACCTAATAATAATACTATCACTACTTTCATTACAATGACGAAAACAATACTTATTTTTTGTATGGTGATTATTTTTGTGATATTTTCAAGCTGTCCAAGTGATGTCTGTGCCAAATCGTTGATAAGGGTGAAAAAGGAAGTGAAGATGTATACCACCAAGTATGATAATGTGGACGTAGATAGCATTTTGGCTAGTAATAGGTTGTTACAGAACTATATCAGGTGTCTTTTGGAGAAAGGACCTTGTACGCAGGAAGGTAAAACCCTTAAACGTATGTAAAATATATGTTTTATAATTATTATTAGAATGACCATAAATTAAGTTGTTTTTTAACACCTATAAAAAGTTTGAAGGTTCATCCTGTTTATATCATCATTTTAATGCGAACAAATTAGCTGTATTTTTTCGCGACTATACAGGGTGTAAATTTGAAAACCCCCAGAAATAATGTTAGTCTTTTATACAACGTGTCCAAGATAAGGAAGGCCAGTACAGGGATCTCGGAACCGTAAGAGATACGAAGTCGGTTAAATGGAGGTAACATTGCGAACTTACGTGCCTAATAATATGCTCTTTCGAACGTTTTAAATTTCCAAGTAGTTCCGGAGATATCCGGAATAAACAGAAATTCTGAAAAATCGTTTTATTTTTTTCTTGGGTTTTTTTGAAATCGAATTCTAAAGTAAATTGCACTTTTACATTGCCACTTTTTTCGCTCTATCTAACAGCGTTAATTGTTTTGTAATCTGACGAGTCGTCTTCGAAGGGCCATTATCAACTTTATTTTTTTAAATACGGTCCTGTTTTCCTGATATTGGAATTTGAGAGTTTTTCTTCTTCTGAATGCAACGATATATGACACATTGTGGTATACAGTCCTATATTTCTAATAATTTTATAAATAATATATCATAAGTAAGCTCTAAATTTTTACTTATATTATAAATTAATAATTTAATAATAAACCACAAATAAGTGAACAAAATACAGAAACATTGTTTCAAACTTCTGTTGATTCTGGATTTAAAAGAAAAGTAAGCGTTTGAAACAAAAATATTAAGATGGTGATGCGTGATTTGTTTCACTTGACATTCCCATTGTGATCGTTTGAAAGTGTTTTAAGAGGTTTTCTATTTTCCAGAAAATATGGAACATAATTTTACAAATGCTGAAAAGTTTGATATTCTATCGTGTTTTATTTTATCTCAAAGAAACTATTATGTGGCAGTCAGAAGATGTTATTTGTGCTTAGAGAATAGCGGAAATCATTTTGAACATCTGATTATGTAGTTTACTTTACTTTTATCGTTGCTCGTTTTATTACTATTTTGGTATGATTTTTGTTCACTTATTTGTGGTTTATTATAAAATTATTTGTTATTTATTGAACTAGTCCAACATAAATAAAAAATTCAGAGCTTACTTATGAGGTATTATTTATAAAATTAGGAGAAATGCAGGAACGGGTTTGTTCCCAAAATTTCCTGATGTTGTTCAAAAGCCCTCGAAACGTCATTAAACCACAATGTGTCATATATCGTTGCATTCGGAAGAAAAAAAGCTCTCAAATTCCAATATCAGGAAAACAGGACCGTATTTAAAAAAATAAAGTTGATAATGGCCCTTCGAAGACGATTCGTCGGATTACAAAACAATTAACGCTATTAGATAGAGCGGAAAAAGTGGCAATGTAAAAGTGCAATTTACTTTAGAATTCGATCTCGAAAAACCCAGAAAATCAATAAAACGATTTTTCAGAATTTCGTTTTTTTTCGGTTATCTCCGGAACTACTCGGAATTTAAAAACTTTCTAAACGGCATATTATTAGGCACGTAAATGAGCAACTTTACCTCCATTTAACCGACTTCGTATCTCTTACGGCTTCGGAGATCCCTGTACTGGCCCTCCTTATCTTTTACAAGTTGTATATTCCTATAACTTTTTTCATTGTTTTCCGATATTGGTGAAATTTTTTAGCAAAGTGTAAAGTTGTGTCTTGGCATGAAATCCTGAATTTTAGTTCACAAAAATACTGATGTTTTGATTATTATACAGGTAGTAGCAAAAGTTAATTTTTTACCCTTAATTTCTTAATACCCTGTGGAAAAATTGAGGGGTATAATTTAGCCACATTGAGTTTTGTTTTGAAGTGTAATCCTTTCTTAATACATTGTTTTTCTTTCACGTCATTATCTACTCGTTAAAAGAAGATACAAAAGAAAGTACTGCAGTATTTCAATTTTAATTATAATTCATACTGTAACTTTTTTAATTATTGTCCGATTTTGGTGAAATTTGTAAGAAAGTTTGTAATATTTCATAAAATAATCATTGAATTCCTTTTAGAATATCTACCGGATGCCATTTCTACGGGATGTACCAAATGTAGCGAGCCCCAAAAGAAAATAGCTGGCAAGATACTGTCAGTCCTGTTGTTAAATCACAGAGATGATTGGGATAAACTGACAGCAAAATATGATCCAGATGGGACGTTCAGAAAAATGTATTTTGACGAAGGAGATGATTATTCCGATTTAGAAGAAGCCTAAGTGATATACAAATAAATATTTTGTTATGTTTTCTTGTTTAGAAAAATACAGTATTAAATTTAGAAGGGGCGGTCGTTATTTGCACAGACAGTGTAGATTCAGAACACTTTTTAGTCTCCAAGTTGTCAAGATTCTATGATTCTGATTTTAGACAATAAAATAAATGGCGACGGGGCAAGGATAAGAGCGCTATATTACAAAACACCTATTTTTTTATCGTTTCTTCCTCCAGCTCGTCAATCTTTTTGCAATAATACTATAATCCAAAAATACTTAACCCATTTTGTCCCAGTCATGCGTTTTCGCAACACTAAATCTAATTATTAATTTTTTTGGTTTTTCTTTTTTTTTGTTTTAATTTTTTTATTTAGTTAGAGAAAACACGGATGTATATTTAATAAAAGCCTACAATATTTCACATTTGACTACAAAAAAAAATGAAGGTAACTTACATTTTGAGAAAAGATATTCTTGTTTAGTTTAAAATTTTTTTAAAAATATTTACATTTTTATTTTAAGAAAAGAAAAGCTATAATCTCTTAGTATGGGTTTAGTTCTTTACGATAAATATGTTGCACAATAGATTTTTGAAATTAGGCTAAATAAAAGAACACTATAAAATATACCGTTGCGAAAACGCATCACTTACGACGACGAAAATCGGTCAACTTCATGTAGAGCCTTCAGAACCCGAATGAAGATTAAATGAAAATTTCTTTATAACTGTAGTTTAGCTTGATAACACTAATCAACACAAAAATCCTCTTTATACAAATATCGTGTATTTTGTAACATTTGGACTTAAACTAATATACAACTGACCCTCAAATGTTTATATTGGCCTCAGATTCCTTGGAAGGGTCGAATAGGCCCATTAATAGGTAATAAACGGTCGCCCCATTGTTATTTGCAGCTTATTTGGATCTATGCTTGAAATATCCCTTTAGTCGTTACTATATAATCATTTAGTAAACATCTATTAATATTTTCGCTTAGATCTACGAGCGTGGTAAAACGGTACCAAAAATGTCGATGCGTGTTTGCGTTAATAAAGCCGATACCTTCTGTTATATTTGTGGCGAAGTTACCGCGAATGGGTACCAAAAACCGATATCTTCATTAGTAAAAAAGGCTTATGAACTGTACTTTGGATGCAAAGTTGGCGATGTAGATAGGTCCTGGGCTCCTGGGCCCCAAAAATGTGTTGCAGTTCTCGCTCGAGAACATTGACTGGATGGCTGAAAGGTACTCTATGCCATTCGCAGTTCCAATGGTTTGGAGGGAACCTCGTAATCACGTAGATGATTGTTATTTTTGCATGACGAATATTAAAGGAATTACTAGCAAAACCAAGCGTAGCATTCAGTACCTCAATATTCCTTCTGCAATGCGACCAGTGCCCCATGACAACTCATTACCCATTCCCCAACCACCTGAGAGTTACACGCTTGATTCCGAATCAGACTCCGGAAGTATTTCACCAGAAGCCGGACCAAGCTACATCCCTAGTTCTCATGATTTGCCTGATATGCCTCATTTAATCACTCAAGGTGAATTAAATGACCTTGTTCGTGACTTGGACCTCTCGAAAACAAAAGCTGAACTTCTCGGATCCCGCCTGCAGCAGTGGAAGCTCCTGGGAAAAGGAGTGAAGGTGTCCATCTACAGGACAAGGCAATCTACTCTCACAAATTTTTCTACTTCTAGAAACATCCTTCGCAGTACACCAGGTTGTAAAGGTCTTGTAGTCTTTTTCGTATACTTTCTTGGACTTTTTTGGTAAAAGTTGATCCAATGTATTATTTGCAATTTCCCTTAACTCAGGAGGAGTTAAATTAATAATATCTTCTTTGACCATTATTGATTAATTTTAAGAAAGCTTTTAATATTCGCGACAAAATGGCGGACACGTATAATTTATCAAAGCTCACTTGATAAATAATTTGACTATTGCCAACATAAAATTTAAACATACAAATTTACAAAATTTTTATGGCATTTATTAGTTTTAATTATGTGTTTTTTTATTAAAAATATACAAAATAGAAAAAGTAGTATAAAGTACATGTTTTATAAAGCTATTATAGCACTTGTCCACTTAGAAAACTCGCGGCAAGCGGCTCGTTTCCTAACATGGACGCGTGCTAAAATATCATGCTTTATAAAACTTGTACTTTAATATACCATTATCGGGCCCTAGGCGGGTTTGTAATTTTTATTAGACCACTATTGGAATAGTAGAAAAACGGGTGCGCTAAGGTGTATAGATTCAGAAAACTTATCAGTCTCCAAGTTGTCAAGATTCAATGATATTGATTTTAGCCAATAAAATAAATGGCGACGGGGCTAGGATAATAGTGCTATTATTACAAAACGCTTATTTTTTTTTATCGTTTCTTCCTCAATTTTATTGTTAAGGGAGACTTTTAAAGGTCATTTCGATCTCTTTGCAACAATACCATAATCAATAAGAAATTGGGTTCCAAACTTAATTAGATATTACATACATACTGAGATTTATGGTTTTTAGATTATTATTTTAACAAACATTATTGTCTTTGCTTCTCTTTTAGTAGTACATTACTTTGTTTATATGATGAACAGTCAAACCAAAAAGAAAGAGATCGGGAAACTTCTCCGAATGGGAGATATATGATTGAACCAGTGTTGGGATTGCTAGAGTGAATAACCACTCGAGTACTCGATTATTGAAATAACCGACATTGCTCGATAGGAAAAACTGGATTGTTCGTTATAAATTCAAGCGATACTCGTCGCTTATAACTTTCCACTCGATCATCGCTCGATGAATCGGCGTCTCGAGCAATCAACCGCTCCAGTGATTGTTATAAAGACTACTCGAGTAATAAATTGAAGCGAAAATCGTCGCCGAAGGCGCCCGATAATTATCGTTGTCAGATTGTCTCCACGGAAATTGAGGATGATCTCCGGAATTTTTGGCAGATTATTATAATTTAGCAAAAGAAAAAAGTAAAATAAAATAAATGATAATATAATAATTGCGCACAAAATTCCGGGATTATACACAGCAATCGGGGATCCGCGAAAAATTGCGAGAATATTCCGGAAACCTTGCAACCCTAGCTATAATACCTGTAAACGTCATCACTTGATGAATATAAATTTCGATTGAATTCGCTCCAGCGATTCGCTAGATTATTAAAATCGCTCGAGGATCAAGTACTCGATAATATCATCGGTATTTTCCAAAAATAATTTGTATTATGTTTGAGGTTAGAGTGTGTGACACAGCTAGCTTTTCTACCTGGTGAGTTGTCCTGGTGGCAAGCATCTGACTGTTAACGCTACCAGGAGATTAATAAACAGCAGGATAACTGGCCAAACACTTTCTCAGGACATTATTAATTCGGTACTTAGTGGTATGTAATTTCTCACATTTAGTGAATTATTTTATAATAATATCCAAAAACGTTTTGATCCATTGTCCTTATTCAAAGTAGTCATCTCTGACACCTCCGCCTGTATCAGCACACTCTGCCAACACAGTGCCCAAGTAACACCAAAGGGTCCAAATAGGTTGTGGCAACGTTATTCCAGCTAAACTTAGAGCATTTTAGCTTTGACAGAATGCTGCCTAGATGGTACAACATTTTAAATGGATTTTCACAACCATATTGCTGCAGAATTTTTTTAGGTTAGATTTGGGTGGTTCACGAAGCATAATGGCGGTATAGTATTAGTTATTTATATGCGGTATTATTTATGGGTGTTATTCGAACTTCTCGGACAACAAAATAAATGTGGGAAGGTAGTTTTATCGTTAAATATGGGTACGGTAGCTCTTCTCTCTTCACTGGCTTCATTTATTTCCTATATTGTAGAATATTCAATAAATATTGCAATAATTTAAAATTATATATTTGAAATCAAAATGCATTAAAAATATTCCTGAACATACTTTGTCTAATTAAAAGTTAGATGTGCTAATTTTTATTTGTTAATATTGTTGTTTTTAAACCACCTGTGACACCCGGGCAGGTGTCAGCACAATAGTGTCATTTAACAGAGTATTACCCACGCCTAATTCAAAGGCACTGTTAAAGCCTCTAGGCTATCGCCTACTGTCTTATGGATATTCCATTTCTAAATATGAACACCAATGGTACTTACAGGTTAAGAAAATTACCTCAGGTTAGTTAAAAGTTACAATAATAACAAAAAAGGCAAGAACACTTATTTTTGACTCTCGCTAATATGTAAATGATAAAAACAAAAAAAGAAAATTATTTATTGGTTTGTACCCGCCAAATTAATATTTATATGGCCATTAGCAACTGGATAAACAAAATCCGCAACAAAATTATAATTTTGTTTGGGTCTCGGGATGTTGGAAAATAAGAACATATTTTTATTTTTTCATATGAACCAGTCAAGCACGTTCGCGAAGAAGCGGTCAAATAGGTGTCGAATATGTTTCATGAATATTTCATGCCAGGAATTTCGATTTGTGAATTTTAATTTGTTTATCAAAAACTTTGACCATTGAACCCCGTCTTTAGATAAAAAATAATAAAATATGTTAATTGAAATTGTAAATTCATTATTTTAGAGATTTTGGCGCGCTAAAGAATACGAAGATACCATTACACACAAAACGCTTCAATTCAATCAAATAATGATTCTAATCACACTGAACCCTTTAACGGCCGGGCGAGATTATGACCTTGAAATTTAAATATGGTACTTTAGAAAATATCCAAAATATATTTTTTGTGATTGTCAAAGACCTTATTTTAAAAAATGCTGGTAAACCCTTTAGGGTGCGTTCTATATTAAATGTTCTCTGGTAGAAATGTTATACCACCTCTAGGTATGCTCACGATATTCTATAGTTTTTGTAGTCCCAAAGTTTCACCGCAATCAGATGAATGGTATAGAAACGCATACGAGACCAACAAACAAACAAACATTCATTTTTCTATATCAATATATATTGACATCGATATTGAACAATTATTTTTTTGGCGACCCTGTATATTTTACCGGTTTGATTTATCCATATCTCACTCTACTAACAATTCGTATTTTATAAAAACAACTAAATTAAAGATATTTTCAAGTGAAAAATGATATAATATGAGGGTATAGGTTTTTTTTTGAAACAGTATATACCACATTTTATCGCACAGTCATGTGGGCATTAAAAAATTTTCCTGGCGTACTTTGCTAATGGCATAAAATCTAGTAGTACTTAAAGATAAATTTTCAAAATATATATTTTCATTAAAGAGGAGTCGAAATAGTTAAATAATAAACATATATGGCAAATAAAATATTTGTGTTAGTTTACCAAAAGATATATCCTTTTTTTTTAAATTTTGTACGAGGAAACTGTAAAATAAAAGGGAAACAACTTTAGTGTTGCCACACTAAATGTTCTACCAAACTACTTACATTTCTAGCCTACGCAACGACTGTAAACAGTCTTTCCCACCCCTTTCGGATATTATTGTAGCATAGCCGGATTGACATATTTATCGCAAAGGTATCTTGCAAAATCCCAATTAAAAATTTGTTAATTTGGCAAATGCAACTAGTTTAAGATTAATCCGCAATTGCTCTTAACATAAATTTACTTACCAATAAGTTTACTATAAACTGTGAAAAATGATGAAAGATTCTTTAAAAAAAATAATATTATACTTAAAAGTATGAAACAAATCTTGACCTAATCCAAGTGCACTCTGGCAACATCTATTTCTATTTTACAAATATTATAAGCATTCACAATAACATTTCAAACAATCACAGATTCACTTTTCAAGAGTTATATGAATGGATTATGGGTTCTGTAGTTTACAATACCTTTGGTTATACCACTAAACGCAAATTCGGGTTCAAATTCAACTAGGGTATGTCTTTGACCTTGAATATGATAAGGATGTATTCAAGGAATGTTATCTTGCACTTATTTGCTCTGTATGTATCAATTTTAGCCTCGCACTCCTACTCCTCTGGCATGACTGACCAGAAAGCGTTAAATGAACTGAACTAAAATTAAATTAACCGGATATAAGACAATTTACTAACCCTTCTCAAGTGCTCTATTATCTATATAACTATATCTAATTATTTTATCTGTTCAATAATTTAATTACATAAAATCACAGAGAGAGCTCCAAGCCAAACTAGAACTGTATCAAAGTGTAACTTTGGATTTTGCTCGATGTTCGCCCGGGTTACTGTCTTTAGCGACTGTTGTTATCCTATAGTATCTATAGAGTGTTCGGTATTACCTCCTAATCTCTCGGAGGCATCTAAAGGAGGTCAACACAAACCTAATTTGACATAGAAAAAAATTTCCTAAAGTACCCCTTATGAAACTGTAGAGCCCCAAAAGGGTGCCCAGCAATTTGTTTTTTAAAAGTAGATATTTTACATCATCAGAAAAGTCAGTTAACAGAGATGAAAACTAATTTTCTGAATAATTTGGTAATTTCTCTTAATTTATTACTATAAAACTGGCCGTTTTCAAGATAAATCGATAAGTGCGAAATAGTTTGGTTGTAAGAAAACCCTTGCGTAATATTATAATATATTTTTGACCCTAGAAACAAAAATGAGAGAGCTGTCTAGTCTGCTAATTGGGGTGTTTGTAAGCAATAGCAGAAAAATAATAAAACATTTATATATAAAAAGGTTTATGTATGAAACGCACCAAAAAAGTTTTCTCTCGAATACAACACTACATAAATAAAACAGCTGAAGCTAGCTAGAATCAGCTAACAAAAATGTATGTACATGAGCTGAACACAAAATATGTAATATTATATTTCATTATTTTTTTTTGTGGTACATATATACATTCAAACTTTGAATAAAAAAAATTAATATAATGTTTTGTCCAGGAAATAGCTAGCAGAATTGAAATTACAAATTGCTGGATTAAAAAATTATCGACAATTAGTCATGCAAGCGAGATTTTGCATGTTGTTAGAAAAAACGAAATACTGGAGAGTGATTATATTATTCTTAAAATTGACTGTTCTTGCAATAAAAATTCATTGTTTTTGTTATAAAAAAAAAGGGGAAGATCCGGTTCAATTTAGTGGCCAATTAGTGTAGTTAATAACCCAATAATTGTCCGGCTATTCCGCTATCTATGTTAGTGACGGTATGCTTACAAAGTACGTACCATTGTCAGAATAAATTACGTCGATGGGTAAATGCAAAAAAACCATAGAACATAAAAATAAAAAAAATAACGTCGTCGACATCAGAAAATTAATAAAAATGAAGTATAATTATAACTTCTGATAATTAGAACTTATCTTCAATGAGATTTATAGTTCTAAGGTTATTATTAAAAAAAACATTATCGTGTTGACTCCTCGTTTAGTAGAGTGCTTTGGGGTCCGTAATGGTAGTACGTCAGCCCATTACCAGGATTTCCGACAGATCACGACCTAAAGTTTTTTAAGTTTTTTTGGTGATTTAATAAGAACTTGAGAAGGAAATTAACAAGAACGGACATTGGCAACGTTGCGAAATCATTGAGAATCATCTTTACATAATAATATGTAAAAAAGTGGTCGTAATAGTTATCGCGCCTCGTCCGCTCTTTTTATTTTTTGCCTTAGAGTGATGTTTTTGAAGGGATGAAAATAGTATAACTGACATTTTCCGTGTAGTGAATAGTTTTGGTTTGAGAAAAATCGAAATTTGTTTACAGCGGAGAATTCAATTTATCACGCCTCATCCGTTTTACTTGTCGGATGTTATTTACGTTATTCGTGACCGGATAAAAATGAGAAAGGACATTTTCATCGACGCGCAACCGCAGTGTTTGATCTTAGGTATGTCATTTTTTTAACGCTGTTCGAGTTATCGCGCCTTGTCCGTTTTCAAGCAGAAATCGTGTATTGTGGCTCGGAAAATGGGGGGAAAATATGAACTGACATTTTTACACACGCATTTTTTAGCAAAACCGTTTTCAGCCAACACAGCACTTATATCAATAATAATGCAATATGGGGAGATAGCTGATGCTGAGTTGTTATAGAGAACCAAGCCACACAGCAAGCCGTCCCATGCACGCGCAGTGTACCGCGATCATAAATTACACAGATACGAGATCCGACTCCGCTGCCCTCCCTGTAGCTGCGCAACACGGAAAATGTCCGTTCGACTCGATTTACTATTTTTTTTAGAGTGTTATCAACAATTAAAAAAAAAAATTGACCCGGGCGCTGTCACTTTTTTATACCCCTTTTCTTTACATCTTTTATTTAAACTATGAAATTGTTGCAATACTCAAAACATCCGTTGTCGATGAATTCACTTTTTTTTTTAATATTTTTAATATGATTTCATCAAGAACGGACAAGGTGTAGTAACAATCTGCTTTCATACGGACTGAAATCACTCTGACGGGTAAGCGCAGCGTTGCCGAACTTTTTCGCTCGAGTAAAACTTTCTTATTTTTTATTAATCTAGCGATTAGTCATTGACTAGATGAAGGCGTGATAACAGGACATTATGGTAACGGGCTGCCGTACTATAGGTAGTCACTCCGGGTGACAATCTTTTTAATTATTTACCACGGGCAAACTTTTTTTAAAAGCTCCCCTAATACTCAATAAAATTGACATGATCGTCCGATTACTAACATTATTTACGGGAAGCGAGATATTAAGAATAGGAAGTTTTAAAATTGACACCCTGATCATAAAGAAGTATTTTTTTTCGTCATTTTCCTTGTGTCAGTTTTGATGAAAATTCACACAGCGATCCTATGGTATGCCCAGTCGATTCTGTGCATGGTTGTCTAGCTTTCTTAAGGACCGCTCTCTGCAAGTGGCATTTGACGGATTTCTCTCAGACACCTTCACCATCATTGGGGGTGTTCCTCAAGGGTCCATATTGTCTCCCACTCTCTTCTTACTCTACATTAACGACCTTCTAGTGAAAACGAAAAATCCGATATTTAGTTTTGCTGACGATAGCACACTTATATCATCTTTCTCTTTGAATGCGCAAGCATCGGCTGCCGACGCACATCTTCGCAGATAGCATGAAGTATCACGCCTCAAAGACCTGGAAGAAATTTTGGCCTGGGGTGACAGTAACCAAGTCAAATTTAACGCTAAAAAACCCAGGCAGGCAAAGACAGGTTGGGGATTTGACTCTTTTACAGATATTTTCATGGAAGGTGCTCGGCTGACCTTGTCCTCATAATTCCGCCCAGAGCGACGAATAGCAGAAATACACGACGAACCACTGCCGCTCATCCATGTGGTTAAGCTTAGTACTCCTCGATCTTCATTGTTTAAGAATTTTTTCATCTGGAGGACTTCATCCTTGTGGAACGACCTTCCCGAGGTCGTTTTCCCAACAAATATACCTTCAACGATTCAAAACCAACGTGAATCGCGTTTTGCGCATACGCACCACTCCCAGAGTGCCCTAAAGGATTTTTCCTATAGTGCTTGTGTTTGATCATCAAATCTCAATCCTTTGTTTCATGTTCCATCTTGCTGATTATGTAGCTCAAAAACAATTAATTAATAAATAGGCAGAATTGTTTCTCTGCTGTCAGAATCATACTAAGTCTTAAACAGTAATCAATGATGCCAAGTCTGTACTGAGAGTCCTAAATCTACCGCCTTCGTTTGAAACCGATAAGTATAATATTATCCCAACATCAAATTGCAATGTTTTAAGGAAATCACAGTGGCAACGCTGTATGCTCATTTTTACCTGCTAGTGAAAAAATGACCCTGAAGTTTACCAATTTCATTCATTATCGCCGGCGGTGTTGTTACCGGTTTATCGCTGTTGCTATTGTGATTTTTTGTGATCTATTGCGTTATTGGATTAATTTTTTGTGTTTTTTCGAACTAAAATTATTTAGAGCTATTTGCTAGCCATCTACAATGGTTCGTCAGTGCGTGGTGTGTAAGAAACTCGACTATTCTAACCCCGGATTAATATTTCGTCGGTGAGAATAATGAGGTTATGTTTTTTCTTAGGTAAAGGAGTGGTGTAGCTAATTCTATATTTTAAGGAAATATTACAAAAATGTGGATTATTTCTTTATATTATCTGAATTTCTGTAAGAAGTACCTACACCATTACCTATTTATGACTAATGTTAGATCGAAATTATCTGAACGTGTACCTTATTACAGCGTTGCCATTTTTTAAAGCCGGCTTCAACTTATACAGCAACTTAGTTGAAACTGTAGAACTGTGCATGATTGTAAATAAATGGTGTTTTATGAATGGAATGTTTTGTCTCCCCTTTTATATTATATGTATATGCGTACGATGCTTTCATGAGGCCAAGAGGGAGGTTGAAAATTCTGATAATATCTGGCTGCTAGTATGCAAGGCAGCAAATATTTTATTAGCGTATAATTACTCTTAATAAATAGCATTAGTTATGCTGAAGATTACTACGGAAAGTGACTCCTTATGAAAATTTAATGGCTTCAAATGTACTGTTACTCTAATATAAATAAAAAATTGGATGGTACCTAAAGGATTCATTGTAAGTAGGTCAATGTATGTTTAAGGATACATTGACCGACCTTTTAGTTTACGTGCAATTTTGTATGTATATTATAGCAACAGTATATTGGCATTTAAGTAATTCATTTTTCATAGCAAAATACTTATTGTAGTAAATTTCACACCGGCATTTTTAAGCTAATCCGAGAGTTGTTTGTTGTTTGGTTCCCTTGGGAACCCTAAATATTTCCGGAAATATTCATCCTCCAAGGTATACAGGGTGCACCAAGTAAAATGGCCTATTAGAAGTCTCTCAAGAACTGAATGAGATTTAATTTTGAACATTTGGTTGTAGCTATAAGAGTAAGAGATGGTTTTCTACATTTCTAAAACATTTTGGATGGTGCAGTATTGCCGGATAATACAGAAAGTGGTAGCAACTTCGGAATTTTAAATGAATTACCCTATATATTATATTTTTTTGGAATCTAGGTAAAAAGTAGAACAGTTTTCTATATAATATCAGAGTTTTTGAATTATAAATCATATCTTTTTAGCGGTTACAGTTAGAAAGCTGAAAATTTTACAATAGTTTCACAAGACCATCGAAATTTTATAATTTTGAACGGTATTTAATTAGTTTTATACAGGGCGTCTCCATAACAATATTTCTGAGGGAGATGAATTATTACATAACTCTTCTTCCTGATGCAGCTACTATGACTCAGAAAAAGTTAATTGGTCGAGGAGGTCCCTGGAAATGACCCTAAGGTCTCCCGATCTTACCCCCCCCCCATCTATGGGGTAGGATTAAAGAAATAGTATACAAGACACCAGTCACAACAAGGAAAGATTTAGAAAATCGACTAAGAACAGCTCTGGGATCTCTAGAAGGGGGAAGAAATGAAAAAGGTGACAAATGAACATGTTATCACCACAATTCATGAAAGAGCCAACAATTTAGTTATTAGTTATTTTATTGGTGTTGATGCGTGATTTTAATTTTGTTTATTTATTTATTAATAAATTGCTCATTTGTTAACTATGGTCTTGTGAAACTATTATCAAAGTCAAGTCAACCGCTAAAAAGATTTGATTTTCTTTTCAGGTCCCGATATGGCGTTAAAAAATCACAAGATTATTTATAATAAGTCTTAAAGATAGGTATATGATTTATACAGAAAACTGTTCTATATTATTACCTAGAGTCCAAAAGAAATTTTCTTACTGAGCTTCCTAGCTGACAATAATCGATTAAAACTCGAGTAAGAATACTTTTTCTGGGGGATAAAAGTTGTTATATTACAAGTAGCGTTTACCTTTATGTACCACGAGATTATGTTGAGAAATAAAATTATCAAAATAATCGTAAGCGCATTATTTCATAATTAGGTAGAATAGTTTTTCAGTTACCCTCGTAGAATAAAACCAGGGACAACTAAATTCCCTATGGCATACTAAAACGGCAAATAAAGACCTGATGGAAAAAAACAGAGTCGTGTTTATTTACATAATATCTTACATAATTCTTGTAGGGTAAAGTACTGTAAGAGCGCGCTCTTACGGTTAATATCTCAACATCAAATTGCAATGTTTTAAGGAAATCACAGTGGCAACGTTGTACACACTTATTTGTACCTGCAAGTGTAAAAATGACCCTAAAGTTTAATATTTTCATTCACTCGTCGGCAGGTCGGCATTGCTGTTATGGGATTATCGCTTCTGCTATTGTTATTGTTTGTGATCTATTGTGTTTTTGGATTAATTTTTAGTGTTTTTTCGAACTAAAACTATTTATTAGCCATCTACAATGGTTCGTCAGTGCGTGGTGTGTAAGAAATTCGACTATTCTAATTTCTAACCCCGGATTAATATTGCGTCGGTAAATGAGAATAATGAGGTTATGTTTTTTTAGGTGAAACTTTAGAACTGTGTATGATTGTAACTAAATGGTGTTTTATGAATGGAATGTTTTTGTCTCCCCTCTTATATTATATGTTTATGGTTTTTACCTATTCCTCTAAACAGAGTGTCAATCAATCATTTGAAAACTTCCCACCCTTAATGTATCGCTTCAAGTAAATGATATTGAAAATCGGAGACAAGTCAATTCTATTGTACGCTTGTAAAGAAAAAGAAGAAAGAAACTTTGCAGCCTACTTGGTTTAATCCCCTTAAATATACGAGTAGATACCTCAAATTTAAATTACGAGTATTTTCTTAATCAAACACGTCCTTTTGACAGTTTATGACAGCTACTAACCGAAGTTTAGTACAACATTTTGGCTGCAGGTGATACAGTAGTTATGTGTACCCCTCTCTTACCAACCGCACACTCTTACAGCACTTTACCCTACATGTAAAAATATTGATATTTCTCTCAAATTTTTTGTGAATGAGACCCTGATTTAAGGAATAAATCACGAATTAGCATTTAGCAACAATTTAAAATAATTATAGTTTGATGCTATCAATCATCTTTCGCGAGTTTAAATTAAATATAATTAAAATTTGTTAAAAAACGAGATAAACAATTACTTGGAAAATAACATGAACGCAGGCGCTGGTCTAGTTTTTTTCTAACTAAGACAAGGCTAAATTTATCCAAAAACTTATTTTAGTTCCAAAAGTGGTCCACTAATTGATACGTTTATGGAAGTAACCTAAAAAAATATGGATATCTTTATAAAGGTTATAAGATCTGTATTCTTACAGCTAATATGTTGAACATGTTCTATGTGAACGTTCTTATAGTATAGTATAGTTTACATTATACTGTTGATCTTTACTGCAATACATCAATTACCTGCTTAAACCCCATTGAACAAACCCAACACCTTCAAACCGCTATAAATGATGCAGGATCCGCTTGAAAATATAGCCATCTACATAAATGGGTTTATTTTTATTTTGAATTAAAGGGACACCTACTTAAAATGATATAATAATTAGGGGATACAGAGAATAAAATTTGTACTCGGATTCGGTCCGAAAAGATGCAAATTAAGCGCAATTTATGATTCCCAGAGTTTGATGGCAGTCAAATAGCATTTAGGAAACATTAACAATTAAGTTATACAGCAAGAAAACTTACATACAAATTTTGCTGTATAATGCAGGTTCTAAACATGGTTATAATTTGTTGTAAGATCAGTAGCATAGTAACACACATACACACACAAACCCGAACAAACCCTAAAAACAAGAATTTATTATGTTAACTTTTATACGACAAATTTGCTAATGTAGAGCCTTTATAAAGCTTTCATAAATCATAAATCTTAGGTAACCAAATCTCATTAGGTAAGCCTGCCAGTTAGAAATCCATCTTTCAAACGATATTGAAAAATAAGTCTTGTGTACTCGGTGAGGGATGCCAAGGTCGTAAGTGGTACGCTTCCCTCAAAAACAAGCAATCAAATAGGCAATTTCTTTAATATTATAATAGTTTTCAATAGTTTCAACAAGTTTTGGCACTATACAAAGCCCAGATTCGACCATTCCTAGAGTACTGCTCTCATGCCTGGAGCTCTGCACCCAAACATACTCTTCGGCCACTGGATTACATCGAAAGGAGGACCATTCGTCTGATCGGAGACCACGAGCTGACAAAGAGCCTCGTCAGCCTAGAACATCGAAGACAGGTTGGGGATTTGACTGTATTTTACAGATATTTTCATGGAAAGTGCTCAGCTCACCTTGCCCTCTTAATTCCAATCAGAGCGGCGAATAGCAGAAATACACAACGAACCACTGCCGCCCATCCATATGTAACTAAACTTAGTACTCCTCGAACTTCATTATTTAAGAATTCCTTCATCGGGAGTCATTATTTAAGAATTCCTTCATCGGGAGGACTTCATCCTAATGAAACGACCTTCCCGAGGTCGTTTTTCCCAACGAATATAACCTACAACGATTCAAAACCAACGTGAATCGCTCTATTCGCACACGCACCACTCCCAGAGTGCCCTAAAGGTTTTTTTCCTATTGCTTGTGTTTGATCATAAAAAACAGTTTTTACACAAATTTGTACATACCGTGAATATTTCTAATTCCGTATATTTTTGTTTGACATCGTCGAAATGACGCAATTTTATTCGTGAGTATTTTGCAAAAATTTCCGCCTACGGTACATATTTCTCGGTCCTGTTTTATTAGCATATTAAAAGCAGGGAATGAAAATGTTTTATTAATGCCAATGAAACTTTATCTCGAGGCAATAATAAATTTTGCAATCGAGCATGGCTTGGGACTGTTGTTTCTTGTTTGTTTGTTTGACAAAATGTACTAGCTCACCTGTAAATTTCTACGACCTATTTCTCAATTGATTTTTTAAAAAATCCTGGATCCCTCCATGGCTCAATTAGCTTTATTCATTGTCTGCCTAGGCTACCAGCATATAGGTTTGTTCAGAATAGGGCACAAACCTACATCATCAGCACTCGAAGAAAGTTGAAACTAATGGAACAAACCCTATATGCTAGGATGAGCCATAACTGCGCTTTTGAGAAAAAAAAATTGTATTTAGAGAGGTACAATCAAAGATATTACAAACTACAGATAGAACAATGTACATTTCTAGACTACGCAGCGACTGCAAACAGTCTTTCCTACCTCTTTCGGTCATTATTGCAGCATAGCCAGATTGACAAATTTATCGCATCTTGCAAAATCCCAAAGAAAAAATTGCTAATTTGCCAAACAGAGCTGGTTTAAAATTAATTCGCAATTGCTCTTAAAATAAATTTATTTCCCAATAATTTTACTATAAACTGTGAAAAGGCGATGAGAGATTCTTTAAAAAAATATTATTATACTTAAAAGTATTAAATGAATCTTGAACTAATCCAACTGCACTCTGACAACATCTATTTTTAATTTACAAATGCGGAACCAAAAGGTGAATGACTTCTAATATCATATAAATTGCGACGTTTGCGCTTTGGGTTATATATTATGGATGATTTGTGGCTTTTTTGTGATTATTGATAAAAAATCGCCTTTATTTTAAACAATTATGGTGCATTCATACGTAATTTGTAAAAGACTGGATCATTTAAATAAGGATTTATCTTTTCATCGGTAAGTATGGTTATGTTCTAATATTTAACCATCTGATATAACCAGACTGCAACATTGTTTCCATTCAGCCAACAAACATGTAGTTCTCTCTTCCATCCATTACTGATTTTCAATAACATTTCACACAATCACAGCTTCACTTTCCAAGAGTTTAATGAATGAATTATGGGATCTGTAGTTTACAATACCTTTGGGTATAATCCTGTTTAAGATGTAAATAGATTTGAATTCAAGAAAAAAAATACGTTTTTGAGGTAAGTGATTTCAATTTAAAGTAAAAGCATTAATAGTGCTTACCGAACTGCGTTAGTTTCTTTGATACGGTAAGAGAAATGTTATAACTTTCGATTTGCCATTGATAGATTCATAAAAAATTCTCACCCTCAAGTTTTTCATATTTTTGTAGCCAGCGATAGCCACATAACGAAAAATGAAAACAATTAGATAAAATACTAGCATTTCTTAAGTTTTTTCTTGCTCAAAAATAAGTTACGACCATCAACTTCATTTTTTCAAATGAAAACATATATTTTTTATTTCATTTTTGAATTTTGCATTGAATTCTAAGCATGTTTCATGTACCATGTCCTATACATAAACTAAACAGTTATTGAAAAAATTAGGATTGAACATATTCTATTTGAATGGTAATGTGAACAGACAAAATTGTCGATATTGGGCAACAGAAAATCCGCATTGGATGATAGAGGTTCACAGCCAGTACCCTAAGAAAATAAATGTTTTGTGTGGAATCGTACGCGAAAGAGTAATTGGTCCATTTTTCTTTGAACAGTCTTTAACTGGACAAGTACATCTCGAATTTCTCCAACTAGAATTAATTCCAGCATTAGTGGCTTTATTTCCGAATCCATTGGATCCAAACTCCCCTGACGAAGAACTGATATTCCAACAAGATGGTGCTCCTCCGCACTATGCGGCCACTGTGCGCACATTTTTGGATGAAACCTTTCCCAATCGGTGGATTGGAAGGAGAGGACCTATCGAATTGCCTGCTAGGTCGCCAGACCTAACTCCGCTGGACTTTTTTTTGTGGGGTTACCTCAAATCAAAAGTATTTGTTAACAGGCCAAACAATATGCAGGAGTTGAAAGAAAGGATCCGAAGAGAAGTGCGTGTCATAACTCCGGAAATGGTTGGAAACGTGCAAAGAGAGTTTATTGATCGTCTTGGTTATTGTCAAGCTGTAAATGGCGCACATTTTCAACATTTAAGTTGATTTTGTTGTGTTTATTTTTAATAAACAGGTCTTACTTATAGATATGTTCAATCCTAATTTTTTCAATAACTGTTGAGTATATATATTTAACATGGTACATGAAACATGCTTAGAATTCAATGCAAAATTCAAAAATGAAATAAAAAATATATGTTTTCATTTGAAAAAATGAAGTTGATGGTCGTAACTTATTTTTGAGCTACCCTGTATACATGAAATTACCACAAAAAAAAAATATTAAAAAATCAAAATCGACGGGTACGAGCGTTTTTTGAAAAAACTTACCGCTGAATTTTAAATGAATTTAGACATTTCTTCTGGGACTCACTGTATATTTCTGAGAAGCTTGTTAAAAACTGAATTACATTATTAAAAAATATACAGGATGACCCATTTAAAGAGAAGCAAACTTTGTTTCTTTCTTGAAATTTATTTAATGTAGAAAAAATCTGAGTCACGTCACGTTAAAAGCTTCAAAGAGAACATATTATTTTTTTTCCATAAGTTATAGGGTAACCGAAATATGGGGGGTATCCCAAAATGTAAAATTCTCAAAAACATCTCCTATATCAAAAACGAAGAGGCCTAGAAAAATTCTAATTAGGACCTTGGTTTCACCAAAAACTCGCAAAGTGCTGCGAAAACCGCGTCCTTCTATCTTTACCGATAGTGGAGAAACCCCGTAAAACCATCTATATATGGATCATAAATTTTAGTTAGTTACGAAAACATTTCCTTGGGATAGACATCTTAGCAAGTATAATAAGCTTCCTTCGAGATCCTGATAATTAATGAACATCCTGTAGTGGAATGAAGGAATATTTATAGTTATAATTTTTTTTTATAATAATGATTGATGATATCAATTAATCAAATTTTAAATATCAGTCAAACATCATAATTTTTAATATTTAATTTCATCTTTATTAGAAAAAAGTAAATAAACCCACTCAAAAAACAACAACAAAAAAAAATACACTTCCACTTTATAAGATTGGCGACCTCGCATTGGTGTCGTAAAAGTGTCCAAGACATGAACCATGTGCATTCACAATCCGCAGTTCCTCGAGTAAACGCAAAGAAACTGTATAACTCCCGTACTATCGTATCGAACTACCGTTTCGTACTTCCGAATAGTACCAGCTCGCAATGGTGTTGCTTCTATCGGTTTTTATCGGAATTGCATTGGATTTTGCAGGCGCCAGGCCTGCAGATACTCCGGTTAAATATTATGCAACCAAATACGATCATATCGATGTAGAGGCGATTTTAAATAATCGAAGGCTGGTCAATTATTATTCTGCGTGTCTCTTGGGCAAAGGTGCGTGTCCGCCGGAAGGAGTCGAGCTAAAAAGTAAGTTTTTTATATATTTATTTTTTATTATGTAAATCAAGGGTAGAGGGAAAGAAAGCTGGATGTCCATCCTCTACTGAAAATTAGTTGCACAGCAAAAATCTGGTATTACTACATTTATGAATCGCAATTAATCAAGGAAATCAAGGAGCCAGATATACAGGGTGTTCGGAAATAGAAGGTCAATCGGTGAAGCATATATTTTCTGAGGAAGAATTAATGTCCTCATTTTAGATACCCATGGTTGATGCACAGGGTGTCCAGTAAATTATGTCGCATAGAGCAACTGGAGATACTAAACATCAAAAAACTGGGCATGTGTTCTTTCGAAATGGATCTCATTTTAGAAATACAGGGTGTTGAAAGTGAAAGTATATTTTCGAAAATGACCCATAATTTGAAAATGGTTCAATGTATCGAATTGAATTTTGGCGGTATGATGTTTTTATGAGTAGGAAATGAGAATTTATAGAAATTTTTAAGTTGCACATTAGTGGGTGCTAGTTACATATACGGGACTTAATAGATCTATTATTTTTTTCTTATCTGTTATTAATGTATTTTTAATCCAAGATTTTCAAAGAACTAAAAAAATCAAAGTAAAAATTGCACGCGATACATTGACGTTTTCAAATTAAGGCTTATTTTTGAAAATGAACTTTCACTTTGAACACCAAGTATTGATGTATGACTTAATAGATGTATCTCCAATTATTGCTCTATGACCCATAAGTTATATAGGGCATTCAAGTTTGAAAGTTAAAACTGATTTTTTTGACTAAATCCAACATTTAGAAGTTAAACCCCTATTTTCATTATTTGATAATTTGTTTTTTTTTCTCAAAATTTATGACTATTAATGCTAAAGCAGTGTATCAAGTTCTAAATTAATTTTAAATTTCAAACTTTGGCCCTGTATTTGTAACGAACATGTGGTCTAAAATAAGAAATGAAAATATTATTCTATTATTTATCCTCAAAGAATATATGGTTTATGGATTGACCTCCCTTTTCCGTACAAACTGTATATGTACAGGGTGTTCCTTAATAACGTGCTAATATTTCAGGATGTGATTCCTTAGGTCATTTTATAAAGAAAAGTTCATATGAACAATGTCCGCAACGGCTTAAATTTTAAATTTTTTGCTACAGGGTGTTGAATTTTTATTATTTAGATGGTTATGTTTTAATATCTCCGAAAGTACTTTAGATAGTAGGTATTTTCAATATTGGTATATGTTAATAGGATATAGGTCAATAATGCTAAATGAAGCAATTTGAATTTAATTAGTTTAATCAAGAACGTGTGTCTGACGAGAATAACTCAAGAGGCCGTTTTCATGTAGAATTGATCAGAAAGATATCCATCCATATGGAAAAATGTCAGTGGCGTACCATCTTTTTTGTAAAAAATATCAGAGGTTCTTGCCCTCTTAATTCCGCCCAGAGCGGCGAATAGCAGAAATACACGATGAACCACTGCCGCCCATCCATATGTGGTTAAGCTTAGTACTCCTCGAACTTCATTATTTAAGAATTCTTTCATCTGGACGACTTCATCCTTATGGAACGACCTTCCCGACGAATATAACCTCCAACGATTCAAAACCAACGTGAATCGCTTTTTGCGCACACGCACCACTCCCAGAGTGCCCTAAAGGATTTTTCCTATAGTGCTTGTGTTTGAACATAAAAAAAATCCTATTAACACATACCAAAATTGAAAATAATATCGAAAGTACCTTCGGAGATATCAATAAATAACCATTTAAAAAATAAAAATTCAACACCCTGTAGCAAAAAATTTAAGCCGTTGCGGACATATGTTCGTATGAACTTTTCTTTATAAAATGACCTAAGGAATCACGGCCTGACATATTAGCACGTCATTAAGGAATATACAGGGTGTCCGGGAACATGTGGGAAATCTCCCGGATATGAAGAAAACACGTGAAAAGAATACTATAGGTTCATATAAACTTCTTTCGTATCGGCCTCCTCCTCGGAGATATGGGCTCCCAAAGATCACCAATGGAATCAAGTTTTTTATACATAATTATTGAACCACCTAGTATATTTCAATTATTTTTTAATATGATATATACCAGGTAAGACCCGTCAAATTACTACCCAAGAAACTGTTGTGAATTACTCACAGCTGCAGGGACGGACTAGCTGTAACACTCATGGGCCCATTTTACGCCCTGTATGATGAGAACTTTGGACAATGTTTTTTACATACCTTTAACTATTGGCTAAAAATTAAGTACTCTTCCCTCATGTCGCTAATCCTAACCGTTTTCGAGAAAACGTCATTTTATTTACACTGAGTCCCCTAACTGCTCATGGGCTAAATATGAAAAAGCGGAATCTTGAAGGTTGAACATTGGATCTGTATCTTTTATTGAAATACCCGAAGCACATGATGTATATGAAATGCCGTTTTTTCGAAAATGGTTAGGATTAGCGACATGAATGAAGAGTACTTAATTTTTAGCCAATAGTTAAAGGTATGTAAAAAACATTGTCCAAAGTTCTCATCATACAGGCCGTAAAAAAATGGGCCCATGAGTGTTACAGCTAGTCCGTCCCTGCAGTTGTGAGTAATTCACAACAGTTTCTTGGGTAGTAATTTGACGGGTCTTACCTGGTATACATCATATTAAAAAATAATTGAAATAACCAGGTGGTTCAATAATTATGTGTAAAAAACTTGATTCCATTGGTGCTCTTTGGGAGCCCATATCTCCGAAGAGGAGGCCGATACGAAAGAAGTTTATATTAACCTATAGTATTCTTTTCACGTGTTTTCTTCATATCCGGGAGATAGATTTCCCACATGTTCCCGGACACCCTGTATAGAAGAATAATTCTAATTTTAAATAACTTTCATTTAGAATCCTTACTATGTAGTCAATATTACAATTGAATTCTTTTATTTAAAGATTTTCAAAATCGGATTTGCGTATGCATATCTTAAATGAAATTTTTTAAAAGTGCAAGTCATTTTTTGAGAAGTAAACACAAAAACCAAATCAAATCGTTTTTTTATGTCGCATTAACATATTTGGTTATCGCGGCTTTGCTTGCCCGATACTAATCTGTTCGTAAATGCACGTTGAATACAATTTATTTTTAATGTATCTGCTCTATTACAAAAATAATAAATTAGAATATCATTGATAAAAGATTTAAACGACCTATATGATTTGCCCTTCCCAGTTAAGATTTTAAGGGTAGCATATATCCCTCCCAGGAGGATAAACCACGAAAGCTGCATATATTCTTTAATAGTTTTCCCCTTATTTAATATTATTTATTGGAAGCGAAATAATAATGGTGGTTAAGGATGATTAAGTTTTCTAAACCCTGTATATGGTAGGTGCATTTTTATGAGCTATATTTGGAAAACGTACGTAAGTTAATATACCTTAATTTAGCGTAAGTGTATACTTATGTACGTCCTTGATTATATTTTTGGCGATCTGTGTTTTAGTTCCTTTCATTGAAATAGTTTCTAATGACGTTTTTATACACATCTGACTTTCTCCATCTACCTGTTTAGAATTAATTTTTTGTAAACAACCTAAATGATGAATAGGAAAGTATGACGAACGTCCATCTGAAAGCATATTAATATTATGCCTAGTGCATTCAATAGTGATCGAAACTTATACATTAAATCTGCACATCACAATTACAACAACGTCATCTTTGCTGTCTGCAAATATAACTGTACCACGTTTTCGAATTACAAAAATTAATTATAATTAATAACAACAATAAACATTACAAAGAGTGGCCTTTAGAGACAAGAAAATCTGAAAACATTGTGACTTTGACCCTGATCCTGGTGTCGATTATTGTTCATCAACATTTAAAATTTTTTGAATTTGAATTAGACATGGATGTATGCTAAATTTATGTTTATTAAAAAAATGTAAAGTATTTTTTACGAGCTAATAATATTGACACATTTTTACGGGTTTTATTGATATAAGAACGGCTATAAAGCGTGGCGGCTATATAGCGGTGGAGAACACTTTTAGATAACATCCTTCCAGGTTTGAAAAGACTGCCATCAATATACAGGGTATCCGCTAAGTAATTGGGACATGGAAAAACCACAGACTCCTTGCGTAAAAATATTAGGATTTAATTATACTTACCTATATCCGAAATTGTGTTTCGGCATTGTTACTTAACTCAAAAATGGAACATTTTTTTTACACAGCTATTTTAAAATAATCAACACAACAAGCAAATAACAACATAGAGGTTTCATAGCAACTGCATCTCTAAATTTCATTTGTTTTCTCATAGGTTACTTTAAAAAAAAAATGTTTGCAAATTAATAATAGGCGCTTAACAATATAAATGCATATATCTCCGAAACGGTAACTCTGGGCGACCAGAAATTAGTGTACCTTCTTTACGTAATAAATATGAGAAAAGTATTATTTTCATTAAAAACTTAAATACACGGAGGCACAAAAAGTTATGACCTAATAAATGTGCAAAAAATGCCGCAAGCAGCGCCCCCTACATGGTACAAAAAATCAGTTCCTCATCCTAAAAAAAATATAATTTCCAAATTTTGTAAAAAACCGTTGGTTTCTGTCAAAGTTATTAGAGAAAAACAAAAATGAAGTTTTAACTTTAACACCCTGTATCTCAGTTAATATCAACTTTCGGATATAGGTATGTATAATTAAATCCTAATATTTTTACGTAAGGAGTCTGTGGTTTTTCCATGTCCCATTACTTAGCGGACACACTGTATATACAAATAACATTTTTGTCTACTCCCACATTAGTAAGAACCTAGTTATGCACTGTCTACTGTTACGTAATATATATGTATATTACCTAACAGTTCCACAAATCACATTACTCCTGATCTGCCAAAACCGTCAATGTTTCCAATAGATTTTGTGCAAATTATGCCTTGACACCGTAATGTCAATATTTTTAATTTGGATATTTTTGGGTAAAGAGTGACAACGATATTCAGATTGAGGAAACGCCACGGGAAATTACATTAAAAGCTACTTACGCAGCGAATAATTTATTACCAGAAAAGGGAAGTGGTATGAAAAAATGTATCAAAAATGTATTGACTGGTGTACTGATAACCAAGTGAGTATGGACTCAACAGGTTTTATTTAATATGAAAGTAAATATGAAGTCGTAGAATAAGTATAATACACAACTCGAGTGGTAAGCCTATTACACACTCTAGAAGTCGTGTGTAATAGGTGTCTTACCACTCTTGGTATGTAATATACTATTTCCTAACTGCATTGCTTATTACCATATTGTAGGCAAGCATTCAATACTTAAAGCATATCGACAACAATTGTCGCGGTTTGTCCTTTCCAGTGATTTTTTTTAAGACTGCCATATAAAATTGTGTAACTTTGAAAATATATTGTTCTATAAACTTTTTCTTAAATACAGTTCTAAGGGAATTATTTTACAATAAAAAATGAAGGAATTTATCTACCACTATTAATTAATGTTATTTTAAAGAAGATATAACAAAATAAGAAGAGTCCCCTGAAATAAAATCGCACCTAATTGTTTACTGTTATAAATAACTCATTCTTTATTGACACATTTAATTTTATTGCTTTTTTATTATACAGATGAATTAAGTATTGCCAATGAAAATGGAGAGTCAATGTCCTGTTATTTTGCGGAAGATATATATATGAAATAAAAAATAGTTAAAATATTCAACAATTAAAATAATGATTTGTCTCAACTACTAAATTCTTTAATTTATGTATTATAGAACGAAAATATCAAAGAATTAATAAAAACAAATCATTACAAACTTGGGGTTAAAAAATTCGTATCAGCAAATGATTGTTTATCTTTCTCTAAACTGTCTGCCAGGGACACATATTTAAATTAAAGTAGATAGCAACAAGAAAAATATGCAGGTAGTTGGCAGGTTTCAAAGAGACGAAGAGTCTATAGTTTAAGTCATTATGCCTTGCAGTGTTGCTGTTCGGGAAAACTGACAGACATCGTAATACCAGCTACTATGACTTTTGTATCCATACTATTCAAAATACGTACGAAGCATACAAAAGTGTTTAATAATTAGATTTAAAAAGTTACAGGGGTGAGCGTTCCTCCTGAAACACCCGGAATATACCCTAAATACCATGATGGTATTCTTTCATTTCACTTACTATCAAATGCGTAATAGTATATTAAGATTCATAAGACATTATCTTAGAGCACGCGTTCAATTTAGGAAACGACCCGCGAAGCGGGGAGTTTTCTAAAGTACAAGTTTAGTGCTCTAATTGTCTTATGAACCGTGTATTCTATAACACTTTTTCTATTTGGGTCGTTAAAGTCTGAAAAACATTAAAAAATATAGTAGATTTTTCCATTTGAATTAATATTGTCTTTTTGGATTGGGAATACTTTTATAATTTAATAAAATGTTACAAGTATCAAATATGCCATGATAGAAACAATTGAAAACAACAAAGCTTCTTCCCATCCGTCATAATTAAAAATAAATATATTATTAAAGTTGATAAAAATGAGTCAGGAAGAAAGTTGTACTCCGTCAGAAATACGAGAAATTGCAGAAAATAATCTAGACAAACTTTTAAAAAGAATATGCAAAACTGAGTGGTGCGAAAAGAACAAAGTTCAAAATATTGAACAAAATAATAAATAATACTATTGAACAAAATATTGTGTCGACACAGAATCTGACAGTAATTACAATTAATGCCCAGAAAATGTCTACAGTAACTATAAATATATATATAAAGTATATATATACTATATACAATATAATACTATATTGAATAAAAATAAAAATAGTACCTACTTTATTGAATAAAACTTTAGAAATAGAGCATAAATTGAAAGATATTTCTATTATTTTTAGGTTATGTTGTTTTATAGTGACTAGAAATTAGTTGACGGACACCGTCAGCATGTTATATATTTCCGAGTATAGGTATTTCAGATAAATATCTAGTAAACATGATCTATTTGCAAGGTTAAAATTTAGTATTTTAAAGTTTTCTATAAAAATTTTTTATCGAATCCATAATGCCTAGAAAGTAATTTCAACGAAATCGAAGTAAGCCTAAAATTCGAACCCTACTTGCTGCCAACATAAAAAATAAAAGTTCAGTTCCATAAAGTGACAGGTTATTAAAGAGTGTTTATCTATTCCCGTGCGGTAAGTAGCCCTTTAAAATTTTTATAATTTATTTCCCTAGCAACCTGATATTAATGCATTGTTGATAACGACTTACGAGGCACCTACGGGGTAAATTAAAACAATGCTCTTTTAGTGAGGTAAAGAAACTCATAATCTGCTCCACTAGTTTCTTTACCTCACTATAACTTCACTCCACTTCGAGATGGACTATTTCAAAAAAAAAATGTTCTTTTAGTTTTTAATTTTGGTGCCCTAAAACACGCTTGTAGATAAAATATCGTAGAATACACTTACGGTCGGTGTCTTTACCGCATTTGCGTGATTTACCAAACTCGCTCGGCTCGTTTTGTTAAACATCACGCATATGTGGTAAAGACGTACCTACCATACTTGCATTGTAATATACTATTAATAATTACATTTAAAAGTTATAGGGGTGAGCGTTCCACCCGAAACACCCGGAATATACCCTAAATACCATGATGGTATTTTTTCATTTCACTTACTATCAAATGCATAAAACCTTTTAATAGCTTTTAAAGAGAATTTAAAACGCTAATAACAATGTGAAGCCTCATAAGGAATTAAAAAATAACGCCATGACGTACTGCGAGCGCCAAACGAAATAGGAACATGTGTAAGAGGCCATTTTGGCAATTTGTCGCGATATTTATCAGAATTATGAGGAGGGTTCCTCAAACATGCATACCAAGTCATATTACATGTAATAACTTTTATAGCCAACGGGAGTAGTTCAAAATGAACGATTTTAAGATGTACATAGGTACTTATCTGCATAGATTATTTGAACAGAAACGGTATAAAACTATAATAAAAATATACATTATACAAGATTTATTAAACAATATACCTGTAAGAGGAACGGAATGTAAGTATAAGGTCACAAAGTCAAAAAACAGTTTTAATAGGTACAAGTATAGTGATGTATATCACGATGCAGATAATAACTTTGCCTTGAAATTATCCACATTTATTTTTATTTCTGCTCTCGAGGACTCAACGCGGGCTCCGAACAACGATCCTTAGTCATCATAGGATCAATTACTATAGTACATGCTAGGTAATATAAATATTATGGTTGGAACATTTTAATATAATATATTATTTAATTTAAAAATTGTTTAGGCCTCGTGATTTAAAAGTATTGTTCTTTGGACTTTCCTTATATATCCATTATATTATAAAATAACTCGTGTGTTCTTATACGATTTTCATTGGCTTTTAACTTATAGCTATAGTTATTACAAATAAAGTTTCATAATGTTTGTTTAAAGACAATGCTGCATCATGAGTGAAAGACGTATTTTGGACTTCCATTGTTTTTAATATATCACTATGTTTCAACTGATAAAAATCTACAACTTTCGGTAAATACTGAGACTCAGGATTCACTTGAAGATTACTGGAGATATTTACCAGTGGAAACGTTGTAATATAAATAACTAAATAAGGACAAACTCAAAGTCGATTTTTACTTTGTGTGAGGTCTGGAGGATTTGAATGCCAATTAGGACCATTGCACACCGCGATCAATCCAAAGCCCTAAAAACTTTCCAAATTTTGCCCGAACTGCTAAACGAATTGTGCAGGAGCTCAATCATGCTGAAAAATAAATTGGATGTAAGCAGTGTTCTCCCGTAAGACGATTTTCCAAAATGAAATAACACATCACCGAAGCTATGAACTATTTTCAGGAACGCTATAACTTTTTTTAATTAGGTTAACCCATTTACGGCCGAAGATAGAAATAAAACTAAATGGATTTAAAAAACGTGTTTTAATTCTTATGAAATATTGCAGTAACATATATGTGCCGTCAAAAAATATATAAATCTCCTAATTTACGAAATAATTGCTGTTGCGTAAACGCATCAACGGCCTATAGTGTTAAGTGATATTGCCGGAAACAGCCGGCGTGTAAATAAACTGTACAACGCTCACAAATATAAATTGCTTGACTTCTGCACTCACGACATCTTCTTCGGGAGTCAGTTCTACTGTTAAAATGTCCAGATTGATCAGCCCTCAAACCTAACCAGACTAAAACATAGGATCCCAAGAAAATTCAACAAATCGCGACAAATCGAAGTCATGCCTGTTATTATCCTGTGCGTATTTTTTCGAAAACCTGATAATTACATCCATGATATCCTCGTCGACAAACTTGAAAAAAATGTCTAAAGATGATAATCCTTCCAGTTGGTCCCTTAGTTCTTGGATTTGTTCCTCTTCTTTGGATAAAGGCAAATTTTGATGCACAAATGAACCCGATCTCCAAGTCGGTATGTCACTTACTGCCTTTTTTTCTAAAATTTTTTGACGTTTTGTTGCCAAATCTTCTTCGTCAGACTCGTCAAAAATATCGTCGTGAGCAGTATGGATCTCGAAAGTCCCCGCTATGTCTCCATTCTGGCTATTTGAATTATTCTCCGGAACTTCTACAAAATCTTCCTCGTCTGTCAGTTGATCCACCTCTGATGGAATGTAGACAGCGTCAATTTGCTCTGCAAAATACGAAATATTTTTGAATGTGTAACAAAAAAGAATAACAAAGTCAAAAAATACTTACCAGATTCATCGTGAATCTCACGTACCACCTCTTCTAAGGCTAACTCTAACTCCGTTTGTGTAAGAAATCTTCGCATTTTCTACAATAAAAAACCCCGACAAAGACCACACTTACACGCACTCGATTAGATTCAATTACTAAATACCTAAAATTGCAGGTCTAGACAATTTAAGAGGAACACTTGTTCAAACAAACTTGTGACACGGGATTTCACTTATTCGGCCATTGATGCGAAAACGCAACAGTATAATTTATAACCTATTTACAGAAAAACAGATTCAACTACACTTTGATTTTTTATTTTATGGTATGTTTGAATATGCCGATGGTAAACTAAAAGTATAAAAAATTTGAAAATGAGAATATAAATATATGGTTTTGCTGTTTGAAAAGTTGGGTGCATAGTATAAGAAAAATAGGAATTTTTCAATATTTCCAAAAAATATATAAATTTAAAAAATCGATTCAAATCTAATTTTATCACTTTTGTTGAAGCTTGTATAAATAATTTAAGCTCATATTTTAGTTGAAAAAAGCCTATTTTTTAATATAAAATAATCATTAGTGCAGTGTTGCGTATACGCATCAGCGGCCGTAAATGGGTTAAGTTGAAAACACTTGAAAATAGGATAAGGACATGACTTTTTTTAAATTATTTTTACGTATCCAATACGCTCCTGGAGTTTGGTTCGTTCCTCCCGACTCAGCCTGTATAAAGAATTTCACATACATTTTTAGTGTAAATTATGACAGTGACGTATCCACGCTTTTATTTCAACAATTCATCTGTTTCACTGTAAACAATTATTTTGAAATTTGCATTGCATATATTTCCGGATTTTATTATAAATTATTCAGTTGTCTTAGGTAAGTGTCCAATGCCATAATGGGTGCAAATTTACTTATTTAAGATTCAAGGTTTCTTTTGAAATGGCGGTTTTGAACTATTCTGTCAGATTTTTTAAAATCTAATTTTCAAATTCTTTACTAATTTATATTTTTTCTTTAATTATAGAAAATTTCTTTATAAACTACAAGACAAGGTTTTTATTTATACCGCTTGGCGTCAAGTTTATTATTAAAGTAAATTAAAATTAGTTCTAATAGATTAACATAAAATTAATTAAGGGCAAATCATTATTGGTTTAAAAACAAGATAGGTATTCCTGTTTTAATTGCATTTTCTTACAATATTATATCTTCTTAGAAAACTAAAATATTTTAAAAATAACATTAAAAATTATCATTAATTTCTATATATGAGAAAGTAAAAACCCGAACAAACGTGTACAATAACTCCGTTGCCACTTCAATTATACAAAAAAAATATAATTTTTTAATAGAAGGGGAAATAACAAAATACCATTTTTGAATTCTAGGAATCAAACGAAGAAAAGTTGTTTTCAAAATATTTTCATAATTAAATTTTGCCACAATCTGACAATTTACAGATCATTTACTTTATTTTAGTAAAACTTAGACAAAAACGACTTAAAAATACTTCTTTTAAATATAAACTCAAATTTTGCTATTTCCAAAACAATTTTCACAAATTCTCGAATAGTATATTCGACAGATATTTTAGAAATAAGGAATAATAAACCTATTGAGACTAAAAGCAATAAAGTCTGGAGTAGATACCCCAAGAAACTGTACTGGATTATAACCTGTTATACACCAGCATTAAACATGTTCTAGCAAATAATACCATTGCTACTTTTGCTGATGATACTGTTATTATAGCAGTAGGGCAAGTTAAGAAATAATAAATAAAGAGGTTGCAACTAACGCCGTACAATTAGTATGTGAAATGCAAACACGGCCAAAAGTCGATTTTTAAGAATTTTGTTTAAATGCTTAAAATTAATTGTTTTGGAAACCTAAAAGGTCAATAATCCATCTAAGAAATAAAAAGTCTATGCTTGTCAGGTGGTATTAATATCAAATACCAATATGAAAATTATTATTTCCAGACCACCCGATGATCCTTATACAATAAGGGCGTAGTTTTGTCTACACAGTAACACTTTAAAATACTATTTCAGATTGAATGGTACTACCAAGAAAAGGAAGGTATGATAGGTATGTACACCTACCCTGTACTGACGAGAACAAATAAGTTCGAAACCGGTCTACAGGTGGTTGCATCCCATCAATGGAGAAGGCTTCCTTTTCTTGGTAGTACCATTCAATCTGAAATAGTATTTTAAAGTGCTACTGTGTAGACAAAAATACGCCCTTATTGTATAAGGATCATCGGGTGGTCAGGAAATACTAATTTTCCATATTGGTATTTGATTTAAAAGGTCAAGCTTTTATGATATATTATCTAATATTCACAATATTCTATCTATTTAAATATTATAGTTTCAAGACAGGTTTTTCAATGCCAATTTGGTAAATTTTGAAATTTGGAATCGTCTTTGGAAGGGATGTATTAGATGTGTAACAACTTGAACATTGAATTATGACAAATATATAATGGAATTTTGTCTTGTGTACATAAATTACAAAATGTATAACTCGGCTTTTACATATTTTATAACATCTGTGTAAGTTTCTTTTATAGAATGGGTACAATTGGGATATGAATTATACATGAGGGCTAGTCTTTCTACTTTCGTTCACAAAGAAATTTAGCTGCGAATTTTTGAGAATTTAATAGTAGAAGCTAGATATGATTTCTAAGATAGTATGTATTTGCTATATCTGTTATGCTTGAAATTACAATAAATGACAAGTCTTGTGATATTTACATGCAACCAAAACTAAAATACGTATTAGACAATACAATTTTTCTCCCCTTGCGACTGCAATGGCTATTATAATTGCATGGAATCATGCACAGTACACCCTTCTCGATCAGCTGGCGCAATTATAGTCTTGCATTACCAGAAATGGGTTGTGCGCCATTTTAATGCTATTGCCGCTGCAAGTCTGGGTAGAGATGGATTATTCTATTATCTTTAATTGTTTATTAGTTAGTCGAAGCAACTATAAACAGCTGATGGCTATTTAAACTATTAGCAGTTCACATTCTATATTAAGCATATGTACTGCTAATGCGTTACAACTTTTTTGAATTGCGATTTGTAAGTAGAAGTAGCTGCTTCAACTGGTAATCAAAACGAACAGGTTTGCTCAGTTCTAGTTCTGGAGGTATTTTAGGGATTTCGACAGTACCACCTGCTGTTCTGACTGTTGGCAATGTGCCAGCTGTTCGAGAACGGTTTAGTGCGCATGAATGCGTGCAATTATAATTGCCTTTGCAGACGCCAGAGAAAAATTGCCTTCTCTAATACGGCTTAAATAATATCTACAGCGATAATCACCTTAGGGAATGGGTCATATCTCTTTCAGATTTAACATTTTACAAAAATTTATCTTTTTATATTACAAATTGGACCTATTACTTATAAAATATAATATAGAATACATATTTACATTATTTATGATATTTTTAATTCTAAATAATTTTATATAAGGCGGTAATTATTAAAATTCTTTCAGAAAATAATGTAATTAAATATCCCAAGTTGGAAATTCAAAATTAAGGTCCTCCAACAAGCTGTGGGGGTTATAATTTTGAAATTGCCAAACTAATATCGGGTTTATTGAAAACAATTGTCGTAAAATACATTCAAGAACTCGATATCAAACCAGTTCCTGCACTATTACTAGATACTGGTAATTTATTTCACATATTTATAACATTAACAAATATGCTTTGTTCATAGTAATCAACTTTTCATTTATTAATTATTAATAACCCAATAAGATACAGTGACGGGTCGTGCCCATTTGCGCCCGTGCCCATTTGACGGGCTTCAAATTTCGACTATTATGGGTTAGAAAGAGAAACTCAAGTTTAGTAAATTTCCCCTATACATGGTGTCGTCTGGGAGGGGTAGATATTACCCTTAAAATCTTAATTGGGAATGGGTCAAGTGATATGTTAATTTAAAGATCGTTTAAATCTCTTTCCAATAATACTATAATTTATTATTTTTTGGGAAGTAGTTTTCAAATTACGTTATTAGAATAGACGCAATTAGAACTGGCATGTCGGGAGATTTAAGGCCTTTAGGTTATTAATGAGAAAAAACACTATTGTGTTTTAGTTTTATTGGATGATTACAGTTCTAATTACTTTATACCTCTAATTTAACTGATCAAATTTTAAGTAAAAACATATAAAAAAGCCATTGATCTATTTTATCAAAATATAAATGACCATACTAACAAATGCAAAAGAATTACCTTTTTGAGAACCAAGTGGGCCCTTTTTTAGATTAGTATAACATTAAAGTCGCATATAAAACCAACAATTCTTTAGGGAAATTTTTTGAATTAATTTATTTATTCAAAACGTTCAATTCCCAACAAGCCATATAACAACAAGAAGGACATATTTTATGAGGAAAGTTTTCTGCTGGAATCAAGTCTCTCGTTTTCTATATAAAGATCTACACTGTTGCACTAAAAGCGGACACATTTTTTTTTTGTTGATGTTGATGATCAAACACAAGCACTATAGGAAAAATCCTTTAGGGCACTCTGGGAGTGGTGCGTGTGCGAATAAAGCGATTCACGTTGGTTTTGAATCGTTGGAGGTTATACTCGTTGGGAAAAACGACCTCGGGAAGGTCGTTCCATAAGGATGAAGTCCTCCAGATGAAATAATTCTTAAATAATGAAGTTCGAGGAGTACTAAGCTTAACCACGTATGGATGGGCGGCAATGTCTTTTTCCAAGAAAATATCTGTAAAGGAGAGTCAAATCCCCAACCTGTCTTCGATGTTCTAGGCTGTCGAGGATCTTCGTCAGCTCGTGATCTCCGATCAGACGAATGGCCTTCCATTCGATGGAATCCAGTAGCCGACGAGTATGTTTGGGTGCACACCTCCAGACAAGAGAGCAGTACTCTAGTGATGGTCGAATCTGGGCTTTGTATAGTGTCAAAAGTTTTGAGGTGTGTACACCAAGTTTCTGAGAAGCTATCTTGGCGATTGTCACAATGTGGTTTTGCCAAGACATATTTCCTCCCAGATTGACGCCCAGCAAATTAATAGATGAAGCCGGTTCTGTAACATGTTGATGTCCGTGGGTTGATTTACTCGAATTACTATCCTTAAAATCATTACTATTTTATTTCGAATTAGTTAATTCAAAAGCTCTTGAAGCACATTACAAGGATTTGAAGTCCCTTTAAAAGGCTTCCAAATCCTTTTTTCAGGGCCTAGTATTTGCAAGCACTCAAAGAGCTTGAGGCACGAACGGGCTGCCAAACCGTCAACCCAGCTCTGCCGGTGCATACCAACGTCAATGAAATTCTAATTTGCTAAATCGATGGCTACTACTTTTTCTTTTTTTCTTAGCCTTTCAGTAAATTATTAAATAAAGTACCGTACTTTTCGAAAATGATTGCCACGTCTAGATTGTTAAAAATGAAGCAATCAACAAATAAGTAAAAAACATTTAGAATATACTTTATTTGTCGTTAGATATTTCTTAATTAGGTAATTTTAAGAATTCATTCTGATTATAATCGTTCCTATAATGTGTAATTATCGTGTTTGAACGACCAGATTTCAGTTTTTAGTGTGTTAGATAATAATTATCATTTTGAACAAAAGATCTTCCTTCGTTTTTAATTACATACTTACGTAAAATAAACGGTTTAGGAAGTGACAATACTTAATAATTATGTAAGTTTAAAAATATAAGTAGTGTGAATTAGTACGTAGTAGCCATTGTGATAATTATCTTTTCTTGAATGCTATTTTCAACCCAATATATTTTTTCGTCGCTTAATATACTGAAGTACTAAAAGAATTCTCGTTAACAAGGAAACAAAATACGATTCAGACACCATTTTCCCGAATACAACATTTTATCCTTCGATTGAAGATCAAGCTTCTTTCACTTTAGTTGCAGGTGTATTATTTAGAGTAACTGGGGAAGTGAGGATTTTCCCAAAATTTGGCGATTTTTTACATTGAATGAATTATATCTGATAGTTGATGATATAGTGCTTATGTATCTTCAGGTGATTCAACTGACAACCAAGTAGACCTTAGTATTATTAAGGTCAAATTAGTTAAAAAAAGTGTTGTCTAATAAGGTTTTACCATATGTTTTAATTGTTCAAATAGAAGGTATCAGTTAAAACATTAGGCGTGGACAGCATACAGCGCTTTACTTGAACGAAATGAAGATGGACGGCTTGTGGCCAATGAGAAATCTGAAGGGAACGGGCTTTGTTTTCAGGCAAGACGTCCGTCTTGCGAAGCATGTGGACACGTTTCTGGTTTGAAGACGTCAAACGTCTATCCACATATATATAAACGGTCCAAAATATAAAAAGTATCTCCGCTATGGGAGATGGCGCGGGCATATTGAGTTTGCGCAGTAGGGTGGAACTTTTATCGATCGCGTCAACGCCGGCCCGGCATTATTTGTTTGTTGTTATTCGTCGCCATCTTTGGTTCTGGTTGCCTTTTCAAATTACAGAATAAAAAGTGGCTCATCCACAAACTTTCATTACCTAACAACAATTTTTGTAAAGGAGTTTTTAATTTGTGGTGATTCCATTCGCTGTTTGGTAGGTTAGTGGCTTGTTTTGTCTAAGATGAAAGGACACAAGTGCATGGTGCTTTTTTGCAAAAGTCGTGGATCAATACCAGGTATAAAGTATTTCAGGTATATACAAAAATATTTTGCTTATCACATTATCCGATCTGCGGAACCGAATTTCACTAAAAAGCTTGTAAAAAAGAAGAGAGTGTCACTTGTATACAATATAATATATTATATGTGGTCACTATCTAACCTTAAAATTAATGTATTTTTAATTTGGTGCATTAGTAGCTGATAATAATTCCCAAAATAGTCAATATAGTCATTCATTCTTAATTTTTGGTTTAGAAAAAAGTAAGGTTAAGAAACATACGACGTCGGATGAAAGTTAAAATAAAGCTCATCGTGTCGATTGTTACAAATATTCGGACGGAATTTGGCACCAAAAGTTTACACCAATCATTGCAGTCATCATATCGTCAGAAATCGTATGCATGGAACGCTGCCTTAAATCAAACTAATCGAAATTTTGATTGCAATATTTTTCTTAACCAAGCAGTGAAATTTACATTAAAAAAGTTGAAATCCGGTCCTGTCAAATGTTTACTTTCACAAGGAAATTTTCGAACTGCGCAAACTCACAACGCCCCCTTCGATGCCAAGAGCGGGGACATAATAGTAGATGGTATTAGAAACGGACAAAGCCGAACAAACCCGTTTTGTCTCACAGTTTTACTTGTAGATCTAATAAGGCAATACCTTATAATAATATGTAGACGGCGCTTAAAGGGGCACTCTATGATTCTCGCTGTGATCTAGTGAATATAAGTTCATTATCATATTATCAGCATCACTATTGTTAAAACATCTGGATCCTACACAACTAAATCATTCGCCTTATCTATTGCAAAATCGATGATTGTTACAAGAAATGAAAAATCTAAGCTTTTGAAATAAATACACAGTCCACCACTTTCATTTCCTCATGAGACTTTGGCCTTAAAATATATCTTACTTACAGATGTATTAACTAATCAAGTGTTAGTTTTAATTGTTATCTTATAACATATTTTAATCCAACTCATTCATTAGAAATATTAAACGCGGTCAATTAATTAAGTCAGTGTTTTCTTTATAACACCATGAGAAAAAAACTATTTCACTCTAATGATTATAACATACTTTTGTAGTTGAATCATATTATTGTAGTTTCTATTAAATTAAAATTATCTATTCTAATATTTAATGATATATGATGATTATTCACTATAAATGTAATTTATCTGTAGCGCTGTGACAACATTCGCAATAGCCTCAACTGGACATGTAACCAGTCGATACTTCTGAATCGGTTTTGCCCAACAATAGGTTCATGTTCATAATAATAAGATTCGATTTGAATTTAATTATTGTTCTAATCAAGAACGACCTGACGAGAAAAGCGCATTTGTATGTAGAATTGACATGGCTCAGAAAATTATCCACATCAAGAAATGTCAGTGAAATGAATAACCCTTCTTTGTAAAAAGATATCTGATTACATGTTGCAAGGACGCCACTGGTCTTCTAAATAAAATTTGTAGATTTATATCATATTAACACATACCAACATTGAAAAGAGTATCTAAAGTACTTTCGGAGATATTAAAAATTTCAATATTTCCAGTTCATATGAACTTTTCTTTGTAAAATTACCATACTCTGAAACATTATCACATCATTACAAGGCATCTTTTAACGTAGTTTTGAGTATCCATTTGCATACGCAGGTCTTCTATTTGGATACCCAGTAAACATCAAATTGATCCAGAAATTCTTTAATTACTTAGTAATTTAAAAACTACTGAACTGATACCATTGATTACTGATACCTAAAAATGCTTTAAAATGAGCCAGAGAAAATATTTAAAAAATAGGGCTGTTTAAAAGACATGGATACGCAGCAAAAATTCACTAAATACATGGATACGAAGTAAAAAATCACTAAAAGATGCCTTGCTTCATTATGAATTATACAGACATTTCGTGCTCTATATTTCCGATGTTTCTACATGATAGAACATAATATACCATGCCAATAATTATCAATTATTGGTCAAATAACAAGGAACAGAAACGATATTTAAAATAATTTTATTAATAACACTGGGAAACAAATTTCAACTTTTTTTTTGTTTCCTGAACAAAACCTATTTTTTTGGATTCAACTGTACCCAAGTAACTAAAAAATACCTATTAAAGATTTTAGTTGGCTCGCAAAAAAAAAAATCTCAATTATTTGTTACAAAATTTTAATTCATAGGCATATACAATGGACATACAAAATACAGATAACAATATATTGTTGGTTCAACAAAAGCAACTAAATAGCACATTTTTATCATTGAATCCAAAGTTTAGACACTCATTTTGCGCTTCTTAGCTTGCCTTTTGAAAGCAGCCTCTGGGGCATCTCTCGTAATAGTCCAGCAGTAGTCGGCTAACATCTCACAGTTCCATTTTCCCTGATATCTTCTTTCCATGTTCGAAATATCCTGGTGGAACCTCTCACCGTGTTCGTCACTTACAGCACCACAATTTTCCGGAAAGTAATCCAGATGAGAATCCAGGAAATGAAATTTCAACGACATATTACACCCTAGGTTTTGGTAACATAAAAGAAGTTGGGCAACCAGGTCTTTATAATTTTCTGCTTTTATGTTTCCCAAGAAATTTTTTGCAACCATTTTAAAGGCATCCCAAGCGTCTTTTTCCTTGCCTTCAAGTATGGAATCGAATTGCGCATCTCCGAAAAGTTTCCTAATCTGGGGACCCACAAATATTCCCTCTTTAATTTTAGCGTCACTGATTCTAGGGAACTTTTCTTTTAAATAACTAAAAGCACGGCCTTCTTTGTCCATTGCCTTCACAAAATTTTTCATAAGTCCCAATTTTATATGAAGTGGCGGTAGTAAAATCTTTTCTGGGGCAACTAATGGTGCGCTGGTCACATTATTCTTTCCTTGCTCAAAAGACTCTCTCGGTGGCCAAATTTTCTTTCTGTATTGATCCGTTCGTGCTCGACTGTCCCATTCGCAGAGGAAGCAGTGTATTTGGTATAATCTAGCTGCATTCCAAGCAAGATCGCCACAACTTTTAAATCCCCACAAATTTGCCATTTATATCTTTCATATTGTATGGTCTCAAGTAACAATTTCAAATTGCTATATGTTTCTTTCATATGGACTGCATGACCAATTGGGACTGAAGGCAATTTGTTTCCATTATGGAGTAACACAGCTTTAAGACTTACTTTTGAGGAATCAATGAAAAGTCTCCAGTCTTTTGGATCATAGTCCAGATTTAAAGCTGCCATTAATCCCTCAATGTCCCTACAGGCTACCAAATTGTTATCCATGTTAAAAAATGGTGTTAGGTTTTTCTGACGGCTTCGGTACACAGAAACTTTTACTTCATCTTCAAGTAAATTCCATTGTTGCAATCGAGAGGCCAATAGTTCTGCTTTTGTCTTGGGCAGTTCCAAATCCCTTATAAGGTCACTTAATTCACTTTGACTTATTTTGTGAGGCTTTTTACTTGGAAGTTCACAGACAAAATCGGAGTCTTGCGAGGTTGATGGGCCGGCGACATTTTCCGGTACACTACCGTTTGAATCCTCTTGATCATCATCAGAATGAAGGGTATATTCCTGAGGTGGATTAGGTATAGGCAACTCGTCACTATGAGGCACCGGGCGTATGGCGGATTGTAAATTTGGATACTGTTTCGCAGACCTTTTTTTCTCTGAAAAGCCTTTTTTGATGGGAGGTGTCAAACAAAAGTAACAGTCAGTAACGTGGTCTTTCGGTTCTCGCCAGATCATAGGAACAGCGAAGGGCATCTTACGGTTTTTTCCACTTAGCCAGCCGCGAATGTTGGACGCACATTTGTAGCAGCAGATATGGGGAGCCCAATTTTTATCCTGGTCTCCAACTTTGCAGCCAAAATACAAGTGGTAAGCCTTTTTTATTAAAGGGCTAAGCGTACGTTTTTGTTTCACAAAAGTCATTTCACCACATATATAACAAAAATGATCCGGCTTATTTACACAAACTCGCGACATGTTGCTCAAAACTCTCTAATTTCTCAAATACGAACAGCTCTCGATCAACTGGTGGTTGAAATACAACTAACTAACAATTTAGGATTTATATTATATGTATTTAAACCCCTTATAAAGTACACCTGTTATAATAAATCCAGGTATTTCTCATTTAATGGTGAAATTTTCCCATATATTAAGGGCAGGTAGGTAAATTATCATAATTGGGATGGATCTATAAAACCGGAGCCAACTGAGCCTTTTGCAAGACAGATTGTTAATTAGTATAATAAAATAAGTAAGATTTTGCTATTTTGGTCTCGGAAACATTTTTGCTGTTCCCCAGTGTAATCGACAAATTAGTCAAAAAATGTTTGAATCCATTTAACCGATAGAAAGCTATGTTACACAAAAATGTGTAAATGATACCTATTGTTTGCACTTTCTTTTCCTTATTTAATAATTATTTGTAAACATTTAATTACTTAAAGATCAATAATATATTCTAAAAAAATAGATTTCACATGTACACGGTGTCCCATTTTCGACACTTTAATAGGGTATCTCCGTAATTGTTAGTGCTATCAAAAAAGTAATGTATGTGTCACTTGCTCTTTTTGGGTCAAACTTAAAATGGTAAAGTCAAAATTTTAAAATTTTCGCTCGCTTAAGAGATACGGGGGAAAATCAAAAAATTGACAATTTCAAAATTACGCTATACTTTCTTAGTTAAAAGAGATACAGAAGAATGTTATACAGAAGTTTCTTTACATTGATTGTTGAATAATCTGCCAGTTTCAGAATAAGTATACGGGGTCAGGTAAAAAGTTATCGGACCTAACCTAATTTTTTTAAATGCCTAAATACCTTGTATATTTTAAGTTGGAAATATACTGTTTTAAATTCTCCTTTCAAATATATAACACACCATGAATGATATTTGATTCCTTTATACTTTGAAACGAAATAAAAGATTCAGATTAAGGTAAAAAATAACGGGAATCATCGCAAATATTCAGAATATATCCTTAAATAGTTACCGTCTTTCCGGATAGCAAACAAAATATACATCTTGCGCCATTTCTTCGTTTGTTCCACTTTCAATATAAACTGATATCATATCAAATTTTTCAAAATGTTTTTAGGTCATTTTCGCAAATGAATATGTAAAAATGAAATTGATGTTAAATATTAATTGTCAACATAGTTGTTTCTAGGATATTAGTTTTTGTTTCATGGTCTACAGCGGTTTAAAGTAATAAAGTTTAAATAAATCGCCTAGGAAACTAATATCATCCATCGTGTTTTATATTATTTTCAGATTAAAATATACAGGGTGATCCATTTAAAAAAATGAGGTTAGGGCCGATAACTTTTTTACCTGACCCCGTATACTTATTCTGAAAACGGCAGATTATTCAACACTCAATATAAAGATACTTCTGTATAAAATATTTTTCTGTGTCTCTTTTTACTAAGAGAATATAGGGTTATTTTGAAATTGTCAATTTTTTGATTTTCCCCCGTATTTCTAAGCGAGCGAAAATTTTCTAATTTTGATTTTACCATTTTAAGTTTGACCCAACATGATACCTACATTGCTTTTTTGATAGCACTAACAATAACGGAGATACCATATAAAAGTGTCGAAAAGGTGTACAGGATGTTGAAAACATGCAGCGTGCATGGATAAGTTCTTGTTATTTCAAATATCTACAGGATGCCCACGATAATAATGGCATGAGAATGTTTTGTCAGTTTTGATTTAACTCTAATATTAACGCAGGAAAATATAAAATTTAAATTTAAATTATTTTTTTTTCAATAACTCAAAACTTTAAAATCTTATGGCGTTATATGGCATATTGTTGATGCTCTGATTGTGATACCTAATCCCAATTTAATTGATGTTGTATCTATTACCATTAACGAGGTCCCTATATAGGCCCTCCTTATCTTGGGCGCTCTGTATAAAGTGATTTTATAAAGTAGGTATTATTTTCCTTATTGAATATAGAACAAGATTCACTAGGAGCATCAGTTTCATTGATTTTCGGAACGCCACAGCATAAACAATCAATTAATATGTAATATGTGTATAGATTTGTCCTTAGGGGATTTATTTATAGTAGTATCTAAGGCAATACATTAGAATAATTGTTGTTAACAAATTGTACTTAAGTGCTACGGATATTTCCGCGTAATAACAACAAATAAATATCTCAATATTATGAAATTATTCCTTTTCTTGCATAAGAACAATTATTAACAATTATCCATATGGATTGATTTTATATTATTACCTGTTTTAAGATTATCCAAAACAGAATACAGTAGACACATGATAGTGCGAACCAAAAAAACAACGTCCATTCATATTATCGATTTATTCACGTTAAGGTTATATTTAATATGTTAGAACTTCTCATAACCAACATAATAAACATATAAATTAGTAATACTCATTAAAACAAACAGTAACAAATTAAAAAAAAAGGGATAAAGAATTAGTTTTTGTTAAAAAAAAGTCAGAGATTTTTGTTTGGTTTTCGGGGATTTTAAATTTTCTGCATAATGGCTTTGTCTGTTAGCCTTTTTATAACTACAAGATCATTAATATCAATGCCACTTCCTCAGTCCACTGGTTTACTATATTTAAAGACTATACAGGGTATCCCAGAATATGTAGGCAATCTCCCGGGTTCAGATAGAGCACTTAAAAATAACAGGAGAAGTATCTATAAATTTTTCTTCCTAAGGCCTCGCCTACGGAGATACGGGCCCATAACGGACGTCCCTGGAAATCGTTGTTTTTTAAATAATTTTTAAGTACTAGATGTAATTTAATAATTTTTTAGTATAATGGTTACTAGATGAGTCTCCTTAAAATTCGCCCTTTTAAACACATTTGGCTTTAACTCTTGATCAATGTCGATAAAATGACTTGTTTTCGAAAAATATATATTTTTGTTCAATATGATTTATATTCAGTATACGTAAATTTCATTACTAAGTTAGTAACTAATAAGACAAAGGTGAAAAACCGCAAATTTCAAGACACTACCATAAACTGAACTGGCATAAATATTCTTATTTAAATCGGTACATGTGAAAAAAACCATAACAACAATGAGGTAATTTTATGAACATAAAACAACAATCATATTGAACAAAAATATTTTTTTTTTCGGAAACAGTTCACTTTATCGACATTGATCAAGAGTACCTTTTTTCAGCGTAAGATTTAGAGTATCCAAAAATATTATTGTCGTTCCTTCATCATACAAGGTGTACAAAAAAAAAAACATTTCTGAGTTACGTCTAGTCCGTCTTTGGCAAACTAAATAAGCCAATTGTGTTTAAAAGGGCGAATTTTAAGGAGACTCATCTACTAACCATTATACTAAAAAATTATTAAATTACACCTAGTACTTAATAAATTATTTAAAAAATAACGATTTCCAGGGACGTCCGTTATGGGGCCGTATCTCCGTAGGGGATGCCGTTGGAAGAAAAATTTATAAGAACTTCTCCTGTTATTTTTAAATGTTCTATCTGAACCCGGGAGATTGCCCACATATTCTGGTACACCCTGTATAACTCTATCTAGTGAAACCAATGGAGTTGATGATTCCGGATTTTCTTCGGCTATCTCAATCTCATCGATTTGACAGTCTTCAGTATCTTCAACTTCAAGTTGCAAGCTAAAAAAGTTATTCGCTGCTTTTCAGTTTGCCTACCAGATGCAGTTTTTTCCGCCGCCGAGACAAATGTTTTGTCTGGTAATAATTTCCAGTAAAGTCCTGTTTCATCAGCATTGTAAAGTTGGTCTAATGTGATACCAAGTTCTTCTACTTTGTTTTTTGATTGGATTTTAAATGAATCCACAAGTTCTGGCTATGAGGACAATTTCTCTCCTGAAATTTTCAAAAAGCGAATTCCAAATTCCATTTAATGTTTGTCTTTTACCTGTGCCCACATATGCATCTTTCACAGCTTTAGAAATCAGTTCATTTTTTTGTTTTATTTTACAAATTGTGGATTTTGCAACAAGATATTTTTTTGCTAAATACGTAACACTTTGCCCTTCATTTAATCCTTGGATCACTAGCGATTCTTCATAAAAAGTAAGTCACTTTGGTTTTTTAAGCGACATTTCACCGATATACGCATTAACATCGAACAACTGACAGAAAAGTATGTATTTCTAGCTAACACAGCGCCTGCGATGGGAAAGTACCGGGTATATCGGGGATTTACAGCACCGCGGAACAACGTCAATTACTTTGTTTCTATTACCGAAGGTTTAGTTTGTTCACGGTATACGGGGGTCTTCTATAATTCACATCTTGTTCACACTATGCGAGGGTTCCGTTAGGGGATGTTTACACTATCGAGTGTCTACTGTAATATATTATGTACTATGTATGTTTAGAAATTATACACTACTCCAATTAATTATCGAATAATCAAAAATTTACGCACTAATTAATAAGATGTTATTTAGTTAATAATGAACCAATTTTCATAATTTTTTTTAAATGACAGAAAATAGTTCTAGGGTTAATGGCAGAGCAGTTCACGTCCTGATACGTCTAATTTTGTACGGGATAACGCATAAAATCTAGATGCTTGTAGATTTCCTAAATTTTAAATTTGACATAACTTAAATAAAAACTTAATTCAATTTATTTTTTAAGCTAAACCAATTAGAGATATATGTGGATTAGGCACTGGCCGAAAAGAATCGCCATGTCACTAGAGGTAACAAAATAATTACCATTTCTTCCAAACACGTTATATTGTCGAGAAATTGCGACATTTTAAAACTTTTGGCTTTTGCTAAATTAAAAATAAAAATAGTTTCCACAATTAAAGTCTATAATACAGAGTGCTGATCTTCTCAAGCAGTGCTCTATTCTGGAAATGTATTATAAAAAACTTTCTTAGTTTCATGAGGCAGGTTTAGTTAGTAACAAGAATGTTTGTTAGGGTGTTGTGAGCTTATTACATAAAATCATTAAATTATTTTAGCTTATTAAAGTTGTTTTTTATTACCATACACGTTATACCACCTACTTGTTTTTATTTTTTAATATAGATATTGATAGAATAAATTCCAGAATAAGACAATTTCCAAATTACCTCCAAATATAGTTGCTATGTATATTTTTAGGTGACAGTAACCAAGTCGAATTTAACGCTAAAAAAACCTAGGCTGCAGTTTTCTCTAAGAAGGTTAACATTACAGAACCGGATATAGTCATGGACGGACACGCAATCCCACTGGCTTCATCCATTAATTTGCTGGGCGTCCATCTGGGAGGAAATACGTCTTGGCATAACCACGTTGTGGCAATCGCCAAGATAACTTCTCAGAAACTTGGTGTACACTTCCGAACCAGAAAGTTGTACACACCTCAACAATTTTTGACACTATACAAACCCCAGATTCGACCATCACTAGAGAACTGCTCTCATGTCTGGAGCTCTGCACCAAAACCTACTCTTCGGCTACTGGATTCCATCTAAAGGAGGGCCATTCGTCTGATTGGAGACCACGAGCTGACGAAGAACCCCGATAGCCTAGAACATCGAAGACAGGTTGGGGATTTGACTCTCTTTTACAGATATTTTCATGGAAAGTGCTCGGCTGACCTTGCCCTCTCTAATTCCGCCCAGAGCGGCGAATAGCAGAAATACACGACGAACCACTGCCGCCCATCCATATGTGATTAAGCTTAGTACTCCTCGAACTTCTATATTTAAGAATTCTTTCATCTGGAGGACTTCATCTTTATGGAACGACCTTCCCGAGGTCGTTTTTCCAAACGAATATAACCTCCAACGATTCAAAAACAACGTGAGTCACTTTTTGCGCACACGCACCACTCCCAGAGTGCCCTAAAGGATTTTTCCTGTAGTGCTTGTGTTTGATCGTAAAAGAAGAAAAATCTACCTTTAAAAATCGTCTCAGGTTTTGGGGCGACGAAGTATTGGCCCTAGAAGCATAAAAAACATAATGATTTATTTTCATACAGTAAAAAATATAAGCCAATGGAAAAAATGCCGCTCCTATATTGAAGATAAAATCCAAAATTCAATAATTAATGCGCCAAAAGAGACATTTGATCAGCATGCAACTATGAAATCTAGCTAGCTCCCAGCTCTACTAATATTTTATAAGAAAATTTAGTTCTTATAAAATATTAGTAGACCTTTTTAATATCTTAAAATTTTGAAAGAAAACAGGCTGGGAAAAACAAATATTAAATTATTGTAACATAACGTTTACTCAACTATTTAATAAACTATAATACTGTTCTAACCCATAATAAATGTGACTAATAACATTTTATATTCAATCTGTGAGTGTACGTCGTGAGAAAAATATTGTATGCATTTTTTTTTATATAACAACAAACCACATAGAATTCAAATCAAGCTAATTGTAATCGTAAATTATAATAGATACATAAAACGTTTCTTTAGTAATCCTTGGTAAATAACAAGAAAAAGTGGTATATTTCATAGCAGATGCAATATTGTTATAAATTTCAAATGATCTTGTGTTATGTTGCCGTGCGATCAAGAATTTCTATAATCGAGAGGACCCTGAATTCGAGAACGAAGCGGTCAGTTAGTACTATAGTGGCGTCTGTGAGTCGGCAAAAGACCCGAAAAATCGAAATATTTTTAGCCGGAAGAAGGGTACGTTCTGGAGGATGGAACATGCGGCGTCAGAATTTCTCATTGGGGAAACCTCTTGAAGCACGTTTAACCACTCTGGGGGGTGGTTTTTGGCCGTTTTGAGGGGTTGCGCAACCCCAAAGAGAAATTCTGACGCCGCCATCGTGTTCAGCATCCTCGAAAACGAGGGGGAATATATATTTGCCGCTGATACTTGAAATTAAAAATTCACCCCTTTCCGGGGCAGGTGGAAGGGGTTGGAAGGGGTCGGACGCGATATCCAACACCACCACCGTGCTCAGCATCCTCGAAAACGGGGGGAAAGGGTGTTTCTCTGGAGGGAAACCTCTTGAAGCGCGTTTAATCCCTCTGGGGGGTGGTTTTTGGCCGTTTTGAGGGGTTGCGCAACCCAAAAGAGAAATTCTGACGCCGTCATTGCATCCTCGAAAACAGGGGGGGGGGGGGGGGGAGGTACTCTTGTTCCGGCTGAAAATATTTCGATGTTCGTCCGACTCACAGACGCCACTACTAGTGTTGTGATCGCTCGAGAGAAAAACCGCTTGAGTACTCGATTATTGAAATAACCGACATTAGTCGATTATAAAAAAAACTGCTCGACTTATAAATTCAAGCGAAAATCTTCGCTTGTTACTTATTACCTTTCACTCGATACCCGAGCTTCGCTTGATGCCGACCGAAATGTGCTGCTAGTGAGATCGCTCGAGATAAAAAATGCTCGTATATTCGAGCAGATTTTTGCTCGATAGGAAATACTACTCCAGTTATAAATTCAAGAGAAAAATCGAAAATCGTTGCCTTTCACTTGATACCCGGTTCTTATTCGACGCCGCGCGCCACCCGAAATGTGTCGATTGGTGACGTTCGAGCTTGACGCTCAGAAGGCTGACACGACATACGTCTTTGTTAAAGGCACATAAACGAGAAGGTGCATACAAAAAGTATGCGAAATTCCATAGTGGATGCATCGCGACCTGGGTTTTGACTGGCTAGCCAGCGGCAGCGAGTCCATGTTGAGGCTCAAAACCATGAAATTTTACAAGTAGAATTTTTGTTACAAAATTTACTTCAATTAGATTAATTTTGACTTGCTCAACGATGTGAATATGCCTGCTTTAAAATCAATGATCATTTGCTACTTCTTACTTATGCGACAAAGGTTTCTCGTCTATGGTGGCTTTAAAAATTAATTACAAAAACCATGGAATATCACTTGAAAATAATTTACTACTGTATATTTCCAATGTCGATCCCACATATAGGAAAAATTTTAAGCGTAAAAAACACATCCTCGCATCAATTAATTAACACAATATATTTAGTAATTAATTTATTGAGAAGTTCAATATTAGGAAACTAACATTAATATACTAAATTAGTTGACATCAACTTAAAATTCATTACTGTGTTTATGATCAGTGATCATAAACACAGTAATCAATTTATAGTTGCAAAAATTATAGTTACATTTTATATAAATCAATTGTTGTTCCACTTTAGAATTTTAAAATATTTGTTTGCATTGAGAATCATCTTCAATTTGAGGAACAATTACTCAAATTAACACTTTTCTCACTTAGTTGAACGTACACAGTAATACTAACTACACATGCAATAGCCACAATAATACTGAAAAACTATAAAGGAAAAATGAGATAATCCGTAAATAAATGAATATAAAATATTTAATTTTGATCAACTAAGTACCTGAATTGGGATTTACCTTTTAAATTAGAAAAATATGCAAATTATGCCCTAAGTACCCTAAATATGCTGTGGATGGCCAACTTACAAGATATATGCAAAATAAGCATTAAAATATGCATTTGCATAAAATCCGGTGGCTAATGATCACACTAGCACTATATTAAATAGTTATTTCTGTAACAAATGCATAAAGTAATACTTTTTTTCACAAACGGGATATTTGAAGGCACGAACCGAAGGCGAGTGCAGTAATCCCGTATGTGAAAAAAGTAACTTTATGCATAAGTTTCATACAATACTTTTGTACGATCGTACCGGTTGTCGTGTTCGAAATCAGGAAATATATATTGGTGTATAACCAACTCACTGTCACTTAGGAATGCAATAAGTTTGAAATATTTGCTTATATCGACTTGATTATTCAGAATTAGTGTTGATCTTAGCTTGAAGTATCATGACCATAAAGTCGAAGTTTTAAAAATGTTTCACTTTTCTTGAAAATACGTTAACAATACTGTTCACTGGATTTTGGGCCAATGCGATTTAATAAACATATTATATTCCTTTCCGTAAGATTCTTTTGATATTTCAGACAATAAATTTTGTATTGCTTCATTGGCCTTATTAATTATTTCGTCTGGAGCCCATTGAAATTAGCTTTCTTCTTCGGACTAGGAATTAATTCTTCCAAATTTTTATGTTTCTATATATTATTGACAATTTAGATGACAGTAACAATGCGGCGCTCAGGCAACTATCGACGCAGATGCTGTTTTCATGGCGACTTGATATTATAAGTATTCAGAGAGAAGTGAAAAAATTACACGTTCCTGCACTTTTTAAGTCTAAATTACTTTTCTTTAACTTGCTGCTGGCGCTGTAAATTTTGTTCAGAAATACATATTAGTTAAAGCCAGAAAGCGGAGGTGTTTTGTTCATTTTTGTTGCTCAAAAATTATCCTTTCAATCATTATTTACTGTGTTAAAATACATGAGACTACCACCCAGTGACAAATAATTTAAATAACTTATTATTTATAAATTCCATTGTCGGTTTGCGTGAAATATGGGTGTGTTGTGGAAATAACTGGTCAGCGGATTAAGAAGAACCTATTTAACAAATTTAATATTGTTAATTGTTTTTAATAGGGCGTCCTTTTGTAGAGATATTGCAGTCCCAGTAACCTACTCTTTAGCTGTTTGTTTGATCCTAAAAACAAAGCTCTGTCACAGAAAAATCTTTATACAATAGAAAAGCAACTCTACAGATATTATAAATTATAATTATCTGTTAACCAAATATTTTAAAGTTGGGTTTTCCAGTTATCTAGAATGAAACATAATATTTTAAAATTAAATATTTTTTGTTATAATGCAAAATCATTCTAATGTTAAAAAATATTCAATTTTAAAAATTTAGTATTGTTTTGTAATTTATTAAAATTAAGAAAAATCATAAAATCATTAAAATAGTGTTGGTTGGGTAATATAGGGGGATATAAAATTCGAGTATACATACGTAAGAAACTACATAGGTATGTGTTTTTGAGTTTCCCTGTATTATTTTACCGATACAGTCGTAATTTTATTAAAGATTTCCCGTAGAGTATAAAATTGGCATTTAAAAGGCGGCCTTGACATTATATACACCAAATCTTTTATATTCCGCTACCTGTCAAAATTCACATAAATAAGAAATAGGAATTTCAAAATCCGCTATTGTTTTGTAATTATATGCAAGATTACAGAATTTTTTAAATATTTTTTGAAATTTTTGACTTTATTTTAATTAATCGCGCACAAAATAAATAAAACTAATTATTTTTGTGAAATACAACTAGTACATACATAGTTTTTGGTAAAACATTAAATACAACATATCATGTATTATTTTCTTGGAAAAATGTAAATGTCCATTATAAATGCTGTCTAACCTGCTGTATCGATTTAATTTTAACACTTTCATTGAAATTTGAAGTAAAGTTTAACTAAATTAATGTAGAAATAATACATATTATTGAAAATAACCAAAAATATTTTTTCGTTTCATTAGAAATTCCTGTTTTCGATTAATTTTAAAGTTTGCGGTTTAAGAAAATAAATTATATTTATATTAACTAAAGAAATAACATGGAGTATTCAAGATTCCAAGCCACTTATATTTTTTCAACAATATAAGTGTCTTTAGCGCAAACATAAATTTATTATTAAGTTTATCGCAATTTCTACAATTAATTCTATATTTGGATTTTTTTAAAATGTTTCTTTGATATGTAATTATGTTTACAGAAGTTATTTTTCATTCTTGGACGCGAAAAATCTTTCGCCAATGTAAATGAATGGTAAGTTCTAAGAGAAAGATGAAGCAGCTCTTTTTTATACGATTGAATGGTAATTAATAATAAACGAGTTATTTTGAAAATATCAGTGGCATGATTTTATTTCATAATAATCTATACCAAAATTTAGTGTAATATCTCGAACTGCTTTCGAGATTTTGATAAAATCCCCCAAAAAAAAACTTTGACATCCTGTATATCGAAATCAAAGCATTTTAAAGTCCGTTTTGTTGCAGTTGATAGCTCATATCGAGGGTTGAAGCCATAAAACAACCGTAAACCATAGGCGTTGCCAATAGTAATTACCTTATTTAATAAGAAAATTGGCCTCTGTCCATTGTTAAGTAGGATTAGGGTTAAAGTAGGTACAACAGGGGTAATTAATTTACCTATTTTTGCCTGCTTTAGGATGTTATTACGCCATTTGATGTGCGTTTGTCAAACTATGTATTTAGTTGTATTTAGATACTGCATTATCTCAAAGTTGAATTATTTCCTATACTTGTAACAATGGCTTCAAGTTTTTCGCCAACGTGTCTTCGTCAAATTAGCAAGAGTGCATATTCTCTCCGAGAAAAGACATTAATATTAAACGTGCATGATGCTCTAGTGTACCAGAAACCTGCAAGTGATGTTCGTAGCATCATTGCAGAGTGTGCCAATATGGTAGGAGTTGGAGAGGCTACTATATATAGGTTCTTGCGTGAAAGAAAATCTAAGAACCTCAGTGAGCCAAAACCACTCCCAGGAAAGAAACCGTTAGAAATTGACAATTTCATTAAAAATGGTATTAGAAGAAAAGTACATAGTTTTTATTTTGCCAAGGAAATACCAACTATAGACAAAATTTTACAAGCCATTAACTACGACGAGGACTTACCACAGCTATCACGAACGAAACTATGGAAAATACTTCATGATATGAACTTCCGATGGGAGAAGCAAAACAGAAAATCTTTTCTTATTGATAGAGCAGATATTATTTGCTGGAGACGTCAATACTTAAGGTCCATCCGAAAATACCGCAGCGAAGGCAAAAACATTTTCTATTTGGATGAAACTTGGCTGAACGAAGGGCACACCGTATCTAAAGTTTGGCAAGATAAAAATGTCCTAAGTTCTCGACAAGCTGTCATGGAAGGCTGGTCAACAGGACTTAGACCACCATCTGGAAAGGGACGCAGACTTATTATAACTCATATAGGAAGTTCAAATGGCTTTTTGGATCAAGGATTATTACAATTCCAGTCGAATTCTACTAAAGACTATCATGAAGAAATGACTGCTGATGTTTTCGAGGAATATTTTAAGCAAATGATAGAATACATTCCCGCTAATTCTGTAATAGTGATGGATAATGCCAGCTATCACTCTAGGCTAAAAGAGAATCTTCCCACAACTTCATGGAAAAAGGCGGAAATCGTAAACTGGTTACAACGAAAGGAATTGAGTTACGATAATACAATGGTAAAAAAAGAACTTTTGGATATTGTTAGGCTACATAAATCACAGTATAAAAAGTATGTTATTGACGAGATGGCAAGAGATCGAGGTATTATAGTGCTCCGTTTACCACCTTACCATTGTGAGCTAAATCCTATCGAATTAATATGGGCTCAAGTAAAAGGATATGTTGCTAGAAATAACAAAACTTTTAAAATGCAAGAAGTGCGACACCTCTTGCTTCATTCTTTAGCAAATGTGTCATCAGAAAATTGGCAAAACGCCATAAAACATGCTATAGTAGAGGAACAAAAAATGTGGGAACTTGACAACGTAATTGACACAACTATGGAAATTGAGCCTTTAGTAATAAGCGTAGGACATGATGACTCTTCAGATTCTTCTGAGGACCATTTTATCGAGTTATAATTATTGAAATTGTCAATATTTTTTGATCTGTAAATAAATTAGTTTTCTTGTAAATAAAATCATAAAATCTATTACATTTAAATAAAATAATAAGCGGTTACATTAAAAACCCAACTCTCCGACCATGATGGGCCGTTTTAATCATTATCCTTTCATTTCATTTTATGGCTCTATTGTTACTTTATCTGTTACCCGGTGGAATAGGTCAAAATTTCTTCATCTTTATGCTAGATGTACGTAAAAAGACCATTTTATAGGTAAAATATTTTAGGCCACCGGGCCCTTGTTTTGAATCTTTAATGAGGGTATCGAGCTATCAACGGCAACGAAACAGACTTTTTTTTTTTTTAGGACATATATGTATATTAACTATTCGACTTAAAATTGATCCAGAAATCGTCCCTTAAAATAAGTACATAGCATTAACATCCTGGATATGTTTTCAAAATTGCATGCATATATTTCAACGAGTGGGTTAGGTGATTTTTGCATTTTATCAATAAAGTGATTGGACAGACAATCTGACTGTATTTATTACCATAATTTAGGAACAATGTAACGACGCAGTCCATTGTTTGTTTTTTTTTGGAGAGATTAGATTTTGTCCAGGGTCATGGTGTTTTAATTTAGATGATGATGCTGACAACTTCAAAATTGATTAAAATATTTTAGCACCCAGTTAAGATACTTCAAAATGCTAATCTATTTTAATTTCAGCACTAATCTATGTACAGCGAGACGTTATTAGATTAATTCCAAACCAAATATATTTACATTACATTTTTTTTTAAATATTTTGTTCCTAAATAATAAATTACTTATAAACTTAGACTGTACTGATGAGGACAAAAGAGTTCAAAACCGCTATGCAGGTGGTTTCATCTTACTAATAGGAAATCTTCCTTTTCTTAATAGTGCTATTCAATCTGAATTATTATGTGGTTATCTAACAGTGTATGGCAAAGTTTTGCATTATAATATTCGACTTGATCCTTTTCCCATTCAAGATTTTAAGGGTAACGTTTACCCGTTTATAGAGCAATTGGAGATACTAAACATCAAACTAGATCAATTAAGTCATATGTTTCTCGTTCTAAAAATTTTGAAAAAACTTATGTGACTTAATCGATGTATTTGGATCTAGTTTAGTATTTGCATTTGCTCTATGGCCCATAATTTATGGGACACCCTGTATAGTACCACCTGACAAGCAAGTAAACTTCTTCCTATGATCTTAAGACCCATGTACCATAGAGACAGTCAACTAAAGCAACTAAAAAGTCATGTAGCCTGACTGTATCATCTCGCCCCACCCTTCACTAATAGGTACATCTCTATTTTAGGAATTTTACCCGAAGCCCTCCTTAGCAACTGTGGAAGATGCACCGAGAAACAAGCCACGGTGGCCCTTCGAGCAATAAGAAGATTGAAAAAGGAATATCCGAAAATTTGGACTCAACTCTCCGAGAAGTGGGACCCGGATGACGTTTATGTTAACAAGTTTGAATCCACCTTCTGGTTAAGGAACAGTGCCAATAAGCCTACCGTACCTCCGCCTATTATCGTAGATCGGTAGGTACACCTGCAGTTGAACAATTGTATATATAATTCACATTATAATCCCGAGTGTGAACATTAGTAAAATATCTATTTCCAAAGTCAAAATTTAATAAACCTAGATGTACAGGGTTTCCGGGACAATGTGCGAAATATCCTTGATATAAAAAAAAACAAGTGAAAAGAGTCTTCTTTCGTATAGCCCACTTTTCGGAGAATTTGGCTCCCAAAGAACTTCATTGGAATCAAGTTTTTTTACACGTCATAATTATTGATCCAACGGATATATATCAATTTTTTTTAAATATGATGTATACCAGGTAAGACCCCTCAAATGACTTTTTTTTATGATCAAACACAAGCACTATAGGAAAAATCCTTTAGGGCTCTCTGGGAATGGTGCGTGTGCGTAAAAAGCGATTCACGTTGGTTTTCAATCGTTGGAGGTTATATTCGTTGGGAAAAACGACCTCGGGAAGGTCGTTCCATAAGGATGAAGTCCTCCAGATGAAAGAATTCTTAAATAATGAAGTTCGAGGAGTACTAAGCTTAACCACATATGGATGGGCGGCAGTGGTTCGTCGTGTATTTCTGATATTCGCCGCTCTGGGCGGAATTAAGGGGGCAAGATCAGCCGAGCACTTTCCATGAAAATATCTGTAAAAGAGAGTCAAATCCCCAAGCTGTCTTCGATGTTCTAGGCTGTCGAAGTTCTTCGTCAGCTCGTGGTCTCCAATCAGACGAATGGCCCTCCTCTCAATGGAATCCAGTAGCCGAAGAGTATGTTTAGGTGCAGAGCTCCAGATATGAGAGCAGTACTCTAGTAATGGTCGAATCTGGTCTTTGTATAGTGTCAAAAGTTGTTGAGGTGTGCACAACCTTCTGGTTCGGAAGGGTACACCAAGTTTCTGAGAAGCTATCTTGGCGATTGCCACAACGTGGTAATGCCAAGACATATTTCCACCCAGATTGACGTCCAGAGATGAAGATAGTGGGATTTCGTGTCTGTCCATGACTATATCCGGTTCTGTAATGTTAACCATTTTAGAGAAAACTGCTGCCTGGATTTTTTAGCGTTAAATTCTATTGGTTACTGTCACCCCAAGTCAAAATTTCTTCCTATCTTTAATAATTGACTAAAAACTAAGTACTCTTCATTCATGTCGTTAATCCTAACCGTTTTCGAAAAAACGCCATAGGGATATTTCGATAAAAGGTACAGATTTGTTCCACCAAGGGTACACCAAGTTTCTGAGAAGCTATCTTGGCGATTGCCACAACGTGGTTATGCCAAGACATATTTCCACCCAGATTGACGTCCAGAGATGAAGCCAGTGGGATTTCGTGTCTGTCCATGACTATATCCGGTTCTGTAATGTTAACCTTTTTAGAGAAAACTGCTGCCTGGGTTTTTTAGCGTTAAATTCTATTGGTTACTGTCACCCCAAGTCAAAATTTCTTCCTATCTTTAATAATTGACTAAAAACTAAGTACTCTTCATTCATAACCGTTTTCGAAAAAATGCCATAGGGATATTTCGATAAAAGGTACAGATTTGTTCCTATCAAATGTTCAATCTTTAAAATTCCGCTTTTTAATATTTAACCTGAATATTACAAAAATGTTAAGTAGTTTGGCTTTAGTGGGTTTTTTGTGGATCAGGAAAACTAATGTCGCTTAGTCGATTTAAAAGTTAACAAAATAGGTGTAATTAGTAAATATCAAACATCCGAAGAAGCTACTAGATAGCGAAACGCATAATGTGGATTCAAGTTTTTTAAACAAAGCGAAAACTTTACAAATAATTGAACTTTCATTAAGTGCTTAATTAATATATTGTTTTTGGGGTTAATGATGTCTAAGAAACCAATTTTGCTAAATAGCTCAAATACAAGAATGTTAATTATTTTGTTTACTTAACGAGGTTATTTTATACTGCGCAGTCGAACCAGTACCTATGCATATTCAATTGATCTGATCTATGTTCCCAATATTTTAAATCAATTAAGAACAAAAGCTGGCTAATCGATCATGCCCATTCAACAAACGATACGTCCATTTCTGTTGAGCCCACAGACGTGTTTGATATTTATATGATATAATAATATCTCTCATTCAATTATCTACGTCAATTAGAGACTTGGGCAGCACGTTAACCTAGCATTATCCAGAAATCTATAATTTTTTTTACTATCTTGGGTACCTTCTATGGGTAAACTTTTCACTAAAGTCAAATATTTTTTCTGTTACAGTTTCGGCGAAGATAACGACGCCGGCAATTTCTCTCCAGCATTAACCACCAGCCACCAAGGGGTCGTAACGTCAACTAACAGTAACCCACCATCATCCACCACAAGCACAAAAATCACAACCGACTACCCATACCCTGAAATCGAGCTGACCTCATTTGTTAGTACAACTAAAACTACTACTAAACCTAGTTCATCATCCAAACCTACATCTAGTTCAACCAGTCCACCCAAAATTACTGAATCCCCGATTACAACACAATTCATACCGAATCTAATACCCATGAATACATTTTTTACTAATCCTCCAATAACTGTCAGGCCATTCATCAACTTAAACATAGGGGGTAACTTAGGAGCTACGGTGAGTGAGATAGTTAAGGGCTTAGGGGCATTAGGGATGAGGTTTATGGAAACCGGGTCTGACATAGCAGAGCTGGTTATTAAAAGTTTTGCTAGACCATTTCCGGCTTAGATTAAGGCTAGATGCGAATAGAAGTAAATGTGTCATAGTCAAATTTTATGTTTTAATAAGATTTTGCTCAGGTTTAAAAGGGTATTAGTGATGATTCCTTCACCATTTCATTGTTACCTTGGGTGTGCTTATTTAAATCGCACTTTGTACTTTCATTTGTATTGATCCGAAAAAACATCATATGCAGGATCTTCCTTGATGGGGTTACCTATACCACAAAAGGTCGTAATTTTTAATTTCATTGACAAAAAGTAATTTTTTAGAGAAAAAAAAGAATTCTTGAAAAATATTAATTTTATCTTAGACTAAACTACATTTTTCATTTAAAAAAAAAATACCATTAGGTAATATTTATTAAAATTACCTTTCTCGCCATAATTCAAGATTTAAATGAATTGTTTGTATACAGCGAGGACAATATCATTCTTCGTTTTTCAAAACAAAATCTATGTACTATTACTTAAACTTCAAAAGTTTTTATTCAATGTGGAAGCGCCCAAATTGTATACAATTTTCTAGTCATCTCTATACTCACAGAGAACAAATCATCTATTGATTTATTAGACAAAAATAAATTTTCTTTCGATCTTGAATTTTAACGAAAAAAGTAATTCTAACGAACATTTCCTAATGGCATTTTTCTTAGAAATTAAAAATTTAGGAAAGAAAGAATAAAGATAGTTTTAGTTAGAGAGACGGTGACAATAGGGGGTCCGTGAAGTGGAATATCAGTAATTTGATTTTTCGTGGAGTTTAGGTCCCGCTCTACAATTTTTTTATCTGATGAAATGCCGTAGAGCGTTGGTGAGAGGCGCGGTAACGCTTTAGATAGGAAATTCTCAATAAATTCAAATTATATCGAGCCATGTCTGAAAATGAATTTACAGCATCTGCGTGACCCCCAAAGTCACGGGAAACACATTTTCTGACAACCCTTGCATATACTTTTCCGAGAGTGTCAAAAAAAATTAATGGAAAAATTATAAAGTCTCAAGTGACATGGGTCCAAGTGGGCTTAATCGATTTGTATTCACATGGAGATGAGTCGTAAACAATTTTTTGATAAAAATAATATTGCGGAAGTGCGGTATTTTTTCTCAAAATTTTTTTTATTAAAAGTCTGGTTTATTATGCTATATTTTCTAAAATATGCGGCTTGGAGAATTATTTCTAGGTTTATATGATTCCCTCATCTTTTCCGAACAATTTAATATATATAAAGTTATCAGCAACATGTTCTATCTTGGAGAAAATTAAGAGAATTCGTAACGGTGACAAAATTTTTAAACGTCGCACGAAAATGCATGAAAGGCGTGGCTTATACTGTAATTAGTGAAAAGTAGACAAGGGCAAATGTTTATGAGATTTTTAAAAACTATAATGAAATGGCGAGACCTGGATCGATAAAAATTTTTTCACATAATCTTTAACATATAATGTTCCATTCTAAAAGTTTCAACTTCAAATTTGCATTTTTTATTTTTTTTTCATATTTTTATTTTTTTTTGGCACGCTCGGAAAAGTATATGCAAGGGTTGACTTGTCAGAAAATGTGTTTCCAGTGACTTTGGGGGTCAAGCAGACGCTGTAAACTCATTTTCAGACATGGCTCGATATAATTTTGAATTTATTGAGAATTTCCTATCTAAAGCGGTACAGCGCTTCTCAGCAACGCTCTACGGCATTTCATCAGATAAATAACCTAAACTCCACGAAAAACCAAATAACTGATATTCCACTTCACTGATCCCCTATTGTCACCGTCTCTCTAACTATTTACTCTTAGATAAAATCAATATTTTCAAGATTTTGACCTTCCTGCATACGAAAACTAAATTTTCTAATGAAAAACATTAATTTATAAAGAATGACTTTCTATCGAGAAATTAAAAATTAAGGTTATTCATGGTATAAGTAACCCCATCCAGGGGCATCCTGTGTATAAGCTGGTGAGGTATACTTAATAGGTACCGTTAATGCCAAAAAAATTTTAAATACTTTTTTAAAGTTATTTGTCATGGTAATTGATTGGAAATTTACAATTTATCAAAACTTGACAGTAAGATATAAAAAAAAGTATAACAACTGTACTAGACTGTAAAAAGAAATGGCGAAGGAATCGTAATCAATCCTGTTAATTATTGTATCTTAAAGGGAAAAACATTTTGTGATGTCTATTGAGCCCTTGGTTGATTCTTTAAATGTAAATATCTTCTGAAAGATGATTTCCATCACTTCGAAATGTATGTTTAGAAATTATACACTACTCCAATTAATAATAGAATATTCAAACACGTCCAAATTTATAAGCTGTTATTTCGTTAGTAATTAATCAGTTATAAAAATTTTTTCTAACCGATAGAAAACAGATCCTAGAGTTTAAATTTAATTTATTTCCTAATAAGGGCTTACTTCCTAATAAGGGTTTGTTCGGAATAAAATCCAGATGCATCTAAATTTCCATAAATTTCAATTTGACATATCTCACATAAAAATTGAATTTAATTAATTTTTTAAACTTAACTAATTTTAGATTTACAGGGTGTTTTTTAATTGAGTGCCGATACTTAAGGTTCTGAATCCATGGGTGATTTTAAGAAAAAAAGTTAATATTGACCTAAAGCCCTTCATTTTTGAGCTACAGAATGTTAAAATCAAATTCCCATTTCTTCTAAATACGTTATATTGTGGAAATAATGTTTCTTAAACAATCAATGCGTTATTTTATTTTTGTTGGGTTTCTGCTATAAATATAAAAATCTTTTCTGCAAAATAAAGTCTATAATACAGAGTGCTACGAAATTATCTATTCGTTTAATTAATTTACTTAACATTAAAAATTCGGAAATAACGAACGATACAAATACAAAATTCAGCCATTATTGAAATTATTATTATTTTTAATTTAGCAAAAGTCAAAGTCGATCAAATATCGCATTAATTGTCAACGAAATGATTTTTCGACAATACGAGTTTGACATCGTGATGACAAGAAATGGCAATGTTTTTGTTAATTCGAGTGGCACGGCGATACTTTTGGGCTAGTGGCTAATCCAGATATACCTCTAATTAACTTCCAAAATAAGATATGTCAAATTAAAATTTTAGAAAATTTACAAGCAAATATGTCTATATTAGAAATTAAACTTCTATCAGTAAAAATTTGTAAAAGACGTCCATTTTTGAATATCCGATAATAAATTGTGGTAGTGTTTTTGGTTCCTGAGATTTTTACGTTTAGAGAATCGATTCGAGCTTATTTTAAATTATAATTAGACAATTTTTGCAAAACAGTGAACCTCAGCGTTATAACGCATATTACTTCTTGGAGCATTGTTTATTAACAATTATTTATATATTTTTAATATGGCTTACCTGCATATACTGGTGTCCAGTAAGCAGATAGGTAATATATATATTGTGATATTAAACCCATTATCTTGATAGGAATATTTATATTAAAATTTCTATCTTGAAATGTAGGTACAGGTTACATAGATTATAAGTTTGATAAATATCTATTGCGAAAAATTTTTATGATATATTAATAAACTTCACAAACATTTTTTTTGGGGGATTATGCAACATATTCAAGCATTGATCGCACTTACCATCGTTATCCTAGTTAATAACATCTACTACATAAAAATACGACCAAAAGTTTTGCGAAATTAAGTTGCCAAAGGAGTTTAGAGCGATACGATAAAAAATACCTTATAAACCATTTTCTAACGTTACTGTAAAGTATTTGTTATAATTATTATTATGTTCATATATGTTACAGACGAGCGTTGTAAAGGATAAAACTTTAATGCTGCTCTGTACATACTATTTCATGTTTTACCAGTTTAATATTATCATCTTAGTAGTACTGTTTTAAAATGATGACGCCTAAAAATCGATAATAAAATGGTTTTTCTTAAAAATATATTTTTCCGAAAACACGTTGTTCATAAGGAATTAATTTATATTTTGAAAACCTCAATGCATTGCCGAATATATTTTGAAATTAGTTTGTTATATTCACAGTTATTTGATAGTTAGTAGGTATAATTATTGAAAATTGGAAGAACATTATTAGAACTATGAGAAACACTTTGGACAACATGCGAGGTAGTAGGGTTATTTTGTTGAATGTTTTGTATCCCCCATGCCTCTTTAAACTAGTTATGTTGGCACCAGAGTCAATCAATATTATTGCAGAAGACGGACGAAAGCAGTGACCAGAATATTCTGTCGGATTTACCAAATTCAACGTTTATATGCATATTCGTACTTTTCTCTTGATTTCTCTGGCAATAATTCTAATGAAGCAATATTCACTGCCTCAACCAGCTCTGGAGGAGTTCCAGAAATGGAAAATTCATCATCACTTATAATTTTATCGTTTGCTTTCGGAAACACCAACAATTAAATTTATATGGGTCAAGTTTGACAATTCAACATTAATACGTTTCCATAGTAACGCAACCAATTTTATTACAAATTTCAAAGCACCATTTATTTGTGAATAAAATTATTCGCGATTTTTTCAAAATTAATCAATATCTGTCGATTTTTAAACGATTTTCGGAAAAATAGTATGTTTACCTCGTAGGAAAAGCCACATTCCTGTGCTCTGTGTTGCTAATAACAATCTTCACAGCCGTCCAAGAATGTTAAGCATTTTCTACTCGGTAAACAATGTACTATTTCTTACCACCATGCAGAAAATATAACTTTTCCATATGCATTTTCTTAAAAAAAGAGTAATTTTTTCGCATATAAAACTTGACATTTAAAAAAATTTTTGCCCCTAGCCAGTGAAAACGTAAATAACTTTTATAACAAACATTTTTTCGTAAAATTTAAAATGAAAAAGTTTCCCATTATTGTAGAATTTTTGCTAACCCGCTCATTTTACTGAGTTATTACACGAAATAAATGATTTGAAATACGTGTTTGATAACAATCATTTCGCTTGCGTTTTTTCGGTTTAAAAATGGTTTACTAGGTATTTTTACTTTTTGCATGTACCTACGTAAATGAGCAAGTCGGTTATATTAATAATAATAAATCTGAGAAATAAAGTATGTGACATTCGCAATTAGATGTCAAGTTCAAGATTAAAAATTTTATTATTATAAAAATAAAATAACGTTTAAACAGTTGTTTAAGGTGTGGGAAACACTGCTTAAGTACTTTAGGGTTTTCATTAAGCGTCTAACAAAATAGAACTCATAAAATACATGTTTTTTTTGTTGTATTATTAACGTCATCAACATGTTCTAAAAAAACTAAACTCTCATCACCTAATCATTTTGTGTTCTCATCAATTTTAGGTGAAGGCCATTAAACAAGTCGAAAGAATTGTGGCTGGTGTTGCTATCGAGAAACTAGGATTTATTAGAAATATGCTAATGTCGCCGTGGAGGAAAACGAGAAGGAAATATTCTTGATATAAAAATTTATATGTGATGGACATACATTTATAATTGTTTCTATTCATTGGGTTTTGTAGTTACCCAGATTTATTGTAATCTGATATTTTTAGAGCTATAAAAGTGGATTCGTAGTTGCCGTAACGTGCCGTAAGACGCAAAAGCGTTAGTTGATAAATAAGACGTAGACGCAAGCACTGAAAGCAGTAAGGACATACCCTTTCATAGTTTCGATTAGAATTTTTAGGTTACAAATTTGTAGGCTATGGTTTATGTTTTTCACATGACACACGTTCTTTTTTTACTTATAGCTCTAAAATATGATTACAAGCGATGGAGACATCATCGTTATAATAGTGGCAGCAATGTTGCGCTGCTATTAGCCAGAAAACATTTAAAAAACGTACAACAGCGGTTATGCACGAGTATGACCGATCCCAACCTATTGCATAAGCCGTAACGTACCTACCTAAGTCTGTGTCCACAACGGCGCACCGCCCCTCGCCCTTAGCCTGGCACCATAGCACCGCACAGCCTCGCTCGAGCTTCGCACAGTAGTCCCTCGACATCGAGATATAAACATGGACTGTGAGTATTATGATAATGCATATAGATATTTTTGATTATATCATTACTTGGATTTCATGTAGGACAACAATATTTCAAATAACAATGAAAATGTTAAAAATTATTCCAATATATATTCCTTATTTTTTTCTAATTAATTAATTATGACCCTGTTTAAACATATTTTTTAATGTGACATTTTTGGCTAGTTTTACGGGGTATTTCCGTTAAGTATTAGTAAAGATATAGGCATGCGGTTTTCGCAGCAATACTTTTTTGTCAAACAGAAGATGCCGTAATCAGAATTTTTCTAGGCCGCCTTGTTTTTGATATACGGGTTTGTTCAGATTTTGTAAATACCAGTTGCAAAACTCTATACGGCGCTGTGCATCACCAGGATGTAAGTTTTGTACACGGTGGAATTTTTATGGCTTAACATTTTTTTTTTAGGATTGTTTGCACTCTTTATTTAATTATTCCGACCGAACCTTCAACTTTTCTGCAAGAACTACTTGAATTTGTTTCAATTGAAGCTAACACATTTATTTCATCAGTCTCGCGATTATCCTTGTGGTAGATTTTAGGGCGAGGTTTAAAAATGAACCGTGTTCAATTAAATTTGATTTTATTCTTGAAAAAATTCGTTTATCCGGTTCTCGTCTTTCGGGATATCTATATAATTTAATATATATAATTTAAGAAAATTTATAAATTTCATGGAATTACTACATAAGGGCTTATATTTACCTATTCAAATACACTTCTAATGCTCCATCTGCATTTTCGTTACACTGGATATAACAAACGAGCATGTCGTACTTCTCAAAGTTTACATGCTCTGCCACAATTAGGACAAACTGATTTTTCACTATTAATTATAAATTTTAAAACAATTTAGAGAACCTGAAGCTCTGAAAGAATTAGAAGATTTTATTATTATGACACATAGTTCTTTTGTTTGTTTTAAATACCCGCCATGGCCTACTAAAAAAAAATTATATATTTTTGAAAAACGTATATTTCGGGGCTAATACTAAGACTAAAAATAAAGTGTTATGTATATTTTTGAGAAGCTTGTTACAAACTAAATTATATTATTAAAAAAATTAGGGTGACCCATTTAAAGAAACAAATTTGTTTATTTTCCTTGAAAACTATTGAATGTAGAAAAAATTTGAGTACTTCACTGGATTCTACGTAAAAAACTACAAAAAGAGCATTTTATTTCTTTTTGATACATTACGGGGTAACGGAGATATGGGGGGTGTCCCAAAATGCACAATTCTCGAAAACATCCCGTATATGAAAAACAAGGCGACCTAGAAAAATTCTGATTACGGCATCTTCTGATTGACAAAAAAGTAGCAAAGTGCTGCGGAAACCGCACCCTTCTATCTTTGCTAATAACGGAGATACCCCGTAAAACTACCCAAAAATGGACACCCAGTATATTAACTGATTTTCCAATTTCACGTCAGATTCTGAACATATACCACTTTGTTATCATAGCGTCTAAAATAATATATTCTTCATCAGAAGAAGATGACAACGCACAGTCCATGTTTATATCTCGATGTCGAGAGACAAACTGATCGATAGGCAAGGCAATGAGCTAGGCTCGGTGCGCCGTTGTGGACACTGTTGTGCGGTGCTATGGTACCATGCTATGAGCGAGGGCGCTGTTCGGCGTTCCGTTGTGGCCATACCCTTAGGGTCGCTTTATAGTCTGCAATACTTTTGCAATTTTGTTGCTGCAAGTACATTTTTGGCATAAGAGTTGCAAGCAATATGTCATGCAAATCGTCCTACAATCGGCAATTCTATTGCAGTTGCGGATTCAACGGCGAGGGCTGCCAACACAGTAAAAAAAGTACCATGAAAGTATCAAAATACGACGCTGAATCTCCGCAAAATACAACTAAAAACTGAATAAGAATATAAATAAACACGATCTCGAATACACGATCATCAATAAACACACGAGACGTATTTTAAGGTTAATATTTAGTTACTTTTATTCTTGGTTGGTAATATGCTGCCAGACTTATAGCAGAAACTGCAACAGAAATCGAGCAGATCCGCTTTTTGGCAAGTCTTTAAAGTTCCAAGATTGTTGCAAAAATAAATCAGCTGGCTCCTTAATGCGCATATCTTCTTTCAAGTTTATTGCAATTGAAGAAAGACTGTAATGCGACCTTCAGAAGTGGAATTGAACCATTTCTTACTTCTTAATGCTTAATTTCTATGCACTGTGAATTGTTGTTTCAAATCACATGTTTCTAACGGCTTAATGTTCCGTCTAACGGCTTGCGTTAAGGCAACTATGAATCCAGCTTGAACGATTATAATAATACTAAATAAAGTCATATTGACAGAAGGATTATTATTAAAAAAATTGTTGTATTTTATAAATTTTCTACCCACCGCGTACCAACCCATTTTTTTCACTCATAAAATTTAACTTTTATTGCGCACCCAATAAGTACGCATTCATAGATACAGATCGACGATCATTACCTTCTTCGCAGTTTTCGACACAATGGCGACTGATATAAAAAAAAACTCGCAATAATATATCAATAGGTTGGTTGGTTGGTTGAAGGAGGGCTGGCATGTTGCCATTATACTGCAGCAGCCGAATGGCTTGTTGTATCCCTTTTGTTTAACGTCTGGGAAATGTCAGCCAGACGGGACCTACAGCTTTTGACGTGGGATCCGAACCACGCGCATGCTCCCAGTCTGTCCGTCAGTCCCCAAAGGAGTACGATTATCCGCTCCAGTCAGGTCTTAGTCAGGACTAAACCCCCAGTCTGTCCGTCAGTTCCCAAATGAGCAGGATTATCCGCTCCAGTCAGTGGGTCTTATTCAGGACTAAACTAGCAACATGCTGCATTATTTCCTACTAAAATTTTGTGTTCTGACGTACATCTACCGGGAATCGAACCCGGGTCGCCACCGTCGAATGTGGTAGTTCTGTTTACTGAGCATATCGGGCTTAGATAGGCTAGGTAGTAAAATAGAGTGTTTGTTACATGGAAATAGTTGATTCAGGAAAGATTGTGTAGGAAGGAGGTAATAAAATAATGTGGATAATGGTTTTAAAATAGTAAACAAAAATTACAGATATCACAATCATGGTTTATAAGAACATTAAAGATCGATCTGGTCAACTTTATCTCATTCGGCGTGAATTCGGTGTTATGCAATCCAATACGTATTTTGTCAAGGTACGTAATTTTGTCAAAAAGGATGGCGGCTCGTCAGGGGCGGCCAGGTTGGCAGTTGTATAACAATGCAATCACCAAGGCAGCTTCGCTGAAACTGGGTGTACTTTTCCGCACCAAAGAGTTGTATACACATAAGCAACTTTTATCACTCTACAATACTGCTCCCATGTCTGGAGCTCTGCATCTAAGCCTACTCTCTGTCTACTGGATTCCATCGAAAAGAGAGCCATTGGTCTGATCGAGACCACGAGCTCACCAAGGACGTCGGCAGCCTAGAATATAGAAGATGGGAGATTTGATTCTCTTTTACAGATCTGCCTATGGCAAATGTTCGAATGATATTGCTTAATTAAACCTAGAGCGACGAATAGCAGAAATACACGATAAACCACTGCCGCCCATCCATATTTGATTCAGATTAGTACTCCTCAAACTTCATTATTTAAGAATTCCTTTCTGGAGAGGACGTCTTCCTTGCGGAACAACATTCCTGAGATCGTGTTTTCCAACGAATATAACCTCCAACAATTCAATTTGCCATAATATAGTGTTTGATCATAAATTAGAGACAATGCTATATCATGAGTGATCAGGTGAATAATGTATTATACTTGAGAGGTTTACTAGTTGAAACATTGTGATTCAAATAAATAAAGACAGTGGAAGTCCAAAATAATCCAGGCACCCATAAAAAAATTATTGAGAGTTTCCGTCTGTTTCCAATAAATAAAAAAATTACTCTGCTATCTGAGTTAACGAGAAAAAAAAATAAAATGAAATTCAGCCTAATTTATTTACGAAATAATATTTATTCAGTGAATTTTTGGAAAACTGCGTGGCCCATAATTTTTTTTTAAATGTCGTTTAAATCTCTTTCCAATAACACCAAAATTTATTATTTTTTGATTAGTAATGGCGAAGAAATAGAGTTCCTAAAATGTAAATTTTTAGGCGCTGGTAGGGAAACTATTAAGTTCCTTGCCTAAAAAGTAGGGTTGACTGATTTATTTAATAATCAGTCTGTTTGTAACAGAATGACTGTGATAATAGGGGGTTACTAAATGATCAGTTGTTCGTGGGTTCCTCAATATCTTTATTAAGTTCTAGTGCTTGATGTTTAGTTACAAATAGACACAGAACAATAAATTATTTGATTATTGAAAAGAGAATTAAATTACCTTTAAAATAGTGTGCCACTGGACCCCCACCTTCCTATTTACGATTTTAAGGGTAAGATTTGACCCTTCGAGGGAGTTAAACAACGAAAACTGCAAATATTACTTAAAAGCGTGCTCTTTCACAATAAAATCTTTCTGATTTTTAACGTTATTTACTGGAAGCGAGACATTAAGGTTAGGAAGATTTCAACTTGACATCATATAGGCAACCTCGCCGGTATTAGTGCCGGTTTAGTTGCCAACCAACGACGACCGTTCAGAACCGATATCAGTCATAGGGATGTAACCATATCAAAAATCTATCGATACGTGGACAATAAATATGAAAATTAGTTCTAGAAGTGGCTTCTCAGTGATGGCCACAAGGTCTTCTTTTATGCGAGAAAATCGATTGCTTATTTCCCAGTAAAGAAGGTCTTGATGTGCCAATATATGAGCGTGTAATTATTTTCATTAAGGGCGAGGTTGCGCATGACCCCTGATGACCAGCTTGGTTTACATGAACGAGGCCATAAACTTGCCACTTTTGCTTTTAGAGTTTGGCTATCCATAGATATAGGTCGATGGTACGGACATGATAAGGAACCGGCATAAACTGTACTTTTTATTGAATCCCTTCTCCAAGTATCCTGATGAATTACACGTCCACCCTGTATATAGAAAAAAAAATATATATCAACAATCTGTTTTAATAACTGGACAACATTTCCCTTCCATTTTGTTCACCTCTATCTGAACCAATCCAATGAATTGAAGTAACATACATGGTTTTTCAGAATAACATACATGTCACTTTAATCTGTGCTATTACATTTTTAACAGAGAAAAAACAGAAAGGTGAATACTAAGCAATCTAGTGCAATATAATATTAAGAAATACGCCCTAATTGGTTAGAAGAAGTATAATTTCAAGTCAAAATCTATCCTCTCCTGATCTCCGGTTTAAATCTGATCGGTTAGAAAAAGACCCAGAGCGCAAAAAATATGAGGAAGATAACGCGGATATGTTATTAAGAGGAAAAACTAAACAATTAATTATTATTTTTTAAGAATATGGAATACATGGCATGTCAAACCTCTTGAAATTCAAGGTAATCAATAATTATTCTCTTACTGGTTTACTTTATCTATATTTGCAAAGGAAGGTATTGGAGAGCAATAATGACCAAACTAATTAGTCTCCATTAGGCCATTATATTCGTACGGATCCAAAACATAGAAAATTGATCAAAATTCTGAAGAAAAATTAAGAAATCCGCCCAATTCAACAATTATTTAAAAAAAATTAAGGACAATCATTTTATTATTATTATAACTGTACTTTCAATTCTGTAAGTAAATAAAATATTGTCGTTAAATAACTAACTTTTTTTAGTTAAAAATGTAATTTTTCTTGTGAAACAGTCACGTCCAATAACATTGTCTTATGATACTGCATTTGATAATGATAAAACCAGCAAAACGAATTGATTTGTTATTTAATATCGATGGGGAAGTTGGTATAATACTGTTTAACAGAATAAATTGTCATACCATCTTTACCAGGTGAAAAATTGAATCCATAAAAAAAGATACCTTATTATACCGGGTGAGTCGAGAGGAACGTGTCAAATAAACATAGTTTCATACGGTAACATTTTCTTAATCATATTAAAGTCTTCAAAAATATCGCCATTGGCCTCTAAAAATTTTCTGGTTCGACCACCGCGACCAATCTAAAGTCCTGGAAGCTTTTCATCTAAATGTTGCATGACCTAATGAGCATAATGTACACAAGTTCCATAAATGCTACAGTTGCATTCTGATAGTTACAATATCCTCTAGTAGTCATTGTAATGAATTTTCTTAAATATACAGGGTGTTATGGAAATAACTTATTATATTTAAATGGGAGACTCCTAGGGTGTCCCAGAGAAAGTCTACATACTTTTTTTTTAATTAAATATCTATACACTAAGGTAAAAACCCTTTTACCCACATACTGTCACGCCGTTCCATCTGGATTCAGTTAGCAACAATGTGGGTCACTAGAGTATACTAACAGTGTTGTCAGATCACACTGCATGTTTCGTCCTTGCCTGCCGCGCGGGACTATAGTGGCTTCAGTATGTTTATTGTTTCGAGACTCGGGCGTTGAGTGACGCTGTCAAGTGTTCCATGTGCTTGATGTATACGAATTTTAAACGTTTAATCAGTTATGCCATTACCCGATTTTTTTTCTGTTGTGAAATAATTCATAATAAGAAATATTGTGATGTGATTTCAAATTTGTGTGATATTATCAATTGTTGGTTCTGTTGCAAAACATACTATTTGTGTTTTATTTTTTTTATGGAATTTAATTATAAAACGGATTATTTTAAAATAAGATAGGTAAGAGAGTAGTATGTACCTTAAAATTGGAGTCAAAAACTGAACACGTGCGTTTACAATTCTATGGTGCAATATATGACAACACCTCAATAAATTATTGATTGCGAACGTCCTCAGTAGCGGTCACGTAAATTTTCAGATTTCATATAAAGTGTATATTTCGTACAATAATTCAAAGCGCTATTTAAGGTTATTTTTCTTCAATTTATTTTGATCTCAGGATTTGTCGGTTTAAATATAATAATATAATATAATGATCACTTCCATAACACTATGTATATAAGTAATGTCAATATATCGAATGAATGATAATATGTTATATCTGTTGATTTAGGAAATATATTTTCAATTTTGCAGAAATAAGTAACTAAGTATGCAATTTTATACCGATATCTCCTATATCCCCCATTATCTAATAATACAACAATAACCTTTATAATATTATAGCGATTCTCAAAAGTAAACCGTAAACAAACAAGCTTTCACTTTCAATTAACCCATTATAAATTAAAATGATCTCTTCTCCGATATAAGAATATTCGGACAAATACCTTGTTTACGAAGATTGATTTGAAGATACTTCAAGAAGGTTTTTTTCCATTAATCCATAATAAAGTAATATCCGAAATTATAAATTTAAAAGCTTGTTCTTGTGAAGATGCATATAGACCAGTTTGTTTCCAGTGTGATACTAACTTCTGCTTTTCATTAGGTAAGTTCTTATTTCTATATTAAGCTGTTTAATTATAAATATACTTCTAAAACTGGGTACTGACTTGAGCAAATTTACTCACACGAACGGTTTGCGCGGAAAATGATCAGATGAGTACTGCGCGACCTGCCACGAATGTATGTGCGCGAAAATTTTTTACCCGCACAAACAGATTCCGACGGCTTCTTCAAAGATCAAGGAGTTTTCGTGTGCATCAAATGATCGGTGTGGACGTAGTTGCATTCAGTTATTGTTGTGCGTCCTAAACTAAAATGGAATGGAATAACGAATTGTTACTTAAATTGATAGAATGCCATAGCTACCAATTTAAACATAAGTGTTTTTGATGTAAAACAAAAAATTAACAGTTTATTATGCTCTTTCCGAAGAGAAAAGGCTTAAGGTGGAAAGAGTACTGGAACGGGTAACGGTAAAAATATTGAGAGTACGAAAAGTAATATTACGGAACAACAATTTTCGCGCACGAATTTAATGGAACAAATAATTTTCGCGAATGCAATTCGTGCGAGTCAATTTGCTCAAGTCAGTACCCAGCTTAAGGTTTCTAAGTAACATCGTTTACAACTTAAGTTGACTGCAGAAATATATTCGAGATATTCGAATCTATTCAGAAAAATGTCATCACGCGGTTATTTGACTTACACTGAGAGAAGATTTTTACTACCATTACCTATAAAAATTTCAACTACGATAGCAAAGAAAATATTACAAAATTCTCTTAATACATTGCTAACCATATAATATGGGGACTTTTTATTACGAACCGCTTCTGAAATTATTCCTCTAAATGGTCAACATCTTGAAATGGCCTTTGAAGGTAAACCTTTTGTTTTAACTAACCCCAGAAGAAAAAATCGAGTGGGGTTAAATCTGGATACCGCGGAGGCCAAGGAATTTCCGAAAAACGATGAAAAACTCTGTCAAACATAAAACTATACCATACGAATCTCTAAAAACTATGAAAAACACTGTTAGACTGCCTAAAAAGTGTTTATACGTGGCACTTTTTGAAATACGATTGTTGACGTTTTTTCGAATTTTCGATATTTAGACAGTTCGCAAAGCCTACTTTAAATATCAGTTTTAAAAAATGCCAGTACATCCTAGACTAATTATGCATTAATGTGAAAACTTAAATTTCCAATGTAATCACAGAGAAAATGTAGGAAAAAATATTTTTTTAATGTAAATAAACAATGTTGAATATTTGAAAGCCTATTTTTATTTCTCAACATTTTTTTTTATAATAATTTTCGATATTGTCAAAAATAAACGTACTTTACTCTAGAGCAAAAATCACATTTTTTTGACAAACTTCGTATACGACTGAAAAAAATTAACATCTGATGGTTGCGTTTTAGGTTTTGAACCAAGCAGAACTATTTATGAAGAATAATTTTTATTTTTGTAAAATTAATAATAAAAAAGTTTATATTTTGGGTTCCTGTTGCTAAAATTATGCTTTAACCTCATTTTGACACATATTTTCAATCTGGTGATTTCTTATATTTTTCATTATCAGTTCTAGTGATTTTCTATCGTCCTCACATGAAAACACTGGCTGGTAGGACCATTGAATATACGGGTGTCAGCTGTGTCCCTGCAAGATTACAACCGAAAATTAGGAGTAAGTTTTCAAAATGCATTATGTCCGCCCGAGGATAAAATTGTTGCGGTTTCCGATTTATTGTCACTTTCGATATTGTTCCATGAACCCACAATAAATCATCTCGCGTATGTAATTTGAGTTCAAAATATATGATGTTCAGACCCAAACGCATTATGTCCGCAAGAGTTGTTGCATCAAAACGCTCCCAGCAAGATTTGGGATCGACTGTGACAATAAAATTCCGTTGTGATCTTTAACTTTCTTTGACGATGCCTTAAATGTTTCGCCACAAATTCCAAATGGAGTACGAGACGACAACGAAGAAAATCTCTGCGAATGCCAAGAGGAAGACCAAGTTAACCATATTTAATTCATAAGTTAAAAATTTATTTTGAAAGCGCTTTGTTCAATTGTTGTTTTCCTATATTATTTTTTGTACCTTGGTTTGATTTGTTTTATTTTGTAGTACCTATATGAAATAGCCGCTCAGTTAGGTTCTTATTTTATTATTTATTACATCTTTAAAACATAAAGCATTATGTGCAATATCGGCCACAACAAAAAGCATTGCAACGATGGATCGAAACGAAATATGTCCAACTATTTATTTACTTACAATCTAATATGGTTTTGATTTCAGTGTGAATGATTATATTAGAAGTATCCAGCAATATCTATCGAATAATAAGTAACCTTACTATACAGGTTTAAAACGAAAGAGAACAAAAAAATATTCGTTTTTTGGTGCTTGTGAAAAAAACTTTTGATCGACATAATGCGTTTTGAAAAGTTACTCCTCATTAATGATATATCGTAGACTTTTTTTTGATTCCTATTCTTTCTGTAAAATTCATTGGCACGGAATGGAACCTTCTGAAGGAATAGCCCACAGGCCGAAATCATACATTAAAAGAGTTCTTCGTGGAAACGTCATCAACCATTGACTTCGTACCACTTTTACTTTCGTGCGAATTGCCTAAAGCCCCGCCATTTTCAAAGAAGAAAATAAAACGTCAAGAGCCACATTTAACTCAGTTTCTTCAGTACCAGTAAAGGTTACTGGGTTACTTAAGTATTCAACAAATAAATTATTGGATTTGAAGCATTTAAAAATGCATTTAGTGGGCGCAGTGATTTTTTCAGTAATTCTAGGATTCGTTTTGGCGGCTGATAATCCATATACCAATAAATACGACAATGTTGATATTGACAAAATTTTGAATAATGAGAGAGTTTTAACGAATTATATTAAATGTTTGATGGAAGAAGGACCGTGTACACCAGAAGGAAAAGAACTAAGAAGTAAGTAGAAATAATTTATTATGTAGTTTTGAACATCGATCTTTATGAGGAACAAGGATAAATAAGATTACATTGCGTTTAACTTCAGAATCGAACATCACTTCATCATGCGGTATGAAGCGCCGGTTTAACCATTAGGCGGAAATCGAGATAAACTAAGGACAACTGTTTATAGAAAATTCTATTATTCGGTAAACTTTTGTTTATGGCCAACGCGAATTATAAAATAATTTATAAAGTCAATTGAAATACCAAAAAAAAGCCCTCCCAATCCTTTATAAAGCAAAAACAAATGCCTCACGGCATTGCTATGTTTAGTATTTAACAAAAATATTATTTTTGATTCATGCACTTTTTATACTTTTCTACTATGGAGTTTGTTAAGACATGGCTACGAGTTACAATGCTTCAAGACTGATTTTCCAACTTACATATCGAAAATCAATTACCTAATGAAACAGAAAATGACGGCGGAGCATGTTCTGAATGTATTTGCTAAAAAAGCGCTAATTAAAATTGGTAACATGGTCGACAAGTTTAGCTCTATAGAAAGGAATGCGGGCAAAAAAATTTCTTGAGTTAACAATGTTGTCACATATATTAAATTTTAATTTAATGTCTTACTGAAAAACACCTAAAATTACATTCACGCATTTAAAATAAATTGTAATAGCCTATATAAGAAAACATGATTAAAGTACTTTTGATTTAGAAATATGGCAATATAGTGCGTTGCCAATGGTTACAGGTAGCTAAAGCTAATTTCATAAGTTGTATCCCAGACAGTTGACAGCGCATGCGTCTCGTAAGACCCGATGGGCCCTCGGGATTGTTCGGCGATGTCCGATATTTGATGGATGTAGCCACCAGTTGCGTAGCGATAGGAAGTTCTTGTCTGGTGTTAAATTGTGTTTTATAAATAAGTGTTCATTGTGTCGTATTTTAGGGTGTTACTTTATAATTTTGAAGTTTGTGAGAATGAATGAGTATACTCCTGGTAAAAACCTTCACAGTCAGACCCGTGAAGTGATTGCAAATGTTTATAGGGTAAAGTTATCATTGTTTATACCTTACATCTGATGAAGCCGCTGTGACGGTGAAACACGTGTCATGTTGACAAAATATAGTGAAAATCAAAAACATCAAATAGTGTTTTCTTTAATAATTTTCTAGGGTAGGTGATGAGGAATCACAAATCAATATATTTAAATCGCCACTTCAGCGAAAGCTAGAAACAGACATTAATACGGCCAAAACTGAGAAATAATCATTAATCAATTAATCTTGTTGCTGTTTTTTTTCCATGTTTAAAAATTTAAAAAGTAATTTTTTAAACCTTGATAAAAATAGTTACCTACCTTCAAACATAAAATGCAATTACTTAAGAATTTCCTATTTTTATTACATTATTTAAAATACTAATAGCACGCCCATGACTAGACCATGTTTTAAACAATATTGCTTCCCTTTTACCGATACATCGGAGACACAGATCCACTTGTCGACCTGTAACTACGTTAAATAAATTCGGACGATAAATGTAGGTAATATGTATTAATGCATTATGTTGTTTTACTTTGTTTCAGTTATTTTATATAAAACAGTATAAAAAAACAATTTACTGAGTAGCGTTTATAGGGTTTCCATACGCCCAAGTACACCAGGACATCTCACCAAATCCCGGTTTGGGCTTCAAATAGTCCCGGTCTGTTGCAGCCAGCTGAGCCAGCTACATAACTTAATATATATTTCCGTTTTTTTATAATTAGATGAACAACAACCTCATTTTGGGAAGTGGCACATTATTTTAAAGGCCCTGTAAATCTCTTTCCAATAATACGATTAATTTATTATTTTTCGACTGTAATTTCTAAGAAATCGCGTTCCAAAAATGGACTTATTCATATAAATTTTTAGGCGGTTACTCGAAGAGTTAAGCGACAAACGACGCGAACATTAAGTTTTTCCGATCTTTAAACTGATTTACTGGAATCGAAAAATTAAAGGTGGAAAATTTTCAAATTAACACCACGACACCCATCGATATAAGAGCCCTGATTTTGTAGCCAGTATTAGACAACCATTACACATTTGCCCATTCCATGTAGATAGATATTATTTTCGAAACTATGTCCTTAGTGACATTTTCAATCAACTTTTAGAGTTTGTATGGCAGAATAGTATGTATTATTTTTTATTAACTGAAAATAATGAACAAACGATTACATTTCCATAAATTTAGAAAATATATACTGGTACTTAAAGTAAATTGCAATATTAATTGGCAAGTGTGCAAGTATTGCACACATTATTGCTGCTCGGATCTCTGATAACAATTAACTACAAAATAATGTAATTTAATAATACTTAATTAGGTACCCATTAAAAAATTAATGTGATGCAAATATTAATTATCTATGTTGTCGATTCGATTCCCTTGAAAGCCTATTTTTGACGGTGATAACGTTAGTTCTGTTAATGTATAAAGTTATGGCAATTTACCAGAAATATATTTATATAGTAGGATTTGAAAAATTATTTACGACTACTAACTGATCCGTCGAGTAAACCTAATCGAACAAATAAACCAATATTACGAGCAGTTACATTATTCTTTGACATTAGTATCAATCAAGATGTAGGTCAAAAGTTATAATAGAACGAGTTGTTGGCGAGTTCGTCATATTGGTACGGGCTGCGAGCCTCGAACGCGTCTACCACGAGCATCTTGGGAAAGGCTCGTCAGAGGCTCGCAGCGATCCATTTTCTGTCGGTTTCTACCTCGACCTGAAAGGAATTTGGCGCATCTAGTGGTTCGGGTACAGAAGCTCTTTTTTATAGAATATAGGGTGGTCCAAAGAAGGCATAAATATCGCCATGTTCATTTGAAACCAATAATTGTTCTTTTTCTTAAATAATAAAGCCGTTCTTTATTATTATTATTTAGTGGAGACCTACAAGTTATTTTCTAATATGTAGGATCCGAGGGTTGAACCACTGGGGTTGTATCAGTGAATGGTATTTTTTTGGGAATTTATCTAAAAACTGTGGTTTTTTGTATTTTTTTGGGTATTTATGAGTATTTTGAAATATTTGATGCATATCTTTATATGTGTTTGAAGGTATTTTTTTTAAAAAGGGGGTATTTTATTATAGAAATTTTAGGTGGTGGTTTACCCGGCGGTGGAATCCCAAAGTGAAAGATTATTTTAAAATAGGAAACAAAGTCAGGTGGGTATGTGGCATGAGGTTGTGTCAGAAATAATTTTCGTTTTTTATTTTGATAGCAATAAAGCATCGCTTCACATAACAAACAAAGCTGCCGTCTGATCTTCGCTGTCAGACATGATCTACCTCCTTTGGGTCACCGTGTACAACTAAAAATAAAATAGGTTCGTGGGAATCTCGTTGCCACGCGAAAAGGAAAAAATTCGGAAGAGGCTCGTGACAGGTTCGTTGAAAAAAAGCTCGAGGAAAGCGCTGTTCGGGCTCGTCTTGCCATATTTATATATATAACTTTAGTGATTTTTCGTGTTCTTATAAAAGGTTGAGAAATTATAATCTAAGGGGTATCAAGAAAGTCGAAGGAGGAAACTGCTGATTCCTAAAAATTATTAAGTATTTTTTAATTGTTTATATTTTTATCTTTTAGAAACCCTTCCTGATGCATTAGCCAATGGTTGTTCAAAATGTAATGAGAAGCAAAAAACAACGACAGAAAAGGTACTCAAGCACCTTATGAACAGGAGAGCCAGAGATTGGACTAGACTCAGCAAAAAATATGATCCTCAAGGCGTTTACAAACAAAAGTATGAAGCAGAATTTGGTGTAAAAGCTGCTTAGAATTAAGAACGTTGTGATTATCCGTTACACATCCCAAACATGTTGTATAATAATTGTTTTATTTCGCTCTTATTTCTCATTTTTACTTTAGAGGCGTTTTCTACATCTTTTATTTTAAAATTCTAACTTTTTAATTTAAAAAAATATTTTGATGACTCTTGTACCTGCCAAGTTTGCATTCTTGTAATTTTAAGCACACTGCTACGTCCCATTAATCCATTTTTAATTAATAACTATAAGTATATATCTACTTTTGTAAATAAATTTTTGGTTCTTTTATCTGCTTTTTATTATGTTGTATTTATTGTTACAATTTCAAGGATAATGAATAAAAAGGAAGATAGAGAATGAGCAAGGGATAGTTTTGTAACAGGTGATAAATTTCTTCGGATATTCAGACAAACAAGAATTATATATTTATAAAGGGTTTGTTCGGGTATTTTTTTATAAGTAAAATACATAGACAGGGTGTCCGCTAATTAATGGGACATGGAAAAACCACAGACTCCTTACGTAAAAATATTTTTAGGATTTTATTATACTTACCTATATCCGAAATTTGATATTAACTGAGATATAGGGTGTTAAAGTTAAAACTTCTTTTTGTTTTTCTCTAATAACTTTGACAGAAGCCAACGGGTTGTTACAAAATTTGGCAATTGTGGTTTTTTAGGATGATAAATTGATTTCTTTGCAGTACAGATGCTTAATAAAGAATGTGAACTGCTAATTTAAGTACCAGTGAGTTTAAATAGCCATTAGCTGTTCATACCTGTTTCGACCAAATAATAAACAGTTAAAAATAACAGATTAATCCATCTCTACCCAATTGCACCGGCAATGGCAATTAAAATGGCGCGTGCCCCATTTCTGGCAATGAGAGACAGCTGATCGGGAACGGTGTACTGCGCATGAATCCGTGCAATTTTAATTGCCAGAAGAGTAGAACTGCCGACTGTAATACGGATTACGGATTTCATTCTCGCATTGCGCCCGCAATACGAGCATTATTGGGCCAGCTGATCGAGAACGGTGTACTGCGCATGAATTCTTGCAATTATAATTGCCATTGCTGGCGCAAGATACAAAAATTGCCGACTCTAATACGGCTTTTAAAATACTCGTGTATTTATTGTTGATCGTATATTCATGTTTATTTATATTCTTATTCAGTTTTTAGTTGTGTTTTGATAGTTTGACGTAAATTTTTTTTGTTGAGTTGGCAATCCTCGCCGTTGAAACTGCAACTGCAATAGATTGTCGACACTGAAGCGATTTGCATGACATATTGATTGCAACTCTTATGAAAAAATTAACTTGCATCTGTAACAAAAATTGAAAAAGTATTGCAGACTCTAATGTTGCCTTTATTGATTGAAAATTTAACATAATATCTTATTGATGCATAATAAATAAGCTCCAAACCAAACAAAAAAAAACAACAATTCGATGATAATTTTTTTATTAAAATTATATATTCTACGAAAACTAATAAATAAATTTTATTTGTACATACTACATGATTGCCAGTACAAATATATCAGTTACTTGGCTTTTCTCCATATTTTTTGACTAAGGCATTCCACACATCTGGATATTTACTCTGGACAAATCTCGCTATCCTTTTGGCATTGGAAAGTTGCTTTTGATCACATCTAAGACAGTTCTTGCCAATTATTTCGGGTAAAGCATCTGAAAAAAAGAAAATAGTTATACAGGGTTTGAAAGGATTTTTACGTTTTTTTTACACTTTAAAAGTATGAAATGAACGGATTCAATAATACCAAAGTTACTAAATTTTTCCATTTTCTTTTAAACAGTCATACAGGGGGTAACGAGACGCCTGGACAAGACATCGCGATTTTTCATCGGTGCTCGTGACAGTGTATGTGCGAAAACTATCACGATGCATCGTCACGATGTAGATCTGCCAAGGCTAGATGGACACGACTGACGCGATGACCTATCACGAACATCGTTGAACCGATGAAAAATCACGAAGTCTCTAGAGGGCTTATATATACACTTCGGTTTTGGCACGACACCTGTCACGATCACTAATGAACGGATTAAAAATCACGAATTCTTTGTGGGGCTTTATACAAAAAAATACAATTTTTATAACCAAATATACAATATTTAACACTATTTACAGGCAAGAAAACAAATTTCTAACCAATAATTCTTATTAACTTAATTTGATTATTGAATTCTAAATTATAGCAAAGTAATTTCATTTAGAAAGTTGAAAAATTTGTTAATCACGCGAAACACAAAATATAAATGTCAAAAAATGACATGTAAATATTTTAATTTTGCCATTGCCGTTTAATAAAAATTGTATTTCGTTCTCAAAGAAAAACGTTGTGTGTTTTATCCTCCTTCATTAAAGCATAAAACAAATGAACATTAAAAATAACAGCTCTTGCATATACAGACGTGTTCCAAAAAACTAGCCACTATATCTAATTCACAGTCTAAACTCCTAATGAGCTTACAAAGAAAAGAAATTTTTTTTCAGATTTTTGAAAATAGAAACATTATCAATGCAAACTACCGCACTACAATGTAGTTTTCCGGTGTTTAACCTCGGATACCTTTTTTTTGTAGCATAATAAATTGCTTGACTTTCACAAATTTTGCCACAAGATAATTAAGACTTAATTATTGCAATGCAATTACGAGGGAGCACTAAAATGTTTTTTTTCCCTAACCATGAAATAAAAACCTAGTCATATTTTGTTACAATTGGCTAATGTCATTTGGGACCATCCAGGAGCGGTTGTTGAATACACGCTAAAGGTCACTACAATAACCGCGTCCTGGTTTGCGTCACAAATTGTCATGGCATTGCGCGAGTTTATAAAGCACCCCAAGTTCAACCCATCCTCCGCTAGTACATTTTCGACACTTTTATAGGGTATCTCTGTTATTGTTAGTGCTATAAAAAAAGTAATGTAAGTATCATGTGCTCTTTTTGGGTCAAGCTTAAAATAGTAAAATCAAAATTCGAAAATTTTAGCTCCCTAGAGATACGGGCGAAAATGAAAAAAATGACAGTTTCAAAATTACCCTATATTTTATTAGTTAAAAGAGATACAAAAAAATGTTTTATACAGAAGTTTCTTTATATTGATTGTTGAATAATCTGCCATTTTCAGAATAAGTATACGGGGTCAGGTAAAAAAGTTATCGGACCTAACCTAATTTTTTAAAATGGAACACCCTGTATATTTTAGTCTGAAAATATAATATTTTAACTTCTCCTTTCAAATATATAACACACCATGGATGATATTGGTTTCCTAGGAGATTTATTAAAGTTTATTACTTTAAACCACAATTGATCATGAAACTAAAGCTAATATCCTAGAAACAGCTATGTTGATATTCTAGCTATTATTAACATCTAACGTCAATTTCATTTTTACATATTCATTTGTGAAAAAATTTTGAAAAATTTGATAAATCAGTTTATACTGAAAGTGGAAAAAAACGAAGAAATGTCGCAAAATGTATATTTTGTTCGCTATCCGGAAAGACGGTAACCATTTAATGACATATTCCGAACATTTGTGATGATTCCCGTTATATTTTACCTTAATCTGAATATTTTATTTAGTTTGAAAGTAATAAAGTTTAAATAAATTGCCTAGGAAACGAATATCATCCATGGCGTGTTATATATTTGAAAGAGAATTTAAAATGCTATCATTTTAGATTAAAATATACAGGGTGTTCCATTTATAAAAAAATGAGGTTAGGTCCAATAAGTTTTTTACCTGAAATGGCAAATTATTCAACAATCAATATAAAGAAATTTCTGTATAGAACATTTTTCTGTACCACTTTTAACTAAGAAAATATAGGGTAATTTTGAAATTGTCAATTTTTTGATTTTTGCCCGTATCTCTTAAGGGAGCTAAAATGTTCGAATTTTGATTTTACCATTTTAAGTTTGACCCAAAAAGAGCACATGACACCTACATTACTTTTTTGATAGCACTAACAATTACGGAGATACCCTATAAAAGTGTCGATAATGGGACACCCTGTAAACGGAAAAATAATGTTGATGTTCCAAAAACATTTAACAACACAATTTAATTTAATTATATTATAATTAAAATATATATTTTAAGAAGAATAATTTTGAAATAAATTATTAAGATATTTTCTAAAAGAGCAAGAACGTTTTTGAAATGAGTTATTTATTGTAGCCGATTTAAGTAGTTCTATGTTGAATGGAAGCTTAAAATTATACTTGAAACAAGAAATCTTAAGGTGCATATAAAAAAAGTAAAATTTTTCTGTAAATTCAATATTGTTTTGAGATATTTACCTAAGCTTTGAAAGGCTGTGTTACTTTTACGTGAAATTACGATCGAATAGCTAATCCTGAAATAAGATTGTGGGTTTGCTGAAATTAGGAGAGTTGCCCTGTGGTTCCTGAGATTTTTACTTATCGAACGAAACATTTGCGACACATTTAATGACATCTTTTTTAAAAATCAGTTCTACAAAATATAGATGACCTTAAATTCAATCGTCCAATAATTTCAATAATTAAAAAGTATTTAGTTATAAAGATACGTATCTACCTTTAATTTGTTTTCCCAAATTATCACATGGTGCTCTATCCAAAGCGCACAGCAACTGTTTCTCTATATAAACGTTACTATTCAAGCCTTGACACAAAACTACTCCGAGAAGAGCGAGTAATGCACAAAAGTACAACACATTTTTTGTCACAAGGGCCATTTCTTAAATGTCGGTTCTTATTTGGGCATAGATTAACTTTAGACTGACTGAGGGTACTGCATTCTGAAGAAACGCTTTTATTCTTGAAGTAAGAAACATACACCTTTCACGCCTTTGATTGAACAGGTAGTTATAGTCCGGGAGCTCTAAATAGAATTTCACATCATTACGGCTGGGTTCACACTGAAATATACTACACGTTTTTTACAGTACTCGGTTTTAACCGAATAAACAGCGGGATGTTAAAATGATACATTTTCATTCATGTAAAAAAACGAATAACCGCAGTTTTCATACAGCTATTGCTTGGACAGAGGCAAATTATATAAAAGGTTTCTTTAAAAATTAACATGTTTTTTAAAAATTTATTTTAAAACTAACAATTTTATTGTAAATTATATTTTATTAATCCCTAACTTGTCAACATGTTTCGATAGCACCTAATACAAATACGGGGTGTTAGGGAAATGACGTATTATATTTAAATGGGTGACTCTTGAGGTGTCCTAGAGAAGCGCTACATATTTTTTTTAAATCGAACGTTTAAAAAGTATGGTAATTCACCCCTAAACCCACCGGTCACTACTCGGCACATTCATATGATCATATTACATTGGCAAGCTGTGTAATCAACAGATGTTCTGGAACAATGTTGCCAACTGTATAAAAACTGTAAAACTTTAGATTCTTATAAAAATAATATTTAATTTACCTAGTATCCAAATAGAAGTGAATCCATGTGGTAATCCAGGACACAGACATCTTCAGCTTTTTTTTTTATGGGAAAAGCTTTACGCTCATCACGTACCCTGATGATAATATGGAACTGCATAATAAGCTTATACCAACTAAACCCCATTCGGCCTCTTATTTCCAATCTCTCGGAACATTTGCACTAAATCACTTAAAGAAACACACAGACACCCACGAATTTCAAATTAGTTTTTTTGAAGATATGCATCTATTATCAGATTACACGTAAACACACTAAACAGCACTTAATTATTTCGCAATAGAAATAATAAAAACGATAATTTCTATGGGCCATTAACCCTTTACTAAAGATAAAATGAAGCAATTATGTTGACAGGAACTACCCTTTGAAATAAATGGACTCGTCCATGGTGCTTTTTTTGTGCACATTCAGAGAACTAACTTGAGCTAGCGCGGTTTCCATTTTCGAGACTATAATTATACAGGAAATTAATATTATAGAAGGAAATTCCGAAATTTATTTATAAAACATCGAAAGTGGCAAGGCTGTATTTTTAAATATTAACCCCAGCCGGCGAAACGAACAGGCAACCCGTTATTGTCCATAATCAGCTGTTTAAAGAAGTCTCCTGATTTTCACACCCGTTATCGCTTTCCTACTGTTTTTACTAAGATTCAAGCACATTTGTATGTTAATACTTAAACCCGAGTTTAAATTATTAAGTTATTTGTTCTTTTCGCGACGGCAGTGCCCCAGCCCAACAGTTCAATATCGATCGACGGAAAGAACGTGTTATTTATTTTTAAAATTTTTAGATGTTAAATATATTATTTCCCAGACCACTCAGACAATTCGTCGCAACTTTTTTGAACTGCTATTTGTAAGTAGCAGTAGCTGCTTTAACTGGCAATCGAAACGAATAGGTTTGCACATTTCTAGTTCTGGGGCTATTTTAGGGATTTCGAGAGTACCAACTGCTGTTCTGACTATTGACAATCTGCCAGCTAATCGATAACGGTTTAATGCGCATGAATACGTGCAATTATAATTGCCATTGCAGGCGCAAGAGAAGGATTGCCGACTCTAATACTGCTTTTATCAATTTCATTAACCGTCAACAAATTTACTTTTGAGGGATGAAATTTTTTTTTAATCCCTCAAGGATTAAATTTTTATCACTTAGGGATTAAATGTTTTTGTAATCCCTTATTTTCCAGTTGGTTATACTTGCATAAGTTTAGGAGACGACACACTATATGCAACGATTTGGCATATCTGCATCTTAACATTTAAAATGATGCTTAGGCTATTAAGTCATATCCGAATTTTGGTAGTCCAATAAACAACAATAAATGCATTTCTCAGCCTTTCTGGTTTTTTAATTTATTCTGCTGCTTTAACGGTAACAAACATACAAAATACCTGCATGAATTTCTTGTGTCTTGTTTTTTCCGGCATCAACATCTTTTTTAATTAATTATCGTCAGCTGGAGAATTCGGGGCCACGGTCGTCTCAGCCCAAGCCGAACTTATTCTTATTGAATACATGTCAAACGGCACGGCAATAATAGCAGCAATTGTAATAAATTAACTAAATAACATAAGGTAAGTATCCAAAAATGTACTGGTTTATGACATAAACATGTACTTCTTGTTCAGGGCAAGTGCGAGCTTGCAAAGCAGCCAAGTCGAAAATAAATTTCTACTTTACCCAAGCAGTTATTATGTTTAATGGGTTGCCTAACAATTATCTGTTTATTATACAGATTATAAAATATCTAAAAGGATGCATACAATTAAAAAAGAAGAGAAATATATGTAGTTATTTTAATATGCAGTATTGATCTAGTGTCCTTTACCCCACCCAGCACCCCAACTCAATCGACGGCTCCCGAAAGTATTTAAAAATAACAAACTTTCGGGAGCCATAGAGTGAATTTGGGTGCTGGGTGGGGTAAAGGGCACTAGATCTACAGGGTTTCCGCTAATTAATGGTACATGAAAAAAACACACACTCCTTACGTACAAATATTAGGATTTAATTGTACTTATCTATATCCGAAAGTTGATATTAACTAAGATACAGGGTGTTAAAGTTAAGACTTCATTTTTGTTTTCCTCTAATAACTTTGCGGGAAATCAACGTTTTTTACAACATTTGACAATTATTATTTTTTTATGAAATTTTAATATACAATGTAGGGGGCGCTGTCTGCGGCATTATTTGTGAATTTATTAGATCATAACTTTTTTGCGCCTCAGTGTATTTAAGTTTTTAATGAAAATAATACTTTTCTCTTATTTATTACGTAAAAAAGGTATACTAAGTTCAGGTCGCCCAGAGTTACCACTGAGATATTTGCATTTAAATTGTTTAGTGCACCCTGCCCAATTATTATTAATTTGCAAACAAAAAAATCATTAATGCCTAATTTTGTAAAAAATCCAAGTTATTAGAGAAAAATAAAAATTAAGTTTTAGCTTTAACACCCTGTATCTCAGTTAATATCAACTTTCGTATATAGGTAAGTATAATTAAATCCTAATATTTTTACGTAAAGAGTCTGTGGTTTTTCCATGTAACATTAATTAGCGGACACCCTGTATACTGCATATTAAAATAATTACATATATGTGTCTTTTTTTTTTATTGTATGCATCCTATTTAAAAAATACCAAAAAATTTTACTGTCAAATTGGCACCCCTCTGTCATATATTCAAATACAGTGGTTTAAAAAGTTTTTTTAACACGCGTGTGATATAAGATACTTTCTAGCCAATTTCGAAGGATGGTTTCCTAGTGTCGCTCATATATTGCGCTATTTGTACAAACTTTTACAAGCTCTTCGTCTATAAAAAAGTTACTTTTGAGGTACCACAATTTTGACAATTGTTCCTTGATTAAAAGCGTTAGACAATATATTTTTTTACAACTTACTTTGTGCAACAATAGACAGGTACCGAAAATCAAGATTTGTCACGCAAGAAGATGCTTAACGAATTTCGAAATCGATTTCTCTTAATAGCTTGTATTGCAAGAAGACACTTGGGAAATAATTGAATCAAGGTAATGGAATTTAAAAAAAACTTTTGCTAGGACCATTATACTTATACTATAAAATAGGCAAATTTTCGTTAATTTGATCGACCTAGTAGCTTTTAACGTTTCGAAGTCAGTAAAGTGCCACTTATCAAATAACACTGGGAAACAAATTTCAACTTTTTTTTTGTTTCCTGAACAAAACCTATTTTTTTGGATTCAACTGTACCCAAGTAACTAAAAAATACCTATTAAAGATTTTAGTTGGCTCGCAAAAAAAAAAATCTCAATTATTTGTTACAAAATTTTAATTCATAGGCATATACAATGGACATACAAAATACAGATAACAATATATTGTTGGTTCAACAAAAGCAACTAAATAGCACATTTTTATCATTGAATCCAAAGTTTAGACACTCATTTTGCGCTTCTTAGCTTGCCTTTTGAAAGCAGCCTCTGGGGCATCTCTCGTAATAGTCCAGCAGTAGTCGGCTAACATCTCACAGTTCCATTTTCCCTGATATCTTCTTTCCATGTTCGAAATATCCTGGTGGAACCTCTCACCGTGTTCGTCACTTACAGCACCACAATTTTCCGGAAAGTAATCCAGATGAGAATCCAGGAAATGAATTTTCAACGACATATTACACCCTAGGTTTTGGTAACACAAAAGAAGTTGGGCAACCAGGTCTTTATAATTTTCTGCTTTTATGTTTCCCAAGAAATTTTTTGCAACCATTTTAAAGGCATCCCAAGCGTCTTTTTCCTTGCCTTCAAGTATGGAATCGAATTGCGCATCTCCGAAAAGTTTCCTAATCTGGGGACCCACAAATATTCCCTCTTTAATTTTAGAGTCACTGATTCTAGGGAACTTTTCTTTTAAATAACTAAAAGCACGGCCTTCTTTGTCCATTGCCTTCACAAAATTTTTCATAAGTCCCAATTTTATATGAAGTGGCGGTAGTAAAATCTCTTCTGGGGCAACTAATGGCGCGCTGGTCACATTTTTCTTTCCTGGCTCAAAAGACTCTCTCGGTGGCCAAATTTTCTTTCTGTAGTGATCCGATCGTGCTCGACTGTCCCATTCGCAGAGGAAGCAGCAGTATTTGGTATAACCTAGCTGCATTCCAAGCAAGATCGCCACAACTTTTAAATCCCCACAAATTTGCCATTTATATCTTTCATATTGTATGGTCTCAAGTAACAATTTCAAATTGCTATATGTTTCTTTCATATGGACTGCATGACCAATTGGGACTGAAGGCAATTTGTTTCCATTATGGAGTAACACAGCTTTAAGACTTACTTTTGAGGAATCAATGAAAAGTCTCCAGTCTTTTGGATCATAGTCCAGATTTAAAGCTGCCATTAATCCCTCAATGTCCCTACAGGCTACCAAATTGTTATCCATGTTAAAAAATGGTGTTAGGTTTTTCTGACGGCTTCGGTACACAGAAACTTTTACTTCATCTTCAAGTAAATTCCATTGTTGCAATCGAGAGGCCAATAGTTCTGCTTTTATCTTGGGCAGTTCCAAATCCCTTATAAGGTCACTTAATTCACTTTGACTTATTTTGTGAGGCTTTTTACTTGGAAGTTCACAGACAAAATCGGAGTCTTGCGAGGTTGATGGGCCGGCGACATTTTCCGGTACACTACCGTTTGAATCCTCTTGATCATCATCAGAATGAAGGGTATATTCCTGAGGTGGATTAGGTATAGGCAACTCGTCACTATGAGGCACCGGGCGTATGGCGGATTGTAAATTTGGATACTGTATCGCAGACCTTTTTTTCTCTGAAAAGCCTTTTTTGATGGGAGGTGTCAAACAAAAGTAACAGTCAGTAACGTGGTCTTTCGGTTCTCGCCAGATCATAGGAACAGCGAAGGGCATCTTACGGTTTTTTCCACTTAGCCAGCCGCGAATGTTGGACGCACATTTGTAGCAGCAGATATGGGGAGCCCAATTTTTATCCTGGTCTCCAACTTTGCAGCCAAAATACAAGTGGTAAGCCTTTTTTATTAAAGGGCTAAGCGTACGTTTTTGTTTCACAAAAGTCATTTCACCACATATATAACAAAAATGATCCGGCTTATTTACACAAACTCGCGACATGTTGCTCAAAACTCTCTAATTTCTCAAATACGAACAGCTCTCGATCAACTGGTGGTTGAAATACAACTAACTAACAATTTAGGATTTATATTATATGTATTTAAACCCCTTATAAAGTACACCTGTTATAATAAATCCAGGTATTTCTCATTTAATGGTGAAATTTTCCCATATATTAAGGGCAGGTAGGTAAATTATCATAATTGGGATGGATCTATAAAACCGGAGCCAACTGAGCCTTTTGCAAGACAGATTGTTAATTAGTATAATAAAATAAGTAAGATTTTGCTATTTTGGTCTCGGAAACATTTTTGCTGTTCCCCTGTGTAATTTAAAATTAATTTTAAAAAAATTATAATGCTATAGAAATTGATTATTATATTTGGTGTCCCGTCAATTCATCGTACGACATTTCACCGCACGACTTTTTATCGCCGACAATTCAGCGTGCGACAATTCATCGCTACGACAATTCATCGTGCGACAATTCGTCGAAAATTCTTCTATATTTTTCATGAGTATCATAATTACTTAATCCTCTTCCTTGAAATACCAAAATTATATATTCATTTTGGGTTAGGTTGAGTACTATAATTACTTAATACTATAATTAGTTAATACTATAATTACCTAATCCCCTTAAGGGGTTTGTTCGGGTTTGTTCGGGTTTGTATTTTCCTAGATATAATGGATGACCATTATCTTATTTAATAATAAAATAATTAGTGTTTTTCTTCGGGTTTGTTCGGGAGCGGGTTTTCACTTGTTTTCCCAGGGCACTGTCAATTTATGTAACTTTCTTGTGTTTTCTTTTGCCGAATACAGAAGGAAATCGGCTATAGTCTGTTTCGTTGCCGTTGATAGCTCGATACCCTCATTAAAGATTCAAAACAAGGGCCCGGTGGCCTAAAATATTTTACCTATAAAATGGTCTTTTTACGTACATCTAGCATAAAGATGAAGAAATTTTGACCTATTCCACCGGGTAACAGATAAAGTAACAATAGAGCCATAAAATGAAATGAAAGGATAATGATTAAAACGGCCCATCATGGTCGGAGAGTTGGGTTTTTAATGTAACCGCTTATTATTTTATTTAAATGTAATAGATTTTATGATTTTATGAATTTATTTACAAGAAAACTAATTTATTTACAGATCAAAAAATATTGACAATTTCAATAATTATAACTCGATAAAATGGTCCTCAGAAGAATCTGAAGAGTCATCATGTCCTACGCTTATTACTAAAGGCTCAATTTCCATAGTTGTGTCAATTACGTTGTCAAGTTCCCACATTTTTTGTTCCTCTACTATAGCATGTTTTATGGCGTTTTGCCAATTTTCTGATGACACATTTGCTAAAGAATGAAGCAAGAGGTGTCGCACTTCTTGCATTTTAAAAGTTTTGTTATTTCTAGCAACATATCCTTTTACTTGAGCCCATATTAATTCGATAGGATTTAGCTCACAATGGTAAGGTGGTAAACGGAGCACTATAATACCTCGATCTCTTGCCATCTCGTCAATAACATACTTTTTATACTGTGATTTATGTAGCCTAACAATATCCAAAAGTTCTTTTTTTACCATGGTATTATCGTAACTCAATTCCTTTCGTTGTAACCAGTTTACGATTTCCGCCTTTTTCCATGAAGTTGTGGGAAGATTCTCTTTTAGCCTAGAGTGATAGCTGGCATTATCCATCACTATTACAGAATTAGCGGGAATGTATTCTATCATTTGCTTAAAATATTCCTCGAAAACATCAGCAGTCATTCCTTCATGATAGTCTTTAGTAGAATTCGACTGGAATTGTAATAATCCTTGATCCAAAAAGCCATTTGAACTTTTTATATGAGTTATAATAAGTCTGCGTCCCTTTCCAGATGGTGGTCTAAGTCCTGTTGACCAGCCTTCCATGACAGATTGTCGAGAACTTAGGACATTTTTATCTTGCCAAACTTTAGATACGGTGTGCCCTTCGTTCAGCCAAGTTGCATCCAAATAGAAAATGTTTTTGCCTTCGCTGCGGTATTTTCGGATGGACCTTAAGTATTGACGTCTCCAGCAAATAATATCTGCTCTATCAATAAGAAAAGATTTTCTGTTTTGCTTCTCCCATCGAAAGTTCATATCATGAAGTATTTTCCATAGTTTCGTTCGTGATAGCTGTGGTAAGTCCTCGTCGTAGTTAATGGCTTGTAAAATTTTGTCTATAGTTGGTATTTCCTTGGCAAAATAAAAACTATGTACTTTTCTTCTAATACCATTTTTAATGAAATTGTCAATTTCTAACGGTTTCTTTCCTGGGAGTGGTTTTGGCTCACTGAGGTTCTTAGATTTTCTTTCACGCAAGAACCTATATATAGTAGCCTCTCCAACTCCTACCATATTGGCACACTCTGCAATGATGCTACGAACATCACTTGCAGGTTTCTGGTACACTAGAGCATCATGCACGTTTAATATTAATGTCTTTTCTCGGAGAGAATATGCACTCTTGCTAATTTGACGAAGACACGTTGGCGAAAAACTTGAAGCCATTGTTACAAGTATAGGAAATAATTCAACTTTGAGATAATGCAGTATCTAAATACAACTAAATACATAGTTTGACAAACGCACATCAAATGGCGTAATAACATCCTAAAGCAGGCAAAAATAGGTAAATTAATTACCCCTGTTGTACCTACTTTAACCCTAATCCTACTTAACAATGGACAGAGGCCAATTTTCTTATTAAATAAGGTAATTACTATTGGCAACGCCTATGGTTTACGGTTGTTTTATGGCTTCAACCCTCGATATGAGCTATCAACTGCAACAAAACGGACTTTACAAAAGGTGTAGCGGGGGCGGGTTTTCACTTGTTTCCCAGGGCACTGTCACTATTTCACGTTTTATTGCTTTTTTTTTGATGACAAAGGTTATTAAACGTCTATTTTTGTTCCATTTATTTGTATTATTGTAATAAATTGCAACGATAAATTGTCGCACGATGAATTGTCGTAGCGATGAGTTGTCTCTCCGATGAATTGTCGGCGATGAATTGTCGTTCGATGTATTGTCTCGCGATGTGTTGACGCTAAATCATTATATTTAAATGGATGTCCTAGCGAAAATCTACATATCGCATGCCCAGCGGTTTTTGAACATCGGATGGAATGCGATGCAAAAAAATTAGGCTACGCTGCCGTTAGTTGTGTTGTAAGAATTGGCAACAGAAAAGAATCACATAATATCAAATTGTTTTTGTATGTTCAAACACAAGCACTATAGGAAAAATCCTTTAGGGCACTTTGGGAGTGTCGCGTGTGCGAATAAAGCGATTCACGTTGGTTTTGAATCGTTGGAGGTTATATTCGTTGGGAGAAACGACCTCGGGAAGGTCGTTCCAAAAGGATGAAGTCCTCCAGATCAAAGAATTCTTAAATAATGAAGTTCAAGGAGTACTATGCTTAACGACATATGGATGGGCGGCAGTGGTTCGTCGTGTATTTCTGCTATTCGCCGCTCTGGGCGGAATTAAGAGGGCAAGGTCAGCAGAGCACTTTCCATGAAAATATCTGTAAAAGAGAGTCAAATCCCCAAGATGTATTCGGTGTTCTATGCTATCGAGGTTCGTGTAGGACAGTTTCAACTGATTTACCATAGCAAAATCTAGTGTTAGCTAGTAAAAACCCCCCGTTTTGAATTAAACAAATAGCTTTAACTAAAATTATAAGACAATTCTCGTTTTACCTACTTAAATCTATAATTGACTAAGGAGGATAGTTAAAACTAGTTTTTCCTAAGAATATCGGGTTTTAACTGAAATCAGGTTTTTACTCCGCTACAAATACATAATTATTCCGTAAACTTTGCTATACACAGTGTGTACATAAAGTAAGGAACAAATTCATTATCTAGGAATCTAAAAATATTTCGGAAAAATCCTCGGATACGTGTATAATAATTTTTAATGGCGCATTTTTTTCCCATACAAACTTAATATACAAGGTGGCTCATGTAGTAGATATGACACCCAATTTTACCTGAAAGCCTTACGTAATTAATGGACGCACCATCATTTGCTGTTACTTATGTTTTTTCTCAAACGGGTTCAGTGGAAGATATTCCCAGAAAAGGCCGTCCAACTATTCCGGATGATAAGAAATTAGATATTTTATTGGCTATGGAAGAAGATCCCCACAACAGCGTCCACCAGATTAGCATTGATCATGGGGCGGCTGCTATGACCGTTCATAACCTATTGACGGTAGAAAAATGGCACCCGTTTAAAATCCGATTGGTTCATGAGTTGAATGAAGATGATCCAGATCGTAGGATGGAGTTTTGTCAAATATTAATGGAAAGATGTAACTTAGATCCTTTGTTTGTTGAAAATATCCTATTTTCGGATGAATCTACCTTTAAATTAAATGGAGAAGTGAACCGGCAAAACTGTAGATACTGGGCAAAAGAAAATCCCAGGTGGATGCGTGAGCACCATACTCAATATCCTCAAAAAAATAATGTTTGGGCTGGTATTGTGAAAAACAAAATTATTGGGCCATATTTTTTTGACAACAATGTAAACGGGCTAAATTATCTTAATTTACTTCAGAACTTTCTTATCCCTACGCTAGTTAACTTATACCCTAGTAGAAATAATCCAGGAATTCTAGATGAAAATTTGTGGTACCAACAAGACGGCGCACCTCCACATTATGCAGCAGTAGTGCGCCATTACATAAACCAAGTTTTTCCGAACAAGTGGATTGGAAGACGTGGGCCTGTTGAATGGCCGCCTAGGTCTCCAGACCTTACACCACTGGACTTTTTCTTGTGGGGTCATCTGAAAAATGTTGTTTATAAAGTCAGTCCTGCCAATATTGAAGATTTAAAAAATCGAATAACAACAGAATGCAGGAACATTTCAGAAGAAACCATAAGAAAAGTCCAACAAGAATTTATTGATCGCTTGGGGTACTGTCAGGCAGTAGAAGGAGGACAATTTCAACACTTAATTAAATAGCTCATTTAATTTTTTTACATTTTTTTAAATTAAAAATATCTTAAATAAAATGATTTGTTTTACCCTGTAGTAACGAAACTATGAATTTTAGGCCCCAAGTGTGTTATGTTTTTGAAATCAGCTGTTCTTGGAGATTACAGATCTGAACTAAAATATAGGGGTTCCCATTTAAAAAAATCGTCGATAATGTCATATCTACTACATGAGCCACCTTGTATATTAAGTTTGAATGGGAAAAAATGCGCCATGAAAAATTATTATACACGTGTCCGAGGATTTTTCCGAAATATTTTTAGATTCCTAGATAATGAATTTGTTCCTTACTTTATGTACACATTGTATAATCTAGAGGTCTATACCACTGGCGCTAAATGTTTGTATTTCCAAATGAATACTGAATCGGATTAAAATACTCAAACGCCATTGGTCGCAAGAAATTGATCGCGCTTTTCAGTAGTCTATGAATTACTACATCAATATTTAACTCTACCTTGATTTCACGTTGTTCATTGCAGACTGATAGCCTTTAAACTAATTATTGTATATTATTCTTTTAATACGTTATAAGTCGTAGAACAAATTACACACGGCTTTTGTTGTAAAAGTGGAAACGGCAAAATTGATTTTTCTACGAGACTTTTTAGGAATATGTCGGTATCACCGTCAGGCAGAGATGTAAATGTAAGTTTTTGTTTAAAAATATTGTAGTAAATACACTAGTTTAGGGACATGACGAGACGATGGTGGAGGACAACGGCAGAAGAGAAAAAAACCCAATTGCACTAATTTAATTTTTTCTACCCGCAGTTTTAAGTAAATGTTATTGCAAATCAATACCTTCCTATCTGTATAGCAGGTTCTTTGCTGTTTTCCCAAATAATTTTATCTTAAACACACTGGAATAAGGGTTTGTTGGTTTAAATCGGAATTGTTACTTTCCCTAAGTATTATAGCGTTATTGATTTGATGTTTTCAAATGATATGCTATTCCTAGGACGAGAAGTAATCATTTTTTTTATAGTCGACCCCAAGGTTTCATTGATTTTTTAGTAGGCACGTGTGAAAAAATTTACATTTAGCTTACTTTTTAACAAAATTAAAAAAAAAAAATTATATATACTGGGTGGTCCAGAAGCCCGGAACAAAATTAATATAGCCTTAACCTGTAACTTTTGGGGAAACGCTCGGACACGTCAATTTAGTTTTATATATGCTCACATGTTGACGTTATTCGTTTGTTTTTTTATAGACATTTGTCAAAGATATGACGACATCTATCTTTTTTTTTAAATAGAAACATACAGCTTGTTTCACATCATTTGAAAGCTAATATCTCGTACAGTATGCTCATAAATTTTAGCGCGATTCTGTCAAGCTATTTCAAAATGGCGACTGTAAAAAGTTTTTAAAAAATCTCTATTTAAATAAGCGGAAATTATAAATCATTGATGGTTTTTTTATCTTTCAAGGTAAGAAATCTTCATTGTGTCGCGTTCAGAAGATTTCTTGAAAAGTAAAAAAACATCAAATTTTTTAAAAACTTTTAAGAGTCGCTCTTTTGAAATAGCTTGACAGAATCGCGCTAAAATTTATGAGCATACTGTACGAGATATTAGCTGAAAAATGTATCAAGATCGATGTCGTCATATCTTTGACAAATGTCTATAAAAAAACAAATGAATAACGTCAAAATGTGAGCATATATAAAACTAAATTGACGTGTCCGAGCGTTTTCCCCAAAAGTTACAGGTTAAGGCTATATTAATTTTATTCCGGACTTCTGGGCCACCTAGTATTTATGCATTTGCATGGGAGAACATACGGGGGGTATCCTAACCTCTCTGAAAAAATGAAGGAGGGAATCCTCACCTTATTTTAAGAGGAAAATGTGGTATAAAAGTTTTTCGCATGCCGCTTCGTTTTCGAAATACAGGGTGTTAAAAAATATATCGTATTTTTTATTTTCATTATTTTAATGCCAATGATTTGATAATGCATATGATTTTAAAACTTTGAATAATGAACTCATATGAACAAAAGTCAAATAAATTGCTGCAAATGTCCTCCATGAGCCAGTAAACACCCATGTACGCGACGTGCTAAATTGTCTCTTACGTGTTGGAAAATTTCGGGACTAGCGCGAATCGTATTAAAACCTACTCGTATAATTTCAGGATAAAAATACGAAAATAACTAAAAAACTAAGGTAGGTACTCTTTTACCCAGATCCCCGCGAATGAAAAAATTATAATTGACCCAAAAGTAAAGTGCTCTAATCAATCCTTTATCGTTTAGCATTAATTAATAAAATGAAACATACAATATTTTTTTAACAAATTTGTATATCACATTTTCGTCTTAAAATAAGGTGAGGATTCACCTTCTTCTTTTCAGAGAGGTTAGGAAACACCCTGTATATTAGTAAAAATGTTTAAAAAATTAATTCGTTAACAACAGATAACAAATGCGAAATGTCTCTTTCAAGGTAAACAGGAATATTTTGATGGAATAAATTCCATTTAACCCTATTCCGTGAGTTGAGCAACAAGGAAAATGCTAACGAAGTGACTTAAACAATACCAGTGAACTGTCAATGATCGGAAATGCGGCCGTATATTTATATATTTTATCAAATGATTTAGAAATAGTTTACAAACATAAAAATACACCTAAATACTTATCGATCAAATCAATATATTCATATTTTTATGAGTGTTTCTGACACGACAATTTTTTAAAATTACAAATGACTAATCGCGTGACGGACGATTTTGTCACTGATGTGTTCGTGTTCCTTTGTTCTCCATGGTGCAATTTGTTTTAATATTTATTTTAAAGAAATAGGATCGCAATTAGATATTTTGAAACATCACATCCTTCCTTTAACATTAAAACAAAGCTTTAATACCGTTATTGCAACAAATAAAATTGAGGAAATTCTCGTTTTAAGAATGTTATCAATGCTGTGCAACAAGGCCGCGTTGCATTATATTTGACCGTCCCTTAATACAGGGTGTGGGGAGGAGCGGACCAAACTCCAGGGCCGTAGAATGGGGACATATGAAAAAAAAAGTTATTTTCCAGTTCATTATTCTCAAGTAATTTGAACTAAATCGTAAAATAAAAAATAATTGTGTGATTAAATATTAGACACAAAAATTGAAAATTTATTGAACTCCGTCTTAAATATTGCTGAAATTGTTCTCCATTATTCCTTAGACATGGTTCTTATTCACCTTAATGAATTAAAAATAATAATCCGCCGCGCTTGTAACTCCCTAAAAGCTCTGTCAATGACAATTCTTAAATCTGCCATTGTTTGGTACTGAATGCAATACATTTTATTTTGAAGGTATAAGAAGAAATCCAAAACTGACAAGTCGGGTGACCTTGGTGGCCATTTTATAGGTCCATTAGTTCCAATCCAGCGACTTGGGAAGCTATTATCTAGGTAGGCCCTTACAATTTGGGCATTGTAAGAGGGCGCTCCATCCTGTTGAAGTTATGGAGACAAGCTAAGGGCACATCTTCTATTATTTCTGGCACAACATTTTCCAGAATTTCCAAATATTTATTTGCATTAAGGCTTCCTTCAAATACATTATAAACTATATATAAGCATGAAACGCTAACGCCAAATCTACCTTGCCGTTCGATTGGATGCTGATTTTCTTGAGACCAAAACCTCGTATTATGTCGATTAAACATGCCAGCACTGGTGAAATGAGCATCATATAACGGTTTTTTCAAAATTGTTTTCCCTGTTCAGATTTTGTAAATACCAATTTCAAAACTCTATACCGCGCTGTGCATCACCAGAATGTAAGTTTTGTACACGGTGGAATCTATATGGCTTAAAATTGTGTTTTTTAGGATTGCTTGCACTCTTGATTTAATTATTCCGAGCGAACCTTCAACTTTTCTGCAAGAACTACTTGAATTTGTTTCAATTGAAGCTAACACATTTATTTCATCACCCTCGCGATTAGCCTTGTGGTAGATTTTAGGGCGAGCTGTAGAAAATTAATCGTTTCAATTAAATTTGATTTTATTCTTGAAAAAATTCGTTTATCCGGTTGTCGTCTTTCGGGATATCTACAAGTAATTTAAAAAAATTTATAAATTTGTTTATTTTCCTTGAAAACTATTGAATGTAGAATAAATCGGAGTACGTCACTGCATTCTATGTAAAAAACTACAAAAAGAACATTTTATTTCTTTTTGATACATTACGGGGTAACTGAGAGATGGGGGGGTATCCCAAAATGCACAATTCTCAAAAACATCCAGTACATCATCATCATCATCTTCTGTTTGACAAAAAAGTAGCATGGTACTGCGAAAGAGCATCCTTCTATCTTTACTAATAACGGAGATACCCCGTAAAAACTACTCAAAAATGGACACCCGTGCTGTTATTTCAAATAGCCTCGTAAATGGGGTTATTGAGGGAACATGAAATATTAAAATAAAGCTGTATTCCCCACTTCAATAACGAGTGGGGGTTAATAGGGAAATTAGAAAAATCTTAAGAATGAAATGTTCTTTTATTTATGTAACTTATGATAAGAAAAACTCCAAAAACTTTGAACAAGAATAATGTACGACATTGGGTTTTTGCTGCTTTTTATATTTAAAACTCAATCAATTGCCTTTCCCAACTCTGCATTAACTAAACACTTGATTATTTTGTGTCACAAATACAAATCAAGAATCCAAAGTTATGTACCAACTTACCCCTAACTGAGTATATAGCTCTATCCGAGCATATTATAGAAAGTTGGGCGCCCAATTTTCATGCCTATTTTTTACTATTCGAACAAATTTATTTCAAATAAAACCGCAAAGTAAAATGTCGGTTATTCACGTTTGTTTCAAAGCTTCGAGGCTAACAAACAAAATCATGTGGATACCAGCTCCCCACGGCGGAGTGTTCATTTGTTACAGCTTTACCGGACATTAACAAACCCCCCACATGTCCGAAACAATCCAATTCTACGGTACTCAGATATTAGGTAAGATGTTTTTTGCTCAATCAACGACGAGCTCTTGGAAATTCAATCCGATCGTATAAGAGCGATCTACGATTCCACAAAGCTTTTCAAGATCGGTTGGAACTTTGATAAATGAACTAATAGTATACTCCAGTCGTTTGACAAGAGTCTAGATTGGTACACCGGTGGACCGAGAACCACCAAAGGTGTTGGCGCAGGTGTATTTGGGAAAGGCCCAGGATGGACATAGGGACATCCCACTGGGTCACTATGCCACAGTATACCAAACGAAACTTCATGCCATACAAGCATGCATACAACCTAATCTTGAAAAGTGTTATAACGACCAAAAGATATACGTCCTGTCGGACAGCCAATCTGCTCTTAAGGCTGTCACCTCCGATCATTTTACTTCAAAACTCACACTGGAGTGCCTTAATAGCCTAAAAGAACTGGCGACCCGGGGGGACAAGGTGGATCTCTTGTGGGTTCCAGGTTACTCTGGGATAATAGGTAATAAGAAAGCGGATCATCTAGCGAGAGCCCTGAACCGGCCTTGAGGATATCAAAGCAGGCAACGAAAATAACATTAGATAGGTGGTCGCAAAAACAGAATCTATCTCGATAACAAAGTTTACCTGGTAAAATACACGTACGGGCCATAATTGAAAAACCATCGAAGATACTATCGAATGGGATGCTAACCCTGAAGCAGAACCAGTTGAAACAGGTGACTGGTCTGCTAACAGGCCACCGTCACTTACGAAAACACCTTTAACTTATAAGAATGTACAATGGACCCGTTGAATGCGGCGAAGAGGATGAAACTAATAAATATATTATAAATAATATACTCTACTGCAAAGCACTCGTAGTATCATAGAAGATTTAAGATCTTCGGTAACATCTAACGTGAAGACAACCTCCCACATGACAGACTTGGTAAAAGGTTATTGGATCTCATAGAAGTAACAAATATTTTCTACCAAGATCGGGGTACACACAATAAGCCAGAAGGCTGCAGTGAGTTCAGGCCTCACACCCGACCCTCGCCTTTAACCAACCAACCAAAATCGCTCATCGATACATAGGTAAGCATCCAGGCGTCGAGTCGTAAAAAAAATGGTTTCTGATTGAGTGTCAGCTCAGGTCAATAGCAGGATTTTACAAATTTTCATTTGTTGCGGTCCTTCCATCTAAAACGTGTCACAGTTTTTATACGTTCGATTAAAAAAAATATATTTAAGCCGTAAACAACAATCGCGTCACGTGAGATCACATGCTATCACGAAATGTCACGGCACACCCGAAATATCTGCAAAACTGCTTATGCGTGCTTATAAATAGGTTTAGAAGTACACTATAGTCACCTCATGCAGCTCACGGCATGTCAAACGTGACAGCACAATTTTTTTTTTCAAATTTACATATTCGGCACACGTGTCCAAGTTTGACGCTAGAAGGCTACAAGATTCACTTGCCATCTTCACAAACACAAAATATGTATTAAAAATGATCGGCAGTGTACGTATAGTCTGTTTCTAAACCGTGACAGCATGTGCTATTCTGCGGATATGACAACACGTGAATTCGCGTGACGTGATAATAGTGTGTTTGCGGCTTAAGTGTTTCTCTAGGACACCCAAGGTGTTGCGCATTTAAATATAATAAGCACCCTGTATAAAGGGTCTCTTCATCGTACATACAGTGCATGGAGACTACCACGTGTTTGTTCGGGTTTGTCCGTGAGTGTTATCTAACCATTAAACGAAATATAAAAAATATTTTCCCTTCAAAAATAATATTGATAACACAATAGATAATAAAAATATCAGTAGGTATTATTTTAATCAAATTTATCTCAAATACCTACTTTTTAAGTTAAGTATATTTTTAAGAACAAGAAAAAATAATTTTAATAAAATCGTGACATTTTAATCTTCTACTTCTACTTGTATTATTTTATTAACAAAGAGAATTCTGTTTAGACCAGTTTAAAAATAAAATTAGCTTAATAAGATCGGTGTGCCTAAATCAGTTGTCGGTGAATAATTATAATTATTTTTTGTGCCCTTAACTGAAATAAATTCGATCAAGAGGAAAACATTTAAAGAACAATAAAATTGTTACGGACAGAAAGAAGTAGTGAACAATAAAGTGAAATTTTAAAATATGGCGAACGACAGGAAACTTAAAAAGGCAACAGACTTTGAAAATCCATCAACAGATGCAGATGGCAATGTTATTGCTGCTGTAGCAATAGTCATAAAGGTTTGTTTAAATCTACTAATTGATAAATAAGTGTTTAAAAGCCATTTACACAGATCTTTTCAATTAAAACTGCATATTAATTAATAATAGTTAGATAGAAGCGATCCTGACACAGCAGGCAAAATCTCCGGCTACAGCTAGTATGGCACAAATGCAGAAAGTGTAATATAGATAATAATTTATTTCAGGAAAGTATTCGAGAGGACATTGTGTTAACGCGGGCGAATTCGCGGGTATAAGTATTCTTTTTTTGCTGACATCAGAAACCCATTTTATATAGCTTTGGTCAAATCGGTTATGGATAATTTTCGAGTTATATAAACACGGGCAGAATTGAGTTTACTGGCATTATTTAATAGTATATTACGTACCGAGGTGGAAAGTGTTTCATTCCTGTCGAGAGAGTCGGTACTTAATCGAGGCACGAAGCGGCGAGGTTAACTAAATCTCGAGACAGTAATGAAACTTTTCACCGAGGTTTGTATACTATTTTATTTACAACCACATCTAACATCCACTTCTTATTAATAAAAGATAAATGTCATTTTGATATTTCCATTGAAAAATTAGACAGAAATTTCAAATAACCGCAGGTCGTAAAATTACGTAGGTATAATAACACACATCAAGATGGCAAATATCATTTTTTGAATATGGTTTCCATGTCACTAAACAATATATTATTTTAACAACAGAAAAATTCTATCAGATAGGGAATTTGATTTTGCTGCTACTCTACCAGAAATTCGAGAAGCCACAAATATAGTAGAAGAAGATATTCTGCCAACTAAAAGCCGCCCGAGATATGACAAGGCATATAACTGTTTCAAAGAATGGTGTACGGGAAACAAAGTTCAAAATACTTGTTCCGAGTCGGCGCTACAAGCTTATTTCAGTGAAAATGCCAAGACAAACAAAAGAAAAACGATTTGGTCACATTATTGAATGCTGAGGACCACTCTATCAGTTATGGAAAAAGTAGTCATATCTAAACACACAAAGCTATTAGCATTTTAAAAAAAGTATGTTCGTATATTATTTTGAGATATCGATTTTAAAAAAAAATACAAAAAAATAATTTACTTTCCACACGGGTGGAAAATAAAAGTAGAAAAACGTCAACTTCCTACATTTCAAAGATAGATGAAATACCATTATTAGATGCATGGTGGTAAATAAAATATTTTTTTCGAAATCAGAAACGCATTTTGTCTATGTCCATGAATTTTGGCTCTGATCGATTGAGTTATTTTTGAGTTTCCCCATGGACACAACAAATTTTGTAATCGAGGACGGAATCGCAGATACCAGCGGCTATTCAGAGGAAGTAGTGGAAGTGTTGCTTTATAGTGTGTTATTTAATTATATTAGTTTTAGCGTGTTGTCTTAATTATTAATTTTATTTCGTGGACAATTTGTGTACGGGAAAATTGAACCAGGTTGGCTCTTACTCTGGTGGGTACCAATATTTTTCTAAATATTTTTGCAAAATTTATACACGTAAACCAGAAAAATGACTTTTTTACGGAACGCCAAAACTAGGTTATAATAAAAAAATCAAATCCGGTAAAGTTATAAACGGTTTATTGCGATTTAGTGATAACAGATTGAGTAATAATTAATTAACAATCTGGTAATATTTAAAACAGCTGGTAATGACTTTGAATATTTCTTCTCCTGTTACGAGATGACAGTAAAGAGCTTGCAAAAAAAAATGATATCTGGTACGTCAATAAAAGAGACGTAATTTATTTTGGGAAGAATATCTCAAATTTAAATACAATAATATAATATAACCTTCAAAACGAATACTAGCTATCATTGTCTATTAGTTTTCTTTCCCGATCTGTAAATATAATAAATTATCATTATCTTAATTAAAATTAGCATGGTCGGTTGTACGCTGTCTCACTTGTACTCAGCGTAATTTTAATTTTAATCGTACCATCATTTAGCGCTTTCGGCCTCTTTAAAGGCTATCTATCAGTTTTCTCTAAAAATATTAACATTGCAGAACAGGATGGACGGACACGCAATCCCACTGGCTTCATCTATTAATTTGCTGGGCGTCAATCTGGGAGGAAATATGTCTTGGCATAACCACGTTGTGGCAATCGCCTAGATAGCTTCACAGAGACTTGGTGTACTCTTCCGAACCAGAAAGTTGTACACACCTCAACAACTTTGGACAGTATACAAAGCCCAGATTCGACCACCACTAGAGTACTGCTCTTATGTCTGGAGCTCTGCACCCAAACATACTCTTCGGCTGCTGGATTCCATCGAAAGGAGGGCTATTCGTCTGATCGGAGAGCACGAACTGACGAAGAACCTCGACAGCCTAGAAGATCGAAGACAGGTTGGGGATTCGACTTTCTTTTACAGATATTTTCATGGAATGTGCTCGGCTGACCTTGCCCTTTTGATTCCGCCCAGAGCGGCGAATGGCAGAAATACACGACGAACCACTGCCGCCCATCCATATGTGGTTAAGATTAGTACTCCTCGAACTGGAGGACTTTATCCTTATGAAACGACCTTCCCGAGGTCGTTTTTCCCAATGAATATAACCTCCAACGATTCAAAACCAACGTGAATCGCTTTTTGCGCACAAGCACCACTCCCAGAGTGCCCTAAAGCATTTTTCCTATAGTGCTTGTGTTTGATAATAAAAAAAAGTATATTTGCTAAAAGTAATTGTTTCTATCTGATTCTTAAGAAAATGTTTTTTGAACGTCTTAAGATGAGGATCCCAAACAATCCCAAATTAGCAATCAGAGCCATCTATGTTGAATCAATTTAATTAAAAAATAAAAATATGCCGCTTTTTGGCAGGTTAGAAAGATACGAGAGTCATCAGCTGATCAATATTTCTTTTCGTGAAGTTTTAGACGTTAATAATAAAGTTTTTTAGTTAATTTATTGATATTCTCTGACATGTCGATTGGGGTATCAACAAGTTTCAGGAAGATCTGTGACAAAAATTTGAAATTGTTCATATTTCAAATTGTTATTATTATTCTTATAACATTATATTTTTTAACGCCATTTTTTCATAGCGTTTTCCAATCCTTTAACTTTACGGTGACGGTAGATGCTTTAGTTTCTGGACAATCGTCAACTGATATTTACAAGTGCATACCTAAAAATTTACTTTATGCACTAGTGATTAAAGTCTATATATATTTTATGTCAGCAATTAAAATATGTTTTTATAAGTAACCATTGTTTTTCTCATTTTTAGAAAGCCTTGGATGTGAATAAATATGCGACGAAGAAAACCATAGCACAAGGTCTGCTCGACGTAGCACTGCTGACAGCAAATGCATCTCAGCTGAAATATGTGCTGCAAGTTGGAGAGAGACATGAGTTTTATGTTTTAATGTTGACTCTCATTAGCATTTCTATTGTATTACAGGTCAGTATATCTAACAGGTACCTACCGGGTACCTCCATGCTTTTATAGATTTAAATAATATATCTATTACTTTCTTCGCAGCGAATATAGATTATTAAGGTGTTACCTTGTATTAAATAAGCTCAGATTATTCATATACAGGGTGGTCCATTAAGTGGCAACAATTGTTATCCCAGTATATATTTTTTTAGTATTTAACTTTAATGCGTATTTAAATGAATCACTATAAAATCTAGTTTGCATAACTTTTTCAAATATAAGCAAATTTGTAAAATATGTATATTCGCAGCCCTAAAGTAGGTACTTTATTCCCGCCAAACAGTGGCTTAAGTGGATAATTTAATTCTAAAAGTCTAAAGTGCATTCTAGCAACATATAATTAAAAAAATGTATATTTATCAAAGTTTATTCACTTATTTTTATGGAAGTATAGAAAATAATGTCTATATCGCTGCGATGGACTAAAATGCCTTAATCCCTTGAAAAAAACTCCACTCACGGGATTAAATGAGTCACTTTAGTCCCTTGGTTTATAATATACTATTGTTTTAGTTAATCACACAGGTACTTCATAATTTCCGTAATGATAATAAACTTGAAAATTTCTCAAATGGTAATTTTTTTCAAGGAACATATTTTACTTATAATAATAAGTACAGGACGGCCAGTGGATCTGTATCTCCGACGTATCTGTAAGGGGAAGCAATATCGTTTAAAACATAGTCTAGTCATGGGCGTGCTATTATTATTTTAAATAATGTAATAAAAATAGGAAATTCTTTCTATAAGATGTAAATTTCTCAACATGGAAAAAGTACTAGCTGCTTGATTAATTGATTAATGATTATTTTTTCAGTTTTGGTTGTATTAGTGTCCCTTCCTAGCTTCCGCTGAAGTGTCAATTTAATTATATTGATTTGTGATTCCTCTTCACCTACCCTATAAATATTTGCAATCGCGTCACGGATCTGACTGTGTATGTTTTTACCAGGATCATTCATTATCACAAAGTTCAAAATTTTAAAATAACACACTAAAACACGACACAATGAGCACGTATTTATAAAATACAATTTAACACAATAAAATAACTATTGCCCTTCCTATCACGACGCAACTGGGTGAGTACATCCATCAAATATCGCACATCGTCGAACAAGCCCGTTTGCCCATCGGGTATTTTACGAGATGCATACGCTATCAACTGGTATATAACCAATCAAATTAGCGCTAGCTACCTGTAACCATTGACAACGGACTATGTTGCCATATTTTTATATTAGATTTAATGAAAAAAATATATTATTTTGCATTTTTTACATATCAAAATAAATAGTCTGAAAAGAAGGTTTTAATAATATTGAAACTATAATAGAATATCTGATTTCTTATATAGTACCTATCACAATTTATTTTAAATGCGTAAAAGTAAGTTTAGGTTTTTCTCGACAAGAGATTACTAAATTCAAATTTAATATATGCGACAACATTGCTAAGCCCAGAATTTTTATGCCCGCATTCCTTTCGTAGCTACAGATAAACTTGTCGACCTATACGTAACATTAAAAAAAAGCAATAATTCAAACTACAAAATCGATATTTACTAGACTGATTTAAAATAAAAGACTAATTTAATATTGAAAGTTACTAAAATTATTCTGGATAACATCGAAAAAAAAATAACTATAGTAGAAATTATTTAAAAAGACAGAAACCCCAATAAAACGTGCAACAGAGAACGCTATAGGGTCTAATATTCTCTCTTTCTTCTAAACAAATCATAGACATGAAATCAGCAAGTACCAACCCTCAATTGCCTATCTTTATCAGATATGAGAAATTAAAGCAGAACAAAGAAACTTTTCCAGGTACCCTCAAATTGCAGCTACGGCCGAGGAATTTTGGGGTTTATTCGCATTAGACTTAAGGCCGTATTACACTTGGGAATTTTTATGGCGCCAGCAATGGCAATTATAATTCAAGGATTCAGGCGCAGTATACCGTTCTCCGTACTACAGTCAGAAATTCTACTCTTCTGACAATTAAAATGACACGGATTCATGCGCAGTACACTGTTCCCGATCAGCTGTCTCTCATTACCAGAAATGGGGCAGGCGCCATTTTAATTGCCCTTGCCGGCGCAATTGGGTAGACATGGATTATTCTGTTATTTTTAACTGTTTATTATTTGGCCGAACCAGGTATGAACAGGTAATGGCCATTTAAACCCACTGGTACTTAAATTAGCAGTTTACATTCTTTATTAAACTTATGGACTGCTAATTCAGCAATTTTTTGCATCTCCTATTTGTAAATAGCAGTAGCTGCTTTAACGGGTAATCAAAACGAACAGGTTTGCACATCTCTAATTCTGGGGATATTTTCGGGATTTCGACAGTACCCATTGCTGTTCTGACCGTTGACAATGCTCCAGCTGATCGAAAACGGTTTACTGCGCATGAATACGTGCCATATTAATTCCCGGAGCAAGAGAAAAAATTGCCTAGTCTAATACGGTCTTTCGACTATAATATTTGGTGCAAAATGTTCAACACTGAGACACGGAAAATTATTTTAAACGTTTTGGAGTATTTTCAAAACGAAAAAGAAAATAACCTTCAGTAAATTTCAGCTGTGAAATGCACTGCAGCAACCTATAAGATTAGTGAGACAAATGCTTCAAGCAGAAAAGCTGATATAATTTCCTGGCTAAAAATCAAAAATATTAATGTTATGGATAACGCACTCAAACCCGAATTGCTACAAATAGTAAAACAATTAACAACAATTTCTGAAATAACACATTCCGGATCTGACCACAGATACCCTCAGGATACAAAATACACCTTCATATTACAGTAGGTCTCTCTTCCTCAGGTACACGCTTGGGTACCTGGTAAAAGATAGAACACTAGACTTATGTCATTTATTATTTTAATGTTTTTGAAGGGCGTCAATTGGACATTCCCTTTAATTTATTCTTGTTTTTGATTTGTATGAAAATTACCCTCATACATTAAGCTAGAGGTGTTGTTTTCGATTGATTACATCGAAAACAACCCCTCTAGCTATCGAAAACAACCCGCCAAGTTTTTGTTGTTCGCCAAAATATGAAAATGAACTCTTGTTGTTTTTAGGCAATACGCTTTCATGCAAAATTATCGAAAATTTTTAGGCACTAGTGTAATTACCTCCGAAAATTACCCTCATACATAAAGCTAGAGGTGTTGTTTTCGATTGATTACATCGAAAACAACCCCTCTAGCTATCGAAAACAACCCGCCAAGTTTTTATTGTTTATTGACAAAGATAATGACACTTTTTGACGTTTATTTATTATTTTTATTTTCCAGCTAGAAACTCAAATATTAAATATTATTACAATTTCGTTATTAATAATTACTAATTTTTTTAGTTCTTTATTTAAAAGTTGTAATATAAAGTTGTTTTAACCATTATTCGAGTAATTTTCTCCCTAAATTACACTCGTGCATAAAAATTCTCAGATAATTTTTAGGCACTAGAGTAATTACCTCCGAAAACAAAGTATACCCTGTAGCGTTCTCTGTTGCACGTTTTATTGGGGTTTCTATCTTTTTAAATAATTCCTATTTTACTATAGTTACCTATTGTTTGACACTTCACCTGTTTAATTTTATTACTAGCAAACCCTGGAATAAATTTTGTAGTTAGCTAGACAAATATAAATTCACTTAAATTTTAAAAACTTGTTTGAATTTGATAAATTTGTGCCAAATCGATTTTATTCTGATTCATTTGTATACGTCTTAAAGCTGAATATTAAAAAAAAAGATTATACGGGGTATTTGGACATATATTCGAATTTTATCATATTTTAATCATCCAGATCAATTCTTCCAACAAAATCATTACTCACAGGCACTAACTACCAGTGAGTAACGATTAAGGTAATATAATATATTTACTGTATTTCACAGCATAGTTTTGAAAAAAATACATTTGTTTTTACCCGTCCCACAAATTAGAACTTATTGTTTATAACTTAAGATCTTTTTATTAAAGGTATTGGTTGGGATTATGTGTCTGACACTCCACCTCCTATCCGACTGCCGGCTTCATTTAAAAAGCTACCATGAAATGGCTCAATATTTAAATTACGTCACCACCATTTCCGCTTTTGTTATTACAGTTCTTAACCTTATCATTTCCTGTTTCGATCCCACAATAGCCCGTTATGCAGTTTTTGAAGCTCCCGATGTTTCCGCTTTGGGACAATCATAATGTTTGTTCATGAAAGGTGGGGCTTTTGCTTAGAAAAATTTGTATTTACTCACCTATTTCGATTTTTTAAATAAAATACGCATTTTTTCTCCTTTTATAGATCATTAGGTTGGTTCGCAGAGCGAAATTTCCCACCGGTTGCAAGTTTCGTTCTGAGCATGTTCGATTGTGGACGAGTTTTTAACTGGTTGCTGCTTTTTGTCTATGTGAACGGGTAAATGACAAACCAACTGTCAAATCTGAGAATTGACTTCTTAACTTAACCTACATACAAGTATTCTTTAACGCAGTATTAGAGTCGGAAATTTTTTCTCTTGCGCCTGCAATGGCAATTATAATTGCACTTATTCATGCGCAGTAAACCGCTATCGATCAGCTGGCGCAATACTTCTTGCATTGCGAGTGCAATGTCTATCCATGTCTACCCAATTGCGCCGGCAAGGGCAATTAAAATGGCGCCTGCCCCATTTCTGGTAATGAGAGACAGCTGATCGGGAACAGTGTACTGCGCATGAATCCGTGTCATTTTAATTGTCAGAAGAGTAGAATTTCTGACTGTAGTACGGAGAACGGTGTACTGCGCCTGAATCCTTGAATTATAATTGCCATTGCTGGCGCCATAAAAATTCCCGACTGTAATATGGCCTTAATAGGGCTTTAAGCGAGCGCATCAGAGAATCAAAAATGCAGTATAGCTTGATAGAACTGCTTATTGCGATATTATTGGAATAATAAAATGCGTAGGAAAGTAGAGCCATTAATAATTATTATATTTTATGAAAAAGCGTTTCTATAATTTATTAATCATATGTTTTTTATACTATTGAAAAAAGAAAGAAGGAATATTTGGTACAGAAATTAATAAAAACGGACCAATTTTATGCCCGCACATTCTTTTACATACCTAGTCAGGATGCGACAAATCAAATAAAATGTAGTGTTTTTAACACTTTCAAATACATTTTCTGTAAAATTTTACATTTTTCACGTTACATGATATCAATACCTTACCTGCTGCGTTTGATCGTCAACGCCGACCACTCTGCGATGAAATGCTGCAAAAGCACATATATATAACCTGCAAAAGTCGATCATATCGCCAACCAGGTCGCAACAAGTGTGTCCGACTCAATTTGTTTACAAGAGACGCGTCTGATTGTCATCGCGATCATGGTCGCGAACTCTTATGTGTGTTCCTTGCTTTTTTGCTCATTTCTGCTTTGGTTAGAAGCTGGTCTTTAGTTTTGGAACAGATAGTTAACAGATAATGCAAAATAAGTTTAACCAAAATGTGCCAAAACTAAAGAAAATAAATAGAATCGGTAAAAACAACAAGTCAAAAGTGCCATAGCCAATCAAATGGGCAGAATCCAAACCCACAATTCCGTACCAATACGCGGATTATTATGACTGTGGCAAATCAGTTGACAATCCATACATTTTGCTCTACAAACACAGAATTTTTGGTCAACGGTCACAGATTTTGCTTCTGTGAGCACTTTAAACAAACTGCGCATGCCTCGGGCAATTGGTAACTATTTCTAATTGCTCTGTGAACGAACATATGATTAATTATGAACCATAGAAAATGTAGATTTTATAAACAATAAAAAATGGGCTCAAAATATCGTGGATCCATTTCTCGCTTAAACGAGCTTGGAGAAATAGCCCCACCTGTAAATTTATATTTTTCTTCCTAATTTGTTATCTTTTTTTTTCAGTTAATAGTGGCCATATTTTTCGTCATAATTGGCGGCCTAAATATAAACAAAAGTAAAAACCATGGTGCAGCGGTAGTTCTAAACGACATTATTTTGATTTTTATTTTTTTAATTTCTGTAATTAACATTATTATTTCTGGTTTCGGATTCGAATATTCTAATCAACCCCTTAGATTGCTAACGCATGAGGAGTTAACGAATAAAATTAGATAAAATATCTAATCTAGAAGCATGTAAATTTACTAAAATTAAAATTTGACATATCTCATATAAAAATTTAATTTAATTTATTTTTTAAACTAAATTAATTAAAAATATATCTGGATTTAGACACTGGCCAAAAAATATCGCAATGCCACTCGAGGTTACAAAAAATTACCATTTCTTCTAAATACATTAGATTGTCGAAAAAAAAGTTACGTAAATATTCATGCGACATTTTATCACTTTTCGGGTCTGTTCAATAAAAATCATTTCAACAAATATACACTCGTCGGCACAAAATTCCATCACCCTGATATTTTGGTCAAGCTATAAAGCTAATTAACAAAAACAATTTTAATATCGTGTATTTCCTCCTCTCGCAACAATATCAGCTTGCAGTCTTCGTGTTATCGAACAATTAAGTTTACTTATCCTTTCTTGAGGGATTTCCTGATATTCTTCGGTCAGCGCCCGTTGTAAGTCTTGCAAGGTTTATGGTTGTACACTTAAACTAGATTTCTAATCAAAGGTTGTACAGGACGACAACGAACGGGCCTTTTAAAAGATGTTCGATTGGGTTGAGATCCGGGCTACATGCGGGCCATTCCAATCTTAGAAGTCCATGTTCATTCAGATATTCGTTCACTATATGTGCAACGTGAGATCTAGCATTATCATGCATTAATGTAAATTGGTTCCCAATGAATTGAGCAAATGGAACAACAACTTGTTGGAGGATTTCCTCAATGTGACGGTGGGCGATTAAAGCTCAACAAAACTAAGATTGGTACGTGCTTCGGTAGAAGCACCAAGGACATACATTTTCTAAAAATAACATCGTTTCATTTAAAATTTTGCAGCTCGCAGCAGAAATGACATAATGGAATGAATCAAGGAACGAAATGTTTAAAATACATCAAAGATGACAAGAAATAGTATGTAAATAAAAATATCCACCTTAATTATCCTACAGGGTGTTTTGAAATTACGGCAAAAAACAAAAGTTTGATTTACTCCTGTATAATATAGCCTATTCGAAAAATGTTACTTTATAAAATAATTAAGGAAAAAGACAATAAATTGATCTACAAACTGATAATAATATCATGAAAATCGCAAAAAAAATAAAAAAGTTGTAAAATATCAAACTTGACCAAAATTTCAGGATGGCGGAATTTTGTGCCGGTGAGTATAGTTTATAAAATAAAGCGCCTCGAACAATTCCCATTTATTTTTTATTGATAAAAGAATCTCGTAAAATTACTGTACAATTTTGGTATTGGTTGTAGTCCCAATAATTATTATTACTGTTATAAAAATTAAAAATAACTGGTCATTTCATTTCGTTCAGCCTTACATTGATATAGGTTACTTTGTTTCCAAAAGAATTTTAACAATTTATATAAATTTATCAAAAAAATTTGTTTGTCAATAAAGGTGCAACGTTAGTACCTAAAAATTATTGGAACTCTGATAAGCATTATACCGAGTGGTGCGTCTGGTCAGGATACATAGGATATCCCACGTAAATTGTAAGATGATGACTAGGAAATACGAATCTGACACAGTTCTGTCAGTATACACCAGCAAATAAATGATAAATTTGTAAAAGTCATTTTATGTCAATGTTAATATTATTTTATATTATATGTAGATACCATTTACGCCGTAGTACCATATCCATATTTAATAATTGCAACTTGGTCCTCAACGGAATAGCTCATGGCAATTAGACATATTCAAAATGTTTTGAAAAATTAAAAACGCTGTCAAATATTGATAAGTGTAAACCTAATTACAAAGGTGATTGCTGGCATTTTTATTTTAACCCGATAAAATACAGATAATCCTAGCCCGGATTTAAGCTAGTTCGAAGACAGAATTTTCTTAATATCTTAAAAACGATATGTGTAAAAAAAGTTCAAATTTGGCGAACTTTTTACTCTCATTATTCCCTTTAAAAAGAAATAAGTTTCTTTAAAATCAATACCCAAGCGAATATTTGATCACCTCCAAATTTACATGGGAAAATACATGTGTCCTGTTCGGGCGCACCACCAGGTATACCTCATTGTAATCATATTGATCGCTGTTTGCAGAATTTTAATTTTTAATTTTTAACTTAGCTCTTGTATTGAAAAATATGGACTAGTAGTGCGCCGATCAATTCAAAATTATCACATTACAAATCAGACAACGGGGATTCGAAGACTCTTAATTATTTTCCGTTTTATTTTTGATTCTTTTTTTGCCTTTCCTTGTTTTCTTTATTATTCTTTATTTTGGTTTTTTATTTTCTAAGGTTATGCAAGGGTGTTTGTGCATCTTGCTTTGTTCCGCACTTAACCTGAATAATTAAGGAGATCATCAAAATTTAAATAAAGCAAATGACATAATTTTTTTATGTAAATATTGTTATTATGGCTGTAAATGTACTAATAGGTTCTTTTGAAACCAGATAACCAACAGAAATTGTTGATAGGAAGCTTTAGTACTGAATAAAGCAAATATTGTTCCTACCATGCTAGTGTGTAATGGTGTATGTGTATGTCACGACTAAAATATTCCTCTACATAATACATATTAAAAACCTTAGAATGGGGTATCTATCTAATTTATTTGGAATACTTACAGCATATGACATAATTAATTTGCCATTTGTCACACTTGGAAGCGTATTAATGTTAGCCCGAATTAATCAACTTGAAAGAAAGTTCTCAGCCTCCTTTCAAAGAATTTTATTCAAATTTTTTTATTTTTCTTAAATAAGGTACCTATGACAGAATGAAAATGTGCTCAAATTATAGTATTGCCTTCTAAAGAGCTGGAAGTGTACAATTTACAACAATGGCCACTGACCTCTGTTTGAAAGCTAACTAACTGACCTATACAGTATGTCCACGGATGGGGTTTACAAGAGGACAAATGGATTGAAAATTGAAAGATTCGAAAAAAAGTCACTTCCTGTCTAGAAAATACGATTCATCATAAGAAACTTTACTCTTAATGAATGTGTTTTTCGCGGACCGGCAAGAAATTTCTACGGCCCGGTACTGGGCCGCGGACCGGCGGCGGTTGAAGAACACTGCTCTAGCACACCTCTGACTGGTGAACCTAGTTAAAATAATAATGACACTTAAGGTGATAGGTACTTGTTGTCAATGTCTTTATTTAATGAAGTTATTATTTAAGTAGACATGCTATCTACTGAACAAAGAGTTTTTATAATACAATGTTATGGGGATGGTCAAGTTTCATACCGCTACGTCATGGATTAATTTACCTAGAAATTTGTAGGAATCCCAATAACTAAGATGGCAATCTGCAAGTTAATAAAAAAGTTCAAGAGAACTGGTTTGGTTTTGGACTTCAAAAAAAAAAAGAAGAAATACGATCGTGATGATGCTGCTACAGCCTTAGTTCTTCATTCTGTTGAAGAAAATCCCATGACGTCCCTTAGAAATCGTGTTACTCAGTTGGAAGTTGTGAAGTCAAATTCAGAAGAACCTTAAAGCAAATAAATTGTATCCGTATAAACCGCACTTTAATCAAAGATTGGAAGAGGGAGACGACGCGAAACGACTTGATTTTTGCCTGTTGATAGGAGACAAAATTTTAAGTGGAAATGTGGATTCTTATAAATGTATCATGTTTTCTGATGAAAGTACATTTCCAACAAATAGAACCGTTGAAACCCAGAACGTTAGGTACTGGTCTAAGGAAAATCCCGAATTCAGAATTATGACGAGAGACAATATTTCACAAAAGTGAACGTGTGGTGTGCGATATCAATCCATGGCACTATAGGGCCATATTTTTTTGATAACACGTGCAATAGAATATCATATTTAGAAATTCTCGATACATTTTTCAATGATGAACTAGAAAATCAACCATTAAATTTTCGACAAAATATGTATTTTCAGCAAGATGGTTGTCCAGCCGATTTTGCTCGTGAGGTTAGAGAATGGCTTGATCGCAGATTTGTTCCAAGGTGGATTTGCAGGAATGGCCCAGTTTTGTGGCCCCCAAGAAGTCCCGACTTAACCTTTGCCGATATGTTTTTATGGGGCCGTTTAAAACAAATTGTTTTTGCAACCGCAATATCAAATGATATGGAAATGCTGAAGGGCAGAATTATCCAGGCTGTCCAATCGATATCTCAGAAAGAAATCAGAAATTCTTTCACTTATTTGAGGAAGCAATGAAAAATGTATCGAGTATGGGGTGAAGTTTTTGAATTATGAAATCGTTACCGTATTCTGTTCATGTTAATAAAAATGTTCGTATTATTATTATTATTATTATAATTACTTCATTAAATAAATATATTGACAACAAGTATCACCTATTCATTATTCAAGTAAAAACTTTTATTAAGAGTGACTTTTTTTCGTATAAAGTATGTTTACTCTTAAGCAAAATAACATTTTTGCAGTTTTTGCCCACCCTGTATAAAAAAATTGAAGTTTCTTATAATGAATCGTATTTTCTAGATAAGCAAAAACGTTTATTAAGATTGACTCTTTTTCGTATATTTCAATTTTTAGTCCATTTGTCCTCTTGTAAACCCCATCCGTAGACATACTGTATATCTCGTCTTCTACGTGTTTGTTCGAGTTTGCCATTGTGTGCCTTATCCCGCTTACTAATTCAACGGCCATTTGTGGTTTTATTTCTTCAATTTGTTTTTTATCTCTCTGGTTTTAATTGATGTTGCTAAGCTAGTAAAAAAAATCCGAATTGATAAATTTCTCTATATCATTACAAATTTCGTTAAATACTATTAAATCGACAATACAAGTAAATTTATTTGTTTTTCTTTAGGTTACAGCTGGATTATTATCAGTATTAGTAGCAATATTAAGATCCTATGAAGATGACAAAATTAATATTATGGTCACAATTCTGAATCAAATATCCTTAGGCTTTATAACTGGTGCTTTATTTTGTGATGTCATAAAAATGAACTTTGGTTTAGATCCTGCCATAGCTGTTAATGATACGTTTCTAATAGCAAAAGATAGAAGTTACAATCAAAAAATGTAAAAAAATATGCCCTGGGACAGATCATTGACTTCTCATCTAGCAGACTTCCCTTATAGGTTTTGGTTAAGTGTTATAACAGTTTTATAAAAGCACCCGATTTGCTAATTTGTTGTATAAATGTCTCCCGTGGTATAACTTTGTGTTTAAAATCAAATATTTATAATATTACGATGTAAAAAGAATGTTTCTATGACCAAATTATGAAACTCTTTTTATAGAAGTTTTTTAAAAATAGTTGTAAGAAGATCAATAAAATTTGCATCACATAGAAAAATGGTTCTGTAAGCTTTTTGCTGAATAACTTGGTTGTTGGTGCGTCATAAACGATGTTACCATATTTTTAGGTTTACGCTATAGGTACATTATATATCTTTTAATAGTTGTGAAAACCTTCGTATGACAGTATTGCGCTGACCAGTCTCTGGCACTTCGTATGACAGTATTGCGCTGACCAGTCTCTGGCATTGGCTTCTAAAAAAAAACAACGGGGGATCGAAAATTATTTATTATATTTTTTATTTATTTATTTTTTTACTTTATTCTTATTTTTTTATTTTTTTTTATTTTTTTTATTTTTTTTTTTTATTTTTTTTTATTTTTTATTTTCCAAGGTAATGCAAGCGTGTCTCTGCGTCCTGCTCGGTTCGGCATTTGATCTCAATAATGAAGACCATCATCCAAACGCAAATAAAGCAAACAACATAATTTTGTGTGTAAATATTTTCATTATGGCTGTAAATATATTAATAGGTTCTTTTGAAATGAAAGAACTCTCAGAATTTATGGATAGAATAAGTTACGGGACAGATGCGCCTTAGTATAGAACAACAAGGCTATTACTGCTTCTAGCACACTAGTGTGTATGTCTGAAGATTAAAAAATTCTTCTACACAATAAATATTAATAACTGCAACCGTATCTAATATACCTACAGTGAAGTCTTTAATGTCCCCCCTCACCCTCATGCTAACTTTTGATCCGCTAATGTTTTTTTACAAAATTTGGGTGCCATCTTAGCAAAGGCAAATTAAATAGGAAGAGGGGTCTTGCGATATATCATTTTACAGGTCCTATCCAGTAGGTACTTTACGATTGTGTATTCGTACCTAAAACAAAATGGCGGCTATTTAAAAAATAAGTTTAGTATTTTTTTCTTGTGTTATTTTAGTTTAGATTTTACAACTTCATATAAAGAAGTGAGTGTCAGCTAGCTATTTTAGCTGCTTTATGCCAAGTTGTAAAATCTAAAGTTAAATAATGGAAGAAAAAAATTGTAAATATTATTTTTTAAAAAGCCGCCATTTTGTTTTGGGGACGAATAGGGACACAATAGTCTGGGATCGTAAAGTACTCGATAGGACCTTTAAAATAATGTGTTGCAAGGCCCCCCGAAATGTAATATTTTAACCAATTTATTCAAAGATGAATTCGCTAGGAAAAATATAAATCTTGATTTTACTAGATGTTTGTTTTTAGTAGATGATTGTTTTGTTCGTTGTTGTTAAAATGCTCAGTATATTTTCTGTTTAGTTAATAATTAAGTCAGAGCTAGAGACGCATTCAGCATTTTGTTTTATGATCACTATTTTCGATACTATTTCGTTTTATCCTAAAAGCGTTACCTGTTTTTAGAGACCAATTACCTTGAGTTTAGGATAGAAATTGTTTTAATTAATAAATTAATGGAAGCAAGGAACGAAATTTAGTCAATTTGCACAAATTTCGTTTCCTGTACAATTTTTTTTATCAGAAATTTTAAAATTCAGGTAATTGATACCCTAAAACGGGTTTGTTTCGGATAAAACTAAAAAGAAACGAAATATTGAAGGAACGAAAAGGCGAAAGCGCCAATATATTTTTTAAGTAAGCCCCCTCCCCCCCCCCCCCCCCAACAAATTCCTATATACACCACTGGGGTGAACGGTGTGAAGTTTTCAAATTGATACCCTGTGTAGTAGTTATAATACAGAGTATATTATTCTCAAAAACACAATATATATTTCTCACAACACTTAATCACTTTGAAAATAAAGCTCTAAGGTTGCATATCATCTACATCACATAATATAAAAAAATAAGGTTTTGTAATTTTATGTTAATGGTAGAAGAATTTTATCCTCTTCGAACAAGCTAGAATGCACGTAAGCACTTTTCGTATAATATAATTGATCTTTTAGTTTCCTTATTTATTCCATTACATACAGAACTATGACATATTATGCGATTGAAAATGTAAATGTATTTTGGGTAAAACTCTATTAGTGGATTCTGTGATTTACGAGATATTACGAACATTTGAAAAACTAACCGGATGACTGTATAATGTATTTTAAAATTATATAAAAAATTATAATTAATTAGAAATAGAAATGTTTAAAATCAAATTTAACTGAATTTAAAAAAAAAAATTTTGTTCATAGGATAGGGTAAAGTACACAGTTATTGGCACTTTAAGAGATATTATTTTTTATTTACTAGTGATAAAATTGAAGAAATTGTTTTAGCACGACAACCGTAGCTTCACGTATTCTCATAAGAGTGGGGAATAATTCCCTCTAGATATTTTTTATTGATTCTTAATATATGTTTCAAGAATAATTTCTAAACTTAAAATACTCATTTAACACAGTTATTGGCACTCTGAGTAGTATTATTAACACTCTAATATATAGTTATTGGCATATAGTAAAATGTATACCTTACTGTAAAAAAACATCTTTATTTTATTAAGTAAAACTAAAATTCTAACAAGAAATTGTGAAACTTAGGCAGTGAACATTTGCAGATAAGGAACAAAAGGAACAAAACTTTAAAAAATATATTTAAATTTTTAATGTCATTCCCATTCAGCCACAAGAATTTTTAACATAAACACATTAAACTAATAACTAAATCAAGTAATAAATACTTATATAACATGTACAAAACTTAACATAAGGTTTGGTATGTTAGGAACGGAGGTTTATTATTTTTAATTAAATAATAGGTAGTTCATAGAAGAAATTACTGACTAAATAAGTGCTGAATTTATACTACCGAAACCTAAAACTACATGTTAATATTTTTTTAGGGATGAATTTCATGTTGTGGAATAACAGGCTTTACAAATAAAAGTTTTCACAATAGGTGGCATGTTATATTGCTTCCGTATACAATTTGGATGAAAGGCTCGAAGACAAGAAGAACATTTAATTCCTTTAGATGTGAAAGTTATATTGAAAGTGCAGATAAAACACATACCAGAATCTATTTTTTTGTTATTTTCAAAATCAGATACATCACTATATTATCACATCCATGGAAATCAATTTTTCTAACATGGCTTTTCTTTTTCTCTGCATTTTCATTATCTACTAAAGAAAGTGTTGCAGTAGAATTTTCCGATACTTTTTCTATATCATTAAAGTTATTATTGGTTGAAATTGATATTTGTCTATTTTTTCCGCTTCCTGATAATATTTTTGATAATCCCTCAAGGTCTGGAGCATCCAATTTAATAGCTTCTTTTTTATATTCAGCACTCCTCGGCTCATTTTTTGCTTGTTCACTTGTTCTTTCTGGGATTTCGTTTTTTTGTAATGGCATCGAGTCATTTGTTGCATTTTCCTTATAATTAGTTTTCTTTTTTTTTCCATTTCTTGTTCCAGGTTTCTTAAGTGATGTCGCTTTTTTTATTTCAGCTTGTTCTATTCTCTTTCTTTTCCTTTCATCCTTTTCTTTTTCTTCGTTTTGTTTTTTTCGCTGTTTTTCAGTTTGTATGTTTTGCCACTGCTCTGATGTTAACACAAAAGGCATTTTCTCTGAATTTTTTATTCCCTTCCTTTGTGGTGTAACTGGCCAAGTAAGATATTGTTTAATTAATGGTGTGTTATTTTGTTTTACAACACCAGATAAATCTTCTTGAACAACAATAACTTCATTTGTTTTGGGAGAAAAAATTATTGGAATGTCTTCGATGTCAAATGTTTGAATATTATCGCTAGCAATTCTAGAATAATCTGAATTAATGTTTAGATTATCAGTTTCAAGCATTTCTATGTTGTTATCTGATTGGTATATCATAGAAGCGTCGTTATCTACCTTTTGTATTGATGTATTTATAGGAATACTAGAATCATCTAAATGAATATTTAAATTATCAGTTTCAAGAATTTCTATGTTGTTATCTGATTGGTATATCATAGAAGTGGTGTCTTTATCCGCCTTTTGGATTACTGAATTTATAGTAATCCCAGAATCATCTAAATGAATATTTAGATTATCAGTTTCAAGAATTTCTATGTTATTAGCTGATTGATGATAATGATCCAATATCATAGAAGTATCTTTATGAACATTTTGAATTGATGTATTTAATAGATTTCCAATAAAATCATGATTTTTGTTTTCATTATTAAAAAAATTATATATTTCGTATAATGTTGCGGAATCTTTATCTTCCAATGGAATTTGTTTATCTTCCCATTCCTTTATTTTTTGCTCCCCTACAATATGTTTAAATGTTTCATAGTCGAGAGTATTTTTATTTAAAGCTTTAATATCTGTATAGGTGGGTAATACTTTTTTTGTTCCTAAGCACTTTGAATAATCTACAGCGTTTGGATTCCAGGGATACAAACCACAAACGCGGAAACCATTTGAGATAGAATCGGGTTTTAATTGAGGTAAAATACTTTCCAGTATTGGCGCCAGTTTCTCTCTAGACAGTGATTCTGTGGGATGTTCTCGCCTCCAATGAAATACCCCCTTTTTCCACAAGTTCTTCAGTGGTTTGAATGCAGAAACATCCGCTGGTTGCAAAATTCTTGTTGCATTGGGGTAAAGTGATACCAAGATTATATCCAACTTTTTGCATAATTCGCTAACTTGTAGGGTAAGATGTGTGGTGTGTCCGTCTACAAAAAGTACAACCGGAAATACTGTATTTTCTTTCTTAAGATGTTTGTAGAAAATATTGCCTATATATTCGTAAAAAATATGTGACTTCATCCACCCATTTTCTGATAGTGCTATACCCAACCTTTTGGCACTGATGCATTAATTTCCGAAGGGAGGCGCTTATAGGGATATACTATTAAGGGAGGTGTGGTTTCTCCCGCTGCTGAAAACGTGAATAATACAGTTATATTCGATTTCGCCTGACCTCTATCGACTTCGTATACGTTCTTAGTACCTTTGGGTGCAACGACATTTTTTGTTTTCGGACAAAGTTGGAAGTTGGTTTCATCGCTATTGAAGATCCGTTTTGGATCTTTCATAATATCAAACAGCTGTTCTTCTGCCAAATAAGATTCAATTTTTGTAAACCACCCTCGTATATCACCTTCACTAACATTAGCACTTGCAGCTGTAACTGCTTCTGGCTGTCTTTCAGTTAAGGAGGGATTTCGACGCAAGAAACTTTTATACCACCCGTCCCCTGGAAAATTATTTTTAAAAGGTGTTGGGCGAGGATGCTCATCGAGAAAATTTTTAACGCTGGTTTGAATATCCTCCTTTCGCTGGGGAAATCCTTTTTTTACGCATTCTGATACCCATATCACCAAGAGCTGTTCTTCCGGTGGTGTTAAAATTGAAGATGGACCGTGTGATATTTTAGAGAATTTATCACTTCCCCTGAATTGTAATGTTGATCTTGGAATATTGTATTTTTTGGCAACAGTCTTTTTGCCAGCACCATTCTGGATTTCATCAAGGGCTTTTTCAAGAGTTTCTTCTGTATATCTTTTGATGTAGGGCTCTGAGGCAGCTACCTTCGGCATTATCTGTAAATAATACAGTTATTGGCATTGTATTTTAACAGTGATTGGCACCGTGCCAACAACTGTTTTTAATGTTAACTTGCAATTTTTGATTAGATTCTCTCGTTTAAAATGCTTAACTTATGCCCTCTAAACCAATGACTTGCTTTTTTTATAAAAACATTGAAACTATAGTCATTGGCACCACCTGCCAATAATTATATTTTTTATAATTTATGTCACACTTATTGGCACCCTAATTATAACACTTTCCCGCATATTTTATCTAATGTTTCATATTTATAAAGCCTTCTTATATCTATATAAATGATATAAAAGTAAAATAAGCGAATATTATAAATAATAACAAGAAATATATCATAAAGAATACCAAACAATCCTTAGCAAATTGTTAAGACTCACCTGATTTAGGGAGAATCAACAACACACCGTCCTTCGAACTGTCACTGACCAAACTGAAATGGGAAAAACTCCAAAATAGCCGTTGATATCGGTAGGGCAATGTTGCCGGATATTACCGACCTTATTGTTATTTTAGACGCATTATGCCTAAAGTTAAAATTAAATATTTCATAAAAAAGTGCCAATAACTATCGGGGTGCCGACAACTGTACCTGTTACGGGTAAAGTACACAGTTATTGGCACTTTAAGAGATATTATTTTTTATTTACTAGTGATAAAATTGAAGAAATTGTTTTAGCACGACAACCGTAGCTTCACGTATTCTCATAAGAGTGGGGAATAATTCCCTCTAGATATTTTTTATTGATTCTTAATATATGTTTCAAGAATAATTTCTAAACTTAAAATACTCATTTAACACAGTTATTGGCACTCTGAGTAGTATTATTAACACTCTAATATATAGTTATTGGCATATAGTAAAATGTATACCTTACTGTAAAAAAACATCTTTATTTTATTAAGTAAAACTAAAATTCTAACAAGAAATTGTGAAACTTAGGCAGTGAACATTTGCAGATAAGGAACAAAAGGAACAAAACTTTAAAAAATATATTTAAATTTTTAATGTCATTCCCATTCAGCCACAAGAATTTTTAACATAAACACATTAAACTAATAACTAAATCAAGTAATAAATACTTATATAACATGTACAAAACTTAACATAAGGTTTGGTATGTTAGGAACGGAGGTTTATTATTTTTAATTAAATAATAGGTAGTTCATAGAAGAAATTACTGACTAAATAAGTGCTGAATTTATACTACCGAAACCTAAAACTACATGTTAATATTTTTTTAGGGATGAATTTCATGTTGTGGAATAACAGGCTTTACAAATAAAAGTTTTCACAATAGGTGGCATGTTATATTGCTTCCGTATACAATTTGGATGAAAGGCTCGAAGACAAGAAGAACATTTAATTCCTTTAGATGTGAAAGTTATATTGAAAGTGCAGATAAAACACATACCAGAATCTATTTTTTTGTTATTTTCAAAATCAGATACATCACTATATTATCACATCCATGGAAATCAATTTTTCTAACATGGCTTTTCTTTTTCTCTGCATTTTCATTATCTACTAAAGAAAGTGTTGCAGTAGAATTTTCCGATACTTTTTCTATATCATTAAAGTTATTATTGGTTGAAATTGATATTTGTCTATTTTTTCCGCTTCCTGATAATATTTTTGATAATCCCTCAAGGTCTGGAGCATCCAATTTAATAGCTTCTTTTTTATATTCAGCACTCCTCGGCTCATTTTTTGCTTGTTCACTTGTTCTTTCTGGGATTTCGTTTTTTTGTAATGGCATCGAGTCATTTGTTGCATTTTCCTTATAATTAGTTTTCTTTTTTTTTCCATTTCTTGTTCCAGGTTTCTTAAGTGATGTCGCTTTTTTTATTTCAGCTTGTTCTATTCTCTTTCTTTTCCTTTCATCCTTTTCTTTTTCTTCGTTTTGTTTTTTTCGCTGTTTTTCAGTTTGTATGTTTTGCCACTGCTCTGATGTTAACACAAAAGGCATTTTCTCTGAATTTTTTATTCCCTTCCTTTGTGGTGTAACTGGCCAAGTAAGATATTGTTTAATTAATGGTGTGTTATTTTGTTTTACAACACCAGATAAATCTTCTTGAACAACAATAACTTCATTTGTTTTGGGAGAAAAAATTATTGGAATGTCTTCGATGTCAAATGTTTGAATATTATCGCTAGCAATTCTAGAATAATCTGAATTAATGTTTAGATTATCAGTTTCAAGCATTTCTATGTTGTTATCTGATTGGTATATCATAGAAGCGTCGTTATCTACCTTTTGTATTGATGTATTTATAGGAATACTAGAATCATCTAAATGAATATTTAAATTATCAGTTTCAAGAATTTCTATGTTGTTATCTGATTGGTATATCATAGAAGTGGTGTCTTTATCCGCCTTTTGGATTACTGAATTTATAGTAATCCCAGAATCATCTAAATGAATATTTAGATTATCAGTTTCAAGAATTTCTATGTTATTAGCTGATTGATGATAATGATCCAATATCATAGAAGTATCTTTATGAACATTTTGAATTGATGTATTTAATAGATTTCCAATAAAATCATGATTTTTGTTTTCATTATTAAAAAAATTATATATTTCGTATAATGTTGCGGAATCTTTATCTTCCAATGGAATTTGTTTATCTTCCCATTCCTTTATTTTTTGCTCCCCTACAATATGTTTAAATGTTTCATAGTCGAGAGTATTTTTATTTAAAGCTTTAATATCTGTATAGGTGGGTAATACTTTTTTTGTTCCTAAGCACTTTGAATAATCTACAGCGTTTGGATTCCAGGGATACAAACCACAAACGCGGAAACCATTTGAGATAGAATCGGGTTTTAATTGAGGTAAAATACTTTCCAGTATTGGCGCCAGTTTCTCTCTAGACAGTGATTCTGTGGGATGTTCTCGCCTCCAATGAAATACCCCCTTTTTCCACAAGTTCTTCAGTGGTTTGAATGCAGAAACATCCGCTGGTTGCAAAATTCTTGTTGCATTGGGGTAAAGTGATACCAAGATTATATCCAACTTTTTGCATAATTCGCTAACTTGTAGGGTAAGATGTGTGGTGTGTCCGTCTACAAAAAGTACAACCGGAAATACTGTATTTTCTTTCTTAAGATGTTTGTAGAAAATATTGCCTATATATTCGTAAAAAATATGTGACTTCATCCACCCATTTTCTGATAGTGCTATACCCAACCTTTTGGCACTGATGCATTAATTTCCGAAGGGAGGCGCTTATAGGGATATACTATTAAGGGAGGTGTGGTTTCTCCCGCTGCTGAAAACGTGAATAATACAGTTATATTCGATTTCGCCTGACCTCTATCGACTTCGTATACGTTCTTAGTACCTTTGGGTGCAACGACATTTTTTGTTTTCGGACAAAGTTGGAAGTTGGTTTCATCGCTATTGAAGATCCGTTTTGGATCTTTCATAATATCAAACAGCTGTTCTTCTGCCAAATAAGATTCAATTTTTGTAAACCACCCTCGTATATCACCTTCACTAACATTAGCACTTGCAGCTGTAACTGCTTCTGGCTGTCTTTCAGTTAAGGAGGGATTTCGACGCAAGAAACTTTTATACCACCCGTCCCCTGGAAAATTATTTTTAAAAGGTGTTGGGCGAGGATGCTCATCGAGAAAATTTTTAACGCTGGTTTGAATATCCTCCTTTCGCTGGGGAAATCCTTTTTTTACGCATTCTGATACCCATATCACCAAGAGCTGTTCTTCCGGTGGTGTTAAAATTGAAGATGGACCGTGTGATATTTTAGAGAATTTATCACTTCCCCTGAATTGTAATGTTGATCTTGGAATATTGTATTTTTTGGCAACAGTCTTTTTGCCAGCACCATTCTGGATTTCATCAAGGGCTTTTTCAAGAGTTTCTTCTGTATATCTTTTGATGTAGGGCTCTGAGGCAGCTACCTTCGGCATTATCTGTAAATAATACAGTTATTGGCATTGTATTTTAACAGTGATTGGCACCGTGCCAACAACTGTTTTTAATGTTAACTTGCAATTTTTGATTAGATTCTCTCGTTTAAAATGCTTAACTTATGCCCTCTAAACCAATGACTTGCTTTTTTTATAAAAACATTGAAACTATAGTCATTGGCACCACCTGCCAATAATTATATTTTTTATAATTTATGTCACACTTATTGGCACCCTAATTATAACACTTTCCCGCATATTTTATCTAATGTTTCATATTTATAAAGCCTTCTTATATCTATATAAATGATATAAAAGTAAAATAAGCGAATATTATAAATAATAACAAGAAATATATCATAAAGAATACCAAACAATCCTTAGCAAATTGTTAAGACTCACCTGATTTAGGGAGAATCAACAACACACCGTCCTTCGAACTGTCACTGACCAAACTGAAATGGGAAAAACTCCAAAATAGCCGTTGATATCGGTAGGGCAATGTTGCCGGATATTACCGACCTTATTGTTATTTTAGACGCATTATGCCTAAAGTTAAAATTAAATATTTCATAAAAAAGTGCCAATAACTATCGGGGTGCCGACAACTGTACCTGTTACCCTACCTAAGTAATAGTATTATTTATTTTTTTACATAAGTACCTACTTATGTATGTATGGTGTTTTCTAAAAGCCGTATTAGAGTTGGTAATTCCTGTCTTGCACCTGCAATGGCAATTATGATTGCACATATTCATGCGCAGTAAACCGTTCTCGATCAGCTGATGCATTGCCAACAGTCAGAACAGCAGTTGGTAATGTCGAAATCCCTAAAATACCCGTAGAATTAGAGATGGGCAAACCTGTTCGTTTTAATTATCAGTTAAAGCAGCTACTGCTACTTACAAATTGCAGCTCAAAAAAGTTGCGACGAATTGGCAGTACATATGCTTAATAAAGAATGTGAAATGCTAATTTAATTACCAGTTAATTTAAATAGCCATTAGCTGTTCATAGCTGCTTCCAACAAATAATAAACAGTTTTAATTGCCGCAAGAGTAGAATTGCCGACTGTAATTCGTATTCCATTCTGGCATCGCGCTCGCAATGTAAGAAGTATTGTGCCAGCTGCGCATGAATAAGTGCAATTATAAATGCCATTGCAGGCGAAAAAATTGCCGACTCTAAAGGCCGTATTAGACTTGGCAATTTTTTCTCTTGCGCCGGCAATTATAATGGCACGTATTCATGCGCAGTAAACCGTTTTCGATCAGCTGGAGCATTGTCAACGGTCAGAACAGCAGTGGGTACTGCCGAAATCCCTAAAATATCCCCAGAATTAGAGATGTGCAAACCTGTTCGTTTTGATTACCAGTTAAAGCAGCTACTGCTATTTACAAATAGGAGGTGCAAAAAGTTGAATTAGCAGTCCATAAGTTTAATAAAGAATGTAAACTGCTAATTTAAGTACCAGTGGGTTTAAATGGCCATTACCTGTTCATACCTGGTTCGGCCAAATATTAAACAGTTAAATATAACAGAATAATCCATGTCTACCCAATTGCGCCGGCAAGGGCAATTAAAATGGCGCCTAGCACATTTCTGGTAATGAGAGACAGCTGATTGGGAACAGTGTACTGCGCATGAATCCGTGTCATTTTAATTGTCAGAAGAGTAAAATTTCTGACTGTAGTACGGAGAACGGTGTATTGCGCCTGAATCCTTGAATTATAATTGCAATTGCTGGCGCCATAAAAATTCCCGACTGTAATACGGCCTTAAGATGGCTTCAAGTATGGTCTGTAACTTTAGTGCGTAATTTCTTACCATATTATAAAAGTTTCTCTAAACAATATAGTGTCTGGAAATAGTGACATTCTGAAAATATTATTTTTTTAATATTTTTAAATAAAATACAAATACTGCTCTTACTACCGCAAAGTAGCTTCAAAAACTCGAGAATATAGCAATGCACGTTAAAAATGTATATCTACTATACAGGGTGTTCAGATAATTGATCAGGATACTTGGAGAGCGATTATACATATTGAAATAGAGGTAATAAGTCATATAACAAAAAATCGAAAACGCAATACTTCAATTTAATTTTCTTTCATATTTTTAACATCTTGTTTCTTAGTTTTTAAACTTTCAAGTTGATATTTGGCACAGGGACTACGCTTAACGACTTCTATCATTCTGTTACAAAAATATTTCTCTACTGTGCCACCAGAGGCCACTTTCCCTGAATTTCGAAATTAAGATAATCTACACCCTTTTAGGCGCAAAACTGGAATTCAAGTTTTTGATATTTGACTTACAACGTTTATTTTATAATATGTATGACCACCTCTCCGAGTATCCTGCACTACACTATTCGAACGTCCTGTATATGACCGTTTTTATGTTTAATCCGTGGAAGATTGATTAAGGAACGGCGCGCGGCCTTTAAGCTTTGAACACGGAATTAATTTTTTAAAGATTTAAAGTGCCAGAACGTACAGATTTTCATTTTCAACACCTTGCATGTATCTCGACGGAATTTAAGCTCTATCAAATGGTTATAGAAACTTCTTTGTTGTGGTGAGCAATTAGATACTGAAGTAATGGACTGTACTTAGGAAACACTCTCCAAACCAACTATCAATGAGCAACCTTATACAATATATATTATATTTTGTATTCTTTTTAAGGATTTCCTAAAATTATTTATTTGTCCCGATATATTCCAACATAAGTGTTTACCAGTTTAACTAAGAATATAATCGACTTAAAAATAAAATATTATTTATAATAATTATAGCAAAATGCTGTAGGTTGTAGTATGATAGTTTTTAGGTAATAATTGTTGGATAAAGCTGTATTTTTAATATAAAATAAAATTACTTTTATGTGAATAAAAACTATGTTTTTAGTTTAAACCTTACCCACTCCGAATTAGGAAAACTATGCCTCGGGCTGGTTGCTTTCGCCTTCCCATTCAAAAACAGTCAAAATATCATTTGTTTTAGTAGAAATTGAAGATATTTCATAGAAGCCATGAGTTTTTACATATTATCAAATACCAATGTATGGAAAAATTATATTATTTCCCAGATCACCCGATGAAATCTTATACAATAAGGGCTTATTTTGTCTTACACAGTAGCACTTTAAAATACCATTTCAGATTGAATGGTACTACCAAGAAAAGGAAGCCTTTTCCATTGATAGGATGTCACCACCTGCAGACCGGTTTCGAACTCTTTGTTCTCGTCACTCGTCAGTATACATAGAGTAAGTGTACCTAGAAGACTCTATACGTGACGCTGTATTATCAACGGTACTCGAGAAAATACAACGCGTAGTGCCATCTCTTAGCAGTCCCACACAATCTGAACAAACGTTACTTGAATAAATCAAAAATAAAAAGTCTATACTTTTCAGGTGGTACCTATTGATATTGATAATTGCCTATTGACAAAATAAAATAAGCTAAATCAAAAATATGTAAATGTAGGGAATAAATCATTTTTAATTAAGCGCACCGATAGTGCAAAGCCATATAATTCGTCCGAATAAACGAAAACAAAATATTGAAAGCATAAATAACTACAACGCACTGAAATTTTAATGCACGTACCTGGTACATAACACTCTTCCCAATGCTCCGTATCACCGGCAACCATTAATACGTCGTTACTATAACAACAAGCCTGTTTTATTTTTTTTATCAAAAGTCCAATTTGTGGTTAGGTTAGTTGTCAGTGTCAAAAAATCCAAATTCTCCAAATTGGGAATATGCGCATATTATAAAAGTGATTTTCGAGGAGAACATACTATTTATCCGTCAAATAACCCGATCCCTTTTGGAAACCTGTGTTTATCAGTCAAATTGCTATCTTTACATTTTGTTTTCAGAGTAAACAAAACCTCTCGACAAACGAAAATGAAGTGCTATTTTTTAAGGTTCTTATCTACAAACATCAGTTATTTCTAGCCAGATTTCGAGTTCGCCAGTACTGAGTGCTAAAATAAGGGTAAGTTGAATGGACGTACCCTAGTTTTGATATTTTCCATTATCATTTTTAAATGCAATGCAAGATAATATGACATAATTATATATCAGAGCTCTTTGTTCATATTTCTTTGTTTGCAATCAAGGAAATCTGTTATTGTTGATCCTTTAGTTGGTAATAAACTTTTTGTTTACATTTTATTAGTTAAAGTCGTAGGAATTACTAGTGAACTTTGGTAAAAGTGGTGGATTAGTGCTATATTTAATCGGGTAAGAAATTAAAAAATTACTTAATAAACCCATCGGCTATTTATTTTATCTGCTATATTAGAATTTATATGTGAGACCTTTCAGGTAATATGTACCTCTATCTACTACTGAAGCTAAAAAATAAATTATGAATTATGATCATAACGACCACGGGATTGTGATAGTATGGACCTATCGCTTAACTTAAAAGAAATAAGTTCTAAAGTGCACAGGACTACCCTTTTTGAGTTCTATGAGCTTTACAAATGAATATAAATACATATATGGAAAAAATTCATTCGCTTGTTATCGTAAACAATGCTTATAAGGATCAGATAAAAAATGTTATGTGTATTATATTTCTAAAACCAAGTGGAAATAGTTTAAGGGTGGATATAGAGTGGTCCAATAAGGCCTCGAATGCTTCCTTGGTCTATGTTGCCCTGCTAAGACTAGTTGTTCTATCTGCAAAATTTAAATTTTTGAGATGTGTTTATATCTCTTATACAGTATGTCCACGGATGGGGTTTACAAGACGACAAATGGGCAAAAATGTTATTTTGCTTAAGAGTAAACATACTTTATTTTGAAAGATACGAAAAAAAGTCACTCTTAATAAACGTTTTTACTTGAATAATGAATAGGTGATACTTGTTTTCAATGTCTTTATTTAATGAATTAATTATAATAATAATAATAATAATACGAACATTTTTATTAACATGAAAAGAATACGATAACGATTTCATAAAATTCAAAAACTCCACCCCCATACTCAACACATTTTTGTAATTGCTTTCTCAAATAAGTGAAAGAATTTCTGATTTCTTCCTGAGATATCGATTGGACAGCCTGGATCATTCTGCCCTTCAGCACTTCAATATCATTTGGTATTGCGGTTGCAAAAACAATTTGTTTTAAACGGCCCCATAGAAACATATAGGCCAAGGTTAAGGCGGGACTTCTTGGGGGCCACAAAACTGGGCCATTCCTGCCAATCCACCTTGGACCAAATCTGCGGTCAAGCCATTCTCTAACCTCACGAGCGAAATGGGCTGGACAACCATCTTGCTGAAAATACATATTTTGTCGAAAATTTAATGGTAGATTTTCGAGTTCATCATTGAAAAATGTATCCAGCATTTCTAAATATGATAATCTATTGCACATGTTATCAAAAAAATATGGCACTATAATGCCATGGATGGATATTGCACACCACACGTTCACTTTTATGAAATATTGTCTTCTCGTCATAATTCTGAATTCGGGATTTTCTAAAGACCAGTACCTAACGTGCTGGGTTGCAACGGTTCCATTTGTTGAAAATGTACTTTCATCGGAAAACATGATACATTTATAAAAATCAACATTTCCACTTAAGATTTTGTCAAAATCAAGTCGTTTCGCGTCGTCTCCCTCTTCCAATCTTTAATTAAAGTGCGGTTTATATGGATACAATTTATTTGCTTTAAGGATCTTCTGAATTTTACTTTTTTTCACAACTTCCAACTGAGTAACACGATTTCTAAGGGACGTCATAGGATTTTCTTCAACAGAAAGCAGCATCATCATGGTCGTATTTCTTTTTTTTTTAGGTCCAAAACCGAACCAGTTCTCTTGAACTTTTTTATTAACTTGCAGATTGCCATCCTAGTCATTGGGATTCCTACAAATTTCTCGGTAAACTATTCCATGACGTAGCGGTATGAAACTTGACCATCCCCATAGCATTGTATTATAAAACTCTTTGTTCAGTAGATAGCATTTCTACTTAAAAAATATCTTCATTAAATAAAGACATTGACAACAAGTAGTACCTATCACCTTAAGTATCATTATTATTTTAACTAGGTTCACCAGTCAGAGGTGTGCCAGAGAATACTTTTTGGGAAATAATTTGTACATAGGTAAATCTTTTAATGAATTGTTCTACTTCGGTTTGTTGTGTAGAAAACACATTCATTAAGAGTGACGTTTTTTTCGTATCTTTCAAAATAAAGTTACTCTTAAGCAAAATAACATTTTTGCAGTTTTTACCCACCCTGTATAAAAAAATTGAAGTTTCTTATGATGAATCGTATTTTCTAGACAAGCAAAAACGTTTATTAAGAGTGACTTTTTTTAGTATCTTTCAATTTTTGGTCCATTTGTCCTCTTGTAAACCCCATCCGTGGACATACTGTATATTTATAATATAAGTATTAGTGTATATTTTCAAAAATACACCACTCTTCTAAATGAATTTAGAAAAAAAGTGCATGTAATAATAACAAAAATTTGTAATTTCTCAAAACTACTTGTAAGCAGTTAGGACAACTAGTCCTAGCAGGCAGTATACAGAAGCATTCCATGTAAAGGAAGCCTTCAATGTAAGGTGTCCTCCATCTTTCCCCAAATGTGTCAGTAACTAATAAAGCAATGTTTTCCTATCAATCCTCTGTTTAATTAACTAAGTACAATATTTGTTAATTTATTTCTTGACACTCTGACCCATGTCAATTTAAATAAGCTTTTCATACCCATATGTGTTTTGAACAGTTACTCTCCCATGAATAATTTTTATTGTTGAGGTTTGTTCGGGTTGTTGTTCCCTTTCCTAAGAAAAGTAATATTTTAATAATAATAATAATAGTCGTATTAACAAATAATACTTATGGATAATACACTACTTATCCCATATTAATTATCAAATATTCAAAAATGCAAGTCCAAAGTAATAAGCTGTTATTTCGTTACAATGAATCATTTTTAATATATTTTGTTAACTGATATAGAACAGATTCTAGAATTTAGGGCTGGGTAGTTTACGTCCTGATATATCTAATTGTAGTGGGTACTCAGTCCATAAAATCTAGATGCATATAAATCTCATAAAATTTAAATTTAATACATAAAATTCATAAAATATCTTACATAAAAATTGACTTTAATATATTTTTTAAACTACTTAAACCAATTAGAGATGACACTAGCCAAAAAGAATCGCCCAGCCCAAGCCATGCCACTCAAGGTAACAAAAAAAATTACCACTTCTTCTAAATTCTAATTACATTGTCGATATGTATCACTTTTGGCTTTTGCTAAATTAACAATATTTCAAGAAATAGAGTCTACATATAATACAGAGTGTTACGCAATTATCTATTCATTTACCTAACGTTAAAAATACAAAATCATTAGATACATAAGCCATTCCCAGTTCATTGTTAAGTAGGCAACTAAGGATACGTAAGTAAATGATAGCTGTCTATTTGACATTAAAAACTGTTCAAGTTTACCATACTTACGGCCGATATTTCAGTTCTTAAGGTACAGAATGATATAAGTCATCCTTAATACAAGGTTGACAGTATATTAAAGTTCTTTTTAACTCCCATCTAAAGGAATCAGTGGCGGCTCGTGACCTATGATAGACGGGGTTCACAAGCATGGTGAAATTTTTCTAGGCGTTTTAAATGTAGAAAGAAAAAAAGTAATAAGAAAATGCGTTAGGTAAAACATATTTTTATTTATTTTTTAATTTTACACAAGGAAATACAACTTTTACAAAATAAGAAAGGTTTTCTTAGTGTGTATAGCTGTCGGATCTTAACGTCGTCGCATGCAACCCTCGTAACAATATTTATACAGTCCACTACTAATACTACTAAAGCCATCTACGAGTTATCAAGAAAACCGAATGATGTCTAATACCACTACGCCATCTACGGGCTACGTCATTAGGCGCAACCAAGACGAGAACAATAGTTAACTGTTTTATGACGAGAACGACTCGAGCCACGAGACTGACAAGTTGGCATTCTTCATATTTTCCGTGTTTTTTAGTTTAAATCCTTAAATAAAATGGTTTAAAATCATATCGAGTATTATTTATCGAAATACACAACATTTATCGACCCTACGCAATAGTGCTTAAACGGAAAGTCCATTCTTCGGTTCTTAATTGTAGAAAATTGATCAATAACAGCCTCATTAAGTTTGGAATACACTCTATAAGCTCTATACCACTCAACATATTAATTTAAATGGATTAAACTATCCAAAATATTTTTTGCATGATTGTGCCTTTTGGCAAATAGTTTTAACATAAATCTAATTTTGCTATTTTGAAGCAAAATCATGCTCACAATATTTTGCATAGTTTAATCGATCAAATTTATAGGTCTTGTGATATAAATATATGAATATTGACCATGGTGTTATAAGATATCTAATTTTAAGGATGCCACAACGGTATCAAGAAGTTATCAATTCTCGTGGAGGAAATACCCGATACTAATTTATCGCTGGAACTTTGTATTTATACAGGGTGTTTCTTAACTTATCTGAAAAAATGAAGGAGGTGAATCCTCGCCTTATTTTAAAACGAAAATGCGGTATACAAGTTTTTCGCGTGTCGCTTCGTTTTCGAAATACAGGGTGTTAAAAAAAATATTGTATTTTTCATTTTATTAATTAATGCCTGATATTTGTTAATTAGAGCACTTTACTTTGGGTCAATTTTAAATTTTACAATTAATTCATTTGCGGGGATCTGGGTAAAAGAGTACCTTCTTTAGTTATTTTCGTATATTTATCGTCAAATTATATGAGTAGGCTTTGCTTTGTTCCATGGCAACCACATTCGTTTTCTCCATGACACTTGTCGCCTGTTTAAGTTCATTATTCAAAGTTTTTAAATCATATGCATTATCAAATCATTGGCATTAATTAATAAAATGAAAAATACAATATTTTTTAACACCCTGTATTTCGAAAAAGAAGCTACAGGCGAAAAACTTTTACACCACATTTTCGTCTTAAAATAAGGGGAGGATTCACCTCCCTCATTTTTTCAGAAAGGTTAGGAAACACCCTGTATAATGGTTTTATTCGAATTTTTAATGTTGAGTCAATGAATTAAATACAATATAATTGCGTAGCACTCTTTATTGTTGAATTGAATTTAAATTGACAATATCTCGAACCTTATTTTTAATGCTAAATACAAAATAATTATAAAATATGGGGGTTTCTATTTGAGAATGAAGATTTTTTTACAGTTTCCTCAATTTCATTTTTGATCTTATTTTTTTAACATCGTATATTAATAGTTTAAAAATATTATAAAAAAATCCATTAAAGCAGGTCCTTTCCAACAAAGAATCCGACCCAAATTAAATAATAAAGGCTTCCTTATAGAAAAAATCAATAATTATTTTATGGTCTGCCAACGTCATTTTAGAAATAAAACCTTAAATATGTCAAACGCGTTTAGACTTAGGGTATAGGACATAATATTTGAAATCTGCCTAGAATCTTGCGTAGAATCGAAAAATATGTGTTCCGTTTAAAATAAGCAAGTTGACACTGACTTCCGATATAACCGGAAGCGATAGATACGTCAAAATATCTACATTAAAAAGATGAGCATCTTTTATACCGAGTACCAATATTTCACTCACCGTGAATGACCCTGTATATTATTGGATGTTTAAACCCACCGACTCGAAACAAACATGGACCCCCGGTATTTATATCTGCTTTGTACACGTCAATGTCGCGCTTTTTATTGCAAAAATATACACAATAAAAGAGAGACGGGGAATTCTATCTTTCGAATCCCTATTTATCTCTTCCGTCTATTTTTGTTCTTATTCTAAGAGGTAACTAGTTTGATTTGTTAAGAAAAACAATCGACGGATGTGACTCAAAAGCAGTGATGCCAGAATGGTTCGTCGGGATATCCGTAGAATACTGGGGAAAGGGTGGGGGAAGGCTTTCAAAAATCCGTAAAAATCCGTTTTGTGTAGAAATAGTTAAACTTATCTAATTTCATGCAAATTTGTTGTAAAAAGGTATTATTTTTCGTTTTCACGTGATTTACGTACTTTATTCATAAAAAATTATTGGATAAATCGATTGAACGTTGCGTTGTTACTGGTTGTTCAGAAGTAGCTGCGCCATGAACCCTAGTAACCAATACGGGTATATAGAGATATAGGGGTCCGTGTTTCGAGCGAGATAAAAGATGACTTACTTTGGCAACTTTTTCGGAGGTGTTTTACACTCATCCGATTCGGAAGTCTGGTTCTCGCTGTTCTCGGTTTCGTAATCCATGTTGAAGTTCGAAATAGATTTGTAAAAAGTTACGACGAAGCCGCAACAGGATATTTTGAACGCAACGCTTCTACCAAATAAAGCAGGTCGATGAAACAAGCGCGTTCAAAATAATGTCATACGTCATACCAACGCCAAAAGCCAGCCTGCAAATTTAGATAATTTAAAAGATCGCATCCGGCAAGAAATTCGGCAAATTACACCCCAAATGGTTCGAAATGTTCAGCGAGAATTTGTAGATCGGTTAGGCTATTGTCAGTTGACCAACGGAAGACACTTTTACTTTAGAAAAATTATTTTTAAGTTCACCTAACTGTTTTTTCGATAAATAAGACATTTTTAAAATAATTTTATTCTTTGTTTTCTCCATGACTTTTTCCACTTTTCAAATTTTGAATGAGAATAACTCCAAAACGCTTGGGCTAAGGTATAGCACATGCTACATGAAAAATGTTTAGGATTTTCCGAAGAAGAAAAAAATTTTTTGTGTCACTCTTATTTGCAACACCCTGTATATCTACATTTTATGTCAGAATATGCGCGTTCGAAAAACAAAATCGAAGGGTCCGAGCGATTTTTTAAAAAAATTGTAGTTTGCGAGATAATGAATTTATTCCTTACTTTACGTCCTCACTGTATAGTACACATATCAATCTCAACTATTTTCTTCGTAGTTTTCAAACTGAAATCTGGTGTCAACTTACTTAGACCACCCAGTATACACGTTTATTTTCAAAACGAACAACATAAATATTTTAGGTCAGTTATTGTTTCATTTCATAACTTCGATAACATTTTATAACGAGCCTAGTAAAACAATTTCATTTTAAATCTACAGTTAACGTATCGATAGTCAAGTAGGTAGACTTTGATTTCCACTTAATGTTTTTGAATGTAATAAGTGAAATTTCGAAAAATAAAAACACGTAATGATAACAATATAGCTTGATTAGAGCAAACGTGCCTTTACCAACATTATTTTAATTATTTTATTCGTGGAAATAGTGCTGTGGTAATTGCAGTCAATATATGTATGTACCTTTTTTTAATTACAGTAATTTAGTGAGTTCAATATTTCTGATATGTTCCCCAAGGTCTCGTTGTATCAGCCGCGATTTAAAGAGAAGTACCCAAATCCTAGCAATTTTTATTATTAAATTGTTTTGTAATTCCGGTCGAGAAGACATTATCTAAGGACATTGGGGTAGTTAGATGGGACGAGACGGGGCTTTAGCACCCCTCCCCCTGTTGGAAATCTCTGTTCAATGTTATTAGTTATAATCAGTATTACTCCGAATTTCTTGTAATTTTGATTGTCCCATAAAAGTATAGGTACACCTTTTTCTCAACGCACACAGTAAATTTAATGGCTAAATATTTGTGTTATGTATATAAATAAGGTCATAAACGAGCATTTAATATAAACAAAATAGTTTTATTAATATTATAGGCGTTGACTAGGTATGCTTTAGCCCAAGCAGAATTTTTAGATACATTATGGTAAAGGTATCGTAACTATCGTTTCTGTTTCCGAACAAAATTGGAAACTGTTGGCAACAAAAATGGAAATATGTCCGAAACGTATACATTTTAAACTGGACATTTACACGTGTTTCCAAGTGGTTGGTACTAGCTGTGACTTTCGCTGTTTCGTTGCACAATCGAAACTTTTATCGAAAATGTTCGAAAATATTTCTAAACTGTTACTTCTGTTTATGACAGTATAAAGGGGCGGGGCTATGTTAAACCATGCGCAAAACAATTAGGATACCTTCACTGTTATAAAATAAAAGAAAAACAATATGAAACAATAATTTCGCCATGATGAATTCGTTTATTTTATTTCATATATTGCACATAAGAACCAAAAAATCATTGTCGCAGTAAATTGTATCGTGTAGATTAGTAATTTGGCATTATATTTTTAACGGGCCCTCAATTTATTTGCATTTAATACAGAAAAAATATACTCTGTCAAAAAAATTCAAATATAAATATTTGCGAAATTTTATTTATTTCTTTTATAAATCGACTTAGCTAGGAACATGGAACATATCAAACAACAAACAACTTTTGGCTTTTCAAGAGATGCAGGAATTTCATTAAAACTCATTTTAACAAAATAAAAATTCATTTCACAAAATGGGCGCTAGAAAGCAATAAATCAAAATTCTTTTCACTAGCGGAGATCGTGTAAAATATGTTTTTTCTACTGATGTTATGAAATATTCCACTTCTCTCATCGCTTCCATACGTTCAAAACGGAGAATTTCTCACGCAGTGAGAAATATCCGCCATTATAGTGAGAAATAATTTCTCACTGTTATTATGATAACCCAAGGCAGCCATGAATTGTTACATGGCAAATTAATACGGCACGTTTTCCATGTTGACGACGCAACATCGACGTTTAGCGCGCAATATCTCCTTAGGCCATGAAAACATTTGCCGGCGTTTCCATAACAACACAACCGAAACCCTGCACAATTATTATTGCTATCAACTTGCCAAACTTGTGTTGTAGTTGTTGGACAATATACTATTAATTCTGATCCTCGATTTAAACTCGTAAAAAGAACGCATCCGTAGAAAAAGTACAGTGTACGACACGTGAGAATATGACATATTTGACAACTTCTGCCCTCGGGAGAAATATGTAATTTTTCTCATTTGTTGTACAATATACTATTTAATTCACTTCTCGTCATTTTTTATAAATTTTACTCCCCAACCTGACAAACAAGTCTGACATAAATCGCTGTCAAATCACAAATTGCTTTTTAAATTAAAAAAAAAATTATGGGAAAAGTTGCCAAGAGAAATTCCAGGAAATTATTTACAAGTTTGTTGGGCGGCCGCTAGAGGGCGTAACACAAATAGTAATTTGTTAACAGTCGATTTCTCTAAAATTTGCTTAGTTAAGGTATCTGGGAAATACTTACAAATAAATCTTCCATATATCATGATCCACTTTGCTTATATACTTTTTCTCTAACCCTTCAAATAAAGTGCAAATATTTATTTAGAAGAAAAGAAATTCAATATCTCAGGAATGCCTTATCGGAAAATATGAAAATTAGTGCCTCTATCAGCTACACTATAAACGATGTCTATGTAATTTTTACTGTAGTCGCTAGATGGCGCTTTCCATAGATATAACATATTTTATGTTTTTTCTCGAAAAACTTGAATGTGATGGTGAAGATGTTATTACACCATTACAAAGAGGATCAAACGCCAGAAACCGCAAGTTCCTATCTTTTTTCTAACTGAAGATGAAGAAAATGAATTTATATAATTATTACTTATTAATCGCCCCCCTAATTACATATACAGTGAAACCTCTCTTAGGCGGGACCGTCTAAATGTGTCCGCCTAATAGAGGTGTCCGCCCATGGGAAATTTGTTGTTAGGTAATATGTAAATGCAAAATTATTACTATGTATATGTATGTACCATCGTGCCGGTAAAAAACTAGGACAGCAAAATTTCTTATTTTCTCCTTGACTATTAGGAATTTTTTACTTTAGAGTCTGGTACCAGTAAAATGTCATATACAAATTTTACATGTGAACATAGATTGTCACTTTATCATTAACTTGTCAAGCAAATTTTTCTTTAAAAAATATGCCACTATTAACACCTCAGCAAAAGGCTATAATTTACAGTCGGTTGCGAGATGGTGCTTTTATTAGGGATATTGCAGACGAACTGGGAGTAAACAAAAATACCGTGTTGTTGGCAAAACAAAAAATAGCAAGGCATGGGACTATTATTAGGAAAGCAGGTTCAGGAAAACTTTTCAATCGTGTAATAATGTAAGAATTCGAGTGTATAGGCCTTCCGGCATGCGGTATGATAAGATATACACTCACAAAACTAACCAAAGCGGTCGCTTCTCTATAAATGTCTGCGGTTGGATTAGAGCCAGAGGTCCAGGAATTTGCCAAATCGTGGAAGGAAGACTAACTGCACCTGAATACGTTAATATCCTAAATGCAGTGATGATACCATCGATAAACGCTGTATATGGTCAAAATTTTACATTTCGGTATGATAATGCTCCAACACACACAGCACGCATTGTGCAAAATTTTCTCCTAGAAAATAATATAGCAGTTCTTCCCTGTCCTTCGAAGAGTCCCGATTTGAACCCGATCGAAAACATTTGGGGTAAAATGGTGAAATCAATGTATAAACATGATTTTCGGTCACGAAACAGAGATGAATTCCGCTACAGGATGAATGAAGCTTGGGATGAAGTAACAGGCGAATTATGCAGAAACCTAGTTTTAAGTATGCCTCAAAGGCTTCAAGAAGTAATAAACAGGAATGGTGCCATGACTAAATATTAAAAATGTTTTGTTGCTTCGACAAATTTTGCGTTTGTATTTTTGTAACCTTCTATTACATTTCTTTTATTATTTAGTTTCGTTTTCATTTTTAGGCGACGTTATATATACCTACTTTAAATAAGGTATTAGACTTTTTCTTAATAAAAATGCCCAATATATTTACTGCCGCGCAAGTTGATAAAGAAATAAGATATTTTGATACCACCTCGTATAGACAAATATAAAACGTTAAATTATGTAACCTAGGTTACTTCCTAAAAGTTATGTATTTTTACCTTTACAGCTGTCGAGCACCTTTTATAGTCTATGAGATATGTATATCCGTTCCCAGTTTTGTGATTTTGTTGTCCTAGTTTTTTATCGGCACGATAGTACAAATAAACATAACATTACCAAAAATACACTAGCTTTAGTTAGGATGTAGTACTAAAAAAATCTAATAACGTAGTTTGACGTGTTTGCGTTTTATACTTGCAATCTATAGAAAATGTTATTCCAAGCCTGATAACAATTCCATTGCTGTAGAGTCACCTCTATTCTTTGCATACTCTTATAATTCCTTTACCATACTAATGGCTTGTTGATAATTGGTGACATTTGTTTGATTACTGCATTCAACTTCTTCATCAGAGTCGTCAGTGATGTGGTTTCAGTTTGGACTGCATAATCGGTAGGATCATCTTCTAATAGCACATTGCTATCAATCCCAAAATCCCGCCCAAATCATTGTTGTCAAATTACAAACTTCCACAACATCAATATTCTCTTTCAGACTCAAAACGCGACATTTTTCTGTCATTGTTTACGATTTTAACCTTACAACTCACAAATAAACGGCGGACTGGTGTCGGGGAATCACATATACTTTCATTCGGCGAAGTCCGTTCGCGCTGCCACGCATACGCGGTTGGTTGCCGGTCTGTCTTCAGAGAGTTTTTACACCTTACTTATTCGTCTCCCAAATACTTTAAAATTTTTTTTGTCCGTTTAAAGGAGGGTTTTCGCACTCTTTGTATGAAGATAGCCTGTCCGCGTCCGCCCTAAGGAGAGTCCGCCCAAGAGAGGTTGGTTGATTTTCATGGAATTTCATATACCTACCTAATTCCGGACTATCAAAAAATGTCCGCTTAATAGAGATGTTCGCTTATTAGAGGTGTCCGTTAAGAGAGGTTTCACTGTATTGTCAAAAATAAGAAGACTTTGGAAACAAAAGACATACATTTTATAATAATATTGGGAGGAAGTGTCAAATTATTCATTTAAAGATCCACTGGACGCTTTCGTCGACTTATTTTTCGGAGACGCCATGGTAGAACCGAATCAATGTTTTATTAGCGTATATAGAGTTTGTTCAGGGGTTGTAAAGTATAATAATATTCCTTTGATCTTTTAAAATAACAATTTATCGGCATCGGTACAAAGCATCATAAAATATGTCTGTCTGTATAATTTCAATTACTAAGCAGACGTGCTTTCCAAATTTTAATCCTACGTCTACACAAACAATAGTTTCGCACGAACCTTTTTTCCCTTTTTCCTTTGTTAAGTGACCGCTCTCTAATGGCATTTACATATTCTTATCCCTTAATTAAATGTTGGTAAAAACCAGGTATGATGACTAGGACGTAAATAACAATCAGTACCGCTTCATGTCTTAGAATCGACGGTCGGTGATTCTTAAGTTCGTTCCTTTCTATTTTCCTTTTCCCCGTATATCGGGAACAGTAAGCTTCCTTTCCTTAGAACCGACGGTCGGTGGTTCGTAGTTCATAAAGTTCGTTCCTTTCTATTTTCCTTTTCCCCGCAGTACCTTTTCTTTACTTAGAATCGACGGTCGGTGATTCTTAAGTTCGTTCTTTTCTATTTCGCCCGTATATCGGGAAGTAGATATTTCGTTACTACTTTTTCCTAATTCCAGCGTTCTGTACTCCGCGTATCTCAAACATTCGATTTCATTCTCTTTTGCGTATCATAGAGTACCTCTGTGACATTCATGCTCTACAAATGTAAATATAGTTAGTCAGTTATTAGTGTTAGTTAAATTAAAGTTTTTTTTGTGTAAAAAGGGTGAACTGTGATTAGGCTGTATTATGTACCATTATATCCCGTATACAGCAAATATACGTTGTAGCAGTTCAAAGCAGTGTTGTTTCCTTAACCGACCACGATCTATGGAAACACCCTCCATTCCGTTCAAATGGTAAGGACCTAGAGGACCCCTTATCATTTTGGTCCGTCGAGCCGGATCCATATTTCCAGGTTAAGGACATCCATCGACACAAAAAAAGGACTAACACTGGGAAATCTTCTACACCCATTGGCAAAATTCGTTAGTTCGTTCGCAAAACCTAACCATAATTTGCGAGCTGTAAAATCCAGAGCTGTGTGAACTAAACTGTTCCGGAACTCCAAGAAAAGTGTCTACCCGAGTAATTGGACTATCTTGGTGGATTAAACTACCAGAGGCCAGAAGCACTCCATTTACCTGTGGTTCCAGTAAGATCGTTTGCCGACGGAGAGTGAAATTTTGGACTACTTAAGGTCAGACGTATTTTTCCTATATTTAAAAAGTGATTTCTTTTCTTTGACATTTACCATTTTCACTCTGGTGGTGAAATTTATGCCTAGTAATTCAAAAGACACTGACTAGATACTCATTTTAGTATATTTATTTTACGATTTTTCTAAAATTCAATCATTCGTTGTAAAATAAAATCTATACTTCACCATTTCGTAGCTGTATTTTTTGTAAATATTAATTCTTTTCGTATACTTTTACAGCGCTCAAATACATAGTTTAGGTTTAATAGTTAAGTTTCAAACCATTTTTGTTCATACCAACCCGTATTCCACAAGTTCTATTTCTAAGGTTTTATATACTTAAGTATATTACAGATTTCATTTATTAATGTTTATAACCGCAACTACAATGGAAGCTTTAGTTAAATCGCGCGGATTGATTAAAGGTTCTATAACCCGAGTAGAAAATTGGTTCACAAAAAATAAAGACACCGAAAAGTCTGTCTATCTTTTCAAAACTCGGGAAGAGGTTTTAACTCAAGCTTTTATTCATTATAGTGAAGTTCAAGATCAGGTTGAAGACCTAGATCCTAGTGATGTAGATCGTGAATTCACGGAGGATAAGTATTTCGCGATTTTATCAAAATTTAGATGTCAGATTGACATTTTATCCCCGAAGTCGCAAAGTAATGTGCCTATAATTTTTCATCAACCTAGACCAACATCTCCTACTATTCCTAAAATTAAATTGCCCGAACTAAACATACCCATTTTCTCAGGTGACGTCACAGCCTGGAATAGTTTTTTCCAGCTATTTAATAAGTGCATTGCCGATAATACCAATTTATCTGAAGTCGAAAAACTAGTATATCTACAGTCATATTTAAGGGGAGAACCGCTTTATTTAATTCAAAGTTTAAAACTTGAAGATGCCAACTTTCAAATAGCTCTCACTACTCTTAAAGATAGATATAACAAGGAACTTACAATCATTAATGCTCATATTAAAAACTTATTAGAGACACCTTCTTTGACTAAAACAAACTCATCGAATCTAAGATATTTTTATACACTAATAAAACAAAATGTTGAATCCCTTAAAAATTTACAAGTCCCAGTAGACCAATGGGATTTAATTTTAATTTACGTGCTTTCTCAAAAATTAGATTTTAGTACAAAAAGATCCTTTGACTATGAAATAGATTCAAATAAACGTCCCACACTTGATGATTTTTTAAAATTTCTTGAAAAACGATGTGATGTAATGGAAAGATCTATTGTTCCTGATTTAAATGATTCTTTTAAAAAACATCATAAAACGTTATATCAACTTCAAAATTCCGAAGGTTCAAAATTTCAGCGCGCTAATCTCCCTAAATTAAACAAATGTAGTTTTTGTAAAAACACAGGGCATAAAATTTATTCTTGTTCTAAATTTCATGATATTTCACAAAGGGATAAAAATGGATTTATAAAATTTAATCACCTCTGCTATAATTGCTTAGGAAAACACTCTTTTCAAAATTGTGAATCAAAATTAACATGTTCAGTTTGTAATAAGAAGCATCATACTTTATTACACATTAATGATGACAATCACATAAATAGTCCCAAGCATTTTAATTCTAAAACCATTCACAACCAAAATATTGACAGTTCTCAACAAAGAAATCAAGCTTCAGGTTCTCAACAGTGTAGACAAGAAAATACCTTATCTACTCTTTCCGCGAGTGGCGAAACACTCTTATCAACCGCAATGGTGACAGTCTATTCTGCAACAAATAAATGTTTTCAAGTAAAAGCCATGTTAGATCCTGGCAGCACAACTTCTTTAATCTCTGAATGTTTTGCAAATAAGCTAAATTATTTACCTGAAAACAGAGAAGTTTGTATCAGCGGAATAAATGCAATCACAACAAAATCTAATAAAATTGTTAGTATAACTTTTCATTCTAATATCAAGAAAAATTGTAACTTTAATGTCAGGTGTACTATTTTGCCAAAAATTAGTTCTCATTTACCTCAGGTTACGTTGGATAGGAACAAAATATTTATTCCCCCATTTGTCAAATTAGCAGACCCCCTATTTCACATTCCTGCAGAGATAGATCTATTACTGGGAGCAGATATATACTACAGTTTAATAACCGATGGTATAATTAGGCTCCAAGGTAATTTACTTACTCTAGTAAATACTCAATTAGGTTATATTATTGGGGGACCTATACCTTCACATGTAATTTCTTATAACGACAAGAGTAAAACTTCTGTCAATAATCATTGTCTCCTTGTACAAAGTTCTGAAGAATTAAAAATATTCAACTTAATTCAAAGGTTTTGGGCGATTGAAGAGTTATCGGATTCTCAATCAAAAATTCTTTCACCAAATGACGCAGCTGCGGAAAAAATATTCTGTGAAACGACAAAATTACTTCAAAATGGTTCTTATCAAGTAAATTTTCCTTTAAAGTCACCAACAGAATATAATAAGTTGGGCGATTCATTTTCTATTGCTAAAAAGCAATTCTTAAATTTGGAGAAGCGATTTCAAAAGGATACTGAAATATTCAGTGATTACAAAAAGTTTATAGATGAGTATGTTTCTTTAAATCACGGAAAATATGTGCCTCTCAGTCTGACAAATGACAAAGATGAAATTAAATATTTTTTGCCTCATCACTCAATTATTCGCGAACTTAGTGTCACCACGAAGCTGAGGGTAGTTTTCAATGCTAGCATGAAGTCATTCTCTGGGTATTCACTCAATGACATCACTTATAAAGGGTTTACCGTTCAACCTGAACTGTTTGACATTTTATGTCGATTCAGAACTTTTAAATATGTTCTTACTTCAGATATACAAAAAATGTATAGACAAATCCGAATTAACCCTTCTCAAACTTTTCTACAAAACATTCTCTGGAGAGACAACCCAGATGAACCTCTAAAATGTATAGAATTATTGACTTTGACATATGGAACTAACAGCGCGCCATATATAGCGACTCGAGTATTAAATCACCTTGCAATATCGAACCAAGACAAATATCCTTTGGCTTCTGATGTTCTCTTAACACAAACATACATTGACGATTTACTCTTTGGCAGTGACAATTTGGAAGTATTAAAAGAAATTTATATGCAATTAAGTACAGTACTAAATTCTGCTAACTTTCAACTTCACAAATGGACTTCAAATTCTTCTCAGTTTCTTAAAAATATTCTTAAAATCGATAATCAAGAATCTTATGAGGTAAAAGTCGAAAATACATCTAATAAGGTCTTAGGAATCTTTTGGAACCCTACGCTGGACCATTTCTCAATTTCTGTACCAAAAAACGAACGTCATATTTCAGTCACAAAACGACAAGTTCTTTCGACTATTGCTCAAATGTTTGATCCTCTCGGACTCATAGGTCCAGTTATAGTAAAGGCAAAAATTTTCATGCAGAAAATTTGGCTTTCTAAATTAGATTGGGATGACGTTTTAAATGTAGAATTTGTTTCAGCATGGAATGAGTTCATGGAAAATATTTCTCACTTGTCGAACTTAAATATTCCCAGATATCTGTTTTTTGAGTTTGAAATTTCAAAAATTGAACTCCATGGATTTGCTGACGCCAGTCTCAAAGCATACGGAGCATGTATTTACATTCGAACTTTTTATCGAGATAACACGATTTCTTCGAATTTGGTAGTGTCAAAAAGCAGAGTAGCGCCCATTAAAACTATAACCTTGCCTAGGCTAGAACTCTGTGCGGCACATTTACTTTCAAAATTGGTAGAAAAAATTGTTTTAATTTTTGAAAATAAACTTACATTTAGTAGCACACATTTATGGTCAGATTCACAAATTACTCTGTGTTGGATTAAATCGCATTCTTCAAGGTGGTCAGTTTTCGTTTCTAACCGAGTTTCCAAAATACAAAATCAAACATTAAATTATAAATGGCATTTCATAAAATCAGACCAAAATCCTGCTGATTGTGTTTCTCGTGGTTTAAGTGCAAGCGAAATTACAAATTCGAAATTTTGGTGGCACGGGCCTAAATTCTTACTAGATCCTATGTCAGAATTAAAGGAATTTGAACCAAATACAAAACAAGATGATATTCCCGAGGAAATTAAATCTAAGATCGTTCTACATTCTGCGGTGGAGAAATTTTGGATTACCGTTTTTTCTAAATACTCTTCGTTTCCTAAACTGCAAAGAATAATGTCATTTTGTTTAAGATTCGTCAACAATATAATATCTTCTTAAAAAAAAATTAACTGGAATCCTCTCTCCAGAAGAACTTCAAAAAGCGACTAATTTTATTAGTAAAATTGTGACTAATAGCAATTCCATTTATATCTTTTCTTTTCAGACCAATTCTTTCTTTCTTTTCTTTTTATACTGTTGTTAATTTGGTTGTTTGTTGTTAACTGTTACTTGAAGTTTGGCAACTTCAACGGGGGGGAGTATGTTCAGGGGTTGTAAAGTATAATAATATTCCTTTGATCTTTTAAAATAACAATTTATCGGCATCGGTACAAAGCATCATAAAATATGTCTGTCTGTATAATTTCAATTACTAAGCAGACGTGCTTTCCAAATTTTAATCCTACGTCTACACAAACAATAGTTTCGCACGAACCTTTTTTCCCTTTTTCCTTTGTTAAGTGACCGCTCTCTAATGGCATTTACATATTCTTATCCCTTAATTAAATGTTGGTAAAAACCAGGTATGATGACTAGGACGTAAATAACAATCAGTACCGCTTCATGTCTTAGAATCGACGGTCGGTGATTCTTAAGTTCGTTCCTTTCTATTTTCCTTTTCCCCGTATATCGGGAACAGTAAGCTTCCTTTCCTTAGAACCGACGGTCGGTGGTTCGTAGTTCATAAAGTTCGTTCCTTTCTATTTTCCTTTTCCCCGCAGTACCTTTTCTTTACTTAGAATCGACGGTCGGTGATTCTTAAGTTCGTTCTTTTCTATTTCGCCCGTATATCGGGAAGTAGATATTTCGTTACTACTTTTTCCTAATTCCAGCGTTCTGTACTCCGCGTATCTCAAACATTCGATTTCATTCTCTTTTGCGTATCATAGAGTACCTCTGTGACATTCATGCTCTACAAATGTAAATATAGTTAGTCAGTTATTAGTGTTAGTTAAATTAAAGTTTTTTTTGTGTAAAAAGGGTGAACTGTGATTAGGCTGTATTATGTACCATTATATCCCGTATACAGCAAATATACGTTGTAGCAGTTCAAAGCAGTGTTGTTTCCTTAACCGACCACGATCTATGGAAACACCCTCCATTCCGTTCAAATGGTAAGGACCTAGAGGACCCCTTATCAGAGTTTAATCCCCACGTTACTACTTGGACATTGTCTTTTGATTTAGGAATATTACGAACTACCATTCAAAATATTTTAAAAGAGGTGAATTTATTGTATTATAAAATATAATATATTTAACTTTCTGGTACGTAAGCTTAGCAGCAAGCGCCAAAAAGCTGTACTCTTTTTCAGCGATTGCTATATTTTGAAAGCGCGTAAAGTAAACACCATTTTTAATATTCAAATTGCAAGAAAACTTATCTCAAAATGAATACTTTGACGTTTATTTCCAATATTACTATTAAATATATGTCTTTCGTTTCCAAAGCCTTCTTATTTTTACAATATATGTAATTAATAAGTAGTAATTATGTAAATTAATTTTTCATCGGTATCTGTAGTTAGAAAAAGATAGGCTACAGAAATATGCGGTTTCTGAAAATTTATCTCTAATGGATTTTCCCTTTTAAAAATCACTCTCAATTAATATAGGTATTTTAAATTTAGCTAAATTTTAATAGTTCAAACACATAATTTGTAAATGTAATATTTAGATAAATTTAGTAAACACAAACATTTGAAGGAGCTATAAAATAGCGAAACGCGTCGTGTGAAAATAAAGTGGAAATTTGACAAATAATTTGTATCATATCCAAAGGAAGGTTATATTTAATAGTGCTGCTTATTACTCAGTACAAAACGATTGACGCCATAAAATAATTTGTATGTTTTGTAAATACATTCTTGTTAACTGATAAGCGACTAATAAAAAATTAGGTTAACGATCAAAAAATTAATAAACGCATTTATTAATGAACAATTCGTTACAAATAAGAAACTCATATAAATATAGAGTGTGTCCGGGGATGGAAATCTTTATTATTAATTTTCCGATTAAAAGTCGTTCTTTATAAAAAGTTCTGCTTGTTGAGAAAATTAATTTACAATATAAAAATTTTATGAATAGGGAAATATGAAATGCTTCAAGAGAGAAGTAAGTAAAGATTGTTTCATGAAAAATAGATATAACTTAATGACTGCGGTAAAAGTACCTGGGCCATCCCATTATTTATGACCGTTTGTTATTATTATGTGGAAAGGACCGGATTGTAATAATTAAAATTAAATATAGGCACATCAGGTAGGTTAGGTTGCTTAATTTATATTTAAATATTTTTTTGTGGTAAAATTTGTTAGTTTTTGAGGAATGGTTCAAGAATTGTCTTTTACCAAACATTCCTCAGAATAGCGTGATACTAATGGACAATGCGAGCTATCACAGTCGACAATTACATAAAGCTCCAAGCTCAAATAATACAAAATTGGAGATTCAGAACTACATGGCGGCGAATGATATATATTTTGAAGAAACTTATAAAAAAAGTGATCTTTTAGAAGTTTTAAAGACATTTTGTTTAAAAAAAGTATATGTTTGTGACACATTGGCAGAAGAAATTGGACATACAGTGCTACGGCTCTACACCCTATTATTGCATTTTTAACCCCATAGAGCATATGTGGCACCAGTTAAAATCACTGGTTAGGTCTGAAAATATTTCTCCGACTTTAAGTTCTAGTGTTGTAGAATTAATACGAAAATGCTTTAATGATATTCCCCCAGGTAGTTGGAAAAATTCAGTCCGTCACGTAATAACTGTAGAAAATTCGTATATTAGTCTGGATCGTATAGTTAATCCAATTATAATTAATTTTGATGAGGGTAGCGATAGCGAAACAGAACTATCTATAGAATAACATTATAAGTGTAAATAAATATGACTAGTAATATTTAAAAAATAAATGTTATTTCATTTGATTACATCAATACCATATTCATCATTACTTGTTTTCCTTAGTCCGTCCCTTCATACTTCACTTGTTTATTGCGAAGCTCTTATCGACACAATGGGACCCACCCAGGAAATCATTAAGTCGTATCCAATTTTCGTGAAACGTACTGTACCATTATTTATTTCTTGTAATAAAAATTTTATAAAAGAAAGTTGTGTATAAATTAACATAAAGTCTAAATACAAATTCTAATACAGTGAAATCTCTCATAACGGGCACCTCTATTGAGCGGATATTTTTTCATAGTCCGCAACTAGGTATATGAAATTCCATGAAAATCAACCTCTCTTGGGCGGACAGGCTGTTTCCGTACAAAGAGTGCGAAAACTCCCCTTTAAACATAAATCGGTGCAAAACTCTCTGAAGACACACCGGCAACCAATCGCGTATGCGTGGCAGCGCGAAAGGCTTCGCCGATTGAAAGTATGTGTGATTCCCCAAGAGCAGTCCGCCGTTTATTTGTGAGTTGTAAGGTTAAAACCGTAAACAATGGCAGAACAACGTCGTGTTTTGAGTCTGAAAGAGAAAATTTATGTTGTGGAAGTTTTTAATTTGATAACAATGATTTGGGCGAGTTCATTAACATTGATAGCAATGTGCTATTCGAAGATGATAGTGACCCCATTCCTACCGATTATGTAGTCCAAACTGAAACCATATCGCTATCTGACGACCCTGATGAAGAAGTTGAATGCAGTAATCAAACAAATGTCACCAATTATCAACAAGCCATTAGTATGATAGAGGAATTACAAGAGTATGCAAAGAATAGAGGTGACTCTACTGCAATGAAATTGTTATCAGACTTGGAATGAATTACATTTTCTAGATTGCAAGTCACACGTCAGACTACGTTATTAGATTTTTTTTAGTACTACATCCTAACTAAAACTAGTGTATTTTTGTTATGTTTAATAAATGTTTATTTGTATATACATATAATAGTAATAATTTTGCATTTAGATATTACCTAATAACAAATTTCCCATGGGCGGACACCTCTATTAGGCGGCCACATTTAGACAGTCCCGTAGGTGTCCGCCTAAGAGAGGTTTCACTGTATTTAAAAAAATAATAATAATTGTTGTTTAATGTGACAGCACGTAATTATTTGCACTTAACAAAAAATCAAGAAGGTCGACCATGTTACGTCAGCATCCTATTTACTATCTAGATTTTTTTGTTAAATGCAAGCAAGCATGTAACTTGTCGTCACATGAAACCACATTTATTATTCTATTTTTAAATATTCGAATTTTTATTTCAAAATTTGTATTTAGAATTTATGTAAGCTTATAAAGAACTTTCTCTTATAAAATTTTTGTCAGAAGCAATAAATCTCTCTTGAAGCATTTTCATATTTTTCCTAATTTATTCACACCCTGTACATTTTATTTAAAATTTTTATATTGCAAATTAAATTTCTCAACCAGCAGAACTTTTTGTAAAGAATGACTTTTGGTCGTAACATCAATAATAAAGATTTTTCCCTCCTGGGGACTCTATTCGCGGACACACTGTATATAAATACATTGTTCTAAAAATTTGTGTGTTTATTTTTTTCGATTTGAGGCTCTTAACTAAAATATTGACTTTTCCTATCCCATCCGTCTATACCGGAAGTTGTCAACTTCAATTTTAAATAGAACAATTTAATACTAACTAGCTAACCGAGAAATTACTTTTTTTAGAAAATGGCTTCACTAAGGAATAGATTTACCACCGAAAATAAGAAATACGCTACTGATGATGAAGATGAAGGATCGAAATTTTACAAACCAATGCCAACCAGTCATTTTATGGGAGTTTTAGGTTTAATGTTAATTACCTTCGCACTTGTGATAATTATAGAGAAGCAGTTGCCTAAAGGACTTAAGATAGAAGATGAGAAGTTGTATCCAGATAAGTTTATAGCGGAACGAGCATATAATATATTGGAAAATTTAACTAGAATAGGTAATTATACGTAGATTTCACAGTAATCCCATTTTTTGAAGTACTATATTGTTATAGGGTAGCAAAATTCCTTCCCTAATTTTTTCAAAAATTGTACATCCTTAAAAAAATTGGGAAATATACAACTTAAACAGCACAACACTCGGTATAAATTATACAGGGTTTGTTCGGAGATATGCGCTCCCACAAAGCTCCAATGGAATCAAGTTTTTTATACACCAATCGTTCGAGCTTAAGGGATAGTTGAACATTATGATATTTTATCTGTCTCCTCAAAAACCTACATTTTACACTCCAAAACTCTAATTTATTATTAAAAGTTGTCAATACATGAATTCTTCCAAGTTCTCTGCAAATACCTTATTAGACCGTATACTATGAGGTATATATGAGGTACAGGACATTTCTTCAATAATTATATAACGTTCATTTAATAAAGTACGAAATTATACAAATTCAGATACAAGAAAGTTAAAATTCCATTACACAAGTACGGGTTGTTCTATCGTCATCGTCGGGCCTTGTTCATCGGGAAAATGGTGAAAAAACGACTCGTTCTGATCATATGTCAAGGAGAAATGTGTGATTACGAAATAGATTGTGAGATTGGACGAGGTATGTCGCATCGAGTAGGCGTCTTTCTTCAGCCTTTCTTGGCCTTCCTTCGGTCTCATCTTCATCTATGTTAATGATGTCTTCCGGGAGCTCGACGTTATCACACAGCCCTTAGCACGATGTCTAGACTGGGTAACAATGGAGTCCGATAGAAGGTTCAAAGTGTGGCACTGGCACGAAATCACTTGTTGTTTTTTCCACCCCAATCGTTTGGGTCTCTTTGTTGCTCGTAGAGTGTGGTTTGAGGTGCAGATCCCAGTTGCTGCTTCTTTCTGCTTCAATGAAATGCTTAATCACTCACCATTTCAAAATATACAATCCTGAGCTCGGAGGTTCTTCAAACAGTTGACGCATAGCTTTGAATTCTTCTTGCACATCATTAGAAAGAATTATTCTTCTGTCCATGTTGAACAAGTTCTCCAATTGTTGGCGACAGGGCCATTGATTGAATCACTATTTTGGCTAATGTTGTGTTGTTCGAAAAGTTCAATCACTTGCATAATGTAACCAATTGTCCCTATGAAGAACATCCGTAAATACAATCGACCGAGCCTTATAACAACATTTGACAGAGCAGGATCATCTGGATGGCTAGCAAGAATGCTTCGTGCCTTGAGGTAGTAGTGCCATCACGGAAAATATCTTAACAAATCCACATTGTATTCAACTTAAAACTAGTAGGAATACACGAAATGACGGCCTTTAATAGTAAATTCGATTTTTAGAGTAAAAAAGTGTGTTCTTGGGGAAACTGCCGAAATACGTCAATTCTCAACTGTCGCTTGAGTCCGAACGGTTCATCGGAGGAAAAGTAATTAAATACTAAAATTTATAGGAAGTTATATGTACCTTTATTTTGAATACAAAGTTCATTTACGAAAAGTTGATAGTTTCCGAGTAATAAGCAAAAAAAGCCAAAAAATAATTTTTTTTTGGATTTTTTTCACTATTGCGCCACGAAATTTTCTTAGCAAACCTCAGATTCGGATTCAGCACCCAGTAGCCCAGAACTTTCGCGCTAGGGCCCTTTGTGTGCACAAATTTACAGTATTAATAGAAGATATAGTTATTTGTAAAATAGTTAATTTTAGGTCCTAGGATAGCAGGTAGTTACGAAAACGAAGTTTTGGCAGTCAACGTCATTACGACTGAAATAGATGCTATAGTAAAAGGAGCGCATCCCAATCACATAGTAGAAGTAGACGTCCAAAAGGCTTCCGGTGCTTTTAACTTAGAATTTTTAGACGGTATGACCAACGTCTACCAGGATGTACAGAATGTTGTTGTTAAAGTTGGCTCGAAGATTAATTCTGCACATAGTTTGTTGATTAATTGTCATTTTGACTCCGTCGTCGATAGTCCAGGTAAGTAGTGGTTTTTATGTGACAATTCAGGAAAATACAGGGTCATGATAAAGAAACGGATCAGGCTTTCAACATCCAATTTCTATGATTTTTTTGTAATGAAAACACGCCTTTTATTAAAAAAAGGATGTTTTGCACAAAGTCGTAAATAACAAGCTAACTACACTTTCATTTATAAAACGTCGTATTTGCATTATTTTTTCAAAATATCTTAATCAAACAATTTTTTTTGACAAGCGTAATGTTAAAAATATAACTCTTGATAATAATTCGAAATACAGTGAAACCTCCCTTAAGCGGACACCTACGGGACCATCTAAATGTGTCCGCCCAATAGAGGTGTCCGCCCATGGGGAATTTGTTATTAGGTAATAGGTAAATGCAAAATTATTACTATGATGTATGTACAAATAAACATAACATAACAAAAATACACTAGTTTTAGTTAGGATGTAGTACTAAAAAAACCTAATAACGTAGTTTGACGTGTTTGCGTTTTATACTTGCAATCTAGAAAATGTTATTCCAAGTCTGATAACAATTCCATTGCTGTAGAGTCACCTCTATTCTTTGCATACTCTTGTAATTCCTTTATCATACTAATGGCTTGTTGATAATTGGTGACATTTGTTTGATTACTGCATTCAACTTCTTCATCAGGGTCGTCAGATAGTGATATGGTTTCAGTTTGGACTACATAATCGGTAGGAATGGGGTCAATATCATCTTCTAATAGCACATTGCTATCAATGTTAATGAACTCGCCCAAATCATTGTTATCAAATTACAAACTTCCACAACATCAATATTCTCTGTCAGACTCAAAACGCGACATTTCTGTGCCATTGTTTACGATTTTAACCTTACAATTCACAAATAAACGGCGGACTGCTGTCTGGGAATCACACGTACTTTTATTCGGCGAAGTCCTTTCGCTCTGCCACGCATACGCGATTGGTTGCCGGTCTGTCTTCAGAGAGTTTTTGCACCGTACTTATTCGTCTCCAAATACTTTAAAACATTTTTTGTCCGTTTAAAGGAGGGTTTTCGCACTCTTTGTATGAAAACAGCCTGTCCGCGTCCGCCCAAAGTTGAGTCCGCCCAAGAGATGTTCATGGAATTTCATATGCCTAGTTCCGGACTATGAAAAAAATGTCCGCTTAATAGAGGTGCCCGTTATGAGAGGTTTCACTGTAGTTATATTGCACATAAAACAAAAAATATTATCAAGTACCAATGTATGGAAAAATTATTATTTCCCAGACCACCAGATGATATTTTATACAATAAGGGCGTATTTTTGTCTACACAGTAGCACTTTAAAATACTAATTCAGATTGAATGGTACTTTTCTTGGTACATTGGTATTTGATATTAATACCACCTGAATAGTAAATAGCCTTCTTTTTTTTTGATTTATTCAAAAAATATTTTAATTTAAAATTTTCCAATACCCTTTATCTTAAAACTACTTATTGGAACATACGACCTTATATTATTATAGTAGCGATATAATATGAGATTTTTCACATTATTTTCACCTGTACAAAAGAAGTAGCGAATTTTCAAGAGAAACGTATTAGTTAGAGAGACGGTGACAATAGGGGGTCCGTGAAGTGGAATATCAGTAATTTGTTTTTTCGTGGAGTTTTGAAAATTATATCGAGCCATGTCTGAAAATGAATTTACAGCATCTGCGTGATCCCAAAGTCACGGGAAACACATTTTCTGACAAGTCAACCCTTGCACATACTTTTCCGAGCGTGTCAAAAAAAAATGAATGGAAAAATTATAAAGTCTTAAGTGACATGGGTCCAAGTGGGCTTCATGGATTTGTATTCGCATGGAGATGACTCGTAAACAATTTTCTGATAAAAATAATATTGCGAATCATTTTCCCGTCATACAACTGAACGATACCTGCCTTCCGGTATCTCTGCGTAATATTGTCAGAATTCCCCCTAACTAGGTGCGATTCCTCTGAAATTTTTTTTCCCACAATATTTGGGTATCAAGGAATGTAGTGTGACAATTTTCTGACATGTCACGATCGTTTTCCGAACTTCCTCCGAGGAGATTTTAAAAAAATTCCAATAATGAAATGGCGAGACCTGGAACGACGCAATTTTTTTCACATAATCTTTAACATATAATGTTCCTTTCTAGAAAGTGTCGGCTTCAAATTCGCTTTTTTTCTTTTTTTTTTAATTTTAATTTTTGTTTTCACACGCTCGGAAAAGTATATGCAAGGGCTGACTTGTCACAAAATGTGTTTCCCGTGACTTTCGGATCACGTAGATGCTGTGAATTAATTTTCAGACATGGCTCGATATAATTTTGGATTTATAGAGAATTTCCCATCTAAAGCGGTACAGCGCCTCTCAGCACCGCTCTACGGCCTTTCATCAGATATAAAAGTTGTAGAGGGGGACCTAAACTCCACGAAAAACCAAGTTATTGATATTCCACTTCACGGACCCCCTATTGTCACCGTCTCTCTAACTATATGTGACTTGGTGTATAGCAGCTGGCATATCATATTGTTTCCTCGAAGGTTATGAGTATTTTCACCGACCATCATTTTTTTAAATTTCAGGTGCAAGTGACGATGGAGCTGGATGCGCAATTATGTTAGAAATATTACGAGTAGTAGTACACTCGGATAAAATTTTAAGACATAATATTATATTGTTATTTAATGGTGGTGAAGAAAATTTTATGCCTGCCTCACATGGTTTTATTACGCAACACAAATGGGCGAAAGAGGTTAGTTACCCAATTTCACTAACTCGGCTATTTTTATACATTATTTTATTTCACACCCCAATCATAGTAAATTAAATTAAATCTAAAAATGTTCCGAAACAAAAAAATATATACTTTCCTCCAATTTTAGTTGCATTACAAGGTTTTCTTTCCTTGGACATTTTTTTCTTAAATCAGAAATAAACGCTTGGGGAGAAAACTCGTTTAGAAATACTCCGGAATCCACTTAATAAGGTTGTGTATTATGTTTGTTTTTTTAGGTAAGAGCCTTTATTAATCTAGAAGCTTGTGGTGCGGGTGGCAGAGAAGTGCTTTTCCAAGCTGGACCAAACAATCCCTGGATTCTGGAAACCTACTCGGAAGAAGTGCCTTACCCTTATGCATCTTCACTGGCTCAAGAAATTTTCCAGAGTGGGGTTGTTCCCGGTGATACTGATTATAGAATATTTAGGGATTTTGGTAATATTTCTGGTAAGTAACTAAATAAACTTATTAAGTTGTGTCCTACAAATATACAGGGTGTTATGGAAATGACGTACCTTGGGTGTCCTAGAGAAGCGCTACATAATTTTTTTTAAATCGACCGTTTTAAAAGTGGGATACATCCCCGTAAACCCACAGCTCATCCGTCGTCACTGTAATACGTCACCCTGTGGTGGCATGTCAGAAAACAGGTGTTATGTGGAATGTTGCCAAACTTAATGCAAAACTGAAATTCCATATAAAATTATAAAAATAAATTATTTATCTACCTACTTTTATTTATCTTTATACCTAAAGAGCGAGGAAATCCACGCACAAACACAATCAGTTTTTTTTCTTTTTCAGTCGTCCAAAACAAACTACTCGTTTTAGATTTGTCAATAAAAACAATGTAAAATTATATACAAAGTTTGGACGCGAAGCCCGAAATTCATTACAAAACAATTATTACGCGTACCTTCTGAAAACAAAGCGGATAGCCGAGAGTGTAAATGGTAAGCAACAGAATGACCGTATTCTAACGCGTAACTTCTAATACTGACAGTTGCAAGACGCACGCTTGCACGCCTAGACTTACGTTGCCCCGGCGCCCAGTGGATTGTGTGAAAGAGATGGAGAGATGACAGTGTAAGAAAGAAAATGAAATCTTCGTCGGTCTTGTCATTTGGAGTAGAGCTGAGCTAATTTAATTTTTTGAGCTTCTCAAGTACAGTCGCAGTATTATCCCTTACCATAATTGATGGATATATCACTACTATCATTTTATTCAATTCAAGGAAGAATCTCGTTTATCACCATAAGAAACGCATTTAAGCTATCTTAGTCCGTCCCGTAACGCCTATTATTAGGATTCAATTACCATGACCGTAAAATATCAACCTGTCAAATATTGCCCATCTCTATTCCGAGTTTTGCACGTACCATTTCGTTCATTCGTAGATAAAATGTCATTCTTAAATTGAAAGAATTGTATTTAAAGTGTGTGTTTTTTAAATTAGTTACTTAAATAAATAAATCTAAGCGAAAAAAAGGACCAAAATTAAAACAGTTTTCCCGTGTATTATTTTCATGTGAATAGCTGCTATTCGTGAGGTTATGTGAGAGGTTTTTTCTTAAAACTTAGATTCGGTATGGTTTCTGTGAAATTATGAAACTAATAATTATTGTATTTAAATAAGTCTTAAATAAAATTTATTTTTTTTAAAGAGTTTGAAAAATAATAGAAAGGTCAATGACGTTTGACCTATTTACTTTCCTGTGCTTGTGACGAATGGGAAATTTGTGTGTAATATTACTATTATTTGTTTTGCATCTTTCGCCGTCGGTTTTCTGGAATCATATTTGTTCATGAATGAAAGATTGTTAAAATTATAATTTGTTTTCTAAAGAATTTGCTGTGTAGATATGACAACACCGACCGTCGTCAGTAGCGGCCATGTAAATTTTCAGATTTCATATAAAGTGTATAATTTCGCTTAATTATTCAAAGCGCATTTATGGTTATTTTTTTTCAATTTATTTTCATCTCAGCATTTGCCGGTTTAAATATAATACGTCATTTCCATAACACCCTGTAGGATGTTTTTCGACTGTAAATTATAAACTTGTTTATTCTAGGTTTGGACTTCGCATGGTCCTCAAACGGTTACGTGTACCACACAAAATTCGACTCGATTAAGCAAGTGCCGCTTGGGTCGCTTCAGCGAACAGGCGACAACATATTGGCCCTCGCCAAGGGAATGGCCCAAGGGCATCAGATGGCAAATATCGACTACTACCGACCTGGAAACTTGGTATTTTTCGATATTCTGGGCGCTTTCGTCATAAGATGGCCAATGGCGACGGCCGATTTTATATTCGTTGCAGCTGTGATAGTTTCTATTTATTGCATTAGTGCTAATGCTAATGAAGCCAAAAGATATGATAGTAAGTATCAACTTACAAACTATTTAACGCATCTGCGCGAGCTAAGAGAGATTATGGTAAATAAAAATTTCACGCGTATCCAGGGGGGTCGTGGGGGTCATGACCCCCCAAACCATCAACTTAACACGAAAAATACCATATATACCGGTTTGACTAACGCAACCCCCCCCCCCCCCCCCCCCAAACCGAAGTTCTGGATCCGCTCTTGTCTTTACCCATATTGTTCTTTTTTTTTTTTCGTCCACTTTTAACTTTTTGTCTTAATCTTGTACACTTTGCATCAAAACCGTCGTCAAAACATTTTAAACATTCTAAAATGCCACGAGCCGTGCAAATCACCTGGGAAAGCCAACGGTTTTCGGTTTACACTGACATGCTTTTCCTCACACGTTCATTTGCCTGGGCAAATCGTTCGCAATTCGAACGTTGCATTTCTAGCGACACACTCTTGGAACGCCACATACTTGGAGCGTCGCTTTCACGCGGTATTGGCACCTACAGTTTAAAACCGCGCGAAAAGATTGTAAGTGTAAAGGCACCTATTGTCTCGGTCTCTAGTTTCTCTAAGGAAATGCGAGATCCAGATGGTACGTCTGCCAACATCCTTGAAACCTTATTTTTTGAGGATATGCTATCCTCTAAATATCCTTCAGCAACTGTGGTACTCTTCCATCCACCATGGCGTTTCAGCGTAGTCATACTTGCTTCAGCTTCTGCTAAAAGAGTTGCCCACGTTCGACATAAACAATGACCAGTGTACTTTTCGGGGTTGTCCAAACCCAAATATTTTGCAATAATACAGGGAATTTTCCCAAATGTGTTTTTTCCAACAGGTTGTACAGTACAATTGGTCATATTCTTTGTCGTATGAGTCTCTGAATTTTCTCGGTAACAGGTTTTGCGTTGCCTTTTCAGCCTTATTTTAATTTCGTCGGGAATTTCAACACCTTGTTCCATTTTTGATTTTTGACTTTGATACATTAAACATTTGAATAATTATATCCCTAGCAACAAAAACGCATGCTATAATAATGTCAAGGTAATGTCAGGTAAAAATAAAAAATTGGTAAATGAAATTAAATTTAAAAAAAATATTTATTATTTAAAACGAACTGGTATGACATAAAAGCTTGTATGCACCACGGGTACTAATAGATATATACCCTCGGGCGACTTACGAACCCTCGAGCCAGAGGCCCTCGGCTTTGTAAGACTGTCGCCCTCGGGGCATAATCATCTACTTAGTACCCTTGATACATAAATAACTATTTTCCTATCTGGCTTCTTTAATAATCTACAGGGCTTCAGAGTTAGATAATTAAATTTTAAAATTTATACAATTTTGGCGGTCTTGCCAAATTTGACATTTTGATTTTGCACTTCCATTCCCCTATTAATCGACTAAAAAAAGCTATACTTTGTTTTCCATTTTCGAGATAAATTATTTAAATTAACAATTTACTATTCTAGTACTAAAGATATGGAATAAAGTAAACTATATTTAGGTTCTTTTTCTTACTAAATTATGTACATTCGTGTACGTTCATTAATAGTGTTATTTCATTTCAGATATTAACGGAAAACATTATACGACAAAACTGTTCAAATGTATTGGAGTGTTTTTGTTATCATGGTTGCTCTGTCTGCTATTTGGAGTTTTTACGGCGACCTGTTTAAACGGCCTCGGACGTACCATGAGCTGGTACGCTCGGCCCTGTTGGGCATTTTTCTTATATGTGATACCTACGCTTGTGATTTCTTTAGTTACGATTTTACTTCATGCCAAATATTATAATAAGGTAAGAATATACTATGTAGGGTTATGGAAATACAAACGCAAATAATAATGATGATGATAAAAAAATGGGGGGGGGGGGGGGGTTAGGGAGGGGGAGTTCGATCGGGTTTGTTCGGGTTTGTTCTCTAAGTTGTTTTAAAATTTCTAATTAATAGTGAAAAATCAGTTTGAATTATGCCAGAGCATGTAAACTTTGAGAAGTACGACATGCTCGTTTGTTATATCCAGTGTAACGAAAATGCAGATCGAGATTAGAAGTGTATTTGGACAACCGGAAAAACGAATTTTTTTCAAGAATAAAATCAAATTTAATTGAACACGGTTCATTTTCTAAACCTCGCCCTAAAATCTACCACAACGATAATCGCGAGACTGATGAAATAAATGTGTTAGCTTCAATTGAAACAAATTGAAGTAGTTCTTGCAGACAAGTTGAAGGTTCGGCCGAAATAATTAAATCAAGAGTGCAAACAATCTTACAAAAACACAATTTTAAGCCACATAAATTCCACCGTGTACAAAACTTACATCCTCGTGATGCACAGTGCCGTATAGAGTTTTGCAAATGGTATTTACAAAATCTGAACAGGGAAAACAATTTTGAAAAACCGTTATATGGTCTGATGAGGCTCATTTTACCAGTGCTGGCATGTTTAATCGACAGAACACGAGGTTTTGGTCTCAGGAAAATCAGCATGTAATATTTCCAATCGAACGGCAAGGCAGATTTGGCGTTTCATGCTTTATACTGAATAGCAAAATAGTTTATAATATATTTGAAGGAAGCCTTAATGCAAATAAATATTTGGAAATTCTGGAAAACGTTGTGCCAGAAATAATAGAAGATGTGCTCTTAGCTGGTCTCAATAACTTGCATCTTCAACAGGATGGAGCGCCCGCTCACAATGACCAAATTGTAAGGGCCTATCTAGATAATAACTTCCCAGGTCGCTGGATTGGAACTAATGGACCTGTAAGATGGCCACCAAGGTTACCCGACTTGTCGGTTTTGGATTTCTTCTTATGGGGATACCTTCAAAATAAAATGTATTCCAAATAAATATTTGGAAATTCTGGAAAATGTTGTGCCAGAAATAATAGAAAATGTGCCCTTAGCTGGTCTCAATAACTTGCATCTTCAACAGGATGGAGCGCCCGCTCACAATGCCCAAATTGTAAGTTCCAATCTAGATAATAACTTCCCAGGTCGCTGGATTGGAACTAATAGACCTGTAAGATGGCCACCAAGGTTACCCGACTTGTCGGTTTTGGATTTCTTCTTATGGGGATACCTTCAAAATAAAATGTATTCCATTCAGTACCAAACAATGGCAGATTTAAGAATTGCCATTGACAGAGCGTTTAGGGAGTTACAAACGCGGCCGTTTATTATTTTTAATTCATTAAGGCGAATAAGAACCATATGTGAAACATGTCTAAGGCATAATCGAGAACAATTTGAGCAATATTTATGAGGGAGTTCAATAAATTTTCAATTTTTGTGTCTAATATTTAATCACACCAGTATTTTTTTAATATCGTCATGGCCTACTAAAAAAAAATGGTATAGAAACTAAATTATATTAAAAAATATATAGGGTGACCCATTTAAAAAAGCAAATTTGTTTATTTTCCTTGAAAACTATTGAATGTGAAAAAATCTGAGTACGTCACTGAATTCGACGTAAAAACTACAAAAAGAACGTTTTATTTCTTTTTGATACGTTACGGAGTAACTGAGATATGGGGGTGTCCCAAAATGCACAATTCTCAAAAACATCCCGTATATCAAGAACAAGGCGGCCTAGAAAAATTCTGATTACGGCATCTTCTTTGACAAAAAAGTAGCACAGTGCTGCGAAAACCGCATCCTTCTATCTTTACTAATAACGGAGAAACCCCGTAAAACTACCCAAAAATGGACACTCTGTACATACAAAATGACAACCGTAAGAATATATCGACCAAGTTGTGTGTGTATTATAATTACATATTCTATTTTTTAAAATTTTATTTATTAAATATTATTTGGTACTGTCATTGATTGAACTAGAACTATTTTGGTAACTACATTTCGATAAAATAGCATATATTTATACATATTGCCTTATTTCTTTTTAGTCTTTATTTCTCCAAATATGAATAAAACAACAGGTTCTTAATGGTTTTTTTTAGGATTTAGAATTATCGCCATGGACAGTATTTCAATTGTATTACGATGCATATCAAGCAATATGGACAATTATTCTGTTAATAGGAGTAATTTTAAGGATACGATCTAGTTTTATAGCGCTTATATGGGTATTCTTTGCCTCCGTAGGGAGCATTTTGAAGTCTCGATTATTTGGAAGGTGGAGAGGTAAGCCCTACTTTATTTCAACGTCTGGTACAGTGAAGCTGTTAACGATATTGGTATTTCCGTCAATATGTAATCCAAAGAGGTGTGTGTCATATTATGCGCCTTACCCATTTATTTGTCTTTTAAACCGTTTCAAACTTATTGTTAGTTGTAAGACTAAAACTTAAAATGTTAAGCGTGTGATGTTCGCTGCCACGATGATGCGCGATCTTGACCGAAACATAAGGAATACGGTGCTGCTAGAAATCGCGTCAAAGCAAGTACATACATTTTGAGATTTGAAATTCGATTAAAATTGCGAAAAGATTGTTTGAGTAAAAATTTATTAAAATTGAATTATAATATGTCTAATTTGGTGCAATGTTGCCCCTGATGGTACAACGTATCCTCACTTTCCGGTATAAACTTTTACCGATATTAAGCGTCTGAAAATAAGTATTTAACGGTGTCTAATTTATTTTTCATTTTCAGGTTCCAAATGGCTTATATTATACATTTTTACTATAGGATTACCCTTTGTGCAAAATTTCTACCTAATCATAGGAGCCTTATATTTATTTATACCAATACTGGGCCGAGCCGGTTCAGGTAAGAATTATTAATATTCATTCTCAAAAAAGTATTTTTTTTTTAATTCACCTCTTAAAAGTATTTTAATTTCATAAAAAAGATTGTTGGCAAAATATTTCATATTCGAAAACATTTAAAATAATGGCTAGACAGGATGTTATGGAAATGGTTTATTATATTTCAACTGACCAATCCTAATATGAAAACACACTGCATAGATAGAGGATTTATGTAAATGGTTTATTATTTTTAAATGGGCGACTCCTTGGAGGTCCTAGAGAAAGCTTGCATAATTTTTTTTGGGGGGAGGGGGCGGAAAACGACTTACTGTAATGTAGATCAGTCTACCAAGGTTTTGCAGTGTTGTCAAACAACTCGACGTGACCCAATTGAAAATGATCAATTATCAAGTTCCCTTGAATGCGTACGTGCTAGTGCGAGGTTGGCACGTTTAAGGTGTTTCTTGCTTAATAAATTAGGTTTACAATGTATCAGTTGTTAGCACTATCGGCTTCCTGTTCTGTAATTTCCTGTAATGTCATATTTATTAAAATCGAGGAAGGAATTGTTGAGGTAAGGACTTAATAAAATTGTAGCATCAATTTTCATGGGATAAACTTACGGGAAAAGTAGCGGGTTTGTTCAAATTGACAACGTAACTGACGATTGACAACGTAATTGACAGCTGACATCTCTGAACTAGTGCACGCGGCTTTTTAAACAATGAGATAAGGTGATTTTCCTCGGTTATTAACTCGAAGCGCCATTATTTGTTATTTTAAAGCAATGTTGCCAATAATATTTGTTTATATCTATCTCATTTTGGGCCCAGGGTAGTCATGACGTCGTTTTCCTTGTACCAATTGCATTATATTTTCATTTTTAGGTAGCCATGCCGAATATCTCGTAGGTGTGATGATGACTTTTATTTTCGCCAAGCTGATCGGCTTTGCAGTGCCCTTAATATTGCTAGTCAGAAAAGTGGAGAGAATATTCAGCTTTTTAATAGCCGTATTCTTGATATCGGTGGCAGTTTTGCTATTGACGCCGCTGGGATTCCCCTATTCCGGCGAATCCGGGATTCTGGCGCCGCAGAGGTTTATGATGGCGGTAAGCAACGATATGGGATATTACTTTTACTTTGCCTCTTTTCTTTTATATAAGATAATTTGTTTAGGTGCTTATTTGCATTGAAGATCAGTGTTTTTAGTTCGAAACGTCTAATAAATAAAGGGTATGATATATCGTTGGAATCAGAATAAAATGGATTTAACAAAGCATAAAATAAAATACTATTAATAAAAGACAAAGTTGGTGAGGGTTGCGTACAAACGAAACGTCGTGTCGTACTGAAAATTTAATTAATTTTTCTTATAGAGGAGAAAAAGTGGCAATGAAAATGTAAAATTTATTTTCACCTATCTCCAACCAATAGAATCGGAACACAAAAAGAACGAAATCGTAAAAATGCGGTTTTGACCAAATATTTTCGGATATATTCGGACTTTTTGAAATTTTAATACATGACGTTCCAGATTTCACTAATGCGCTTGATGATTTTTTGAATGTCCTCGAGCTCCCTGTAAAGTGCATTCTTACCTGGGAGACCATTTATACACCGTGTCCAAGATAAGGAGGGCCAATACAGGGATCTCGGAAACCGTAAGAGATACGAAGTGGGTCAAATGGAGGTAAAGTTGCTCATTTATGTGCCTAATAATATGCCGAAAAAAGAAATAAAACGAACAACGAAAAAGGTAAGGAACTACATAATCAGGTGTTCTGAAACACCATGGCCAGCACTTTCGCCTGATATGACACCATATCCTCTGGGGGTATGTCGAAAATTATGTTCATAAACACAACTTCGAAACAGAATACGAACTTAGGATGTTGGTGCTTGAAGCTTTTCAAAGTATTACGCCAGAAATGTTGTCTAATGTTTTAGAATCGACAGTTAGATGATGTTATTTGTGCTTAGAAAATAACGGAAATCATTTTAAATATCTAATTATGTAGTTCCTTACTTTATTCGTTGTTCGTTTTATTACTGTTTTGGAATGATTTTTGTTCACTAATTTGTGGTTTATTATTAAATTATTTGTTATTTATTGAACTAGTCCAACATAAGTAAAAATTTAATGCTTACTTATGAGATATTATTATTATATGTTCAAAAAACCCTCGAAACGTCATTAAACCACAATGTACCATACATCGTTGCATTCGGAAGAAAAAAGGCTCTCAAATTCCAATAAACAGGACCGTATTTAAAAAACAGAAAGGTCATAATGGCCTTTCGAAGACGACTCGTCGGATTATAAAACAATTAACGCTGTTAGATAGAGCGGAAAAAGTGCCAATGTAAAAGTGCAATTTACATTAGAATTCGATCTCAAAAAAACCCAAGAAAAAAAATAAACCGATTTTGCAGAATTTCGGTTTTTTCCGGATATCTCCGGAACTACTCGGAATTTTAAAACTTTCTAAACGGCATCATATTAGGCACGTAAATGCGCAACTTTACCTCCATTTAACCGACTTCGTATCTCTTACGGTTTCCGAGGTCCCTGTACTGGCCATCTTTATCTTGAACACGGTGTATACAATTATATCTCTAGGAAAAAAATTTTTGACTTCTATTTACTGGTCACCTTAATGTTTATATAAAGATATACCGGGTTTGTTCGAATGTTTATATAAAGATATACCGGAAACCTGTCGAGAATATACATAATATGAAAAGTATTTTGCTTTATTATTAGACCACAATATTAATTATAAATATTATAAACTGATATTTCAGCACACCAAACGTACATTCCATGACTCTTCCGGCGCGATCACGAACATATCCAACGGCTACTGGATCGCGGACATGGACATCAACAGTCCGCACACCGTTGACAATTACGTGCCCTCCATGAAGAGAGCAGAGCTGGTCCAGAAAGACTGTGATGACTACTTGTACTGCGGACTTCCCTACTTGGTACCAGTTTTAACTATGATATGGAAGACTCATTGGCTCCCTGGGAACGAACCTTTTCTACCCAAGTCTGTTGAAATGGCTATTAAGGAGAGGAATAAGATTGATGGTGGAGAAAGATTTAAGTTTGAAATAAATGGTGAGTCTTTATACATTGTGTAACGAAAAGATCGGCAAAAAGGGGTTTTACCAAAGGTCCAATACTCCATTCATAAAACTCTTGGAAAGTGAAGCTGTGATTGTGTGAAATGTTATTGAAAATCAGTAAAGGGAGAGAACTACATGTTTGCTGGCGGAATGGCTGGAATGGATGGACTAAAGTCAGATTGTTAAATATTAAAACATAACCATACTTACCGATGAAAAGATAATTTAAATGATCCATCCTTTTACAAACTACACATGAATGCACCATGATTGTTTATAATAAAGACGATTTTTCCCCATAATCACAAAAAAAACCACAAATCAACCAAAATATATAAACAATCCCTGCGATCACGCCGACAACGTTGTAGTGTTGACGAGATTAGTATTCATTCATAATTTGGCTCGGCGTATGGTGGAGTACATGTAGGACGTAGTAAAATAGAAATAGATGTTGCCAGAGTGCAGTTGAATTAGTTCAAGATTCGTTTGATCCGTTTAAGTATAATAATATCTTTTTAAAGAATAGCTCATCGCCTTTTCACAGAAAGAATCTCTCATCGCCTTTTCACAGTTTATAGTAAAATTATTGGGAAATAAATGTATTTTAATCGCGCATTTACCTTAAACCAGTTGCAATTGTCAAATAACAAGTTTTTAATTGGGATTTTGCACAATACCTTTGCGATAAATATGTCAATCTGGCTATGCTGCAATAATGGCCGAAAGAGGTTGGGTAGCTTGTTTGCAGTCGTTGCGTAGCCTAGAAATGTACACGGTGATCATTTATAATGTGCTCCCCTCCTAACTTTTTTGTTTTTAGCATTAGATAAAATTGTTAAATACAAAAGTTGTACAGAGCAATGTAAGCTATTTGCAGAATAATATATTTATATACAGGGTATTGCAGAAATTAGTCACAGGTAATTTTTTTTTTTTTTAAATGGCACACCCTATATATTATTATTTTTTTAGAATCTCCTAAAACTTCGAAACATTTATCTTATAACATGTCATATACCTAAATGTAATAGTTTTCGAAATAATCGAATTTTAACGGCTACATGCATTCAAAAATATATAATATTCTAGATTTCAGTTCTTAGGTGGCCGTGCTAATTGCCTAATGGCGGTGACGGAGAAACAAAAACGTTGTTTGTTACTGACAGTTACTGACATATTTAGTAAATATAACATTTTTGCGATAAAAATGCCTTATTCAGAAAGGGAAAAACAATTAATTTTGCAAACATTTATTAAAGCAAACAATAGCGTGAAATTAGCTAAAAGGGAACTGCTCAGAATTAATCCCCGGATGCACGTTCCACACAAAAACACATTTCATCGAATCTATGAAAAGTTTCAAGAAACATCCAGCTTGGCGAGAAAGAAGAGAACAATGGAAAGAGACGAAAATAGTGATTTAAATATACTACTAAAAGTTGAAGAAAATCCAAACATTTCTTTAAGAACAATATCGATAAGTTTAAAGGAAGAGCTTGATAATTCAAAAAATAGCTCTTATGGGAGAGTTCAAAACACTCTTAAAAGATCTGGATATAAACCTTTCAAAATTAGGCCTGTTACAAAATTAACGCAGAGACAACGAGAAAAAAGAGTTGAATTTTGCCAAACTATGTTTGAAAAAATTAATTTAAATCCTAGTTATTTCAAAAATATATTTTGGACCGACGAGTCATCATTTTCAACTAGTGGCATGATAAACAGAAAAAATACCAGACAGTGGGCAACAGTAAATCCCCACTGCTACAGGGAATTTAAATTTCAAGGTCGTCAATCTGTCAATGTATGGTGTGCTATTTTAAACAACAAAATAATAGGCCCCCATTTCTTTAACGTTACTTTAAATGGAGAACGTTATCGGAATTTTCTTCAGCAAGAACTAGAGGACTATTTTGATGAGCTTCCGTTGGAACAAGAGAGAAACATCGTCTCCCAACAATATGGCGCACCACCCCACAGTGTAGTAGCTGTTACAAACTACCTTAATCAAAGGTTCAATGAATGGATTGGAAAGAATGCACCAATAAAATGGCCACCTAACAGTCCTGATTTGACGCCGATGGATGCATTTTTATGGGGAACGCTAAAAGATCGAGTGAATGCAAATACCATTGAAAACACTGAACGTTTAAAAGAACTTATTAGAACAGAAATTCTAATTCTGAATGAAGATTACTCCCAATCTATCACTGCCGCATTACAAAGGTTACGAAGAACGTATAGGAAATGTATTCAACAAAACGGTGGCCCAGTTGAACAATTTAATTTGTAGTTACCACAAGTTTACCTATTTTTCTACATGTAAAATATAAAACTTATTTACGATTTTGCATTTCACTTTAAAATAAGAGCATATATATTTATTTCATCGAAAAGTTCATAAATAGTGGTCTCGTATTATTGTAGTAGCTGGCTAATTAATTAGGTTGCTTAAGAACTGAAATCTAGAATATTATATATTTTTGAATGCATGTAGCCGCGCTAAGTTAAAATTCGATTATTTCGAAAACTATTATATTTAGGTATATGACATGTTATAAGATAAATGTTTCAAAGTTTTAGGAGATTCTAAAAAAATAATAATATATAGGGTGTGCCATTTAAAAAAAAAAAAATTAACCTGTGACTAATTTCTGCAATACCCTGTATATAAATATATTATTCTGCAAATAGCTTACATTGTTCTGTACAACTTTCGTATTTAACAATTTTATCTAATGCTAAAAACAAAAAAGTTAGGAGGGGAGCACATTATAAATGATCACCGTGTACATTTTTCTATCTGTAATTTGTAAGATCTTTAGGTTTTATCCTCAGTTTAAGACTCCATAGCCTGAAAGAGGCTCAACCTCAACCGGTTTGAACAAAGTTTTTGGATTTTTAAACGCGGTTTAAACACCAATTTAGAGTAAAATTATTTAGGAAACAAAATTAACAATAACGAATTAATAAAAATAACACATTTCACTTAGTTATTCTAAGGTTGATATTTAACAGATTTTGATAAAATTGCATTTATCTTGTAAACAAAGCCGACTTCAAATAAATATTAAGAGAGGTTATTGAATTATTTAAATTTGTAACAAATTGTGCTATCAAAATGTGAAAAAATCAAGCAGCAAACAAGCACTATAGGAAAAATCCTTTAGGGCATTCTGAGAGTGGTGCGTGTGCGCAAAAGCGATTAACGGTGGTTTTGAATCGTTGGAGGTTATATTCGTTGGGAAAAACGACCTCGGGAAGGTCGTCCCACAAAGATGAAGTCCTCCAGTTGAAAGAATTCTTAAATAATGAAGTTCGAGGAGTACTATGCTTAACCACATATGGATGGGCGGCAGTGGTTCGTCGTGTATTTCTGCTATTCGTCGCTCTGGGCGGAATTAAGAGGGCAAGGTCAGCCGAGCACCTTCCATGAAAATATCTGTAAAAGAGAGTCAAATCCCCAACCTGTCTTCGATGTTCTAGGCTGTCGAGGTTCTTCGTCAGCTCGTGGTCTCCGATCAGACTAATAGCCCTCCTTTCGATAGAATCCAGTAGCCGAAGAGTATGTTTGGGTGCAGAGCTCCAGACATGAGAGCAGTACTCTAGTGATGGTCGAATCTGGGCTTTATATAGTGTCGAAAGTTGTTGCGGTGTGTACAACTTTCTGGTTCGGAAGAGCCCAAAGTTCTTTTCATAACCCAAATTTGACGAAAATTGCTAATGTCGTCTCGGAAATATCTTGAAAACACCGAAAAAATTTTATCACCCAGTAACTTTCAAACAAATCATCTGCGGACTCATGTTGATAGGAAATTTTGTCTTATTTGTCTTATTTTTGGGTAAGGAGTCGCCACACGAACGAACACCCTTGCCCTAGAATAAGCAAAACGTAATTTTCTTCTTTTCTAGGGCCGACTCACATGGGAGTGATGTTTTCTCCCGCTAAAGGGGTCGAAGTGCAGTCTTGGAGCATTCCGACCCCCCATCCGTTGGCAGGACCGCTATGGAATGGCAGGAACACATACTTTATTTACTACGCATATGGATTAAATCCTGTCCCTTTAAATTTTACCATTGATTTTAAAGTAAGTACATTTTAGTAATTAAAGTGTCGTTTTAGTACAAACTTGTGTGGAAATAATTGTTTTTAATTATCGAAGGTAACGAATTGTTAATTGTAATATTACGATTTTATTTCTAAAAAAGATCATAAACATATAATATAAAATGGGAAACAAAACATTCCATTCATAAAATACCATTTATTTATAATCATGCACAGTTCTACAGTTTCAAATAAGTTAGAAGATTTTAAAAATGGCAACGCTGTAATAAGGTACACGTTTAGATAATTTCGATCTAGCATTAATCATAAATAGGTAATCGTTGTAGGTATTTTTTCAAATAATATGAAGAAAAAAAACTATATTTTTTCAATATTTTCTTAAAATATAGAATTAGAGCTACACCATTGCTTAACCTAAAAAAACATAACCTCATTAAGTCGAATTTCTTATACACCACGCACTGAAGAACCATTATAGATAGCTAATAAATAGATCCAAATAGTTCTAGTTCGAAAAAACACTAAAAATTAATTCAAAAATATAACAGATCACAACCGCAGTAGAGAATAAACACAAACAACACGGCGCCCGAAAAATGAATAACATTCCTAAACTTGAGGGTTACACGCGTATTATAATCGGTAGCACGTGCGTACAGCGTGGCCACGGTGATTCCCCTAAAACGCATTCGATATAATTAATATTATACTCTTCGGTTTCAAACGCAGGCGGTAGATTTAGGACTCTTAGTACAGACTTGGCATCATTGATTACTGTTTAAAACTTTGTATGATTCTGACCGAATAAAAACAATTCTGTCTCTTGATTAATTAAATATTTTTGGGAAAGGTAAAACTGACAACATTGCCGCAGAGGGTTGGTTACTGACATCTTTTGACAGCGTATCTGACCGTCGCGTTAGTTTGTTTTGGAGCAGTGGTGCCAGGTTTGGTGAAATTTTATCAGATCTGGCGATTTTATGAATAATCTGGTGATTGGTGAAAAACTTTTTAAAAATGTCTCATTATTATGTTTTTTTGGTATTTATTGAGAATCTTTTTAAAAAGGCATATTTTGTTTTTAACAGATGACATAAAATGCATTCCATCATATTCCTTTTTTTTTTGCTCATCAAAATATGCTTAACCTTTTTTGGCTTTATCTTTTTTTGGCTATAAACTCATAAAAATACGCCTTACCCTCTTTTTATGACTAATATTATGTATTTTTAAATCTGGTGATTTCTAGTGATTTTTCATAGCCATTTCTGGTGATTTGTACTTTTTCACCTGGCAACACTGTTTATGAGCCTAGGCATGCACATTCCTTGTTGTAGGAAATTGTATGTTCGAGTTTTTTTTCGTTGAGAGATTTCTTCTTATACGGTATTATTTACAGGGTAGTATGATTAAATGGAACACCCTATATATTATTACATTTTTGGATTGAACGTAAGATTGTAGTTAGATTTTGTATATCATCATCATATATCATCTAATCGTGTTTGACCGGTTTTATGTCTAAAATGACGTTTGCAGACAGTAACATAATTATTAATTTTTCCTATATAAACCTTTATTATTTAATGTGGGTTGGGCTCCTTGTTGAAAAGGACCTGCTTTAATAAATATTTTATAATATTTTGTATACTATCAATACAGGGTGTTCAAACAATAAGACTAAATATGAAATTGAGAAAACTACAAAAAAATCTACAGCGGCGTTGAAAAACAGTCAAATGCTAACGAAATGTATGAAGTTACCATTTCTTTTTAATGTCATCAAATTAATAATAATAGTAAATAATAAATATGTTTTGTTTAGATTCCTTCTGATCATTCCGGTCCAATTATGGACTTTGCAGTTACGTCTCATTTCCTTTTTGGCGAAGGCAAAGTAACGAACGACCTGAAAGACTTTGTGGCTCAGTTTCCGAATTGGGCAGCAGTAACATATTGGACGGCCTCATACGAATCTTGGATAATAATTTGATGAAATGCCTTGTTAAGGTTGGTTATCTTTATATTAATTTATTTTCTATGAAAATATCATACATTGTTTATTCCATTAAGGATAGAAAGTTATAAATAAATTGAGCAGGCTTTACATGATTAGTAATAAAGTCATTACTAAGATTGTAGTAACATGCTACATTACTACATAGATCAATAATAATCATTATTATATTGGTATTTATTTAATATCTATTCCCAGTTACGAAATGATAGTAAAGGGTTAGTCAAGACAGATGATATACGTCAATTTATATACAGTATGTTCCTTAATGATGTGCTAATGTTTCATATTATAGTGTGATTCAATTTGTTGCTACAGGGCGTTGAAATTGTTTGTTTTAAATCGGTATTTTTTAACATACAGTGAAACCTCTCTTTGGCGGGCACCTAGAGGACCGTCTAAATGTGTCCGCCTAATAGAGGTGTCCGCCCATGGGAAATTTGTTATTAGGTAATATGCACATGCAAAATTATTACTATGTATATGTATGTACAAATAAACATAACATAACAAAAATATACTAGTTTTAGTTAGGATTTAGAGTACTAAAAAATCTAATAACGTAGATTGACGTGTTTTCGTTTTAAAACTTTCAATCTAGAAAATGTAATTCCAAGTGTGATAACAATTCCATTGCTGTAGAGTCACCTCTATTCTTTGCATACTCTTATAATTCTTTTACCATACTAATGGCTTGTTGATAATTGGTGACATTTGTTTGATTACTGCATTCAACCTCTTCATCAGAGTCCAGATAGTGATGTGGTTTCAGTATGGACTACATAATCGGTAGGAATGGGGTCACTATCATCTTCTAATAGCACATTGCTATCAATGTTAATGAACTCGCCTAAATCATTGTTATGAAATGACAAACTTCCACAACATCAATATTCTCTTTCAGACTCAGAACGCGACATTTTTGTGCTATTGTTTACGATTTTAACCTTACAACTTACAAATAAACGGCGGACTGCTGTCGGGGAATCACACGTACTTTCATGCGGCGAAGTCCTTTCGCTCTGCCACGCATACGCGTTTGGTTGCCGGTCTGGTTTCACACAGTTTTTACACCGTACTTATTCGTCTCCCAAATACTTTAAAAATTTTTTGTCCGTGTAAAGGAGGGTTTTCGCACTCTTTGTATGAAACAGCCTGTCCGCGTCCGCCCAAGAAAGGTTGATTTTCACGGAATTTCATATACCTATTCCGGACTATGAAAAATGTCCGCTTAATAGAGATGTCCGCTTATTAGAGGTGTCCCTTATGAGAGGTTTCACTGTATCGACTTTAGATATTATTTTCATATGTGTTAATAGGGATATAGAATTTAGTTACAAGTTACAAAAGTTATTCTGTCGTCGATCCAAGAAACATGTCCTATGATCAATTTTTAAATGGTATTGACATTTTCCCATTTTCTGATTAGATACTAGGCCAATCAGACATTACCATTTTTTTAATAAATTTTGTTTAGATACGTGATTAAGTCCCAAGGACCCGTTTAATCGCGAATGTCAAATGTCAAATTTTATTATCAATAATATTCTTTGTTGTTGGCTTTAATTTAAGTTAGTCCGGAAATAATCTAGCCGTATACCACTCGACCTATAAATTTAAATGGATTAAACTATAGAAATATATTTTGCATGATTGTACTTTTTGGCAAATAGTTTCATGCAAAATAATTTTAAAATAAAAACCCTCGGCCGCTCGGGGTATTGTTTTTTTATTAAATTATTTTGCATTCGACTAGTTTCCAGGGACAGTCATGCTCAAAATATTTTGGATAGCTTAATCGATTTTTATACGTTTTGTGATTTACTATGTGATAATTTTTGTAGTAGTTTCTATTTAATACGAGGTGTGGTCATAAAGTTCGTAAACTGATTTTTTTTCCGGAAATCTGGCAACGCTGGAGCCAATGTTTCCATTGGAGGTCGTGCGCCCACGTCTCGTGAGCATTCAGTTAAAATCTGGGCCTTGTCGAAGCAACAGGTTTTTTTTGGCGTCGTTTCTCGTGCCAGCGTTTTGAAAAGACTGTCACGGATTGCAAAAATTGGAAAAACACGGCAGAGGCCTCAAATGTATTGCAAAAAGTGGTAACTGGTGATGAATCGTGGATCTACGAATATGATCCGGAAACCAAAAGGCAAAGCGAAGAGTGGAAATTTCTGAACGAGCCTCGAGCACAAGCACGAATATCGAAAAATGATGATGATGACGATGAGCATGGTCTTGACCTTCCAGCAACTCTTGCGAGCCTTCTTGGTAGACCCAGGATTCATCACCAGTTGCTTCGACAAGGCCCAGATTTTAACTGAATGCTCACGAGACGTGGGCGCACAACCTCTGATGGAAACATTTGCTCCAGCGTTGCCAGATTTCCAGAAAAAAACCGGTCTACGAACTTTATGACCACACGTCGTAGTTGGAAATGGCCACCTGAGTTGAATTTCGTTGTTTTGATCATGTAGAATTGATTAGGCTAATTAAAAAAGTATCCACATTGAAAAATGTCAGTAGCGTACCACCTTTTTTTGAAATTTCAAAGGAAGAATAACTTTTTTTACTAAAATATGTGGTTTTAAATCTTGTGCTATGCAAAAATTTAAGTCGTTGCGGACTTATGTACATATAAATTTTTCTTCATAATATGACTTAAGTAATCACACTCTGTAATATTAACACGGAACACCCTGTATATACGGGGTGTCCCACCTATATAATGGAAGAATTAGAAAAGAATCAAACAGGCATAAATAAGAAAATTACAATCAGTCAGTCACACGTCAACGAGAATGTTTGGCACGTCACTGGTTGTGCCAATTTATTGAAATTTCGTATCTGGTCGTTTTGAGAATAGAATAGAAAAATGCGCTCTAGGATCATCCCTAAACAACACCAAAATTGGAATGAATCAACTCATAAATACCGAAAATATACGCTTGTTTCTATTGTAAGTGGGACACCCTGACTAGAAATATTTTAAATTTAAATACCATATAACCTTCAATTCGCTTTACAACTTTTTTAAGTAGTAGGCTAGGATGCTTCAAACTTGACGTGACTTGTGCTAACTAAAGTTTGACAGCGCTTCTACTACCTTGTAACAGGAGAATATCTATCAACATTACTTATCGTATCAAGTCTGTTTTAAATTGTCCTATCTTTGTTGGTATGTTTATAGTTTTTATACTTTGTTAAAATATTTATTTAATAATCTATTTACTTAAATGTTAATTGGCTTGTCTTGACCCTTACGTCATTTAAGGGTGTTATCCCAAAACGGTAACCGACGCTGTCGTAATTCCATAATTTGGTTCAGATTCAGAATTCAGAAATAAAAATAATGTATTTTTCTTCGTCTATCGTTGACCCGCTATGCAGAACCGTAGCAAGCCCTTTGGGGGCCATGCAAATGGCTGCAAGTCCTTTTTAAAATATGTAATTTGGATTACTTTGTGCTTGGTAATTTGGGGTTGAAAAGAGCAAGCCCATAAAAAGTGCATGAAAGGGTTTGAAGCACAATAAAAAAGCCAAGAAAAAGTTTCCATTTAAGTTTTCGAACTGTTTTGGTTCGGTAGGCAAATCCCAGTTACCGTTGATCTTTTCACTGCCATACCCTAATTACCCCGCTGATTATGAAATGCCCAAAATATGCATCTTTTCAGACAGCATATGTGTGTCCTATTTAAAAAATTTAATTTTTTGCTCAAGAACGAAACTTTTTAGATAAGTTGGGCTACGCCACTGAACTCTATGTGAAAATCTCTAACAAGATCAGTTTTCACCTTTTTGATAAGTTAAAGGAACGGTTCCCTCCCCGCGGCTGCGGCTGCTGCAAGCTACTGCTGCTCTTTCCGCAACCGCAACATTATTTCTTTGATAATACCCCCCAGAAAGTGTCGAAAATGGGACACCCTGTATATATGTATCTTTGAAACATATCCTTCTATAGAAAGTAACTGAAAGAACGTTTTAAATATATTTCGTAATAATAAATCACGCCTATGTTGAAACGGCTATACCTAGCTTATTAGTTATACATAGATAGGCAAAACTAACATTTTAATGGTATAATAACTATTTTTCTCTTTTTAATAAAATCCATATCTAAAAATAGAAATAAATATTTACTTCTTGTAATGTAAAGGCACCAAGCAATAAAAACAATTAGGGCGGCCGCAAACATTCGTTTTTCTACGATCGTTATAAAATAGTACATTACGTATCAAGGGCCGAAAAGAGGCTTTTACGGACGAGATGCGGAGATGGCCGACCGAGCCGAAGGTGAGGGAGGCCACCGCACGAGTCCGGAAAAGCCTCCGACGGCCCGAGATATGTACCGTATTTTTTTTTACAAGTGCTCCGAAGCTTTGATGCCAAATAAATAAAGAAATTCTTCAGACAGTTTTCCAGTCCTGTCAAGATGACATGAAAACACTCGCGCATGAAGAATGTAAATATCTATTTATTATTTTTGACATATAGGCTCGGTGGCCTAATGGTATAGCGTTCGCGTTGTGATCTGGGGGTCCCGGGTTCCAATCCCGTCAAACCTCTGTTTTTTTTCTTGTTTTTTTACAAGTGCCCGAGTCTTTGAGGCCATATAAATAAAGAAATTCTTCAGACATTTTTCTAAAACATCTTTGAAAAATTAACTGTCAATTTAAGTTATATATAATCCGCTATTTATTATCGCTTGTAGTATGGCTCGGTGGGTAGAGTGTCCGCCTGCCGATCTCAGGGTCCTGGGTTCAAATCCCGTACCGACAATTCTGGTTTTATTTATTTATGAGCACATGGTGACTCGAAGCGGGCGGGAAAAATCTTTCCCGCCCGCTTCGATACTTTCCCGCCCGCTCTCTTGGAAAACGCCACTTTCGGTGAAGTGAACATGCATGAAAAGAGGCACTTTCGGCGCACATGTAAAAAAAACTATATTGTTTCAACGCAAAGGAATGCATAAAATTGGATTTTTTTTAACAAGTTAAAAAAAAATTATTTAGCCTTAAAAAATGCCGTATCGTGTCATTTTTTCACTTCTCTCTCAATGCTTATAATATCAAGTTGCCATGAAAACGACATCTGTGTCGTTCATTACCTGGGCGCCGCATTGCTCTTGTTACCTTACAAAATGTCAATAATATTTGAAAACATCAAAGATGGAAAGAAATATTTCCGATTCCGAAGAAGAAAACTCATTCCAATACGCTCCAGACGAAATAATAATAAGGCCAATGAAGCAACACAAAATGTATTGCCTGAAAAATCGAAAGAAGCTTACAAAAATGAATATAATACATTTATTAAATGGCATTGGATCGAAAGCAAGTGAATAGTTTCAGCGAACGGATATTGTTAACGTGTTTTCAAGAAAGGTGAAACATTTTGAAATCTTTTACTTTATTGTCATTCTATTTCAAGCTAAAATCAACATTAATTCTGATTAATCAAGTCGATATAAGGAAAATATCCCAAACTTATTGCATTCCTAAGTGATTGAATTGGTGATACACCAATATATGGGGTGTTAAAAAAAAGTCGGTACCCCGGAATAACTCCGGTGCATTGCAGTGTAAAATGTCTGGGGAAAAAGTTGTTTGATTTTGGAGGGATAGTTTGCAATTTAACGCTCCACCCCCACCCCCTCATCTCCGGGCGCGGGTGGGGGTAAGTTAAAATATTCAAATGGAATCCCATATTTTTTATTGGCGTATCGTGTTCTCCGACCAAAAATAAACATCTTTTGTTTGAAAATTTTTTTTATTTGGGCCTATCCTTCACCAATAATTACCATGAGAAAGACAAAATCAGAACCGTGCGAAAACAAGTTTTATGCCGGAAATACTCTTTTTCTCTGTCTTGTACTAAAAAATGCCCGTGGAATACAAACAACTTTTTCCACGGGCATTTTTTAGTACAAGACAGAGAAAAGGGGTATTTCCGGGATAAAACTTGATGTTCGCACGGTTCTGATTTCTCATGTTAATTCTTGGCGAGAGATTGGCCCGAATATAAAAAAATTTCGGACAAAAGATGTTTATTTTTGGTCAGAGAGCACGATACGCCAATAAAAAATATGGGGTTCCATTTGAAAATCTTAACTTACTCCCACCCGCGCCCGGGTGTTGAGGGGTGGTTTAAATTGCAAACTATTCCTCCTTCAAAACCAAACAACTTTTTCCCCAGACATTTTCCGCTGCAATGCGATGCACCGGAGTTATTCCGGGGTACCGACCTTTTTTCCACACCGTGTATATGTTTGTTTGTATTTATGTTTTAATTTCGAAAAAGAAAACTGATACGATCGTAGAAAAAAATATTTATATGTAAATATATACATACATATTTATCTGATTCTGTTTTTTTAAAATTATTATGCCTTGATGGGTAATATAAAGAACATAAGTAAAGTTTAAAAAATTGTATTGACATAACACAACGTCTTCCTTTATATTATACATATATTTACACCACACATTTACTATAAAATATTACTATTAAAAAACACCTGCTTCGTGGACATTTTCACTGTAAAAATACCGCGTTTAGATGATCTTTGTGGTTACACGTCATGGAATGGACTGCACTGTGGGATAAAAAAAAATCTTAAACACTATTTAAGTATAATTAATTCCGAAAATAATAGTAGGTATATTATTAATCCAGGTTTAGAAGGTTTACAAGATTTGTATTTATTTTTGTAGTTATTTTTACATAATATTATTCTGTTTCTCCTATGTTAAATGTACAATTATTGAATTTTCCTGAGAAAGAAGCTGGACCAACTATAAAATTTTACGACTCCATTGCTGAGTTTCTTGATGTGCATGCGAATTCCTGCTCCATTTCAACATTAATTAAGATTTTCTTTTCGGCAACAGAGCTAGCTATCATTTTATCTAATCGGTTTTTGGACGTGATGCTTTCCTCTATATATAACCCTCCGCTACGCTAGGACTCTTCCACTTTCCGTATAGCTTAAGGGTTGCAAGGGAAGCACTACCCTCGATAAGAAGTGTGGACGTGGTCCGACGTAGGCAATGTCCTGTATATTTCTTGGCGTTTTCTAAATTAAGAAATTTTTCTATGATTGAAGGAACACGTCCTAGTGTATTTTACCCACAGGCATAGCTATGCATTTACCATTTCGGTATGTAAGGAAAAATCTGCGTTCCTTAATTCCTTTTGGACTTATTGCAAGTTACTGTCTAACCAATTTTAAGGCATCTGTTTGGTCTCCTTCGATTATAGTAAAACTATTTGGCGTAGCAGTTGTAGTTTCTGGCATATTCAATATCATCAATGGTCATTTTTACCATCTCATCCCGTCTTAGGCCGCCAAAAACTCCCATTACGAGTACCACTTTATGCAGCAGGAAGGCATCATTCGGCGTATTTTTGATAAAATTTAAAACGTGTTCACCTTCCAAAACTTTTGACTTTTTAAGAACAGACACCTGCCCGCGCGCCGTATTTTGTCGACTACCGTCGATAGTATGGCGTTAAGTTAAAGTCCTCTCTGATGATAGGTATGTACACCTACCCTGTACTGACGAGAACAATAAGTTCGAAACCGGTCTACAGGTGGTTGCATCCTATCAATGGAGAGGGCTTCCTTTTCTTGGTAGTACCATTCAATCTGAAATAGTATTTTAAAGTGCTACGGTGTAGACAAAAATACGCCCTTATTGTATAAGGATCATCGGGTGGTCTGGGAAATAATAATTTTCCACATTGGTATTTGATACACCTTTAATGTTTTCCTTTACTATAGGTTCAGAGACTTCACCTGGGAATATTTTGTCCCAAGGCTATTTGGGGTATAAACAACTAAAATAAAGTAAAAATAATGAAAAACTGTTATTACCAATGAGCAAAAGGGTTACATACCAATTCCTGAAAGTAAGCCATCATTACTGTTTCAGTAATCACCGTAATTTGGTTTCTTACTTTCCATTGTAGAAAATTTTCATAATCTTTCTCGTACAGGACTTTACGGTAAAAAGACTTTCCATATTTTCGTTTATAAAACGTAAAGGACGCAACCGTCAAACTTATTCTAGGACACACGATCAAAGCTCACTAAATACTAAAAAATAGCGAAAATAGTTTTAAAAAAATGCAGTTATTTAAGTATTTATATTTTATATAGATGAAAAATAAAGTATTGTATACACACACCACAGGCTTTGCTAGACTATATGCCAACATAAATAACTATTCTGGCAGGAGGTTAAGAAAAATGACCTCTTACGCTGAAAATAGGTAAATAATACGTGATTAAATGGTCAATAGTGGAAAAAATATATTAACAATTATTTTATTACCACAACCCACCCTCACCCTCACGTCTTAAATCCCCTCGGCGCTTCGCGCCTTATGATTTAATATCGATGGTTGTTCAATAATAGCCTACTTCTAAACTTTGGTTAATGATCTACTATTATATGAGGGTAAAGGATATAACCGGAAATCATCTGTTAAAGTATTCGTTGGAAACAATTTTGATAAATCTTTCGTGTGCAATGAAACTTGTCAAAAAGTTAGACTGGCATGTGAAATGTCACGTTGTAATTTCCTTGACTGTAATCTATCGTAAAGGCCGTATTTATTCAACTGTGTAATTTTTATTATTAGTGGTTGTAGGCAGTTGGTGATTTTTTTTAAGAAGCTCACTTTTTCATTAATCGTATTTCAAAATTCGATGAATGTAAATGTGTGTTTTCATTCGGAACGAAAACATAGATTCAAGAGGCGTAGAAAATTCGTTCTTAGCTTTAAAGGTACTATTTTCTAGTTTTCAATTATAGTCAGCATTGAAGATGGAAACTAAAATTGAAATATTAATATTAAGTCCATCTAGATGTTACATAGGAATACGTTCAAACTTTTAACAATTCTTTCAGGTGACTGATTCTCCTTTTTTCTTTTGATTATATTCGATTTGATATGCTTTTTCTTTAAATCGAACTTTTTTACTTTACTTCATACTTCACTGGTGAGGTAATTAAAACCCGTTAACGTGAAAACTTCGAAATACTATTTTTACAAGTTATCCCTATTTCGATGTTTCGATGATGCATCGATGCGCGGTAAGAATTACATTTTATGGATGAAAAAATGGGTTTAAGAATCCTTTCGTTATCATATTATGTCGTTCCTTAGGCGACCCATGCTGCTCAAGCAAAGGGAGTCGTCCAGAACCTGAATCTGCATTGCTTACATGCGCACAGATCAGTCTCCAGGCTACGCCGTGGCTGGCAGCACAGTTGCGGAAAATGTGAATAACTTTTATTCGTACATACTATGGTGACAACTTAAAACAATGGGTATATTGTCTACACTAAAGAATGTTTCAAAAAATACGCGGGAAAATTAAAATGATTGATGCGCACCACCCCCGCCTACCCCTTAGGAACTACCCCTCAATCCTACTTTAAAATCCTAAATGGCACTGGAGACACCTTTTTGGCAAGCGTATTATAAATGATTTTCAACGATACTAAAATTAATGAGGTAATGTTAGCAAAATTTTGAGAAAATGTTTTGAAACTGGCTTCAAAATTTGATAAAAAAAATTAAATGATAAACCTAAAAATGATGAAAATTATCCCAAGTCTAAATTAAATAAGTATATTACATACCGAGGTGGAAAGTATGGGACAGGAAGGAAACGTCACCGAGGTTTATATCCTATTTTATTTACAATCATACCTTTCAAATGCAAATCGTAGGCTTAAAGAGTTAAGCTGCTAAGTCCATTTTAACCAATTTGACAGGGGAGATAACAAAGTTAGTATTTTAGCAAAGATGCCGACGATATCGCCGACTTAATAGGTAACTTGTTACGTCTCTTTTATAGTTAAAATGTATTTTAAGAATTATTATCAACAACATTGGTTAATAACTTGCTATTTTACCTCTGCTGTAAAAAATTGTTAAAATTGACTTAGCAGGTTAACACTTTAGGCCGACAAAATGATGTTTTTTCTGACAAATATATGTGAGAAATTAACAAGGTCCCCTGTATAACCACAAGCTTCGCCACCATTCACAAATTAAAAAAAACATCAAGTGGTCAAGTCATTTGGGTTGTTCAATAAATGATATTGATATTTACCTGGATGGAAAGTGACATTTACCTTGGTGGAAAATGACGCCTTGGGCCCGGCAAGTTAAAAATATGTTTATTGACAACCATGCATGTAATAATGACATTTCATCTATCTTTGAAAGGTGGAAAGTTGACTTTTTCAAATTTTACTTTCCACCCGGGTGGAAAGTAAATTATTTTTTTAAAAATCGATATCTCAAAATAATATACGAACACACTTTTTAAAAAATGCTAATAGCTTTGCGTGTTTAGATATGTCTACTTTTTCCCTAATTGATAGAGTGGTCCTCAGCATTGAATAATGTGACCAAATCGATATCTTCTTTGTCTTGGCATTTTCACTCAGACCAGGATTTTGAACTTTGTTTCCCGTACACCATTATTTGAAATAGTGATATGCCTTCTCATATCTCGGGCGGCTTTTAGTTGGCAGAAAATCATCTTCTACTATTTTTGCTGCTTCTCGAATTTCTGGTGGAGTAGCAGCAAAATCAAATTCCTCATCTGACAGTATTTTTCTGTTGTTGAATATAATATATTGTTTAGTGACATGGAAACCATATTCAAAAAATTATATTTACCATCTTGATGTGTATTATTACCTACGTTATTTTACCACCTGTGGTTATTTGAAATTTTTGTCTAATTTTTCAATGGAAAAGTCAAAATGACATTTATCTTTTATTAATAATTTTAATTCAAAATAATAAGAAGTGGATGTTAGATGTGGTTGTAAATAAAATAATATACAAACCTCGGTGAAAAGTTTCATTACTGTCTCGAGATTTAGTTCGCGCCTCGGTTAACTACCGACTCTCTCGACAAGAATGAAACACTTTCTACCTCGGTACGTAATATACTATTCTTTCATACTTTTAAGGAGTCTGAAATGTCATCATTACATACATGGTTGTAAATAAATACTATTGTAGTAGTGCAAAAGCCTAAAACTATCTAGTTTAATATAATCAATTTTATCCCATCAAACATACGATACTATTGACATTTAAAATATACATTGCCGATTTACATGGTGTTTTAGTACAGTGAAGTAAAAATACAAAGCCTAATTTTAATGCAAAGACATGCCAAATCGTTGTAGTTACTAGAAAATCAAATGAGGGAAGGATTAATCAGCCCGAACTAGCACTTTATTATTATAAATTTTAAAAAAAACAAGATTTTTAAAAGGGCTATCGTATGTTAATATGTTAGAGATACCTAAATTCGAGGGATAAGTCGAGCCTTGAGGATAGTACGAAATTGAAGTGTCTTAGGGTATTGATTTTAGTCTAGTGTTCAATGTTGACCGCGACACTGAACGAGTACAGTTGCTTTTTCAAAATCTTGTTTCCATAGATTAATTTTAGAAATGATCCCTTTCCAGTTTCTAATTCACCAGTTGTTATCGAGATACTTTTTGTATCTGTAAAAATAGGACTGAAATAAAGTTGTGATTAAATCTGTACATATGGTTTTATTTTTCTAAATCAAAATTACACGGGATATCCCAGAACTTATGGGAAGTCCTCCAGATGCAAGAATTCTGAAATAATGAAGTTCGAGTACTAAGCTTAACCACATGGATGGGAGGCAGTGGTTCGTCGTGTATTTCTGCTATTCGCCGCTCAGCCGAGCACTTTCCATGGAAATATCTGTAAAAGAGAGTCAAATCCCCAACGATTTTGAACATTTATTAATAGAACGCTGTGATTAAGAAAATGTTAATGAATGAAACTTTGTAATAATAAAGTGGGAAACAAATGAAAATTGGATAAGGAAATATGAGCTTTTCAACATTATTTTCACTTGTACAGGGTTATCAATTTAGTTTGTCCCACTTTCAAGAGCCTGTAACTTTTTTGTATTTTGAGGTAGCGCGTCCATTCAAAAAACAAGATGTTGCATTTTTAGCCAAGTTTTTAGAAGTGTTGTCAAAAATGACGGTAGGTGGCTTATGTCACACCGAAAAGCAATTATTATTTTTTTTTAAATGGGACTCTATATATCAGAAGCGCATTAGATTGCGCATTTTCTTCCGATCTCAAAAATATAAAACACATATGCATGTTTTTCTTCATTCCATCAAACATTGACAAAAATATGTAAAAATATATTATTGCTAAAAAGCATCAAGATAGCTATGCAACTGTTTTGGTTGCTATGGATTTTATCTTTATTTATATTTCATTCTGAGCATTATTAGTCGTTTCGAATTTTGTAGAAAAGATATTTTGCATGTAAAAACCAAAAAATACGAGATATTATTATTCAGTGGGGGAAAAGTGTTTTATGTTTGATATTGTTCGTCAAACGGGCAGTGCAACCTTAGCACTGATGAGGTATAAGCTTCAGTTTCCCAATAGGCAGGTTCCTTCCAATTATAATTATTTTGGAAGGTTCCTTAACTGACCCACGGTATTTGAATATGCTGCAGGAGGAAATTGAAGATCGTTTAGATAATTTACCCATTCTAACCATAATAAATCAAAGATGGAGCGCCGCCACACAGTGTCCAGTAACTGCATATTTAAACGCAAAATAAGTCCAAATTAATAATCACATTGTAAAAGTGTTTCGTAAATGTATCGAAAATGAAGGTGGCCATGTAGAGCAATATACATTATGAAATAATTATTATATAATTCTAGTTATTAAATTAATGTTATAAACTTTTGTTATTTTCTAGTTATGCCTATATTAATAAAATTGTTTTTCTACTACTCACTTGAAGAAAAGAATGAATATGTGTATTATATTTCTGAGATCGGAAGAAAAGGCGCCATCTAAGGCGCTTCTGATATATAGTGTCCCATTTAAAAAAAATAATAATTGCTTTTCGGTGTGACATATGATACCTACAGTTATTTTTGACAACACTCATAAAAACTTGGCTAAAAATGCTACATCTCGTTTTTTGAATGAACCCAAAATACAAAAAAGTTACAGGCTCTTAAAAGTGGGACAAACTAAATTGACAACCCTGTACAATACTCTCCTAGAGTTTGGTCCGTTTCCCCGTTATAAATTACATACCTGCTATCATTTTTGTTTGAAGTTTCGGCTTTTTACAAGAGCCCCAGCTATCCTTGGGGACGATACAGCTACATGTCCTCTACTTTGGGTGTCTTCGGTTCTTTACTGCGTTTTAAATAAACAAATATACAGTTATTGGGTATCAAGATGAAGCCTTTGAAGATTGTGGCGAAGCAAATGCTATCGTAATTATATACCAATCAACAACTGCTGTTGTAAAGAAATTTTTTTCAAGAACTTTGATTCCAATTCTGAGAAAGTCGATTGATTGTGCTAGCAAAGGTTGCAACTCTCTCATGTATTTGGTTTGTTCGCAATGACAAATTTACCAGTATATTTTAAACAGCAGAAACAATTTTTGATCAAATCAATTTCTATATTGGCTTAGTTTCCGAATCGTTCATATTAGAAATTTATTTCATAACACAAATTTATAATAATCTTGCCTCATGATCATATTATTACATATTATTTGCATTTCCAATTAGCGCTTCGTGTTTTTAAACAAAGCATTATCGAATTACGGTGGCGCAAATTAAGTAAATTCTTTTTGTAAAAAACATACATTTTTGCCACAACCATTATAAGTGTTATTACTTTTTTTTACAAGAATGGGGCAAAATTATATGACTTCTGTACTTTTAAGGACCGACGTGTTTTCAACATATTCGAATAAAAAGAGGTCAGACTTAGCTAAAGGTAACGCTCCCGGAGGACGGGTTGTACTTTGAAGGCTTTGTAATTTCATGCGTGGTAGCGCAAAAACAGGACATGTTTGTGACGCAATGCAGGATGTTTTTGGTCATTAGCAGCACTTAAGTTGGAGAGGAGAAATTTTTTTAGTGTCAGTAGTAAATATAAAAATATTAAATTTACTTTTTTTCGTACAAAAAGTGTGTTATATCACACGCGTGTTGAAAATACTTTTTCTACTCCTATATAAGTAAGAAACTACTTACGCACTATCTACTGTTACGTAATATATACAGTATGTCTCCGTACGTCGGAACCATATCGAAAACTTTTTTATTATTAATTTTACGAAAAAAAGTTATTCTTCATAAAAAGTTCGGGATGGTTTAAAACCTAAAATGCAACTATCAGATATTAAGTTCTTCTAGGCGTATACGAGGTTTGTCAAAAAATATGTAACTTTATTTTCGACAATATCGAAAATTGTTATTAAAAAAAGTTGATCAGAATTAATACCACGTTTAAATATGCAGTTACACCCATTTACGATAAAAAAATGATTTTTTCTTTTTTGAAACGTATGTGTAGAATAATAATGCAAATTTAACTGTAGTTACATGTAATCTAGGATGCGCTGACATACAAGTGAATTGTTGATAGCAAGAAATGTTTGACAGTGACCGTCAAAACGAGTTAAAATTTATAAAGTATGTAAAAATGTTGTTATTAAGTTGTGAAGATGTTAATAATTTGGAAAGGATAATTACACAATCATGCGGGGAAATTTCTCCAGAAATGATAAGGAAATTTGCCAATGTAACGATGAAATGTATTGAACGACAGGGTGAATATGTCGAGGCATTAGTGGAAGGAGTGAAAGTTAAATTTCTATTTATTTCTAGTATTAATGTGGTAGTTAGGGGGAGTTGGGGCACATTGATGCACATTTTTTTGGCAGAGAAAAAGTGTCTTATACACGTGAAAAAAGTAAAAGTAATATGTAATATTTAAAGACTTGTTTGTTTGTTCTCATGTATTGATTACATATTGGCTCTAATTTAATAATAATCGATTCTATATGATATAATTTCTAAATTGGAATTTGAATCAATGTTCCCCAGAAGCAAGGCAAATTGATACAGGTAAGAGGCACAATGATACACGAACTCCAACACTCATCATTCCTTAAATTAAAGAAATTAGATTTTAAAAATTCGACATGTTTTATTAAACAAAATGAAAACTAAATCCTATTAATATGTTTAGGATATTCAAAAACATAATATTTACAAATTATAAGAGAAAAGACTAACTTTAAAATTAAAAAGTGCCGCCGCTCTGTTAGTTCCCTTGGTAACGGTTGACATTTTCAGCTGTAGGATGTCAGATATGTTAACCGAGGCTTCATCACTTACATCTGGAAATACAAACCTGCCTGACGGTTATATCCTCAGACACGAATATACATCAATTGATTGTCAGAAGTCTCGTCCTCAGATGGGCAAAAGATTGAATCAGATGAAAATCCTTAACTTCAAAATCACTGGTACAACTTGCGGAACTACTATCCAGTTCAGACAGTGTTTCCTTTTTTGTTTTGTTTTTTCGATCTGTCACCCGAGAAGGTTAATTTATTGAAAGGCCAGATACCCCGCTTTGTTAAAGCACTTGTAATATTTGTAGCAGTAAGTGACTCAAAGTAATCCCTTCCAGTCTTTTTCTTATACACTCGGACCATTTTCACTAAAACATAACACTTATTATATTATATACATCACGGGGCACATATATTGGTATCAAAGTTCCCCACAATGATTGTATGAATCTGCCACACACCGACATATTATTTAATAAAACACAGTGTCATCCGGAAAACAAAACGAACAAGGCAAACAAATTCGACATATTTTAATTCGGTAAGAAACAAACCCAAAAAATTCCACTTGAAAGTCAAATTAACTAGGCGGTCACTCAAACCACGCCAAGTATTTATAGTCGTGTTGTGGGTACTAGCGCGACCTAGAAGTGAGTAGACAAACGTCTTAGATAATACCCTTTGAGAGTAAGACGAGATGTATCAATGTATCCCAATTCCCCCTACACAATTTATTATTTGTATGTGTTTTCTTATTTGCAATATAAGTGCATATACGTTCATTACGGACGTGTTTAAATTGCAACATTGTTAGATAAAATTATGAAACGAAAAGGTTATCATGTTTTTAATAATTACAAGAGATAAATATTCATTCATAATTAATTAATAATGCAGAAACATTATTAAAAAATAACAAAACCTATTTTTTCATCACAAATGGGTGTAGCTGCATATTTAAACGTAGTTTTTAGTTCTGATCGACTTTTTTTAATAACAATTTTCGATATTGTCAAAAATAAAGGTACTTTGCTCTTGGGCAAAATTCATATTTTTTGACAAACCTCGAATACGCCTAGACGAATTTAATGTCTGATAGTTGCATTTTAGGTTTTAGACCATGCAGAACTTTTTATGAAGAATAACTTTTTTTCATAAAATTAATATTAAAAAAAGTTTTCCATATTGTTCCAACTTACAGAGACATACTGTTTATATATTACGTATCAGTTCCACAAATCACATTACCCGTGATATGCCGAAACAGTCAGTATTTCCAATAGATTTTGTGCAAAGTCGGCTGTGAATTTCATCGGGTCGCCTTGACAACGTAAATGTCAAGAAATTTTAAACGTCATAATTTTTAATTTGTATAATTTTTGGTAAAGTATTAGTTACTACGGTATTCAGATTGAGGGAACGCCACGGGAAATTGCATTACAAGCTGATTCCACAGCCAATAGTCGCCCTTACACCAACATATAAGTTGGACCGATTTGATCCGTTCGGATTTGGCCTGCCAACTAGGCTCGCCACCAAAACTCTCGTCAATTTTTGGAGGCGAGCCTAGCTCGCCGACCTAATCACCCGATTAGATTTCCCTAAATCGTCTCGTTAATGGGACTTGATGCGCCGTCCGCTATTACCTACCGATCTACTGATGAGTTGCGACCTGCTGATTTCATCCGTGGCCGATAAGGCACTGCCCGATGAAGCTCGGCTCGCCACATACACACAAAGTTTTTTCCCCATATTTGGCTCGTGCCATATCAGATTTGTTGAGATATCCGCTGGTGTAAGGGCGACTAATAATTTATGACTAGAAAAATCCAGGGGCAGTGGCATGAAAAAGTGTATCAAAAATGTATTGACTGGTGTGCTGATAACCACGTGAGTACCGATTCAAAATATTTTATTACCATATTTCGATAATTTAACCTAAGTAAATATGACGTCGTAAAGTTTAGAACACAATTCGAGCGGTAAGCCCATTACACATGATTTCGGAACTTACGTACGTACGTACTTCGAAAGAGTTCTTACCACTCTTGCATGAGCGTCGTTAGAAAGTTTTGTAGTGAGAGGCAATGATAAAATGGCCAATTTTATAAACTTAAAAACCAGGACGCCAGTGGTAGCAAGAAGGCGGAAAAATACTACTTTCAACACTAGCAGCCCCGTATCTTGATTGATTTCGAGACGGGGTAAGAACTTAAAACTGCCGCCGTTGCATATCGATTGTTGTTTTTAGTAGTTGCATTTAAAAAAAAATCGCGCCCGTTCTCTCGCGTATTTCGACCAGATTGGGCTATATACAGGATGTCCCAGAACTAAATATTCACAGTGCAGATTCTTTGGGTAACAATATTGCGATTTGGTGAAACACTTCTTTGTGTATACAGGGTGTTCCTTAATGATGTGCTAATATTTCAGGGTGTGATTCCTTAGGTCATTTTATAAAGACAAAGTCCGTAACGGCTTAAATTTTCTGCTACAGCGTGTTGAATTTTTATTTTTTAAATGGTTATTTTTTAATATCTCCGAAAGTACTTTAGATATTATTTTCAATTTTGGTATGTGTTAATAGGATCTAGAACCACAAACTTTAGTTAGAAAAGTTATTCAATTGTTCCACGAGTGGCATCCCTAAAAACATGTTCTCTGATATTTTTTATAAAAAAAGATGGTACGCCACTGACATTGTTCCATTGTTTCTGATTAGCCTTGTCAATTCTACATGAAAACGGTATCTTGAGTTTTTCTCGTCAGACGCGCACCGTTCCTGATTAAAACCACTAAATTCAAAAAAACTCATTATTATTAACATTGATAAAATAATTAATGATACATTTTGTTTTATAAAAATTGTTGGAGTGGGTAATTCGATGCGAAGATGGGCGGAACCATGTTTTTAAAGTGAAGGTGGCCATTCTCAACAATTTTTATGAAACAAAATTTATCATTAATTATTTTATCAATGTTAATAATAATGCGTTTCAATTTGAATTTAGTGGTTTTAATCAAGAACTGTGCGTCTGACGAGAAAAACTCAAGAGACCGTTTTCATGTAGAATTGACAAGGCTAATCAGAAAAAATATCCACATGGAAAAATGTCAGTGGCGTACTATCGTTTTTGTAAAAAATATCAGAAGACATGTTTGCAGGGGCGCCACTGGTGGAACAATTAAATAACTTTTCTAAGTAGTGAAGTTTGTGCATTCTATATCATATTAACACATACCAAAATTGAAAATAATATCTACAGTACTTTCGGAGATATTAAAAAATAACCATTTAAAAAATGAAAATTCAACACGCTGTAGCAAAAAATTTAAGCCGTTACGGACATATGTTCATATGAATTTTTCTTTATAAAATGACCTAAGGAATCACACCCTGAAACATGAGCACGTCATTAAGGAACACTCTGTATACAAGTGAAAATTTTATTTTCTATAATCTCCTTATTAAATTACTTTTTTACTGGGCACTATAAATTCAAAAATATTGAAAACAATTGCTCGGAGTGACATTGACATGATACACACACCATTTCTGAGTCAATGTGATGAGAAAACATTTTTATTAAAAACATAAATACACTAAAGCGCAAAAGTCTTGCACTTGGTGCTATGTACCCAGAGTGCTGCAGCGAGCGCCCTCTACAATCTACATAAAAATAAAAATTTAGGCGACATTAGGAATAGTTGGACACTGATAAGAGCTTCTAATCGATTAATAATCGCGCCTCGGGGTGCTATAACTGCCACATTTGAATTTGTCGCCCACTGAGGTGGCCGGCACCGGCTTCCCCCCTAGATCCGGGGCTGAACACTAGTTATACAAATTACTTTTTACTACCCTATTAGAACATATAGGAAAATAAATCCGTTATTATTTTAGGAAATCAATATTTAGTTGGGACACTCTGTAACATTCCATCAGTAGCTTATGAATGCTAATTTAATTGTCACTGCTTTGAAGAACTACTTAACAATTTTAATGTATTCGGTGTCACTGGCTAAATTTTTATCGCTCTCAATGAACTTGTGGTAATGGTGACACATTTTAATTTGAAACCAATACTAATGTAGGTTTGAATTCTATAACAAAATGTGATCTTTATTAAACGAAAATCTATGTTGTAGTTTGCTAAAAAATCACACGTCAACATTTTATAAACTCGATGCGTGAGAAACGGTTTCTGGTCCTTGAATGACAAAAATGTCCTTTTTCCAACGATAATCCGCGAGATTACAGAGCAGCCTAAATCCAACCCAAAAAGCACCGCAGGGGGACACTATTTAAGTAGATATAAAATAAACTCCCTGACACATAACTCCGCCACTTCACCCCTGAAAGGGGTGAATTTTTTTTTCAAGTATCAGCGGCAAATATACAGGGTCCGCAAACGAAGCGTGGACGGAAGATTAAATCGTTATCGAAGAACTTATCAACAATATTGAAACAGCTTGAGATATTGGATTAAAAGCGGCATGGTTTAAAAATATTTTACATTATACAGGGTGGCCCAAAAAAGTGTGACAGCATAAAGTTATATTTTTTTAAATGGGACACCCAGTATTTTATTGCATATTTAGGTTCGCATTACTATCGTTTATAAGTGCCTCAAAATTTATATAATTTGGTTATTTAGTTTCGGAGAAATAAATTAAAAACTAAAATAAAAAGTTTTACAGTCCTGAATAAAAAAATCAAAAAAAACAATCCAGAACTATTTTATTTACCTCGGCATTGAGCGAAATTTATGAGAAGAGGTCTAGAGATACTATGAATGTAATTGCGTTTATTTATTTTATACAGGGTGTTCATAATTGTAAATATCATAAATTATGTTGTTTAAATAGAGTTCTTATTGGGAAATTTTGTTATAGGCGACTAGACTAATAATTGTAAACTAAACTAAATGTTCAAAATAGCTTCCTTTTACTTAATTTAATGATTTTCCTCTACTGCCAACAGAACTCTTAATTCATTTTCTTCATTAATAACGGGTTTATTGATTGATCATCCTTTTTGTGTACGCAGTGCTTCCTGTTGCTACAAATCTTTGAAATAACTTCTCGAAGGTTTTTGGTCTCGGCTTTCTCTCAATATCTGGATACCTTTCAGCATACATTCGGCTCGCGAGGAGGCAATTTCTTGCACATTATAAAAATCATATTTACCATTTCTAAAATTCGACATTTTGTCGAACAAATGTAAATAATTTTATTTAACTGTCATAGTGACAATCTAAACAAAAAGAAATCATGGCAACTCGATTAAGAATAAAAAATAAAATTAAATAATAAAAGTAGCAAAAAAGTATGCTTTTAAAATTTATATCGAAATAACTTAAATACGGTAAACTCTAAGAGTAAAAGGAAGCTATTTTGAACTTTTACTTTAGTTTACAATTATTAGTCTAGTCGCCTATAACAAAATTTCCCAATGAAAACTCTATTTAAACAACATAATTTATGATATTTATAATTATTTCGAAAACGGCTGGATATAACTTATATGCTTGTATTACAAAAAAAAATTGTCTATGAATTCTACGTCAAATAGCCAAATAATATACAGGGTGTTCCATTTGAAAAACTTGAGAAAAATTATTTTAAAATGTGTGGTTTTTGAAAGTTTATTATGAACACCCTGTATAAAATAAATAAACGCAATTACATTCATAGTATCTCTAAACCTCTTGTCATAAATTTCACTCAATGCCGAGGTTAAAAAAAATAGTTCTGGATTGTTTTTTTTGATTTTTTTATTCAGGACTGCAAAACTTTTTTTTTTAGTTTTTAATTTATTTCTCCGAAACTACAAAACCAAATTAAATATAACTTGAGGCACTTATAAACGATAGTAATACGAACCTAAATATGCAATAAAATACTGGGTGTCCCATTTAAAAAAATAAAACTTTATGCTGTCACACTTTTTTGGGCCACCCTGTATAATGTAAAATATTTTTAAACCATGCCGCTTTTAATCCAATATCTCATACTGTTTCAGTATTGTTGATAAGTTCTTCGATAACGATTAAATCTTCCGTCCACGCTTCGTTTGCGGACCCTGTATATTCCTCCCCGTTTTCGAGGATGCTGAGCACGTTGGTGGTGTTGGATATGGCGCCCAACCCAAACTTAAAAACACGATGCTAAATAGATTTTTGCATTCTTCTATCTTCACGAGAGTTAAAAATACAACTAGGTGCAGTGGCGGATCTAGGATTAGAATATGGGGGAGGGGGTACCAAGAAAACTTCCCCAAATCCAAAAAATTTCCGGATCACGCCCAAATATCGCAAAATTTGATAAATAATTTTATAGTAAATAATACTAGGAAAACTGCTACGGTAAGGTGTGAGTTCAGATAAATAACAGAAATGTTGATGATTTTTACATTATGACTATCGTTAGGCGTCAATATAATTCACGCCAAAGGCTCTTTCCCTACTTCCCTGAATGACCACCGCTGCTTAATTAATGATTTTTGGAAATCAGTCCGTATTTTAAAGAGAAAATCTTTAAAAAATCGAAAACAAGTGGACCGCTAACGTCCCAAATTTCCCGGCTACGATAAAATAATTAAAGGGAAGAGGGATAAACATATCTAATCTCACTTTCAGGTTTCTAGACGACGAAGCTTCTTGCTTTGCAAATTGCAATTGCAAAAAGTATTAACCACGCCATGAACGTCCATCTTCTGCTACGAATTTATATAAGCGAGTGAGACCAGAAGACTTAAGAAAAGCAATTCAACCTTACATCACCAATTTTAAATGTTGGTCATGGGGGCGGGGCTAACTAACTTAAGCAGTTTTGTAACTTTAATAATAATAAAGTTACCAATTTGGATAACCCTCTATGTCACATCAATTATTTTATACGAGCTAATATAGCTTAGATTTAGAAAAAACTTGTAGAGGTTGAGAGTCTCCAATCTCTGAATATAGTTCGTGAGAATATACCGTAACTTATAAAATTCTGACTTACCAAACAGAATAAATAGCTAATTGCAACTGACGATGATTTGTTCACAAGATAAAAAAAAATTGTTGACTCAAGACTGGATGTTGTCTACAATCCTCGATGAATCTGCGTTGATATAGGATAGGCGTAAGCTGGCTTGATGAGACATAGCCGAAAATCAAATACATTCAGCTATGCCGACATCTTGCCTTCTCAACCTTCCATGCTCTGCAAAGTCAATTAGCACCTCCTGGTTAATGTTGCTCGGGAACCTGCAATCCTCGTTACTAAAGTTTCAAATTAGGAAATAAAATAAAAATTATTTATTCATGTTTTTAAACGATATATCGGTACCTCTAGGTAACTTTATAATTAAATACAGACATTACTTATACAGGGTGTTCGCATAATGCATCAGAATATCTACTTGGAGAGGTGATTTTCCATGTTAAAATAAAGGTAATAAGTCACATAACGAAAAGTCGTTTTTTGCTTCCATTTAAAAAACTTCAGTTTACTGCTAACAAAAACTTCAGTTCCAATTTTGCGCCTAAACGGCGTGGTGTATCGACTCGAATAAGGAGTGGTAGTATTCTTTCGTCTTTAAAATTACATTTCCAATAACCGTCAAAAGAAGAAAGATATGCCAAAAATTAAATTATTTGAAGGTAAAGTGGTCTCTGATGGCATAGTAGAGAAACTTGTTTTTCTACTCTATCAGTAAGATCCCAATAACACATGTTGTAATTTTAAAAGCAAAGCATTGTTACGTAATGACTGTTACGTAATATATATGGGGCATTCCGCGAGAGATTTATTTTCAAAATTAAAGTTCGTCTATGTGTCCCTAACGACTGTGAATTTTTTCAGATTTTTTTTCGCCCCCGTTCCCGAGATATCCACGCTTCAATGAAGCAAAATCCGGGTTTTTACCCATTTTTCTCGGCCATTCATCTGCAAATAACTTTTAACAGACGCGTTTTAGGAGAAAATGTTAAATGGCAAAGTTGTTCGGCTTTAATAGAGGAATAAGATCCCGAAATGGAAATTTCTTTTGGCCAGAAAACATAACCTAAAAGTCGCGTTTTCCCCGAAAAATAGGGAAAACCCTAATTTCGCCCATTTGAAAATCGCGCCACCTGGGCCGAAAACCTTGATAAATGTGTCGAGAATAAGCTGGTAAGTTTTCAGAGTGGTTCTCGCCATAGAACAGCCGCAATCTCAAAAATAGTAAAAAAATGGCAAAAAATTTAAGAATTTGGAATTTGCTCCCTACAAAAATAATAATTATTCCCTTAGAAAATAATGTCAAGTTTAATTCGGAGAAAATATAAAATTTCTTCAACACTCACCGGCGATACAGAGTCTCACATTTTCATGATAAGGGCAAGCGCACATTATTTGTTTTGTGTACCTGTTTTTCACACGTTGTATAATGCAAAAGGGGCTGCTTGAGAGATTTTGTATGTCTGGAGGGTTTTATTGGGTTCTCGGGGTCCTTTGTGTTACTCTTGGAGCATATTTTTCCCGGGAAAGAAACTTGGAAGCAATCGAGATACATGTTGCATCGTCATGTGTTATTTATTCCAAATTCTTAAATATTTTGCCATTTTTTTTTTAACATTTTTGTGATTGCGGCTGTTCTATGGCGAGAACCACTCTGAAAATTTACCAGCTTATTCTCGACACATTTATCAAGGTTTTCGGCCCAGGTGGAGCGATTTTCAAATGGGCGAAATTAGGGTTTTCCCTATTTTTCCGGAAAAACGCAATTTTTAGGGTATATTTTCCGGCCAAAAAAATTTCCACTTCGGGATCTTATTCCTCTATTCAAGTCGAACAACTTTGCCATTTAAAAATTTTCTCCTAAAACGCGTCTGTTAAAAGTTATTTGCAGATGAATGCCCGAGAAAAATGGGCAAAAACCCGGATTTTGCTTTATTGAAGCGTGGATATCTGGGAAAGGGGGCGAAAAAAAATCTAAAAAAAATTCAGGGTCATTAGGGACACATAGACGAACATTTTGGGCTACTCAGGAGGTCAACTTTAATTTTGAAAATAAATCTCTCGCGGAATGCCCCATATACATATATCTATATTACGTAACAGGTTCACAAATCACAGTTGCCGCCATATGCCCAAACGCATCGCCTTGACAACGTAAATGTCAAAATGTCAATTTTCAATTTTAAACGTCAACATTATTAATTTGTATCTTATTTTTGGGCATATTAGTAAAGTATGAGATGACTACGATATTGAGATTGAGGCAACGCCATCGGAAATTACAGCAAATAATTTATTGCTAGAGAAATCCACGGAGAGGTATGAAAAATAAGTGTATCAAGAATTTATTGACTGGTGTACTGACGATAACCATGTGAGTATCTACTCAGAAAATGATTTATTGGCATTTCGATAACTTAATATAAAAATAAATATGAAGTCGTAAAAGTATAGTACACAACTCGAGTGGTAAGCTTATTACACACCCTTTCAAAATCTGTGTTCATGTTGGGGTATAAAGCCTTTTCTTCGATGACTTGTCGTCGAACTTGTTGTGGATGGAACAAAACAGTCATGAACACCGCAGTTTGTGAGCTCCTTAACATCTCTATAATTAAATTTTAATATCATTGTACGTTGTAAGAGAAAAAGATCTGTGGTGCAATACAAGAACCTAGTAAGTCGTAAAAGTAAATTTTAAGACATTCCATTTAAAAATTGCTCAACTTCTTTAATATTTAATTTATTGTTCTGAAATTTTATACACAGTAAGTTCTTGTTACATAGTTTCATTTTCCAGAACCAACCAACCAACTCTCTTATATATTAAGTCTACTTACTAGATTCTTGTATTGCACGACAGAGATGAGCATGGTACCCGTGACGATAGAGATTGAGACCTAATACACAATGTTTCGTCTAAGAAATATATTATTAGTTCATTTAGGAAGAGAAAGAGTATGATTATATAACGGCCATTATTGAAATACAGGTCGAATGGAAATCATAATAATATTGTGATATTTGCATGTTTGCCTGTCTGTAACTCAGAAGCAAATAAATTGAGATACACAGCGGATTTATCAGCAGCTAGTGCTAGAAAGTAGATAGCTAAGCTCCTTTGTAGTTATAGTAGAAATTTTATAACTTAATTGTACATCTGTCATGGTGTTTTAGAATTATAAAGATGAAGCAAACAATTTATACCTTTAACCAATTGTTTTTGATTTGAGATATTGACATTTAAAACATAAATTATTTTACAATCATTTTTATTAACAGGAAGGGAAGCATGCATATTCTTCATGCCCTGAAAATATCAAATTTCGGTTTAACTTAAAACCTCTTTTACGGGAGTTTCTACATTTATATGGAAAATTGTAGTTTTAGAAAATAGAGGAAAAACGAAATCAGGACAGTATTAGTGGTTTTCCTGTTGTAGTACCTTGTTCTCCAGCCCGAACAAACCCACCACATGAATCCGATACGAGGTTTTATACACGGCTTAAATATGAAAGTAGTGGTGTTGTGATTGTGTCTAGATACAGCAAAATACTATAAATGTTTAATATAAAGGGTGCTCGGAAATGCTTCAGGATTGAAGGTGATTCTACATGTTTTAAATAAAGTTAGTAAATAAGTTCAGTTTAACATAGGAAATCCCATGTAATTTTTGAGGTGGCTGAATATTGGCTCCCCTGTACATTTCCTAGAAAAATTGCTTATAACTTCTTGAAGAGGAAGACATGGTAAACCTATGTGCCCAGTTTGAATACATTTTGGTAAGCCAATCCTAAGCTGTTCAATTAAATGTGATGGGAAAACCTCGAAAGTCTCATGCACAGTTCCAGTAATACAGCAAACACCAGCAAATAATTTCTATTACGCTATTGCCAAAAATTGAACATAATGAATAATGAAATATTGTCAAAAATCAATGTTAAAATTTAATTTCCTTGTATTTGCTGCATTAACTGAACTATGAGAGTTTCATGGTTTTGCTATTGCGTTTAATTGAATAGCTTAGGATTGGCTTACCAAAATGTATTCAAATTGGGAACATTGGTTTACCATGTTTACCTCTTCAATCAGTTATAATACACTTTTTCTATAAAACGTACAGGCGAGCCAATATTCAGCCACCTCAAAAATTACATGGGATATTCTATGTTCAACTTAACGATGTAACAACTACATAACTAAATATAGAGTGTCCGAGAAATGGAGAGCAAAAATAATATTACTTGAGTAATCTCATTTTTCATTTTAAACCACCATGTTTGATATTTAAAACTTTTTTAATAACATACTAATTTTGAATTTGATGCACTACTTTATAAAGAATCATATCATTTTTGGGGGCCTTGCCGTACCAAGAACGCGCCTTTGCATAACTGTAAAAATCGGCCTTAAGAGGATACCGGAGTCAGTCGAATTCTCCGATTTGACTGTTCATTTCGCGCTGTGTAGGCACAAGGCGAATTGGATCGTCCCTTGCCGTTAGAACAATACGTCGAGCATCCGCCCGTAATCGGTACGATAATCGGAAGAAAGAGACCGAACGTGATCGGGATCTAGACTTCAAGTTTTAGCACTGAAAAACGACTTTTCTCTTTTTATGGAAACGCTGCATGTTTGTAAAACAATGTTGAACAAAATATGTCCAAATTTTATTAACAATTGGAGGAAAGCCCATAATTTCTTTCTACGTGGAACAGTAAATAAAATTAAATTTAAAAATCTTCCGAAACAAAAAAATATATACTTTCCTCCAATTTTAGTTGCCTTACAAATTTCTTTCTTAAACATTTTTTTCACACAACATAAATAAACGCTTGGGGAGAAAACTCGTTTAGAGGTACTTCGGAATCTACTTAATCCCTCAAATCCCCAGATATATTATATGAAAGAGTTCTTTAAAAAGCAGTTTTGTTAAATATATATTTTAAAACTAACAATTTTATTGTAAATTATATTTTAATGCTAAATTTCTAATTGAAATGTTTCGATATTCGAATTCGAATTCGAATGTAATTTTTTAGCGCGGATATTCAGAGATCACTTAACAGGATTCCAGAGTACCTGTAAACGAGTTTTCTTCCCAAGCGTTTATTCCTGTTTTAGGAAAAAAAACTTTGTAATAGAACTAGAACTCGGAACGCGGAAAGTCTATATTTTCTTGTTACGGAAGATTTTTAGATTTAATTTTTTTTACTGCTTCATATAGAAAAAAATGATGGACTTTCCGAAACCGTTTTCCGAAAACTCCGTTTATTAGCGTAGAAAATTGAAGTATAGACCCCGATCACGTGCAATCTCTTTCTTCCGATTATCGATGTTTCTGTCGGCGTACCGATTACGGGCTGACGCTCGACGTATTCTTCTGCAAGGGAAGATCCAATTCGCCTCGTGCCTTCAAAGCGTGAACCGAACAGGGGTGAAATCGGAGATTTCGACTGACTCCAGCATCCTCTTAAAAAAAAATTAATTAAGGTCGAACCATTTTTCCCGGGCTTTGAATATTGCAAACCTAGAGACTCAAAATATACTTTAGTCACGTGGTTTATATACTATTTTATACACTTAAAGATAGGGAAAATAAGTCCTAAAATAATTTTTATAAAAATTAAATTTCATTTAACAGTCAACAAATTTACTATTGAAGTATTACATTTTTATCCCTCAGGGATTAAATGTTTTTTTTAATCCCTTATTTTTAGGGTTTAAGTGTAGAAACAGAACCCTGCTTCTCGTCAGCAGGTTATAATACTTGCAATAAGTTACGATCAAGTTTAGGAGACAACACACTGGATGCACTGATTTTTTTTAGAAATAAAAGAAAATTTTTTTTTCAATTTGTTAACGGTAGGTAAGATTTGTATTTAGTGTATCTAGTAAACATATTCTTTCTCATGTTAATTATTTTTGGAATTAGTCCCGGAATCTCGGGATTAGATACTCTTTATCCCGAAAATCCCGGTATTCAAACAAAGTTTCGAAATTGGGGCGGGAGTTATTATCTATAGATTATTTTTTTTGGATCAGAGCTACCTTTTTTGGATAAACATTTATTTAGTAGGTATTTTTTTTGATCTTTGTCGAGCCAAGTGTAAGCCAGCACTCTCCAGTCACGTTAAAAAATTTTTTTAGACCGACCATCTACAATAACCTGATACTTTTTAGGTTTAAACTCGGATAAAATTGTAACAGATGAATTAATGATTTATTCTTTGATTTATCCAAACAATAATCAGGAAGAGAAAAAAATACTCGTCAAAAGCTTTTGTCTATCCACAAAATTAAATTAATTTTTCGATCTTTTTTGGATAAACATTTATTTAGTAGGTATTTTTTTTGATCTTTGTCGAGCCAAGTGTAAGCCAGCACTCTCCAGTCACGTTAAAAAATTTTTTTAGACCGACCATCTACAATAACCTGATACTTTTTAGGTTTAAACTCGGATAAAATTGTAACAGATGAATTAATGATTTATTCTTTGATTTATCCAAACAATAACCAGGAAGAAAAAAAATACTCGTCAAAAGCTTTTGTCTATCCACAAAATTAAATTAATTTTTCGATCTTTTTTGGATAAACATTTATTTAGTAGGTATTTTTTTTGATCTTTGTCGAGCCAAGTGTAAGCCAGCACTCTCCAGTCACGTTAAAAAATTTTATTAGACCGACCATCTACAATAACCTGATACTTTTTAGGTTTAAACTCGGATAAAATTGTAACAGATGAATTAATGATTTATTCTTTGATTTATCCAAACAATAACCAGGAAGAAAAAAAATACTCGTCAAAAGCTTTTGTCTATCCACAAAATAAAATTAATTTTTCGATCTTGCCCTGTAAAACCTTTAATTTAAAATAACCTAAAACTATGGTGGCCTTTTTATTTTAGGATAATATGAAATTGTTTATCTACAAACACAATTGAAGAAACGCTTATTGTCAGTGACTAAAATGTCCTTTTATGAAACTAGTGTTAAAAGTGCATTACTTTTAACACTAGTGATAAATACAAGGATCTTTCGATTAAGTTATTGTTAAGTGGAGTTCGTAACTAACAACAATACACATTGGTTGCCATTGACTAACAACAAAGAAATAAAGTCACTTAATTTTTCATTTTTACGGCTTTGATTTCGAATTTAATAGAATAGGTATTAATTTTTTTGTTCATTTTAATGCCTGGCTAGTCTTTGTACTCAGAATTTTGCTATAGTCACACTGTATAGTTGATACTCAATTCTATGATCGAATTCTCTTAAATTATTTGGTTTTTGCGGGCGACGCCGACGGCTTCTTTCAAGCCCGAAACCGGAAGGGCAGCATCGGTCCGATTAGTTCAAGAGGCGCCGCGCCGTCGGTTGATCGCAAAAAATAATGTTTATTAAATAAATAATTCAAGAGAGTATTTTGATTCCGTGGGAATTCGTTCACAGAATTGAATATCAACTATAATAATCGTTTGGATATATACAAAAAAGCTTTTTAAAATTACGTTAATTGAAACGGTGACGTCCAAAATAACAATAACTCCGGAGTAGGTACCTATGTAACCCACGATTACGATTATTAACTGCCTCTGCAAATGCTTCCGATAAAAGCCATGAGAATTTAAAATTAAAAAAAAATAAAATAAAAAAAGCATATGAACCACACCTACAGTGTACTAAAAAGCGTTAAAAACCAGTTAAATTATCACACCACTTAACTTTTATTTTTCACCACAATTTTTTTTTCAACCTGTTGCTACCGAGGCGCGGTCCGTACTGCCGATTAAGCCATACCGCCCTTTTTACTACTTCTCGCCACAACTGAATCACTTCCTTTAGAGCACGTGCTTTACCTGACTTTACCTGCGTTGATCTCCTTAGAACATAACTTACGTATTGTTTAAACTGTCCCCACCCACCAGATTGCGTATGTTTTGTGTGTTTTGCTATACCGGGTGACAAATCCTGAAGACTGGTAGCATATTAGAATTTTTATCATTTAAATCGGTGGTCAACGGAAACAGCTGGGTTTTTTTTACAGATAATTTCCAGTCGGTACCCAAAAACCGCAATAATATGAAGATAGAATGTAATGTATGAATTTCTATTATTATACATACAGTGATGGGCTAAAATATGGAACAAATTCATTTAAAAATCAGGTATTAATTTTTTGTAAAAACGCTCGGACACGTCGATTATAATTTTTTCTTCCGGATTTTTTGCCTCAAAAAGAAATTATACTGGGTGTGTCAAAAAGTAGATGTAGGTATAATTTTGAAAAATTATTTTATTAAGTGTTGAAAATGCAAACCATTAACTTCTTGACAATATGCCAATCTACTTAAAAACCCTTCTAAAACATTATTTACAGTATTTTCATTAATTTCATATCTAATTTTAAATTTTAAGTCTTCCAAATTTTGTGGTTTATCCTTATACACTTTTGATTTCAAATAACCCCAAAGAAAGAAATCCATTGGTGTAAGATCGTGAGATCTTGCAGGCCATTCTATGGGTCCTCTTCTACCTATCCATCGTTCGGGAAAAATAGTATTCAAATACTCTCGTACTTGTCGAGGAAAATGAGGCGGAGCACCATCCTGCTGAAACCATAGACGCTTCTGGTAGATTAGGCTGATTCGGATTTGGAAAATCCGCTGCTAGTGTGGGAATTAATTCATTTTGAAGAAATTGTAAATACTGTAATAATCTCCTGTAAGATTTCCATCGAAGAAAAAAGGTCCAATAATTCTATCATTTAATATCCCTGCCCAAACCTTTACTTTTTGTGAGTATTGCGTATGCTGTTCTCTCATCCAACGGGGATTATTTGTACTCCAATACAGAAAATTTTGTCTGTTTACCGAACCATTCAAACAAAACGTGGCTTCATCGCTAAAAAGTACGCTGCGATGGAAAAATAGATTTAAGTTGCAAATTTCCATCATAGTTTCACAAAACTGTAGTCGGCGGTCGGGATCATCTTCGTTTAGCTCGTGCAGCAACCTAATTTTATACGGATGGTACTTTTCTTGTTTCAATACCCGCAAAACAGATCGTCGGCTAACATCATTATTAAGGGCTACTTCAGTGGATGCACTATGGGGATTATCTTCAACTTCTAACAAAATGTTCAATTTTGTGTTTTCACTAATTTTTGGACGACCTGGCCGTAGACGATGCTCATGTTCCCTGTTTCCCTGAATTTTTTCTCAATTTTACTCACTGTAGATCTTGTAATCCGTCGTTCTGGATACTTAGCGCTAAACAAGTTACAAACTTCTTCTTGACTTCTTGTTTTGTCTCCACATCACCGTTTTTTCGAAATTATACTTAAAATTCTTTTTGATTGACACATGACTTGCTATCGTAGTAACAATTAATTTAAATTTACCTGTTTACCTTTAAGTAGGTACATGTACCTTTTTTTAAAGAAATTTATTTTTTAAGATGTAATTTTTCTCTAAAGCCGTTAGAGATAAGGATAGAGTATGCTACATGAATTATGCTCAGAATTTGACGTAGAATTTATGTGATAAGTAAAAATAAGATGGTTCTATTTAAAATACAAAAAAATTTTACAACATCTACTTTTTGACACACCCAGTATAATTTCTGTTTGAGGCAAAAAATCCGGAAGAAAAATTTATAATCGACATGTCTGAGCGTTTTTACAAAAAAATAAAACCTGATTTTTAAATGAATTTGTTCCATATTTTAGCCCATCACTGTATAGTATGTAGAATTAATACACTACTCCAATTAATTACACAGGCCCGCATTTTTGAACACACAAATTTTAACTGTTTTTTAGTAGCGCTGATTTCAAATCTGCTTTTAGTTTTTTTTGTATCACGTAAGGTTATTTTTCAAACCAGTAAAATCCAAAAAAAACACGATTTATTTCATTTCTAAGCTAGTTTTATAAGATATTAAAGAAAAAATACAAAATATACACTTAGGAGTAAAAATAACGCACAGCCAGGAATTATGCTCAATTTCAAACTTGATTTTCTCGCGAAACGATAAGTCGATTTCGCTATTTTTCCTGTTGAACTGTAGCTTTTTTTTTTGTTAATTGCACTGTGATAGAATTTTTATTCATATTTAAGTTTTAGGCTTATACAGGGTGCAAAAATGATGTATAGTTTTAGTTAATAGTTTTTTTTACGTTAAATTTGAGACACCTTGTAGGGAGCATTAGCAGCAACAACGACTGTATGATGAAATCATACTGTAGCTTCATGTTTTCTAACCATTTTATTTCTTTAATTTCTCTGATATCTGTAACATCAAGGAAAATACACAGTTATATACCAGAACCTGTTATATTTAAAATATTTAAAAATTAAAATAACACAATTAACAATAAATACCAAAAAAGGTACATTAGTAACGCGTGTTCCCACCTCTACTTCTAATGGCTTCACATCGCCAAGGCATACTCGATATTAAAGTCCATTCCAAATATCGGCAACCATTATTTGTACAACTTGCAGGTTGGCAGGAGGGTGTTGATGCTGTCTCAGTGCCCTACCAATAATATCCCATAAGTGCTCTATAGGATTCAAATCGGGACTGCGCGGTGGCCAATTTAGAGATCGAATATTTAAGGTAAAGATTGTTTTACGAAAAATGGATATAACTTATTGACTGCAGTAAAAGTACCTGCGGCGATCCCATTATTTATGACCATTTGTTATTATTACGTGGAAAGGACCGGATTGTAATAATTATGATTAAATATAGGCACATCAGGTAGGTTAGGTTGCTTAATTTATATTTAAATATCTTTTTGTGGTAAAATTTGTTAGTTTTTATTTCTTGCTGAAAGAGTTTAGTTGTATTACCGATATTATTTTACCAAACGTGTAAAAAAACAGTATGTGGCGTCCATGGAAAAACATTGGTGGTTCTTCTTCTAGTGTTGCAGTAAAACAAAAGCTCCGTCAAATAAAGGAAAAAGAATAAGCATTTTACATGCTTGGTCAGAAAACGGTTGGGCTCCAAATGCCTTGTGGCTTTCTGCAAAAAAAATTAAATACTCTTGTGTGGACTACCATGAAGATACAACGGCCGAACTTTTTGAGGAATGGCTCAAGAATTATCTTTTACCAAACATTCCTCAGAATAGCGTGATAGTAATGGACAATGCGAGCTATCACAGTCGCCAATTACATAAAGCTCCAAGCTCAAATAATACAAAATTGGAGATTCAGAACTACATGGCGGCGAATGATATATATTTTGAAGAAAGTTATAAAAAAAGTGATCTTTTAGAAGTTTTAAAGACATTTTGTATAAAAAAGTATATGTTTGTGACACATTGGCAGAAGAAATTGGACATACAGTGCTACGGCTCCCACCCTATTATTGCATTTTTAACCCCATAGAGCATATTATGTGGCACCAGTTACAATCACTGGTTAGGTCTGAAAATATTTCTCCGACTTTAAGTTCTAGTGGTGTAGAATTAATACGAAAATGCTTTAATGATATTCCCCCAGGTTATTGGAAAAATTCAGTCCGTCACGTAATAACTGTAGAAAATTCGTATATTAGTCTGGATCGTATAATTAATCCAATTATAATTAATTTTGATGAGGATAGCGATAGCGAAACAGAACTATCTATAGAATAACATTATAAATGTAAATAAATATGACTAGTAATATTTAAAAAAAAATGTTATTTCATTTGATTACATTAATATAATCATATCATTACTGGTTTTCCTTAGTCCGTCCCTTCATACTTCACTTGTTTATTACCAAGCTCTTGTCTACACAATGGGACCGACCCAGGAAATCATTAAGTCGTATCCAAATATCGTGAAACGAACTGTAAATGCACCAGTAATCGACGCTGTTCCAGTTCTCGACATCGTCATCTTCAAATCTCTAAAATAAGGAAAATAAGACGATCTAAACGCAACCGCCGCGGTCACAGCTCGGTCATTATAGTAAGACATCATATAGTTATCTTATGGCGTTTAAATCCCGCCAATCCGTCTTTTGTGTTTATGTTTTCAGGTAACGGTTATCGAATGTGGTTTCTTTTCCCGTTTTTTAACAATATTTGCAAGAAGTAAGTACAAATAATCCTTAATTATATGAAATATTTTTTAGCATATCTTAAGTACCTTAAAAACAAGTTATTATTTTAGTGTTAATCACTGTAAAAATTAAGTTTTTCTCAAATTTTTCTAAAAGTTTTCATGGTATATGGGTATCTAAAGTTGTACAGTTCCCTTAGTCGACAGGTGTGTCGACTATGGGATATAAGAAATATTTCCGTTTTTTTGCAGTTTCAGAGTTGAACTTTCCTTAACAAATCCAAAGCTCTAAGAATCGATGATTTAAAATGCTGTGCGACAGGGGTGTCGAATACTGGTGCATCAAGTGTCGGTGTTGCTCAAAAACGACAAACCTGGGCGTAAATGGTTTTCTCTTTTCGTAGCCAGACATCCGGAATTAAGCTTTCGAAGCAGTCAAAATTTGACAATCTTCCGGAGAAATGTAACTCAGGAGAATATACAGAGTTGGTTCAACGAGGTCGATAGCTATCTAAAAGAAAATAATTTAACACGGATGAGTCGGAATTTTTTCTAAATCCGAAGCCAGGTACAGTTTTGGCTGAGAGAGGCTGCAAATCTGTATACACTGCATCAGGTAATGATGGAAAGTTAATTTAACTGTTTTGCTAACTGCTAATGCATCTGGACAACTGCCACCACCCATGATAGTTTATAGATACAGTAGAATACCCCAAGTAATAGCGAAATCATTTCCACAAGAATTTTCTATGGGAAAAAGTGATAATGGAACAAACCCATGAGCCCATGAGCTTTTTTTTGAATATATTGTAAATATTTTCTTGCCGTGGGCAAATGAGCACAATATCCCCCTGCCAATTATTTTCTTTATGGACGGACATACGTCATATATTTTCTTACCACTGACTCAGTGTTGCAGGGAACAAGGGGTAGAACGTGTTGCGTTATACCCAAATGTGACGCAACTGCTTCAGCCTATGGATGATGGATGTAGCAGTTTTCCACTCACTCAAAACAGAGTGGCGGCAAAAAGTACAGGAATGGAGAATGGAAAACCAAGGAAGACAATTAGGAAAGCAAGATTTTGCTCCCCCTTGTCTTCAAACTTTAACGCCGACAATCATTACAAACGGTTTTAGAAAATGTGGTCTTGTACCTTGGAATCCCAGTGAGGAAAAAGTAAAAGGAGATTCAAAGTCAAATCGTAAGAATTTATGTACACAAGAAGATTAACTACCCATTTTTTACAAAATAATTGGGTGTCGACAAATGGGTTATCTAGGTGACGACCACTGGAACATTCCTTTAAATAGGTGTTGACAACTGGAGCAAAAAGTTGTTTTTCAAAAATACATGGAAAATTTTTTTGTTAAAATATATATTTGTTTTTAAACGAAAATAAAGAGCAAGCACATAATAAATTTTGAAATACACAACCTAGGTTTGAATACTTATAACCAGGAAGAAGACAAACTGCCGTGTTAAATAATCGAAGCAGGCATGATACGGCGACATCCATTATGCCTGGCGCGCACGTGCTTTTCAAATGTCACTTTTGTCCAAATTTTTATTACTGTCAATATTTTAAAGTGACATTTAAGCAAAGAAAACATCAAAACCATTTTATTTGGTTTACTAAGTAGAGAAAATTAAATATTATGATTTTGACATAGGTTTTCAGCTGTAAATATTGCTTTAAAATTGTCCTTACATACTTTTATATTATTATTGAACTAGTAACGAAACTAGAAATAAATAATTCAGAGATTGAAGGTTGTAATTAGTTTTATTAAAAAATAGGAAATAAATCATAATTTACATAAAATATTTTACTATCTTCAATTACAAACAAATCAAGGTAAATACAATACTATTATGTACAGCTACTAACCAAGTAAATATATGCACCATCATTATGATTATGTGCTTCCAATTTGTTTGTTTCGTAGCATACTCCTGGCAACATTAGTTATCGAAGTCCTCTTTAATGTTCAGTCATTATGGGATTCTCAATTAAACTATGAAAAGAAAGAATTATTATAATAATATATTACCGGACTTCTGACTACGGGTTAATATAACTAAGCTGTAATTATTATGTTGTAGCTTTTGACTTCTGGATTGTAAAATTTAAGTAAAATTCTAGTTGCTAGTTTGCGTGACAAGTTTGGGACATAATGGGACAATTTTATAATGTAAAATAACAATAACGAATAAAAATTAGTAAATAAATATATCATAAATTACTTACCTGCAACAAAACGAGAAGGTCCCTTTTCGTGAAAAGAATAGAAAATTCAAAATTATTTTAGAATTTAATGACGCTTCCTCCACCATTTTCAATCACATTATAAATCATATGTTACTTGATTTTATCCCCTTCCAGACGAAGGATGTTCGGTTGTGAAATAATTTAAGAACGTGTGCTGCTCGCATTCTATGTCTGTCTCTGTCTGCATCAACCTTCTCCGATTCAATAAAGGGAGACAAATATGGCCTAGATTAAATCGAACAAACCCAAAGTCTGATATTGACACAGAACGATCGACACAAAAGGATAAACGTATGGAGTAACCTGCCTGGCTGTGACGTCACTTACACGGCCTACTTATATGCTTCGATCCCCGCCATAAGCGGTCTCACCGGGCTGATATACCTCTCGCTAAGAACTCTAAGAACCCCCACGTGAAGGTACGATATCCGTCCGTGCTGTTAAGAAAATATAAGCCCAAAAGAGCCTCCGTTAAATAAAGTTGTTTCATGTGCATAACATGTTCTGCTATAAAACTGTGTATTTTCTTTGATATTACAGATATCGAGAAATTAAAGAAACAAAATGTTTAGAAAACATGAGGTTACAGTATAATTTCATAATACACCCGTTGTTGTTGCTAATGCTCCCTACAGGGTGTCTCAAATTTAACGTAAAAAGCTATTCTCATTTTTGCACCAAAACTGAAATCTGAATAAACAATTCTATCACAGTGCAATTATCAAAGAGAAAAGTTACAGTTCAAAAAAAATTTATCGAAATCGATTTATCGGTTCGTAAGAAAATCAAGTTTGAAAATGAGCATAATTTTTGACTGTGCGGTATTTTTGCTGCTAAGTGTACACATATGAACTATTAGAAATGGTTATTTATTCTTTACGCTGCTTAAAAAACGTTTTCTTTTTTCAGAAAAGCTCCTTTTTGTTGTTTTTTGCGATATTCACCTAAAGGAAGAAAATAACTCTTCTCAATGCCCAACAGTAATTGGCCATCAGTTCTTGTTCCAGCGCCCATGGTATCTTTTTCCACCTCTTTAATATCTTGATGAAATCTTTCACCTTGCTCTTCACTCACGTCCCCAAGATTTTCCGGGAAATAGTGCAAATGGGAATGTAAAAAGTGCATTTTTATGCTCATATTGCAACCAAGAATTCTGAATTTTTCCAGCATATTTTCAACGATCTCAACATAGGTTGGGTCTTTATAATTCCATATAAATTTATGGATAACTTCTTTAAAAGCATTCCATGCATGTTTTTCACCGTATCTTTTCGTATTACATTTTCAAATTCTACACATTACATTCAATACATTTAGCAATAATAATAAAAGATTTACCTCAGGTAATGAGCGCCTACTTAATAAATTTCTTGAAAAGCACCATAGAAAATAATTTTTGGATTAACGCTATTGCTTGCGTATGTCCAAATTATTTCTTTTCTTTTCAAAAAAATATTTATGTACAGGGTGTCCAATTTTCGACACTTTTATAGGTTATCTCCGTTATTGTTAGTGCTATCAAAAAAGTAATGTAGGTATCATGTGCTCTTTTTGGATCAAACTTAAAATGGTAGAACCAGAATTCAAAAATTTTCGCTCGCTTAAGATGTGGGGGGAAATCAAAAAATTGCCCATTTCGAAATTACCCTATATTTTCTTAGTTAAAAGAGATATAGAAAAATGTTTTATACAGAAGTTTCTTTATAATGATTGTTGAATAATCTGCCGTTTTCAGAATAAGTATACGGGGTCAGGTAAAAAAGTTATCGGACCTAACCTCATTTTTTAAATGGAACACCCTGTATATTTTAATCTCAAAACATAACATTTTAAACTCTCTTTTCAAATATATAACACACCATGGATAATATTGGTTTCCTAGGCGATTTACTTGAACTTTATTAGTTTAAACCAAAGTATGCCATGAAACAAAAACTAAATATCCTAGAGACAACTATGTTAACATTAGTTGTTATTAACATTTAACGTCAATTTAATTTTTTACATATTCATTTGTGAAAAAGACTTATCAACATTTTGAAAAATTTGATGATATCTATCATCCATGGTGTGTTATAAATTTGAAAAGAGAGTTTAAATGCTATCTTTTTAGATTAAAATATACGGGTGTTCCATTTAAAAAATGAGGTTAGGTCCAATAAGTTTTTTACCTGATCCCGGCAGATTATTCAGCAATCATTATAATAAAACTTCTGTACAAAACATTTTTCTATATCTCTTTTAACTAAGAAAATATAGGGTAATTTCGAAATGGGCAATTTTTTGATTTTCCCCCGTATCTCCTAAGCTAGCGAAAGTTTTAAAATTTTGATTTTACCATTTTAAGTTTGACCCAAAAAGAGCACAATACATGACACCTACATTACTTTTTTGTTAGCGCTAACAATAACGGAGATACCCTATAAAAGTGTCGAAAATCGGCCACCCTGTACATCTAAAATAGGCGCTACGAGCTAATCACCAGAAATGTTGACTGTTTAACTGGTTCATCTAGAAAATACTATAAAGCCAGTGGCGAGTTGTATTTTCTGCTATAAAATTAAAGTTTGTGCACAGGATTACACCTAATAATTTATTCTTGAAATAACAATGATTTTCAAGTTGACGTGTAAAATTTTGTTTTCATGGCCACCTGATTCAAATTTTCTTATTTATGCCTGTTTGATTCTTTCTGACTTTTCACATTGCAAGAAGCATTAGTATATACAAAATTATTTGATTTTATACCAAAAAATACAGTACGCCACTGCCTTTCACGTACAGTATTTTTTTAGATATTAGAAGCACAGTCAACATTTTTGGTAATTAGCTTGTTCCTTTTAGATGGTAAATATTTTTAAAAAGAAATAGAATAAAATACGCACGGCACTGGTTGTGTCAATTTATTGAGATTTCATATTTGACTATGTGGACGGATGCTAAATCGAGTTCTGATATTAGTTTTGAAATAAAATAATCGCTGAAGGTACTTCACTCTTTACTATGTTAAAACGCCTAGAAATCTGTACGCTAATGACTTAAGTAAGATTTTAATCAAATAGAAAGTGTGTCCTGGGATCATACGTAACTAAACCAAAATTCAAAACAATCAATTCAGAAATGCCGAAAATATACGCTTATTTCAATTATAATTGGGCCATCTTGTATGTCTTTTCCACAGAAAAAGCCATGCACGCCACTGCTGAATCTCTAAACAATCCCACCTTGACAACGGTTGTCAACTAAACATGTAGTTGCCAATTTGGTTTAAGTTTAACAGTCTTTACACAACCTTTTAGTGGGCAAAAATGTAGGATACCCAAGAAATGACCCATTTGAATATAATAAATAATTTCCATAATACGCTGTACGTAGCATAAAATTACAGTTGTCTTGTGGTGGTCTTTTGGTCTAAATAACTATATTTCGTTGTGACGATGATAGCCGGTAAATTTTAGTGAGTCTACCAAACCACCACAATATACTACGAAATATTATTCGTTTTCAAATAAGTAAAACGGTAATCACTTAAACGGTGGAACATAGGGAAATATACAGTTGAGTCGGGAAGAGAATGAACGTGCATTATCACCTGTAACAGTTTGATTCCAATCGATATTATGTTAATCAAATAGAACAAAACCACATCAGCAGCCAACGGACGTGATTAACATTATGAAGGTCTTTATTGAACTAAAGTAAAAAATTAAATTTTATTCTATAAATTCTATTTTTTTTTTAAACAATTTATTTATCAATACGTTGTTACAAACTATACATAATTTAATGATCCTCTAATCAGTGTCTTAAGGCCGGGCCGTATTAGACTAGGCAATTTTTTCTCTTGCGCCGGCAATTATAATGGCACGTATTCATGCGCAGTAAACCGTTTTCGATCAGCTGGAGCATTGTCAACGGTCAGAACAGCAGTGGGTACTGTCGAAATCCCTAAAATATCCCCAGAATTAGAGATGTGCAAACCTGTTCGTTTTGATTACCGGTTAAAGCAGCTACTGCTATTTACAAATAGGAGGTGCAAAAAGTTGCTGAATTAGCAGTCCATAAGTTTAATAAAAAATGTAAACTGCTAATTTAAGTACCAGTGGGTTTAAATGGCCATTACCTGTTCATACCTGGTTCGGTCAAATAATAAACAGTTAAAAATAACAGAATAATCCATGTCTACCCAATTGCGCCGGCAAGGGCAATTAAAATGGCGCCTGCCCCATTTCTGGTAATGAGAGACAGCTGATCGGGAACAGTGTACTGCGCATGAATCCGTGTCATTTTAATTGTCAGAAGAGTAGAATTTCTGACTGTAGTACGGAGAACGGTGTACTGCGCCTGAATCCTTGAATTATAATTGCCATTGCTGACGCCATAAAAATTCCCAAGTGTAATACGGCCTTTAGAATACTGGCAACAAGAATAAATCATACAAGTTTATTTAATTATATCAATTCAAATATGATTTATTCTTTAAAATATAATAATATTTCTAGATAAAGGTATAAAAGATTCTAGAGTTTAGCGCAGTGTAGTTCGCGTCCGGATACATCTAATTGTACAGGGTAGTGCATAAAATCTAGATCCATGTAATTTTCCTAAAATTTAAATTTTACTATCTTACATTAAAATAGAATTTAATTACCAATTAGATATATGTAATATATCAGGGTTTGTTCGTAACAAAGGTAACAAAAAAAAATTACCATTTCTTCTAAACACATTTTATTGTCGAAAAATCGTTTCATAAATAATCGATGCTTCAGTTTATCATTTTTGGATTTAAATAAATTACAAATAAAAATCATTTCAACAAATAAAGTCTATAATATAGAGTGCTACCCAATTATCTATTCATTTAATTCATTTACTTAACATTATAAATAGAAAATCATTGGATACTTAAGCCATACAGAGTTTTTATTTTGTTAACTAAAGGTGCATTTACACATGCATGGATTTAGTGGCGCCAGTGGTCGCACCATTTCTATTTGCACGCCAGTAAAGGTTTACACTTTGTTGAGAAAACAAAAATAAGTGGCACGCCAGTTTCATTTTTAAAGTGTTTTTCACAGTGCGCACTATGTCGGGTGAGTTTTCCGAAGCCTGTAAAATAGTCGCTGAACTTTGAGCGCAACCTAAATGAAAATGAAACTAAAAAATGGCAAGCAGTCGCCGATGTGCAAGCACTTGTTTACACTTGCAAGTTCTGATTTCCTGTACGAATTTGTCACCACTGGTGCCAGTAATTTCAGAAGGATGCAGACTTTCTTGGTCTATGTATGCAAAAATAAGTTTTTATGCAAGTCGATGTTTACACTTGCTAATTTTATTTACTGACGCGCCAGTTTTTATTGGCGCCACTAAATCCATGCATTTGTAAATTAAATTAATTCAATGAATAGATAATTGCGCAGCACTCTGTATTATAGGGTTTATTTGTTGAACTGATTTTTATGTAATGTGATTTTTATGTAATGTAATTTTTCTTTAAAGCCAAAAATAATAAACTGCCGCATCGATTGTTTATGAAACGTTTTTTTGGCAATAAAACGTGTTTAGAAGAAATGGACCTGGACCATGAAAGCCCAAACTATCAAAAAGCTTGAAGCGTTCGAGCTGTGGATATATAGGCGCATGCTAAAGATACCTTGGACACAGAATTACGAACGAAGAAGTACTAAGGCGCATCGAACATGAAAGGAAGCTATTGAAAATTATCAAGATACGTAAAACAGCATACATAGGTCATATTCTGCGCAACGACAAATATATACTGCTGCAAAACATAATGCAGGGAAGAATAGAGGGCAAGAAGGGAATAGGAAGAAAGAAAAAATCCTGGCTCCGCAATATAAGGGAGTGGACAGGAATGAATGTTGAAGAATTGTTTCATGTGGCACGAGACAGAGACGCATTCAGAAATGTGGTCGCCAACCTTCAATGAGAAGACGGCATTAGAAGAAGAAGAAGAAGAAATGCTAAATTTTTTGTTACCTCTAGTGGCAAGGCGATGTCTAACCCCGATATATCTCTAATTGGTTCAGTTTAGAAAATAAATAAAATTTAATTTTTATGTAAGATATGTAAAATTTAAATGTTAGGAAATTTACATCCATGTTGATAGTAATAGTAGTATCAGGACGTAAACTGCTCTGTTCTAAACTGAATCTATTTTCTATCAGATAAAAAAAAATAATTAATATTAGTCGGTTCATTATGAACGAAACATTAATAACTTCTTATTAATTAGGATGTGAATTTTTGAATATTCGATAATTGGCGTGGTGTATTTATGTTTCTCAGCAACTTAAACATATTAAGAACCGCAACTGAAAATTAACTTTTTTATTGTTTACAAAAGCTACGTGCTGAAATGCTAGTCATAATAAGCAGTTTACGACAAACCTCGTTATGCTTGAATTTTACCCTCTCTTTGCATCATAAAGCTTTACAGTTGCATTTTATGATGCCTTAGTTGGGTAAGATTTTAACAAATAATAATGTTTCCCATTCTTCGTTAAACGAACGATGTAATAAATATAATTTGAGGAACTAATGACCAGTTGTACATATTAGGTTAAAGTCAACTTTAGAGTAAACCTGCATTTAAATATATAGTATATTTTAATTTAATATATTGTCATACAACGTGTCCAAGATAAGGAGGGCCAGTACAGGTACTCGGAAACCGTAAGAGATACGATACGTCGGTTAAATGGGGGTAAAGTTGCGCATTTACGTGCCTAATAATATACCGTTTAGAAAGTTTTAAAATTCCGAGTAGTTCCGGAGATATCCGGAAAAAAACGAAAATCTGAAAAATCGTTTTATTGTTTTCCTGGTTTTTTTTGAGATGGAATTCTAAAGTAAATTACACTTTTACATTGCCACTTTTTCCGCTCTATCTAACAGCGTTAATTGTTTTGAAATCCGACGAGTCGTCTTCGAAGGGCCATTATCAACTTTCTTTTTTTAAATACGGTCCTGTTTTTCTGATATTGGAATTTGAGAGCTTTTTTCTCCCGAACGCAACGATGTATGACACATTGTGGTTTAATGACGTCTCGAGGGTTTTTTGAACAACATCATGAAATTTTGGGATACGGTCCTGTATTTCTCCTAATTTTATAAATAATATCTCATAAGTAAGCTCTAAATTTTTACTTATGTTGGACTAGTTCAATAAATAACAAATAATTTAATAATAAACCACAAATAAGTGAACAAAATACAGAAGCATTATTTCAAACTTCTGTTGATTCGGGATTTAAAAGAAAACTAGGCGTTTGAAACAAAAAAAATTAAGATGGTGACGCGTGATTTGTTTCACTTGACATTCCCATTGTGATCGTTTGAAAGCGTTTTAAGAGGTTTTCTATTTTCCAGAAAATATTGAACATAATTTTACAAATGCTGAAAAGTTTAATATTCTATGGCATGTTTTATTTTATCTCAAAAAAACTGTTATGTGGCAGTTAGAAGATGTTATTTATTGTGCTTAGAGAATAGCGGAAATCATTTTGAACACCTGATTATATAGTTCCTTACTTTTTTCGTTGTTCGTTTTATTACTGTTTTGGTATGATTTTTGTTCACTTATTTGTGGTTTATTATTAAATTATTTGTTATTTATTGAACTAGTTCAACATAAGTAAAAAATTTAGAGCTTACTGAGATATTATTTATAAAATTAGGAGAAATACAGGACCGTATCCCAAAATTTCCTGATGTTGTTCAAAAAAACCTCGAAACGTCATTAAACCACAATGTGCCATATATCGTTGCATTCGTTAGAAAAAAAGCTCTCAAATTCCAATATCAGGAAAACAGTACCGTATTTGAGAAAAACAAAGTTAATAATGGCCCTTCGAAGGCGACTCGTCGGATTACAAAACAATTATCGCTGTTAGATAGAGCGGAAAAAGAGGCAATGTAAAGTGCAATTTACTTTAGAATTCGATCTCAAAAAAAACCCAGGAAAACAATAAAACCATTTTTCAGAATTTCGTTTTTCCGGATATCTCCGGAACTACTCGGAATTTTAAAACTTTCTAAACGGCATATTATTAGGCACGTAAATGTGCAACTTTTGACCGACTTCGTATCTCTTACGGTTTCCGAGATCCCTGTACTGGCCCTCCTTATCTTGGACACGTTGTATATTATGAGAAACAATAAAACTACGTTATATTTCTTTTCCACTATCTTCTTAAAAATGACATGTTTCGCTATCAGTGTAGCTTCTTCAGATTGAGAATGAATGAATATTTTTCTATATCTAACAAAGTGTACAATCTTAAGATATTATTACAGATATAAAGATAGTGTAGGAGATATAATAGTAACAGTGGGATTTTCCAAATGGTCAGTAAAGTGATTATATAAATTATTTTATAGATTTATTTATACATGTAATAGCGGATTAGTGAAATAAATTTAACACAGAAGAATTGTTAAGGTCTGTTTGATCATTCAGTTGTAATAATCTTTTAAGATTTTAAGATTGTACACTTTGTTAGATATAGAAAAATATTCATTCATTCTCAATCTGAAGATGCTACAGTGACAGCGAAACATGTCATTTTTAAGAATACAGTGGAATAGAAATATAACGTAGTTATATTGTTTCTCATAATATTAGTTATGGATTTCCACCAAGTATCGGCTGAATCAATTAATTTATTATATTGTCGTCTACGACCTCTGAAGTTTTACCCCTAAATCATGATGTAGATACGTACACTTTGATTTAGATTTCTAACCGTCTAAAATAATAATATCCACCAAATTAATTCTATGCTCACAAATTTTTATAGACGTTAATTGTAGACAATCTAAACAGAACATCTTGAAAATAAAAATCTAGCAGTAGGGATACTCTTGGATATTTGTAAAGCATATGATTGCATTGACATTGTTCCTCCATAATTTAAATCAGTACGGCATCAGAGGAAGTGAGCAGAGGTGGATTCGGTCCTATCTCTCAGATAGACATCAGCGGGTCTTAATTCACGAAGGGAATCGGACGGTTAAATCGGCTTTCAGGGCAAACTTGATGGGGATAGCTCAGAGTGGCATTCTGGGGCCTATATTGTTTATCATTCTTATAAATGATCTAATTGTAAATGAAAATAATGTTTCCTTAACAAATTATTGGGATAATACCAACACGCTTATTGGTTGTTTAGATTTTACAGAACTGATTCATGAAGCTGAGGTGGCCATTGTGGAGATTAACCATTGGTTTAGTAAAAATAAATTAATCTTAAATAAGGATAAAATTAATATAGTCATTTCTCTTTGAAAGCACAAACATCGGCTGCCGACACACATCTTCGGAGACAGCATGAAGTATCACGCCTTAACAAAGATCTGGAAGAAATTTTGTCTTGGGGTGACAGTAACCAAGTCGAATTTAACGCTAAAAAAACCCTGGCAGCAGTTTTCTCTAAAAAGGTTAACATTACAGCCGGATATAGTCATGGCAGGACACGCAACCCCACTGGCTTCATCTATTAATTTACTGGGCGTCAATCTGGGAGGGAATATGTCTTCGCATAACCACGTTGTGGCAATTGCCAAAATAGCTTCTGGGAAACTTGGTGTACTTTTCCGAACCAAAAAGTTGTACACACCTCAACAACTTTTGACACTATAAAATGCCCAGATTCGAGATTACTAGAGTAGTGCTCTCATGTCCGGAGCTCTGCACCCAAACGTATTCTTCGGCTACTGAATTATATCGAAAGGAGAGCCATTCGTCTGATCGGAGACCATGAGTTTACGAAGAACCTCCACAGCCTAGAACATCGGAGATAGGTTGAGGATTTGGCTCTCTTTTACAGATATTTTCGTGGAAAGTGCTCGGCTGACCTTGCCCTCTTAATTCCGCTCAGAGCGGCGAATATCAGAAATACACGACGAGCCACTGCCGCCCATCCAAATGTGGTTAAGCCTAGTACTCCTCGAACTTCATTATTTAAGAATTCTTTCATCTGGAGGACTTCATCCTTATGGAATGACCTTCCCGAGGTCGTTTTTCCCAACGAATATAACCACCAACGATTCAAATCAAACGTGAATCGCTTTTTGCGCACACGCACCACTCCCAGAGTGCCCTAAAGAATTTTTCCTATAGTGCTTGTATTTGATCATAAAAAAAAACAAAAAAAATAATTGCTTTTTTTAATAATGTAATTTAGTTTTTAACAAGCTTCTCAGAAATATACTATAATACTTTATTTTTAGCCTTAATCGTATGCCCGAAATTAACGTTTTTTTAAAAATATATCAATTTTTGAGTAGACCATGACTGATATTTAAAAAAAAACAATTACTGGTGGGATTAAAAATAAGAAAAAAATTAACGTTTATGGAACTTTCTCATAAATATTTCTCAAATTGTACTCCATTATGCCTTATACATGTTTCACGCATAATTATTACTTATTATTATATAGGATTTGATTCAATTGAAGCAAGACCATATTTATTTCATTAGTCTCGCGATTTTCCTTATGGTAGATTTTAGGCCGAGGTTTAGAAAATGAACTTTGTTCAATTAAATTTGATTTTATTCTTGGAAAAAATATTTTATCCAGTTATCGTATTTCGAAATATTTACAAGTAATTTAAGAAATTTTATAGATTTCATAGAATTAGATGCTAGAAAACTGCTTATATTTACCATTGAAATACACTTATAATGCTCCATTTGCATTTTCTTTAAATTGGATATAGCAAACGAGCACGTCATATTTTAGTTCACATTAGCTCCAGTAATTAGGACAAAGTGAATTATTACATTTAATTAGATATTATAAAACAACTTCTAACATAACTGACTGTATTCTTTTTTTAAATATCCGTCATCGCCTACTCAAAAAATTGTACGCTTCTTAAAAACGTAAATTTCGGATATAATATCAAAGCAAATTTTTTTTAAAAATTATTGAAAGTAGGAACGTGTACGTCACTGGATTCTACGTAAAAACCTATTTCTTTTTGATAAGTTACAGGGTAACCGAAATATGCGGGGGTGTGTTCCAAAATGTAAATTCTCAAAAACATCCCGTATATGCAAAACGAGGAGGTCTATAAAAATTCTAATTGAGGCATCTTTTGTTCCACAAACAGTAGCAATGTGCGGCGAAAAAGACATCCTTCTATTTTCACTAATAACGGAGATACCTCGTAAAATACTACCGAAAAATGGACACCCTGTACAAGTGAACATAATGTAAAAAACGCATATGTCTTTATCTTATTTTCATTTGTTTTCAAGTTATAGCATAATTATTACAATTAAACAAAGTTTCATATATTGAATTTTTTAAAATCATATCCTTGTAATTCTTGTAAGTACCTTTTCACTGACTCAACCAAATTGCTCGTTGTACAAATTTGAGTTAATGTATTTATTGTAAGTCTATAACGAAATTGTATTAAAATAATATAGTATAAGATAACTTGGTTTATAAACCTAAATTTTCAATGTCCTTAAAAACCACTTCCTTTGATGCAGCTAACACAAACAACAACAAAATTGAATTTTGTAACGCTTGCAAATATGTGCCGAAGCTAATGAATATGGCAAGGTTGTAAAAGTTCAAACATTGTATAAACATTATATTATATGTAATATAACTTGAGCAAACAAGGGAAAAGTTACCTTCTGTTGTTTTCGTTACCCACTTCTAAGTTATGGGTATTAAATAGCTGAATTACTAACCTTTAAGAAAATCTATTAAAGTGTAGGTAACGTTTGTATATAGGGTGACTCACGGTGGGAAAATGGGCGATACGTTAATATTGAAAATTTGGTTTCCCAGATAACCGACCATGATCTATCATTTTAAAATATTTTCAGCAATGCGCCGTTGCCGCTTCTACCTAAAACCAGAGGCAACATCGTTATTTTAAATAGAACTTCATATGTATTTACAAATTTTCAGGTTCTAAATCTATTTCTGATCAATTTTTCTAAATACTACCCTTACCTATACCTATCTATTGCCGCGTTAACTTTTTTTAACGAAAACGTTCCTTCTAATAAATATGGTTTTCTCAATATTCTAAAACCTTCCTAAGTTATTGCGTACGGTTTAAAAATGCCTTTAAGTATTTGATTTTTGGTCATATCTTAGTTCAAGCATATAGAATGGTCCAAAAATAATTGTTTATAGGTTACTTGTAAAAATGTCTGATTTGGAAAGCTACTTAAATCAACTTTATAACAATGTATACTTGCTTATATTTAGCTCTTCAAATTTTCAATTTATAAGCATTTCTTTACGAAATTTCGTAAAACATGTAAATTTCAACGACTTAGATGAAGGCCATGTCTTAGGTTATTTATTCTATATGGACAGTGTTGTAGTATTATTGCCAGAACGTGTAGAAAATTTAATGAAATTTATCCAGATTTATCAAAAATGAATATCAAGAGATTTAATCGAATCTAGAATAATTTCAGAGATTTAGGTGCTTTTAATGTTGAAATATTGAGGTTTAGCTACTCTTTTTTTGAGATTCTTGGTAGATTATTTATGAAATGAAAAGATTAATTTTCAGTGTGAAAAATTGAACTTATTGTTAGATACGTTGTAAGGAAATAGAAGAAAACTTAAAGTCTCTCTTAAAAGTGAGATAACGATAACCGAAACGCTGGAGAATCTGACGAGACCGACAGATTTTAAAAATGTAGTAATCTCATTTTAAATATTTAAACGAAATAGGTATAAAAAGCCATGAAACAAGTTTTCATTTTTCTTATTTCAAAATGCATATTCTACTTGAGAGAATATAAATGTAAATTTATGGCCTGGTCTCATACAGGGTGTTTTTTAATTGAGCGCCGATACTTATATATTTAAATATCTCCTAAAGCTCTTCATCTTCACTCTTAGATATTTTAATGAAATTTTGTACACACCCTTTAATCATTAAGGAGCATTTTTTGACTAAAAGATTTTTTAAAATTTTTACCAGTGACGTCCGTACGGGGTTCGAACTGAATATTTTTAAAGAAAAAACTATGCTACTGATTTTTCTTAAAACCAAACTTATTTTTAAAATCCTCATTTATTTTTGAGCAAATTTGGTTCATAGACTTACTTTACGATACACCGTTTTCGCGTAAAAAAATAAAAACCAAAAATTTTTAAAAAAATGTTATTTTAAAAATTGCGATTCATTTAGTAAAATGATAAATTCAAAATCTTAAATCTAACGCGAAATGACAAAAGAAGAAAAAGAACATAAAGAACCCACATTATTTACAGTAGATGTTGGAAGTGTCCTCCACCCACACGTATGCCATCTACTTTTCTTCGCATAGACTGTAGTAGAAAATGAATGAATGTAGAAAGAATCTGAGTATGTCACTGGAATCGACGTAAAAAACTACAAAAGAAACAATTTATTTCTGTTTGATAATGGTGTGTACAAAATGTCATCAAAATATCTAAGAGTGATTATAATTATGATAAAAAGTTATTGTTTAAATTTTAACATTCTGTAACTCAAAAATAAAAAGCTTTAGGATATATATACAGGTCGACAACTTTATCTGTAGCTACAAAAGGAATACGGGTGAGAAAATTTCTTGGGTTAACAATGTTGTCACATATATTAAATTTTAATTTAATAACATGTTACCAAGTAAACCCTAAAATGAAATTTAACCATGTAAAGTAAATTGTCATAAGTATATAAGAAACTAATATTCTATTATAGTTTCAATATTCTTAAAACTTTCTTTTCATACTATTTATTTTAATATTTAAATGGAAAATAAAATATTTTGTTATTAAAGTACTTCCAATCTAAAACATGGGCAACATGGTGCAATATCAACGGTAACCATGGGTAACCGGTGGCTAGAGCAAATTTGATAGGTTATATCCCAGACAGAGGATGACGACACGCGTCTGGTGATACACCTATTGTGCCGGCGTGGTTATTCGGCGATGTCCAATATGCTTCATCCAGTTGCGTAGTCATAGGGTTTGTTTTATTGTGATAATGAATGAATATACCCTGATAAACCCCTTCATAGTCAAACCCGTGAAGTGATTGCCAATGTATACAGGGTGTGTGAAGAGGAATCACAAATTAATACATTTAAATTGCCACTTAAGCGAAAGCTAGAAAGGGTCGCAATGTATACGGAAGTAAGCGTTCACAAGAAGATACTGAAAGGAAAGAAAATAACCCGGATCAATTGTTGTCATCTCCTGTTAAAAATAAGGGTCCGTCTCTCTGCTGTCGGAAAATCGAATGCTTCGACTTTGGCATTGTTAGGAGAACAATACAAAAGTTTTATTTGGAACTAAAAGTGGTTCCAACCTTAAAAAAGTTGCCACAACAGCCGATAAGTGACATAATCTCTCCGTTTCCCCGTGAAACATTGAAGTGCATGTTGAAATCAAATGGATTTTCTTGGCGAAAATGCCAAAATAAGCGAAAAATATTAATGGAAAGGCCTAATATACAGGGTCCGCAAACGAAGCGTGGACGGAAGATTAAATCGTTATCGAAGAACTTATCAACAATACTAAAACAGCTTGAGATATTGGATTAAAAGCGGCATGTTTTAAGAATATTTTACATTATACAGGGTGGCCCAAAAAAGTGTGACAGCATAAAGTTATATTTTTTTAAATGGAACACCCAGAATTTTATTGCATATTTAGGTTCGTATTACTATCGTTTATAAGTGCCTCAAATTTTATTTAATTTGGTTTTGTAGTTTCGGAGAAATAAATTAAAAACTAAAAAAAAGAGTTTTGCAGTCCTGAATAAAAAAATCAAAAAAAAAAATCCAGAACTATTTTTTAACCTCGGCATTGAGTGAAATTTATGACAAGAGGTCTAGAGATACTATGAATGTAATTGCGTTTATTTATTTTATACAGGGTGTTCATAATAAGCTTTCAAAAACCCCACATTTTAAAATAATTTTTCTCGAGTTTTTCAAATGGAACACCCTGTATATTATTTACCTATTTGACGTAGAATTCATAGACAATTTTTTTTTGTAATACAAGCATATAAGCTATATCCAGCCGTTTTCGAGATAATTATAAATATCATAAACTATGTAGTTTAAATAGAGTTTTTATTGGGAAATTTTGTTATAGGCGACTAGACTAATAATTGTAAACTAAAGAAAATGTTCAAAATAGCTTCCTTTTACTCTTAGAGTTTACCGTATTTTAGTTATTTCGATATAAATTTTAAAAGCCTACATTTTTGCTACTTTTATTTATTTAATTTTATTTTTTATTCTTAATCGAGTTGCCATGATTTTTTTTTGTTTAGATTGTCACTATGACAGCCAAATAAAATTATTTACATTTGTTCAGTCGTCGAAATTAAGTACTAACTTACACAAAATGTCGAATTTTACAACTTTAGAAATGGTAAATATGATTTTTATACTGGGTGAATGTGCAAGAAATTGCCTCCTCGCGAGCCTCCTCTTGCTGAAAGATATCCAGATATTGAGAGAAAGCCGAGACCAGAAACCTTCGAGAAGTTGTTGCAAAGATTTATAGCAACAGGAAGCACTGCGTACACATAAAGGATGATAATCAATAAACCCGTTATTAATGAAGAAAATGAATTAAGAGTTCTGTTGGCAGTAGAGGAAAATCATTAAATTAAGTAAAAGGAAACTATTTTGAACATTTACTTTAGTTTGCAATTATTAGTCTAGTCGCCTATAACAAAAATTCCCAATAAAAACTCTATTTAAACAACATAATTTACGATATTTACAATTATTTCGAAAACGGCTGGATATAACTTATATGCTTATATTACAAAAAAAATTGTCTATGAATTCTACGTCAAATAGCCAAATAATATACAGGGTGTTCCATTTGAAAAACTTGAGAAAAATTATTTTAAAATATGGGGTTTTTGAAAGCATATTATGAACACCCTGTATAAAATAAATAAACGCAATTACATTCATAGTATCTCTAGACCTCTTGTCATAAATTTCACTCAATGCCGAGGTTAAAAAAATTGTTCTGGATTGTTTTTTTTGATTTTTTTATTCAGGACTGCAAAACTTTTTTTTTTAGTTTTTAATTTATTTCTCCGAAACTACAGAACCAAAGTAAATAAAATTTGAGGCATTTATAAACGATAGTAATACGAACCTAAATATGTAATAAAATACTGGGTGTCCCATTTAAAAAAATATAACTTTATGCTGTCACACTTTTTTGGGCCACCCTGTATAATGTAAAATATTTTTAAAACATGCCGCTTTTAATCCAATATCTCAAGCTGTTTTAGTATTGTTGATAAGTTCTTCGATAACGATTTAATCTTCCGTCCACGCTTCGTTTGCGGACCCTGTATTGCATTGGTGATACAAATATATCATGCCATGAAAAAATATATATTATTACATTATTAAGATAATAATAGTACGCCCATAACTCGGCCATGTTTTAAAAGATATTTCTTCCCCCTTACCGATATCGCGTAGCTATAGACTCGCTTGTCGAGCTTTATGTTAATATTAACTTTCCTTCTTACAATCACCCAAGGATTTACAACTTTAAGTATCGTCACTCAATTAAAAAACACCCTGTATAGCAAATATAACCCTGAGAAAGTTTTTTTACTCAAAATAAAAATATTTATTCAAAAATATGAGTATTTCAAATATTACTGTTGAAAAACTGGTTTTATTCAAACAGAATATTTTTTTATAGAAACGTGTATCCACATTTTCAAATTTAGTAAAAAATTCTCAGAGGAACAAAATACGTAAAGTGAGTATTTTTTTTTTTTGCCGTACAGAGCCAAATGAATTTATAGGGCCTAAAAGAGAATGATGGCACATTATCAAGCGGGGAGAAACAAAGGAAGAAAGTTCGCTTTGCCACTATTATTCTTCTTTGTTTGTTTCGTAGCTTACATTTTAGAAATAGTATATTAAGATACAAGTTTCATAAGACATTATCTTAGAGCACGCGTTTAGTTTAGAAAACGACCCACGAGTGCTCTAATTATTGTCTTATGAACCGTGTATTTTATAATACTATTTCTATTTGGGTTTTAAAGTCTGAAAAACTTTAAAAAAATATAGTAGATTTTTTTCATTTGAATTTCTTTTTGGGTTTGCACTACTTGTACAATTTCATAAAACGTTACAAGTATCAAATATGCCATGATAGAAACAATTGCACACGTCAAAGCTTCTTCCCATCCGTCATAATTAAAAATAAATATATTATTAAAGTTAATAAAAATGAGTCAGGAAGAAAGTTGTACTCCGTCAGAAATATGAGAAATTGGCGAAAATAATCTAGAAAAACTTTTATAAAGAATATGCAAAACTTTGAGTTATGGTGCGAGCAGGACAAAGTTCAAAATATTGAACAAAATAATAATTAATACTATTAAACAAAATATTGTGTCGACACATAATCTGACAGGAATAACAATGAATGCCCAGGAATTGTCTACTGTAACTATAAATATGTATATATAAAGTAATATGTATAATACTATATTGAATTAAAAATAAAAATAGTACTTTATTGAATAAATCTTTAGAAATAGAGCATAAACTGGAAGATATTTATATTATTGTTAGGTTATGTTGTTTTATAGTTGTAAATAGAAATTAGTTGACGGACACCGTCAGCATGTTATATATTTCCGAGTAAGTATAGGTATTTCAGATAACTATCTAGTAAAAATTATCTATTTGCAAGGTTAAAGGTGAGTATTTTAAAGTTTTCGATAAAAAATTTTGTCAAATCCTTAATGCCTAGAAAACTAATTTCAACTAAATCGAAGTAAGCCTAAAATTCGAACAATACTTGCTGCCAACATAAAAAAATAAAATGTCAGTTTTATAAAGTGTCAGGTTATTAAATTTTTTTGCATTTCATAATGTAGCCATTATGAAAGCCAAATGGAAAAATGGAATTTACGTTGAGAATGTTAGGTATTTCTCGATATTTAGTTATTACAGAACGTACATATAATCTTGTTCCTCAAGAACAGTTAATTGCAGCTTGAAAATGTTTTATTCCCCTTTTCACCGTACTGGTAATTTAAGCAATTATTAAGCAATAATTTTTAGTACAACTACTGTCGATAGAAATAAGTAACTAGCCACTTACACGTCCATAACTTCCTGCCAATATGCCATTTGTCATACCATTTTTATACGGTGCAGCATGTTATTATGAAAACCTACCAAATTTGTCCACATGAAAGTCGTCTACCTGAGTGGTCATCGTTAGAAAAGTCGATTTGTATGCAAGCCTGCGATTTTTCGTCAAATACAATGGCTGCCATAAAAGCTTCCAAATGTCTGTCACGTAGGTGTCCATTTCCTCTATAGAGACAACGGCGAAGATGTGCGAAGCATTGATTGTTGAAAACAATGTCGAGTGCCGATGACGGCGCGCTTTGAATGCTAAGTAGCTGGTGGTTGGACGGTGACGTGTTCGATGGTACTTTGATATATAGGGTGTTTTGTGGTTCGTATCGTAAGTGGAAAAACAACATACTTTTGGAATCATTTTGGTGCATTTTTTTTGTATGATCAAACACAAGCACTATAGGAAAAATCCTTTATGGCAGTCTGGGAGTGGTGCGTGTGCGCAAAAAGCGATTCACGTTAATTTTGAATCGTTGGAAGTTATTCGTTGGGAAAAACGACATCGGGAAGGCCGTTCCATAAGGATCAAGTCCTCCATATGAAAGAATTGTTAAATCATAAAGTTCGAGGAGTACTAAGCTTAACCACATATAGATGGGCGGCAGTGGTTCGTCGTGTATTTCTGCTATTCGCCGCTTTTGGCGGAATATCTGTAAAAAAGAGTCAAATCCCCAACATCTCTTCGATGTTCTAGGCTGTCGAGGTTCTTCGTCAGCTCGTGGTCTCCAATCAGACGAATCCCCCTCCTTCCGATGGAATCCAGTAGCCGAAGAGTATGTTTGGGTGCAGAGCTCCAGACATGAGACCAGTACTCTATTGATGGTCGAATCTGGGCTTTGTATAGTGTCAAAAGTTGTTGAGATGTTTCTTTCAGAGTGACGCCCAGCAAATTAATAGATGAAGCCAGTGGGATTGCGTGTCCGTCCATGACTATATCCGGTTCTGTAATGTTAACCTGGGTTTGTTCGGTTTGTTGGTGCCTGGGTTTTTTAGCCTTAAATTCGACTTGGTTACTGTCACCACAAGCCAAAATTTCTTCCAGGTCTTTGATGAGGCGTGATACTTCATGCTGTCGGCCTATTTGTCACAATCTCATCTTTTTTTTCCCAGATATCGTCGATCAATATAAAGAGTTGAAATTCGACATGGTTGTAGTTAAATATAATACCAACATAGATCTAGAGTTCATTAGTATCCATAACCGTTGTATGCAGTGTTGAATGCAGGTATCTGCTGACTTATATTTAAACACGTAAAGCGTGAGATGAAAACAAATTGACGAAAAATAACCATAAATGGAGCTTTGAATCAATAGGCGAGGTAAGCCATCTTATGTCAAACCCGAAAATCCGCGTGGTAGGCACTGGCAGTAAGACACGTCAACAATCTAACAACATTTTCGAATTGTACATGAATTAAATGAAAAGATAATTGCGTAGCTCTCTGTATTATAGACATTAGTTGTCGAAATGATTTTTTTCTACGGATGCTATGGAATGTTCCACTTCTCTCATCGCTTCCCTACTTTCAAAACGGAGAATTTCTCACGCAGTGAGAAATATCCGCCATTATAGTGAGAAATAATTTCTCACTGTTATTATGATAACCCAAGGCAGCCATGAATTGTTACATGGCAAATTGATACTGCACGTTTTCCATGTTGACGACGCAACATCGAAGATTAGCGCGCAATATCTCCTTAGGTCATGAAAACATTTGCCGGCGTTTCCATAACAACACAACCGAAACATTGCACAATTATTATTGCTGTCAACTTGCCAAAAGGGTGTTGTACTTGTTGGACAATATACTATATTATTGATTTTTATACTAAAACAGGTCATATTTGTTAAATATTGATTATAATGGAATATGAAGATTTAGAGTTTGAAAGTACACCTCCAGATATTGTTCGAAAAGCATCCGATGTTTGTAATAATTTGCTACCAAGCACATCAAGACAAAAATATGAAATCGCTTACAGTAACTTTATGGACTGGAAAATGCAAGCCAAGGTGAATTCTTTTTCTGAAAATACTTTGTTAGTTTACTTTGAAGAATTACCAAGAAAATTAAAACCATCCATATTATGGTCCCAGTACTCGAAGCTGAAGAGTACCATAATGATTAAAAACTGTGTTGATATATCAAGATACGTAACTCCTGAAGAAATTCAACAATTTCTAAAAGATGCACCTGACGAAAAGTATTTGCTGGTAAAAGGTATGTTTAAAAAAAAATCTTATGGAAGATTGCATTTTTGGTTTTAGTTTCAGTCTGCTTTAGCTATTGGCCTTACAGGGGCATGCCGTTGTGATGAACTTCGAAAATTAAAAATTGATGACATGGAAAATTTCAATTCGGCTCTTTTAATAAAATTACCCGATACTAAAACCAAAGTTCCCAAAAATTTCACAGTCATAGGAGCATTCTACGAATTTTACAAAAAATATGCAAAACTTCTACCATGCAAGGACGAGACACGCTTTTTTTTAAATTACCAAAATGGCAAATGTACAAAACAGCCCGTGGGGTTTGTTTAATAATTTGGAATAATCTACCTCAGCGGTTCTACCTTTTACTCCTTATAAACCCCCTTCTAAAAACCTGATTAATTGGCGAACTTCCTAATAAAAATAACGAAAAATTAAAACGTAATCGTAAACCATTTACAGGCAAACAAAATGAATACAGGACCCTCATGGGGATATTTGTGCCTGTTTAATTTAAAATTCAGATATTACAATATTTTTTTCGCGAACCCTCTTTATTAAACAATACACCGTTGATCAAGCTAATCGGAAGCCTTGGAAAAGTCGGTATTAACAACATCTATCATGCGCTTTTATATACCTTTGATTGATATAATTTAAGAATGAACTAAAATACAGGCTATTCTATTTTTAAAAAAAAACGATGTTCTGTTCTTTCCGCTCTTTGGTACCGATCTTTTCCACCTACCATTTAATCACGTATTATTAACCGATTTTCAGCTTGAGAAATAATATATTACGTAACAGTTCCACAAATCACATTACCCGTGATATGCCAGAACCCTCACTATTTCCAATAGATTTTATGTGAAGTCGGCCGTGAATTCCATCGGGTTGCCTTGACAACGCATGTGTCAAGAAATTTTAAACGTCAACATTTTTAATTATTACCTGGAAGAAAATTTGGCTTGGGCTTGGCAGTAACCAAGTCGAATTTAACGCTAAAAAACCCAGGCAGCAATTTTCTCTAAAAAGGTTAACCGTACAGAACCGGATATAGTCATGGCAGGACAGGCAATCCCACTGGCTTCATCTATTAATTTGCCAAGATGCGACCATCACTAGAGTACTGCTCTCATGTCTAGAGCTCTGCACCCAAATATACTTTTCGGCTACTGGATTCAATCGAAAGGAGGGCCATATCGGAGATTAGGAGCTGACGAAGAGACTCGACAGCCTAGAACATCTAAGACAGGTTGGCGATTTGACTCTCTTTTACAGATATTTTCATGGAAAGTGCTCGGCTAACCTAGCTCTCTTAATTCCGCCCAGAGCGGCGAATAGCAGAATTACACGACGGTCCACTGCCGCCCATCCATATGTGATTAAGCTAGTACTCATCGAACTTCATTATTTAAGAATTCCTTCATCTGGAGTACGTCATCCTTATGGAACGAACTTCCCGAGGTCGTATTTACCAACGAGTATAACCTAGAACCCCCAGAGTGCCCTAAAGGATTTTTGCTATAGTGTATGGCAAAATCAGTACGATATTCAGATTCAGGGAACGTCATGGCAAATTACATAACAAGCTGCTTTTGCAGGCATGAAAAAGTGTATCAAAAATGTATTGACTGGTGTACTGATAACCATGTGAGTATCGACTCAAAATATTTTATTGGCATATTTCGATAATTTAACATAGATGTAAATACGAAGTGGTAAAGAAAGTATGGTACACAACTCGAGTGGTACATAAGCCTATTACATTCTCTTTTGAAGTACGGTACTCGCTACGCTATTATTTCTTAACCTCCTGCCAGAAATCATTATTATTTACCTCCAATATATTGGTTAATAATAGAGGCATCTGGCAAAATAAACTATTAAACTTTTGAAAGCAGGCAACGCGATTACTGCAAATTATAATAATCCGAAACTTCAAACTAATAGGACTTAACTGAAATGATTAATACCTAGATCGGATAAGGCCAAAGGTAGTAAAATTAATAAATTAATAACTACAGCAAAATTTTGTAACGGTGGAAGAAATAGTATATTAACCACGGTTTAGAAACGTATTATTGCTCTCATGTCTTAAATCCCTCGGCGCTTCTCGCCTTATGATTTAAACTCGACGGTCGGGCAATAATAGCTTACTTCTAAATCTTGGTTAATAATATAGTACTATTATAGTGTAGCTCAATATTCTAATAAGTCCTTTTCAACTTTTTTTTGTAGATTTCAGACAACAATCGAACTAATAGTGTCCGTATCCCTCATACTAGATATTCCGTAACAAATATGCCATCACCATACTGTCAGGATTCTGTGGATACCCTATTACTATGCTTTAAGAATATTTTTACAACCAAATTATATAAAACTGTTCTCTCTATTTTGATTTCATATCAAATTAGATTAAATTGTACTACTAAGAAATCGTAGCCTTTTCCAATGATAGGATGTCACCACCTCCTGCAGACCGGTTTCGAACTGTTTTGTTCTCGTCAGTACAGGGTAGGTGTATATACCTATCATCAGAGAAGATTAAGGTGGTGACATGCTATCAATGGAAAAGGCTTTCTTTTCTTGGTAGTACCATTCAATCTGAATTAGTATTTTAAAGTGCTACTATGTAGATAAAAATACGCCCTTATTGTATAATGTATCGTCGGGTGATCTGGGAAAATAATAATTTTTTCATACATTGGTATTTGATATTAATACCACCTGAAAAATAAATAGACTTTTCATTAACACCTTATATTTCTATCAAATTTCTTTGCCTGGTTATCCATATCACAGCGCACCTCATTTTATGAAAATTCTGATATTTATTTTAATAAACATTTATTCAAATAACGTCGGTTCAGATTTTGTGGGACTGCTAAGAGATGGCACGGCGCGTTGTATTTTCGCGACTACCGTTGATCATACAGCGTAAAGTATAGAGTATAGAGTCTTCTAAGATGATAGGTATGTACACCTACCTTATACTGACGAGAACAAAAGAGTCCGATACCGGTCTGTAAGTGGTGACATCCTATCAATGAAAAATGCTTCCTTTTCTTGGTAGTACCTTTCAATCTGAATTAGTATTTTAAAGTGCTACTGTGTAGACAAAAATACGCCCTTATATTGTATAAGGTATCATCGGGTGGTCTGGGGCAATAATAATTTTTCCATACATTGGTATTTAAATTTTTTGAGTTGGAACTTCATCGTCTGGGGTTTGTTCATTAATTTGTGTCAGATAATTTCGCAACAATCAAATACGCCATGGAAATTTACAAAAAAATTTTTCCAGCCAATATTTTTAAATACACATTTTATCATATTGTTTTTTTTTATTCCACATTCAGTTAAAAATTAATAAACCTAAAAAGAACTTTTTTATTTTAAAACCGGCATTTGCAGGCTTTAACATTTGATTTTTTTTTTGGTTGTCTGTGCTTCGTTACATGTGTAAGGTACTGATCTATAGCTATGGAAGAAGTATACAACACAGGGTGCGCAGTAAAATATTAAATTTTATGAGTGAAAAATGGGTTGGTGCGCATGGTTTACCGGTCATATTTTTAATGGTTGCTCGTCGGTTGCTTTGCGTACAATGTTGTCGCCGTCATATAGGCAACCCCGCCGGTATTGGTGTCGGTTTGGTTGCCAACCAACGACGACCGTACAGAACCGAAATCAGTTTTAGCGATGTAACGATATTAAAAATCTATCGATACGTGGCCAATGGATATTAAAATTAATTTTAAAAGCGGCTTTCCAGTGATGGCCACAAGATCGAGGAAATAGATTGTTTATTGCCCAGTAGATCTTGATGTGCCCAAATGTTACCGTTTAATCATTTTCATTAAGGGCGAAGTACGGTCCTGTTCGCCGATTAAGATAAATAATTTATCAATCGGTATTGCGCATGGCATCTGACGATCAGCTTTGTGTACATGCGCGAGGCCATAAATTTGCCACTTTTGCGTTTAGAGTTTGGCTAGCCATAGATATAGGTCGGTGGTGTAAGGAGTCAAGGCCTCCCGCTATGGCGACGCCTCTGATTATATCTTTTCAGGTACCTAACTAATCTCCTTTAGGATAATTTATAATTCATGTATGGTAATCAGGGCTTTTATTAATACTAATGAATATATGTTATTTCATCCAGCTAATCTAATCTCTTACATCCAGCCACATAATATCCGTTTTATCTTCTGAAATAGTAAACAATATCCCCTTGCGTTAATACTGTAAAGCTTAAAAGGAAACCGAGCCAGCTTTTCCCCTTTGTGACATACAAAAAGGTGCGAAATCACAATTTATTTCTTTTATCTTTCCATTCACAATTCTTCTTCCTTCTATCTTCTTACGTACTAAATACAATGTCACTGAACGCGCAATCCAGCCTCATGCAATGGCGTACCCTGAAAATAGATTTAGAAGGGCATAAACAATAAATAGTTCCGTCTGTAATTTTTAAACACATAAAAAATGCAATCTTCCGCGTGGTATGATCCACCGATTGGGGAGTGCGAACCGTCTCCAGTACCCCACGTGATATCCGATATGATGATGATGATGATGATGATTTTTTTCGAAACATAAAACTACCGTCAAATTGTATAAAAAAAATAAAAATCCGCGCCCGTGCTCTCGCACGTTTCTACCAGATTGGGCTATATACAGGGTGATTGATGGTGGATGGCCTATTAGACGTTTATGGAGAACTGGTCATCGGATCGCTTTGAAAATTAGGGAGCTTATAGAAGCGGATATGATCTCTCTTTTAAAAATATTTTTAGGCATGCAGTGAAGCCGCTTCTACTTGAAAGTATTAGCAACTTTGATAATTTAAACGGAACACCCTGTGTATTATTTTTGTTTTAGAATCCTTATTAATTTCTTAATAACTTTCCTTAATACTTTCCATTACAAAACAATTTCCATAGGCGACTAACAAATTGGTCTAAAAAGTGTGATTGTTTTCTGTGTTAATTAATTTTGCTAAATAAATGGTCATAAGTCAAAAACTGTTCAAGATAGGTATAGTAACATTATACATAGGAAGATAGACAATTTCAATAGCTTTTAGGACAACAGATAAAATATAGGATATTTCATTTAAAAAATGTACTACTTACCGTTTTTCCAAACCATCAAAATGTGAAACACCCTGTACTATCATAACTAATATTTGGAAAGAGGGTGAAAGACCCCTGGATATATCCTGACTCCATACCAGATTTCAGTGCTTTAATTTGTCAGAGTTTAAGAATATCATTTTTGTACGATATGGTTTCCGAAAAAAAAAAGTTAAATTAATTATTATCTCGAGAACTATAACAAATAGGTATAGGAAAATATTAAGGAAAGTTATTAAAAGTTCTAACTTAAAGTATTATTAATTTAATATCTAAGATTTTAAAAATTCTGAGAAGTCCAGACTACAAAGAAATTAAAACACCAGTAATGAAAATAAGCTAAATTAAAATTTTATTTGTACATGCATTTGTACAACAAAGAAAAGATCTGTTTCTGACAATAATAGCATATTTTAAAGAGCGCACTAGGCACTATAAATGCAAGAATCTCTAAAACAGTTGCTCGGAGCAACACTAGTGCGCAGAAGAGTTGCCATTGCTGCTATGTACCCGGAATGCCGCAGCGAGTGTCCTCTACAACCTACATCAAAATTATTACCACATTCAAATTTCTATCCCCAAAAAACCTACCATACCAAAAATGTATGTTAAAATATTCGTTATAAAGTAAGTTAATTAGGAAATTAGAAAATACATATCTCGGTTATTATCAACTTTTAAACTAAGTAAAGTTTGGCCAAATCGCAATATTTTTACCCAAAGAATATGTACTTTTACTATATACTATTAGTTTTGGGACACCCTGTATCAGATTTTTAGCAAAAACCGCAATAGTTTGCAACTGATCAAAGTTTCTAATCGATTAATAACACAAGTCGACATAATTCTTGTAACATCGATGAGAATGCTTATTTTGCGTTTCATTTAGGAAGTTATTAAAACACTTTTTCCCAGAAATGGCCTAACACGTTTTCATTTTCCAGTACCTGCTTCTCTTTTATATAATGCGATCGTTGAAATCATTTTTACCTGCCTTAGGACCAGAAAGTACAACAAGACCGCAGAGGGGCTATTTTCACAGTATTGTACGAACCTTTAAGAGTTTTATTGTTTTCTGCAGTTTAGTTGGTTTCTGTCTCCTTTACTTTCCGTTAAGACGTGCCTGAGATATTGAATTATTTCCAAACCAATTTTTGCGTTACCCCCTAAGTCGATTTTGATATAAAATGGCAAGTTCGAGTCGTCGATGTTGCAAAAATCCAGCCGATAAGTTTTGTTATATATGTGGATGATTCATTATAAAGTCCTAAGCTAGATCTATATCTGAGGAAGTCAAAAAGCCTATTTTTTATATTTTAAGTGCAAAATTGGGGATCAAGATAAAAGTTGGGCTCCTCATGTTTGTTGTGTAAGTTGTCACGTAAATTTAATGCAGGTGGATGTATCGCAAGAAAAATTCTATGCCGGTTGCTGTTCCTATGTTGTGGAGAGAACCTTCTGACAATATAAGTGATTGCTACTTTTGCATAACTAAAACAGAAGGGATTTCAAAAATTCAAAAAAGCAAAGAGACAAAATATAGTATTCAAATTTGCCTTCTGCGCTAAGGCCAGTTTCTCATTGCCAGGAACTACCGGTACCGATAGCGTCTTTAAACATGAACATCGTGTTTCCCGGTGATTCTAATTATTCTTCATCCGAATCTGATCCACAACTTCCTGAGAACCCCAGTTGTGACCCAACATTTTTACCAACTACCAGTGAACCTCACTTAATAACTGACTTAGGATTGTCGAAACAAAAATCGGAACTTCTTGGTTCCAGACTTCGACAGTGGAACTTGTTAGATAAAAAAACAAGTGTTTCACTTTACCGAAAACAGAATGTAACATTTGAAAACATGAGCTTGATCATTTCTATAGGTCCTATGGTTAACGAGATCCTTCCAATCTTATTTGGGACACCCTGTATTATACGACTCTCAGTTTTGTTTCCACCTCATCATTTTAATATGCGCTCACGAAACTGTCGTTTTCCAGAGGAGACAACATAGTCTGACGAACCTCATTCTTTACCTAACCAAGGAACGCCACTGGTGCCACGTATCCTGCAGTGATCACGTGACTCAGTTCTCGTAGCTTTGTCCTGCAACAACTTTAATTATATATTGATAAATGCTGCGGTCACTTGATATTTTAGAATTTTGCATTTACGCATGTGTTTTGGTTTGAGCTTTTTATGTGGATAATTATTCCGAACTTATGGTGTTTTGTACTTTTTCCTGCACTTTCTTTCCTTATTTAGCAGGAAAATCGATATTTCATAGGACAGAAGGCGCCAGTATAATGCGGCATGCCGTCGGATTCGTATGGTCTGTTTGTGTCACTTGTAACCTCACTTTCGATGTAAAATACGATACTTCTTGCACTAATAACATTTCCTAAAAATTCATTTAAAAATGACTCTATTCAATAACGACTTAATTGTTACGAGCCCGTCGACTAAGGGGCTAAAGCTAATAAGACTATTACGTGTTTTGCAAAATCGTTAAAAAGTGCACTTTTATTCGTGATATTTAACAAAGGATTTTCAATTAGTCAATATGAATCCGTCTGAAAACTGTGATCATCATTCTAGTAAGCGCTATTTTTTTTTAAATGGGTGTTGTCTACGTCTAAGCTTTCTAAATCTATTTTAATTGAATTTGTCTATTTATTTCATTAGTTTATTTACAACTTTATATCAAATTTGTTGTTGGTGTCATTTAGATTTCTACTTCGTATTTAGCAAAAAATATATATATATTGAAGAAGGAAATATACACCCCCATCGATAGAAAGGATGGCAAGGGTAGACTGAACTGAAATAATTTTACCTCAATAATGAAGAAATCCATGAGAGTGTATTTAAAATATATAATTTTTACTTAAAATTTTATCGCAAAGTTACTACTTGGTTGTCAATTAATTATCGACTATTCAAAAATTCACGTCTTTATTAATAAGCTGATATTTCGCTAATTATGAATTTTAATAATTTTCGTTTTATGATAGAAAACAGATTCTAGAGTTTAGGGCAGAGTAGTTTACGTCCTGATATGTCTAATTATACAGGGTAAAATCTACTATTTTCTTGAAGTAGTCCATCTCAAAGTGGAGTGAAGTTATAAGGAGGTAAAGAAACTCACAATCTGCTCCAGATTAAAAATTTTAAAGGTATCTTACATAAAACTCGAATTTTATATATTTTGTAAATCAATTAGAGTTATTTCTGGATTAGACGCTGCCATGCCAGTCGAGGTAACAAAAAAAATTATCATTTCTTCTAAATACGACATTATTTCAACACATAAAGTTTATAATATAGAGTGCAACGACGTAATTATCTGTTAATTTGGTTCATTTACGTAACATCAAAAATACAAAATCATTAGTACCTATTTACATAAGCCATATGTTAAGTAAATGAGTGGATAATAGCGAAGCAATCTATATTATACAGGGTCGCTTTTATGTATGGAAACGGTCGATTATTTGGTAAAGTATGATAGCTAGCGAAGAATGTTAAATACAGAACTTTTAGGGTTTTTAGAAATCTATTATACTACACATAAACTAAGTATACAGGATCAGTCAAAAAGCCATGGAAGAAAAAAGTTACTTTATTTTAAACGTAACCCCCTGTATATTATTCAATATTTCAATTATTTACAAGATTCTAAAAAAAAAATGTTAAACACACTACATACCCAATCTTAACCGTTTTCGAGATATCGAGTTTCGAATTTCGTTTTCAAATAAATTACTAAATTCATTAATTCTACGCCATCAAGTTACCTTAGAAAATATTTATCTTCATAACAATGTTGTTTTGTCATCTTGACAACAGATATGCCAAAAATGCTTACATTTACAATTTGTGAACAATTTTCGCGTAAATATGGCACGTTTAAGTGATACCGAGCGCATTGAAATTTTAATGATGATAGGGTACGGCGATAGGACACGGAGTTTTACCCAAGTGGTGAATATTTTTAATGAATTGCATCCAGATCGGGAACCTATAACTAAATCAACTGTTTCCAAAACATTGCAGCGTTTTCATGAAACTGGAGGTGTGAAAGATCGACCAAAAAGTGGAAGACCGGTAAGCGTTACTAAAAGAAAATTCTCTAAATATCATGTTAGATGTGGTAGAAAATCCAATAAATTGGACGCAACAGCGGGCTTTAAATCATTATATGAGTCGATATTCCATTCAAAAAATTACCAAAAGACAAAAATTCAAACCATATAAAATTCATTTGTTACAAGAATTGAGTGAAGACGATTTTGATCGCAGAATTCAGGTTTTCGAAATCATTATGGATAAATTGAATCAAAATGTCAACTTTGTCAACCAGATTTTATTTTCTGATGAATCAACGTTTTGTTTAAACGGGCACGTAAATCGACACAACTATAAATATTGGTCAGACCAAAATCCACATTGGATGGAACAAGTTCATACCAACGACCACAAAAAATCAATGTTTGGTTGTGGCATTATTGGTGGAAACGTCATAGGACCCTATTTTATACATGGAAATTTGAACTCTGAACGATATTTATTACTTTTTCAAGAGAATATTGTTCCACAGCTCAGACGATTATTCCCGAACCATAATAATCCCAATTTACAGGCTGAACAAATATTGTTTCAACAAGATGGGGCTCCACCACATTTTGGACGGATGGTGAGGGAATATCTAGAGGAAACTTTTCCTGGTAAATGGATTGGGCGCAGACGTGCAATTGAATGGCCTGCTAGGTCTCCTGATATGACCCCTCTTGACTTTTTCCTGTGGGGCCATATCAAAAATTTAGTGTACAAAAATATACCACAAAATATCGAAGATTTGCAACAAAGAATAATACATGAAATTTCCAGTATTGCTCCCAATATACTTTTAGATTCGCTATAAAATTTTGTTCACCGAATTCATTACTGCCAGGAGGTAAACGGTGGACACTTTGAGCACCTTATAAAATAGGATTTTAAATTGTTGTTTACTAAAACTTAGTTTGTCTTTTTTATTATTGTTATTAGATTTATTTGAAAACGAAATTCGAAACTCGATATCTCGAAAACGGTTAAGATTGGGAATGTGGTGTGCTTAACATTTTTTTTTAGAATCTTGTAAATAATTGAAATATTGAATAATATACAGGGGGTTCCATTTAAAATAAAGTAACTTTGTTCTTCCTTGGCTTCTGATCTGATCCTGTATACTTAGTTTATGTGTAGTATAATAGATTTCTAAAAACCCTAAAAGTTTTGTATTTAATATTCTTCGCTAGCTATCTTACTTTAGCAAATAATCGACCGTTTCCATACATAAAAGGGACCCTGTAGGCATTATGTATTGAAATGATTTTTATTTTGCAAAAGCCAACAGTGATAAAATATCTAATAGTTCTGTATGAAGTGCTTTTTCGACCATGTAACATGTTAATTTTTTTTTTACCTCGAGTGGCATACTTTTGGGCCAGTGTCTAATCCAGGTGTAACGTTAATTAGTTTTAAAAAATAAATAAAATTCTATTTTTATGGAGGACATGTAAAATTTAAAATTTAGGAAATATACATTCTTTTGTTGTCAGCTAAAACCAAAATTATTAAAATTGGTTCAATATTAACGAAATAACAACTTAATAAAAACGTGAATTTTTGAATATTCGATAATTAATTGGTGTAGTGTATAAATGAAAAAAACATTTTAGGGGCACTAAAGCAGCCCTTTTACTACCTAGACAGTAAATATAAACTTTTACTGCTTAAGCAGTAACTGTCCAACTTTAGTGTCTCTATTCATGCACCAAGATTGGACCTTTACTGAAAAACTGGTATTCCAATTTTCTTCGAATTTAAATATTAATTTTTGAAATAAAAATGAATTTATTAATTGTATTGTCATCATTTGAAACATTTATTTTTTCCAGAATATATGATCACATCGTGTAAAATAAGATTAATATTTAAAGTTCCTTTTCTTATGGCCAAATACAAGCACTATAGGACAAGTCCCTTAGGTCACTCTGGAGTGGCGCGTATCACATGGGTTGTGGATCTTCAAAGGTTACTTTCGTTGGGAGCACGATCTTAGGAAGGTCGTTCTATAATGTTGACGTCCTCCAGATGAAGGAATTCTTAAACTATGAAGGTCGAGGAGTACTAATCTTAACCACATATGGATGGGCGGAATTAAGAGGTCTAGGTCAGCCGAGCACTTTCCATGAACATATCTGTAAAATAGAGGTAAATCACCAACCTGGCTTCGATGTTCTAGGCTGTCGAGGTCAGTGCAGCCAGATCTACCGCTTTTACGGTAGATCTACCGTTTTGAGAGTCGAGCTACCGTTCTACCGCAGAGACACCTAAATCTTCCGTGGAAATAGACTGGCACTGAAATTGAATTTAGTAGGTTTTCCCTTTCAAATTATCATCACTTTTTTAATTTTTTTAGTAATTGGCCAAACAAAATTCTTTATGTGTACCAGACAGGTCGTATACCGCTTACCGTATTTTTTGTCAATCAACCGTTTTCTATTTGTGTTTACATTAACTTTTTTTTAGTTGTTTAAAAAAATCTATTTTAGGTGGTACCAGCCATTACGTGTATCATCTACCAGACCGTAATCTACCGTTTTTTACATGTCGAATTTATCGTCTTTGTCATTTTCGATTTGGCAGCACTGGTCGTGGTTCTTAAATGGGTGTAACTGCATATTTAAACGTGGTTTCTAGTTCTGATCAACTTTTTTAATAACAATTTTTGATATTGTCAAAAATCTTGGATAATATTCATATTTTTTGATAAACCTCGTATACGCCTAGAAGAATTTAATATCTGATAGTTGCATTTTAGGTATAAATAATAATATAAAAGTTTTCATATGGTTCCAACTTACGGATACATACTGTCTATTACATAACAGTGATTACGTAACAGTGATATGCCAAAACCGTCAATATTTCCAATAGATTTTATGCAAAGTCGGCTGTGAATTCCATCGGGTCGCCTTGACAATGTAAATGTCAAGAAATTTTAAACGTCAACATTTTTAATTTGTATATTTTTGGGTAAAGTATGAGTGACTACGATATTCAGTTTGAGGGAACGCAACGAGAAATTACATTACAAACTGCTTCCCCAGCAACTAATTTATTACTAGAAAAATCCAGGGACTTGTGTACTGATAACCAATGGCAGTTCTTCCACAGGAGCACATGCGCACGTGCAGCCTCAAAACGAATAAAATAATATTATTTTATATTCATTAACTATTATTTATATATATTTTATCGTACCGTCAACCAAACTGTATATTATAGGATCTCCACCCGGCAACCGTACCTTGGTCGAGGTTAATGACGATTATGACGACACTTGCTCGCATGTGCGATTAAGTAGGCGGGGCATAATGCAGTTTCTCTGTAGTAACAGGTGGCGGGAGACATCGGGGCTATGGCGATTTAACATGAGAAAATGGCACAATTTTAGGGTGCGCCGCGCCGTTGTCTGTTCGTGCATCTAGTTAGAAATTCGAGCGTGTATGTTTTAATATTTTAATATTATATATTTATTAAGTTAAAATGAATAGTTTGACGGTGGACTATTTAAAAAATAACTTTAGCTCTTTGAGTTTGGAGCAAAAAAATGAAGTGGAGAATGCGGGAAGACCTAAACCCGAAATTAATTTAACGCAGACCACAAAGGGTAAATCTAGGGACTTTATTAGAAAGTTTAAAAATTAAATATATGAAAAAAAATTTATAGAAGATATTCCAAACTTTAATGAGGCTGTTATTGATCAATTTTCTACAATTAAGAACCGAAGAATGGACTTTACGTTTAAGCACTATACACACTAAGAAAACCTTTCTTGTTTTCCAAGAGTTGTATTTCCTTGTGTAAAATTAAAAAAAAAATAAAAATATGTTTTACCTACCGCATTTTCTTATTACTGCTTTTCTTTCTACATTTAAAACGCCTAGAAAGTAATTGTTTGGTCGTTACACAAAATAAAATTTTAAAAATAATTTCACCATACTTGTGAACCCCCTCTATCTTAGGTCACGAGCCGCCACTGCTGATAACCATGTGAGTACCGACTCAAAATGTTTAATTAGCATATTTCGATAATTTAACAAAGTAAATATGAAGTCGTACCGTAAATTTCGAAGTCGTGTGTAATAGGCGTCTTACCACTCCTAGTATGTAATATACTATTATAGCCTTAAATTGATAGTTCTCGTATTTAGATAACAACAAATTTAATAAACGTAAAACAATTATTAAGATTATATTTTTACTTTGCGGTTTTGATAATATGTTTTTCGTGGCGATATATATATTTATCGGTTTCCTGTGTGCCGGTTAAAAATAAATGGTTATTTTATACGGAATAAATAAGTTATTTACAGTTTTAAAGATAAATATTATTTAAAAGACTGCACATAAAAGAAAAGGTGCAACTATTAAAATATACTGCGAAAAATATTTTTGGAAAAGTATTATTAGATAGTCACATAAATACTTCTATTAGGTACCATCCAACATATTTTTCTGTATAACATGCATGATTTTGAGTTCCGAGCAACTTTTCTAAATACAATTTTTCGATATTTTGTGAAAAAGAGGCACTTGTCTTTGCAACGAACCCTCAAGCCTTTTCGACAATTGACATCAGCAATATGTCATCGATCAGCTGTTTGGGGACTTATTCAAATACCCCAGTTTTATACCAAGCGCATTAAGCGTGTTGTGTTTTTATATTTTTCCAGTTTGATTGGTGCTAATAAGTTTTAAAAGTGTATTTCCGTCGTTTTAGTATTTTGTTTTGAAAACTTTGATTAACTACATATCCAGTTGTTTGTGTATTTGTAAACCACAGTAAGTACTAATCACGTAACGAAAAATTTATAGGTTGATATTTTATTTATCTGTTTTTAGGCGAAAATAATAATTATGGAGCATAACTGCCTTCTACCTCAACTGAAGCCACCGTTAGAGAAACTAAGGTGAATTTTAATATTAATAAAAAAATTTCTAGATGTTTTATTTCTTTCCGAGTGAGTTGAGATTTATATCAATTAAATATCAGGTAATACTTTTGTGTGGCGACAGTTTGGTTAGCTGGGAAAGTAGGAAATATCTGCATGATATTTTTAATAGTTAGGTCAGAATTCAAGTGCAATTATTGATCATGTAGTGTGTAATAATATGTTTATTTAAGTTCACTATTTTTTGAACTTTACAGAGAACACTAAATATATTGGCGGAAGCTTTTGATTTATATATAGAGCTGATGATAATCGCCGAGCTCTAATGGAAAAGCCTGGTGTTGCTCAGAAGAGACGCAGATTTCGTGAAATATATATAGCCAATTATAAGTTACTATTGAACATTAAAGTTAAAACAGAGGTAACAACATACAGTGTGTCCGCGAATGAGGGTACCCAATAGGGAAAAAATCTTTATTAGTCATTTTACGACCAAAAGTCATTCTTTATAAAAAGTTCTGCTTGTTGAGAAAATGAATTGACGATAAAAAATTTTTAGATCCGATGTACAGGGTGTTAATAAATTAGGAAAATATGAAAATGCTTCAAGAGAGAACTACCATTATTTATTATTTTTTACAAAAATCTTATAATACAAAGTTGTTGATAAACTAACGTAAAGTGTAATTGCAAATTTTGAAATAAAAATTCGAATTTTAAAAAATAAAATAATAACAGTGGTGTTTATGTCATTATTTGCGTTTTACAAAAAAATCAAGATACGTTCATGTTACGTCAGAATCTTATTTACATCTGTCAGTATTCTGATTTCGTGAAGGCATTTTCGAAAATGTTAACCAAAGAAGAGCGTATTTATTTAATACAATGTTACACCACTGTTATTATTTCATTTTTAAAAATTCGAATTTTTATATCAAAATTTGTATTTAGACTTTACGTCAGTTTATAAACAACTTTGTTTTATAAAATTTTTGTAAAAAATAATAAATAATGGTAGTTCTCTCTTGAAGCATTTTCATATTTTCCTAATTTATTAACACCCTGTACATCGGATCTAAAATTTTTTATCATCAATTGATTTTCTCAACAAGCAGAACTTTTTATAAAGAATGTCTTTTGGTCGTAAAATGACTAATAAAGATTTTTTCCCTATTGGGTACCCTCATCCGCGGACACACTGTATTTAGTTTTTTAATACAATAACTTTTCCTTAGAAAAGGTCCATAGCTATTTTCAGAAATGTTTTTTTGTGCATCCGGTACAAAAATATAGAAATTTTTCCACGTGATTTGTATTTATATAATAACAGGGAAAAGAAATGATCAAGGATGACTTTTAAGAAAAATTGAAGATACAATTTATTACAGGTATAGTTAAGTCCATCTATAGACACATTGTATAAAGTTTACAGTAGGTAAAGATGGACATCCATGTAGATACGTACTTCCCATCTTTTTGTGAATATAGAGGTACCTACTAGACTTGAAATTATAGATAATGACTTCATTTTATATATTTGAGCAAATAAATAACAAAAAAATACAATGTGTATGTGTTTTTTATTCTCTATAATAAATAATAAAAAATATAAAAATAATAAAATAAACGTACGTACTATTGTAGTACGGTCCTGGAATGTCATACAAACCTAGGCAAAATAAATAACCAGAAATAAGCAGGCAAGTCATTAATGTCACGTGACACTTGACATATGTGGCGCGAGCGTCCGCCGCAACGACAGGTATGTGGATGGCTATTCGAGTTAGGCTATGAAATCACAGTGTCGTAAACGACGTTAATAGGAACATAAAGACCCTTTAATTATAAAGATTAATGAGAAATTTTTATGGATCTTTAACCACTATTCATTTAGAAACCATTGGAAATTTTATAAGGTTAACCAGATGGATGTTGCAGCTTTATTTCTTTAGACATACTTAAAAAAAAAACTCGTTCCCTAATTTGTTAATTTTTACATTCTAAAATACAATGTACCAACACAATTTTCCTGGATTTATAACCAGTTTAAGAGGAATATCATCTGATCATTTTGTTTTATTATCAGGCATTTGTGTTATTGCTTTTCATCAATCGTACACTCTTAAAATTGATAAGGAACCCTCTACAAAAGGAGAAAAAGTAAGGATTTTATAAGAGAATAGGTAAGAATAGGGGGAAATGATAATAATAATAATAATAATATAAATTATTTGGTTTTTGTGTCGTGCTCATGGGTCAACTGGGAGTTTTTTTTAAATATTGTCCTGTTCGTTCGCTTGGCGGTGGGTACCTACAGCTTAACGTGGGCTTCGAACCACTATTCTCAGTCATATGCTGCCCCCCAAAGGCGATCAATCCTTGTTTTATCGCATTGGGGCATTACCAACCGATTGGGGAGTGCGTACCCCATGAGATATTCAATCTTAAGAGTAAGAACGGAGGATGATACATGCATAACGCCGCACAGTAACGCCATGACTTATATCAGTAAAATTCACCGAGTGCGTATGCGTTTACCGGCCGTGGGATTTGAACCTACGAACTCTCGCTTAACGGCTTAACGTGGGCTTCGAACCACTATTCTCAGTCATACGCTGCTCCCCCAAAGGCGATCAATCCTTGTTTTATCGCATTGGGGCATTACCTACCTATTGGGGAGTGCGTACCCCACGAGATATTCAATCTTAAGAGTAAGAACGGAGGATGATACATGCATAACGCCGCACAGTAACGCCATGACTTATATCAGTAAAATTCACCGATTGCGAATGCGTTTACCGGCTGTGGGGTTTGAACCTACGAACTCTCGTCGTCGAGTTCCCAGCAAATCCATCAAAGCCTTCGGAAGGGGACTTTGTAAAACGTATTTTGAATTATGTGTCATGTTGATTTAGTAAAAATCTGGTTTGTTGACTTACTATAAAATAGAGTAGTACGTTTTTAATATTTATTTAACTGTTTATTTGTAAATAAATATCCATGATTTTTTGGAAAATGAAACTATGTAACAAGAGCTTACTGTGTATAAAATTTTTGAACAATAAATTAAATATTAAAGAAGTTGTGCAATTTTTAAATGGAATGTCTTAAAATTTACTTTTACGAATTACTAGGTTCTTGTGTTGCACGGCAGATTTGGCTCCCTGTCAAAACATTAGAACTAGTCATTCTCTAATAATATGTGTAATTTTGTGCAATATTACCCATCAAGGTGCTTTACGATTGCAAATTGATTTAGTTTCAGAATATTATTTGAGATCTTATTTTCTTTAAACTAATATAAAAGCTCTTTGCTCTTTAAATGTTTTTCCGTCAAATCGAATTTAAAACAGCTTTTATCAGAATACTTCCTTAAATCCATTGACGATTTTTACCCACAAACACAGAATGTTTACCTTCATAACTACAAAAATAGATCCAAAATAACAGAAGCGTATAAGATGGTATCCATAGTATAGGCCATATATACAGGGTGTTAATGTGAAACAGAATTTCCCACCCTTAATATCTAGCTCGCAATAAATAATATTAATAATCGGAAAGATACGTCAATTTTGTTGTGATTAGGGATGTTTTTAAAGAATATTTGAAGCCTTCGTGGTTTAACCCCCTGGGAGTGTTAGATGTTATCCTTAAAGTCTTAAATGGGACGAGGGAGCAACTGTCAAGACCAACAGTTGTTGCTGTCAAGCATGCTGGGACTTTCGGGTCTTGGGCCAGGCCAGGTAAATACATAAAAATGCCTTGGCAAAACCGAAATTACTAATTTCTCTCCAAGAAATTGGTCCTGCACTTGCAGCAAAACCGATAAGCTGCAAGTGCAAGAGACCTGCCTAATAGATGACCCGCGCATGCGTCTTGGTCTTGTAGCATGTAGAACGGCCTTTACTAGAGATGGGACACACCGTCAATCGCTTGTCGTGGTATAGACCGTCGTGCTACAAAAAATACCGCCATGAAATACCGTTACTAAAAATAAAGTTAGGGAGAAAAAATATGTACCTTTAAGGAAAATACCGTGAAGGTTTGTTGGGGTTACGGGATAAAAAATACCCACTACTACTTACCAGTGCGTCTGGATGACCTTCCTTCTTTTAGAACTTCCTATTGAAAATATGAAATACCTTATGTCCTTATGTAAACCTAGCCATACAAAATATATACCTTGATGAAAAACACCGTAACTAATCAAAAAATTGTTAGTCCTAGCTTATTCCATTGTTAGAAAGAAAACTCTTCCCCTCGTAAATACAATAATTAGTACCTACTCCTCGCTGAAATTCATATTCCCGGTTTGGAATTGCCCAAGATTAGTTATGTCGATGTTGGTCGAGATAATTTCGAGCCTCCGCGCCGAGCGAACAAACACGTTTGTCAATTCGATATTCGATTCCCGATGGATGCGAAACTTTTTCAATTTCAAAAACTTTTCTGAATTCTGTTGCCCATACTCTTAGTTTTTATTTGTTATTACTGTTAAACAAGAACTTGGTCGAAACGAATTTTTGATAAACATGCAGAATTTAATCACTCATTCTCGGTTTGCTAAATATTCTTCTTATGGATAAATTATGTCTTTAATTATCATTTAAAAAGACTACGGAACAAAGCCATAAAATTTGTTCATAAACTAAATTTTTTGGAACCAACAATAAATTTATACAACGTGTCCAAAATAAGGAGGGCCAGTACAGGGATCTCGGAAACCGTAAGAGACACGAAGTCAGTTAAATGGAGGTAAAGTTGGGCATTTACATGCCTAATAATATGCCGTTTAGAAAGTTTTAAAATTCCGAGTAGTTCCGGAGATATCCGGAAAAAACCTAAATTCTGAAAAATCGTTTCATTGTTTTCCTGGGTTTTTTTGAGATCGAATTCTAAAGTAAATTGCACTTTTACATTGCCAGTTTTTTCGCTCTATCTAGCAGCGTTAATTCTTTTGTTCATTTTTTAAATACAGTTCTGTTCTTCTGATATTGGAATTTGAGAGTTTTTTTTCTTCCAAATGCAACGATTTATGACACATTGTGGTTTAATGACGTTTCGAGGGTTTTTTGAACAACATCAGGAAATGTTGGAATACGGTCCTGTATTTCTCCTAATTTTATATATAATATCTCATAAGTAAGCTCTAAATTTTTATTTATGTTGGACTAGTTCAATAAATAACAAATAATTTAATAATAAACCACAAATAAGTGAACAAAATACAGAAACATTATTTCAAACTTCTGTTGATTCGAAATTTAAAAGAAAAGTAGGCGTTTGAAACAAAAAAATTAAGATGGTGAAGCGTGATTTGTTTCACTTGGCATTCCCATTGTGATCGCTTGAGAGCGTTTTAAGAGGTTTTCTATTTTCTAGAAAATATGGAACATAATTTGACAAATGCTGAAAAGTTTGATATTCTATCGTGTTTTATTTTATCTCAAAAAAACTGTACAGGACCGTATCCCAAAATTTCCTGATGATGTTCAAAAAACCCTCGAAACGTCATTAAACCACAATGTGTCATACATCGTTGCATTCGGAAGAAAAAAGCTCTCAATTTCAGAAAAACGGCACCGTATTTAAAAAAAAAAGTTGATAAGGGCCCTTCGAACACGACTCATCGGATTACAAAACAATTAACGCTGTTAGATAGAGCGGAAAAAGTGGCAATGCAAAAATGCAATTTACTTTAGAATTCAATCTAAAAAAAAAAAACCCAAGAAAACCAATAAAACGATTTTTCAGAATTTCGTTTTTTTCCTCATATCTCCGGAACTACTCGGAATTTTAAAACTTTCTAAACGGCATATTATTAATATTATTAGGCACGTAAATGCGCAAATTTACCTCCATTTAACCGACTTCGTATCTCTTACTGTTTCCGAGATCCCTGTACTGGCCCTTCTTATCTTGGACACGTTGTATACAACAAAAGGATATCTGGATCCGTATAGTTTTTACAAATTAAAAATTAGTATACTGATTCATGCAATTAATAATCAAAATAAAGAATCTTGTATAAAATTTGTATAATCAACTGATATACACAATCATAATACCAGAAATATTGACCAGTTAAAAAGAAAGTGAATTAAAAGTAACATAGCGACGAAATCAATTTTATTTGATTAAATAAATATTTATAATACGTTACTTAAAGTATTGAAACGTATTTTAAATATAAAATTATTTTAAAAAAAATGCAAAGAAATTCTTTTCTGGAAAACATACAAAATAGTTAAGAAGAACAACCATTTATGATAATTTTTTTATATTGATTAATTTACTTTTAAATAATTATTATTTATGTTCTACGTACGTTATTAATATTCCCTGTAATGGACTGTAAAAGCTCGTTGGGAATTAAATATACATTATTATAATAAATAATTTAGTATCTCAATATTGTTTCAGAGCGTGCTTTAGAAATAAGTGACTTCGACATAATGTCCTCCATTCCGCACATGACCAGCAGACATCTTAGCAAATCGGCATCCGAACTGAGCAGTCCCAGGGAAATGCCCGATATTAGACCCAGATCAGCCGCCCCACCTGAACATTCACATTTCTCGGTATATCAAAAGGCACACAGTTTCTTTGCTCAACTGAAGGTAAGCGTAACTATACATTAATAGGTTCGTTTGCAGAGTAGTTAAGGCCTTATTACACTTGGGAATTTTTATGGCGCCAGCAATGGCAATTATAATTCAAGGATTCAGGCGCAGTACACCGTTCTCCGTACTACAGTCAGAAATTCTACTCTTCTGACAATTAAAATGACACGGATTCATGCGCAGTACACTGTTCCCGATCAGCTGTCTCTCATTACCAGAAATGGGGCAGGCGCCATTTTAATTGCCCTTGCCGGCGCAATTGGGTAGACATGGATTATTCTGTTATTTTTAACTGTTTATTATTTGGCCGAAGCAGGTATGGACAGGTAATGGCCATTTAAACCCACTGGTACTTAAATTAGCAGTTTACATTCTTTATTAAACTTATGGTCTGCTAATTCAGCAACTTTTTGCACCTCCTATTTGTAAATAGCAGTAGCTGCTTTAACTGGTGATCAAAACGAACAGGTTTGCACATCTCTAATTCTGGGGATATTTTAGGGATTTCGACAGTATCCACTGCTATTCTGACCGTTGACAATGCTCCAGCTGATCGAAAACGGTTTACTGCGCATGAATACGTGCCATTATAATTGCCGGCGCAAGAGAAAAAATTGCCTAGTCTAATACGGCCTTTAGAAATAATTATAAAATGCCCGCGGCATGGCTTAAAGTGTTCACAGTAACGAAACCTGTGATTGCTGACCAAAAATTCGGTATTCATAGAGCAAGATGTATCGATTGGCAACTGTGCAGGGTGTCCATTTTTGGGTAGTTTTACGGGGTATCTCCGTTATTAGTAAAGATAGAATGATGCGTACTCAGAATTTTTCTAGGCAGCCTTGTTTTTGATATACGGGATGTTTTGTACCCCCCCCCCCCCCTATTTCGGTTACCCCGTAACGTATCAAAAAGAAATAAAATCTTCTTTTTATAGTTGTTTACTTAGAATCCACTGACGTACTCAGATTTTCTCTACATTCAATAGTTTTCAAGGAAAATAAACAAATTTGCTTTTTTAAATGGGTCACCCTATATATTTTTTAACAATATAATTTATTTATTTATTTATTTATTTATTTACAAAATAGGGATACAACAGGCACTGAACCCAATATAGCATCCACGTTGTGGTATTGGCTAGTGGGAGTTATTAATGCTTAAATTAAGTATACATTAAATTGTATTAACCTAAAATTTATGAACCTTTATAGCATTGATTTTACACATTTTTTAAATCTAATTATTTAACCTAAAATTTATGAACCTTTATAGCATTGATTTTATACATTTTTTAAATCTAATTATAGACATACCGAACATTTCCATCCATAAAGAAAGCCTATTACATGCTCTAGTCGCTCTACAGAGAGGAGAGTTTTTTCCAGAATTTGTGTTTCTGAGTGGAATATTAAAAGTATTTTGAAGCCTTAAGTCCCTAACCGGAACATTAAAGCTTAACTTTGACCTCAGCGTTGGCGAATCAACAAGACCGTTCACCAACTTGTAGATCATAACTACATCGGAAACCACTCGTCTCTCAGCAAGTGGCATTACAGAAAATTTTTCCATTATAGGCTTATAGTTGCTATTGACTATAGCTGTGTCTGTTTTTCGTGATAAGAACCGTAAAAATTTGTTTTGAATACTTTCCAGCCTTCCCTGGTAAACCGCGTACTGAGGGTTCCAAACAACCGATGCAAAACTAAGTTTACTAAATATAAACGCATAATATAATTTTAGAACTGTGTGAGGACTATTAAAATTTAAACTATTTCTTATAATAAATCCCAAAAATCGATTTAGTTTGTAACAAGCTTCTAAAAAATATATAACACTTTATTTTTAGTCTTAGTATTAGGCCCGAAATATATGTTTTTCAAAAATATACCATTTTTTCTAGTAGGCCATGACGGATATTAAAAAAATACTGGTGTGATTAAATATTAGACACAAAAATTGAAAATCTATTGAACTCCCTCATAAATATTGCTCAAATTGTTCTCCATTATGCCTTAGATATGTTTCACACATGGTTCTTATTCGCCTTAATGAATTAACAATAATAAACGGCCGCGTTTGTATCTCCCTAAAAGCTCTGTGAATGGCAATTTTTAAATCTGCCATTGTTTGATACTGAATGGAATAAATTTTATTTTGAAGGTATCCTCATAAGAAGAAATCCAAAACCGACAAATCGGGTGACCTTGGTGGCCATCTTACAGGTCCATTAGTTCCAATCCAGCGACCTGGGTAGTTATTATCTAGGTAGGCCCTTATAATTTGGGCATTGTGAGCGGGCGCTCCATCCTGTTAAAGATGCAAGTTATTGAGACCAGTTAAGGGCACATCTTCTATTATTTCTGGCGCAACGTTTTCCAGAATTTCCAAATATTTATTTGCATTAAGGCTTCCTTCAAATATATTATAAACTATTTTGCTATTCAGTATAAAGCATGAAACGCTAACGCCAAATCTGCCTTGCCGTTCGATTGGAAATATTTCATGCTGATTTTCCTGAGACTAGAACCTCGTATTCTGTCGATTAAACATGGTAAAATGAGCCTCATCAGACCATATAACGGTTTTTCAAAATTGTTTTCCCTGTTCAGACTTTGTAAATACCAATTGCAAAACTCTATACGGCGCTGTGCATCACCAGGATGTAAGTTTTGTACATGGTGGAATTTATGTGGCTTAAAATTGTGTTGGCTTAGGATTGTTTGCACTCTTGATTTAATTATTCCGACCGAACCTTCAACTTTTCTGCAAGAGCTACTTGAATTTGTTTCAATTGAAGCTAACACATTTATTTCATCAGTCTTGCGATTATCCTTGTGGTAGATTTTAGGGCGAGGTTTAGAAAATGAACCGTGTTCAATTAAATTTGATTTTATTCTTGAAAAAATTTGTTTATCCGGTTATCGTCTTTCGAGATATCTACAAGTAATTTAAGAAAATATATAAATTTCATAGAATTACTACATAAAGGCTTATATTTACCTACTCCAATACACTTCTAATGCTCCATCTGCATTTTCGTTACACTGTATATAACAAACGAGCATGTCGTACTTCTCAAAGTTTACATGCTCTGCCATAATTAGGACAAACTAATTTTTCACTATTAATTAGAAATTTTAAAACAACTCAGAGAAACTGAATGATCTGACAGAATTAGAAGATTTTATTATGACACATGGCCGTCATGGCCTACTAAAAAAAAATATGGTATATTTTTTAAAAACGTATATATCGGGCCTAATACTAAGACTAAAAATAAAGTGGTATATATTTTTGAGAAGCTTGTTACAAACTAAATTATATTAATAAAAAATATATAGGGTGACCCATTTAAAAAAGCAAATTTGTTTATTGTCCTTGAAAACTATTGAATGTAGAAAAAATCTGAGTACTTCACTGGATTCTACGTAAAAAACTACAAAAAAAAACGTTTTATTTCTTTTTGATACGTTACGGGGTAACCGAGATATGGGGAGTGTCCCAAAATGCACAATTCTCAAAAACATCCCATATATCAAAAACAAGGCGGCCTAAAAAAATTTTGATTCCGGCAACTTCTGTTTGACAAAAAAGTAGCACAGTGCTTCGAAAACCGCATCCTTCTATCTTTGCTAATAAGGGAGATACCCCGTAAATCTACCCAAAAATGGACACCCGGTATTCTGCAGACGACAGCATACCCACAAATCCTGAAGAGTCGGGTGTTAATTTGTTATGCTATTTACAATAATAGAAAAGTGCCGGCTATTAATAAATTATATTTGCTTTATTTGTTGTTTTTGCGTTACAAAATGCGAAATAAGCAAAGGCTAAACTCCTTCACGTTATTTATCTCTTCAATCATTCTTTCTTCAGTTAGTGAGTCTGCAAGCTTTCCATTTGATTACATGAGATTTTCTGTCCTTCCGAGTAATGTATGTATGTTACACTTCCATTATTCTTTGTCACAACGTCTCAAGTTCAAACATCTCCAGGTCATCTTCAGGTGAATACATATACACACCTGCACCGCCCAATGTCTAGTTCGTCAGAGCGCACAGCGCAATATAGAAATTAAACCTCATTAGTAATTTCATTGGCCGGAAAGCACGCCTGAAAAACGGCGCTTCATCAGAGAACGTGGAAAGTTTAGTTATCATTTTCCGTTCAACGTCGCTTTTCCTTTCCAGACGCGACTGGGACATAGCAAGCGCGAACGTCGACACAAATCGCCTGGCCGCCAAGAGTCCTCCGATTACGGAGCCGATCTGTCCAGCGAACATAGCACACCTCACAGCACACCGAGTACAGCGAGTCCGAGGCATAGAGTGTATAATAGAACAGGCAAGTTAATTAATTGATAAGTTTGTGTGTATGTAGATTGCAACGATTTTACAGTAGGTGTACTTAATCGATGGGTTTTTTGACAAAAAACATCGTAAGCGACAAATTTCTCGAAAATATTTTCCATATCTTCCTGTTGCCAGAGATACAAATAGCATTATTTTTATACATTCATAAACTTGGAAAATTTATTTTAAAATGTACCATCGTGCCGATAAAAAACTAAGACAGCAAAATCTCAAAACCGGGAACGGAAATACATATCTCATGGACTATAAAAGGTGCTCGAAAGCTGTGAAGGTAAAAACATCTAACTTTTAGAAAGTAACCTAGGTTACATAATTTAAGTTTTGTATTTTGCGATACGAGGTGGCATCAAAATATGTTACTTGTTTTATAAATAATAATGGAGGAACTAAATGTATGTGTACATAAAGTAAGGAACAAATTCATTATCTAGGAATCTAAAAATATTTCGGAAAAATCCTCGGACACGTGTATAATAATTTTTCATGGCGCATTTTTTCCCATACAAACTTAATATACAAGGTGGCTCATGTAGTAGATATGACATTATCGACGATTTTTTTAAATGTGAACCCCTATATTTTAGTTCAGATCTGTAATCACACACTTAGGGCCTAAAATTCATAGTTTCGTTACTACAGGGTAAAACAAATAATTTTATTTAAGATATTTTTTTTTGGCTTGGGAGGCATCAATAAATTACGTGAGGCGTTTTTAGCGATTTTTCAACCGCCCTTCCCCCAATAAAAGATTTCGTGACATTTGGCTCAATCCCTTCCGCCATCACCCAATTTTACCTGAAAGCCTTACGTAGTTAATGGACGCACCATCATTTGCTGTTACTTATGTTTTTTCTCAAGTATGCTTATTTGCTGTTATGTAACTATGGTATTTAGATAATGTCATTGTCATTACTTTGTATTTTTCTAGTAAGTTTATTAGAAGTACTTCAGAACTTTCTTATCCCTACGCTAGTTAACTTATACCCTAGTAGAAATAATCCAGGAATTCTAGATGAAAATTTGTGGTACCAACAAGACGGCGCACCTCCACATTATGCAGCAGTAGTGCGCCATTACATAAACCAAGTTTTTCCGAACAAGTGGATTGGAAGACGTGGGCCTGTTGAATGGCCGCCTAGGTCTCCAGACCTTACACCACTGGACTTTTTCTTGTGGGGTCACCTGAAAAATGTTGTTTATAAAGTCAGACCTGTCAATATTGAAGATTTAAAAAATCGAATAACAACAGAATGCAGGAACATTTCAGAAGAAACCATAAGAAAGGTCCAACAAGAATTTATTGATCGCTTGGGGTACTGTCAGGCAGCAGAAGGAGGACAATTTCAACACTTAATTAAATAGCTTATTTAATTTTTTTACATTTTTTTAAATTAAAAATATCTTGAATAAAATTATTTGTTTTACCCTGTAGTAACGAAACTATGAATTTTAGGCCCTAAGTGTGTTATGTTTTTGAAATCAGCTGTTCTTTGAAATTACAGATCTGAACTAAAATATAGGGGTTCCCATTTAAAAAAATCGTCGATAATGTCATATCTACTACATGAGCCACCTTGTATATTAAGTTTGTATGGGAAAAAAATGCGCCATTAAAAATTATTATACACGTGTCCGAGGATTTTTCCGAAATATTTTTAGATTCCTAGATAATGAATTTGTTCCTTACTTTATGTACACACTGAATAATAATGGAGGAACTAAATGTATTACGAATTTTTTATTAAGATGAAGTCAAATGCTATATTTAAAGTAGGTATATTTAATGTCGCCAAATAATGAACATAAAACTGAATGATAAAAGAAATTTAACAGGCAGTAAAAAAATATACAAACATAAAAGTTGTCCTAGCACCAAATTTTTTTAAAATATTTAGTCATAGAATATTCCTGTTTATTACTTCTTGTTAATTAGTATTCTTCTATTTTAATCTTTAGCAAACATTCTAGGGGAACTTGAAACTGCTTTCCTAATAATATTTCGATGCCTTGCTATTTTTTGTTTTACCAACAACACGGTATTTCTGTTTACTCCCAGTTCGTCTGTAATATCCCTAATAAAAGCACCATCTCGCAACCGACTGTAGATTATAGCCTTTTGCTGGGGTGTTAATTGTGGCATATTTTTTAAAGAAAAATTTGCTTGACAAGTTAATGATAAAGTTGACAATCTATGTTGACATGCAAAATGTGTAAATGACATTTTACTGGTACCAGACTTGAAAGTAAAAAATTCCTAATACTCAAGGATAAAATAAGAAATTTTGCTGTCCTAGTTTTTATCGGCACGATGGTACATATTAGGTTATTTCTGTACTATCCGTGAATAAGTAGTTAAGATGTTTTGTCAAAAACCATGAATGATATCAAATTTCGATCGTTAATAAATCGATAACGCAAATTATCCATTAGGTGAGGTATGTTCTCGAAAATATTTGCCATATCTTCCTGTTGCCTGAGATTAATTTATTTATTATTATTGCAAAATGTTATTACAATGTCTTAAATGGAATGGTGAATATATCATAAAAATTTCTGAGACAGCTAAGTATTGAAACACTTGGATGTGTCATGTCAAATTACTAAATATGTTGAAACAAAATTAAAATTGAAACTAAAAATTTAAAAATCATACAACTGAAAGACCAAAATTAGGAAAAACAAAATCAAATATCAGTTAAAAAATATTATAGTTCTGGAAAATTAATTTCCTAGAATTTTTAAAAAAACTATACCTACTCGTTAAACGTCTTAGTTCAGTGGGCATTCTATTATAAACTTTAGGGCCTATATAGCTAATAAACCTCAAATTAACATTATTGTGATTAACAGGCATTTGCATATATCCATCTGCTCTAAAACGGGTGATATAAACATGATCTATACCGTTTGAAGGTTGTAGACAATGGTGTTTCTTGAATAATAGAAAAGTTTTGGACTCGCATTGTCTTTATTTGTTATATATCATAACGTTTCAACTGGTAAGTATCTCCAGTCGTCTTCAGGTGAATACTAAATAAGAAAAGTAACTACAGGTCTATTTATACTAGCTATGTGCACTGAAGCATAATTGAGATGGGTGCAGTCGTGCGTTCAGTTTTGCGCGATATTAGTAATTCTAATACACCAAAAGGAGAGACAAAAGAGGCTCAACCAATACTCAACATTCCATATTGCAAAGGAATATCCGAGAGAATTAGAAGACTAGGACAACGATACAACATCAGAACGGTATTCAGCTCGAGAGACACCTTAAGAAGCCATCTAACGAAGACGAAACCAACTAGCCAGAAAGATAGAAAAACTGTGTCTACCAGATCCCTTGCGAATGTGGCCGATCGTATATTGGGGAAACACTACGGCCACTGGAAACAAGGATTAAAGAACACATAAACAACACTCAAAAAGGAGAAATGGAAAAATCAGGTGCAGCTGACCATGCCTGGACACACGGCCATCACATTAGGTGGACAGAAGCCGAAATCCTGCTTAAAGAACCACACTGGAGGAAGAGGAAGTTCAAGGATACTGCTACCATACACCAGAACCCTGGCTGTTTTAGTAAACCTTCATTAGATTTAAGAAATATCTGGAAGCCCTTGTTAAGTAGATGTAAGCTTAGAATTACTAATATCGCGCAAAACGGAACGCACGACTGCACCCATCTCAATTATGCTTCAGTGCACATAGCTAGTATAAATAGAACTGTAGTTACTTTTCTTATTTAGTATTCACCTGAAGACGACTGGAGATACTTACCAGTTGAAACGTTGTGATATATAACAAATAAAGACAATGCAAGTCCAAAACTTTTCTATTATTCATGATCTATACCATTCCATAAATATCTTTTTTCCATTTGGGTTTCATAATGGCTACATTATGAAATGCAAAAAAATTGAACAACCTGCCACTTTATGAAACTGAAATTTTATTTTCTTATGTTGGCAGCAAGTAGGGTTCGAATTTTAGGCTTACTTTGATTTTATTGAAAGTAGTTTTCTACGCATTATGGATTCGACAAAAAATGTTTATAGAAAACTTCAAAATACTAACCTTTAACCTTGCAAATAGATCATTTTTACTAGATATTTATCTGAAATAACTATAGGTACTCGGAATAATATGCTGACGGTGTCCGTCAACTAATTTCTAGTCACAACTATAAACCAACATAACCTAAAAATAATAGAAATATCTTCCAGTTTATGCTCGATTTCTAAAATTTTATTCAATAAAGTACTATTTTTATTTTCAATTCAATATAGTATTATACAGATTACTTTATATATACATATTTATAGTTAATGTAGTCATTTCGTGGGCATTAATTGTTATTCCTGTCAGATTCTGTGTCGACACAATATTTTGCTCAATAGTATTATTTATTATTTTGTTCAATATTTTGAACTTTGTTCTGCTCGCACCATAACTCAAAATTTTGCATATTCCTTTTAAAAGTTTTTCTAGATTATTTTCTGCAATTTCTCGTATTTTTGACGGAGTACAACTTTCTTCCTGACTCATTTTTATTAACTTTAATAAGATAATTATTTTTAATTATGACGGATGGGAAGAAGCTTTGTTGTGTTCAATTGTTTCTATCATGGCATATTTGAACATTTTATTAAATTGTAAAAGTATTGCCAACCCAAGAAGAAAATATTAATTTAAATGGAAAAAATCTACTATAGTTTTCCAGACTTTAAAGACCCAAATAGAAAAAGTATTATAAAATACACGGTTCATAAGATAATTAGAGCACTTGTACTTTAAATTAAACGCGTGCTCTAAGATAATGTCTTATGAAGCTTGTATCTTAATATATTATTTTTATAGTGTTGGGAAAACCCGATAATTTTAATAATCGAGCATTTCATACTCGAGCGATTTTAATAATCGAGTGAATCGCTCGAGCGCCGTTTTAATTATCGATTAAATTTTTCATTGTACCACTCAAAGTTTTTTTTTGGAAATTATACTCGATGATCGTTTGGGCATATTTATTCATAGATTAATCTTAATCTAATCTAATCTACTCAGAATAAACATTCCAACGACATTTCGTAACATTTTCATAAGAAAACTTTTCGTGAACATGAGAAAATGTATCGATAGAAAAACAAGCTCTAGTTATCTTACCTTCGAAAATATTTTGGGTTCCTATGGTAATCCTTGTTTTTAGATTTAGATAGTCCTTTAATATCTTTCAATACGAAATTCTAATTGGCTCATAATCTCTCTCTCTCTCTCTCTCTCTCTCTCTTTGTTTGAATGGTATATAATTATTTTAGAATGTTTTAACGATTACTTTACATAGAACAGCGACATTGATCGAGTCGTTCTATTTCAACTCCTTCAATTCCCATCCCATTGATTATTTTCAATGCTAATGTCTTAATAAATATTGCATCAACATTATTTTCTTTTCAATTGGACATGGACAATGGACATACAATGCCCTGTAATTTATGTATGTTTAATATTTTATAACTCCTTCAATATACAGAGTCATGGGCGTAGTAAGCAAGTTTTGTAGTATAAGGTGCCCAAATCACAATATATTTTATAATATGATCAAACACAAGCACTATACGCATGTGCGAATAAAACAATTCACGTTGGTTTTAAAGAATCTTTGGAGGTTATATTCATTGGGAAAAACATAAGGATGAAGTCCTTCAGATTAAAAAAATTTTTAAATAATCAAGTTCGAGGAATACTAAGCTTAACCACATATGGATGGGCGGCAGTGGTTCGTCGTGTATTTCTGCTGTTCGCCGCTATGGGCGGAATTAAGAGGGCTAGGTCAGCTGAGCACTTTCTATGGAAATATCTGTAAGACAGAGTCAAATCCCCAACCTGTCTTCGATGTTCTATGCTGTCGAGGCTCTCCTTCAGCTCGTGATCTCCTATCAGACGAATGGCCTTCCTTGCGATGGAATCCAGTAGTAGCCGAAGAGTATGTTTGAGTGCAGAGCTCTAGACATGAGAGCAGTACTCTAGTGATGATCGAATCAGGGCTTTGTATAGTGTCAAAAGTTGTTGAGGTGTGTACAACTTTTTGGTTCGGAAGAGTACACCAAGTTTCTGAGAAGCTATCTTGGCGATTGCCACAACGTGATTATGCCAAGACATATTTCCTCCCAGATTGACGCTCGGCAAATTAATAGATGAAGCCAGTGGGATTGGTTGTCCTGCCATGACCATATCCGGTTCTGGCCGTAGTGGCAATCACAGACGAACATTTTTTTTGGACCACGCTCAAAATACATATCTCAATCTGGTCAATAATTTATGGTAAATACTGGAAAACTCATGCGCTAAGGTGTAATTACTTGACAGAAATTTTGACGATATCCCGTTATAATTTAAAAATGGTGACATTTTTATTTTCAGTCAGAACAAATTCTAATTTTCTGGAGATTTTTCAGGACTTTTGAAACGATCCCGGTTTTACGACAATACTATATACACACAAAGGAACAGCTGAAAACAATCTAAAAATTAACTCCTTATTTATTTTAAGAAACGTTAATTACTCTTATATTTTAACGGTAGGTATTCTAAGGGGTTGTAATGCAAAATAATCAATAATTTCATCGCAAAATAGTTGTCAGTCATTATTTGTTGATTCTACAACTAGGTATTTTTTAACTGAAATTCCTGATATATTGGAAAGTCTGAGTTGTATTTATTGCATATTTTTTTATTCGTTATAAATCAAAAAGCTTATCTCGACTGAGGTGGAAGTAATGGGTTGTTAGGTTCGTTTTTCAGTTGAACAGAATAAAACATTTTATATTGCTTCAATAAACTGTCCAGTAGTTCTTGCTTTTCATATTTTGGATCTCCATCATAGAGACATACCAACCATCTTTTCCGTTGACGGAATAAAAGTTTGGTTTTTTGATGTATTAAGTTAAAAGCTTCCAATGGGGTGGGGCGCAGGTGCCTCATCTCGCCCCTCCCAAACGACGCCCATCCATAAAGTTGTTTTTAAGGTTTAGCCTAATGTTAAGGCAACCTTAGCTAAAGTCTAACTTAGGGTAACATTCAAATATCGGTCCGTAGAGCCGATATTTAAGGTACAGAATGACATAAGTCAACCTTAACACAAGTTTGATCGTATATTAAAGTTATCTTTAACGCTCATCTAAACGAATGGATCTGTAAGGACGTGGTAATCTATCACTTAACACGTCAATTGACCGTCAAATTAATTATATAAAACGTAGATTTTTTAAGGTTTACCTCAACGTTAAGGCTACCTTAGCTAAGGTCTAACTTAAGGTGTAACATTTAAATATCGGCTCTAAGTGTATTTTTACGATAGTAATCGTAGGTAAATAACATACTAATCTGTTATTTAATTAGGCCAATCTTGGCCACAGTGCTTGCAATGTCCGTTTTTATAACAGCTGCTGTCGATAATCATTTATAATTGATTAAAGGTCAACGCAAGAGCATATGAAACGTGCTTCACCAGTTAGTTACAGAATTGAACCATAAACATTACATTGTTTACCATCTGTAAATTCGTTTTTATGGGTTTCATAAGTAATTTGATTCTCCTAATGGATTTTGCATGTACCGGCAATGATACGACATTAAATACACATAGGTTTTAATCTAGTAGTTTAGTTTTATACTCTGCTTTACTACTGCACGCATTGAAGTAACAATGCAGGTGAAAAATAATATTTCGGTGGCATTGTTCGGGTTTGTTCGATATCATCATTAACATATTATGGCAGTGAACGATTTTTTGGTGTCTAATTTGATAGCTATATTCAATAAATCATTGGATGGTAAGTCTTGTGTGTTTCGGAATGGTACTCTTTTTGATTTGTAATAACGAAGAAAATTAAATTGTTTCCATGGAACACCCGCTTTTAAAAATTTCTGGTATTTCTTAATCATTTATCGAAGTCGACATAATTTACTTGTACTATACTTATTTTGCGTTTCATTTAGGAAGTTATTAAAACACTTTCTGAGGAAGTCAAAAAAGCCAATTTTTATATTTTAAGTGCCAAATTGGGGATCAAGATAAAAGTTGTGATCCTCATGTTTGTTGTGTGAGTTGTCACGTAAATTTAGTGCAGTGGATGTATCGCAAGAAAAATTCTATGCCATTTACTGTTAATATGGTGTTTAGAGAACCTACTGACAATGTAAGTGATTGCTACTTTTGCATAACTAAAACAGAAGGGATTTCAAAAAAGCAAGATAGACAAAACAGAGTATCCAAATTTGCCTTCTGCGCTAAGGCCAGTTCCTCATTGCCAGGAACTACCAGTACCGATAGCGCCTTTAAACCTGGGCATCGTGTTTTCCGGTGATTCTAATTCTTCATCCGAATCTGATCCACAACTTCCTGAGAACACCAGTTGTGACCCAACATTTTTACCAACTATCAGTGAACCTTACTTGATAACTCAGAATGAATTAAATGATTTGATATTTGACCTAGGATTGTCGAAACAAAAATCGGAACTTCCTGGTTCTAAACTTCAGTGTTTCACTTTACCGAAAACGCATTGTAACAATCATTATCAAGTTTATTTAAAATGGAAGGGTCGCTATGTGTCTGTTGTGGTATTGATGTTTTAATGAATGAGCTTAATATGGAAGATGATCCTAGCGAGTGGCGTTTATTCATAGATTCGTCGAAATACAGCCTAAAAGAAGTCCTGCTTCATAATGGAAACAAAAAACCATACATTCCTTTATCCCATTCAGTGACAATGATAGAAACGTATGACAACTTAGCAACCATATTAAATCGTGTTAAATATGAACAGTATTAGTGGGATATCTATGGAGATTTAAAAGTGATAGGTATATTGCTAGGACTTCAACGGGGTTTTATAAAGTATTGCTGGTTTTTGTGTCTGTGGGACAGTAGGGTAACAAAAGAACACTACAATAAAAAGGATTGGCCTCATAGAAGTTATTTTGAACCTGGTACTTCAAACATTAAATATGCCCCCCTTGTTAACCCAAAAAGGTGCTTTTACCGCCTCTCCATAGTAAGCTTGGACTAATGAAAAATCTTGTCAAAGCCATGGACGAAGAAGGTAGTGGTTTCCAGTATCTAAGAGAAATATTTCCTCACCTAAGTGATGCAAAATTAAAAGAAGGCATATTTATTGGGCCTCAGATAAGGAAGCTCCTAGATAATATCCGTTTTCAAGAACAATTAAATGAAAAGGAGGCAGCTTGGACGTGATTTGTAGAGTTTGTGAGAGGTTTCATATAATCAAAGTTTACAGAATAATATTTTTATTCTGTAAATTCTGACATAATTTATAAAAAATATAGTTTGTATAAATTTAATACAATCATGTAAATAATAAAATATATTCTATAACGAATGAAAGTGAAAATAATTTATTTATAGCTCGAGTAGTTAAATATTTTAAAATGTATGATATTTTACTGATGACTATTATTGTACTTTAAGTAATTTTTATTGTAAAAAATACCGTGTTTAAAAGTTACCGTGTTGTAAAAAATTTTTACAATAATAAAAGGCTTTAAGACCTGCGTTTAATCACAGGTTGCCAAGCAGGCAGTATTTTATGCGAACGTTTAGCCAAATATACTTAGTTTTTTTCTAATCTAAAACTGGATTCGCAAAGTTAAAGGATTGGAAAACGCGATGACAAAATTGCGTTAAAAAATATAATATTATAAGAATAATAATAACAATTTCAAATATGAACAATTTTCAAATTTTTGTCACAGATCTTCCTGAAACTTGTTGACACCCCAATCGACATGTCAGACAATCTAAATATCAATAAATTAACTAAAAAACTTTATTATTAGCGGCTAAAACTTCACGAAAATAAATATTGATCAGCTGATGACTCTCATCTCTTTCTAACCTGCCAAAAAGCGGCATATTTTTTAATTAAATTAATGCAACATAAATGGCTCTGATTGTTAATTTGGGATTGTTTGGGATCCTCATCTTAATCAGATGCCACCGAGCCTTAGGATTGCGATTTTCATCACAAGTAATGGGTGGAGAACTTATATACGGAACATACCATCGATCGAAGAAGATATGCGACGCTATGCGAGAACGCATATGGCAAAATTTTTACAGAAGATTTTAGTAAATTTATAAAATCTTTTTTATTTTTGTAATTATTACTAAAATTAGGTTAAAATTTTGCTGTAATTTAATGGTATTTGTTAATAAAATATATCCCAGCCCCAGAGCCATAAAGTATGATTAGTTTATTATTTTTATGGTAAATTTGATTGTTTTTCTTTCCGTTGCGTATTGCAAAAAAATTTTATTAGTGTATTTTCATTGTTGTTGGAAAGCTTCGCTTAGTTTAACAAATAATTGAACCCACAGAATTATCTGTAATTTTCAGTTTCACTTACAGTCTCGATAATTTTTTTAATTAACTTGTTATTCCGACATGGACTTTTAAATTAATTACCCGTACTTTTCATCAAAACAGCAATAAAGTTGAGTATATTTTGTTTGCTTTAGTTTCACTTTTCGCCTTTGTTGAAATCGGTTTACCGCAAACATAACTATCAGCAGTTAAAACTTAATTTCGTACACTATTTAGCGATTCATGAAGTGAAAAAGTAATGAAAAGTGCTATTCTTGGGTCTATGTGAAGTGGTTATGAAGTATATGTTTACAACAAATTCTAAATGTAATGTATTAATAACAAACCCGAACAAACCCAAAATATGTAATAAAAATAATCTGCAGTGTACGTAGTCTGTTTCTAAGCCGTGACAGCATGTGCTATTTTAACGATATGACAACACGTGATTTCACCCCAGATATATGACTTTTGAGTAGTATACAATATACAGGGTGTTTCTTAATAATATGTAAATATTTAAGGAGGATATTCTTGGGTCCATTTTCAGAAAGAAACTTAATATGAACGTATGTCCTAAACGACTTAACTTTTGAGATATATGGTGTGAAAGATATTCATGTTTTTTTAATAATTGTAATTGTTAAGGTTAATGACTTAAATACGTGACAACTAGACTAGGTAGACAACTGTCAAAATTGTTTATGTTTACAAAACAAAATATGCTTCTTACCTACTAGATCCTTTTTAGCCTTTGTTAAGTTAATACCTAATTTCATAACAGAGTGCAACTGAATGAATTTAGTTTTTTTATACGAAAACTGCACGTCAAATGACAAAAAATCAAGTGACGGCATTTGCTCAGTAAAGAATGAGAATTTAAAAAATAGTTTTTATTAAAAAAAAATAGAAGTGGCTTGCGTTCTTTTCTTCAAAAATACCGAGGCCACTGGTTGGATAAAAAAAACATTTTATACATCATAAAATGCCTCTTGATGAATAGAAATTGTGTACCAAATTTCACAAAAATATCTAGAGCAGTACCACAGATAAATAAAAGAACATTTTTTGAAAAAGTTAAGATATGAAGCTTTTTTCCTGAAAATGGATCCAAAAATACCCTATAATATTATATATTATATAATATAATATTAGCGCGGCAATAAAAGTTTAAATAAAGCATGCGCAGTAAACCGTTCCTAATCAGCATCAGGGTCGTTTAAATCTCTTTCTAATAAAACCGTAATTTAATATTTTTTGAGTAGTAGTAATTGTGATCCAAAAATGGAAGTAATTAGCATTTTCTTAGGCGGTGACATTGTCCCTGGTAAACAATTGGAAAGGGTGTTACCCAGAGTGACCTACCCCTACTGACCCCTAATCACTCCACTAAACCAGAAGTCAACACTATAATGGGTTTTTAAAATAATAACCTAAAACCCCAAAATCTCAATGCAGGTATAGATATTCCAGCGAACCCTCTCACTTTTCGACAGTTGACACCAGCAACAGCAACATCTCATCATGGCCATGGCACCAAGTTTAATTAGTGCTAATAAGTTTTAAAAGTGTATTTTCCTCGTTTTATTATGTTTTATTTTGTTTTTAAAAGTTTGATTAACTCCATATTGAGTTGTTTGTGTATTTAGTAAACCGCGAAGTAAGTATTAATCACTAATTTATAGGTTAGTATTTTATTAAAGGCTTTAGGTGGAAAATAATTATTATCTGCATTCCACGGCTTCTACCTCAGCTGATTCCACCGTTAAAGTCGTATTAGAGTCGGTAATTTTTGTCTCTTGCGCCAGCAATGGCAATTATCATTGCAAGGATTCATGCGCACTAAACCGTTCTCGATCAGTCCAATATTGCTGGGGGATCCGTATTACACTCGGCAATTCTAGTCTTCTAGCAATTAAAATTGCACGGATTTATGCGCAGTACACCGTTCTCGATCAGCTGTCTCGCATTGCCAGAAATGGGGCACGCGCCATTTTCATTGCCATTGTCCGCGCAAGTCTGGGTAGAGATGGATTATTCTGTTATTTTTAAATATTTATTAGTTGGTCGAAGCACCTATGAACAGCTAATGGCTATTTAAACTAACGGGTACTTAAATTAACAGTTCACATTCTTTATTAAGCATATGTACTGATAATTCGTCCCAACTTTTTTGAACTGCCATTTGTAAGTAGCAGTAGCTGCTTTAACTGCTAATCAGAACGAACAGGTTTGCCCATCTCTAATTCTGGGGGTATTTTAGAGATTTCGACACTAATAACTGCTGTTCTGACTGTTGGCAATGCGCCAGCTGATCGAGAACGGTTTACTGCGCACGAATTCGTGCAATTATAATTGCCATTGCGCCGGAAAATTTTATAGCCGACTCTAATACAGCTTTTAACTAAAGGTGATTTTTAATTTTTAATTTGATTTGTTTCTTTCTGATGCTGAGTGAGTGAGGATTTATTTCAGTTCAATATCTGGTATTACTTTTGTGTGGCAACTTGAATGTATACAGTTTGGTTCACTGAGAGATAAGAATTAAGAATTATCTGCATGATATTTTTAATAGTTTTAGTTTAAAACCGTTCTTACCAAATCAACATACAAGATATGTACTTGGTCAAAATCCAAGTGCAATCGGTTATGTAGTGTGTAATAAAATGTTTACCTAAGTTCACTGTTTTTCGAATTTTGCGTTGATTTATTTAAGTCTTTTTCGGGGTTGGGAGGGGGTGGGGTCACCGTCCCATTAAATCAACCAGTGGATGAGATATAATGTAAACTAGCAAGGTACTAAATAAAAAGTACAAAACACATTCAACTGAAGCCTAAATACATTTTTATTTCATTATTCAATAACTCATTTCATTTTAAAATAAACTTTGCAAAATACATGTACTATTTTTAAGTAGATACCAATTTATACAAATTAAATAACCAGAATTAAACAAGCAGGTCATTAATGACAACGTCAATATGTGTCATTATCTGGGGAGAGGGTTTGTTGCAAGCACTATAAGTTTTAATTAAGTACATTCTTGGAACACGATTTCTTGGTAACTGCTATTCAAAAAATAATAAATTATGCTATTACAGGGAAGACGATTTAAACAACATGACATTTAAAATGATGTCACTCCCCCCTCTCCTTCCCATATCAGATTGTAAGGGTATCATCCACCTGTCCCAGTGGTTACACCATGAACGGTGCAAATATTTACTATATTTTAATATTATTTACTGCTAGCGAGATATTAAGGATGGGAAGTTTTCAAATTAAGACATTGTATAGAGGTCAACTTCAGTGAACTATGACTTAAATACACATAGATTCAAAAGTTCTGCATCACTCTGATTCTCGAATAAGTAATTACGTTATGGTGAAAATAGGCTAAATATTAGTTAATTGATAAGTTTAAAATAAAAATCAATGACTTTTAAAATTTTTTATTTTACCACAACATTTTAAACATTCCCAAAGAAAAAATTAACAAAAGTAAAATTTATTCATATTGTATAATTTGTAAAATTACAAAAAAATATAGCTTCTAATAAAGTATATTTCCTCCTCTGGCCTCCAATGCAAACTTGAAGACGACGCCGCGCCGCATGCTGTGCGTAAGGTGATCGATCCGTTCTTGTGGAATAGCATGTCATTCCTCGGTAGCAGCGACAACAAGCTCCTGGGGAGTTCTAAGGGGATTTCTTCTAACGCGAACTGTCCTAGAGAGCATGGCCCAATCATGTTCTATCGGGTTCATGTCGGGGGAAAAGCAGGCCACTCCAAGCGATTGATTCCCTCACTTTCTAGGTATTCATCCACAGCTCTAGTACGATTGGGCTAAATTGTTACCAACAGCCCCTCTCCACGTTCTAACATAAGGATGTAGAATATTCCTAATATACCTGTCGCCAGTCATTGTGCTTTAAACGTGGACTAACTCAGTACGACCGTCAGACATAATACCTGCCCAAAACATGGCGCTTCCTCCCGCGAATGGAGGCAAGGGGCGAGCACGGGCAAGTTCAGCGGCTCTTTTTGGTTCTCTAAAAACACGAATCCGGCGACTATCAATTACTAGACAAATCCTGGTCTCATCGGAAAATAGGACATAATTCCAATATTTTTCGGGTAAGCGAACATGCGTTTGAGCCCACTGCAGTCGACGAACTCGGGGGTCATACTGTAGTTGGAGAACTCTTACTGGTCGCCGACATCTTAAACCGCATTCAAAAATTCGTCTTCTTACTGTAGAGATGGATACGCGAACTCCAATTGCATGCGTAACATCTCTCTGAAGTTGTGGGACTGGCATAGTACGATTTCTCCGAATTGTTAACATAATATATCGTTAGTAACACGCCTTCTACCACTTCGTGGTCTGGCTCGCACGGAATTGATCTCTAGATAGCGATTCCATATGCGATAGACATCACTTTGAAAAAACCGTTTTCTTTCAGTAACAAATCATTGGGAATGAGCTTCTTCAACTAAAGCTACTATTCTTGCACGATCAATTTCAGATATTACTCTGCGATTCATTTTTACACACTGAACCGAAAAATTTAATTGGCCAGCGCCAACAAAATACAACACTGAAACTGTTATCTTAAGCAAATGTCTCGATAATAGTTTTTTTTGCTACAAAAAATGGTATCGTTTTAACTGATAAATAAACATTTAGAAAAAAAATCATTCCTGAAATTATCTTAACATGCCAAAATCAGAGTGATGTAAAACTTTTGAATCTATGTGTATTTACATCTATGTAAGGAAAAAAAATCATAATTTGATTAAGGCTAATTAATTTACAGCGGTGTTATTCTAAATGAAAATTTTTGGGTTTCCTAATTTTCTTTAAGCCCTTGTAATCTAGGGTAATTATTTCCCGAGAAAACCGCTGGAGAAGGTAGGAAAACTTAATAATGTTCACTTGGGATCTCTCAATCATTGTAAATGTGTTTTTCCAAACTTTCTCATTAGTAGATTTATCTGGGTTGTGATTTTAGGAAATAACTTAACACTAAGCAAGGTATCCAATACTAAATAAAGAATATAAAAATAAATAAAGCAGGCATATAAATACAAATATTTTATTAAAAATACTAGTATAGGTACAGCAGGTAACGAGGTACCTTTTTTTCGTGTTTTTTTTTCCAAACAGTAAAATTTCTAGTCCTCAATTGATCGGTATCGGGTAAAAACTATATTTTTATCGACTAAAAACCAACAAGTGCAAGACGTAACATATAAGAAAAAAATAAATTATCCTGCTTCCCAACCAAATGCCAAAGCAAATAACCGATGCTTTTCCATAAATGAACGGACGTATTTTAAATATACAATGTGTCCACGGATAGAGTTCGGAAGAGGAAGAACTATTTTATTTGTAGATTTAGAAGAAAAAGTCATCTTTCATAAAAATGTCTGCTTGTCGAAACTACAATTCCTAATACCAAATTTACGATTACTATACAGGGCTAGTCAGAAATAACATTTTTAATTTTTTGGATTTTTCTTTTCGTTTTCTTCTAAATCTGAAAAAATAAAAAAGTCTTTCTTCTTCCGAAGTCTATCCGTGGACACATTGTATATACATACTATAGAATTTCCGTTATTTATTTTGTTCGGGTTACTTTATAACGTTGAAAACAGTCACAGGGAAAAATATGTACCAACTGAAAACAAAATATACTTTGAATTTAATATTTTCCTTTATTATATTACGAAAAGACCCGACTATATTAAATATAAACAGCATCAATCACTCTCACGGAAAGTCTTATGAAAAACAGGGCTTGGAGGTACAGTAAAATTTTTATATAGGGTAATTCATGACGAGCTTCTTTTAGAACTTTTGAGGAAACTCTGGAAAATGTTTTTTTTTGACGATCGCTTACGAGAATTAGAAAAAAAGCAAGTTGAATGTGTAGCATCGCGTCGCCTTGATAACGTAAATGTCAATTACCAATTTTAAACGTCAACATTATTAATTGGATATTATTTTTGAGTACATTAGTAAGAAATGAGTGACTACGATCTTCTGATTGAGGGAACACCACCAGAAATTATAGCATTTAATTTATTGCTAGAAAAATCCAGGGAGAGATATGAAAATAAGTGTATCAAGAATTTATTGACCGGTGTACTGATGATAATCATGTGAGTACCTACTCAGAAAATGTTTTATTGACATCTCGATAATTTAACATAAAAATAAATATTAGGTAGTAGAAAACGTCTAAACACAACTCGAGTGGTAAGCCTATTTCACACTCTTTTGAAGTACGGTACGAGCGTAGCGAAGTCGTGTGTAATAGGATTGTTACCACCCTTGGTATGTAATATACTATTATTTACAATCATGCATGTAATAATGACATTTCATCTATCTTTGAAAGTTGGAAAGTTGACGTTTTTTCCTTTTACTTTCCACCCCGGTGAAAAGTAAATTATTTTTTTGTAATTTTTTTTAAAAATCGATATCTCAAAATAATATACGAACACACTTTTTTAAAAATGCTAATAGCTTTGCATATTTAGATATGTCTACTTTTCCCTAATTGATAGAGGGGTCCTCAACATTGAATATTGTGACCAAATCGTTGATATCTTCTTTGTCTTGGCATTTTCACTGAAATATGCTAGTAGCGCCGACTCAGAACCAGGACTTTGAACTTTGTTTCCCGTGCACCATTCTTTGAAACAGTTATATGCCTTGTCATATTTCGGGTGGCTTTTAGTTGGCCGAAGATCTTCTTCTACTATTTTTGCTGCTTCTCGATTTTCTGGTGGAGTAGTAGCAAAATCAAATTCCTCATCTGATTTTTCTGTTGTTAAAATAATATATTGTTTAGTGACATGGAAACCATATTCAAAAAATGATATTCGCCATCTTGATGTGTATTATTACCTGCGTTATTTGACCATCTGCGGTTATTTGAAATTTCTGTCTAATTTTTCAATGGAAAAGTCAAAATGACATTTATCTTTTATTAATAATTTTAATTCAAAATAATAAGTGGATTTTAGATGTGGTTGTAAATAAAATAGTATACAAACCTCGGTGAAAAGTTTCATTACTGTCTCGAGATTTAGTTAACCTCTCAGCTTCGCGCCTCGGTTAACTATCGACTCTCTCGACAGGAATGAAACACTTTCCACATCGGTACGGAATATACTATTACTTACTATAATAATTTTACAATTTTTACTATAGTGTTTGCTCCGTGCACATACATTGTAAAATATAAGTAGTTACTTGATTTTATTAAATTTAATATTCTAATTACTATAGTTTTTTCTAAATTATGTTTACAATATTATTTTGATACGGATTACTAATAAAAAGTGTAACTAATATTATATTTTATAGGAATTTTTACGAAAAATTCTTTACTAATTACTATAGTATTTTTATCATTGTAGAAAACACTCTGTATATAACAACTTTTTCAATATCACCTATATCGAACAATCGATGCCAATAGTATCATAATTTCGAATTAAAATTTCATTTTCATTTAAAAAACGATGCCGTCTTTAATCAACCTTAAATAACTTTGTTCCGGAAAAACCTACATGATAAAACATTTCCATTGTTAGCCGAGGGCGAGGCTATAATGAAAAAATATTCCTATACTCGCACATAAAAGGACAACGCTACACGCGAATTTACCTGTTATTAATGCCGTGTAGTTTAAAGTAATTAAAGTACGGCGATTACTGGGAAAATTACTTGTTCGTTCATTCGTTATTATTTGTCAAATTAATTTTTTGTGTGTTTCTTTGTGTCGAGAAAACTGACATTTTGATGTATTTTTTAAACTTATGGCTCCGACTTATTTCCTTAAACATATTTTTAAATCGAAAATATACTAATATCAAAGAACTTCCGTATCCGTATCAAGGGCGAGGGGAGGAAAATGTATAAAAACCATGCTAGAAAGCATCTGGGGCAGTGGCGGCTCGTGACCTATGAAAGAGGGGGTTCACAAGTATGGTGAAATAATTTTTAAAATTTTATTTTCGTGTAACGACCAAACAATTACTTTCTAGGCGTTTAAATGTAGAAAAAAAGAAGTAATAAGAAAATGCGTTGGGTAAAACATATTTTTATTTATTTTTTAATTTTACACAAGGAAATACAACTTTTGGAAAATAAGACAGGGGTTTCTTAGTGTGTATAGTGCTCAAACGTGAAGTCCGTTCTTCGGTTCTTAATTTTAGAAAATTTGATCAATAACAGCCTCATTAAAGTTTGGAATACACTTTATACATTTTTTTCATATATTTTTAATTTTTAAACTTTCTAATATAGTCCCTAGATTTATCCTTTGTGGTCTGCGTTGAATTAATTTTCCGCATTCTTCACTTCAATTTTTTGCTCCAACTCAAAGAGCTAAAGTTATTTTTTAAATAGTCCACCGTCAAACTATTCATTTTAACGTAATAAATATATAATATTAAAACATACATTTCTAACTAGATGCACGAACAGACAACGGCCCGGCGCACTCTAAAATTATGCGGCTATGCGCCTTTCCCATGTTAAATCGCCATAGCTCCGCTATCCCCCATTGTCTCCCGCCACCTGTTACTACAGAGAAACTGCATTATACCCCGCCTACTTAATCGCACATGCGAGCAAGTCTCGTCATAATCGTCATTAACCTCGACCGAGTCACGGTTGCCGGATCGAGAGCCTATAATATACAGTTTGGTTGACGGTACGATAAAACATTAGGGAGGGTCGGACTTTATACGATAAATAATATTCAATGAATATAAATTAATATTTTTTTATTCGTTTTGGGGGTGCTCCTGTAGAAGAACCGCCACTGATCTGACGTACTCGAGATTAAGCTTAAATATCCTATACTTCAATGGTTTTAGTTGATACTCATTTTCTCCTGTCCAATTTCAGGTTATCAAACCGCAAACTAGAACAAACATTACAAGACCTTTTTGGTTAAGTTTATTATCCCATCCTACCCTTCACGGCCAACAAGGCTCATTCTCAAGACGGAGACAAATTATTGTTACGTTCTGAGGCCACGTTACGACTACGCACGAAGGGCCACGAAAAGACATTAATCTAAAATAACAATAGTTAAATATTAATATCGGTTTGTTTTATGTTGCAGTAAAATTCACAGAAATTAAAAGATTAATCTTAGTTTGTTGCCGAGTATTCAACTTGTCACAGAGCACTCCGTAGCAGGAGAATCCAGATGTATACAGGGGGTTTCTTAATAACATGCTAATATTTAAGGTTATTCTTGGGTCCATTTTCAGAAAAAACTTCATATGAACATAATTATGTCTTAACGTCTTTTGAGATGCAGGGTATTAAAGAGTTTCAAAAAAATCTCCCTTTTTATTAATATCTGTGATACCAGTGGCTTTCGTGTCGGAAATTTCCCTTTTCTTTCATTTAACCATTTTATTGATTTTACTCATTTTAAATCAGATGATACATATCTTTTCTAATAAACTTATTTTGAAAAGAAACTTTATATAATAATTTATTATTTAATATCACTTTCTAATGTTTCTCTGGCAAACTTCCAGAACCATTTTCTTTTCTCTTATGAAATTGCTTTGCTATGACCAACTTAGCTTCTACTTATTTATCTGGCTTGCGAGCGATGGAATTTCCGAAAATTCAATATTTTTAAGAATAATAAACAATTATCGGATTCAATAGGCGCAATAAGTCTATTTTTATTATGAATGTGAAAATTAGTCATTGTTTTTAAGGTCATCAAGTTGTGAGGATTGATCAAAATAATTAAAATAATGTAATAAAAATGTATCAGAGCAATTACCTTGTTTGAACGTTGTACCCTGTGCGTCGATGTTACTTACTTTCCAATATTTGTTTTGATAAATTACTATTCTCCGTTAACATAGGCTTCTAAGAAATACTAACGCCGGGCTTAGACTAGACTAGATTGATGTACTAGGCCCAAAGATATTGTAAACTACAGATCCCATAATCCATTCATAAAACTCTTAGAAAATGAAGCTGTGATTGTTTAAAATGTTATTGAAAATCAGTAATGGGTGGAAGAGAGAACTACATGTTTGTTGACTAAATGGTAACAATATTGAAGTCTGGTTATATCAGATGGTTAAATATTGAAACATAACCATAGTTACCGATGAAAAGATAAATCCTTATTTAATGATCCACTGTTTTACAAACTACACATGACCGCCCCACGATTGTTTATAATAAAGACGATTTTTCACCAATAATTACAAAAAAAGAACACAAAACCACCAAAATATATATCAATCCGTTAGATCAAAGGACAAGCATCGCAATGTTGATGAGATTAGTATTCATTCATCTTACTTATCTTTTGGTTCCGAATCATAGTAAAATAGAAGTAATAGATATTGCCAGAGTGCAGTGGGATTAGTTCAAGATTCGTTTGATACTTTTAAGTACAATAATATTTTTTTAAAGAATCTCTCATCGCCTTTTCTCTGTTTGTAGTAAAATTATTGAGAGATTTGTTTTAACTGCAGATTAATCTTAAACCAGTTGTATTATTTTTGCAAGATACCTTTGCGATAAATATATCAATCTGACTATGCTGCAATAATTACCGAAAGAGGTGGGAAAGACTGTTTGCAGTCGTTGCGTAGGCTATAAATCTACATTTTTCCATCTGTAGTATATCTTGGACTTTGCCAATATTTGTTACTGGCGTATACTTGCCAACTGTGGTGTAATGTCAAGTATTGTCAAGTAAACCATCAGCAGGGCATGCGGAAAAATGTTACTTTGCGCACGTAAATGCATGTGGAAAAATACCAGTTTGCGCACGCTGGTTTCACTCTACATCAGGAACTTTACGGTATAGTGAACTTTTATGTATAAAACTGTCAATTGAAAATGGTTTTAAAGTTAGAACCTGGCTGTAAATATTTATACCCTTGCTAGAAGTAACGATTGGGGATAATTTCTGGAATAAATCTCAGGAACAAAAGAACTATTTATATTAAATGTTATTAATTTTTACTATAATTCTTATTAAGTTGTTGTAAGACTGCTTTAAATATTTTATTTATTAATTAAGTAAACATGCAAATGGTAGTTTATTAACGCCATTTCTAGCACAGTTGAATGGTAATTTGATTTTCCTAGAGTTCGCATGCCATGGAAATATTAAATACGGCACAAATGAAACTAATTGCGCCGTTTCACAGTAAACAGTTTTTACGCTAAGAAAATTCAAAAAAAATTATTGACGCAAGAAGTGTTATTTATTTATTTCTTCCAATTTAGCTGTAAAGTAAAAAAGTTTCTATATCTGAAATATTAAACAATAAAATAAATTGTAATAAGATAATTAAGCTAATGATGTAAACGAACAAAGGTAACAATTACTAATTAAGATTGAAGTTGTCAATGATAAAATAAGACGACAATTATTGATTAAATAACAAGCACACTAATCTAGCCGAAGAGTATGTTTGGGTGCAGAGCTCCAGACATGAGAGCAGTACTCTAGTGATGGTCGAATCTGGGCTTTATATAGTGTTGAAGTTGTTGATTCGGAAGAGTACACCAAGTTTCTGAGAAGCTATCTTGGCGATTGTCAAAACGTGGTTATGCCAAGATATATTTCCTCCCAGATTGATGCCCAGCAAATTAATAGATGAAGCCAGTGGGATTGCGTGTCCGTCCATGACTATATCCGGTTCTGTAATGTTTACCTTTTTAGAGAGAACTACTGCCTGGTTTTTTTTTTAGCGTTAAATTCGACTTGGTTATTGTCACCCCAAGCCAAAATTTCTTCCAGGTCTTTGTTGAGGCGTGATACTTCATGCTGTCTGTGAAGATGTGCGTCGGCAGCCGATGTTTGTGCATTCAAAGAGAAAGATGAGATAAGTATGCTATCATCAGCAGAACTAAATATCGGATTTTTCGTTTTCACTAGAAGGTCGTTAATGTAGAGTAAGAAGAGAGTTCTAACATTATATGACACTGACTTTTGAAACAAAGCAGTACTAGCAGGTTACATCATCTTGTTCTGGTATTATATGAGTGATTTATTCTAGTGCATATATAATAGGTTTTATTTTTAAATACAGAATCACAACCCTCAAAAGTGTAAACACTAGCCACGGTTAAAAATTTTAAATCCTTGAACGCCGCTCGGCAAGACTCCCTGTAACCTAATGAACAGGATGCATACCGCATATTTCTGCAACAATAACACTCTATTTACTTGTAAGCTGGAACCCCACAGCTCACATCTTCGCACGCATCATGAAGTATCTCCTTAACAAATACCTGGAAGAAATTTTGTCTTGGGATGACAGCATTATGCTAAGAAAACCAATGCAGCAGTTTCCTCTGAAAACGGTTAACATTGTAGAACTGGATATAGCCATGACTGGACACGTGATTCCACTGGCTTGGCCTATTAATTTGCTGTCTGTACGTTAATCTGGGAGGAAACATGTCTTGGCATAACTACGTTATGTCAATCACCAAGGGAGCTTCACAGTAACTTGGTGTATTTTTCCGGCCCAAAAAGTTGTATACACCTCAACAACTTTTGACACTCTACCATACCCAGATTTGACCATAACTAGAATATTCTGCATGTGCTGTATTGCATCGAAATGAGATCCATTCATCTGATCGGAGACCACGAGCTGACTAACAACCTCGACAGCCTAGAACATCGAAGATACGTTGGTGAATTGACTCTCTACAGATATTTCCGTGGCTGACGACGCACTGACGACTGACATTGCCCGCTTATTCCACCTGAAGTGACAAATCGTGAAAATACAGCTTAGTACTCCGATCCAATCTTCATTGGATGAAAGACATTCTTTTGTGGAACGAACTTCCTGAGGTGAAGGAATTGCTTTATCTGCACACGCACCACTCTCATAGTTCTTTAAAGGATTTTTCCTGTAGTGCTAGTGTTTCATCATAAAAAATAGACAATTCAAAAGAGCTTTATTAAATGCTTAGGAATCACCCAAAAAGTACTTATAAGCCCTTTAAAAGAGCGAACAAATCCCTTAAAAGGGCTTGAAACCGTGAAGGGGATTGAAGCACATCAGTATTACAAGCCAGGCTGAAGTTATCAAGCACTACTATAAAATAATTAGATATTTTAAAACAGACCCTTTAAAAGGCTTGAGGGTAAATCCCTAAAAAGGCTTCGATGTCTATACACGTTAAAGAAAAATGTAGGCACATAATTATCATAATGAAATCATCATTTCCGCGAAGTGCGTCGTTTAAGCGAGTCGAGTAAATATTCGGGAAACCGTAGGCCCAGCGAGATACTCGTTAGGCAAGAGCTCGTTCAATTTTCCAGATTGGATATTTCGTTCTGTTCCTATGTGACCTATGTGACCTAAACTTGTTGGCATATTGAATATTACTAATTATAATTTGGTTATTAGCTGTTGGTTGTTTGGTTAAAGTCGGGGGTCGGGTTTAAGGCCCGAACTTCTATCACTGCAGCGGCTTATTGCGTACCCCGATCTTGTTAGAAGATATTTGGTTCTTCTATGAGGTCCAGTAACCTTCCACTAAGTCTGTCATGTGGGAGATTACGTTGTATGTTCCCGAAGATACGTTATTAGCTATAATTTTACCATAAATTCTCTACATAATCAAGATAAAATACTGTGTTGAAACTAATAGATAAAATAAACAATTTGTTAAAAAACTGTGATGGACGAATACTCTACTGCACATATTTCTAAAAGGACACTTCTTTTTTTTGATTTATTATGTAAATATTAGTTTTATTATAATATTACCTATATAGTGTCACCATTAAAGTTGGAATCATATGGGGAAAAAATCGATTTAGGTAAAAATTAAATGTACAATAATACAATAAGTTTTTGCTTCAATAAAGAGCAAAAATGACATAATTAAATGGACCGACCATGCGGCTTTTGTTAACTGCCGAATTTGACAGTTTCTCTACAAAATATCGAAAAATGGCATTCATTGATCGAATTTAAAAAATTTTTATTTGAGAAAGCTGTTTGCATATAGTTTTATGTTCACATCAGTGGCGGTTCTTCCACAGGAGCACATGCGCATGTGCACCCCCAAAACGAGACGAATAAAAAAATATTAATTTATATTCATTGAATATTATTTATCGTATAAAGTCCGACCCTCCCTAATATTTTATCGTACCGTCAAACTAAAAAAGTCCGACCCTTCCTAATATTTTATCATCCCGTCAAACCAAACTGTATAGATCCGGCAACCGTGCCTCGGTCGAGGTAAATGACGATTATGACGAGACTTGCTCGCACGTGCGATTAAGTAGTGCAGTTTCTCTGTAGTAACAGGGGGCGGGTGGCAGCGGAGCTATGGCGATATGGCGATTTAACATGGAAATGGCGCACAGTTCGTGCATCTAGTATGTTTTAATATTTTAATATTATATATTGATTAAGTTAAAATGAATAGTTGACGGTGGACTATTTAAGAAATAACTTTAGCTCTTTGAGTTTGGAGCAAAACATTGAAGTGAAGAATGCGGGAACACCTAAACCCGAAATTAATTTAACGCAGACCAGGGTAAATCTAGGGACTTTATTAGAAAGTTTAAAAATGAAATATATGAAAAAAAATTTATAGAGGGTATTCCAAACTTAATGAGGCTGTTATTGATCATTTTTCTACAATTAAGAACCGAAGAATGGACTTTACGTTTAAGCCCTATTGTGTAGGTTCGATAAATGTTGTGTATTTCGATAATGATACTCGATATGATTTTAAACCATTTTATTTAAGGATTATAAACTAAAAACACTGAAAATATGTAGAATGCGAACAGTTAACTATTGTTCTCGTCTTGGTTGCGCCTTATGACGTAGCCGTAGATGGCGTAGTGGTATTAGACATCATTCGGTTTTCTTGATAACTCGTAGATGGCGGTAGTAGTATTGGACATCATTCGGTTTTCTTGATAGCTCGTAGATGGCTTTAGTAGTATTAGTAGTGGACTGTATAAATATTGTTACGAGGGTTGCATGCGACGACGTTAAGATCCGACAGTTATACACACTAAGAAAAAGTTTCTTATTTTCCAAAAGTTGTATTTCCTTTCGTAAAATTAAAAAATAAATAAAAATATGTTTTACCTAATGCATTTTCTTATTACTTTTTTTCTTTCTACATTTAAAACCCCTAGAAAGTAATTGTTTGGTCGTTACATAAAAATAAAATTTTAAAAATAATTTCACCATACTTGTGAACCCCCTCTATCATATGTCACGAGCCGTCACTGATACACATACTGAATTTGAATCACTTACGATAATTTTTATTTTTTTATCTATTCTTGGCCAATATATAGTTTCATCTTTTCCAATATATAGTTTCATTGAAAACGATAGTCGACCCTACCACCGTAAATCTATTTATTTATACAATATTCATAGTCTAAATTCATTCTTTATACCAAACACTGTACCAAAATGTTCAATTTCCTAAAAAAAAAGAAATTGCAGTTTAAAAATGTCGCAATTTGTGGAGTGAACTCCTCATAACTTTAAAAATTTAACCAACGAAAAGGAAAAGAAGAATGATTGCGCCATTGTTTATAATTACGGTGGTAGAGTCGACTTCTGTTTTGAATGAAAATAGATATTGGGCAAAAATAGATAGCAAACAAAAATTACCATAAGTAATAATAATAATAATAATAATCTTTATTTAGCACTTGGCTAGTTATTACTAAAAAATACAAGTTACAAAACAGTGTTTATATGTCAGTTACAAAAATGATAAATCCTACTCTACTCTACATATCCTTCAAATAAAGAAACAATCTTCTTTTAAAAACATTTAACCCATTTGCCTCCTTAATGTGATTCAAATTCGGTTTGTGTGCACAAAATTACTTAACATAAACAACTTTTCCAACTAAACTTGTTTAGAATTCGATCAACAAATGCTATTTCTCGACACATTGTGGAGAAGATGTCAAATTTGTCGTCTTTCCTAGAAATAAAAACAATTGGAATGGATATATTATGTTCTATGAACTTTCATACTTCAAATTGGCTCAAGACTAAACTGTTAAAAATTGTTCTTACTTAGAGACTGTCCATATTACACGATGTAAGTTTGGTCACACTATTTAACTAGGTAGTATTTTGGTTATTACCTATGTTGTATTTCTATGAAATAAATATACCAAGATACCATGATATTATTCTGTCATTACACCTACTATTAAGTTCATAAAATTGTTAATGCTTTTAAAAGATAATTAACAACTAACAACAACGTAAATCTCCATAAGCAATTTAAAACTAACTCTCGCGATGACGTCACTGCGCGCGGCAGATGAAATTGTAACGGCTAGATAAAATGCCTTGTGTTTATTGCATTATTATTAAGTAGTATTAAAATAATAATAATAATGTATATATTATTAATTTTTATTTGGTAAGTATTTAACTAATCGTCTCTAGTATGGTAAGTCTAATCAAACTAGTAAATTTCTCTTGGCCTGGCATAATAATAGGCTTTAAACCCCTGAGAAATATAACTATATAATCTTATCATCGTTTCCATGAAGAGCACGGCTTAAACGATTCAACGAGCATATTGAAACTCTCGGGAATTGGTAGGCCGGAGCGAAATTCGTTATGCTAAATAAATAAAGCAATTTTCCAGATTGTAAATTTCGCACAAATCTAATATTTGGCACGAAATTACATATGTGCCAGTATTTTCCAATTGTAGCATTCAAAACAATTAAAACGGGCACACTGGACACAGTTAATACTTGAATGTTGATAATACAGTGTGTCAATTAGAAAAATTCACATCTTTAATATCTCGTTTCCAGATAAGTTTAAAGAATATTTCCAGCCTTCGTGGTTTAACCAGTTCGGAGAGGTATAAGTTACTCATAAAATCTTAAATGGGAAAGGGTTAAGTGGCATATCATCTTAAAGGTCATTTAAATCTCTTTGTAATAATTCTATAATTTACTTTTTGATGCCTGTATGTACTCACTTGTGTCGTCCATTGGTCCACGGTTTTTCCTCTCCAAGACAAATTTTCACAACCTCTTGGTGTTAACACAGGGGTTTTCTACTACCTACATCGTTTATATGCAGATGATACGCAAATATATATATTACTCAATTCAGCCGACGCTGTTATTGCGAAGAAACCACTTAGTTTGACAAACTGCTTAAAGCTTCCAATGAGGTTTACATAAGATTCAAAACTTCTCTGTTTTAAAGGTTTTTATATGTCCTATATGGTTTAAACCGAGCCAACAAAATTTACTATACAGATTGTTTCTTAATAACATGTTAATATTTAAAGAGGTTATTCTTGGATCCATTTTCAGAAAAAGCTTGATATGAACATAATATGTCCTAGACGTCTTAACTTTTGAGATACAGGGTTTCCAAGATTTTCATGTTTTTTTAATAATTTGTTAAGGTTAATAACTTAAATACGTGACAACTAGAGTACGTAGACTACTGTCAAAACTGTTTATCTTTACAACGACAAAATCTGCATCTTACCTACTACTAGATGAGCATGAGGGGCTTCTAAGTAAACTGTGATCCTATGGTATGGCCAGTCGATTCTGTGCATGGTTGTCTAGCTTTCTTAAGGACCACTCTTTGCAAGTGGCGACTGACGGATTTCTCTCCTTCGCCATAAATTCCGGTGTTCCGCAAGGGTCCATATTGTCTCCTACTCTCTTCTTACTCTACATTAACGACCTTCTAGTGAAAACTAAAAATTCGATATTTAGTTTTGCTGACGATAGCACACTTATCTCATCTTTCTCTTTGAGTGCGCAAACATCGGCTGCCGGCACATCTTCGCAGACAACATGAAGCATCACGCCTCAACAAAGACTTGGAAGAAATTTTGGCTTGGGGTGACAGTAACCAAGTGGAATTTAACGCTAAAAAACCGAGGCAGCAGTTTTCTCTAAAAAGGCTAACATTACAGAACCGGATATAGTCATGGCCGGACACGCAATCCCACTGGCTTCATCTATTAATTTGCTGGGCGTCAATCTGGGAGGAAATATGTCTTGTCATAACCACGTTGTGGCAATCGCCAAGATAGCTTCTCAGAAGCTGCTTCTTCCGAACCAGAAAGTTGTACACACCTCAACAACTTTTGAGACTATACAAAGCCCAGATTCGGCCATCGCTAGGGTACTGCTCTCATGTCTGGAGCTCTGCACCCAAACATACTCTTCGGCTACTGGATTCAATCGAAAGGAGGGCTATTCGTCTGATCGGAGACCACGACCTGACGAAGAACCTCGACAGCCTAGAATATCGAAGACAGGTTGGGGATTTGATTCTCTTTTACAGATGTTTTCATTGAAGGTGCTCGGCTGACCTTGCCCTCTTAATTCCACCGAGAGCGACGAATAGCGAAATACACGATGAGCCACTGCTGCCCATCCATATGTGGTTAAGCTTAGTACTCCTCGAACTTCATTATTTAAAAAAATTTTCATCTGGAGGACTTCATCCTTGTGGAACGACCTTCCCGAGGTCGTTTTTCCCAATATAACCTCCAACGATTCAAAACCAACGTGAATCGCTTTTTGCGCACACGCACCACTCCCAGAGTGCCCTAAAGGATTTTTCCTATAGTGCTTGTGTTTGATCATTAAAAGATCCTTTTTAATCTTTGTTAATACTTAATTTCATAACAGAGTGCAAATGAATGCATTTCATTTCTTAATACGAAAACGGTACGTCAAACCACAAAAAATTAAGAGATGACGTTTACTCAGCAAGGAATGATAATTTTAAAAATAGAAGTGGCGTACCATTCTTCTCTTCAAAAATACCGAGGGCAATTCCAGCACGAACACCACTGCTCGGAATAAAAAACATGTTATACATCATAAAATTCCACTTGATGAATAGAAAGGGTGTATCAAAATTTAACAAAAATATTTTGAGCAGTATCACAGATATTAATAAAATAAGGATATTTCTTGAAAATCTTTCCCTGTATCTCAAAAGTTAAGACGTATGTTCATAGGAAGTTTTTTTCTGAAAATGGACCCAAGAATAACCTCCTTAAATATTAGCATGTTATTAAAAAACACCCACATGGACGCATCCATCGACTCCTCAGAGGCTGTTCCTACAATCCTATGTATTTTTAATTACATCGGATCTACTGGTTTATGAGGATATCTGCAGGCTCTATGCGATTTAATTCTTTAAAATTGTGTGTGTGAAGAACTATGTTTACTTGTTTCAGCGGATTCTCCGTTAAGCCGGACCTGCGGAGATACCACTAGTTCTCCTGGTGGATCACCGAGACCTCGTGCACCAACGCCAGGGGCAGTGGCTGGTCTGGATTTGTTACCGGTAAGTCATTATCATCAGTATTGTCCTTATCATTATATGTAGCTATTAGAACATAAAAACAAATAAATGTCTCTTACTTTTAACCAAATCTGATAGGGAATACGCCTATAACTATGGATACGTACAAGTTATGGGGTTCGCAGTAAAAAGTTAAATTTTATGAGTGAAAAAATGGGTTGGTGCGCACGGTTTTCCGCTCATATTTTTAAAGTTGGTCATCGGTTGTCTTGCGCACAATGTTGTCGCCGTCATATATGCCGGTTTGGTTGTCAACCAAGGACGTGAATCCAGAACTGAAATCAGCCGTTGTAACGATATTAAAAATCTATCGATACGTGGACGATAGATATCAAAATTAATTCTAAAAGTGGCAGTTCTGTGATAGCCGCAAGGCCTTCTTCTATGCGAAAAAATAGATTTTTTGTTTCACAGTAAAGAAGGTCTTGATGTGCCAAAATATTGCCTTGTAATCGTTCTCATTAAGGGCGAAGTGCGGTCCTGTTCGCCGGTTAAGGTAAATAGTTTATCAGTCGGCATTGCGCATGACATCTGACGATCAGCATTGTTTACATGCGCTATTCCATAAATTTGCCACTTTTGCTTCTAGAGCTTGGTTATCTATAGATATAGGTCGCGGTTTGGATTTTAAAAATCCTACGCCGTCATATCTTTTTATTTAAACGCATACCTAGGTATTAAAATATTTAGAAATAATAAACCGACCTAGTTGCAAGTAAAAATATAAATTCGAAAGTTATAATTAAAATATAATGGGTTTGCCTAATAGCACAAAGCGTTTCCATAAGTCATGATGGGTTTGGCAGAAACACACGCGTTGCCCTTTTATTATGTTTACCCTAGGGCAACGGAATAGTGTGTGTGTGTGTGTGTCCCTAAAGGGTTTGCCGAACTTGTCGAGGTCATACTACCTTTTAATTATAGAAATAACGTTTAATTTTACGAAATTTTTTTTTTTAGTTCAAACCGTCGACATTATTCTACTAAATTAGGGCACCAAAACGTAGTCTAATGTGATTGAAGTAATTATTTAAGCTTATTAAATTACTTATAAGGTACATACAGGGTGTTATGGAAATGACGTATTATATTTAAACCTGCAATTCCTGAGATAAAGACAAATTGAAGAAAAATAGCCATAAATGGCGCTTTCAATTCGTTCAGCGGTAAAAGTGACCTGACGTCAAACAAGAAAAGTACCTGTGTGGCATTGCGATACATGTAAGCAATCAAGGAGTTCTGGCCAGTGTTGTCATACTCTTTAGACAAAATAAAATAATTTAAACACTTTTCCATTCTGTAATACCTTTTTGTACAATTAATTGAAGAACATTTACAACGGACTATGTTTTAAACAACCCGAAAAAGGATATGGAATAGTAATGCCACGTACGTCACTAGGTCAAATGCCAATGACCTCTTGGTGCCTTACATCAGCTGAGCGAAGTAGTTTCATATAGCACCGAACGCGTGCGTCTGTTAGTTCAAGACCAACCAGCGGCCGGATACGTTGTGTCTATTCGATCACCCACACACTCTCAGCGATCCGCTCTGTTTTTTAGGTTTACGCGTGTATTTTCCCCGTACATAAATAATGTTTGAATATTGTTTTTATTGACGCACTTCTTCTGGACTTCAAATTTCTCACGTGTAATAAAATCTAATAATCTGTAGTATAATCTGTATTATTGTATTTTCAAAAGCTAACTATCGGTTCTGTTTCACTATTACTGTGTATACATAAAGTGTTTCCAGGAGTGTTCCCATGAAAAAGAAAAAAACTGATTGTGTTGGTGCCTGGATTTCCTCCTTCTTTAGGTATAAGGATAAATACAAGTAGGTAGAAAATAATTTATTTTTATAATTTTATATGGAATTTCAGTTTTACATTAAGATTGGCAACATTGCCATTGGCTCTGGGTGAAATGTTGTACAGTAGCGTGGACTGACCTGTGAGTAAGAGTGTTTATTACCCCACTTTTAAAACGGTCGATTTACAAAAAATAAAATATGTAGCGCTTCTCTAGGACACCCAAGGAGTCACCCATTTAAATATAATACGTCATTTCCATAACACCCTGTATATCGTTCAAACCTGAACAGTTATGAGGATACCTTAAGTTAAAAATTAAATTTTAATTGCACGTTTATACATAATTTAAATTTTATTTAATTAAAAATAAAAAGTCTATACTTTTCAGATAGTATTGATATCAAATACCAATGTATGTAAAAATTATTATTTCCCAGACTACCCGATGATACCTTATACAATAAGGGCGTATTTTTGTCTACACAGTAGCACTTTAAAATACTATTTCAGATTGAATGGTACTACCAAGAAAAGGAAGCATTTTCCATTGATAGGATGTCACCACCTGCAGACCGGTTTCGAACTCTTTTGTTCTCGTCAGTACAGGCTCTTGTAAATTGTGGACCTACTGTTTGGCATATCCTGTTTGTATCCTAAATAATTAAATAAATCTCTCACATTGCCCACACGTCACATGTGATACGCGCTTTTGGCATCTTGTATGATAGTGGCCGCCACGTTTCCACGCTTCGCTGGCTACGTGGAAGTTTCCTTCCCAAGACCCTGAAGAGCATATTAAATGCCTTATGCGCATCGTCGCTGGAATTATCAAGCTCTGTCGATAGCCATGATTTTTTCTGTAAAAACCATACTCTACCAGTGTTGCTCCGCTGCGATAGTATGATCATTCCGTTTTTATATTTGTGAAGAGATGAGGCCCGCCCAATCCTTCCCCTTTAAGCCGCCCTACAAAAATATATACTAATATTTTATTATCGTCAAAATTATTGAGCAAAACTAAACTGTCGCCTGAGCTTACGTGACATAAAGCCATTTTATGATGATTTATATAATCAGCTAGATCGCATTATGGTTGCTGATATGCGTCAGTTTAGCCAGAACGACTAAATATTTGAGAAGGTTCTATAAAATAAATATATAACTGTCATGTAATGACTGTTACGTAATATACAGGGTGTTATGGAAATGACGTATTATATTTAAACTGGCAAATCCTGAAATGAAAATAAATTGAAGAAAAATAACCATAAATGGCGCTTTGAATTATTAAGCGAAATTATACACTTTATATGAAATCTGAAACATGGCCGCTACTGACGACGGTCGCAATCAATAAAATAAAAGGTATGCAGTGTGAAAAGACGTCAGCGTATTCCGGCCAGTGTTGTCATATCTACACGGCAAAGTCTTTAAAAATAAAAATTATAATTTTAACAATTTTTCATTCATTTATGAACAAATATGATTCCAAAAAACCGACGGCGAAAAACGTTTTGCAAAACAAATAATAGTAATATCACACATAAATTTCAAATTCGCAAGCACCGGAAAGTAAATAGATCAAACGTCATTGAATCTTTCAAACTCTTTAAAAAAAATTGAATTTTATTTAAGACACATGCTCTCTTACCTTTACTTATTTAAAAACAATTATTAGTTTTAGGGAAAAAAAACTCTTGCCAAACTTAAGACTTAAAACTAAGATTGCATAAAATTATAAATATTAATTACTTACCTGTATTTATCTTATAACTAAAGAGCGGGACATCCAGCCACACACATAATTAGTTGTTTATTCTTTTTCATAAGAACACTTTATGAACGGGACACAGATTTCCACGGCAACACTGAACAACACATAGTGGAAGAGAACTAAGTTTTTTGTACAGACACTCAGATTATTAGATTTTATTACACGCGACGCGACGAAATTTGTTGTTCCATAGCGGACTTTTGTACCGAATTCGGTACACTTCACAAATTATTTGCACGTTGGTACCTCTTTCGAGGTTTTGGTACACTGTCCATCCAAGGATTTCTGTTGAAAGTAACGACTTTTTTTTTAGTTCACTTTCTTGGTGAAAGTAACGACCATTTTTGTCTTAGAACTCTTAAGTTTTTAAGTAATATCAATGTTTCCAATAGATTTTATGCAAAGTCGGCGGTGAATTCTATCGGGTCGCCTTGACAACATAAATGTCAAGACATTTTAAACGACAACATTTTTAATTTGGATATTTTTGGGTAAAGTATTATTGACTACGATATTCAGATTAAGGGAACGCCACGGGAAATTAAATTACATGCTGCTTCCCGAGCAAATAATTTATTACTAGAAAAATCCAGGGAGTGGCATTAAAAAGTGTATCAAAAATGTATTGACTGGTGTACTAATAACCATGTGAGTACTGACTCAAAATGTTTTATTAGCATATTTCGATAATTTAACATAAAAGTAAATATGAAGTCATAGCCAGTACACAACTCGAGTGGTAAGCCTATTACACACTCTTTCGAAGTACGTAAATCGTGTGAAATAGGCGTCTTATCACTCTTAGTATATAATATACTATTTTCTACCTTGTATCAAAACCTGCTATGTGTTTCTTTATATTTTTGAATTTTTAAATTCTTCATTTTTAAAATCAAATCCTCTTCAATGTATACCTAATATAACAATAAATGCGGAAAAAAATGATTGATTAACAAGCGCCTATGCTTAAACGCGGCGAAATTTTATGTGATGGTAAGTTGCGCATGCACATTTTATTTTTTTTACTCTCCTATAAAAAATTACTTTTAGCATATGGAGGGTTTTTCCTCGGCAGCCATGGGCAGCAGGTTTGCTTTTTATTCAAACGTTGTTTTATCAGACTTCCTGCTAAAGAGAAGTGTCAAGTCACGCTGTACACAAAAGGCTTTAAGGTCTGGCAAGCATTCATATTTCAATGTAAGCTTTACCCTGAAGCTTTTGCCAATTAAACCACACTCTGCTGGGACAAATTTAATTTTTTGTCCTTTGTGCAGAGAAGGATTGCTTAATTGGCTTTTATTCGAGACGATATAAGAAGTTTTCGTAATTAATAATGAGACTAGACGATAGTTCCTGTGATAATGGAGGGTTTGTTCGGGTTTGTTCTGTGATAATGGGGGGGGGGGACAAGTTTTATGGTGTTCGATGTTCTAGGCTGTCGAGGTCCTTCGTCAGCTCGTGGTCTTCGATCAGACGAATAGCCCTCCTTTCGATGGAATCCAGTAGCCAAAGAGTATGTTTGGGTGCAGAGCTCCAGACATGAGAGCAGTATTCTAGTGATGGTCGAATCTGGGCTTTGTATAGTGTCAAAAGTTGTTGAGGTGTGTACAACTTTCTGGTTCGGAAGAGTACCCAAGCTTCTGAGAAGCTATCTTGGCGATTGCCACAACGTGGTTATGACAAGACATATTTCGTCCCAGATTGACGCCCAGCAAATTAATAGATGAAGCCAGTGGGATTGCGTTTCCGGCCATGACTATTTCCGGTTCTGTAATGTTAACCTTTTTAGAGAAAACTGCTGCCTGGGTTTTTTTAGCATTAAATTCGACTTGGTTACTGTCACCCCAAGCCAAAATTTCTTCCAGGTCTTTGTTGAGGTGTGATACTTCCTGCTGTCTTGCGAAGATGTGCGTCGGCAGCCTATGTTTGCGCATTCAAAGAGAAAGATGATATAAGTGTGCTATCGTCAGCAAAACTAAATATCGGATTTTTAGTTTTCACTAGAAGGTCGTTAATGTAGAGTAAGAAGAGAGTGGGAGACAATATGGACCCTTGCGGCATTGATGGTGAAGATGTCTGAAAGAAATCCGTCAATCGCCACTTGCAGAGAGCGGTCCTTAAGAAAGCTAGACAACCATGCACAAAATCGACTGGGCATACCATAGGATCGCAGTTTACTTAGAAGCCCCTCGTGCCAAACACGATCAACAGCTTTAGAAATATCCAGTGCAACAACCCGATACTCCCCATGATGTTCGATTGCGTTGTTCCAAATATGGGTAACATAGGCTAGAAGATCTCCAGTTGATCTAGACTTCCGAAAACCATATTGATAATCGCTGATATACCAGCTAGGTTAGAATTCAATATCGTATTATACTCTATTCATTTCACCAATTCAGGAGAATAAAAAAACATCAGTTTGTGATAGCCACGTGCTCGATACATAAACTTATTGTTATTGGTCAATCGGCGATAAAGCTTGCACTAAGTTTTGCAAGTTCCGTTTTGTGGGAGCCCTTCGGAGCAATGTCATCCCGCCGAACGGTTCCACTTTTTCAGGATTTCTCATCTGCCACTTCAGGAGTCGACAAGGAATATCCGTGGGGCGAATTCTAATAAGTCATTAAAGTACGATAGTGCAAATCTATATCTAGTTTTACTACTAGTTTTTTTAAGTATAGGAGACCCGAAGTAGTCCATTATCGTATTTTGACCCAGATGATCGTACAATGTTTTTTTTTATTTCAGCTAAGCTCAAACGATGAAATCACCCGGCGAAGGGAGGCGACTCTGCGCCAACACTCGTTTTTTCAACTTAGAATTTATTTGCGCAGAGGACACGGGCTGGTTGCTATGGATAAAAACGGTAAGCTTAATGTACAGGGTGGTTCACGTAAAAGTATCCATTATTAATTAAAAATTTAAAATAATTCTTGCGAGGAGTAAAACCGTCTGCACCCAGCAATTTAGGTTAACACCAGCTGGACGATGGTACGATATAAGGTCCATCTCTCTCATATCTTTTTTTAAATACGGTCCTGTTTTTCTGATTGGAATTTGAGAGCTTTTTTTCTTCCGAATGCAATGATGTATGACACATTCTGATTTAATAACGTTTCGAGGGTATTTAGAACAACATCAGGAAATTTTGGGATACGGTCCTGCATTTCTCCTAATTTTATAAATAATATCTCATAAGTAAGCTCTAAATTTTTTACTTATGTTGGATTAATTCAATAAATAACAAATAATTTAATAATAAACCACAAATAAGTGAACAAAAATCATACCAAAACAGTAATAAAATGAACAACGAAAAAAGTAAGGAACTACATAATCAGGTGTTGAAATTGATTTCTGTTATTCTCGAAGCACAAATAAGATCTTTAAACTGCAACATAACAGTTTTTTTGAGATAAAATAAAACATGCGATAGAATATCAAACTTTTCAGCATTTGTAAAATTATGTTCCATATTTTCTGGAAAATAGAAAACCTCTTAAAACGCTTTCAAACTATCACAATGGTAATGTCAAGTGAAACAAATCACGTGTCACCATCTTAATTTTTTTTGTTTCAAACGCCTACTTTTCTTTTAAATCCCGAATCAACAAAAGTTTGAAATAATGTCTCTGTATTTTGTTCATTTATTTGGGGTTTATTATTAAATTATTTGTTATTTATTGAACTAATCCAACATAAGTAAAAATTTAGAGCTTACTTTTGAGATATTATTTATACAATTAGGAGAAATACAGGACCGTATCCCAAAATTTCCTGATGTTGTTCAAAAAATTCTCAAAACGTCATTAAACCACAATGTATCATACATCGCTGCATTCAGAAGAAAGAAAGCTCTCAAATTCCAATAACAGGAAAACAGGAACGTATTTAAAAAAAGAAAGTTGATAATAGTCCTTCGAAGACGACTCGTCGGATTACAAAACAATTAACGCTGTTAGATAGAGCGGAAAAAGTGGCAATGCAAAATTGCAATTTACTTTAGAATTCGATCTCAAAAAAACTCAGGAAAACAATGAAACGATGTTGCAGAATTTAGGTTTTTTCCGGATATCTCCGGAATTTCTCGGAATTTTAAAACTTTCTAAACGGAATATTATTAGGCACGTCAATGCGCAACTTTACCTCCATTTAACAGACTTCGTATCTCTTACGATTTCCTAGATCCCTGTACTGGCCCTCCTTATCTAGGACACGTTGTAGATATAATAATATTAACATACACTAGGTAAATTAATTATGGACTATACGCTTTAATTAGAGAGAAAATTTAGTTTCCTATTTTATAAATTAGAAGTTTTTACTAAACTAAACTGATGGTAATTTATCCCCAAAAATAGGTATTTGGGCGCTTTTAGGATAAAATGAAAAAATAACGAAATATTAATAAAAAAATGATAATGGTGGATGCGTCACTTTTGATAACTTTTAAGAATAGAATTCTTATATAAATTCCTGTGGATTGTGGCGTAAATTCCCCAAATTCCCTTTAGCTTATATTCTCTTTTATCCTTTTAGGGCTGAGTGATCCTTATGTAAAATTCAAGGTAGGAGGGAGACTAATTTACAAGTCAAGAACAATTTACAGGGATTTGACTCCAGTGTGGGATGAGAGCTTTACGGTGCCCATTGAGGACCCTTTCCTACCAATTTCAATTAAGGTTTTTGATTATGACTGGGGTTTACAGGTAAGTTCTTATGGCGGAAATTGTAATTGATGTAATCTTTAATAAATAATAATACAAATTACTTTGTTATAATGAACAAAAGAACTCGGTAGAAAATTTTCATTTGTATAGTCGTACCTTAAAATTTAATATGAAAAGATGATTGTAGGTATAAAAGAAGATAATTAATTTGGTTAGATGCGATACATTTAGTATGGTTTGCTCGCAATGTTAAGCAACTTCATGACAGTAATGCCGCATAGATTTTTAGTTAAGGTGTGTTTATGTTGGAGCTGCGATACGTGAAAACAACGTCGCTATCTGAATGGTCACGTGGAACTAACGCGGTGATCTGTTTTAGTCGAAATCAGGCCAAGAGCAAAGAACAGATTTAAAATTATTGTGACTAATAATATTTTAATGTGAGTCAGTGCTGAAGAAAACGTAAAGACTTGTTTTGACATTAAATATTTACTACTGCTTTATTCGTATCGAGCATTTAAAGATCATTAGAGGGAATATTTTAACAAAATAATATAATGGTATAAGTGAATAATATGGTAATAAGACACGTGTATATAAACAAGCCATAAAGGTCGGCTTTCCTCTGAACACTTCGTTTGGTTTCATTTCACGTTAGCGTCTTGTGTAGTTACTAGAAGGATGAAGTCCTCCAGACGAAAGAATTCTTAAATAATGAAGTTCGAGGAGTACTAAGCTTAACCACATATAGATGGGCGGCAGTGGTTCGTCGTGTATTTCTGCTATTCGTCGCTCTGGGCGGAATTAAGAGGGCAAGGTCAGCCGAGCACATTCCATGAAAATATCTGTAAAAGAGAATCAAATCCCCAACCTGTCTTCGATCTTCTAGGCTGTCGAGGTTCTTCGTCAGCTCGTGGTCTCCGATCAGACGAATAGCCCTCCTTTCGATGGAATCCAGTAGCCGAAGAGTATGTTTGGGTGCAGAGCTCCAGACATGAGAGCAGTACTCTAGTGATGGTCGAATAATGGGCTTTGTATAGTGTCAAAAGTTGTTGAGGTGTCTACAACTTTCTGGTTCGGAAGATTACCCCAAGCTTCTGATAAGCTATCCTGGCGATTGCCATAACGTGGTTATACCAAGACATATTTCCTCCCAGATTGACGCCCAGCAAATTAATAGATGAAGCCAGTGGGATTGCGTGTTCGGCCATGACTATATCCGGTTCTGTAATGCTAACGTTTTTAGAGAAAACTGCTGCCTGGGTTTTTTAGGGTTAAATTCGACTTGGTTACTGTCACCCCCAAGTCAAAATTTCTTCCAGGTCTTTGCTGAGGCGTGATACTTCATGCCGTCTGCGAAGATGTGCGTCGGCAGCCGATCTTTGCGCACTCAAAGAGAAAGATGAGATAAGTGTGCTATCGTCAGCAAAACTAAATATCGGATTTTTAGTTTCCACTAGAAAGTCGTTAATGTAGAGTAAAAAGACAGTGGGAGACAATATGGACCCTTGAGGAACACCGGCATTGATGGAGAAGATGTCTGAGCGAAATCTGTCAATCGTCACTTGCAGAGACCGGTCCTAAAGAAAGCTAGACCACCATGCACGGAATCGACTGGGCATACCATAGGATCGCAGTTTAATTAGAAGCCCCTCATGCCAAACACGATCAAAAGCTTTAGAAATATCCAGTGCAACAGCCCGAGATTTTAATAAATTAGTGACAAATGACAACGTATACTTTACTTTACTTAAAGATGTATTGTAACGGATGAGTCAATCAGGCAAATACAAGTAATATGACCCCCCAGACACCTCTTTGGGACGCCACTTGTAGTGTACGTTATTTTTACCGTTTTATATGAAACACATAAAAGCAGAGACTACAGCTTTTAAAAGAAAAATATTTTGAAATAACTGCTATGATATGTCATAGCTATAACTCAATATAATATGTGAAGAAATGTAAGGTGCAATAACATAATATTAACAGTTAGTCGTTTTTATTTTATATTTATGTTGTATTTTTTCAATAAAAACTGTACACTGTGCTATACTTCCTCGATAACGATCAAATTCATTAACCTACTTTAATTAAGCAGATATGAAACATCAACCCCTATTAATATGAAAAATAATTGATTTTCTGTATTTCTAAAAAATACAGAAATAAACATAACCCAAGGATTTGATTGATGAACAGAAATAAACATAACCCAAGGATTTGATTGATGATGCCTTTACTTGATTAGAATCTATTGTGAATCTAAAACAAAAAGGAAACACTATATCTTTTGAGATGTGACCATGTTCAAACTGCATTTTCTGAAGAACTTCTAAATAAAATTTAAAAATGGGGGATCGGTAAGAAGATAATTTAATGGCCTTTGAAATGAGCTATCATTTGATTGATAGTGTCATTTCAAAATTTAAGAGATTTAATACACGATGCCTCAAAACTGTTTTTTTTTGTATTTTGGTTTCATATTAAAGCTATTTCGATATGGTTTTCAGTATCGTAATAAACTTTTTATTAAATCGTTTCCTTTCTTTTTAAAAGGTTAGTTGCAGAAATAATTACTAAACTAGCCCTCACACCTGTAAAGTTCACTTTATTTTTAAAGCACAGCACTATAATATTTTATTTACAACCATGCACGTAATCTTAACATTTCATCTATGTTTAAAAGGTGGAAAGTTGACGTTTTTTTACTTTTACTTTCCGCCCGGGTGCGTACTATTACAAATATATATATAGCTTTGCAATTTCCCTTAACTCAATCATCTTAGCAGACACGGATACGTTACCAAAGGCCACTTTGATAAAATAATAATTTGATAGTATTAACAACATAAAATTTAGACATCGAAATTATATAGCATAATTTTTTTTAAATATTGATTTTTTTATTAAAAAAGACATAAAATAAAAAAATAGTGTAAATTACATGTTTTATAAGGCTTTTATAGCAGATACTTTACTACTAATATTTTATGTGACGATAAATATAAAACATTAGTATTGTTCCAGGATGACTTTATGGGTTCCGCAATATTAGATTTAACGACTTTAGATTTAGGACGAAGTAACGATTTAACTCTGCCGCTGCAAGATCCCTCGAGGCCGGAGTCTTGCCTAGGAGAAATTTACATTTCCGCCACCCTTTATCCCAAAACTCAGGAGGATAAGGAACATGTAAGTATCTAAAGTCTGTATTTTATTTAAACAAACTTATCGCGCAAAATCCGGGGCAGGGTTCCTCATTCAAAATCAGTTTTTGTCAAATCCAGTATTAAGTATGGTTATTAGGATTTGTAATCATATCATTTTTATACAAGGAAGATACAGCATACAAATCCATGAAAGTTATGGGACACCCAGTATACCAATATCCATACAAACCTTTAATTATTGTTAGAATATAAATTTTTTAATCTGGTTTGCGACTAGTCTAACTGTGTTTGTGGGAAGGAATATTGAATATATTCTAATAATATTGTTTTCTTTTAGTACTTCCAAAAAAATAGTAGAATACAAGATGTAAACAAAAGACTTAAATCGCAAATATGGAGTTCAGTAGTTACGATAGTTTTGATTGAAGGAAAAAACCTTCTCGCCTGTGATCCAGAAACCGGAACTTCCGATCCTTATGTTAAGTTTAGGTAAGATTTTTTTTTGCTATCTATTTATAGTTTTTATACTCAAGAATGTTTAAGCTTCATGAACGGTCCTCGCATACCTGTATATCCCAAGTCAATTATTTTCTTGTGCCTGTTCCTGTAAGTTATTTCCACGCTAATGACTAGAAAAGTACAGTGAAACCTCTCATAACGGACACCTCTAATAAGCGGACATCTCTATTAAGCAGACATTTTTTCATAGTACGAAGTAGAATAAGTACGGAGCAAAATCTCTCTGAAGACATACCAGCAACCAATCGCGTGTGCGTGGCAGAGCGAAAGGATTTTTGCCGAATTAAAGTATGTGTGATTCCCCGACAGCAGTCCGCCGTTTATTTGTGAGTTGTAAGGTTAAATTCGTAAACAATGGCACAAAAATATCGCGTTTTGTGTCAAAGAGAATATTGATGTCGTGGAAGTTTATAATTTGATAACAATGATTTGGGCGAGTTCATTAACATTGATAGAAATGTGCTATTAGAAGAGGATAGTGACCCCATTCCTACCGATTATGTAGTCCAAACTGAAACCACATCACTATCTGACGACTCTGATGAAGAAGTTGATTGCAGTAATCAAACAAATGTCACCAATTATCTACAAGCCATTAGTATGGTAAAGGAATTATAAGAGTATGCAAAGAATAGAGGTGACTCTACAGCAATGGAATTGTTATCAGACTTGGAATTACATTTTCTAGATTGCAAGTATAAAACGCAAACCCGTTAAACTACGTTATTAGATTTTTTTAATACTACATCCTAACTAAAACTAGTGTATTTTTGTTATGTTATGTTTAGTTGTACATACATATACATAGTAATAATTTTGCATTTACATATTACCTAGTAACAAATTTCCCATGGGCGGACATATTTAGACGGTCCCGTAGTTATCCGCCTAAGAGAGGTTTCACTGTACCTGTATTTCACTATTTAATTATATTTTTCTTCTATCAAATATTAACTTCGAAGTATGGAAACATACCTTAGATTTTTATCTTAAATTCCTACTTTACTAAAAAATAATAAATTAGGGTATTATTGGAGATTTGAACAACCTTTAAAATCATGTGTCACTTGAGTTCTTTCCATTTAAGATTTTAACTACATCTATCTCTCCCAGGGGCTACAAATGCACGCCCGTAAATCTAACCTACAACGGGAAATTGAAAATATCTCAGCCGGTTTTGATGCTACAAAAAAAATGTGTAAAGCAAAATTGAAGAGCTTGATAGAGCGCGTAAGCTCGAACAAACCTCTCAATGAGTTCGCGAATTAACGCGATTTTCAACTTCAAAACAATAAAATTTAATTAACTATATTTCGAGAAGTGGCAGAGTTGGGGCATCATTTTTTCGCCAATCAACGGGTGATACCAACGAATACTTATAAACAGGAAGAAGACAAACAGCCGTGTTAACACATCGAAGCAAGTATGAACAAACGAACAAACCAGGCATCCATTCCGTCTGGAATCAGCTGACAAACGCACGTGCTTTTCAAATGTCACTTTTGTCAAAATTTGTATTACTGTCAATATTTTAAAGTGACATTTAACCAACAAAAAACATTCAAACCCTTTTATTTGATTTACTTAAGTAGTGAAAATCAAATATTAGGATTCTGACATGTTTTAAGCTGTAAATATCACTTTAAAATAATCCTTACACACTCTTATATCATTTTTTTAAACTAATAACGTAACTACAAATGAAAAATTAAACTTCAGAAATAAGCTTGTAAGTAGTTTTATTAAAAAATAGGAAGTAAATCATAATTTACATAAAATATTTTACCATCTTCAAGTGGGCTCTAGGTCCTAGCAAATATTTCAAGCTTCAAGTCCAAGCATATTTTTGGGCCCCATATGATTTAGGAAAAGAAATTATTATTGAAGCTTACTCTCAGTAAAGATGACTAAATGAATGTTTCAATTACAAATTACTCACTTGCCCCAAAAAGAAAACGACGTTTTTCGTGAAAGATTAGAATATTAAAAATTATTTTAAAATTTAAAGATACGTCTTCTCCACTTCTCCACCATTTTAAATCATATCAGATGTTGCTTGATTTCCATGCCCGCCAGACGAAGGAAGTTAGCTTGTTAAACTATTTAACAATTCGTGCTGTTCGCATTCTATGCCTGTCTCTGTCTGCAGCAACCGTCCCTAATTCAGTAAAGTGAGACAAATATGACCAGGATCAAGTCGCCTGCATAAACACTCACTTTTGGGCTTTCCATATAAACTCTACGTAAGTCTGATATTGACGCTTAAATGATAGAGTGAAGCAGATAGATAAAAGTAGGTTACTTGTGAGCGTATGGAGCAGAGTAGGCTTAGCATCACTTCCAAGGCCTTCTTACGTGTTTCGACCTCCCCCATAAGCAGTCTCACCGGGCTGGGTGATACCGAGTACTTTGATGGGCCGGAGGCTGGGGTTAGTGGGGCAATTAGAAGGGGAGTTAGGGGAGGGGGAAATTTTTTACATAAATGCTAATAAGTAGTTTATTAATCGAGCTACGGGTATCAGGCCGGATGCAATTTCTACATTTTCATTCATTTCATCATTTCATCAGCTACGGTAGGTAGGATACAAGAAATTACCATCTCCGAAAATACTTTAGATATTATGTTTAATTTTGGTATGTGTTAATAGGATATAGAAGCTCAAATTTTAGTTAGAAATGTTATTCAATTGTTCCACCAGCGGCGTCGCTGCAAACATGTCCTTTGATATTTTTTACAGAAAAGATGGTACGCCACTGATATTTTTCCATGTGGATATTTTTTCTGATTGACCTGTTCAACTCTCCATGAAAACGGTCTCTTGAGTTTTTCTCGTCAGAGGCGTTCTTGATTAAAACTAAACTAAACAACTAAATTCATATTGAAACTCATTATTTTTAACATTGATAAAATAATAATGATAATTTTTTTTTATAAAAATTGTTGGAGTGGGCAATTCGATGCGAAGACGGGCGGAAAAATTCCTTTTTATTTTTATTTTCGCAAATGAAATGAAAAAAAAATATCATTAATTATTTTATCAATCTTAAAAATAATGAGTTTCAATATGAATTTAGTGGTTTTAATCAAGAACGAGAAAAACTCAAGAGACCGTTTTCATGGAGAATTGAACAGGCCAATCAGAAAAATATCCACATGGAAAAATATCAATGACGTACCATCTTTTTTGTGAGAAAACATCAGAGGACATGTTTGTAGGGACGCCACTGATGGAACAATTGAATAACTTTTCTAACTAAAATTTATGGTTCTATATCCTATTAGCACATACCAAAATTAAATATAATATCTAAAGTATTTTCGGAGATGGCCATTTCTTGTATGCCGCGCCCAGCGCGCATTTGGAAAAATAAAAATTTTTCGCCAATCCCACCTCGTAGCTAATAAAAAAATGAACAAATTGAATCCGGCCTGATCCCCATAGCTCGATTAATGAAGTACTTATTAGCGTTTATATAAAAAAAATCCCAGTCCCCTAGCTCCCGTCCTAATTGCCCCACCAACCCCAGCCTGCGGCCCATCAAAGTACTCGGTATTACCCGTTGATTCGTGAAAAAATCATGCCCCAACTCCGCCCCTTCTCGAGATATAATTAATTAAATTTTATTGTTTTTGCAGTTGAAAATCGCGTTAATTGGCGAACTCATTGACATATCGGGATCGGGTTTGTTCGAGCTTACGCGCTCTGTCAAGCTCTTCAATTTTGCTTCTTACATTTTTTTTGTAGCATCAAAACCGGCTGAAGAATTTTCAATTTCCCGTTGTTAGATTTACGGGGAGAGCCCCCCCCCCCCATGCGGCGCCCTGCACAAATCATTTCAAAATGGCGAGGGGATCCTACTGTATCGATTGGGAAAAAAAAATTACTCCATTTCGTCAATGGATTATTTGAATACCGGAACGACTCCACTAATATTAAAGGTGGAAAGTTTTTAATTTGACACCCTGTAATAAGGTATAAGGCAACTATCTGATTAATCCCTGTTCTGTCTACTCCTAACTCTTTACACCCCAATAAATGGATCTGGATCTGAGGGTTGGCTTCAACAATATACCTTTCTACATATTGATTGATTTTTATTTTGAATTATTTTAAGACATAGTAACTATAATAAAATAAATAATATACTATATTATAGATGTATTCGTTCCATAAAAGTTAAGTTTTTATATAAAGTCGTCATTAAAATTTATAATTTGACGATTTAAACTACAGTCTAAAATTACAAGTTTAAAATTAAGTTTAAGAGTTAAATATAGTACAATGTGTGTACACAGACAAGTTTTATGATAATCAATTTTGTCAACTTAATTCTACATGAATATGAATTTAGTTCTATGCCACTACAACTATCTTCATCACGTATACAGTTTTTCCAACTGCAGAAATGTTACTTACAATGTTTTTTTTATTAATTCTACTACTATTTTATGTGAGGGAAGTATTATTCCTTCTATTATTATTTGATGTTACTAAGTAGACTGCATGACTAATTAGTCAAATGTCAATTAATAATAAAAAAAAAAAAAAAAAAAACGTCACTCGTCGCAAAATTAATTGAAACTATAATTAATAAAAATCAGTTTGCTATACAGGCTGTTATGGTATTATGTTATGGTTATGGTCCCGTATTACATTGAGACCGGCAAATCCTGTCTTATAATAAAATTCCATAAAAAAATAAAACACAGAAGGTATGTTTTGCAACAGAACCAACAGTAGGTAATATCACACAAATTTGAAATCACATCACATTATTTCTTATTATGAATTATTTCACAACCGAAAAAAAATCGGTAATGCTACAACTAACAAAACGTTTAAAATTCGTATACCTACATCAAGCACGTGGAACTCTTGACAACGTCATTCAATCGCCGAGTCTCGAAATATACTGAAGCAAGGATAGTCGTGCGCGGCTGATATTCAGGCAAGGGCGAGCCATGCGGTGCGGTACACATTGTTGCTAACTGATTCCAGATGGCGCGACAGTATGTGGGTAAAAGGGTTTTCATCTTAAGGTACAGAATGACATAAGTCATCCATCCTTAACACAAGTTTAACAGTATATTAAAGTTCTTTTTAACTCTCACCTAAGGAAACGCGTCAATTGACCCTCAAATTAATTTAAAACATAGTTTTTTAAGGTTTACCATAACCTTAGCCTTAGCCGAAGTCTAACTTAAGGTAACATTCAAATATCGATCCTTAGAATGGCATAGGGATGCAAGTAAATGAAATTTGTGCTCTGGCTCTGCTCGAAAAGAGGTAAATTATATGGTCACAGGGCTATTTAGGCTTTTATGACAGTTAAAAGATCAACGGAATATTTTAAACGAAACTATATTTATTACTTAAATTTAACGCTGAAAAATAATATTTTATTACAGCGAACAAGAAATACGGACGATAGTCTATATTTCTTAATAAATCAGCCCCTGATGTTAGAGATAAGGTTTTATTTTTATTAATGACTTTTTTTCGTGGTGTCGTGACCACAGAGGCTGTCTGGCGAAATAACAAAACAGGTCCATTCTATCCGATTGTTTTTCGAGTCAAAGAGTCTGCCGTTAATAAAATTTAGATTTGAATAATATTGAATAAATAATTTGACTAAATATTATTCAAGAAGAAGATCGAAGGCGTAAAATGTTAGGAAACCGAATGATTACTTCAGAAGCAAATAACTTTGTTCTTCTCTAGGTTTATTAGTATTATGTGTTTAGTTCAAATATACCTTTCCGGATTTTACAGTTCTAATTTATAGATTCAGAGGTTTAGCGTGTGTGTTAACATCAGAACTGTTTTGTAACAGTTCTAGAATAGTCAGAGTCGATCCCTGCTTTGGAGCTTCGGATTATTTGTTATATATCCGCATACACTTGTCATATATCTTTCATCGATTGGTCTTGGAGGAATGTGCTTTAGTTCATAGTTGTATTTTCAAATAATTAGTATGAATTTGATAAATATCATAGAATCATCTAGTTCATCCTCGTCAGCATCTGAGAACTTATTGGAAATATAACCTTAAACTTAAAGGAAATGACGAGATCCGAAATCCGACAAATTAGGTTATGTTATTTGTCAATTTTACATCTTTTGAATGCGTTCTGGTTTTACACCTCTGTTGACAGTCCTAGAACAGTCTGTGATATCAAAACAAGGCACATATAGTTATGTGCAGGCAGCAGGTCACTGATAACTGTTCTAGAATAGTTCAAATAATTGAACCCAAATAAACCAAATTTTTTCTGCTTTGTCTAGGAGGGGTGCTTTTCTGATGGCTTCATGGCTTTCTTCAATATCGTCTGCAGTATTTCCAATACGTCGAATAAGTGTACCTCGCATGTCAACTTTACTTTGCACACATTTTTGAACCAGCTCATAAATAAAAGTGTAGTAGTGTTAGCTCTGGAGATCTTCGAGGCCAACTACTATTGCGACCAATCCAAAGCCCTGCAAACCTTTGGCGCAAATGTATCTGGTATCTGATTAGCAAAATATGCAGAAGCTCCATGCTGCTGATAATACTGTTGTATTCAGATACTTACAGGAACATTGCACGTTTATCGAAAAATTTTTATTCTTTAATTACGCAAACAAATTAAAATCGGATAAGGACATAGTTTTTTTCTACATTATTTTCCAGTATGAAATACGCTCCTGAAGTTGTGTCTCTTCCTCCCGACTCACCTTGTATAGTCGTTATATTAGGTTCTGAATGCTTTATCAGGCCGTACATAGCCGTATACTATTTTGTCACTGATTGGGCTGCCCTTTAAGGCTCATTAGATTGACCTACTTGGTGAATAATATGCCCCTTAAAACGATTCAATTGGCCATGACATAATCGGTGTACAACCCAATCAAGGAGTATTATTACGTAAATTTTTAACGTCTTTACTGTAATTTGTTTATTACACTATAGTTTAGTGGGGGTTCACAACTTGTTAAAACAATGAGGCAATGAAAATTTGAAAATAGTGAATTTTAAGTTATAATTATTGTTAATCCAAATTAAATAGAATTCTCAGCATTTAACTGGTAACTGCTAAAAAAGAGAGATAGTACTAATACTAGGATAGCACCCTCGCCAAGCACTCAGATTGTATACACAAATCGCAGTGATATAGACCCGGTAGGTTTCTAGGTAGAAACCTCGGACTGTGTCCTTCTTCCACTATTTTCACAAGGGCCTTAACATTATTTGGTTAAGTTTCATAGGACCGGTCATATGGATGCGTTTATAATTTTTTTCTTAGTAGTTTATTCCTACTTTTCATCATCTGTCATTTCATCCCATATTTCAACCATCATTTCCCTTATCGCATTCCAAATTTCGTAGCTTTTTGTCATATTGAGGATTGATTTTGTACATATTGAATAAATTTGTCCGTATAAATCATCGTAAAACCGTATCAAAATTATCACACTGTGTGAACGCTCTGATTTAACTGAATGTATTTATCAGGACACCTCGGTCGATCGAGATGCGTTTAAATAGCAATTTCATAATCTACGGGAAAATTTAAACAAGATATATTGGTTAAAAAAAAACATAGGAAAAGATTTATTTATAATCTAATTTATGCGATGGTTGAGTTTATTTTCCAACAGCAAAGCTACTAAGTTTGTTTGGGTTTGTTTAACAATTTAAAAATGTTAAAAAACTACCAAATAAAAACTTCTTTTTCTATTTCTCACATTTTTCGATATATTTTAGATAATTATACTTTGCTGCAGAGAATGGCCACCCTATATAATAATTAGTATTTATGGGTTTAAAAGTAAAACACAAAGTTGAACTTATTAATTTCACTATAGTGAAAATATTAATTTCACTATAGTGAAAATTAATAAATTCAACTTTGTGTTTTACTTTTAAACCCATAAATACTAATTCAATTTCACTATAGTGAAAATTAATAAATTCAACTTTGTGTTTTACTTTTAAACCCATAAATACTAATTATGGATTTTCACCAAGTAACGGCTGACTCAATTAATTATATAATAATTGTTGCAATTCGTTATTTTCTTACCAGTCAGAAATTAATAATGGTTAGCCTCGAATATACTATATATTTCATAAGTATTTTAGAAAAAAAAATCATTATCTGCTTGTTAGATTATATCTAAACTTTGACCTTTATTCCAAGAAAGGAGTTTTGCCTTTCCCTATTTATAAAACTTCCAACTCCTGTAACTTTGGAGAGGTAATTTTTGTTTAGCCTGTAACAAGATTTGTTTCGCAAAACTTGAAGCAACTTCATTAGCAACTTAATTTCCATTCAAGGAAAGGAAAGGATTAGTTCTTTATTTCGAAAATCTGTTATTATATAATTTTGACAATTATTTGAAAATATGATTAACAACATCCGGAAATGTTTTTTTGCTTTGCATTGCTAATTATTATGCTACAGTGATACCTGAATTTACTCTATCGAATTACAACTAATTTAGTTTAGTCCTTGGTGATTGCAAATTGTCGTGATTACTGATCATTCAAATTCAACTGACTTATTCTTACTATTGGAAAACTAGTTCCAACAATCGTGTCTTTTTATTCGATTACAATTATATTTAATCTCTAAACTTCCCTGGTACAAATTAATACCTTATTATCTTCTGTACAACGAAGGCAACAATTGTTGTAATATTTTTACTGTCAACACTTCTATATTTTTATTTCTTATTCAAACAAAAGATTCAGTAACACCAAAAATATACAAAAATCAAAGAAACAAAGAATCATTTATTTACCTCAGTAACTAACCTATGAATTTAAAGAATTCCTCAGTTCTTTCATACCATTTTAACTATAAAAGAAACTTTACTATTTTTTTCTTTAGGTTAGGTAATGAAAAATATAAAAGTAGGATAATATGGAGATCACTAAATCCAAGATGGCTCGAGCAACTAGACCTTCATTTGTATGATGATGGCGACCAACAGTTGGAAATGACAGTCTGGGATAAGGATAGAACAAAAGATGACTATATAGGAAGGTGAGATCACCTACAGTATTTTTGAATCAATTAGTGGAAACCGATAGGATCTTATGTAAACATTTTAAAAAAATTGTTAGTCAAATAAGAAGCAAATACTTTCTAATTTTTCAATATATTATTATCTAAAAAAAATTAATAAACTCAAAGAAGTTAGTCAGTGTGAAAAAATCCATACACACCCTAAATTTATCTCTTTCTCATATAAATAGGTCTCAACGCTAGACAGTGAATGTTGGACGCTGTTATCATATTTACACAAAATATTATAATTTTAACATTTTTTTTCATTCTGTAATACGTTTTTGACTAATTCTTTGTATAAAAGTGACCGAGAGAAATGATTCGCAACACAAAGAATTATATTATTATACGAATAAACACGCAAGAATTCAAAGGAAGCTGCATGTGGCAGTTCAGTTTTTCTCAACAATACGTTATTGACCCGCGTTGTCGGTTATTTTTTAAACATGCTTTCAATCCATTTCATAATTAAATTCCATAAGAAAATAAACCACAGAATGTATATTTTGCAACACAACCAAGAGTAATATCACACAAATTTAATATTATCTGGTATCACTGGTTCATTCCACTGACCTATATATAGTGTGTCCGCGGATGAGGGCACCCAATAGGGAAAAAATCTTTATTAGTCATTTTACGACCAAAAGTCATTCTTTATAAAAAGTTCTGCTTGTTGAGAAAATCAATTGACGATAAAAAAATTTTAGATCCGAAGTACAGGGTGTTAATAAATTACTAAAATATGAAAATGCTTCAAGAGAGAACTACCATTATTTATTATTTTTTACAAAAATTTTATGAAGCAAAGTTGTTTATAAACTAACGTAAAGTCTAAATACAAATTTTGAAATAAAAATTCGAATTTTTAAAAATAAAATAATAACAGTGGTGTTTATGTAATTATTTGCATTTTACAAAAAAATCAAGATACGTTTATGTTACGTCAGCATCTTATTTATATCCGTCAGTATTCTGATTTCGTGAGGGCATTTTCCAAAAAATGTTAACCAAAGAAGAGCGTATTTCCAATTTCCAATACCGTAACATTGTATTAAATAAATACGCTCTTCTTTGGATAACATTTTCGAAAATGCTTTCACGAAATCAGAATACTGACAGATGTAAATACGATGCTGACGTAACATGAACATATCTTGATTTTTTTGTAAAGTGCAAATAATTACATAAACACCACTGTTATTATTTTATTTTTAAAAATTCGAATTTTTATATCAAAATTTGTATTTACACTTTACGTTAGTTTATAAACAACTTTGTTTTATAAAATTTTTGTAAAAATAATAAATAATGGTAGTTCTCTCTTGAAGCATTTTCATATTTTATTAATTTATTAACACCCTGTACATCGGATCTAAAAAATTTTTATCGTCAATTCATTTTCTCAACAAACAGAACTTTTTATAAAGAATGACTTTTGGTCGTAAATTGACTAATAAAGATTTTTTCCCTATTGGGTACCCTCATCCGCGGACACACTGTACATTTATTAACTGAAAACAGGTATGTATGGCGTAATTTACATAACACCCTGAATAACAATGAAATTAATTGATTCATTGGAGAAAAAGTGCTAATTTGATTGAATAAACGAAGTTTATTTGTTATCACAGCTGTAGTATTAGTCGGTCATGACAATCTTTTGGCACCGATCCAAATTTTTTTTTATAAAAATATGTTTTAACTATTAAAATAAAGTAATTGAAAAATTAATTCATTTTTAAGAGGAAACGAATGATACCATCAATTCACTGCATTGGTATTTCGGATCTCGCATAACATCTTTTTTTTTTTTATTAACCAGAGAATTATATTTGCATGCAGTTTTCCGCGGTACCAATCAAATATGTTGAATCCATTTAATTTTCTCGGATCAGAAAACTCAAAATTTTAGTTTGTTGTTCGAAATTATTCAATTAACACAGATAATCTTTGGTAATATTTTTGAAATATTAATATCTGATATTTGTTGGGATACTTTTGATTTCGGTTCTATTTTTTTTATTAAATTTTTTAAATACACTAATATACTATTACAAAACTCCTATAATTTATAACGAGTAAGAAGGGAAAATTTACTATAATTTTAGTAGTTTTATAGTTCATCCTTAGGTTGGTACTTACTCATTAATTTACTTTGTCTATTTTAAAAATCTTATCATTACTTTTAAAGTTCCAGATTATTTATGCGATCAATTTTATCTGTTCTATAGACAAATTAACATATTACATATTTAACTCGAAATAATGGGTCATAAATTTTGGACAATTTGATCCAGATGAATAAATAAAGAAATCGTATGCTTATTTTATTAAAACGCTATTAATCTATGGTGAAAAACAATATAGAGATATATCAGTTCTCAACACTTATTATGGAATTCTTTCTATAAAAATCATTATTTTATTGTGTCAAGTAAACTTGACTATAAATACCGGTTGTTACTTAATAATATGTACAGTACGTTTCACGAAATTTGGATACGACTTAATGATTTCCTGGGTCGGTCCCATTGTGTCGACAAGAGCTTGGCAATGAACAAGTGAAGTATGAAGGGACCGACTAAGGAAAACAAGTAATGATATGGTTATATTAATGTAATCAAATGAAATAACATTTTTTTTAAATATTACTAGACATATTTATTTACATTTATAATGTTATTCTATAGATAGTTCTGTTTCGCTATCGCTATCCTCATCAAAATTAATTATAATTGGATTAATTATACGATCCAGACTAATATACGAATTAAGAAACGAACTCCCAATTTGAAAAATATACACATAGGATTAATATCTTTGTAACTGCTATTTACTCGTATGATTAATGCCGGCCGCTTGCAGCTCGCGCTCGATAAATATTATGTAATAGTCAACTTTTCACGCCATTTCAATGATTTACTTCTTATGAGGAACGTAAACACATAAAGTCGTTTATCAAGCTTCGAAAAATAACGTATGATTGATTTTAACTCTATCCTTCAAAGCCCAATCGATATTTTATGAAGAATGGAACTGTAAAATGAAAGACGTCGTGTTGTTTAAAAAACTAAATTGTTCAATTGACGGAAACTAGAGCTGCCACTCTAAATGGAAAATGGAGATTCATTTATCATCTCGATGCTTGGTCATTATAGCTGGTGGTGAAAGTTTCTTGGCAAACATTCATATCGCCATAGAAGCTATTTTACTATTAGAAATTAAGAAGCTAATCTGGCCTACATTGCATTAAACATTTATAAGAGAAAAGAACATAAAAAATTAGTGATGTGGTACTCGAGTACAAGAACCGAAGAGCAAGTCGATTCTTTAATGTACTCGCTATCTCTCATCTCGAGAGTATGGCATTCGAGTACGGAGTTATAGTAGACTTGGTCAATTCGATTTAGAACTAAATAATGAATAAGAAGCTGAGTGAAAACAGGGATGGAGTAGGATGAATCGGATGTTCTTGTTTAATTTTTAATACTTATATTTAATTTTTATTGGTTTTCAATCGTAAAAAATGAAAAAATTTGAACATAAGCAACAAATTTAATGACAATAAGAATTTCAAAATATTATTATATCCATTTTTTTGGTGGTATGCAACCTCTTTTTCGGTTACTTTATACGTGTACTCGGTATTCGAATAAGTACTGGATTCTTGTGTACTGGATTCTGAAAATACCGATTCTTTCCTAACACTAAAAAAAATCAGCACAAATTTAATCCCTCAAAAGTAAATTTGTTCACCTTCAACTGAAATTTAATATTTAAAAAAATTATTTTATAACTTAATTTTCCCTATCTTTTTCATAAACCAAGTGACTAAAGTGTCTTTTTAGTCCCTAGGTTTATAATGTACTATTAAAAGTCCGGGAAAAATGGTTTGACGTTAATTAGTTCTCTTTTTTAGTGATCTCTGAAAATCGGCGCTAAAATTATATATTTGTATTAGGGGTATTCGAAACATGGGTTTATTGATAAAATATATTCGAGCTTAATTTTTCCTCGAGATTAAGAACCCAATATTAGTGTTTGAATATATTTTTATGATAGTATACTAGCATTATAGTGAAACTCCTTTAAGGTACTCTGGAAGTGGTGCGTGTACAAATAAAACGATTCACATTGGTTTTGAATTTTTGGAAAACACGACCTCAGGAAGGTCCTTCCGCAACAAGGAAGACGTCCTCCAGATGAACAAATTCATAAATAATGAAGTTCAAGGAATACTAAGCTGAACCAACGGTATTCCATGACATAACATGGCAAGATTGGAATATTCTCATAGCCTTTGTGCTATTATCTACAGGGTGTCAATTTGAAAACTTCCCACCCTTAACATCTGGCTTTCAGTAAATAATATTAAAATTCAGAAAGACACTTTTATTGTAAGGGGAGGCTTTTAAAGAGTATTTAAGACTTAATAATATTTTTTTTTTTTTTTTTTTTTTTTCTTTATGATCAAACACAAGCACTAAGTATAGGAAAAATCCTTTAAGGCACTCTGGGAGTGGTGCGTGTGCGCAAAAAGCGATCACGTTGGTTTTGAATCGTTGGAGGTTATATTCGTTGGGTTTGTTCCTCCAGATGAAAGAGATCTTAAATAATGAAGTTCGAGGAGTACTAAGCTTAACCACATATGGATGGGCGGCAGTGGTTCGTCGTGTATTTCTGATATTCGCCGCTCTGGGCGGAATTAAGAGGGCAAGGTCAGCCGAGCACTTTCCATGAAAATATCTGTAAAAGAGAGTCAAATCACCAACTTGCCTTCGATGTTCTAGGCTGTCGAGGTTCTTCGTCAGCTCGTGGTCTCTAATCAGACGAATGGCCCTCCTTTCGATAGAATCCAGTAGCCGAAGAGTATGTTTGGGTGCAGAGCTCCAGACATGAGAGCAGTACTCTAGTGATGGTCGAATCTGGGCTTTGTATAGTGTCAAAAGTTGTTGAGGTGTGTACAACTTTCTGGTTCGGAAGAGTACACCAAGCTTCTGAGAGGCTATCTTGGCGATTGCCACAACGTGGTTATGCCAAGACATATTTCCTCCCAGATTGACTCCCAGCAAACTAATAGATGAAGCCAGCGGGATTGCGTGTCCGTCCATGACTATATCCGGTTCTGTAATGTTAACCTTTTTAGAGAAAACTGCTGCATGGGTTTTTTTAGTGTTAAATTCGACTTGGTTACTGTCACCCCAAGACAAAATTTCTTCCAGGTCTTTGTTGAGGCGTGATACTTCATGCTGTCTGCGAAGATGTGCGTCGGCAGCCGATGTTTGTGCATTCAAAGAGAAAGATGATAAAAGTGTGCTATCATCAGCAAAACTAACTATCGGGTTTTTCGTTTTCACTAGAAGGTCGTTAATGTAGAGTAGGAAGAGAGTGGGAGACAATATGGACCCTTGAGGAACACCGGCATTGATGGTGAAGGTGTCTGAGAGAAATCCACCAATCGGCACTTGCAGAGAGCGGTCCTTAAGAAAGCTAGACAACAATGCACAGAATCGACTGGGCATACCATAGGATCGAGATGAAAAGAGATTTAAACCACCTTTAAAATGATGTGTAACTTGACCTACCTTACTATTTAAAATTTTAAGGGCAACATCTACCGATACCTGTGATTTAAAAAGGCTTCAATAATGAGTCGAGTTAAAAATCGAGATATCTTAAAACAATTAAACACTTTTGTTCTTCGATTATGACGTAAGGTAAAAAGTCCCGCCTTTTAAATTATAATGACAAGATCGTTAAAAGAATGTGATACCGCAGGTTTTCCTAGTAATTACTACATGCCTCGCCTAAAAATATATCATGAGCCGTCACTGGTTATTTAATCTTACCAAGTTTCTGCATACTTTACCCCGCTAATATATAATTTAATTACTTCCACATTTTGCTCGACTTATAACCTGTCCAAAATCCACTGACACACAGCTTGATTCCTCGGGCGTCTAACAAATTGATAATAATTACCTACGTTTACCTCTATTGACAAAATTAATTAAGCGTGCTAATTTATTTTTGGGAAACTTACTGCTGCGGAAAATGAAATTTGCGTTTTCAGAATTTTATAATGATAGCAGTTTATATTTGTTACATATTTTGTGCCGGGGGTTTATAACCAAGAGGATATTAATTAACATTCCATTAATATACTACCCTACTTAATTATCTAAGATTAAAAAGTTCACGTAAAAATTATTAGGCTGTTTTTCGTTAATACCAATTTTAATAATTTGTGTTTTAACTGATTGAAAATATTGAATTTAGGACAGAGTAGTACTGATACGTCCAATTATACGGGGTAGAGCATAAAATCTGAATGAGTATAAATTTCCTATTTAAATTTGACATATCTTAGTGCCTGTTCTCACCAAAGCAACTGTCAACCGCAACTGCAACTTCAGGAAAACTGATAGATTTCTGATTTCCTTAGTCTGTTTTCAAATGGATGAAGTTATATCAATTAGACCAGCAGAAATCTCTAGGGAATTTTGAAAAAACTTAAGGGGATGTGCAAATAATTAGAACTTGTCGTATTTCAGGATGGAAAATGCTGCAACGTTCATCCACGCTAATATGCATAAATGTGAATCCAAAATTGCATGCAATTTTAACGCAGGGTTGAAAATGCAGCGTGAACATGTATCGGTGCGGATCGGCTTTTAATCGTTATGTTCAGCTATACCTCAATTATTGGCAATAGCGTCATAAAAATTATTTGCTGTGTTTGGTGTTGGAACTATCAATTTGGTGGTTTTGCCAATACGTTTAATTGAATAGCTTACGATTGGCTTACCAAAATGTATTCAAACTCGGTACATGGGTTTACCATGTCGGACTCTTCAAGGAGTTATTATTAGTGTTGGGAAAAACCGATGATTTTAATAATCGAGTGAATCGCTTGAAATTCCAATTCACCAAGCGATAACGTCACCGATTGCTCGATCGGCAGCCTAGCCGTTTACATGTGATCAGGTAGGGTATTTAGCAGGCATGTAACTACGGGTGGGCACAGGTTTAGCTAAAAACATGTAGTAGCCACCAAAAAAATTCCAGAAATTTATTTATTTGTGAATAATGAATTTTTACCACGTGTCTCGACACCAAAAAAAAAACTGCAAAAAATCACCCAAAAATGTATTTATTGTTCGGGTTTATTCTTGTGCCTTTTTAAAAGAAAAAATATTACCAAGAGTTATTTTTCTTCACAGCTTTCTCAATCTACGAGCATAAAATAATTAGATATTTAAAATGGCATATCAAATTCTTCCAATTTAAATTATCAGGTGCCCACTGTGTACCCTTCAAAACTGTAGGCTTAGTTACGCTACTGGCAAAATAAGAAAATAGGTGAGTATTTTTTAAAATTCATGTTTATAGTTACCTAAAAGGTCCTTTTTAAATTTAAGAATGTTTACTTTTGCTCGTTTTCTTATTTTCCATTAACATTTTCTATAATGTATGATATTTTTAAGAAGTCTTCTTTTCTTGAGTTTAATAATAAAAAGTTCCTGTTTAGATTTAAAAATGTTTACTATAAGATTACCAACGAATTTTTCTATATATTTTGTTAACCATTTTCTTCGTTTTGTTATTTTTATTTACAATTTCTATTATTATGTTATTTTTGAGACGTTTTCTCGAGTTTATACTAAATAAAAATTTAAAAATTATATCCTTTAATTTTTTAATATTTACAATCGGAGACCTAAACTACGCCGCTGGCTAGCCAGTTAAAACAAAACTTTACAAAACCTAGGTCGCGATGAGTCCGCTAAGGGATTTAGCATACTTTTTATATGCACCTTCTCGTTTATGTGCCTTTAAAAAAGACGTATATCGTGTCCCTGCTCAGCGTCAAACTCGAACGTCGCTACTCGGAAGGCGTAGACCGAAGGTCGTGTAACAAGTAACAGGCGATATTTTTCGGTTTTTAGCCTGAATATATAACTAGAGTATTTCCTATCGAGCGAAAAACTGTTCGAATAAACGAGCAGTTTTTTAACTCGATCACACTACAGCGGTATTTCCGTCGGCGTCAAGCGAAGCGCGGGTATCGAGTGAAAGATAATAAGTGACGAGCGACGGTTTTCGCCTGAATAGATAACGCGAGCGGATTTTTTAATAATGGAGCGATGTCAGTTATTTCAATAATTGAGTGATCAATCGGTTTCTCGCTCGAGCGATCACAACACTAGTTACGATGCATTTTTTGTATAAAATGTATAGGGGAGCCAATATTCAGCCACCTCAAAAATTACAGGGGATATCCTATGTTCAACTCATCGATGTATCACCCGGTATATATTATTATAATACAGTTGGAATTAAAATTACACATCTTAATTATATTATTTTGATATTTTACTTACTATGCTTTCTCGAGCTACTTACTTCCACCATTTTCCTTACACATGTTACTACCCTGCTAGACTAGTTGTCCTAAATGCTTACCCTACTACTACTACTGCTACTACTATCCCTCGTACCGATGACTTTTTCTCTACTTTCGAAGTACTAACGGAGAGGTACGATGTCGCCCGATGCGATAAACAACAGGAAGTGATATATTTTTAATATTATTTAAATATATTTAACGGTTCGCAATGCCGTAATTTTTATTCATCGATCGAAATAACAATTTCAACACTAATTAAATAGATTGACGTAAAAAGCGAATAGTAGCGAAATTGATAATAAAGACTGGGTAATTAACCTTCGCGATTCGTAAAGGGCGAGACGGTGCGATGGTGTAGATAATTTACTTAATTTCAATGTTATTTCTAAAAAATGGGAACTGCTATTGTAATTAACATAACAATAACTCGTTTAAAAATTATATTAAATAATAATGTAACTATTATCAAAAGTATTTACATTGACAACTTAATTCAATTATATCTTCTGTGCTGTCCATTTCCAACAAGGCAATCATCTTGCTGAGGGTTCCCAATCCCGATCCTTAGAGTCAAAATTATTTTATGCAAAGAAAATCCAAAACGGAAATATGAACCAATAAAAAGTCATTAGAATTAATAATTTAAAAAAAAATATTTTATAAATGAAAATATCGGTACACTCCTGTTATAGAGTATTTATATATAATATCTTATACAGGGATCAGTAATTGCATTAAAATACAAGCTGAATTTTATCCGCCATTTAATTATAATTATTATTATTCTCGATTTTATAAAAAGTCAGCAGACAACTAGGGCCTTCAGGCAACTAATCTCCTGGTTAACCACGATAATTTCTTTTTCAGATGTGTAATAAATTTACTGGAGATGGAACGGGAGCGGACGTACAATTTATGGCTGGAACTCGAGGATGGAGCGGGGTCGATTCACCTTTTGCTAACGATTAGCGGGACCACGGCATCGGAAACCATTTCTGATTTATCAAGTCATGAGGAAACTGCCAGAGAGAGGGAGAATATTACAAATAGATATGTAAGTAACTTTATTCACGGTACCTTTATAAAATTATAATATCGACTACATACCTACTAGTTTGGTCTATGGTCCTTCAGCTTCAATTTGGGTTTTGGGTTCCGAACCACGGTCGTTAGCACCTTTACCAAGCCACTATCCCCTTTAAAGATGTAGCCTAATACAAAAATATATCTTAAGAGGTAAATTCCAAACCATAAGCAGTCTTTATTGCCAACCGACTGAACGTATTAATCTTACGCAATGGTTACCAAATGGTGGCCAGCGGACCTCTTAGGGGTCCGCTGTGTATTTTTTATGGGCCCTTGAACTTACTAGTACTAGAATAGAGAGAATACTTTTATTTTCATCGGGTTTGTTTTTTCAGTATTTTTATTTTCTTTTAGTTTATTTTTGTTCGGATTTGTTCGGAAGGGAAATATGTTAAATTGAAAAATGAAATGCTGTTTAAATAAATTACACAACGGTCGTTTTAGTACTTTTAAAAATGAACTGGTTGGAAGCTGTTGTTCGTTTAAATTTATAAAGATTTATCATCTGACTCTGTTTTAAATACAAACCTTAGGATAATTTTATTAAATATAACATAACTCATTAAGATATGATTCGCATCGTTTTATTCTCAAGATCTCATACACAATATGTTGGATAATGATATACTTTTTCTTTATTGATCTCCTAATAAAAGTATGTGTTGTGCAAATTATATGTAAAGCAATCAATCTGAAAGTCCTCTTTTAGCTCTTCAACAATATGATAACGAAGTTATAGGGTTTCCGGAAACACACCTTTTTTTTACAAATATTGATACTCTTTATTGCACTCGTGTTATTATACCCTAATAGTGTATACCATTTTAATATGTCAGAGACACGTCTGGTACACTTATAGGTAGATTATGTGAGGCTACATCTTTACGACTTACTTATGCGGAATACCAATCAGGCACGTTGCACTGATTTGTATCAGTCTGCATCAAATTTCTATATAAGTTATTTTTATGCTGAATTAAGTATAAATAAATGAAATAATTATATACAAGGTGTTTCCGGAGCAAAGGAAAATATTTTAGTGAGTCAATTTAAAAAGTCAATTAATAAATATAGTGTAAGTGTCAGTCCGGAAATGCTTTCTTGTCAAAAAAAGTAATATTTATATTTTTTTCCTTTAATCGCTGGAAAACTATTCTTGATCATGAATCTGAACTATACTGGCATAAAAATATGTCTTCTCAGTTTAAAGAGTTTCCACCATTCCACCAGGTTTCAAGATATTTAGATAAATTATATAGATTAGCGGAACAAATTTTGAGGATGATGGTAAAAAGATTTTTTTTAGTCGTGGCATAGGACATTCCATAACCTAAAAGACGTCGGCCATCTGACAGTAAAAGTCTTTAAAGCCACAGGTCTAGCGGCCGCCGACATTGGAGGCAAAAGTGACCCTTTCTGCGTTTTGGAATTGGGAAATGCTCGGCTTCAAACACAAACAGAATACAAAACCTTAACACCTCACTGGAACAAAATTTTTACCTTCAATGTGAAAGATATTAATTGTGTTTTGGAGGTAATTGTTTTTGATGAAGATAGAGATCACAAAGTCGAGTTTCTTGGTAAGTTAACAATCAACATTGGAAAATTGAACATTTCGGTAATCGTCTTCCCCAACCACTTTTATTAAAGGCTGCTTGACACATAATAATATAAAACGTTACAATTATACAATTAAATGGTTCTGTAAGGTTATTTCTGTATAACTGGGGTTCTTGACGTCCCCTAAATACCGTTATGCAATTATTATGCAGCAAATCTGGGGTAGATCTATTTTAATGGTTGTAACCACAATTAACAGGAAACTATAAATAGTTTTACGAGAAGAAAATTTAAAAAATACATATATACAGTGGGTACTTAAGTTGACGCCATATGGGATTTTTCTTAATTATTAATTTTATGACAATAATTTTTTCTTTAGAGAAAGGTTTATATGGTCCAAAACCTAAGATGCAAATTTCAGTCATGTACGAGGTTTGTCAAAAAATATAAATTTGGCACAATAGTAAAGTACTTTTATTTGAGACAATATCGAAAACTGTATTATGAAAAGTTGCTCGGTATGATGTATGTTCTAATAGACAATTACATCTTTCTGCACTGAAAACATTAAAAAGACAGTCTCTCATATGGCGCCAACTTAATTAGACATACGGTATATTTAGTATAATATTTTTACTTAATAGGTACTGAACTAAGTACATGAACTACATGCAATATATTAATATAACTTGCGGTTTCAAGCACAGGCGGCAGATCTAGGGCAATCAGCTGAAAGTTGTCATCATTGATTTCTATCAAAAACGATCTTTGATCGGGACAAAATGTAAACAATTATGTCTACCTTTTATATTATATTTCGATGGTTGTAATAACGTTCTTAAGGATAATGTATACAGCTTGTTCAAAATATTTGCTGTAAGAATATTTTTACAACGTGTATAATGAAAGAAATGATGGTTGGGTATACAGCTAATTATCATCTAAGCTTAAGAAAAAACTATAAACTGTATAAATTAAAAAGAAAATGTTTGCTAAACATGTTACAGGGCAAATATACTTGTTAAAGCGCAGCCTTAAGTAAATAATGTTTACCTCGTAAGGATAATAGATTGTTACGTAGGAGGATAGTTTTTGTCGCGTAAGGGACTTTTTCTTTATAATTTCTGTTTGTTATGTTATCATTTTTAAGTAGATCTGTGAAATTTGCAATGAATTATCTGATCTCTAGATACGTTAAATATTTTGTAAAAAAAAATATAATTTTCTGTTCCAATTTCAGGTAAAATTGCTATACCACTGCTCCGAATACGAAATGGGGAAAAAAGATGGTACGCTCTAAAAGATAAAAAGTTAAGAAGCAGGGCGAAAGGGAACTCGCCCCAAATTCTACTTGAAATGAATATAGTATGGAATCCTATTAGAGCATGTATACGAACTCTGAATCCGAGAGAGGAGAAGTTTATGCAAACGGAAATTAAATTCAAGAGACAAGTTTTCGTTAGAAACGTTTTGAGGCTTAAGGTTTTTATAATGCATTTTTTGGAACTTGGAAAATTTTTTCAGTAAGTGGCAAATGGGACCAACCCGTTTCTTATTATACAAGTTGAACGTTGACAATACTTCAATGAGTTTATTTCGATACAGTTATAAAAACATAGTAGGCTGAGACAAGACAAAATGGTCGCGCCGGCCATTGCTACGGACAACTAAGCACGCGTCTCAAAGGTCTGTCATTTGACATATTTCGCGTTTGGCCACGTCCTTTTCTATAATTATTAATATTTGTGAGTTTTTTTTCTATTGGAATAGAAAATATGAACGAAAGTGAATCGGAAGAATTTATTCAATCAACACCAACTGCGATCAATTATTGGTAATGCAGGTATATTGAATTTACTACCCGAAAAATCGAAAGATAAATATAATTCAACATACAACAAGTTATGGATTGGCGAAGACAAAAGCACGTATCGGAAAATATCTAAATGACATATTTTATGAAATTGTCAGATAAAATTAAACCAACAACAGGTTATGGCCAACCTACTCCATATTACTGTGTAGTCATAGACAAACTATAATGTTCAACTCATACGAAATAATCATTTTGCATTCTGATGAATTGCGTTACTCACCTGCAGCTCGTACATACGTTTCATCTTGCGAAATGACTATAGTTTCTTATAGCATAACTGTGTTTTATAGTTCCATCTCAGTTTTTTAATCATTATTTAGCAATTGCAACTTTCAGTGTAACCTATATGGGTTTATCAGCTAAACCAGATTGTGACATTTCTAAATAGAAATTACATTTACAATTTTTTTTACAATCAATTAATTTTTTTTTAGAGACTGCTTTGAATGGGAATCAAAATTTCAAAGTTTTGCCGCTTTAGTTGTCTGGTTACTGCTCTGTTACTACTTCGAACCATGGATGTTACCGACAGCCGGTCTTTTAATATTTTTTAAACAATACATAATCAGTACTTTGGCCGGACCAACGTCAGTTCCTTGGGATGAATTAGCTGATTCGGATATTGATGAAGAAGATGAAGATGATAAAGTAAGAATTTTATATTTATTTAAACAGATCTTGATAAACTATCAAGTTCATTTTTGGAATAGAGAGTACGCTTAACGACGTCTATCGTTTTATTTCGACTTCTTGTTATATGACTTACTACCTTTATCTTAACATGTCGTTGTAGAATCACCTCTCCAAGTATAGTGATGAACTCAAATTGCCGGAAAATAATCAAAAAGTTGGTAGTACGTGACAAAGAGACAATACAAACGTGATTACAATTTTTAGGTTTGTCGTCTCCCATGTTTCCGTTACGAAGTATTAAATAGAAACTTTTCAGTCCGATGTGAAACTTTTTAATTTATTCGTATGCATGATTTTTCGAATCAAAATGTTGTCTAGGAATTTTTAGCGACAACACATTTTGATATTATTACATAATATACAAGGTGGTCCTTAATAACATGCTAATATTTAAGCGGGTTATTCTTGGGTCCATTTTCAAAAAACATAAATCATATTCATATGTCCTAAACGTCTTAATATTGAGATACAAGATGTTAAAGATTTCCTGTTTTTTAAATAATTTGTTAAGGTTAATTATTACGTAAATACGTCACAACTTGACTAGGTAGACAACTGTCAGAACTATGTTTATAAAATAAAATTCTTACCTACTAGATCCTTTTTATCTTTGTTAATACCTAATTTCATAACAGAGTGCAAATGAATGAATTTAATTTTTTTATAAGAAAAATGTACGTCAAACGACAACAAAATCAAGAGACGACATTTGCTGAGCAAGAAATGAGAATAAAAAAAAAAGAAAAAAAGAAATGAAGTGGCGTACCATTTTCTTCTTTAAAAATACCGAGGGCAATTCCCGCACGAACGCCACTGGTCGAATAAAAAACCATGTTATAGATCATAAAATGCCTCGTGATGAATAGGAAGTGTGTACCAAATTTCACAAAAATATCTAGAGCAGTATCACAGATATTAATAAAGAAGGAAATTTTTGAAAATCTTTAACACCCTGTATCGCAAAAGTTAAGACGTTTAGGACATATGTTCATATGAAGTTTTTTCTGAAAATAGTACCAAGAATAACCTTCTTAAATATTACTATATTATTAAGGAATACTTTGTATAGTTGCACAAAGACTATATTAAATTAGTATTTGTTTATTAAAGGAAAAGGAAGAAAAAAAAAGTTTAAAAGAAAGATTGCAGGCAATTCAAGAAGTTACCCAAGGTGTTCAAAATGCCATTGGTAAAATAGCATCGTTGTTGGAAGGTGTAAGAAAGTAAGTAAATAATTGAGAGGGTTGAAAGCCAAGAGGCTACTTTCCACAAATCAAGTTAAATATAGAGTCGACACACCTTTGCGGTATTACAAATAAATATAAATTCGGTCAGATTTATTTTTGCCTGCTGGAAAACAATGTAACATTTTATTAAGCAATCCAAAGTTCAATACCGAGACCTCGCCTATAAAAGATGATACATCAATTCTCAGAGTAATTAGGAAAACAGGAACATCTTAAATTTCATGTACATCGCTGCCATCTCCCGAAAGGTGTTTAAAGTTTCTACTAATTCTTAAGATGCACTTGTGCACAGGTCAAACTACCAAATGGATCTATCCATTTTATACCCTTTGGCGATTTTAATAGTTTTGAAATATGGTAATCTGCGTGGTAAATTAAGACAACAACCCACTAAGTCTACTGATGTTGCTGGAGCAACGTTACTTGCCCCTTTCGACTTCTCTAAAGCCTTTGATACCTTGGACCACGCATTACTTTGTGCAAAACTTCGCCATTATGGCCTCGATGAGATCTATGTAAAATTTTTTTATTAATTATTTAGATAGGCGTTTTCAGAGGGTCCTTATCGGGGACGTGGTATCAGATTATGCACGGATTACGTCTGGGGTGCCGCAGGGATCGATTCTTGGCCCGATTCAATTTCTCATAGATACTGCGGATATTTTTGGTTATGTGTCTAACTCAAGTATCCAGTCATTTGCTGATGATACTCAGGTCTTACGTTCTTTTGATCTATTATCTGCCGAACAGGCATGTTGGGAGTTACTCAAGATTTAGGTGCTATTGAAAATTATTCAAAGAATAATAATTTCAAACTCAATGCACAAATGTATTCATATAATTGCTATTTTTTAACCCAAAAAAAGTTATTGAGCGTTAAAGAAAATGCAGTAACTTTTTTTCACGTCTCTCTGAAGGCTTATAATATCAAGTTACCATTAAAACAGCATCCGAGTCGTTCATTGTCTGGGCGACGCATTGTTAATATTACCTTACAAATGTCAATAATATTTGATTTGAGAACATCAAAAATGGAAAGAAATAATTCGAATTCCGCAGAATAAAGCTCATTTCAATGGGCTCCAGACGATATAATTAATAAAGTCAATGCAGCAACATAACATTTATTTCCTGAAAAATCGAAAGAAGCTTACTGAAAATAATATAATACGTTTATTTAATTGCATTGGACCAAAAGTAAGTGAAGAGTTTCAGCGAAAGGATATTGTTAATGTATTTTAAAGAAAGGTCAAACATGTTTAAATCTTCGACTTTATGGTCATCATATTCCAAGCTAGATTCAATCAATCAATTCTGAATAATCAAGTCGATATAAGCAAATATCCCAAACTTATTGCATTCCTAAGTGAGTGAGTGAGTTGGTTATACACTAATATATATTGTGTAATTTCGAAATAGGAAACTAATACGATCGTAAAAAAATATTGCATGAAAAGTTATATGACAAATAAAGTTACCTTTTTCACGAACGACAAGAAATTTGAGCTTTGTTACATAAATAACTATTTTCCCAATAATTAACGTTATATTCTAATCTATTTGAAAAATGCCCGATATCATAAAAAATGATAGCTACGGCTTGATCCATATCACTTTTTAATAGCAAATTTTACTTACTAATGCACAAGGTATTAGAATTATGCAAATTTATCCAAAATTACTGAACATAATAATATTCTTTTCTTGTATTTTAGCATGTTTAACTTCACAGTTCCCTACCTCTCCTTAATTGCCGTAGGCCTATTAATTCTTGCCACTTGTGTATTATACCTAATTCCAATTCGATACCTCCTAATGTTGTGGGCGACAAACAAGTTTTTGAGAAGGATATTTAGACCACACGTAGTGCCGAACAACGAAATATTAGATTTGTTGTCGCGAATTCCAGATGACGAGATGCTGGTAAGTTTCTTGTACTGGTTTGTATGGGCTTTTTGCTTTAAATGTTTTTTTTATTTATTATACATTCAAACGAAAAAAGTTGTTGATTGTTCCTATTAACTTGCTCACAGTGGCAACTCGGGCACGAGCAAGTGTCTGCAAGTCAGGATAGATATGGGGTTGTCAAAAAAATTGCCAACATTTTTCAAAAATTCACCTAGTAATTTGGTTATTTCGTAATTTAAATTGATTACATTTTTTTTTTCAATTTTTTTTGTAGCTTAGATAACACAGAGGTGAAAGTCCGCAATGTAAAAAAAAATAAACCATATCAGATTTGTCCCTGATATTATTACTTACAGTATTTGCAATGGCTTCGGTTTCCATCATCTGCACATTTTTATTATAATTTATTAAGGAACTTTCAAACTAGCCTCTTTTCCTATTTTAGTAAAAATATAAACAATCAGCATAACATAAAATGCTAACCGCAAAAACACACAAGTCAAGTAAATTTATCACATACTTAATAATTTTTGGAACTAGCCCGTACTTATATTATTTTAAAAAATCGAAAATAAAGCGTTCCGCTAACGACCGATACACTAATTTATTTCCGAAATTTTCTACCGATAAACGTCAACGTATGCTGCTATTACGTCACATTTCGACAGGAACAAATTTGCCGGTGACCTTGGCAACGGATATTTAAATTCGATGTTAAATTGGTCATTGTATCTTGGGTTACATATCGTCAATAATAATAATCTTCGAATTTCGGGTACAGGGGAGATTTGGAAACAATAAATTTATTAAATTGATAAATATTGGGTAATTTATTGAATATTAATAGTAGTGGAATTGTATTGGCACTGCCGACACTGCTGCCCTTGTCGAGCAGCCACTTGCTCGTAATTTTTTGTAATCAAATTACACTTAATAGTTTTTTCCGTTTGGCCAGCAATGTAGGTGTTGGTAAAGAGGTAATACTAATCTTGGTATTTATTTAGTGATTTTGAGTGTAGAAGTAGTAAACTGCCTTTTTTTAAAATGCAACGGCCTCTCCGATCACCAGATCTAAACCCTCTTGATTTTTTTAATGTAATTATTTAAAGAACCAAATTCATACGCAATGCCTTAAAGATTACAGTGGAGTTCAAAAACGTGCATAATGTATTGAATAACGTACAAAATGTGTTATATGAAGGCGATGGCCCCCTGTGGCCTTTCCACTGAGTAAAGCGTTATAAAAAAGTCAATTAAAATACATCGTTCAAATGCAGAACGAAGTTCAAATAATGCTAATATTTTTAAATACATTCCCGACAATAAATTTCGTACAAAGATAATGTTGGGCAGGTTGATAGTCCTGTAACTTTTTTAATTGTTTTCTAATCGTGGCGAAAGACTTGTGTCTTGGAATATTAGCTTGAATCTTAGTTTTTGAAAAATGATGATGTTTTTATCATTATACAGGCAGAATTTGAGCGGTAGACTTGAGCTTCGTTATTTTTTTGTTATGATGTGTGACCTTTTCTAAACCAAATTTTTTTTGGTTCACGTCAGTATCTGCTTTTTAAAAGAAGAAAATATTGCAGTTGTTTAATTTTATTGACAATACAGAACATTATATTATTTTATCGAGTAGCATAATCAAATATCCAAAAATTATTAGCGCGTATTGCCACCTAGTGTTCTTATCACTTCTACCATGTGACGTGGCATGTTTTCAATGTAATACTGGCAATTAATTTTTCGATGCTACTTGATAAAATAATATAATCTTCTGATTGTGAATAAAATTCAAAACCGAAATACTTTCTTTAGAAATTTGTATCTTCTCTTAAAACGAAGAAGATAATGACGTGAACGAAAAACAATGTGTTAAGAAATGTGTGATCTCTGCAAAACGAAACAATGAAGCTAAAAATTCCACCTCCCAATTTTTCCAGTAAGCGTTAACAAATTAACGGTAAGAAAGTAACTTTTGTTTCTGCCTGTATAATGATCATGTCATCAGTACTTTTTGGAAACTAAAATTCAGGCTAACATTCCGCGACGCAAGTCGCGAAATAATTAAAAAAGTTACTGACTAATAATGTTGCTAGAAAGTATTTTTTAGACACTAGAAAGTTTAGTTTCCTATTGATCTATTTCCTTCCGTGGCACTATTTGACAAATTTACCTTCTTTCATCAGAATAGGTATGGCCTATTTTATGACATCATTTTAATAATTTATTATATAATTCTGTTAATAGGTCCAACGATAATTTTACATCTGCCAGTGTCTAAACTATTAAGTGACTAACAAATCATAATTATTGAAAAATGTTAAATGTCCTGGGCTAGGCGGGGGTATGTTCTAACCACCTGTTTGTGGGTAATCATCGGTAAGTTAACCACGGTTACTAATTTTAACCTTTAAATCATAAAAAATAATAGATTCATGACACCTGCAGACGTACATAAAATTATTGGGCGTTGGACTATCCACCCATTTGGGCCGATTGTCAGTGATACGATGGTACTTGCAGCTGGATTATAAAGACCTGAAACTTCTCTCCGGTCCGGACACGGAAAGGCGAGCGAATGCAAAGAAAAAACACAAAATTTCCTAGTGGAGGAAGAAAAGAATGGCAGTGAACCTCAGGGAACGGTGGAAAGATAAGTTAGGTAAGGTTATTGAAAAGGCTGATTAGTTTTTATAAAATGTTTGTTTATAGTTTAATTACGAATAGAAGTAACGCATGTTGTTAAATGTCTCTCCACTTAAATGTCAGTAATACTATAAACTAAGTAAACACGAAGTTAAGGCTTAATAGGTTCGCTCGCAGAGCGAAGTTTTCAACCGGTTGCAAATTTCGTTCTGCGCATGTTCGATTGTGGACGATACTGACTGGTTGCTGCTTTTCTTCTCTGTGAACGGATACAAAATGCCAATCTTTCAACTGTCAAATCTGTGAGCTGACTTCTTAACCTCAACTTATTTTTAATGTGTACACTTGGAGACTTAAGATGGAAATTCTCGTTGAATCCATGTTTCTTACCAGTAGCGTTTGGAGTAGACCGTTACAGATTTGGAGTAATCAATCAAACAGTGGATTGTCTCTCTTGGTTGTCGTTCTCTATGGTAAAGCCATAACGATAATTTGTCTAAATTTAACTTCTATGTAAAAAAAAGTCTCATATCGAACAATGAATAGCTCGCCGAAAATGAAAATAAAAAATATTTTTGAAGCATATAATTTGCAGTGTTTAAAGCAGTGCATTAATGTTAACTGGAGCAGAGTAAACTTAATATTAATTATAAAATCTATTTTGCTATTAAATTTAGTAATTTTATTTAACATCGAAAGTATAAAGCTGGTCGGGACATCTCGCGGTGTATTTGCCTAACCCAAAGCAGCATCTTATAGAAGACCAATGCAGAGGGTCCAGTGTGCAATACCAGAAAAAAATAGCAAATACGTCTCTCAACGGTTAAATATGCCGTGACATAGCATAAATAGAATAAGTACCAGGGAAACATGGAAATTGAAAAAACACTTTCTATTCATTCTCTGGCGGAAAAAGGAAACATTTTCTATTAACTTTATTTAATTTTAATTTATAAAAATATTTAAAAAAGTTATAGAGACATGAAACAATATACTTACAGTTATTAGTTAAATGTAGGTACTTTTGGCAACATCTATTTTTCTCAGGTTTAATTAAATTTGCGTTTATGATTTATTCTATTATGATGTGAATTGAATTTATTTTAAATTCAAATATTGATAATGGTTATATCTATATTTTTAAAATAATAAAGTTTGCAATTAAAAATCGGCTTCACGGCTTAGATTTTATGTTATCGAATACTTTTAAATAGAAAATCCATTTCTATATATTTTTGTTCGTCATAGATGATTAATTTATTGAATTAGAACTTTACTTTTGTATAAAAATGTAAGTATTGTAAATAAAAAATGCAGGTTTAATTATTTTTATTGATATGGTGCTTAGAAAAAATATATAATGTTATAGATTTAGTTAAGTTAACAAATTTTATATTTTTATAAAAATTGTTTTTGTAATTTTAGTGTAATTATGTTAGAAAAATGAAGGTTAAATGATTGTTTAGTAAATATGGTTTCCCCAGTGTAATAATATTAAAAAAATTTAATTATTTATATTTTAAAAGTTCAGAGAATATATCAATAATTAGTAATGACAGAATTTCTTTAAGATGGAGAGGGGGTTCATTTTTATATTATCTGGAATGATTGACAATTCAGAATGGCTAATAATACAGAAATAGATCATTCTTGTTAAAGATTATACAGTGAGGACAAATAGATTCGAATAAATTAATTTAAAATTCAACAATTAATTTTTGGGAAAAACGCTCGGGCTTGTTCGTTTGTCCGTCGATTTTAATTGTTCGATTTGCACTTTGTAAACTAATTTGCATTTATACAGGGTAACTCAAAAAAATAATTCATGTGGCACTTTCTTTAATTTGAAACCCCCATTAATAAGGGGTATAAGTAACATTTCTTAGATTTTACAGGAGACAGAGAATATAGCACGACATATACCCTGCTTGCACCAGTACATCATAGGGGATATGTATTTTCCTGTTCTAACTCGGTAACTATATCGCGCTATTCAACTGATTTTTTTTAAACACCTTAATTTAGACATAGGATACATGAAATTTGATCAAAAAATTCCGTAGAATCCGAAAATGAAATAAAAAAGGGGGTTTCAATTAAAAAAATTGAAATGCCATAGGATAACTTTTTTTTTAGTATAAATGAAATAAGTTTAAAAATGCAAATCTAAAAGTAAACTGGCCCCTAGCGTGTCCTCACTGTATAGCCTTATTTGTGTAGGACTCTTTTATTTAGAATATACCAAAAACTATATATTTTTGAATTTCTCGTGTTACTTCCATTAAACTTAATTTATTCTAAAAATATTAGGACAATCAACAAACAATGATTTTCTCCGGTTCCTAACTTACTTTTAAATTTTACTTTAACACAAACAGGAAGATAATTTTTATTGGAATCATCGTCCAGACGACTTTTTGATTCGTTGTTCTTAATTCAAAGTGATACTCCCCCTCCGATCGCTCTCACTAATCTACTCTTCCGATAAGATTCATTTTTATTCCGATTTTGAATTCACCATCGGTTCCATTTATTCTTAACATTTATTCTGATTGACTGGCATTTTTATTTGAACCAAACTTGCCAGGTTATTGTTGGGTTAAGCAAGATTTTAATCAATATAATTCACTAATAAATCAATTGGACTGTTACATAAATAAATTTGACATAAATGATCTTCTCAGAATCAAAGTAGCCTGGTTACCTTCAATTTTGATTTACTAACTTGACCCAGCTGTGAGTAAGTCAATTCTGCCAATATCATTGATATCACAATCTAAGTTGCCTGGTTACTTAAGTATTGTGTAAAATCTTTCTGCAGTATACAGGTGCGTCGGGGAAAAATGGACGTGCGTCATAAGTTTTCGGTAATATCAAAGACATTTTATTTTTAATGTCTTTTTGTTTAATCAGTTAATGAAAAAGGATAAAACAGGCAACGTTTTTCAGTGTATTAAATAGAAATGACAAAATTAAAATATTGACTATATTTTATGTTGCTTAGTTTATACGAAAATATTTTTAAAATCTCAATTGTGATTCTATAGATGAAACGTGGATCTATTCCAAGGGTAATTTGGCATGTATTGTAACATATTGGTTACCTTTGTCTAGGAATATTATTATATTTTAAAGAATAAATCATATTTGTATTGATATAATAAAATTTAAAATACGCATAATAAATCAACTACCATTTTAAAATAGAATTTTTGACTTTATTACACTAAAGAAGATTTTTATACCTACGACACTCATAATGTTAATCACTTCCATTAGCTGCTAATGTAGTTTTGTCTGATTTGATTTGAATAATCACGATTAGAATCATACTGTTACAGGTGATGATGCACGTGTATTCTTTCCCTGGTTCAACTGTATATGTACTACTTACTGAATACATTTAGGATTTCAGGATATTCATTTTAAAAGATTTACTTAAGTCTTCTATATTTATTGTCTTCTTCAAGTTATAATAAATGTTGTGTATTTATTTTAATAATTCTATGCTACTTTTAGTTTTATTGGAGCTTTGTAACTATAAATCAAAAAGTTTCGCGATCGATTAAATCTTACGAAAATCTTTCGAATGGCACTAAACAAGTTTTCTTCCTTAAAACAGTAGATTCGACTTTTTTTTATTTGTCTACATATTTTCCATTAATTTTAATGTTCCTTCGGAAAGAAAATGTTTTTATTGGGTTTCAAAACATTAGTCCTTTAATTGGCTGCACTATTGTTTATACGTTCATTTATTGGACATAAATAATTTAGTTTTATTCAAATCTATACTGAGAAGTAAAATAAATTTCTCGTTAAATTGATCTACATTTCAGCTAATCTTTAAAATTAAGTTCTAATCTTTGGGTAAAAAAGTTACATTTCCCATTCAATATGAATAGATTTGACTATACAGGGTTCTTTTTAGTGATGCGGTACTCGAGTACAAGAATCGAAGAAGAACTCGATTCTTTAATGTAGTCGCTGTACTCGTTGATACGTCGCTGATAACTGTTTTTGCGTCTGAATGAGAAGCTGAGCATAAACAGGGATGGAATAGGAGGCATCATACGTTGTTGTTTAATTTTTAATACTTATATTTAATTTTTATTAATTTTAATAGTAAAAAACGAATAAATTTGAACATAAATGACAAATTTAATGACAATAAGAATTTAAATATAATATTATCAATTTTTTGGTACTTGTATTCGGTACTCGAATAAGTACTCGATTCTGAAAATAACAATTTTTCTACCAAATAGAAACAATAAAATTAAAATCGTAAAAGTTACATCCGCCTAAAGTCACCCCACCCGCTCCGCTCATTTTACGATGCGGGATGCCGACGCCGACGGTGATTGGCTATCGAATAGGAATAATATCGATTACAAACACCGAGTACGCTCGAATGTAGTGTTCGATCTCGATGTGAAAATAAGAGAATCGATCATTTTTGTACTCGGTACTCGAATAAGTACTCGATTATTGAAAGTTCTCGATTGTTGTGTACTCGATTCTGAAAATAACGATTCATTCCCACGATTCTTCTTTTATACTTGGTTAAAAATACACAAAGTCTAGGTCTTTTTTTTGTAACATGTTATACCCTACACGAGTAAAGTAAATATTACACGGAAGTAAATTAAATTTAAATCTCCCTTGAATGACATTGAATCAATTTTTCTTTTAAGGGGGACTGAATACATTAATTTTCCTTAAACTATCACCTAAATTTCAACTTTCCCTGAATTCAGATCATAAATTTACAATTTAATTAAGTGCATCTTTTGCAAATTTTTTTATCTAGGAAACGGTAAGATATGTATAAAAAAGTTATAAGAACTAAAAGGTGGTAATATACGTTTCATTTGAAATAATAGTATCTACAGATTTTCGATGGAAGCGGCAACGCTGCAATGCAGATTGATGCAGCAGGCCTTTTTTTACAGTTTCATACAGTTCTGTTCATAAAAAAAAACCGTACAAGTACTAAAGCAAAGGTGGCATTACACATTGAAAAATATATGACAAATAACATCTCGCAATTTAATGCTGTACGGGATTTGTACCATAGACCGTGAATCTACCTGTATATTTTTGAGAGAAAACTTTTCTAGTTCGCCTTGTAAAAAATATTAGCCTGAAGGTTTTAAAACACAGGTGCATGGACGGTCGTATTTAGATTCATGATGAAGCTTTTTAACGTTAAAATCGATTTTATCAATCAAAATAAAAATTATACTTAAACATTGTTACTACATTTACTAAATTTATATTACGCACATAATATTAGGTAGGTACACATTAAAAAAATTTTGCACTTATCGATTGCATAGTGTGATGTTCCGATTATTTGCCAATTATAAAAGTGATATTGATGTATTTATTGACCTAAACATTTTTATTATTAAAAAAATACATTTTAAAAGTACGAAGGTGTATTATTTATAATACTAGGCAGGGTGCCCAAGATAGGCTGTAGAATAAGTTTTTGTAAGATATTTAAGTTTAGAGGTATTTAAAAAAACTGAAATTTTTGATTATGAATTTAATATAATTCTTAATTATTAATTCCTGGCGTTAGAGCGAAACGGACAGAACATTCTCACAACAACTTATAATAAAAAGGACTACAGAACAATTTTTTTATGCGAGGTTGGGTCTTCTAGCAATCATCACTTCATTTTTTCTAATTGAAAAGTGAGATTTTGAAAATTAAATTTTGAAAGTATGATTTTGAAAGTAAAAATTTGAAAGGTGATCTTGAAGGTAAAATTTTGAGAGTGAGAATTTGAAAGGGAGATTTTGAAAGTTGGCTTTTGAATGGGAGATTTTGAAAGTAAAATTTTAAAGGTGAGAGTTTGAAGGCGAGATTTTGAAAGTGACATTTTGAAAGTGCCAAATTGAGTGAGATTTTGAGAGTGATTTGAAGGGGAGATTTTGAAGGTGATACATATTTTGAAGGGGATTTTTAAAAGTGATATTTTGAAGGTGAAATTTTGAAAATGATAATTTAGTGAGATTTTGAAGGTGTATTTTGAAACTGAGATTTTGAATTGCAATACTCTTAAATAAAACAATAAAAATGTAACATCCAAATATACGCCATTTTATTGAATAGCACTAACAAAAATCCAAAAAACTATAATACAAAAATCTATTATCTACTTACATTTTCTTTATACACAACAAATACGTCATAGAACTAACTTAGTTTGATAAATTAATAAAAAAGTTAGTCTAAATCTAATTTTTAATTACAAAGTGATCGAAGAGGAATTTTAGATTAGGCATGTAAACTCCTAGAAAATTATTTACAATATTTTTTAATAATAAGTTATATTGGGCCTTCGTCGTTAAATCAACAAATATTTAAAGCGAAAAGGGTCTGGCTGGATCATGTATTATTTGTTGAAATATTCGACGACGATAATTGGATTCCAGAAGCCAGGATGGAAAAACCACATGGGGTTAATTATATGTATATAAATTTTTTTCAGCAAAATCCTGAAATACGTGTCAACTAATTGTAGGTATATAAGGTGTAAAAATTTTGGACAATTCTAAAACGTCAAGGTTAAAAAGGGTGCGGTTTGTAAAAGAATTACCCATATTCACATGGTAAGTAGGAGAATTACACAACGAGAAAAGAGTTGTTTAAGGAATCAACGAATTATGCGTCAATTCGAAAACTTCCCACCATCGGGCTTCCAGTAAATAATCTTAAAAATAGGAAAGACACGTCAATTTTATTATAAATGGGGCACATTTAAAGAATATTTGCAACCTTTGTGGTTTAACCCCATGGGAGGGGTAGAGATTATAGTACACTTAAAGTCTTAAGTGGGAAAGGGGTGAAGCGAAAACCTTATTTTAAAGGTCGTTTCCAATTGATGTCATAATTATTATTTTTTGAGTAGTAGTTTCCAATAAATCGCGTTCCAAAAATGGACGTAATTAGAACTTAGATTTATAATTTTTAGGTTATTGTTCAAAAAAACATAATAACTCAACACAATAATTATTTAAACGACCTTTAAAGTGATGTGCCCCTTGATCCTCTTCTCTTTGAAGATCTTATGGGTAAAATTTACCCATCCCAGGTGGTTATACCACGAGGGCTACAAATTCTTTTTAAAAGCACCACCTTTACAATATAAGTGACGTGTCGTTCCGATTTTTAATATTATTTACTGAAAGAAAGATATTAAGGATGTGAAGTTGACATCCTGTATACATACATTTGAAACGGATATGAATATTATGAAATTAAATTAAATTTTTCTTTTTTATATTGCCTAGATCTGGACAGCTTTGTATTTATTTATCTTTCGTTTCTTTCTCGCGGTGGAAACACACGTTATTAAAAAATAATTCGTTTAATGGTGCATATTTAAATCAAGCCAAAATGAACAGATACATTTTTTTAAAAACGCTATTCTTTTCCATATATTTTTAAACGGTAGTAGTTAACGTTCCCTTTAAGAGCATTCCATACCAGCGTGGCACGGTTTTCGGGCTTGTATAATTTAAAATGTATTATACAAATTTTACCAAAGCATTCACAAGTACTTCTAGTTTGGCTTATGATAAAATTTAAAATTCCATTTTTTTAAAGCTTTTGAAGTTAAACGTTCAAATTATATCATGCGCCATAGAAAAATAATGGTAAGTATTGTTGCTATTCTTTTCATTTTACTATTTTTCAATAAAATTACAAACGATGCCCCATATCTTCTACTGACTTATAGAAAAATCGCACCGAATACCGTTCAGCGAAAATTTTACATGAGCAACATATTCACAATGTAGTGGAATTAAAAGCGTTCAAATTGTGATGACTCATTTACTCAGGCTTGCTTTTAAGAAATTCTGCGCATATTAACAAATAAAAGTAAAATCCAAATAAGAAAGAAAAATCTCTTATTCAAATTCGGTCTATCAAAATGTTTCCGGTGTGTGTGCTTAATTTGTCCACAAAATAATCGTTTTTAACGAGAAAGGCCAATACTAAACATTTAGAATAAGAGTGTTCAAGTTCACAATATCATTTCAAAAATATGAGTAAAGCCAAAACGAAAATATCACCTAATCGAACTTTAAATTGGGACAAACACTTTTTTAGTCCTTTTGTAAATTTTTACATTTTGAGTATATTATTTTTATAAGGAACATGTTGGGTAATTTTTTTGGTAAATTTACAAGCCGTAGTTCTTCGAGTTGCACAAAACACTTTTTAAGCAAAACAAATCAATCGAACAATCCCAAACAAACCAAGAAGATTCCTAATTATAATCTAAAGCACTGACAGCTCAGGTTAGTGTTCATAAAGCATGGAGATTGTGCTATTTTTTATTACTGACAGTAGATACTATACTTGAATTACAATTAATACAAAAGTTATCGTTCCTCAACTTGTTATGAAAAATTATGCAATTAAAAAATAACAATTTATTTAAATAACAATCCCATTATTTACTGAAGAGGTTTAAATTTAGGCCATCGAAATATTTAGTATTTTTATTATTTTGCCATTGTATTTTCACCGTGTCATTATAAATAAATATTTTTGCAGTTCATTTTCCAAATAAATACTAGTGTTGAAAGTTTTACTTTTACTTTTAACTTTTTTTAGTTATTGACAGCAAATTTTTCCGTAACTAGCAACAATACACATTGGATGCCATTGACTAACAACAAAGTAATAAGTTAGTGGAATAGGCATTTTTTTTGTTCATTTAGTGTCTGGTTTTAGTGTTTGTAGATAATAGGTATTTTGTTTACAAGTGGCTCGAAAGTGCCTCTTTTTATGCTTGTTCCTTCACCGAAAGTGGCGCTCTTTCCAGACCTCTCCGAGAGAGCGGGCGGGAAACTATCGAAACGGGAGGGAAAGATTTTTCCCGCCCGCTTCGAGTCACCATGTACTCATAGTTTTTTAACTGATAAAGAAATAAAAGCAGAGATGTCGAGTACGGGATTTGAACCCGCGACTCTCAGATCGCCAGGCGTACACTCTGCCACTAGGCCACCGAGCCATACATACAAGCGATAATAAATAGCGGAATATATATAAATTGAATTTGCAGTTAATTTTTCGAAGATGTTTTAGAAAAATGCCTGAAGAATTTCTTTATTTATTTGGCCTCGGAGCACTTGTAAAAAAAGTACGGTACATATCACGGGCCGTCGGAGGCTTTACGGACTCATGCGGTGGCCTCCGCATCTCGTCCGTAAGAGATTCTTTTGGGCCCTTGATACGTAATGCACTATTATGTAACAAATGCATAAAGTATGAGTACACAATATTTTTTCTACGAACGTATCAGTTTTATATTGGCGTATAACCAATTTACTGTCACTTTGGGATATTTGCTTGTATCGACTTGATCATTCAGAATTAATGTTGATTTAAACTCAGAATAGCATGACAATAAAGCCGAAGCTTTAAAAATTGGCTTCCTTGAAATACCTTCACATTACCCGTTCGCTAATACTTTTCATTTGTTTTTGGTCTAATGCCATTTAGCAAACGTATTATATTCCTTTTTGTAAGCTTCTTCCTATTTTTCACGCAATTTGAGTTGTTTCATCATTGGCTTTATTAATTATTTCATCTGGAGCACATTGAAATGAGACTTCTTCTTCGGAATCGCAATTATTGCTTTCCATTTTTGATGTTTTCAAATATTATTGTCATCTGTAAGGTAACAATAAGGCGGCGAACAGGCGACGCACGTCTCGGATGCTGTTTTCATGGCAACTTGAAGAGAAGTAAACGAATGATACGTCGCGGCACTTTTTTAACGTTAAATTACTTTTTTAAAGTCGTTAAAAAATAACCAATTTTATGCATTCAGTTGCGTAAAAAAAATATAGTTTTTATAACGATCGTAAAAAAAATATTGTTTGATGCCGGTGTTAAAAGTATTTTATTTTGTGAGATGGGTTGGATAACGAGCGTAGCGCGTAAAATGATACCTTACCTTTAACACGAACGTCATAAATAATTATTACCAGGATGTTTATTGCCAAAATAGATTATTTAACATTCATTTTATATAGCCAACTGTGAATTTAGGATGTTTTTAAATTAAAAATAATTTAATAAATACGGCTGTAAATGCTTTAATTATATTGAACTGATGTAGTTTTGTGCAACCGGAATAAAAAATTTATTCACTTCACCACACTTTCGAAAATTACAAATTTTGTTCTATATTATAATGGAAAGTAAGTATATTTTTCAAATCAATTGCAAATATTATGTTCGTTATTGAGCTTTCTAAAATCTATACCGTCCTTTTTTTCTATATCTTCCCCTATTTTAATTGCACTTTACAGTTATCTTAAGCAAAACTAGCACAAAGATATGATTTTTTGATATTGAAGTTTTATTACAGTCTTATAAACATTCTTCCCTATGACGTGTTCTTTCAGTAAGTATAAAATGCATAACATCCCCACTACAAAAATGTACTTTTGGTCTGTTCCTTAGTCATTTTTATTCATTCAAAAAATACATTATAGTGCCGGCATTGTACACTTCAAGCTACTTATATTATAGATCTTTGGGAGAGCAAACGACTACGATTGGTCAATCGTTGGCTGGCTCTTTACCGAAAAGATTAGACGTAGTAAGTGGGAAATTCAAATTCTAAAAGTACCTTCGCTTTAAAGCAACAAAAACTTTTCATGGAGAAATCTTGTTTCAAATTAATTTATTAGGTCACATGCAAAGTATGATTTATTATCGACAAAATGGAAAATATTTCATTAAAATTATAGCAAAACAGTTTATCTCAGGACATCGGTTACATTGCTCTATAAATTTGCAAATTTATAGAGCAATGAATGTGTTTCATTTTATGAATTTAAATTTATTTTTCAGAACTCCAATATTCATTCAGCCAGTTCAATCTACAAATGTGAGAGAAAGAGAGAGTGGGAAAAATATGACGTAAATGGATTGAAGTTGCAATGAGGGCACTATAAAAGCCTACCGTTTCCTATTTAAATAATTATACTAACTATGAAAGTTGGTTCTTATAAATTAATGTAATTATAATAATGTCATTATGGTGAAAAAACCGCAATATTTTAACTGGAACATGTAGTCTAAGATGTAGTCTAAGATCACCAGGTTAAACAGCGTAACCATTAAAGTTGGAACCAACCGGTTGGGGGGGGGTGTTAGTTTACAATTTGACCACCATATTTTATTCACAAATGTCGCAAAATGGCATTTATTGATCGGATAATTGGTGTGTATTGTAATTTTATGTCCACCTACCAAATTTTTGTCCAATATTTTTTTATCCTACTACCGTAAATCTATTTATTATATAATAATTATCATCTAAATTCATTCTTTATACCAAAAATTGCACCAAAATATTTATTTTCCTCAAAAAAGTAAATTGCAAGTAATTATTATTGAACAATGAGGCAACATCGCCATTCCAAGACACGACGAGCCAGCGCTGTGGCCATCTGTATCGAGTGAGTAGGAGACGTTTTTCTTATTCTTCTGCCTTTCACCCGAAGCGTTGCCAAATAACTTCAGATCGTTGCGATTTTAGATATTTTTTCTAAAAACCTAGGTGTGACTTTTTTTGCATTAAAACTAAGCTAAGAAATTAATGAATACTTTCAAAAATGACTGTAAAACCAAATTTTTTCAATTTGAACGTTATTTACCGTTTTGGAAAACATAAAATTCTTTTTTGAAAAATTCAAGGATATAATCATGTAGTACCACATTTAGAAGCTAAATTCAAAATTTGAACAAAATCTATCCAATAGTTTTCTTGTAGTTTGTCACAGAGGTCACTGATAAATGCTCTTGGACCCATTTAATTATGTAATTTTTGGTCTTCATTGAAGCAAAAACTTCTTGTAAATTTAAATTTTACCTAAATTAAAAAATGAATAATTTTCCCATATGGTTCCAACTTTAATTAAATTAACGCTCCTAATTAAATAACTTAAAGTTATGTGACTAATTAAATATCCTAGGGTTATGTGAGATCCAAGCCGAATAATTCAAATAAACTGAGAGACAAAACGCAATATCGTAGGTGCCATATTATTATATCAATGGAAACGGCATTTCTTGTTACCTTCCTATAAAATATTTTCGATTATAAGCTCTCTGACATACTGGATATTAGCAGTAATTCTGTATACAAGCTGGCAGTAGTTATACATTATAAAGTATATCTTTAAAAATATATTTTAGGATACTATTTGCAATTGATTTAGAAAATATTTAATATTTTACGTTTGGAAATTTGACAATATTTAAACATGAAAGTAGTTTTTATAAATAGCAGAAATGTGTATATCTACAATCATATGCTAAAAACCGGCCATTACAAAATTTTGATTAAGTTTTAGGCTTGATACCTTGGTCATTATTACTGATTATTTGGAGAACTGTAGGTAAAACTTTTTAGTTTTAAAGTGTCCTTTATAAATTTAAAGGAACATTCGTTATTCAACATAATATACAAGAATAATCAAAATGTCTTTTCTTAATCTAATTTCAAAACACCATGCGGTATAGTAGTAATAGAATTAGTTCAAAATAACAGTTTTTAATTAGAGTCATCTATTCTTTACGCTTTGTTTCTTAGTTCATGTTTATTCTCAAATAAATGCAAAATGATGTTGGTTAACAATAATTTAAATTTTTTCAAAATTTCTAATGTTATATGAATTTAATATTTTCTTTGATAAGGAGGAGGTTCCGTGATAATATGAATGAATTGGTATAGGTAGTAATTCGGGCTAGAGGAAGCAATACAAAGTATTGAAATATATATATTTAAGTAAACATTGGCAGTTATGTTTGTTTCTTAATGAATTTGTAATTTTCTAATACGCCCAAATGGGGATTGAAATTATGGAAAAATTTGAATTATTGATAACCAACATCATTTTGCATCTATGTGAGAATAAATGCATGTATTGACAAGAACCAAAAAAAAAATGTATATTATAGATGACTCTAAATTAAAATAGGTATTTTAAAAAATCTTGCTACTTGATTATTTCACAGGATATTTTGAAATCCTTGTATAATATGTCGACTAAGCAATATTACTTAAAATTTTTAAAATACACGTTAAAACTGATTGCATATACAGTTCGCTAAAAAAAACCCTCTAAAAATCTAAAAATAAATAAGTTATTAAGCCTAAACCGTAATCAAAATTTTGTAATGACAGTTTCTTTTGCACGTGAGTGTATATTGCTCTAAGTAAAAAAAAACTGCATAGAAAAAGCAAGGTTTTGCCCATTATAAACAATCAGGTTCATAAAATCCTTGAAATATTTAGTGAAAATAGGGACAAACTATTTAAATCTGTTTGGTACCGAGTCTAACATGCATAATGATTGTTATATTTTTTTTGTTCTTACATAGTTTTTTACCGAGAGCATTAAATAATCGGGTGTCGGGATTTTGTGTATGACAATCCCCCTTTTTTTTCGTTATTGTAATGGCCTAAGAAAATTAATTTATTACATGGGTTTATTTTAATACATACTTACTACGTAACATAGAAAATAAATCAGAAAATACAATGTAATTTTAATATAATATAAAATTCTAGGGTTCATAATAATAAACCCAGAGTGGCGTGAAATTGCTTTCAAATATCGAGCGATCTTCTTCACAACTTATTTTTGTGAACGAGGATCCTCAGCGTTACTTCAAATAAAAATTAAGAACAGGAACCAGTTGGACGCAGGCGACGATATGCGCGTAGCTTCAAGTAGCAACATCAACCCCATAATTTCTCTGCAAAGCAATTTTTTTGAAAAACAGTTTTGCTTATATTTTAGGTCGTTTGGTTCCTTAACAAAAGTCAGTTATCAAAATTAGGTTTTTATATTTTTATAACAATATAATACGTTGGTTCCTAACGCAACAGTTTTCTACTTTTTACTATAAATTATTGACCGAATTTAGCAACATTTTAGTTAGCAAAAATTGTCGCCTGCGGCAGTTTAGTTTGCGCACTTCTGTGCGTCTTCCCAATAATATATTTATATGTAATACCTGAAGAGTTCAATGTTTGCTTCAGTGGTACACAATCTGTTAAAGGTTGAGAAACACTGCTACAGGGATTGAAAGTTTAATAATCAACTAAGAAAATTAGCTGATCTTGTTAAAATTAAAAGTAATAGTTTTTCAATGTGTTCTTGGTTCTAGAAAAACCTTAAAAATACAGTTGATGCCTGTAACGGCATGATTCAAATCGAGATTATGTAGATCAGATAAGACAAAACCAAGTGAGGAGCTAACAGAGGTGATAAACATTATCGTTAGATCTTTGATATATAAACTTCGGTATTGGACTCGAGTTAAATATTAATTACATTTGAAAATGGTATTTGATGCATTATACGTATTTTAAATCTTATTTAACTGAAGCAAAATATGATCATATTTCTTGACAAAGATAACCAATTGCATATAAAATACGCAAATAAATTGATTCGGTCCCCTCGGAATATCTCCACTTTTTATGTAGAGAAATAATTTCACACAATTTTAGTAGAATCCAAGCTCTTAAAGATGAAACACTTGTCCTTGATGATACTCCTGGTTCCCAACACTGATTTTTATATATTATTCAAACAAAATTCAATTTATTTATGACGAAATATGCAATATTTAACACTACTTACAGAAAAGGACACAAATTCGTAACTAATTCTTATAAGAACCGATTTTGATGATTACTCTATATAATAAAGTATATTAGATTAGAAATTTCAAAAATTTGTGATTCACATGAAACCCAAAATATAAATATCATTATTTTAACTTTGCAATTTACTTCTAATACACTGGAATTGTATTTCATCTCCCAAAAAAAAACGTTCTCTGTTTTATCCTTCTTCATTAAAATAACAGGTCTTGATATTACGGTAACTATATATAGTGAAAATATTGGCACCATATGGAAAACTTTTCTATTGATAATTTTAGGAAAAAACTATTCTTCATAAAAAGTGTTCTTCTCGCAATCCCCAAAAATATAACAAACAGGGTGATTACAAAATAAGAAAATGTACTAAAATGCTAATAGTAAAGTAACATTATTTTCGTTGGCACAAAAAAATTCTTAGATAAGTTGTTAAGATGAAATTTAATGTTAAAATAAAATAACAGCCATCTACACAAAAAAAAATATTTTGAACTATCTTTTCTATTTGCGTTTTTCTATTATTAGGCTACAGCTGAACAACTAGCATTTTCGATGCATTTAACGAGGTTTTTCAAAATTTTTGAACAGCGTTTTCAATTTCAAATCCTTGCAATTCATTGCAAGCGGGTGTACTTTTAAAAATACATTACTTTACCTTTAGAAATAATGATATTTTTCATATTTTCGTTGAGAAAAATAGACGAAAATACTTTTTCTTCGTAGATGGCCGTTGTTTCATAATCTGACATGAAATTTGATTCATAATATTTTTTTGTATCATGTAAATTAATGTTACTTTACTCTTCGTATTTTAGCACATTTTCTTATTTTTTGATCACCCTGTACGTTATATTTGTAATTTTCTCAGGGATTATGAGTTGTTAAGGTAAGCAAAACATTTTATGAAGAATAGTTTTTTCCATAAAATCACAGATAAAAAAGGTTATATGGTTACAATTTTTCTTTTAACCTTTTGCTTACTTTCACTTCCGTCATGTTCATATATTTAATTTAAAATCAATAGAGTACGAGTGACCCATTCTCAAGACTAGTAGAATACCCAGTATATTATATCTATTAAAATTAGGTTATATCAACTGGTAACATTATTTTCTATGTCACTTATATATATATTTTAAAAAATATGTGCGTTTAATATATTACACCTTAACACTAACTTAACAATTTTCTGCTAATAAGGGATTGCCGTAATAAGTGATATTCTAATTAAGTATTTGTTGGGTTGCAATTAATTATTTTATACATTTTATTTAACTAGAATTTTTATTATAAAACCATTATTATCTAAATTTTTCTACATTAGTATTGTTATTTTCTTAGAACTACTTTTCTTTTCGTAAAAATTATTTAGACAGACATGGGTGAGGAAGTATTTATAAATTTTGCAAAATAATATTATACGAGGCAATGTAGATTATTACAGAATCTGGTAATGTGCAGTTTTCGGTGCTGGTATTAAATCAAAAGATCAAAAGTTATTAAGTATTGGCTGCAGATAAAGCAAATATGTGGCCAAAATAAGCACTGAGTATCATATACATACATATCATGACACCTAATTATTGAAAATATAAATTAATTCGTGATAATGAAATGTGGTAGAGCAGGGCTAGTTTAAGATTGGCAGTTTAAACGGGATACCCTGTATATTATCCTATTTCTATAACCTACATAAAATTCTGTCAGCTATTTGTGATTATAATTTAATATTGTTATATTTCCAAAACGTATAACGTTTCATTTGTGTATCCTTATAAAATTAAGAATTAATAGTTTATTTTGTAGTATCTATGCCAACTTTTGAAATGAGATTTGTATGCCAAAAAATTTCAAGTAAATCTATTCTTCGCTCAAAAGATGATAGTCTCAATGACATTATATATTGGTTCCGTCAGAAAGTGGGTCTGGATTTAATTTTGACAGGAATATTTAAAATTAAATATCATAATATAACGTATGAGAGTTTTTTTTAAATAATATGTGAGGTCTTTAGTAGTCGGTGAGAAGATATCGATTGAGAGTTTTCACTTGGACAGCGCTTTAACTGCCTTGTAAGTAAAACATACCAATCGATGTTTGCTATTCCTCGCTTAAAATATGATAGTTAAATGCTTGTCAGAAGATACGATATCGGTTTGGTCAGAAAGCGGTTTCACTATTTTAATTCGGACAGAAATGAATTAAATTCGAATAGAATATAACCCGATTTTAAGCTGGACAATATTGATGTGGCTTTAAGCTATCTTTGACAGCGTGTCTTTACTATTTTGTAACTTGCTACTTGCTAATAGTCATACCAGCACTGTAACATCTGTCAATTTCGAAGCTATTTAAACAAAATCGTAATGCGAATGAATGATTATACAGTGACAGACACACGAAATATTAAAAAAAACTTTTTACGCAAATTGCCTCTGCATGATTGGCAACCTAAAAACTTATTTTGATATTTTTCACATGACCACTCGTTTGGCTGGAAAATATATATTTTCTAATGGGAAACTGGTATAATAGGCGAGATATCGAAAAAAGTTATTTGAAAAAAGTATTTAGATTTTAACCTTATGCTCTTTTGCAAAATTTTGAGCTCCAGTCGTACTTTCATATTCTCAGAAATATAATGAAAATGTGTTAAATGATCGAAAACCAAGGTAACAATATATTATTTAAACATTCTCGAGGTTTAAAAAAAAATTGTTAAAATTAAAATTTAGCTTTTTACCAAGTAACTGGGTGTGGTCAATTTTGAATAAGTTTAACACATTTATTTTCATTATATTCATGGGCACATAAAATGTATAAACCAATAATGGATATTTTTCTGAAAAAAATATATTTTTTGAAATTCTGGCTTATTTCAAATAACTTTTTCCGATGCCTCGTCATCCAATACCAGTAGGTACACATTAATGTTAAGAGTAACATTTTGCACCTTTCCAGATACCTTCCTTTGTTTCACACCATTTTTTAAAGTTTATCGTTGTAATTTTCATGTATGTTAACAACCGAAAATACCCTAAATTTAAATGCTAAAGTAACAAAAACGTTACTTTTGAATTATTATTGTCAACCAAAAATGTTGGCTGTGTTTTGCAATGCGAACAAAATATTTCAAATATTGTTTATAACATATAACAGTTGTAGAGATAATATGGCAAGAAATCTCTTTGCATGGTGTTATTTAGTCATAACATTCTCGATAAAAAATAACTAGTTAATAATGTAATAAGAAATCTAAAATGTATAATAATTTACTTTCTAAAAAGGAGTATTTTGGAAACTAGAACACACCCATACCTGTCGGCATAAAATTCACGAAAATATAAATTCACATACAACAATTGGGGTTAAAGTTCAAGTCGAGTTCAGTAACCTTGCTTCCACCAACGTCCGCTTTTTCACAAGATGGAACGAAATAAATAAAAATAACCATAAAATATCACTTTTCTATAAACAAGTTAATCGCACATAACGCAACTGGCTCGGAGTCACAAGAATCATTTTCGCAAACACATTCTTACACGTACCATTCCTTAATATCTTTGCTATCTCGCTTTTTCTGCTTCTGTTGCATTTGAGTCTTGTCGCCGTTCCTCAGAGCACCATTGAGCTGATATTGTGCTTGACTAGTCGTGCTCGAGGCTGTGTTACCTAGCAATGCCGCGCTTGGACCGTGAGGATACTCCTTACTGTCATCGATCTTAAACGATCGGTCATTTCGACACCTAAATTTGAGAATGACAAGAATGACGAGTATGACAGCTATTAGAGCAGCTGCAATGATTCCTATAATCAGCGCCACTACCTCGGAGGTTTCCGAGTTAATTCTTTGGGTTGGGGGAACCTTTTTGTAATTATTGATGTTTATATTATAAATGTTGTTCGCATAGTCCGTTGGAACGGGCTGGGGCAGAGGCCTGTGGTTTATCTCATTCGGTAGGTCTGTATATTCCTCTCGAGCCGCAGTAGGAGTGAAGGGACCGTCCGGAAAGATGTAGGGTCCGGGGGTATGCGACTTGGGAGTGTGCTGTTGGGTGGTTGAGCTGCTGCCTCCCTCGGAACTTGTAACGTTGTAGCTTCCGGTTGTGTGTTGCCCTGCAGTGGCTGTAGAAACGTCCTCCGTGGCTGTCTTGGTGCCGGAGCTCTCAATTGTTGTGGTGGAGTCAGTTATTTCCGTAACGATTCCTAGTAATAAAATTTCAGTTAATAGGATATATATCTGTAATAGCAACTTGACTTTCAAAAGCAATATATTCTAAACTGGACGACATTATTTTTTTTTAATATACAATCAACCTCTAAAATACTCGATACACTCAATATCTGGATCTCCACGGACGGACTTGGTAATAGCCAATGGAGGTTCTTTCTTTCACGCCATTTATTGGAGCAAATTTTATGCTGATGCAGGATAATGCTGCACCTGACGTTATTGAATCGTTAACGAGTATTTAGACGAGGTCGAAATCCCAAAAATGAATTGGTGTACACGCAGCCCCGACCTAAACCCAATAGAGTATGCCTGGGACACAATCGGCAAAAAATATAATCTCCTATACCTGCTACTATAAATTTACATGAGCTAAGTGCAGCTCTTGTTTAAGAATGGGAGCAAATTAACGAGAACATACGGAACCTCATTGAAGGTATGCCATTCGTGCCTGTGGGGGAAACAGCAGTTACTGAGGTCTATGTTATTATTTAAGTTTGTTTTCATAGGAGTTCACATAAAACAATTATTCACGATCAAAAATCCATCCAAATATTGCGTGGATGGATTATTTTGGCTGTGAATCTATTTGTAATATTCTCAGAAATCTACCCATAAACTCTAATTTCAACATCTATCCTATTATAATGAGATTTTATTGTCTTACCCGTAGTTTTGCTACTACTAAGAGTATCCTCCGTAATTTCCCCTGAACCAGATCCGTCAATACAGTCTTCATCATCACAATCTTTTCCACTCCCTACCACCTTCTTTTTAGGTTTGGCGGTTGGCGGTGCTCGGGTGGGAGGTATGAATACCGGCGTTATGAGATCGTCATCGCCGGAACCCATCTCCGGAAGTGGAGGACACTCGTCTTCGTCGTCTCCGTTGCAGCCGGATCCGGCCCCGCTGAAGATAAGATCGTCATCGAGGCCAGGAAAACCGGATGCAGGTGTCTAAAAATACATTGTTTTTAATTTCTAAGCTTTTTAAAGTATTTAAGTAGTTGGGGCTATGCTATATTATATTAAGCTCATCTATGAAACTTAGTAAAAAATTAAGTTATGTTGTTGGTTAATTGAAAATTGTTAGTAATGAAAGTGACATATGGTTGATACGTGGAAATGTTAGCATAATATGTTCAAGTCCCGTAACAAATTTTAACATACCCTCTTAAACCTATGCTGCATTATTTTTCCTTGATGCCTAGGGTGATATATTAAGTTTTCTTTAATCTGAATTAAAAAAAATTAAGATATTGATAATAATTTTTTAATGCTGAAAGAGGTACATATCAATTGTTTTAAACATAAATAGATCTACAGTAGTAGGTCCTCTCCATTTTATGGAAATCTGATATTTCTCAAAGGTTGTAAAACCACGCTTATTTAGAAAATATGTTTTTGATATTATCTTTAGTTCTTGAGTTTAATCCAAATAAAATATTTTAGGAAACCTTTAAAATAAAGATTCATTTTTATCCTCTTAAGCAGCCATGTACTGTCCAGGATTTTGAAAGGCAACAACCCTTTTCTCAACATAACGTAATCAATAGGTTTGAGGTTAGATACGTCATTTTTCAGAAATCGAATCTATCATTTCTGTGTACAATAGGTGACAATTTAACACTTTCAATTGATATATATTCTCCATTAAAGAAAATATCAAAAATCAATATATACCATTGCTACAGAAACGCGGGGGTAATAAAAATGAGATATTTTGCGGCCCACCCACGCCCACCCCTATCCACTTTAAAATCCTAAATGTCACTACTACACTTGTGACACCAGCCCGGTGAGACCTCTTATGGCGGGGATCGAAGCATATAAGTAGGCCGTGCAAGTGACGTCACAACCAGGCAGGTTACTCCATACGTTTATCCTTTTGTGTCTATCGTTCTGTGTCAATATCAGACTCGGGTTTGTTCGATTTGACCTAGGTCATATTTATCTCCCTTTAATGAATCGGAGAAGGTTGATGCAGACAGAGACAGACATAGAATGCGAGCAGCACAAGTTCTTAAATTATTTTACAACCGAACATCCTTCGTCTGGAATGGAATAAAAATCAAGTAACATATGATTTATAATGTGATTGAAAATGGTGGAGGAAACGTCATTAAATTCTAAAATAATTTTTAATTTTCTATTCTTTTAACGAAAGCGGACCTTTTCGTTTTGTTGCTGGTAAGTAATTTATGATTGAAATATTTTTTTATTAATTTTTATTCGTTATTGTTATTTTACATTAAAAAAATTGTCCCATTAGGTCCCAAACTTCTCACGCAAACTAGCAACAAACACATTTTTAAAGAATTTTACTTAAATTTTACAATCTAAAAGTCAAAAGCTACAACATAATATTTACAGCTATATAAGTTATATTAACCCGTAGTCAGAATTTTGATAAGTCCGGTAATATATTATTATAATAATTCTTTCCTTTCATAGTTTAATTGAGAATCCCATAATGACTGAACATTAAAGAGGACTTCGATCACTAATGTTGCCAGGAGTATGCTACGAAACAAACAAATTGGAAGCCCATAATCATAATGATGGTGCATATATTTACTTGGTTAGTAGCTGTACATATAGTATTGTATTTACCTTGATTTGTTTGAAGTTTAAGATGGTAAAATATTTTATGTAAATTTTGATTTATTTCCTATTTTTTAATAAAACTAATCACAACCTTCAATCTCTGAATTCTGTATTTCTAGTATTGTTACTAGTTCAATAATAATATAAAAGTATGTAAGGACATTTTTTTTGCCCGGTATGGTAGCTCAGTAAACAGAACTATCGCATTCGGCCGTGGCGACCCGGGTTCGATTCCTGGTAGGTGTACGTCAGTACACAAATTTTAGTAGGCAAGAATGCAGCATGTTGCTAGTTTAGTCCTGAATAAGACCCACTGACTGGAGCGGATAATCCTGCTCCTTTGGGGACTGATGGACAGACTGGGGGTTTAGTCCTGAATAAGACCTGACTGGAGCGGATAATCGTACTCCTTTGGGGACTGATGGACAGACTGGGGGCATGCGCGTGGTTCGGATCCCACGTCAAAAGCTGTAGGTCCCGTCTGGCTGACATTTCCCAGACGTTAAACAAAAGGGATACAACAAGCCATTCGGCTGCAGTATAATGGCAACATGCCAGCCCTCATTCAACCAACCAACCAACCAACCATGTAAGGACAATTTTAAAGCGATATTTACAGCTGAAAACCTATGTCAAAATCCTAATATTTGATTTTCTCTACTTAGTAAATCAAATGAAAGGGTTTTGATGTTTTCTTTGCTTAAATGTCACTTTAAAATATTGACAGTAATACAAATTTGGACAACAGTGACATTTGAAAAGCACGTGCGCGCCAGGCATAATGGATGTCGCCGTATCATTTCCTGCTTCGAATATTTAACACGGCAGTTTGTCTTCTTCCTGGTTATAAGTATTCGTTGTGTGACACCTCTCTGGAAAGCTTATCAAAAATGCTTTTCAGCAATATCAATATTTATGAGATTAAGTACGAAATGTTAACAAAATTTTGAGAAAATATTATGGGAACATTCTTCATCATTTTATTTTCTAATAGGTCTTGTCAAATTGCAGTTTTAAAACATTTCCTCTAAATTTTCATACTCAAATCTCATTAATTTTGGTATTGAAAAGTATTTTTGATAAGCTTTCCAAAGAGGTATTGTACTACAAGTGTGGTAGCGCCAGATTTTAAAGTGGATAAATCTAGTGTTTCAGAGCTGGGCGAGGAGGGTGCGCTAAATATTTAATTTTTATTCCCCCGCTTTTTTGTAGAAATGGGATTTTTCAATTTTTTGATATCCGCTTTAGTGTAGAAAATATGGCCAATGTAACCCTGCATGTGTAAAAAGAAAATATCAAAAATACTGCAAATATATAATTTTTATCTGTTGGATGGATGGTAATTGCATATTAGAACATAATTTTTCATACCGAACAACTTTTCATAATTACAGTTTTCGATGGTTGGCTACATTTTAGGTTTTGGACCATGCGAAACTTTTTATGAAGAATAAAATTTTTTCGTAAAATTAATAATAAAAAAGTTTCCCATATGACGTCAACTTAAATAGATACTCTGTATAACTTTTGATTGGATTTGCATATCAAATAATAGTGGCTAGTGAAACAATAGCAACCTAAAAATGCATCTGCCTGTTGTATCTACATACTGTTTCATTATAAACCTGTAATTTTTTTTGGTAACTTATTCTCGGACCGTTTTTTCAAAGTTACCTAGACCAGGAGTTCCCAATATGTAAGTCGCGGCGCCCTGGGAGAGTTTCCTGGTGGAGAAGCGGCCCCATATAACAGTAACGGCCTGGTGGTGGGAGTCGAATGAAAGTAGAAAGTACTACTGGCCTGGGTTATTTTTTTTGGCTACTCAAGTAGGGCGAAGTGACAAAATACAAAACCGCGCCGCGAACTGAAAATGATTGGGAACCACTGACCTAGTGTAAATATGGTATCACCTAAAAATGTAAGCCTTAAGAACATGACAGCTAAATAAAATATTGCTGCTTAGTTTTTCTATGAAGAGAACATGCATGAAAAGAGGCACTTTCGGGGCACATGTAAAAAAAAAATATTACGAGTTGTCTAGTCTACGTCATTTTAAATTCCAATTTATTGATACTATAGAAATTAATTAATTAACTCTATTTCTTATTATTGTATTCAAATGTCATTACCTGCTGCATTTTTTGCAAATGATCGTGCCTTTCCAGAATTCCAGATATCAGTGCCACATCACCTCGTATCGAAGCATGTACATCCTTCTCCGCGGCCAAATCCAGCACTCTTAATCCGTTGACTACTACACCCGAGATAATGCCAGAAAATGGACGGTCGATTCTCTTTTTTCCTCGACTCCATTTGCCGCCTATTTGGATTTGGGATTGGGTGTTGAATACTTGTAATTGGTTTCCTAGAATATAGTTAATTTCTTTAATATAATTGTATTAGTATTAGTCGAGTAACGCGAGGAAGGACTGGTAAATTTTAATCGAAATTTCGATTAACCAACCGAAAATATCTTGTATAATAAAATATAGTATAAAATTGAATTATCCACTTATTTATTGCTGTAATATACAGTATACAACGTGTCCTAGATAAGAAGGGCCAGTACAGGGATCTCGGAAACCGTAAGAGATACGAAGTCGGTAAAATGGAGGTAAAGTTGCGCATTTACGTGCGTAATAATATGCCGTTTGGAAAGTTTTAAAATTCCGAGTAGTTCCGGAGATATCCGGAAAAAAACGAAATTCTGAAAAATCGTTTTATTGTTTTCCTTGGTTTTTTTGAGATCGAATTCTAAAGTAAATTGCACTTTTGCATTGCCACTTTTTCCGCTCTATCTACCAGCGTTAATTGTTTTGTAATCCGATGAGTTGTCTTCGAAGGGCCATTATCAACTTTCTTTTTTTAAATACGGTCCTGTTTTTCTGAATTTGATAGCTGTTTTTCTCCCGAATGCAACGATGTATGACACATTGTGATTTAATGACGTTTCGACGGTTTTTTGAACAAAATCAGGAAATTTTGGGATACGGTCCTGTATTTCTATTAATTTTATAAATGATATCTCATAAGTAAGCTCTTAATTTTTACTTATGTTGGACTAGTTCAATAAATAACAAATAATTTAATAATAAACCACAAATACGTGAACAAAATACAGAAACATTATTTCAAACTTCTGTTGTTTCGGGATTTAAAAGAAAAGTAGGCGCTTGAAACAAAAAAATTAAGATGGTGACGCGCGATTTGTTTCACTTGACATTCTCATTGTGATCGTTTGAGAGCGTTTTAAGAGGTTTTCTATTTTCCAGAAAATATGGAACATAAATTTACAAATCCTGAAAAGTTTGATACTCTATCGCATGTTTTATTTTATCCCAAAAAAAAACTGTTATGTGGCAGTTAGAAGATGTTATTTGTGCTTAGAGAATAACGGAAATCATTTTAAATATCTAATTATGTAGTTCCTTACTTTATTCGTTGTTCGTTTTATTACTGTTTTGGAATGATTTTTGTTCACTAATTTGTGGTTTATTATTAAATTATTTGTTATTTATTGAAATAGTCCAACATAAGTAAAAAATTTAAAGCTTACTTATGAGATATTATTTATAAAATTAGAAGAAATACAGGACCGTAACCCAAAATTTCCTGATGTTGTTCAAAAAACCCTCGAAACGTCATTAAACCACAATGTGTCATACATCGTTGCATTCGGGAGAAAAAAAGCTATCAAATTCCAATATCAGGAAAACAGGACCGTATGTAAAAAAAGAAAGTTGATAATGGCCCTTCGAAGACGACTCGTCGGATTACAAAACATTTAACGCTGTTAGATAGAGCGGAAACGTGACAATGCAAAAGTGCAATTTACTTTAGAATTCGATCTCAAAAAAACCCAGGAAAACAATAAAACGATTTTTCAGAATTTCGTTTTTTCCGGATATCTCCGGAACTACTCGTAATTTTAAAACTTTCTAAACGGCGTGTTATTAGGCACGTGAATGCGCAACTTTACCTCCATTTAACCGACTTCGTATCTCTTACGGTTTCCAAGATCCCTGTACTCGCCCTTCTTATCTTGGACACGTTGTAGTATCGAAAAATTTTATTGATTTCATATAAATCAAAATATATTAAATTTTATTATCTAATCACGCAGGCCTAGATCCCAAATGATCAAATTTCAATTCAAAAATTAATTAAACCTATAGGCTCACTTATCCTGGGGTACACTATATACAATATTATTGAAAATTTACTTATAACCTTTCTTTACTTACCAGTCGGATAACTGGATTGGACATTATAGTCATCCACCTGCAATGTGGAATTATGTCCCTGTCTATGAAATTTGACCACATGGTACTGATTATCATTGACTTTAACAGAAATTTCGCCTACAGGATGATCATTAGTACCCAGATTGTAAACTGCAAAAACGTTGCCTTCAACCTAGAAACAAATATATTTGTCTATAAGTAAAAGTAAATCTTTAAAAACATTATAACAAAGTTCTAAGCAAAAATTTGATACTATATCGTATTTTTCGGGTGCATCATTGAGTTGACATAGGAAATCTCATGTAATTTTTGAGATGGCTGAATATGGGCTCCACTATAGATTTTATATCGTTTGTATCATTTCTCTCAGTAATATTTTCGAAAAATAATACTTACAATATGTATTTCAATGTAATCGTTTGATGTTCCGCTGATAATTTTCAGCAATACTGCATCCGATTTTGTGGTAATAAAGCCTAGAGCGATGGAATCTTCCTGCATTTCCGGTCTATTATCTTCGGGAAATGTGTACGTTATAATTCCAGGATTTGGTCCAAATTCGTACGAAACGGATTCTGAAATTTTAAGAATAAAATAACTTAATTTGTTATTTGATTGGTAGAATAAAAATATAATAGGATCACCATATTTTAAATAGCGAAGCGTGATATGCCTGGAATGAATACGTACCATATACAAAAAATATGTCCAATTAACAAAGTTTTTCTAATTAATAAAAAAAATTTAATCAAATTTGTAATTCTACTCGGGACTACTCAGTTCAATTACACTAAGTTTTATGGTAACGAAGGGCTATTATTTAACATATTTTTTTACCAATAGGAAACTATCTACACTAGGTGATAAAGATTCTGGTACATTTTTATGGTATGGCATAAGTTTAATAAATTTATATTTATATTTTCTACATACCATCTGAACATGTCGGTCCTGTAAATGAAGTTAAATCACAGTCGCACGTATAAGAATTCCATTGCTGAACACATATCCCAGCATTTGCACAAACATTATGGCTACACTTAGCAGATTGACCTGTAATTGAAAAACAATTAAACAATAGATACACATAGAAAAATATGACTTCGTAGGGGAACATGTGAAAAGGAAAAACCTAGTAATTGATTTTTTATGGTTTCTCAGGAATCACAAATAAGTTAACATTATATTAAAATTTGCATTTGACTAGGTTTTTCCATTTACAATAAATCATTTAAATATTCGATTTTTAAAAAACTGTTTATACCAGTCGATAGAGGGAGTGCAGAGCTTTTATAAAATCGATGCTAAGCAATAACCCAGCAAGGCACTCTGCTAGGTTTTTCCTTTTCACGGGAAATATGTTTGCGGCTACATCACAAAAGATAATAAGCAACTAGCACTCCGATATACATTTGTGAGCGTCATCAGCATTTTAATATAAAAAATATACTCATCGAATTCAGGATTTTTTGTAAATTTATTATAACAAACTAAAGTTTAAAAAATGATCAAGATGCATTAAGCATGAATATTTGCATTGCCACCTCGAAAGTACGAGCTTCAATATACTGTGTACAGGGTATTAAGGAACTGAATAATTAAATTATTAATTAAACCTGTGACTCTTTGCGTGTCGTAGAGAAACATTACATATTTCTTTTAAAGTCGACAGTTTAGAAGTTTGGATAAATACCTTAAAATCAAACCACATGTGCCACACGACATTGGCAACCACTCGTTTACTTGAGAAGTATTTTCAATGAAGGTTTGTTCACAAGTTTTCAATGGGTTTTATATTATTAAATAAATATATTACATATAATAGGTACATTGTGAATTTTCTTACTTTATTTTTTTAATTTTTACTTTATTATCCATCATATCATTTTTTTCATAATTTCTCAGCAATTTGTTTTTATTTAATAATTTGCAGGTATAAATAAAATACGCACATCGTATAAAACACCCTGTATACTTGTTTGTAATATAATATTTTGATGAATTAATAACAAATTAATAAATTCCTTGCATTTTGTTTCATAAGATCTTGATAACGGACATTATACAAGAGTTCGTTTTGGGTTAAACCGCTTGTAACTGAACACTTTACTTTGGAGAAATTCCAGCATCCAACACAAATTATTTAATTATTCCTCATTCGGCTGGTGCTATAAAGCGAGAGATTTAGAGTTATACGCTTGTATAAAATAACATAATAACATTTATACTAAATTTCTTGTTTATTTCACATTTTGTCGATGTATTAAACATCTTAGGGTAGTCCCAGGGTGGCCATTCAAGAACGATAAGGTTTTATTAAAAAAACTTTGTCCTATTCAATTAAAATTATATCTAGGCCTATACAGTATGTACGTTATATACATACACGTGAGTCACAACCACAGGGATCAAGGGCCAAGGGCGTGACTTAAAATTTTTCTTAATTCATTACAGATAATAGAGCGTCTGCGGAGTTCCGCTTAGGCATACGTTCTGAATTCAATAACGTGTTAGACAAAGACAAAAGTCAATCGTAGTTGAATATTGTTTCGTAGCAATTAAATATTCGTCAGCTGTTAGTTCATTTTGATGTGCCAATCAAGTGTCAATCTTAATTACTTTTTATAAGTTTCCTATATTTTAATTTGTTATAAAATATTTTTTGAATAAAACAAGACAATAATGCAATATCGTTAAAACCCTAAACGGTGAATTCGAGTTTTCCCAGTCATAATTTCAATTTCCTTTTAGAAAGTTATTAATTATTTTTCGGAATACGTATATCGGAATACTCGATACTACACACGTCTATTATAATGTTTATAAAGTCAGTCTTCGTTTTGATGTTTTCCTTGAGCTAAATTTTGATTGATTCGTATGATTTTAATGACATGTTTGTGATGACGCACGTTTAAATATATAACGTACAGACTTAAGTTATAATAACAAAACCACTAATCATTTCTGGCAATTATTAAACATAATATCTGTATTCCAGATGTTGCCATCTACAAGATCATTAACGGCCATAGCGCAAGGGTTGGGCAATAAACCAATTATAACTTAGAACTTCTGATATCAAACAGAAATTATCTCTCTATTACCTTCGCATCCGGCTGAAACCAGGGAACTATGTACGACAGCGTCCTCCATTATATTTGGGGACTCTCCATTGAGGTCTAGTCCTGCAATACACCCTTCAAATCCATGCCGCGATTTAACGTCTTCCTGAGGTAATTGGGCGTATAAATCTTTGTAAACGCCGCCTAAGTACAAAATGCCGTCAAGTTCCAAATTACCTGTACCGTAATTCGTTGCTATAACGATGTCGTCGTCGACCATCAAGGTGTGTTGCCTTGCGGATGGTCTTCGTATTCCGACAGTGTGCCATCGATTGTCGTTAAGGTGGGTTCTAAAATAGAAAATAGAATTATAAGTTTCTTATTCTTACACTGATGTCTATATTTGAGACAGTAGTAATTATTTGGGTGGTAACTGATCACAATACGTCGTCGTATTTTCACAACTATTATATAGCGTGTGTGAAAATATTGGCATCATATTGACAACTTGCTTATCTGTGATTTTAGTAGAAATTATGGCTATTATTTTATTTTTTATTTTGACATTAAATTCGACAACTTTCTCCAAATAATTTTTTTCGTACCATGTAAATTACTGTTTCTGTATCTTAGCATTTTAAAACATTTTCTTATTTTTTTTGGCAACTGTCTACGTTATATTTATGAATTTTTCGAGAATTAAGAGTTTTTAAGTTACTTTTTACTAAAATCATAGATCTAGAAAGTTTCCATATGGTGCCAATATTTTCACACACGCTGAAGTCTTAAAAATTCCTTCGCTACACCCTTTCATGTATTCATTAACATTTTGTTCCTAGTTTATTTTATTAAAAATAATCTTTATCAGAATCATTTTAAGCCACCTAGCTAACTACCTACAATTAAATAAAAAAGAATATTACTTACAATGTAATAAAATAGGAAACTTATTTACATATGAATTTGTTGGAAGTTATTCAATCGTAAAAAAATATTCTCAAAATAATTATAATACTAATGTGAATGACTGGTGTGTTCCGGTTTGTTCGGACCACAAAAAGTTTTGAAGCATTTGTTGAACGTCAACTTTATATATTAAGTACAATTTACAAAATTATGATTCACATTTACTTTCACTTGGCACAATTTTTAAAGATATGATTTGCGCCTTAACATTCTCTACAATATTATAAAATACGACATGTATTTTATTATTTCTTCTATAAATGTTAGGATTCCGATGTAATGGCTTTATTTTCACTGTTTCATAATTTTCAGGACTGTACATGGATTTGTTTTAATGTTTGATTGTTTTGATTATATGTAAAAATGGGAAGTTGCAAAAGATCTCCATGCGATACAAGAGCCGAATCTTCAATTCCGGCAATGATCAAGTGTACATTCTTGGGAGTGAGTTCCTTAGAACAAGTTAATGAATCAGTAGTGGAAACAGTAATGCGGATGCCTTGAGCCTAAGATTTTGATGGTACAGTTATTGTCTGATGGATTCTGTCTACGTCTGTGGCCACATCCTTCGAAGTTGTACTATGTAGACGTATGTGAGATGACGGTTTATGTGAACTAGAATTGCAACAAGGTCGTAAATACCGTGCTAAGAATAATACCGGCTGGTAACCACTTGATGTTCGTAACAGATATAAAACTATAGGTCGGGACCGGGCCGATACTACTCAGAAGTTAAATGGGGTCGACAAAAAGCCTCCCATTCACTACCACTAGGTCTCTAAGAGTAATAAATATATTTTAGATCGAGAAAATTCTCCTAAAATCGCTCTAATATCAACAAATCTTACCTAACGGTGTCTCTTAAAGTAACGGTTCCATCTCCGACATTCACGATGTAGTTTATATGGCCGTCGACCAATTCGACCGCGACAAAATCCTCCTTTTTGCCCCCATTGAACATGATTAGACCATTGGCCTCCCGAGTCTTGAACATAAAGTCGATATGTATGCTGGAGTATGCCCGCAGCATTGGCAAACCAATGAACGTGTGCTTTGAGCGGAAGGTTACCGGTCGGTGTAGGTTATCTGTGGCGTGCTTTACGAATTTGCCTGCTACTTTTATCGAAGGAAATCCTGAAAAAATATAATTTTTGGTAGTTATTTCTTAATTTTAATATAACCAAATATCAGATCGGGTATCAGTTAGACGCAAAAAATTTCGGACCAAAATACTATAGTATTCATTATTTACGACGATAGCGTTAGTTATTCGAGTATATAGTACTCGTTATCTTGGGTTGAATATTATCATTTACTACTACTACTACTACTACTACTATTTCATAAAAACATACAAATAATATGCCGACTTATCATTCCTCTGTAAGGTCATACGTTTACTACGCCATCAAAAGAAATAAAGAAAATTTAATATATCAATAAAACGGAAAATTTAAATATGATGTGCTTACGATGAAAGTAATTTAGACACAATTGGGTATCTTTTGTTAGCTTGCTATAGGTTTTTAAAAACATTATTATACCTTAAAAGCACCCTTAATGAGGAACCATTACTCACGAGCAAGTCGAAAAGTTCATATACATACATGGTGTCGAATTTTTAAATAGACAAATAATGTCAAATTAACTTAATATCAAAGTTGCCTAACATCTAGCAGGGTTGGCAAAATTTTGTTTCCATGGATATCATGATAAGCAAGGTACCTCACATTAATTTTTTTAAATAAAATTGTTATTTGTAAATAACTCGAAAAGGAATAAAGGTATTGAATAACTGTTTGCACCAAAATGTAGCTATTTTTGTTATCTTTAAGCACAATCATAAAACAATATAATATGCTATTTAATTTTATTAAGAAAATATAAAAAACAGATTAATAGGTAAACAGCACCCTCCAGAAGATGAAGTGTGAACTAGCGATCACGGCCACAGTCGGATACTTAATCAGAGTAAAATTATCATTAAAACTAGCCTAAGTTGATTAAATTAATATGTTGTATATTGTATATTGCGTCCCCTAGCGGTCATTTTGGAGACGAGAAAATATTTTCCATCAATTCTTCTCGGTCGATTTAATCAATGAATATTATTTTTCACAGACATAAGGTTTATGGGTTCCATAATATCGTACCTCGCCGACCCTAGTGGGGTACAATAAATTAATTTTCTTTTAATCTTGAATTATGACGAAAAAGGGAATTCCTAATAGTATTTTTATAAGAAATGAAAAATTAAGATGGTTTACTCTTAGGTAAAATCAATATTTTTTAAGATTTGCCCTCCCTGTATATAAAAATTTAATTTTCTAATGACAAATCTTAATTTTTTACAAGCAACTTTTTATATAAAGAATTAATTTTTGCCGAGAATTAACAAATTAGGTCCATTTGTGGAATATGTAACCCCATCCAGGGACATTCTGTATGTGTCTTAAATGCTTTGTTTTCGATATCAATAGTGTCTGAAAATACAACTTTTGGAAAATAAGAAAGGTTTCCTTAGTGTGTATAGCTGTCGGATCTTAACGTCGTCGTATGCAACCCTCGTAACAATATTTATACAGTCCACTACTAATACTACTAAAGCCATCTACGAGCTATCAAGAAAACCGAATGATGTCCAATACTACTACCGCCATCTACGAGTTATCACGAAAACCGAATGATGTCTAATACCACTACGCCATCTACGGCTACGTCATTAGGCGCAACCAAGACGAGAACAATAGTTAACTGTTTTATGACGAGAACGAAGCGAGTCACGAGACTGACAAGTTGGCATTCTTCATATTTTCAGTGTTTTTTAGTTTAAATCCTAAAATAAAATGGTTTAAAATCATATCGAGTATCATTTATCGAAATACACAACATTTATCGACCCTACACAATAGTGCTTAAACGTAAAGTCCATTCTTCGGTTCTTAATTGTAGAAAATTGATCAATAACAGCCTGATTAAGTTTGGAATACCCTCTGTACATTTCTTTCATATATTTCATTTTTAAACTTTCTAATAAAGTCCCTAGATTTACCCTTTGTGGTCTGCGTTAAATTAATTTCGTGTTTCCGCATTTTTCACTTCAATTTTTTGCTCCAAACTCAAAGAGATATTTCTTAAATAGTCCATCGTCAACTATTCATTTTAACTTAATAAATATATAATATTAAAATATTAAAATATACACGATCGAATTTCTAACTAGATGCACGAACAGACAACAGAGCGCGGTGCACACAAAAACGGCTTTTCCATGTTAAATCGCCATAACCCCGCTATCCCCCCGCTGCCACCCGCTACCTGTTACTACAGAGACACTGCACTACTTAATCGCACATGCGAGCAAGTCTCGTCATAATCGTCATTTACCTCGACCGAGGCACGGTTGCCGGATCTATACAGTTTGGTTTGACGGGATGATAAAATATTAGGGAGGGTCGGACTTTTTTAGTTTGACGGTACGATAAAATATTAGGGAGGGTCGGACTTTATACGATAAATAATATTCAATGAATATAAATTAATATTTTTTATTCCTATTGTTTTGGGGGTGCCCGTGCGCATGTGCTCCTGTGGAAGAACCGCATATTATGGATTTTATAATGTTGATGCAAAGAAGGTCTAATAGCTAAACGCTAAATCTTGGTGTTGTTTATAATTGACAGCGAATTATTATACTTAAGTTATTAAGAACCTTCTTCTTATATCGATAAAGGAAGAATATAAATTTTCAACACAAAGTATCATTAAAAACATAGTAACTAAAAACGTTTACAAATAGTTAGGTAACATAATATATTTCAATTAACTTAACAAAGGATATACCCTTATAGCTATAAATGTATTTACCTTTTCCTAATATATTATTAAAAAACACATTACAAAATAGCGTGTTATTTGGTTTTATTGGCCTTTAAAGGTATTTTTTAACTAGTAAAATGTATCTTCCGCTAACATGGTGTAAAATGGCGTCTTTTATAACTGTAATAACTATTGATTTTTCGTTGGTAATTTTAGATTGCTAGTCTTTATTACTTTGAGCTTTGTTTACATTATGGGATTCGTATAAAAATATAATGGTTATAAAAAAGTCTACCCGTATTTTCGACTTAATGAAAGAAAGATAAAAAAATACATTTCAGTTGGGTTGTATAGAGTGTAAGGGTCCTTTTTGTCCTCGCAAAAATAATTGAGTTTAAGTGTATGATTAATAGTATGGTTGGTTATAGTAAAGTTTAGATCGGGACGGCGTAAATTTTGTGGTGCCACAATACTAGAGTATGTTCGTTTGACAATTTTGAGGTAGCACCCCGGAATTACGCCACTGGCAAAGCCCCTTACCACCGATTGAAAATATACTTTGTGGAACAATAAAGATATTTTCTGACGCCCAGAAACGCGCCCGCTTATATTGGGTAAGTATTTTATTCAAAATATGTCTAATTCAACAAAATATACATTTTCACAGTCTAAGTTTATTTATGTCTTTACATTTAAATAAAAATAAATTTATCTCAAATTAAGCGATTTAAACGAAAATTATATGAACGAAGTTTAAATTAAGTGGTAAATACAACCAATATAAATTATAGGTTGTTCATAGTTCTATCTATAAAACATATCAAACCTAGTTTTTGGCTGGTGACCTTCTCAGTATAGGGCACTTTTAACTGATTTACCCTAGTAAAAAGTAGTTTTAACTAGTAAAACCGGTTTTCAATTAAACGAGCATGAACTTTTTAGTTTTAACTAATATTATAAGGTAAGTCTAGTTTTAAATAGTTAAATCTAGAATTGACTAAGGAGCATAGCGATAACGAATTTTTCAGAGGAAGATTGGGATTTTATGGTAACATATACATCTCTAATATAGCAAATCAATTAGTTTTAAGTTGCAAATGAAAGAAAGTTGTTTGTACTTTTATTTCTTTGTTTGCATTTTACATTTTAGAATTGGAATATTAGGTATTTGTCGATATTTGATTATTTAGGAAACAACTTTTTATTTTATTCCTTAATAATTTCTGATCAGATGACTTGATCACACTCAGTTTATTAAAACTTGGGATGCTAAATTTGTTTATTTAAAATACATTGGTGTTAATTTAAATACAGATTGTAGCAGAATCAGTATTTAATTTGACAGCAGTGTATGTTAATCAGAAAACTATAGATATATTGTTGCCTGTTAATGTTTACATTATTGGTGTGTATATTGACTCGTTTTTAAAGTCACATAAGTCAATAATGTTAAAAGTAGTTGTCCAAAACTGTCTAACACAAGTGATTTACTTAGGATAAGAACAAAATATTTAGATTGAAACTAATATAAAGTTTCATTTAGTAACTTTACATCTATTTTGAGGCACTATATAATATTATATTTTTAAATCTTATTATTCAAAAACTCAGATTAATTTGAAATTTGGATTATAATAATTTTGTCGCAGGAGGTTTATAAACTACAAGTTCTTAAAGTTCCATTTAAATTTGAATTTAAAATATTTATTAAGAAATATGCTTAAAGGTTTCCTTAGTTCAAAATTAATCATGCATACAGCACTAGACACAAGAATATTGACATTGAGAAAAAGTGTACATATTTTATAATAAATTACCTGAGAACCTAAAGATTTTAAAATAATTTATACATTGCAACAAACTATGCACTTTTATTTATGAAATATAGAGTAGAATTCTTAATATATGAATATATTGTCGCAGACCCGCATAGTCGGTAGCAATTTTATATTGCAGGCGGTATAAACGGTAAATTTATGCTTATACGGTAGAAAAAGTTGGATACTCGGTACAATTTTTGGATAGTCGGTACATAATATGGGAGGAGCTTATGTGTTATTTCTGTCAGACTTTATGGGTAAAGATTTTGAATGGTAGACGATTGCAGGTTCCCTTGTTATCTTTCAGAATACTGGATGCTAGTTAACAGAAGTATTAAATGGCGGCGCCTGGCGCACTAAATTAAAAAATAATATGAAATGAATCTCTGGGAAATTTGAAGACAAATGCAAAGTGTTATATTGTTGAAAAATTATTATTATTTTTTTAGAAAATGCATTTTGTTGTCAATAAATTAAATTATGTTTCGAAAAAATCAACTATTTTCGAAAAAAAACGATATTTTCCATTAATTATTTAAATAAATTGCAATACTACAATAGAAGTGACAATGGTTTGTCGTCCGGAATACCAATATTTAAGTATGAAAAAATTTGCATTAAAATTTGATATTAGAGATTGTATAAGAATTTGGCTATCTTATAGTTTCATTAAATTCAGACCTGTCCATAAGGTTCCTGAAATAGGTTTTTGTTTGTAGGATACTTGGATTTCCCGACACAATTAATTTTTTTGTGTAATATGTAGGTTAGTTATGTTGTTTATTGCGGAATTAACAAATTTTAATTTGTTTGGAAGCAAGCAAGTTGTGCCCATTGCTTTCCTCGCGTAGAAAACACATTTTCCTATTTGTTTGGGGACAAAATTTCGAAAAAAATCGTAAAAAGGGATTTGCTGTACCAAACGTTACAGGCAATAATTTCTTCAAAATATCAAATTTGTAACTTAAGCAATGTAACCAATATTAATTAATCATTTTCTTCTTCAATTGCGTAAAGCAAATTTACTAATTCATTTATTTCTGTTTTTGATAAAGTCGAAAGTTAACGAGATATCGTCAATTGGCATATAAATAGACAGGTGCAGTAAATAATTCCTTCCTAAATATTATGAGTTATGGTAGTCGGTTATGGTAGTAGTAGATAGTAAGTATTTTTATTTTACGTTATATTCGAAAACAGATAAACGACCAAAGGACGCCAAACGAGTTGTTTTTGTAATGTTTGTTTTTAAGGTGATTCAGTACTTATCTTTTTCAAACCGAAACTGAAAAACAATTTTACGTTTTGATAAACAGTAGGTAACAGAATAAAAGAAATATTATATAAATAATGAACAATTTGTATGGCGAATGCGCTTGGAAAGACAGTAATATTAATTAGAAATTGAGTTGCAATATCGATACATGCATCGAATAACATTGTGACATTTTGACCAATCTCAGAGTTCAAAATAAATTTGAATGTTTAAAGAATAAAATTTGGTTTTTTAGCTTAATTTTTTTTAAATGCCTTTCATCTTATTTCTATCTGATTATTTTGGTATTTTGCCTGTAGTATCATGGAAAAATAATATATAGAAACTTTTATGTCTTCTCCCCTAAGAATACAATGTTATTCGATGCATTTATCGATATGTTATTATGATTTCATAAGCTATTTTTTTAATGTTAATAATGTTTTTTTACATATTTTTTTGACAAACTAAAGATGAAATACATTTCTTTTATCCAAATATCATCAAATATCAAAAAATGTTTTTGTTGAAAATAAAAAGGAGGCTTTATCATGTACAGGGTGTCTCATTTTCGATACTTCTATAGGGTATCTCCGTAACAGTTAGTGCTATCAAAAATGTAATGTAGGTATCATGTACTCTTTTGGGTGAAACTTAAAAAGATAAAATCAAAATTTGAAAATTAAGATACGGGGGAAAATCAAAAAAATGACCATTTCAAAATTACCCTATATTTTCTTAGTTAAAAGAGATACAGAAAAATGTTTCATACAGAAGTTTCTTTATATTGATTGTTAAGTAATCTGACGTTTTCAGAATAAGTATACGGGGTCAGGTAAAAAAGTTATAGGACCTAACCTCATTTATTTAAATGGGACACCCTGTATATTGTAATCTAAGAAGATACTATTTTAAACTCTATTTTCAAATGTATAAGACTCCATTTAAAAAAAATTAGGTTAGGTCCGATAATTTTCTTACCTGACCCCGTATACTTATTCTGAAAACGGCAGATTATTCAACAATCATAACTTTTGTATAATACATTTTTCTGTATCTCTTTTAACTAAGAAAATATAGGCTAATTTAGAAATTGTCAATTTTTTTATTTTCCCCAGTATCTCTTGAGCGCGCGAAAATTTTCGAATTTTAATTTTACCATTTTAAGGTTGACCCAAAAGGAGCACATGACACCTACATTACTTTTTTGATAATACTAACAATAACGGAGATACCCTATAAAAGTTTCGAAAACGGGACACCCGGTACATAAGCTCCAATTATTTCAAAAAGAAAGAACTTATTTTAGCGAGTTGTTTAAAGTAACTTCTCATTCACTCATTCTAACCTGTACTGAATAATATTCTAATTCGATCTTACTACATTTAAATTTATTTTACGAGAAATTATACTTTTGTAAATATTTCCTGCAAATTAGGTTTAAAAATGATTTCAAATAATAAAGTTATTCAATAATGTCGTCACTTTTTTTATGGTCACTATCGACAATTAGCCTTGGACGTCACATATCCCCCGGGCCGCTTCCATAATATTTTCTGACATTTTGGGCAGACAATTCTGGAGTTCCAGGACGGATTTGGAATATTATGTCAATCGCAGATTTCCAGAGCAGTTGTGGAACTAAATCACATACCGGGTGTCCCGCTAAGTTCGAAGAGAGCTGTATCTCGATAACTATTTGTCCTACAGCTTTCGGGGAAGAAAATTATTACAAAAGTAACCCCCAAAATTATAATCGATGAGATGGAGTATTTTTAAGTCAAAATTAAAAAATTATAATGTCTCTTAAAATGGTATATCACGTTGAACTGGTTTGAACTTCTCCAATTAACACTCAACAAATTATTTATTTAACATTTTGGTCTATCACTTAAGAAGGTGGGGGAGGTTTGACTAGTGTTGCAGAAAAAGTTCGATAACTTCCGAATACATTAACCGATTTTACCGAACTTGGTCTTGTTTTCAAGCTATTTGATGGACAAATTATAGTTTATGAAAATACGTAAGTTTCAATTAAAGCCTGTACTGCCAGATTGCGTTTTTTGATGATTACCACATTACGCATCGGCTTAAAAAAAAACGCAGAATTAAAATTGAAATGAAAACAATAACCTAACTTTTTATACTGTATAATAATTTTAATTTATGTGCAAAAAGAAACCGCTGCCGCTGCCCAAATATGTATGTTTTCTCACGCTCACTTGCACTTGGTGACATGGGCGTCGTTTATAAGGGGCAAGAGGGGGCAGTCCCCTACCCCCCTCTCTGATATCAACTATTTTTGCCAGCGGGGGGCTTTTCTCTATCCCACTACCACGAAAATCCTGGATCCGTCAAAAAAAAATTACGTTCATAAAAGAGTTCATTAAAAAATAATAATCATAGGGAAATTTGTAAATAGACGGCCATGGATTAAAATTGATATTTGTTTCTTTTGATCCTTCTGTATCAGATATTGTCTGCTGCTATAATTATTGTTATAAAATTAGACTTAATAGATAAGGAAATGCAAAACTTTTCTACGATATACATTTTATAACAATAATAGCAGCAGACAATATCTGATACAGAAGTGTCAAAAGAAACAAATATCAATTTTAATCCATGGCCATCTATTTACAAATTTCCCTATGGTTATTATTTTTTAATGAACTCTTTTATGAAGGTATTTTTGTTTTCAAAACGATTTTACTCAAAAACTGTAAGTCCTATCAATATGAACTAAGAGAGCCATTTTTACGTAAAATACTTTGATATTTCATAATTTTTAAGAAAATTAAAAAAAGAATGACTAATTAAAAATGTGGGATTATTGTAACCCTTAACCACCCCAGTATGTGATGCATATGATTAAAATTTTGAAATTCTGAATTCATGAACTGATTCAGCGTCAAAAGTTTATACACCATATATAATTTCAAAATTTTATTATGAACAGTTTCGAACATATTTAGAAAAAAACGTCTTCAGGGTTCCCCATTCTAAGGGCCGTAGCGCCCTTAGCATGCATTTCTGCACTTATGCCCATAGGACAAAATGCTATTATTTTTACCCGGAGAATATGGTGGTAAAGTATTGCCCCTTAATTTCGGGACACCCTGTATAATGGTAAATGTATAAAATTTAGACATTTCTTTCTTAGTATCTGAATACTGAATGATAAAAAAGAAAAAATGTGCAATGTAATTTTCATATTTTATTTTAAGTGTTTTTGGTTAAGGAAAATGTATGTATACAAGGTGGCCTGTAATAAATGAGCCATAGATTGTTCCCATGAAAATATTAGGTTTGAGCTAGCCTTAACGTTAGTAAAATGTTGGTCGTTAATGAGTTTAATTTCTAAATTAATTTTTTTTACATAGTTCAGAGTGTTTTTGAGATATAAACATGAAAATTCTTAATTGAGGATTCTTAAGGCGAGTAACATGAATCTATCCCTGGTTTTCAAATAATTAAAGGGCGCTAGTTACACCCTACATTCCCACTATCACTATCACGCACAACATTGGTAATGGTAATGGAATGGTAATTTCTAAAGAAGAAAATATATTCTTCATTCATTTTTACAATCAATTCGTTTCCGAAATATTGGCATTTTTACACAATATTGCATGGAAGTTTTCATTTTCAAAAAAAATAATTGTTTAGTTTTGAAGGATGTTTTTGAAAATTTGAAAATAAATTAGATAATGTAAATAAACCGAATTAAAATCATTTCACAAATGTTAAATGTCCACCTCTCAACATCCAACTTGCCAAATTTAAGAATTTTATTTACAGTAATGCGCCATTTCGTAAAATATGTAAGGAAATGCCTAGAATGGTCGGTGGGCATTTTTAACATTTGTTGAAATTATATTAATTTCCATTATTAACAATTTCTTAACAAAACCTCCTTCAAAACTATTTTTGTTGAAAATAAAAATGTCCATGCAAAGTTGTGTAAAATTGCAAATATCTCGGAAACGGACAAAAGAAATGAAAAATGGATAAATTTTAATCATGAATCAAAATAAAGTAACCCATAACATATTAGAGAGGTGATATAGTCGGCATGTTGGGTGCAACTAGCACCCTCTGCAAGTTATTTAAAAACCTGAAATAGATAGATTCATGTCGTTAGCGCTCAAAAAATTATCATATCAATATCTCAAAAACAGCTTGAGCTATAAAATAAAAATCAATTTAGAAATTAAACTTTAACACCCTGTATCTCATTAACGAACAATATTTTACTAAGGCATGTTTACCTCAAATCTGTTATTTTCATGGCGCATTCATTGCAGACCATCCTGTATAGTTACTTGATAATTCCAGTTGATTGGAAAATTTTATTTCCATTTACAAACCATATTTTTCGACTTAGTTCCATCATCCCATCCATGTGTTTATTAGCATCCAATGTATGCATTATGATGTTTTTACTAATATAATATGTATTCTATTTCAATTAGTTTCATTGTTCAACCCGGGTTACTGTTGACAGTAATAATAAAAACAATCTAAATACACATTAGATACCTACTAATGTAATAATTTTAATTAAAACTGAAGAAGTGTGCCATATAACTAGGGTGACCATATGTACCCTTTTTAGTTGGACAGTACTTTCTTTGCAACCACTGTTCCAGTGGTTTTCAAAGGTTTATGAGCTACTCCTAAATGTAGGTACTTTTTTCTTTAAAGAATCACAAAATTATGTCCTACTTTTCATTTAAATGAAGCTAAACAGCCACTGATCGCCTTGCTGTAAACGGAAACGGTATGAGATATGAATTCGGTTAAATTGTGAGAAAGTTTGATAATTATTGACATATGCCGCAAAAAAATCGAAAATAAATACAGGGACTTGGTAAAAATCTAATATTTTGCGTTTCGGTTTTCACTTTATCCCGACTTTGTTTGAAGATATATCCAACAATAAATTTCACATTACTGGTGTTCCGACGGTTTGTTCCTTAAATTGGCCAGACCATTTTTATTAAAATACCCTTAGTACGTAATTATTTTTAAAGCTCCTGTATTTATTTTATGATTTTTTTTGCGTCATATTATTGGGTCCAGAATTGTCCATGCAACCTTGCCCCAATTTAGCCTACTTCGTATCTCTTAGAGTTTCCGAAATCCCAATAGTGAACGTTGAACTTGTTACACCCTGTATATGTATTATTATTCATATTTTTTATATTTTACATATTTTTATTTTGTTTGACTACAAATTGGTAAGATTTGTAGAAAAAGAATCGCTCAAATTATCAAATATTTCTTACAAATCCTAAATGTAGTTTGTTGTGTTCAAAAATTATGATCACCCCACATAAAACCCTATTTATTATTTACTCCAAAAATCAAAAAATTTAACAGTATATTTTGTATATATATAATTGACATTAATAATTAACAAGTTTAGGGTTATTTTTGATATTGTTTATGATACATGTCAAGCGTACCAGATAAAATCAAAATCCTGGCTGCGTACAATTTGTCCCATTTTCGTCACTTTTATAAGTAATTGTTAGTGCTATCAAAAAAGTAACGTAGGTGTCATGTGAGTCAAACTTAAAATGGTGAAATCAAAATTAGAAAAGTTTCGCTCGCTTAAGAGATACGGGGGAAAATCAAAAAATTAACAATTTCAAAATTACCTTTGTGTAAAGTTGTTTTTGTGTCTGTAAAAGGTCTGCACAAAAACCTACCACATATTCTTCAGACCATAATTAGCCGATTTAAGTAAACTTACCTTAATACAAAGTTGCTTAGTCTGAGCACTAGACGGCGCTGAAGTAACAATTTTAAAATCGTTTTTCTGGATTAATTCAAAAACTGCTCATACTATTTTGCCGAAATTTGGTACGCTGGCATAGCTTTATTTGGCAAAAAAACCCATGTCACAATTCTGAATAATATCAATCCATGCGCGTAGAGCCTGGGTGTTTTACTAATTGATTGTTTTAGATTCCTACGCCAATGGAACAAGAGGGGTTTGGGCACAAAATTCAGATCACCAACTCATTTGCTACAAAAAATGTCCTCTTGATAAGACTTGATTTCTCCGACGGTTTTCGAGAAATTTGCATTTTAAAAATTTGCAGTAGTTTTTACCAAAGAATCAAGTGACAACATAGCTCTAAAAGATCTTTAAAAAAGCTCATTACATAATTCCTTAGACCAAAATTAGCCCAATTGAGCAAACTCATCTTAGTACAAAGTTGCTTAGTTTGGGCACTAGATGGCGCTGAAGTGACTATCTTTAAATGATTTGGATTAAATTTAAAACGGTTTATACGTCTAGTGCCCAAACTAACCAACTTTGCACTAAGATAAGTTTGCTCAATTGGGCTAATTTTGGTGTAAGGAATTATGTAATTAGTAAAAACTACTACAAATTTTTAAAATGCAAATATCTCCAAAACCGTCGGAAGAATCGAGTCTTATCAAGAGGAACTTTTTTGTAGCAAATGAGTTGGTTGATCTGAATTTTGTGCCCAAACCCCTCTTGTTCCATTGGCGTAGAAATCTGAAATAATCAATTAATAAAAAACCCAGGCTCTACGCCCATGGATTGATATAATTCAGAATTGTGACATGGGTTTTTTTGGCCCCATAAAGCTATGCCAAAAAGTACTAAATTTCGGCAAAATAGTATAAGCAGTTTTTTAATTAATCCAGAAAAACGATTTTAAAATTGTTACTTCAGGTACTACTTCGGGTAATTGTGGTCTGAAGAATATGTCTTAGGTTCTTGTATTTTCTTAGTTAAAATAGATACAGAAAAATGTTTTATACAGAATTTTCTTTATATTGATTGTTGAATAATCTGCCGTTTTCAGAATAAATATACGGGGTCAGGTAAAATTTATCGAACATAACCTTATTTTTTAAATGGAACACTCTGTATATTTTAATCTAAAAAGACAGCATTTTAAATTCTCTTTTCAAACTATCACACCATGGATGATATTGGTTTCCTAGGCGATTTATTTAAACTTTTCTTCATTTTCCTTGTTTTCTTTATTATAATTTTTTGATCTCGGCATAGTAAAAGAGCCGTATATTTTTAAATTATGTTCCCGTTGTCGGAATATGTCCTTAAATGGTTGCCGTCTTTCCGGATAGCGAACAAATTATAAATTTTGAGCCATTTCTTCGTTTTTTCCACTTTCAATATAAACTGATATGATATCAAATTTTTCAAAATGTATATCATGTTCATAAATAAATATGCAAAAATGAAATTGACGTTAAATAGGGACACGAACGATACTTCGATACTAGCATGGTATCGATACTTTGTTTCGATTCCAAGTAATTTTATTATCGATACTATTTTATCGAGACATTTGCTAATATCGATACTTTTATTTTTACTAATTCTGACAATAAACTGCTGTCATTTTTGTATTGTTTCAAAATCAGTGTTTTCTGAAAGACTTTTTTCAAAAGCCGGTGGTATTGTCAGTCAAACCAGAAATCGTCATTCTAGTAATTTGCTGGAAAAACTATTATTCGTGGCAGATTGTGGCGAAAAGGAATGGTTTGGATAGTATGTAACATGTGTTATAATAAAATAATAGAAAAATAGATCCAAAATTTGTTTAAGCTCTACTTTTATTTTTGGTGTATACGGTATCGTGGTATCGATCCTTTGTAGGTATCGATATTTCCTTTTTGATACTCATTGCGATACTATCTAAACAATACTTATTTGATACCAGGTATCGATACGTTAAATGTTAATAACAACTAGAATGTCAACATGTCGTTGCTAGGGTATTAGCATTTGTTTCATGGCCTACACCTGTGGTTTAAAATAATAAAGTTTAAATAAATCGCCTAGGAAACCAATATTATCCATTGTGTGTAATACACTTGAAAAGAGAATTTAAAATGCTATATTTTTAGATTAAAATATACAGGGTGTTTGATTTAAAAAATAAGTTTAGGTCCTGTAACTTTTTTACCTGACCCCGTATACTTATTCTGAAAACGGCAGATTATTCAACAATCATTATAAAACATTTTTCTGCATCTCGTTTAACTAAGAAAATATAAGGTAATTTTTGAAATTGTCAATTTTTTTATTCTCCGCGTATCTCTTAAGCGAGAGAAAATTTTCACATTTTGATTTTACCATTTTAAGTTTTACCCAAAAAGAGCATACGACACCTACATTACTTTTTTGATAGCACTAACAATTATGGAGATATCCTATAAAAGTGTCGAAAATGGGACACCTGTACAAGAAAATTATTCTAGTATGCCTTTCTAAGTACATAAGGACTGTGTAAAAGTTACAAAAGTCATTACTACATACAAGTTTCTTTCCAACCATCATCAACTTTGTTTTTTTAAATAGTAATAATTTATTTTATGCTTTGTTAATTCCACTTTATCTTCTGAATCCATCTGGCAATTCTGTTAATAATAAAACTGCCCTTTTTATTAACACAATGATATCTTTAGTTTTGGGATATTGATTATTGATACTCTTATTTGTTTTTTGTTTAAGCTCGGTCTACTTTCGTAGCTATTAAGTATGAGAGCCTACTGATATTGTTACTCAACTTAAGAGTCCCAATATCGTTAGCTATCTTAAGAGTGCCAATATAATTTAACATAACACTTTCTCATTGCTACTTTTTATTCTCCAGAAGATGGTATCATCAGATCTTATGTTAATGCGACGTTTCATCTTTGGGTCACCATCATCAACTTAATTTTTTTAAATATGTTAAACTTAGTTACACTTTTTATTCCCAAAATATGTGCTATTTTAGGTATTTGGGGGGTTTGTTGTAGGGTAAATAAACCTCTCGTAAATGAAACTAAGACAAAAAGTATTAGGAAATATGTAAAAATTAAAATATAGATATTTTCGATACCCCTTAATAAGTCAAAAACACAAAAAAAATCTTAATTTTAACTTTGTTCATGACTGTTACGCCTTTTGCAAATATTTGACAAGGAGTACTAAACTCATTGCGCCATCTTGCGGTGCATTTGCCTACCCAATGCAGAATATTATAAAAGATCAAAAGGAAAGGTTAATTTTGTAAAACCACAGAAATATGCAAATGCGGCTCTCAACGGTTAAAGCCGTTAAAGAATTTAAATGAAAAGAATTTTTTCCTTTTTCCCTTCATCAAGTTCCTTCATCAGACTATCGCCCTACTGATGAGTCGTAAAAACGGTCTAGGGATATGTGTTGTTTAAGTTGGATTACTTTGTTTTTGAGATATGTCCTGCAGCCATTTTTACTTAACCACCCGGTACAAGAATGTTTCTAGTATTGCTTCCTTAATAGTACAAAGTTACAGCATTTATTATTAAAATATACAGGGTTGCTTAAAAGTTATAATCAGAAATGTAAATCTTCAGGTGCCTATTTAGGGCCCGATATTTTTGTTCGGAGGGACATTAGGAAAAATTATTATATTGTATGAATTACTGATTTTATTTTTATCTACCCTGTCCGCTGGCCGTAATATTGCTGTAGACTTACCGGACACCCTGTATATCCGTTCCTTATATTTAAAAATTATTGGAAGGTATCTTACTCATTTACCACTTTTATAAGTTAAAACGTATGAAATTCCTTTTGCCTGATAAAATTATAAATATCCTCGAAATGTGATACTTTATAAACAGACGTTATTTATTGAATTTTAAAGGAACAAACTCTGATAACATTGATGAATAATTTTATTTATAGAAAAATCGACGAGATGCAAAAATTAAAAGTAAAGCGATCAATACCGTATGTTTCAAGATATAATAACATTATTAATGTATTAATACTTTAATTATTTTTACAATACATTGTCCTGCAATTGTGCGTTAGGCTACCATCCGTCCTGTACGAATTAATCGTTCGGTGTATTCAAGAAAATATTTTCCCATATATAGGGTGGCCCAAGGTTCTGGGGGTGGATTCATTACCTCCTACACCCTACCACATCTAACTAACCCATGTTTGGATTTAGTTGGGCTGTTTGAATATTGTTTATTCAATTTTTTCTTGATACTCCCAGCTTACTCTTTTATTTTAAAAAATAAAAAAATAAAAAACATTAATATGAACATAACTTGAAATGAAGTAAGTATATATGATATATATACAGCACCTGTAACAATATTGGCACCATATTGAAAACTTTTTTATCTGTGATTTAAAAAAAAAACACTACCTTTAAGTATATCATAAAAAGATTTGCTTAACTTAAAATCTCCTAAACCCTAGAAAAAAAGAAATATAACGTACAGAGTGGTAAGAATTTTTGAAAATGTGCGAAAATGCACATGTTAAATGTAAAATTACAGCCATCTACGAAGAAAAAAAAATCATCCATTTTTCTTGCCAGATATGGAAAATATTTTATGAAAAAGAAAAAAATGATGTTTCTATTATTAGGCTAAATAATAATATAATTTTCAATGCATTTAACGAAGCTATTTCGAAATTTCAAATTCTTGTATTTCGTTGCAGGCTTGGGTAATTCTGCTTTTTTAATTCATTGTCCAAAATAAGCATAATCATGGGCGTCGTTAGAAAGTTTTGTACGGGGGGGGGGGGGGGGGGGGGAATGATAAAATGAGTGATTTTATAATAAACTTAAAAACCAGGACACCAGCGGTAGCAACAAGGGGAAAAGCTCGCTGCGAACGAAAGCACCGCAGGCGAAATTATTTATGGTCCACGAGCAAACTCAAAATACACATCTAAATTTAGTCCATAATTTAAAGTAAATAATAGAAAAACCGAGCGGTAAGGTCAGTAAGGTGTTCTCATTATGCTCAATTTAAAAAGCGCGGCATTTTTACTTAAGTTACAGCAGACGAACAAAAGAAATTTTTTTTCAAGAAGAGTTTTCTTTTTTCTGAGGATTTTTCAGTATTTTTAAAATGCTATAAAAATTTCTTTATTTGGTTATGTGTTTTTGTTCTGTTTGTGTCTACTTATGTTGGAATCATATGGAAAACTTTTTTATTATTGGTTTTATGAAAAAAGTTATTCTTCATAAAAAGTTCTACATGGTCTAAAACTCGAGATGCATCAAAATTTCGCAGTCAGATACGAGGCATATCAGAAATTACGAATTTTGCTTAAGAGTAAAGTACCTTTATTTTTGACAATACAGAAGAATGTTATGAAGAAAGCTTATTTTGAATTAAAAGATATATTCAAATATGCAATTACAGTTATTTAGCCTGAAAATTTAGGTTTTGTGATTATTTACTGATCATTCCGTATTAATTATTAAAACAATTTCTATTTTTTTCTTCACAACTTAGTAAAGCTGCCATTTCTAATGTATTTTATAAATACTAACGCACTATGACATTCCGTGTCAAATATTCCTTGTCAGTGTATCCTAGATTACGTTAAATTTTATCAAGCCAGTAAAATGTCTTTTAAAAATACGTTACTTTATCTTCAGTAATAGCGATGTTTCCATATTTTCGGCAAGAACGTCGGCTGTATCTCAGAAACCGTTAATCGCAGAGAGTTCGATCGTAATTATATGAGGTGTATTTTTAAATAACTTTCCTTAAGATTTTCCTATACCTATTTGTTATACCTAGTTCTCGAGATAATAATTAATTTCACTTATTTTTTTCGGAAAAGATGTCCCTCAAAGAGTTAATATTTTTGAACTTTGACAAATTAAAGCACTGAAATTTGGTATGGAGTCAGGTTATATCCAGAGGACGTTCACTCTTTCCCAAATATTAGTTATAATAGTACAGGGTATTTCAAAATACAAATATTTTGATGGTTTGGAATAATGATAAATAGTATGTTTTTTTAAATCACCCTCTTACTGTGGTCCTAAAAGCTATTGAAATTGTCTATCTTTCTATGGTATACATATCAAGGCATCCATTAACGTACTTTTGAGTATCCATTTGGATACGTAGGCTTTCTATTTGGATATCCAGTAAACATCAAATGGATCCAGAAAATTTTTTATTACTTAGTAATTTAAAAACTACTGAACTGATACCTAAAAATTCTTTAAATTAAATGTAAATAAAATTATAAATTTTATTCAACAAAATCATAAACCACATTCTAAATAAAAACATCTCTTTTTAATCTACCACAATAAACAAAGATACAACAAACACAATATACTAAGACAAATTTGCGCCCTTTTAAAAGACATGGATACGCAGTAAAAAAACTATTTTTAAAAGACATGGATACGCAGTAAAAAATCACTAAAAGATGCCTTGATACCTATCTCGAACAAGTTTTGACTTGCAAGCATGTATTTAGCAAAATTAATTATTACAGACAACAATTATTGCAGTTTTTAGATCAATTTGACATTTTGTTATTATTCATTCAGTTTGTTGTCAGTTGATGTATATAAACATTTGAATTTTTTAAAGTTAAATTTAAAGCTTAAACAAATGGCAGAAAACAACAACTATTCGAATGTAATACTTATGAATTTATTTATTTTACATGATCAGTGTGATAAGATCATTTGCTGGACATGCAGAAGATTCAATGAAATGTATTTAAATTTACCATCAACGAGCAATAGAAAATTTGACGAATTTACAGCAATTTCGAAAATTTTGGATCATCCTGAAAGCATCCAGAAATTTACCTAGATCTATAACGACTATTTACGGCTAATGATCTTATCACATTGACAATGTAAAATAAATAAATCCATAAGTGCTACATTTGAACAGTTGGTGTTTCCTTTCATTTTTTTTAAACTTTAAATTTAACTTCAAAAATTTAAATGTTTAAATACACCAACTTAGAACAAAACTGATTGAGCAATTGTAAAAGGTCAACCATTACACAACAATTTCCATAGACTACTTGCCAAATTGGTCCAAAAACTGTTATTGTAATTTGTAAATGGACCATAGATAAAATACAGGATGTTTCATTTTAAAAACATACAACTTACCATTATTCCAAACCATCAAAATAATTATATTTTGAAACACCCTGTACTATTTATTATAACTAATATTTGGGAACAGAGTGAAAGGCCTCTGGATATAACTTGATTCCACACCAAGTTTCAGTGCTTTAAGTTGTCACAGTTAAAAAATATTAGCCCTTTTTTAGGCACATGTTTTGCGAAAAAAAAGTGAAATTAATTATTATCTCCAGAACTATAACAAATAGGTATAGGAAAAATATTATGAAATTAATAATCAAAGTTGCATATACTTTCTAAGCAAGCGGCTGTGTAGCTAAAAATATTTTTAAAAGAGAGATCATGTCCGCTTATATAATTTCTAAAATTTTCAAAGTGATCCGTTTGCTAGTTCGTCATAAACGTCTAATAGGCCATCCACCATCAATCACCCTGTTAGCTGAATTAGTAAATCACATAAGTTCATAATTGAGAATCACTACCCGGGTAAAATAACATGTCCAATTTTTTCCAAAAAATTAATTTTTATTCTTTTTTATGGGTACATTTGCCCATCTTGGCATTTCATATCTCCAGATTTAGTTTTCTGCCTCCCTTCATTATTATTAAAGTAATATTATACTGTTTTTATTATCTACTGGAAAGTTTTGATATTTGGACATGTGATTTACTAATTAAGCTGACGATTATGTACTCCTACTATCGATTTATTAGGCAGTATATTTTGAATGAAGTCCCGATGATAGTTTCTTCGCAGGGTTGCCATTAATAGCGAGATTAGTGACTTTCTGACTTTTTTCCCTACCCTTCCGACAATAATGTAATCATTTCAGCAGTGTTATTAATTAGCGTGTAATTACACGAGTTGAATGTATTTTTTATTGCTTCGCGATTTGTATTTGTAAGATCGTGTAGGTATTCTGCCTGTAATTTGAAATATTTAACAAACCCGCTACTTGACGCCCATTTAGGATTTACTATTATACAATCGTACCCTGTAAATAAAAAGTATTTTGATGTCAGGTACATCCTCTAGTAGTCCTTAATTCGTTTTGTAAAAATTGTAAGTAATACTCTTCAGGGAGCCGATTATCTACAATCAAAGGGCCAAACAAATAACTATGGACCATACCGCAGGAAATGTTTATCGAAATTTTTGTTTTCAATTGCTCTATAACTTGACAACAAAATGAAAATCCGATAAGATTTTTTTTACATTATTATATTATCACGTATACAACACGCTTCTGGTGTTTGGTCTGTTCCTCCCGACTTACCCCGTATATGAAATAAAATAAAAAGCTTGTTAATGACAATGTACTTATTTCGTATTAATGCTACTCGGGCTCTTATGACCGCCCTGGTTACAGCGTCGATGTTTTTTCGTTTACCTAGATGAATCTATGCGAGTTGAAATACTACTAAAAAAGTACAAGCACCACCGGAAACTCGGCAACGCTGTTCTGGAATATTTTTTTGGCAATATTGCAATTTTTATTCTACGGTATTCTACCGTTCTATCGAAACCGAACAACAAGTCAGTGTAAGTACCAAATAGTATAACACATAACATCGTACCGTATAGTGTACGGTACTGTACAGTGTGCACTATACGGTACGGTGATATAGTCAGTGCTATACTGTATGGGGGTTACTACGTATCTTGTGGTGTTATTTTGTTATAATAACTATGCGAGTTTCATAAATTTCATAATAAAATACATAAAATTAATGTGTTGTGTGTAAAGGAGGTAAGTAACTTCAAATTTTTAAACATTACATTCCTGCTATACAGGGTGTCCCACTAAGATCAGCGAGGTACGATATAAGGGGAGCGATAACCTTCGATCATTGGGAAAAAATGTCACAGACTAAATCGAATAAGTTAATTTTTTTGCGGTTCTAGTGACTTACAATTTTTTCATTTTAAATAAGTATTCATTTTACTGGAGAAAAAGCTAATATGGTTACTTAATAAATTAATAGATACAATTTTTGCCGTAATTAAACGTAGTATTGTTACTTGCTATAAGATTTATGTTTTCCCGTTTCCTTTATAGATATAATGTAGGAAAATAGAGTTTTAGATTTTTTGAATGAAAATATTAAAGAAATTTGAAAGATAAGTGTCTCCTTTCTTTTAACTGTTCAAGATTGTTTTTGGTTTTGACAAGTAATTGCAACGAAATATTTTACAAAAATTGTCCTACGTTCTATCTTAATGGGCCACGCACTGTAATTAGATTGCATTTAACAATTTTATGATTGTATTCCAAAGATTATTGCCATTTATTTATAAATAAATTATTATTATCAATTTTTAATGAAATAATTTTGATATGCTTACTTATTCTACTTAGCGCTTTACTCGCTGTACAGGGTGTCCCATTTTCGACACTTTTATAAGGTATCTCCGTAAGTGTTAGTACTATCAAAAAAGTAATGTAGGTGTCATGTGCTCTTTTTGGGTCAAACTTAAAATGGTAAAATCAAAACTTGAAAAATTTCGCTCGCTTAAGAGATACGGGGGAAAATAAAAAAATTGACAATTTCAAAATTACCCTATATTTTGTTAGTTAAATGAGATACAGATAAATATTTTATACAAAAGTTTCTTTATAGTGATTGTTGAATAATCTGCCGTTTTCAAAATAAGTGTCAGGTAAAAAAGTTATCGGACCTAACCTAATCTTTTTAAATGAAACATCCTGTATATTTTATGGAAACAACTAGAATAAACATAGTTGTTTCTAGGATATTAACTTTTATTTCATGGCCTACTGTGGTTTAAAGTAATAAAGTTTAAATAAATCGCCTAGGAAACCAATATCATCCATGGTGTTTTATATATTTGAAAAGACAATTTGAAATGCTATATTTTTAGATTAAAATATATAGAGTGTGTTCCATTTTAAAAAAAATTAGGTTAGGTCCGATAACTTTTTTATCTGAACCCGTATACTTATTCGGAAAACGGCAGATTATTCGACAATCATTAAAAAACTTTTATATACAACATTTTTCTGTATCTCTTTTAACTAAGAAAATATAGGTTAATTTTGAAATTGTCAATTTTTTGATTTTCCCCCGTATCTTTTAAGCAAGAGAAAATGTTCTAATTTTGATTTTACTAATTTTAAACTTATTTTAAATTTTAAAAGTTTGACCCAAAAAGAGCACATGACACCTACATTACTTTTTTGATAACACTAACATTTAAGGAGAAAATGTTACACCCTGAACCTTCATAATTTTAATATGTTTTTTTTAGTATACCTACACAAAATGTATTCTCTCATCCATTTTTGCGATAACACTTTAGGAGTATAGAAAGGACAAAATATTTTCTATGAGGACCACAACAGAATTACTGTAAAGCATAACGGTTGCCGTTTTGAAGGAACTAAACTTATTACCTCGGGTAAGTAGAAGCATACATAGAACTTTAGCTTCATGAGATATGTATCACAGATGGCATTATGATTATATACTAATATTGGATGAATTTTCGATAAAAATTTAGGTTGGAAAAATTAATACATTCGTTCGTAAATTTTTTAAGTTGTAGGAAATCGTCAAGTGAGAATACTTTTTTAAGCGAAATTTTTAAGAGAAATAAGAAATACATTCGTTCATTTATATTTACTGTCGAAAAATGGTATTTGCAGACGAACTACCTAATAAAGTCGAAAGTGAAAAGTTGTACATAAGTACATACGGTTTAGATTATCGTCATATAAACTGACTAGAAATGGTGACAATTGGCATAAAAAAATAAAATTACTAAAATTTGACAAATTTGTCATAGTTACAAGTTGTTCGGATGAAAATATACGTCGGAAAGAGGTCATCGAAATATATAAAACACAGTAAACGATAAGAATGTTATATTTTTCCTATTTACCTAGTTAATGTTCTAGACGGTAATGCCTAAGTAATAAGTACTACATGGCACGTGATGGTAATAGGTGTCGTTTTTAACATTTTGGGAAAAGTTTAAAATGAACTTTAGTTTTTCGATTAGAAGAAAAAGAAAAAAATATGTAACAAACAATTCAAATTTGACCTAAAAACTCATAGCCTTTAATTTATTTTGAACTTTGTTTACCCAACATAGGTAATTATTTCCTTCAATTAGTGTTCTCTGAAAATAGAAATGATTTTTTTTAGTACGGGCAGTATCGTCAAGAACTTGGAGAACCCCACAGAAAAACAATTATTTAGAAGTTTTTAGAAAGTCAGAAAGCTCCTTCTATTCACCAGATTCAGGAAATAATGAAAACCAATAGCATTAAGAACTTTTCAAAATGACTCGCACAAATCCGGGTGTGGATAGATGCAGAAATTAAGCGTAATGAAGGTAAGCTTTTAGAATTTCATATTTTCACCTTCAAATGCATTCTAAAACTGTTTCAATTAACAACGTATTTCTGTTACTACGTGTAATTTCAGATCAAGCCAAAATTAACAACAGCACACTAACTACTTCTTTCAGATAATACTCTTCATATGCTAATAATATTTTTGTGATTTTTTTTACAGGTCCATCAAGACAACGATGGACAACCCCCCAAAAGGAGAAATTACGAAAACACTTTAAAAACTACTACGATAAAAGTATTGAGAACATGGCTCCTCAATACCCATCCACTAATGAACTATTAAGTGCAGCGAAAGATGTTCCTGAATTTGAAGATAAAACTATGGATACAGCACGAATTTAGTTTGAAGCTGAACGAACTGGATAAAGAAATGGAAGAAAGTGATACTAACTGACTATCTGAACCCGGGAGATTGCCCACATATTCTTGGACACCCTGTATAAAGGGTGTGGCCCATCAGTGCGAGGAACTTGTCAACAGAAATACATAGAAATATTACATATAAAAGCTATAGGATCCGTAGAAATGCATATTTTCAAAATATTTTCTAGCATACAGGATGTCCCCCAAAAACAGAGCGGCAAAAAGATATGTTATTTTAAATGGCAATCCTAATTTTTTATTGCGGAATTGAATTTGGCATAAAATTCTACATATGTTAAAGTATTTTAATTTTTGATGTTTGCCTTTATATAGGTGCTCTAAAATACTGACTTTGTTCGGTATAAACATCCTTGTTGTATCTTTCGTGGGACCCATTCGCAAAACACGACTTAGGCACCATAATCCTTATGATTTACCTCCTGCATAAGCCTAATCTGGTACGGATTAATTTTTTGATCAAGTAATATTCTCTGAAAAATTGGTATAAAACTTAATATAAAATTATGTAATTAAAATTAATTTTGTCTTTTGATAATAGTTGTCTTTGTTTAACCTTGGCCTACCAAGAAAAAAATAGAAAATAGAGATATTTTGCCATTTTCCATTAAAATCTAAAATTGTGACAAAACGGCTGATTTTAGGACATAAGTTATACTGGCGAATTTATAAAGCTTGAAATATTTAACAACATATCCCATTAATATACATAGTGTTCCTTTTGAAAAAATGATGACTTGTTACTTTAAAGATAACAATATTGGCACCACCGTAAGTATAAATAGCGTGGCAACAGTGCAACAATCATCAAATTAAAACACGGTAATAGACGTAGAATTTTATGCCAATTATTCAATTCAACAATAAATAGTTAGGGTTGTTATTAAAAAAGAACTTTTACCGCTCTGCTTTTATGGGACCCCCTGGCCTAGCAACGAATAAAACCTCTTACAGTAGCATACATATTTGCACATAACATTTAACTAGATTTAAGTTTTTAACATCTATGATAAATAAGTTTCATGTAAGCCGCGCATGCGTATTTGTTTACTTATTTTATATAGATTTATTTTGTACATCTTAAGCAATTGAAAAAAAAGTATACACTACATTATCATATCTCTCACCTGGCATAAGTTATATAATAACGTTTTACCTTAAAATGAGCAACTATAAATACTTATTGACGTTTCCGAGCGAGAGAAGTAGTAATAATATCTTCTCAGTTCTTATGTAACTTATACAGGGTGCTGGCAAAATTGTAAATGTGTTATCGGGTAAACAAATAACATGAGTAGAAAACGCTCCAGCACGTTGTTTTCACTTAATTTTATTGCTTGTTTTCAGATTTCTGAAATATACGTACACAGAAATTTTGGATATTTGTTGAGAAAATTAAATCGTGTTATATTTCTGAATAAGAATTTCGCATTCAACATTCAATTCAACATAAAAAATAAAAAGTCTATACTTTTCAGGTAGTATTAATATCAAATATCAAAGTATGGAAAAACTATTATTTCCCAGACCATCCGATGATACCTTACACAATGAGGGCGTATTTAGTCTACACAGTAACACTTTAAAATACTATTTCAGTTTGAATGGTACTACCAAGAAAAGGAAACATTTTCCATTGATAGGATGTAACTACCTGCAGATCGGTTTCGAACTCTTTTGTTCTCGTCAGTACAGGGTAGGTATACATACCTATCATCAGAGAAGACTCTAATACTTCACGCTGTATTATCAACGATAGTCGAGAAAATACAGCGCGCGCCAGTCCCACACAATCTGAACAGACGTTATTTGAATAAATGAAAAATAAAAAGTCTATACCACCTGAAAAGTATAGACTTTTTATTTTTGATTTATTCAAATAACGTCTGTTCAGATTATGTGGGACTGCTACAAGATGGTGCTGTGCTCGACTACGGTTGATAATACAGCGTGAAGTATTAGAGTCTTCTCTGATGATAGGTATGTACACCTACCCTGTACTGCCGAGAACAAAACAGTTCGAAACCGGTCTGCAGGTGGTTAGATCCTATCAATTGAAAATGCTTTCTTTTCTTGCTAGTACCATTCAATCTGAAATAGTATTTTAAGTGCTACTGTGTATACTAAATACGCCCTTACTGTCTCAGCGGGTGGTCTGGGAAATAATAATTTTTCCACACATTGGTATTTGATAAAATCAACAGTTGATTTTATAGTTAATTCATTTATATTTTATTTTTTATATGAAATTGATCTAGAAATCTAAAAATTTGAGTAAAAATGGGGTTTGTTCGGGTTTGTTCTCGACCCCGTGTATTTTTTTGGAAATTAAAAAAAAAGCAAAAAAATGAAATCGACGTGTCCGACCGTTTCCTGTTCAGATTATTCGTTTACTTCAAATAATATCCATTATTCCAAACTTTATCAGGACCGACGGCGAGGTCGAGCGGCAGCCAACGGCGCAACGCTGCAAAAGGCGCCGTAAGGCACCCTCGACTTTAACGACGACCATTGTTTTACTTTTTTGTACAGGGTGTTGCACTAAGGTCGGCGAGGTACGATATTATGGAAGCCATACCTTATGACTTTAGGAAAAAAATTCATTGACCAGAAAAAATTGACTGCAAATATTTTCACCCTTATAAAATTACCGCTAGGAGACGCAATTAGTCTGTTATACCGAAAAATTTAAATATCATTGCATTTTCGCTGTTACGGTTTATAATAAGATATAAAAATATCATTAATTTTTGCGATAGTTTGGTCCTAAGGCTTTGTTCATATTGTCGATGCTAATGGTGGGGGAAGCTTATAAAAAAATATTTTTAAAATGCTGTATCTTCCATACCCTTTATCCAAATTTAATCAACTTAGTAAGTATCGTTTTAAAGATAATAATACACTTAATGGTTGTATTCGGATCGCTAGTTCATTCTGCCTCTTATAGATGGTTTTGTAGACCCATGATTGAGTATTTTTAAAATTTTGGGTTACTGTTTGTTTAGTCAGAATTGTCAATAGTCAGTGTATACATATATAGTAACCTACATTCTTTTGTTTACAAAAATGTTGCTTTTTATTATCATCATATTTGTTCCCATTGATGCCCAAAATTACTTGCCCTGCCCCGAAAATGTTGGGGTGGCTGAAATGGCTGCAGCTAGACATATACTTCAGAATCATATGCCCCAGGAATACGATATAAACGACTTCTATCCACATCGGTGGATTGCAGAATATCGGCGTTTGGATAATATATATAGACAAGATTGTGATTACTTCGTAGATGTGAGGAACGCAGTCGGGCAACATTGTCCACCAGGATGTGAGATTTCACAAGTGATTGTCTCCGATAGTCCTAATCGACAATTTATTCAAGTCCAAATATTGGTGAACTGCCGGTGCACCAAAATACCGAGGAGACGAAGAAGAGGGTTACATGAATTCACGAAAAGACGTGTATATGGTGGATTTCAAAGAGAGGAACCTATAATATCCGCTTACAAAAATGACAATTAAGTGCTCTTATGATGAGGTGCCATTCTGTTCCTGTGTTTAATAACACACTTCATTTAGTATTTAAGAAATAACACATTTGTTGTGATTGCCTTTGAAATTTTCAATTTAATTTATTTTTTAGTTTAGTTGTTATAATAAGTTTAACTTTTTGATTGCCTTTTAACAAACTTATTTAAATTTTTTTACACAGTATAACAAAGGTTAAACATTTCAACAGAAATTTTTTTATTAATTGATTCAGCCGAAACTTGATGGAAATCCATAACTAATATTATGAGAAACAATAAAACTACGTTATATTTCTGTTCCCCTATATTTTTAAAAATGACATGTTTCGCTATCACTGTAGCTTCTTCAGATTGAGAATGAATGAATATTTTCCTATATCTACCAAAATGTACAATCTTAAAATATTATTACAGGTATAATGGTGGTGTAGGGTGTAGGGGATGTAATAGCAACAAAGGGATTTTCCAAATGGCCAGTATAAATTATTTTATTGGTTTATTTATACAAGTAATTGCGTATTAGTGAAATAAATTTAACAAAGGAGAATTGTTAAGGTATATTTGATCATTCAGTAAATAATCGGTATTTTTAAGTTTATTTATTTTCATGGATTCTAACAGATTAAGTTTTATGCATTTGTTTTCGGTATGTAAGATTATAAAATTTGAATCAAAATTATGTTTATAATCGTACATACTGGAAACAAAGGCATAAAATCTGTTAGAATCCATGGAAATAAATAAACTTAAAAATACCGATGTTTCACTGAATGATCAAATAGACCTTTGTTAAATTTATCTCACTAATCCGCAATTACTTGTATAAATAAACCTATAAAATAATTAATTTAATAACTATACTGGCCATTTGGAAAATGCCATTGTTACTATTACATCCCCTACACCCTACACCATCATTATACTTACCTGTAATAATATTTTAAGAGTGTACATTTTGTTAGATATAGGAAAATATTCATTCGTTCATCATGTCATTTTTAAGAATATAGTGGAAAAGAAATATAATGTTTTATTTATTGTTTCTTATAATATTACATTTTCTTATTATTAAATAAATGAGATAGTATGGTATTCAATAATCTTTACATTGCTTTCCTTTAACAGTAAAAAAATAAGACATTTTAAACGGTAAAGAATAAATTGAAACTCTCAGAGACAATCAAAAGTTTTAAATACACAAATTTCAAATTAACTAAATATCAAAGTTATCTAACAGGGTAGACAACATTTTGTTTCCTTGTTTCCATGGATATCATGATAAGTAGGTACCTAACATTAGTATTTTAAATACAATTTGTATGTGTAAATGACTCGAGAAGGCATCATCGAATTACGGCTTGCGCTAAAATGTAGCTATTCTTGTGCTCTTTAGCACAGTACTAAAATAATATTTAATTCTATTTAAATTTTAAAAAACAGAATAGTGTGTATAAACAGCAACCTCTAGAACACGCAGAGTGAAATAGCGATCACGACTACAACCATACAATATTTAATAAGTATAGAATTATTTTTAAAACGAGACTAAGTTGTAAAAATTAGGATAAAGGGTATGGAAGATACAGCGATTTTAAAATAAAAATTTTATACTTCCCCGACCCTTATTATCGACGATACAAAAAAGTATCAAACAAACTATCACAAAAATCAATATGTTTTTATATCCATTATTAAATGGAAGCCTCAACAGCGATGATTCAAGATATTTGAATTTTTAATTATAACAGACTAATGCGCCCCCTAGCGGTCATTCTGGAAACGTGAATATATTTTCAGTCAATTTTTCTTGGATGATTTAGTCGATGACTTTTTTCCTAAAGAAGTAAGGTTTATGACTTCCATATATCCTACCTCGCCGACTTTAGTGCAACACCCTGTATATCAAAAACAACTTGTAAAGTTGTTTACTATTTTTTACCAACTGTCAACTGTTGTGGTCTCATGGAAATAAAATTATTGTATTATACCCACTGTTTTTTTTAATTTAAAATACCTGACAATTAAACCGCTTATATACAGGGTGGTTCACGACGAGCTTCCATTACATCTTTAGATAGAACTAGTGAAAATATGTTTTTGAAGCTATGCCAATTTTGGTTTATCGATCTAACTGAAATTTTAACATGTTTAGGTCCTTTCCCCTTATACCAGAAGTAGCTGTAAATTTTCGTTTTTTAAATAATGAAAATATAGCGAGCACCAATATTTCAAAGAAATATCGTATTTAGTTTCCGGAATATTTTGAGACCATACTCATTGTGAACGACCCTGTATATTAAAACAATACAATTTTAAATTCAAAAAACAGTTGCTTGGAACGACATTAACAATGTACACCAAAAGTTATATTTTCAATAAAAACATAAATACAATAAAGCGCAAGAAAGTTGCACTTGTTTCTATGTACCTGGAGTGCCGCAGTGAGCGCCTTCTACCATCTACATTAAAATTATGAACAACTTCAAATTTTTCGCCAAAAAAACCCAATTACAAAACTTCATGCAAAAATATTGGTTAAAAAGTAAATTAATTAGGAAATTAGAAAAGACAATTTTTATTTGAACACTCGGTTATTATCAACTTTTGAACGATTGGATTATTCGCAATATTTTTACCCAAAGACTTTCCAAAAATACTAGAAACCAATAACATTGAAGGGAAAATTTTTTTACCTTCATATAAATTAGTAATTAAGTACAAAAACTTATACCGTCCTAGCTTCATAAAGACCAAGCAAATTGTTCATTATATACCCTCAGATCCATCTATTTCTCAACGTAAAAATTAAAGTGGGCGTGAATTGTTTCCACACGGCTTGTGCACCGTCTCCCTCTAAAAGTACCGTATACACGGCGCCTAGAGTTAAACCACAATTTCGTATAAAGCGTACCGACTATGCGGGTCTGCGACTATATATATATTTAATTAAATACTAAATTATATGTCTTCCATGATATGATATGTTGAACTATTTTGATATACACGGCGCCAATTAATTATCAAATATTCACGAATTCACGTCCTAATTAATAAGCAGTTATTTCGTGTTGATTTAAAATATAAAAACTGCTGCTATTTTTAATGTTTACCGTATTTATGTATTCAGATAACTATATTGCGTCATTAAACTTGTAATGTAATTTATTTTAGTATAATTAAGTGTTTTTATGGTGTGTCATACATAATATCTTATTATAATTAGTATTTATCTCATTTATTAGCAAAGATTTACGACACACATCTATGTGTCACCAGCAGAACAATAACTTTGGATTTCGTAACATTTCCAGACAGCTAAACCCCATTTAATAAATGAGCACTTTGATTTAGGCATATATTTGAGGGGTCCTTGGGTTATCATCAACCTGTGCTACGTGCTTAGATTACTTACTTGTGGTTATGAATAAACAAAGTAAATACTTATATTCTACTTCAGATTTACGACGGGTTTTACTCAATTTATTAATGTAAATTAGTTATAAAGTTAAACCGGCGAAATAATAAACGTGAAACCTGTAATCAGTACAAAGCAACTAATGATTACATGATTAACATTATGAAGGTCATATACAGTATGTCCACGGATGGGGTTTACAAGAGGACAAATGGACTAAAAATTGAAAGATACGAAGAAAAGTCACTCTTAATAAACGTTTTTGCTTGTCTAGAAAATACGATTCATCATAAGAAACGGGTCTGGAGCACTTGAGCGCCCACGGAATTTAACAATTTTTGAAAATGCAATGTAAAGATATGGTTGTATAGAACACTTTAAAACAAAAAAATTTGCGGATGATACAGTTTTTCTATAAGAAAAATTGAAAAAAAGGTCGACTTTGACAGCAATATTTATGCGAAAACTCCCCGTTTAAGACAGTTACGTCAGTCATTCGCAAACATGGTTGCCACGTTTACTATCATATTACTACATTTACAGGAAACATAATAAAGGCATCGTTTTGGGAACACAAAGCAACTTCCAAAAATTTTATTCAACAGAAAAATAATTAATAAACAAGTGCAAGACCATCCCGCTATACCTTTGAAGCCGATTTCCTTCTGTATTCGGAAAAAAAACACAAGAAAGATACATAAATTGACAGTGCCCTGGGAAAACGAGTGAAAACCCGCCCCGCTCCACCTATTGAAGCCGACTTCCTTCTGTATTCGGCGAAGGAAAACACAAGAAAGTTACATAAATTGACAGTGCCCTGGGAAAACGAGTGAAAACCCGCCCCGCTCCACCTATTGAAGCCGACTTCCTTCTGTATTCGGCGAAGGAAAACACAAGAAAGTTATATAAATTGACAGTGCCCTGGGAAAACGAGTGAAAACCCGCCCCGCTCCACCTATTGAAGCCGACTTCCTTCTGTATTCGGCGAAGGAAAACACAAGAAAGTTACATAAATTGACAGTGCCCTGGGAAAACGAGTGAAAACCCGCCCCGCTACACCTTTTGTAGTCGATTTCCTTGTGTATAATCAAATAATACGTTAACGAAGTTTATCAACTGAAGTATAACTTTCTGAATTGACAACAATGCATTAATACAATCACCAGTGACAAGTTGTGGAAGAGAGTATTAATATTTTATGGTCGAAAGAAAGTAGTTTTGATATTATAATTATAATTATGTTATTATAATTTTAACTTGCCAATATTAGTAGTTTTTTTTAAATAATCAACTCTTTATGCCATTGTTTTTCTAATAATCAGCCCTTTAATGTTATTCTTGTTGTGTGTGTATGTTAGCAATTTGGATTTTTAAGAAGTAGTTAAGAAACGGATAAAAACATTCCCAAGCATTCCCTTGTAATACAATCTGTATCTGGTTTTTTGTAAATATCTTTGTAAAAAATGGTTCATCCGCAAATTTTTTTTTTCTAAATAACTTAAAATTAAATACTCTTTCCGTTTCTATTTCAAAAATTGTTAAATTCCGTGGGCGCTAAAGTGCTCTAGAGCCGAAGAAAATCCTATGACGTCCCTTAGAAATCGTGTTACTCAGTTGGAAGTTGTGAAAAAATTCAGAAGATCCATAAAGCAAATAAATTGTATTCGTATAAACCGCACTTTAATCAAAGATTGGAAGAGGGAGACGACGCGAAACGACTTGATTTTTGCCTGTGGATAGGAGACAAAATCATGTTTTCTGATGAAAGTACATTTTCAACAAATGGAACCGTTGCAACCTAGCACGTTAGGTACTGGTCTTTAGAAAATTCAGAATTATGACGAGAAGACAATATTTCACAAAAGTGAACGTGTGGTGTGCGATATCGATCCATGGCATTATAGGGCCATATTTTTTTGATAACACGTGTAATATATTATCATATTTAGAAATGCTGGATACATTTTTCAATGATGAACTCGAAAATCTACCATTAAATTTTCGACAAAATATGTATTTTCAGCAAGATGGTTGTCCAGCCCATTTCGTTCGTGAGTTTGAGAATGGCTTGGCCGCAGATTTGGTCCAAGGTGGATTGGCAGGAATGGCCCAATTTTGTGGCCCCCAAGAAGCCCCGACTTAACCTTGGCCGATATGTTTTTATGGGGCCGTTTAAAACAAATTGTTTTTGCAACCGCAATACCAAATGATATTGAAATGCTGAAGTGCAGAATTATCCAGGCTGTACAATCGATATCTCAGGAAGAAATCAGAAATTCTTTCAATTATGTGAGAAAGCAATTAGAAAAATGTGTCGAGTATGGGGATGGAGTTTTTGAATTATGAAATCGATATCGTATTCTTTTCATGTTAATAAAAATGTTCGTATTATTATTATAATTACTTCATTAAATAAATACATTGACAACAAGTATCACCTATTCATTATTCAAGTAAAAACGTTTATTAAGAGTGACTTTTTTCGTATCTTTCAAAATAAAATATGTTTACGCTTAAGCAAAATCACATTTTGGCAGTTTTTATCCACCCTGTATAAAAAAATTTAAGTTTCTTATGATGAATCGTATTTTCTAGACACGCAAAAACGTTTATTAAGAGTGACTTTTTTTCGTATCTTTCAATTTTTAGTCCATTTGTAAACTTGTAAACCCCATCCGTGTATATACTGTAATATAAAAGAACTTGTTTATTGTACTAATGTCAAGAATTTAATTTTAAGTTCATTGCATTTTTATACATATTTTAAATTTAATTTAATTATATCAATTTAAATATGATTTGTTGTTTAAAGTATAATAATATTATATGACAAAGGTTTCTTTCTTCTTACTTGCTTCCAGAACAAGCTTAGAAAATGTTTCGTTACCCTTGTGTCTGGAATATACTTATTATGACTCTATTCATTGTCAGTACTGTAAGTATAACGAATATATATACTATTATGATATTTATGTTCCTCTAATGATTAAGCTAACACGTAAATAATAACTTGCACTAATTATATATAGGTATAAACAAAACATCACTTTCACCAGTACAAAAAAACATTATTTCCTTTGCATTTTTCCGTATAAAGCTACAGCCAAGTATTCAGCAAAGGCAAACAAATGCTTTGCTGCTTGTACTGTAAAATAATGCTGGCAAACAAAGTTTTTTGACATGAAACTGAAATAGGTAAACCTTGTTATATTGTAGTATTATTGTTTTTGGAATAAAACTCATATTCCTTTTAAAGCCACAATCACGTTGTTTTGCAATTTTTATAAAAATAAATTAGTGTATTATTGTACAGAATCATCCAACATACTCTACTGGAGCCTATTTTTTAGTATTATTTTAAGAATTAATAACCATTTTATTTAAATGTTACCGTAGAGTATGAATTTGCTATTTAAAAGGTGGTTTAGCTTGAAATAAAAGAACTATGACGTAAAGTTGTTATATATTTAAATTGTATTAGATGATTTATTTTTACGTAGTTTTTAACTGATTTGACAAATAAGCTATCTTTATTCATTCTTGTTTATTACATCTAGAATACTTTGTTAAACAAAACCGGGTAAATAACAAAAGGTCAAAGTCTAGTCATATTAGTCAAAATGATAAATAATAATTTACTACAAGTTATTTATTATTTAATTCGAGAATGAATATTTATGTCGATTTAAAGTTTCAAAAATTCAATATTTCAGATTATTATTCCCATTTCTTAAGTAAACGGAGTCATCATTTTTAAGAGTATGCTTGCTACTTTATTATATTTGTCAAAATATATGAAATAATGATTGGCATTTTATAGTATAAAAATTATAATTTTATAATGCAATTATGTGAGTAATTGGTAACCCCAATCTGGTATTCTACCGTTACATATCAAAACGAAATTCGTCAAGTAGCGTACCGCAGGAGTAAATTCCCTTGTTATATGAAATTTACACTTGCAAAGTGATCGTTGCTTAAATTTAATGTACAGGGTGGCCAACTAAGAGAGGTAAGCGGCTATATCTCGGAAACCGTTCACCGTACAGCTTTCGGAAAAAAATATTTATTGGAAAAGTTGCCAAGAGAAATTGCTGGAAATTATTTGCAAGTTTGTAGGCCGGCCGCTAGGGGGCGTAACACGAATAGTAATTTGTTGCCAGTCGATTTCTCTACAATTGGCATAGGTAAGGTATATTGATAATACTTATAAATAAATCTCACTTGTATCGTGAACAACTTTGCTTAAAAACTTTTTTCTATAGCCCTGCAAATAGTGGTGGGGGTAACGCAAACATCGATTTGCAAAAAATGCAATATCTCAGGAATGCCTTATCTGAAAATATTCAAATTGGTGTTATTTAAAAGAGCTCTTCTTGCTTTATTAGATGCACTGCAAGCGACGTCTATGTCATTTTTACTGTAGTCGCTAGATGGCGCCTTCAACAGATTTAACATATTTATTGTTTTTCTCGAAAAACTTAAATGCAATGGTAAATATGTTATTACGCCAGTACAGAGAGGAATAAAGGCCAGAGCAAACGGTGAAAACCGCAAGTTCCTATCTTTTTTCTAACCGGAGATACCAATGAAAAATTAATTTATATCCTACTAAATCTCCCGCCCCGGTACTTACATATGTTGCAAAAAATAAGAAGGCTTTGGAAACAAAATACATATTATATATAATAGGAGTATTGGGAAGAAACGTTCTACATTTCCTAACCAGTTAGTAATTAGAAAACTTATGTATGAAACATTTTTTGTGTAACAATATATTATATTTTAAAATATAATAAAATTACCTATGCTCATTTAAAATATTTTGAATGGTAGATCGTGATATTCCCAAATCGAAAGACAATGTCCTAATACTAACATGGGGATTAAACTCTATATATAGATAGAACATTGATAACACTTTCTTCAGTTCTGTCAGTACGACGTCTCCGAAATGTCAGTGAGCGAAAGCTTCCAGTGGTACGTCAGCGTTGTACCAAGCGCGGAAAAACTCTTCTGCCATAATGACGGCGATTTGGATATCGCAATGCATAACTCCTTTCAGCGATTGCTGCATTTTGAAAGCAGTCGAAGTAAACAGCAATCATATCAACTGCTTCTTCTTTAGTAAACGGCATTTTTTAAATTCAAAAATTAAATGGAAACGGATCTCAAAATGAATAATTTGACGTTTCTTCCCAATACTTCTATTATATATAATATGTGTTTTGTTTCCAAAGCCTTCTTATTTTTTGCAACATATATAAGTACCGGGGCGGGAGATTTAGTAGGATATAAATTAATTTTTCATTGATATCTCCGGTTAGAAAAAAGATAGGAACTTGCGGCATTCACCGTTTGCTCTGGCCTTTATTCCTCTCTGTACTGGTGTAATAACATATTTACCATTGCATTTAAGTTTTTCGAGAAAAACGATAAATATGTTAAATCTGTTGAAAGCGCCATCTAGCGACTACAGTAAAAATGACATAGACGTCACTTGCAGTGTAGCTAATAAAGCAAGAAGAGCTCTTTTAAATAACACCAATTTGGATATTTTCAGATAAGGCGTTCCTGAGATATTGCATTTTTTGCAAATCGATGTTTGCGTTACCCCCACCACTTTATTTGCAGGGCTAGAGAAAAAAGTGTTTAAGCAAAGTTGTTCACGATACAAGTGAGATTTATTTATAAGTATTATCAATATACCTTACCTATGCCAATTGTAGAGAAATCGACTGGCAACAAATTACTATTCGTGTTACGCCCCCTAGCGGCCGGCCTACAAACTTGCAAATAATTTCCAGCAATTTCTCTTTGCAACTTTTCCTATAAATATTTTTTTCCGAAACTGTACGGTGAACGGTTTCCGAGATATAGCCGCTTACCTCTCTTAGTTGGCCACCCTGTACTCAATAGAGTGTATGATACCCAACTATACATATTTTCTAAAAAATAAATCTTGAATCTTGTCCAAAAGTAAATTATAACTCTCCTTTAAAGCATTCCATATTTCTGAATCCTAAAAAGTGTTCCAAACTGCTTATTCGGTATAAAAAATTACGTTAATAATATAAAAAGATATAATCAGGGAAACGTATTCAAAAGTAAGCGGTGATAAAAAAGTGCTGCTTAATCAGAATAACTCGAAAAATACTTAAATGATCTAACCCAAATTATGTATACAAATGTAATTGTTGGAAGTATAGTTCGTATTGTATATAGGGATACACATGTTCAAAGGAACCTTTACAGAAACAAAATCTATCTGAGAAATATCGATCGCGAAAATACTAAGCATAAACCCCGCTTGGATTAAAACAAAATAGCAATAAATTATGTCTACTACTCAACAGCATTTTCTTTTCATGGTTGCCATCATATTATGCAGCTTTTTTGAAAAGTCCTCGAACGTATTAAGAACATTATAGGAAACCCAATTTTTCTTCATTCGATATGTTTGAATAATCGTCCTCCAGCTGTATTATTTTATGGAAACACAAACAAAACGACATCGTTACATTTTACTAAGTTTCCAGTGAGACAAGATTTATGTGATAAATGAATATTCTGATTAGGAAATATTAGTTATAAATGATTTATTGTTTGTGTATTTGCGTCTTGAGCTACATGCTATTTATGAGTTTCCCCATCTAGTGCCCCCACCACCATCATTATGTCGCGAATGGGAAATATCTGGAAGGTTTGATTAAACTAGAATACAAACTACATAGTATTGAGAATTGTGTGTGTGTGTGTATTTAGTTCATTATTTTACATATACACAAGATTTGTTTTATAATAATTATAAAAGTATAATAATTTAATTGTTTGTAGGTGCATATTATCTCAGCCATTTATTTATTTTTTACTGGTTCTTACAAAAGTACAAACTCCATTACTTATTCTACTGCCAGGAATTGCAGGAAGCATATCAATCGTGTCTTGGCAGTATTATTTGAAAATATATCAGGAGAATATGTAATTTTATTTGCAATGTCATCTTAAGGAGAACTCCCCTTCAGTAACGTAAATAAATTCGCAAAGCAGGTGATCAATTAATACAGCCAAACCCTCTATACACTTCTTAATCAAGTGTTCATTTATCAAACAGGTTTATATGTCTTACGAGTTCTTGGCAATTTCAAGGTATTGTTCTGTTTGTGACACAATGTTCATTTATTAAAATATATTTTATATAACAACGAAGATGTATGGACGTTTAAATAAAAGGTGTCACAAAGTTTAAAATGTATGAAATTATACGGAATTCTTTTCTCTCTGATGTATATTTTTGGGTGACATTTGTCATTTTACAGGTATGGAAATTTGTTGCCAGCCCAAATTATGCTAATAATAAGTTAGAATATTAAAAAAATATTAAGTATTGCGAAGCAAACAGAACTAGGTAGATATTTTCCTCCACTCCATCGTATCAAATCTCGCTCGTTGTTCTCCTGGAGGCCTCCAGTCTTAATACTTATCAGCCTGTTCACTGGTTCCGTTTACTTAACGATTGTATAATGTCGAACGATTTATGCATTTTATATATAATTTAATGTAATGCGGATTATCTTCGATTAATAATCGACTTTATTCAGTACTCACGAATTCATTATATTTTATTTCCTTCGAGAGTTTTGACTGACGCTGATAGCATCCCGGCTAGCAGAGGCAGATCATATTTACGTCAATATACGGTTATTCTGGTCAGTAGACAACAGTGAACCAAATATTGACGACATAATAACATCTCATAAATTACCGCAAAATATCGACTTTCTTATTAAGTCATGCTAACGTCATTCCCTCGTGAACTTATACTTATACTATATTATCAACGTTCTTTTGAATACCGCATCATTTCTGAAGCGTTAAACTTTTCAAAGACCATATAACTTCTACTCGCAAATATTGAAAAATATAGGTAAATAAAATGTATATTACCACCTATCAAAGTGACTGCCCTTGCATTCGAATAAATTCTCATTACCTCCTTTTTACACTACCTGGTTACGTTGGTGTCTAAGATGTGGCGTCGCCGTCTGTAGAATTGTCTCATGATGCGACTGTCTGGGTCCAAATAGGCGAAATAGCTCATAGTTTCCTGAGCCAAAGTTGTCCATATATAGACTCTGTATTTTGTGAGTTAAATTGACACACCGCTAATTCTTATTATTCTACCTTATAATTATGATATGGGCAGACCACAAATTTCGATACCTGCACAAATTGATTGTCAATAGTGTAACACAATTGTTATGAAGCAAACCCTTAGTTTTCACGCTCTTTTAATTGCTGCAAGAACGTTCTCAGGGAAAATTTATGCTGCTCAAAGCTCAGCATATTTTCTGTAGCGATACCCTTACAACCTTTATAATGAAATAAATAACCTGGCAGTTGGTATCGCTCGGAATTAATTAATGACAAAAATATTTCATGCATCAACTTATTTTCATCCTTCATGCTTGTAGCAGACAGTTGTTATTATTATTGCTCCCAGAAAATGAATTATATCGTTTAACATAAAAGGGGTAATTATTCGCAACGGAGAGGACGCACAAACAAGTGTCATTACCTTAAATAAATTATTTTATATGAGCTCTGCATAAATAAACCGACCCTCCAATTAATTCCTACCTATCCTAAGGGCAAATAAAACTTTGTTGAAAAAAAAAACAGCTTGTTAACCTCTTAGTTTCAAATGAATAGCTATTATTAACTTATCTAGAGGATAACTTTATTCTGTATTATATTCGAGGGATGCTAAAAAGTATATACCTAGCCATGACAGAAACAATTGTCTCTATGTTGCCTAAGAAGGGTATAGTAAAGTATATTATAGAGCATTTCAGAAAAGTATTTTTGAATATACAGGGATTCCTAAAAACATGTGACGTCATGATTATATACAGGGTGTCCCACCAGGAATCTCCTCGATCTATCTATGAAAAACTATACATAACACACAACATATTTGCAGTATGGTGGCACTTCCGGTTATACCGGAAGTCGGTGTTAACTTGCTTATTTTAAATAGAACTAACGATATATTTGCAGTATGGTGGCACTTCCGGTTATACCGGAAGTCGGTGTTAACTTGCTTATTTTAAATAGAACTAACCTTATATATGCCTTATTGGATTCTACGCAATATTCTAGGAAATTTTGTATATCATGTCCCATACCTAAGTCGAAACTTGTTTGACATATTTGAGGTTTTATGTCTAAAATGACTTGACCTTAAAATCATAATTAATTTTTCCTATAAGGAAGCCTTTATTATTTAATTTGGGTTGGATTCCTTGTTGAAAAAGACCTTCTTTAATAGATTTTTATACTATTTTTCAACTATTGAAACAGGGTGTTCAAAAATAATATTAAAAATAAAATTGAGAAAACTGCAAAAAATCTACATTTTCAAATGGAAACCCCAAATTTATTCTATTTAGAATATAGAATATTAGTCTCCAAAATATTGCCAATTTAATATTTTTATGTAAAATGTAATAATATATTATATAGGGTGTTCTATTTCAAATAAGTAAGTTGACAGCCTCTTCAGGTATAACCGGAAGTACCACCATATTGAAAATAATATTTCATATCTACAGTCCAATTTTCAAAATTGTCCTATGTATAGTTTTTCATATACAGGTTCCAGAAGTCCGGAATAAAATTAATATAACCTTAACCTATAATTTTGGAGAAAACGCTCGGACACGTCAATTTAGTTTTATATATGCTCACATTTTGACATTATTCGTTTGTTTTTTTATAGATATTTGTTAAAGATATGACGACATCAATATTTTTTTTAAATAGAAACATACAGCTTGTGATACATCATTTGAAAGCTAATATCTCGTACAGTATGCTCATAAATTTTAGCGCGATTCTGTCGAGCTATTTCAAAATAGCGACTGTTAAAGTTTTTTAAAAAATCTCTAGTTAAATAAGCGAAAATGATAAATCATTTATGGTTTTTTTACTTTTCAAGGTAAGAAATCTTCATTGCTTCACGAGACAGTTCCCGGTGGAACACACTGTATTTTTTTTGTAGATTACATGCATTGTTTTCTTGCTTAATTCGGTGCATCTTATGGTTGCTTAATTACTTCTCAATTAGTTTTGAAATCTGTTCAGTCATATGTATCAGCGAAAAAATCTGAAAAATATCAGTCTTGCAACACTTGTTTAAAAGTTAGAAGTAAGATAGATGAAATATCTCCATCTAGCGGTGTATTTGCGTACCACAAGGCTGGTCTTAGACCATGAAGCCAATGGGTCGGTTCTCTAAAAAGAGAAAAACCAGCAAAACACAAATCTCAAAGCGGTTTATTGTTCCGCAACGGGGTTTGAAATTAGATCCATTTAAAAAATGGAAATATGTTTAAAAAACTGATAAAAATTGGTAATTCGTTAATAAAACTATACAAGTTACTTATTAAATAATATCTAACAGTCAACATAAAATACACTAAAATAGCACATGACACGTCATATAAAATCTTCAGCAGTAACAGGAAAAAAGTCCTTTCAACACAGAAATTGGTATTTCAAACGCAAGAATTCAATGCGATATAAAATTTAACAGGATCATGGTCCATTTAATTTCTTATGGAGTGAAAGAGAATACAGTAACAATAACACTTACCGGAAATGGATTGTTCAGTACTAAGAGCTCGAGCCAATTCAATATACGGAATGTTATTGAAGTACAATTGCTGAATTTCCCCGATAAAGTTGGGCACTGTGGTCGACATACTAATTTCTTCTTCAACGTGGTAGAGGCCACCGATGTGGATAGTGCGCCACTGGAGCGTCGTATATTTTCCCTGTATTTCCGCTGCAAGGAAAAGGATTTTCTCATAAAATCAGTTTTCAAGTTACAGTTTACGACAAATTAATTCATATCACAATCACACTTAACAGATATTCACACACTCACTCCCCTACTAACTATGGAATGCATTCCCTAGTCGGTAGTACTCGAGAACATTGAGTTGAAGATTTTGTCCTGATCAAACATCGTTTTTAACGCAAATCAATTATGACAAATTTCTGCTGATTGCCCTAGATCTACCGCCAGTGTTTGAAACCGAAAGTTATATTATATCACCAGTGTGAACAAGTTGCAACCAATACAATGGGTTTATGAGCAGAGCGGGATAGGAAATACATCGTATATAATTTTTGCTTGTTGACAATTGTTATTTCGACAATTCCGCCACAACGGCGTACCGCAGTACGCACTGCACGTCACCTCGCTTAGGCGAAGTAAATAATTTCATTACTTGTATGTAAAAGGCCAGGCTATGGGCGAGGCGATGTGCTTAGCGTCGTTGTGGCCGCATGCATTTATAGTAATGGATTTATTTACTTCGCTTAAGCCAGGCTATGGGTGAGGCGAGGTGAAGCGCGGTGCGGCGCTGTGGATACACACTTAGTGCTTGACCACATTGCATTTTAGTGCGGAGTTACACTGTCCCGTATTGCAAGTCCCACAAAACGTGATATGTTTGGCGCGATTGTAAAAATGATGCGATTTTGATTTTGTTTAATCTGTTTTTAACAAGAAAAGCACAATTTTAGAATTAAAAATAGCGAATTACGGTGAAACTAATGACAGCTAATTGTCAATTTATTGTTTTTATTTTCATTGCTTGCTTATTATTAACGAATATTGGATGTTATCATTTAAAAACGTTAAAAAATATATTCTTGCTCATAACTTAAGTTTGAAAAGCGATATCGAGTTCCGGCTTCACTGTTTAAATAATTTTACGAGTAATAAGACTAGCTAATTAGAAAGTTAAATTTCCATTTAAATTTTCATGTAAAATGGAGTAAATTACTAAAGCGATAAAAAAAAAACGCCATCTAGCGGTTCGATATTAAAATAAAACTTAAACATTATTATAGACTATAATTCAAAAATCAAATAGCTTTAAAGCAAAACTAACTTCAATAAAATCGATTAATGTGCTCGGGAGTTATCGAACTTTTTCTTCTACGCCAATCACCTTCCCCCACCCCTTATTTTAAAATATCAAATAAATAATTGTAGAGTGTTAATTGGAGAGTCCAAAACAGTTCCGCGTGACATACCTGCACTATTGATTTTAAGAGATATTATCATTTTTTGGTTTTGGATTAAAAATACGCCATCTAGCGGTCAAATTTCAAAGTTGAAAATAATTTGAGTATACTTCTAGGGGTCACTTTTGTATTAAATTTTTTCTTGAAAGCTGTATAACAAATAGCTTTCGAGATAACGCCGCTCGTCGACCTGAGCGGGACACCTGGTATATTTTATTGCGAATTAACTGAATTAAACAATTTATTATTATAGAATAATTGACCTTATAAAGACGACAAACATAAATAAATAAAGCCAATCGCCTAACTATGATTCGACAATTCGATATTTCGACAAAGAAATATAAAAATATATTTATTTTTTTGTAAACTTCTCGCAAAGGAAATAGAATTGAATGGCATTGTTAACTTCGTGATTTTGTTGCGTACGTCAGTTCCCTGTCGGCTTTGTAATATTTAGAGAACGCCTATTCGGAATTTCAAAAATTACTTTTCCATCGCACTGAAAATGCATTAAAATGCTAATAGAAAACTCAGATGTTACTGGAGAGCGATAAATAGATCGCAATATAATGAAGAATTTGAATGTTGGAAGGTCCAGTTAAAATTTCTATACATTTAAGAAAAGGGAAGCGGAAAAAAATGAAGAGGTATACAGGGTGTTTCTCAATGACGTGTTAATATTTCAGAGGATGATTGCTTAGGTTATTTTATAAACAAAAATTCACATATGACCACCACCGACTTAGATTTTTGGTTGAAGTGTATTGTTTCCTATTTTTTGTTAAATCGTTATTTTTTTAATATCTCTGGAAGTTATTTTGCAGTTTGTGTTTAGAAAATTAAAAAAAAACAACACCAATGGATATATTTTGAGGTAAACTAACACAATATTTTACGTGCCCCAGCTGTTTATTATTTTGCTTCTTCGACATCTCTCAGAAAGAAATCTTTATAAAAATTTATTTTCAAGCGCTATAAAATTTTTTTACGGGTACGCTAAACTAATTTGATTGAAATGCGACCTTGCCCGTCGGCAGTTCGGCTTGTAACCAATACAATACAAAAGGTGAATCACGTGATCGTTACAAGGTCTGGGGTGATATCTCCTCTTTTTAGGGTTATAAATTCGTTGTTTACCTAATTCGTGCAGAGAGTAGAGTTGATTTTGTACAAATTTAATAATTGCTGTGTTTTATTTTGAAATGTAAAGTGAGAATATGCCAGCCATGTGAAGTTAAAATTTCCAACACGCTATTGGTCGTTACGCGTTAGCCAACGACCGCGAACGACCTTCGAAGTTTATAAATCAGAAATTGTTTCCCAGCTAACGTCGGTGAACTGCAACTGCGAGCGCAGTACCAGACCTTTAGAACTATACCTAACCTGTGATGTATAATTTTGCATTACGACCTAATTTAAACTCCGTTCATACAATTTTCGTTCTTAGTGCACAATCACAAAAAAACATATTTTTCTATTTGGGTTTCATAATGGCTACATTATGAAATGCAAAAAAATTGAATAACCTGTCACTTTATGGAACTGAAATTTTTTTTATGTTGGCAGCAAGTAGGGTTCGAATTTTAGGCTTACTTCGATTTCGTTGAAATTAGTTTTCTAGACATTATGGATTCGACAAAAAATTTTTATAGAAAACTTTAAAATACTAACCTTTAACCTTGCAAATAGATCATTTTTACTAGATATTTATCTCAAATACCTATAATCGGAAATATATAACATGCTGACGGTGTCCGTAAACTAATTTCTAGTCACAACTATAAAACAATATAACCTCAAAATAATAGAAATATTTTCCAGTTTATGCTCTATTTCTAAAGTTTTATTCAATAAAGTACTATTTTTATTTTTAATTCAATATAGAATTATATACAGTGTGTCTACGTAAGTTGGCGGCATATTGGAAACATTTTTATTATTAATTATTTTTTTAAATTATTCTTCATAAAAAGTTCTGCATGGTCCGAAACCTAAAATGCAACCATCAGATGTTAAATTTTTTCAGTCGTATACGAGGTTTGTAAAAAAATGTGATTTTTGCTCTAGAGTACCTAAAGTACCTTTATTTTTGACAATATCGAAAATTGTTATAATGAAAAGATGTTTAGAATTAAAAATAGCTTTCAAATATTTAACATTGTTTATTTACATTAAAAAAATATTTTTTTCAACATTTTCTCTGCGATTACGTTGGAAATTTAAGTTTGCACATTAATGCATAATTAATCTAGGATGCACTGGCATTTTTCGAAACTGATATTTAAAGTAGTTTTAAAAAATGCCAGTGCATCCTAGATTAATTATGGATTAATGTGCAAATTTAAATTTCCAACGTAATCGCAGAGACAATGTAGGAAAAAATATTTTTTTAATGTAAATAAACAATGTTGAATATTTGAGAGCTATTTTTAATTCTAAACATCTTTTATTTATAACAATTTTCGATATTGTCAAAAATAAAGGTACTTTACTCTAGAGCAAAAATCACATTTTTTGACAAACCTCGTATACGACAAAAAAAAATTTAACATCTGATGGTTGCATTTTAGATGGTTGCATTTTAGGTTTTGGACCATGCACAACTTTTTATGAAGAATCATTTTTTTTCGCAAAATTAATAATAAAAGTTTCCCATATGCCGCCAACTTACGTAGACACACTGTATATTACTTTACATATAGATATTTATAGTTACTGTAGACATTTCCTGGGCATTAATTGTTATCCCTGTCAGATTTTGTGTCGACACAATATTTTGTTCAATAGTATTATTTATTATTTTGTTCAATATTTTGAACTTTGTTCTGTTCGCACCAGAACTCAGTTTTGCATATTCTTCTTAAAAGTTTGTCTAGATTATTTTCTGCAATTTCTCGTATTTCATTTTTATTAACTTTCATAATATATTTATTTTTAATTATGACGGATGGAAAGAAGCTTTGTTGTGTTCAATTGTTTCTATCATGGCATATTTGATAATTGTAACATTTTATGAAATTGTAAAAGTATTGCCAACCCAAAAAGAAAATATTAATTGAAATGGAAAAATCTACTATATCTTTTTAAGTTTTTCAGACTTTAAAGACCCTAATAGAGAAAGGATTATAAAATACACGGTTCATAAGATAATTAGAGCATACTTTAGAATAAATTAAACGCGTGCTCTAAGATAATGTCTTATGACACTTGTATCTTAATATACTATTGTATACTATATTTGGATACTTCATCGGGTGACTTATTAATCCTGCCCGCTAAAGCGTTAAGATAAAGGAACTTATTAAATAAATTTTGAAAAATTGCCGCAATAGAAATTAAGTTTAATTAGAGATAAAATTTTTTACCGCATCGTGGACTGTTAAGAATTGCTTTTATAACAATACTAAAGCACATAGGAGACAATGATGTGTATGTGAACAATGCCTACCAAATGTTTAAAAAAGAGATACTTTTAATGCGAACTGGAGAACGGGGAACCGTAAGCAGCCCATTAGAATAAATCACGAGCTCGGTCCTTTGCATAAGTATAGGCCAGATTAAAGTAGAATTTAAAATGCTGATGAATTTTGGATGGCATTTTATTCCGAGCATGTTTTTCTAAGCTTAATTGTTTTGCCGCCACCTATTAACTTTTCAGACCCGGGGATTTCAATTTACCTTATCTCTTAAAGGTGGAAGCTAATGGAATGGACTTTTAAATAAGTCTTTACAAATTAAGATATTTTACTTAAGAGTTTTCATTCTGATAAAGAGATAATACCGTATTTAGGCGAAAATAATACGAATGTATTTAAAGGCTACGAATACCCTATACATTGTAATATGGAAACGGTTTATTATGTTTAGATGGGTGACTTCTTGGGTGTTCTAGAAAACACTATACGTAAGTTGTAAAATGATTAATTATTTAGTTTAGCCCAAAATTTTTCAATTTAAACTATATTTTCCTAGTAATTTAAGAACTAATTATTCATTCATTCCGGAAGTTATTAAATATTTTCGATCGCAAGTCACGCAAGCGCGCTACGAGTCGAAGCTTGGCAGAACTACGCTTTAGAACGACCAACTGCAGCGAGCTCGAGGAGGACGCCTCGATCCGTCGCGATAGTACAGGTCGATAACTTTATCTGTACTTATAAAAGGAATGCGGGCAACAAATTTTCTTGGGTTAACAATATTGTCACATATATTAAATTTTAATTTAATAACATAATGTTACCAAGTAAACCCTAAAATTAAATTTACCCATTTAAAGTAAATTGTCATAAGTAGGTATATAAGAAACTAATATTCTATTATAGTTTCAATGTTCTTAAAACTTTCTTTTCATACTATTTATTTTAATGTTTAAATGCAAAATAAAATATTTTTTTTATTAAAATACTTCTAATCTAAAAATAGGGCAACATGGTACAATATCAACGGTAACCATGGGTAACCGGTGGCTAGAACTAATTTGATAGGTTATATCCCAGACAGAGGATTACGTCACGCTTCTGTTGACACGCCTATTGTGCCAGCGTGGTTATTCGGCGATGTCCAATATGCTTCATCCAGTTGCGTAGTGATAGGGTTTGTTTTAAAACTGTGATAATGAATGAATATACCCTGGTAAAACCCTTCATAGTCAAACCCGTGAAGTGATTGCCAATGTGTAGCGAAAGCTAGGAAGGGTCGCAATGTATAAGGGAGTAAGCGTGGGTGCAGTAAAAAACATTCACAAAGAAGATACTGAAAAGAAATAAAACAACCCGGATCAATTGTTGTCATCTCCTGTAAAAAAAGGGCCTGTCTCTCTGCTGTCGGAAAAATCGAAGGCTTCGACTTTGGCATTGTTAGGAGAACAATACAAAAGTTTTAGTTGGAACTGAAAGTGGTTCCAACCTTAAAAAAGTTGCTGCAATAGCTGAGAAGTGACATAAACTCTCCGTTTTCCCGTGAAACTTTGAAGTGCATGTTGAAATCAAATGGATTTTATTGGCGAAAATGTCAAAATAGAAATCAAATGGATTTTATTGGCGAAAATGTCAAAATAGAAATCAAATGGATTTTATTGGCGAAAATGTCAAAATAAGCGAAAAATATTAATGGAAAGGCCTAATATATTGCACTGGTGATACAAATATATTCATGCCAAGAAAAAATATATATTATTACATTATTAAGATAATAATAGAACGCCCATGACCCGGCCATGTTTTAAAAGATATTGCTTCCCTTACCGATACCGCGTAGCTATAGACTCGCTTGTCGAACTGTACATTCCCCGCGCTTCGAAAGCTGACATAACAAAGTGTTAAATAAAAAAAGACCGAAATTGATACGATCAGTACAACCGGAGATACTAAATTACAAGTATGAGAAGAGTGGAGAAAATCCAGCAAAGTATCAAAAATTCATTTATATATTTTGAAAACTAATAATTTTTTTAGCAAAATCCTGAAATACGTGTCAACTAATTATTGTGTGTATAAGTTGTAAAAAAAATTTGGGATGATTCTAAAATATCAAGGTAAAAAGAGTGCAGTTTGTAAAAGAATGACCCATATGCAAATATAAAAGTTAGGTTTCTTTTTGAATGGCATGTAATGTAAGTAATGGGACATGGAAAAACCACAGACTCCTTATGTAAAATTTTTAGGATTTAATTATACTTACCTATATCCGAAAGTTGATATTTACTGAGATAAAAAGTTCATTTTTGTTTTTCTCTAATAACTTTGACAGAAACCAACGGCTTTTTACAAAATTTGGCAATTATGGATTTTTTAGGATGAGGAACTGATTTTTTGGTGAAATTTTAATGTACAATGTAGGGGGCGCTACCTGCGGCATTTTTTGCACATTTATTAGGTTTGTGCCTCCGTATATTTAAGTTTTTAATGAAAATAATACTTTTCTCATATTTATTACGTAAAAAAGGTACACTAATTTCAGGTCGCCCAGAGTTGCCGTTTCGGAGATATATGCATTTATATTATTAATTTGCAAAAAATTTTTTTTTTTAAAGTAACCTATGAGAAAACAAATGAAATTTAGAGACAGAGTTGCTATAAAACCTTGTTATATGCTTGTTGATTATTGTAAAATAACTGTGTAAACATTTTTTTCATTCTTGAGATTATTCTAAGTTAAGTAATAATGCCGAAATATAATAATCAACAAACAAATAACAACATGGAGGTTTCATAGCAACTGTATCTCTAAATTTCATTTGTTTTCTCATAGGTTACTTTAAAAAATATTTTGTTTGCAAATAACTAAACAATATAAATGCATATATCTCCGAAACGGTAACTCTGGGCAACCTGAAATGAGTGTACCTTTTTACGTAATAAATATGACAAAAGTATTATTTTCATTAAAAACTCAAATATGAGCTATCAAAAATGAGCTAATAAATGTGCAAAAAATGCAGCAGGCAGCGCCCCCTACATTGTACATTAAAATTTCACCAAAAAATCAGTTCCTCATCCTAAAAAAACCACAATTGCCAAATTTTGTAAAAAACCGTTGGTTCCTGTTAAAGTTACTAGAGAAAAACAAAAATGAAGTTTTAACTTTAACACCCTGTAATATCAACTTTCGGATATAGGTAAGTATAATTAAATCCTAATATTTTTACGTAAGGAGTCTGTGGTTTTTCCATGTCCCATTACTTATTACCTGTATACAAATTTAGATGCATGTCAATTTCCTAAAATTTTAATTTGACCTATCTTACATAAAAATCAAAATTAAATTTATTTTTTATACCAATTAGAACTATATCTGGGTTAGATATTAGCCTAAAAGTATCACCATGCCACCAGAGGTAACAAAAAAAATTACCATTATTTCTTCTAATATAATCGAACTTCATTATTTAAGAACTCTTTCATCTGGAGGACTTCATCCTTGTGGAGCGATCTTCCCGAGGTCGTTTTTCCAAACGAATATAACCTCCAACGGTTCAAAGCCAACGTGAATCGCTTTTTGCGCACACGCACCACTCCCAGAGTGCCCTAAAGGATTTTTCCTATAGTGGTTGTGTTTGATCATAAAAAAAAAATAAAAAAAATGCTTAGCACTCTGTATTATAGACTTTATTTGTTGATATGATTTTAATTTTTGATTTAGTAAAAACCAAAAGAGACATTAATTGTTTCCGAAACGTTCTTTCGACAATATAACGTATTTAAAAGAAATGATAATTTCTTTTGTTACCTAGAGTGCCATGACGAAACTTTTCCCGTCTAATACAGGACAAAGGACTTCCTGAACCTCCTGCTTTTTTTAAATGCAAATCTTAGTTACGAGAAATCATTTCACACTTTTATAAATAGCCAACTAACATCGATTATGTAGACAGAAATTACTATATTAAATCTAAAATTAAAAATTACCTCTTATAGGCGACTGATTATCGAGCTGAAGCTTCAGATTTGACCCTCTCCTTGAGAACTTCACAGTGTGCCATTCGTTATCGTTTACATTTTGCCCAGCGAGTAATATCTGAAAAAAAAATTTTCATAAAAAAAATATTATGGGAGTAAAAATTGCAAATTGTTTAACATACTTTTGGTGATTTTACTTCTTCGACTGAAATTAAAGTGAATTTAATAGCAGAACTACGAGGTATGTCTGTTATTAGTCAAGATAGATGGGTGCGGTTTTCGCAGCACTGTGCTTCTTTTTTGTGAAACAACAAAAGATGCCCTAATTAGAATTTTTCTAGGCCTCCTCGTTTTGAATATACGGAATGCTTTTGAGAATTTTACATTTTGGGACACCCCATATTTCGGTTAACTTGTAACTTATCAAAAAGAAATAAAATGTTGTCTTTATAGGTGTTACGTAGAATCCAGTGACGTACTCAGATTTTTTCTACGTTCAATAGTTTTCAAGAAAAAAAAATTCCTATTATTTAAATAGGTTACCCCATATATTTTATAATGGAACTCAGTTTTTAAAACCTTCTCAGAAATATATAATACTCTATTTTTAATCTTAATATTATGCCCGAAATTTCCTTTTTTTAAAAAATATACAATTTTTTTGAGTAGACCATGACGGATACTAAAAAAAAAACAATTAAACAATTACTGGAGAAAAAAATTGAACGTTTATAGACCTTTCTCATAAATATTTGTTCTACATTATGCCTTAGACATGTTCCACATATTGTTATTATTCATTTTTAGAATAGGATTAGTTTCAATTGAAGCAAGAGCACATTTGTTTCATCAGTCTCGCGATATTCTTTATGATAGATTTTAGGCCGAGGCTTAGAAAATGAACCTTGTTCAATTAAATTTGATTTTATCCTTGGAAAAATTATTTTATCCGGCTGTCGTCTTTCGAGAGGAAATACATACTACAAAAAGTTTTATTCTAACAGGAACAGAAGAAGTTTTTATTATGACACAACCGATTGTGTTCTTTTGTTTTTTTAGGATTACAAATAAAGTATTATCCACGGTGTTGAAAAAAGGTCGGTACCCCGGAATAACTCCGGTGCATCGCATTGCAGCGGAAAATGTCTAGGGAAAAAGTTATTTGGTTTTGAAGGAGGAATAGTGTGCAATTTAAACAACCCCGCTCCCCCCTCCCCCCTCAACCCTCGGGCGCTGGTGGGGTAAGTTAACATTTTCAAATAGAACCTAATATTTTTTATTGGCGTACAAAATTTGATTTTGTCTTTGCGAAAATCAAGTTTTATCCCAGAAATACTCTTTTTCTCTGTCTTGTACTAAAAAATGCCCGTGGAATACAAAAAACTTTTTCCACGGGCATTTTTTGTACAAGACAGAGAAAAAGAGTATTTCCCGGATAAAACTTTATTTTCGCACGGTTCTTATTTTGTCTTTCTCATGGTGAAGGATGGGCCCGAATTAAAAAAAAATTTTGGACAAAAGATGTTTATTTTTGGCCGGAGAACACGATACGCCTATAAAAAATATGGGGTTCCATTTGAAAATCTTAACTTACCCCCACCCGCGCCAGGGGGCTGAGGGTTTATTCGGGTTTGTTCGGAAGTGGTTTAAATTGCAAACTATTCCTCCTTCAAAACTAAATAACTTTTTCCCTAGGCATTTTCCGCTGCAATTGGTTGCACCGGAGTTATTTCGGGGTACCGACCTTTTTTCAACACCCTATATATTTCTGAGAAGCTTGTTAAAACTGGATTACATTATTTCTCAAGAAAAATGTTTCTCTTCTTGAGAACTATTGAAGGTATAAAAAATCTCAGTACGTCACTGAATTCTACGTAAAAACCTACAAAGAGGGTAATGTCCCAAAATGTAAAATTCTCAGAAACATCCCGTATATCAAAAAACGAGGAGGCCTAGAAAAATTTTAATTGAGGCATCTTTGTTTCACAAAAAAGTAGCAAAGTGCTGCGAAAATCACATTTTTTCCTTCTATCGCTATTAATGCCGGAGATACCCAGTAAACCCACCGAAAATTGGACACTCTGTATATGTCAGTTTAAATAAAATGTTTTCCGCAGAATCTCATTAAACATAACAAAGCTAATGTAATTTGGAAATTTGGAATAAATTTCTATATTATCCTTGTTGACAATATAGAATATAATAGTATGCTAAGTTTGCTATAGGCTAATTAAGTCACATTAACTAGAATTGTGTATCGTCTACAATTATAGCATGTCAAGGATAATATTAGTGTGTTTAGAATATCATCGTTAACAGTAACTTAGAAGCTCAAGTTTACATTTTGGGCAACTAACAACATACAGTGTCGAAATTTGAAACTGTTCACATAGCAATTTTAGTACATATGGGCAGATATTTACAACTGTGTGTTGACGATAGCTACTATTGAAATATATACACGGCCACAAAATATCGACCACATCATTATTTTCTTTTCTGAATAACTTTATTGCGTGAAATCAATTGTAAAGCAAATTTGCTGGAAATATTTACAAAAGTATAAGTTATCAAAATATTATTTTAAAAAATGTTCAACATCACCTCCGGTTTGTTGAATGCATTTCTGTAAACGTCTTTTCCACTGATTACTTAAGTATGTTTAGGTTTCAATACCTTTTATTAATTAAATCTCAATCTCTAATAATTGCGTAGTGCCAGAAAATGTTGAAAGAAAAAGTTCATTTTGTCCAAGAGACCTGATTGGTAAGGGATGAACTCAAAATCAGGACGTGCAGCTGTGAGTAACCGGCAACAGTTCTTGAACAGTAATTCGACGGGTCTTACCTGGTATACATCATATTAAAAAAAATTAAATATACCTGGTGGTTCAATAATTATGTGTAAAAAACTTTATTCCATTGGAGCTCTTTGGGAGCCCATATTTCCGAAGAGGCGTATACGAAAAAAGTTTATATGAACTTGTTTCCTTCATATCCGGGAGATTTCCCACATTTTCCGGGACACTCTGTTTATCTCAAATTCCCTCTCATATTTTCTCCTCAACAAATAGTATATACAGTCCACTTGTTCTTTGTTTTTATCTCAAACTCCGAAAGCGTCTGTGAACAATTTTTCAAATAATTTTTTTTTGGTAGATTATTATTACTAGTAAGCTATTCTTTTGACGTTTTCCAGATATTTTTTAACAAATTAAAAGGACATGAATTTCTTCCATCGAAATCATTTCTGGTTCGTTTTTTAAAATTTTCATGGCGAACTGACTAAAAATAGTGATATTCAGTTTCAAATGCTATGAAATGAATGAAAAAATGTAAAGAAAAAGTTGTTGTTGAGAATATGTTAGTTATTTGAAAAAAGAACTTATTTTGCTACTTGTTTAAGGTAATTTCTTATTTTAACCTGTCCCGTATGATATTCCTATTCAATTCGATTTAGAATACTTATAAATTTATGTTACGAAAACTTATACGTTCCTAAATATTTCCTGAAAATTTGGTTAAAAAATGATTGTAAACAATAAAGTTATTCAAAAAGGATGGGGGTCACTTTCTTAAGCTCACCGTATACGATAATTAACTTTTCTAGTGTCCCCTCGTATATTAGAGAATGCTGGATTGAGTGATAGTGGGATAAAAGGGAATATAAAAATGCTGGTTTCCATTAAAGCCAGAAACACAAAAAAATAGTTTATTTCTTGTATTGAAACTGAAGTTAGTCGGACAATATTAATGTCAGGGCTTCTAAAATAAATTATTTGCACCTGTGAGTTAAGTGTATTTACCCAAGTTGATTAAACCTTTGGGGAAAACAGTCCTTCAAGCTAAAATGAAATACATGCAATGAATATATGCCTATGGAGAATTTGGGAGAAGGATATAATGGCAGGGACATTAATCCCATCGAAAACTTGGGGAACAATAAAAGCGTTAACATGTCATAATATTGCCTTATGGATTAGCATATTTAATTTCTATAGATATTTTTATATAGGGTAGCATCGCCTATGAGTATGTAGTAGGAGTGCCAATCCCGGGATCTCGATTAAAAGCAATCTTGAAAAGTCCTCAAATCCCGGGATAAATTATAATATACAAGAGTTCTTTAAAAATATTTTTTAAAATATTTATTTTAAAATTAATAATTCTCTTGGAAATTATATTAATTTTAATTAAAAAATCGCTATTTTGCCAATATGTTTCGATAGCCCTTAATACAAATATACAATTTACAAAATAATGTATTTTTTTAAAACCGATTTTCAGAGATCACTAAAAAGGAGAATTAATTAACGTCGAACCCGGGTATTTAATAGTGCATAACCTAGGGGCTAAAAAGACACTTAAGTCACGTGCTTTATTTTATGCACTGCTAAAATAATTTTAAAGAATTAAATTTCATTAGCCGTCAACTTTACGTTTGAGGGATTACATTTTTATCCCTTAGGGAGTAAATGTTTCTTTAATCCATCATTTTGAGAGTTTAAGTGCAGAAACATAACGCAGCTTACTACCCCCTCCCCCTTAATTACGGCTCTTTAACTCTTAATGTACTGCGATAAAACTGGCGATTTTCCAGATAAACCGAACTAATGGTAAATACAAACAGGTAAGCATAAATTATTATGTTTGTTTTAAAATTCTAAAGTTTGGCAAGTACTTTTTAAAAATAAATAAACAAAACAAGGTATATTATTGCTAAAATACTAATTTTGCCGATTAATCAAATTCTTGTAGTGATTTTTACCATAAGTAACTTTTGAGTGTTTCACAAAAAACGATTTATCTCGACGATGTAAAACATCTACTGTAGTATGTTTTAATGACTCTTTATGGTTCTATAAAATATTATAAGTTCATTAAACTATACCGGTCAAAAGTTAGAGCCAAAAAAGTAAATCGCTCTTTGTGGGACCGTTAAGGGGCACTCTATAGGATTTTTTTCTTTGACAAATTAGGTTTATTTTGACCTTCTCTGTATGTTCCCAAGAGATTAGTGGGTACTTACGGACACGCTGTATAGTGAGGGGTTTTTTTTTCTATATTTTTTAATTTTTCAGGAGGTCGCGATTACTAAAAGGGTTGAGAAACGATGCTTTAGCGAAATCTATCCTGGATTTTATATGGTATACTCAAGCAGCACGTTCGTTCTTTTAACCATGTTCCCAGATACTTGTATTGTTGACCTTTCCGCATTGGCGTGTCATTGATTGTTAATTGGTGAGGAACCCTATTAAAATATCGAAAATGGGAAATCCATTATACAGGGTGTTTCCTAACCTATCTGAAAAAATGAAGTCATAAAATCATCACTTTATTTTAAGACGAAAATGCGGTATAAAAGTTTTTCGCATGTCATTTCGTCTTCGAAATATAGGGTGTTAAAAAAATATTGTATTTTTCATTTTATTTATTAATGCCAAACGATATTCTAATGATATTTGTTAAACATAAAGGATTAGAGCACTTTACTTTGGGTCAATTTTTAAATTTTACAATTAATTCATTTGTGGGAATCTGGGTAAAAGAGTACCTTAATTTTTTAGTTATTTTCGTACTTTTATCGTCAACTTATACGAGTATACTTTGCTTTGATCTGAATCCATTGGATTTTTATTTCTGAGGTCACCTTAAACAACTCGTTTATTCATTCTACTCCTATTGAAACTGAAGAAGGCCTTCGACTGCGCGTTATTGATGGTTTTAATACGATTCGCGTCAGTCCCTAAATATTCCAACACGTAAAAGCCAATTTAGCACGTCGTGTACATGGGTGTCTACTGGGTCATGGAGGACGTTTGCAACAATTTATTTTACTTTTGTTCATATGAGTTCATTATTCAATGTTTTTAAATTATATGCATTATCAAATCATCGGCATTAATTAATAAAATGAAAATTATAATATTTTTTTTAGCACCCTGTATTTCGAAAACGAAGCGACATGCGATAAACCACATTTTCGTCTTAAAATAAGGTGAGGATTCACTTCCTTCATTTTCCTTCAGAGCGGTTAGGAAACACCCTGTATATTTAGGATGAGATTCATTTATATTCAGGATTATTTTCACTCGACAATAAATAAACCCGTACTATCTACAAACAGCAGTTCAAAAGAAAAATTCCCATTTTTTCAGCTTCTTTTCTGACATTTCAATGTCCATATGTTCTTTTCAGCTACATTTTTTGAAAATCCAACCAATAAAATAGGGTTAGTACTAAGACAAATGTAGGAAAACAACGACTGTTTCAAAGCCTTTTCAAACAAATTTTTGGCACGTACCATATTCTTTTCGCATCATAAATTGATAATCGAAATTCTGCAGACGACTTGGTAAAGCCGAATTTCGTGGGGCGTGAAGTATACACGTAGAACGGCTAAGAATAATCTATTTCGGAGGAATTTGAAAGTAAATTTTTATAAAGGATATTTTATTTGATGTTGGAACTATATACAACGTGTCCAAGATAAGGAGGGCCAGTACAGGGATCTCGGAAACCGTAAGAGATACGAAGTCGGTTAAATGGAGGTAAAGTTGCGCGTTTACGTGCCTAATAATATGCCGTTTAGAAAGTTTAAAAATTCCGAGTAGTTCCGGAGATATCCGAAAATAAACGAAATTCTGAAATCGTTTTATTGTTTTCCTGGGTTCTTTTGATATTGAATTCTAAAGTAAATTGTACTTTTACATTGCCATTTTTTCCGCTCCATCTAACAGCGTTAATTGTTTTGTAATCCGACGAGTCGACTTCGAAGGGCCATTATCAACTTTATTTTTTAAATACGGCCCTGTTTTTCTGATATTGGAATTTGAGAGCTTTTCTCCTTCCGAATGCAACAATATATGACACATTGCGGTTTGATGACGTTTCGAGAGTTTTTTGAACAACATCAGGAAATTTTGGGATACGGTCCTGTATTTCTCCTAATTTTATAACTAATATGTCATAAGTAAGCTCTAAACTTTTTATTTATGTTGAACTAGTTCAATAAATAACAAATGATTTCCGTTATTCTCTAAGCACAAATAACATCTTCTAACTGCCACATAAGAGTTTGAGATAAAATGAAACACGATAGAATATCAAACTTTTCAGCATTTGTAAAATTATGTTCCATATTTTCTGGAAAATAGAAAACCTCTTATAACGCTTTCAAACGATCACAATGGGAATGTGAAGTGAAACAAATCACGCGTCACCATCTTAATTTTTTTGTTTCTAACGCCTACTTTTCTTTTAAATCCCGAATCAACAGAAGTTTGAAATAATGGTTCTGTATTTTGTTCACTTATTTCTGGTTTATTATTAAATTATTTGTTATTTATTGAACTAGTCCAACATAAGTAAAAATTTAACTTATAATATTATTTATAAACTTAGGAAAAATACAGGACCGTATCCCAAAATTTTCTGATGTTGTCAAAAAACCCTCGAAACGTCATTAAACCATAATGTGTCATACATCGTTGCATTCGGGAGAAAAAAAGCTCTAAAATTCCAATATCAGAGAAACAGAACCGTATTTAAAAAAACAAAGTTGATAATGGCCCTTCGAAGGCGACTCGTCGGATTACAAAACAATTAACGCTGTTAGAGCGGAAAAAGTGGCAATTTAAAAGTGCAATTTACTTTAGAATTCGATATCAAAAAAAAAACAGGAAAACAATAAAACGATTTTTCAGAATTTGTTTTTTTTCCGGATATCTCCGGAATTTTCAAACTTTCTAAACGGCATATTATTAGGCACGTAAATGCGCAACTTTACCTCCATTTAACCGACTTCGTATCTCTTATGGTTTCCGAGATCCCTGTACTGGCCTTCCTTATCTTGGACACGTTGTATAGAGTGTCCTTAATCAGATGCCAATATTTCAGAGTGTGATTTCTTTGATCATTTTATGATCATTTCCCTCATTATGAAATAGACCAATCAGATACCACCATGAATTTTGTTTAGATGAGTGATTAAATCTTCGCGATAAAATTTTGGTACAAGAATTGCCCAATAGGCAATAAACAAATTTCAAAATGAACCCAAGAAGCATCATAGATAATCGGAATTAAGAAGGCAGAATATCTCCTTCATTTTAATTTAGAGTAAATGAATTTTATAAGAAATAAGTGAAATGTGTAAAAACTATATAATAACACTTGATTTGTATACTCGCCTTATCTTTCTCCCTATCTTCCTTCCTCTTCTCCTTAACGTCAAGCCTTAAGGCCAGTCGTATCCTGCCGGCGGCCACAGCTAATTCTATTCTGTCCCCAGTTTCGACCGTACTTGAGATCAGCAATAATCCCAGTGGCTTGCTGGTCCTGAATCGTAAAATAATGTCTTCCGTTTGCGTTACCATTTCCGAATCCATTGTGACGGCCATGTGTGATGATCCATTGAAGCTGGAATAAAAAATAAATATATTATGGAAACAGAATTAAGGGTTTAGAGATCTCATAACTATTTTTCGGGATTGGTTATCGTAGAAAATATTAGGAATGAAGAAATTGTTATTTTTCTATGAATTTTTTTTTGATACTGGATTAAGGCGTCTACATAAAAAGAGCGACGGATTATGTATTTGTGCGCCTTGATCGAGGTTAAACTAGTTTGAAGCTGTTAGTAGGAACGTAGCTATCGTAAAGAAGTAAGACGTCTCATCATGCCTCGCAAATATACATATAATAGTACATACAGGGTGTTATGGAAATGACGTATTATATTTAAATGGGTGACTCCTTGGGTGTCCTAAAGAAACGCTACATATTTTTTTTTCAAATCGACCGTTTTTAAAGTGTGGTCCAGCTCCATAAACCCACACCTCATCCGGCGTTTGTTCGGGTTTGTTCGTCAGGTGGTGGTTCGTGGTGGCATATCAGGAAACAGGTGTTACATGCAATGTTGACAAACTTAATGCAAAACTGAAATTTCATATAAAATTATAAAAATAAATTATTAATCTACCTACTTGTATTTATCTTTATACCTCCAGGCACAAGTTTTTTAAAAATACACTCAGATCAGATCATTAAATTTTATTACACGCGACGCGACGAAATTTGACTTATTTGTCGGCGACATTCCATTTTTCTGTCAAGTCAAACGTCCAAAACAAACTACTCGTTTTAACTGAGCAACTTAGGTCTATAAAAACAATGTCAAATAATATACAAAGTTTGGACGCGTAGCCCGAAAATAATTACAACTATTATACGCGTACCCGAACAAACCCGCACCCTAACGCTGTTCTTCTATTACTGATACTTGCAAGTCGCACGCTTGTACCGATAGACCTACGTCGGCCCAGCGCCGAGTGGATTGTGCGAAAGAGATGGAGAGATGGCCGCGTGAAGAAGAAAATAAAATCTTCGTCGGTCTTGTCATTTGTAGTAAAGCTGGCTATTTAAGTTCTTAAGCTTCTCAAAAGAAAAAGTATAGTCGCAGTATTATCAGCTACCACTATCATTTTATTTAATTTGGTCGAAATTCCATTAACGCCATATCAATTAAACGCCTTGCAAGAGATCTCGAGGCAAGTAATAGAGAAGAATCTCGTGAAATATCAAACGTCAAATATTGCCCATCTCTATTCTGAGTTTTGAAGGTATCTATTTCGTTCGTTCGTAGGTTAACTGTTTTATGGTTCGTAGATAAAATGTCATTTTTAAATTGAAGGATTGCATTGTGTGTATTCAAAATGTGTGTGTTTTAAAATAGTTAAATAAATAAAACTAAGCGAAAAAAAAGGACCAAAATTCGAACAGCGTTCGCGTGTATTCTTTCCATGTGGATAGCTGCTATTTTTGAGGTTATGTGAGAGGTTTTTTCCTAAAACTTAGATTCTATGTGGTTTGTGTGAAATTATTAAACTAACAATTGTATTTAAATAAGTAAAGGTAAGAAATCATGTGTCTTAAATAAAATTGCATTTTTTTTAAAGAGTTGAACGATAATTATTATAAGAAAGGTCAATGACGTTTGACCTATTTACTTTCCTGTGCTTGTAACGAATTTGAAATTTGTGTGTGATATTACCATTATTTGTTTTGCAAAACATCTTTCGCCGTCGGTTTTCTGGATAAGTTAGATAATATCAAAAATTCTTGTTCCAAATTTACTCTCTTAGTAGTCGTGTTTAAATCAATCATTTAAGGCGATCGAATCAGTCACTGACCGATTAAAAATTGATCTTTTATTCATTAATCATCAATCTTTTGTATTATGCATGCCTCATAGCATACGTCTTGATACTTATCGGTCTGCTCACCGTTTCGGATTAGCGAACGATCGATTATGCATTATGTTGTTATCTATTTTCCAATTAATAAATTATTGTTTGAACAAGCCAAATTATTTTCTAGCATGGTTTTTATACATTTGTCTCTTCTTGTTCTTCATACGGAAACGTTGAAATATCACTGGGAAAACAATACTAACGTTCCACATAAGCACACGGCACCTATAGCGCATCTATGTGGATTTCTCTTCTGTGACCAGTTTGATGATATGTCACGTGTTCATCTTGATGCTGCTTCATGTGATATGCATTCTAATATGTGACACCCTGTATTTCGAGTGTCAGGTTAATTTTAAATTTCAGAGCCACGGAGAGAAAATTTGAAGTTAGATAATAAAACTGATGAAACGAATAAAATATTAAATATTTTACAAAAATATCCGCGAATTTTTTTCGGTATCGCTTTTCCTTGATTGACAAGAGATCCTTGTAGCCAAGTGGAAAAAATAACTAAATTGTGCGATACAAAAACGACGATATTTATTTCCCGCGTCAGAAGCCCGCCGGCACGAGACATACATTATTAATACAAAATCATTTTTCATTTTTACGCAAAAATGAAGTCAAAATAAAATAAGTCTGTGAACATTTTAACAGAATAACTGGGGCGTGTAAAAAAGGTATTTATTTTCCTTCAAGTTTCCTCAATATTAAATGTTTAAATTATATTCAGATGCTGAATCTTATTTACCAGGCTTATTTTCTAAGGCAGTAAACCTTATGTTTTTGAATTAAAAACTCACCTCAATGATTAACAATGTATATGTTATCAATTGGAATATCGGATTAATATTACAATTAAATTGCAATAGATAAATAATATAAAAGGGAGCATTGTTTCGGACTAAAAACACTTATCTTCAATGAAAATATGCACCTTATTGAAAATATTTTTCTTTTATTGTTGTATTTATACTCTAATTGTAACTAAAAACTGTTTTCATTTGACATTATTTAAAATAATAAAAATAATAGTATTAATAATAATGTGACATACATATAGCCGAGCACTTTCCATGGAAATATCTGTAAAAGAGAATCAAATCCTCAACCTGCCTTCGATGTTCTAGGCTGTCGAGGCTCTTCGTCAGCTCCAATGAGACGAATGGCCTTCCTTTCGATGAAATCCAGTAGCCGAAGAGTTTGTTTGGGTGCAGAGCTCCAGACATAAGAGCAGTACTCTAGTGATTTGAATCTGGGGTTTGTATAGTACCAAAAGTTGGTGAGGTGTGTACAACTATCTGGTTCGGAAGAGTACACCAAGTTTCTGAGAAGCTATCTTGGGGATTGCCACAACGTGGTTATGCCAAGACATATTTCGTCCCAGATTGACGCTCAGCAAATTAATAGATGAAGCCAGTGGGATTACGTGTCCTACCATGACTATATCCGGTTCTGTAATGTTAACCTTTTTAGAGAAAATTGCAGCCTGTGGTTTCTTAGCGTTACATTCGACTTGGTTACCGTCACCCCAAGCCAAAATTTCTTCCAGATTTTTGTTGAGGCGCGAACCAACCCGCTGTCTGCAAATATGTGCATCGGCAGCCGATATTTATACATTCAAAGAGAAATACGAGAAAAGTGTACTATCGTCAGCAAAGCTAAATATTTAATTTTTAGTTTTGACTAGAAGGGTTTGTTCGGGTTTGCAATATGCACCCTTGAGGAACACCGGCATTTGGTCCTCAAACCGAACTAACAGATACAAATTAGTAAAAATATGCAACAGCTAATGGCAACATTGCCTTACTTCAGAGCTTACCTTAAAGTAGCCGCTTCTTTTCCACAGGTTGGGCCAGTAAACATGGTATTAGTACAATCGCAGATGAATCGGTTCCAACCTTCCAAACACACGCCGCCATTAAGACATGGCTGCGAAGGACATTGCTGGGGTTGCGTATGACACAGTGTTCGAATTGATCCTGGAAGACAAAATTATTCGAAATTATTTTACTTACCATACTCTTTCTAAATTTTTGTCAAATTTTTAACTGCGTTAGTTATTCGAAATTCAAATAGTCAAATTATATAAAAAATTCTTGAAATAATTTTTATCTTAGAAACGGTCGGAGATGGGTATAGCAAATTGTTTTTTATACAGTGTGTGTGAAAATATTGGCACAATATGAAAAACTGTAATTTTAGGAAAAACTATTCGTCCTAAAAAGTTTTGCTTACCTTTATTCCCGAAGAAATCACAAATATAACGTTCAGGGTGGTCAAAAAATAAGAAAATATGCTAAACTGCTAATATTATCCTTTTTCATCGCTGATTTTAGGAAAAAAGCTATTCTTCATAATTGTTTGCCTTAAAATCTTATAATCCGCGAGATAATAACAAACCCAAATACATACAATACACAATATACATTCTTTTTGTCTAACTTTGACAAATTTTGGGCTCATAGTGTAGTCAAAAAAGAAGAATATGTGCTAAAATGTTACGCATCACGCGTACCGAGGTGGAAAGTGTTTCATTCCTGTCGAGAGAGTCGGTAGTTAACTGAGGCACGAAGCGGCGACGTTAACTAAATCTCGAGACAATAATGAAACTTTTCACCGAGGTTTGTATACTATTTTATTCACAACCACATCTAATATCCACTTCTTATTATTTTGAATTAATATTATTAATAAAAGATAAATGTCATTTTGACTTTTCCATTGAAAAATTAGACAGAAATTTCAAATAACCGCAGGTGGTAAAATAACGTAGATAATAATACACATCAGGATGGCAAATATAAAAATATTATTCTTTGAATATGGGTTCAATGTCACTAAACAATATATTAGCTTAATAACAGAAAATTGATGAGGAATTTGATTTTGCTGCTACTCCACCAGAAATTCAAGAAGCAGCAAAAATAGTAGAAGATCTTCTGCCAACTAAAAGCCGCCCGAGATCTGACAAGGCATATAACTGTTTCACCCGGGTGGAAAGTAACATTAAAAAAACGTCAACTTTTACCTATTTCAAAGATAGATGAAATATCATTATTACATGTATGGTTGTAAATAATATTAATTTACATGGTACATTCATTAGAAAAAATGTTAAAAATGAAATTTCTTGTTAAAAATCTAAAATGATAATAGACATCAAAGAAAAAAAAATTGATCTATTTCTCTTGCCCCAGATATGGAAAACATTTTATTAAAAAAGAAAAGAAACGAAGGTTTCTCTCTTATTAGGTTTCAGCTGAGCTACCATGATTGTCAATGCATTTGAAGAGGTTTTTTCTAAATCTCGAACTACGTTCACAAATTTTCAAATCCTTGTATTTCGTTGCAGGCTTGTGTAATTCTGTTTTTTAATTCATTGCCCAAAATAAGCAAAATTTTTACCTTTTGTTGCTTGATATTCTAATCTTTCAGCAATTAAGTTGTAAGAATTGTATTGACGTTTATTTTGACACCTCATTGTTTCACAGCTGGTTTTAATGATGTTTTCCAGATTTTCGGCGAGAAAAAATGGATCACAATATTTTTTCTTCGTAGATGGCCAATATTTTATATTTTGACATTAAATTTGATTCTCAACAACTATTTTCTAATAAATTCTTCTGTACCTTGTAAATTAATGATATTTTACTATTAATATTGTAGAAAATCTTCTTATTTTTTGACGTATGTTATATTTGTGATTTTTTCGTAGATTAGGCGTTTTTAAGATAACCGAAAATTTTTATGAAAAATAGGGTAGTTTTACATACACTGTATAAAAGGTAATAAATTCCAAAATATACAGGGCAATCTATTTAAAAGATTAATGGTAAGCCTAACCTCCGGTATAGCTGGAAGTGATCGATACGACAAAATATATTCATTAAAAAGATCTTTTATAGCGGGTACCTAATATCTTCCTTGTTACCAAGATTTTTTAATATGTTATATTTATTATGGTTGCATTTTTAAAATATTTTTCATGAATTTTCTCCACAGTTTACTGATGAGATGTCTCTATGTTATCATTGTCATGGTACAATAATAAAAATGTAGTTCATATTTCTAAATATTGTTAGTATTAAATTCCAATGTATGGAAAAATTATTATTTCCCAGACCACCCGATGATACCTTATACCTAGTATTTTAAAGTGCTACTGTGTAGACAAAAATACGCCCTTTTGCATAAGGTATCATCGGGTGGTCTGGGAAATAATAATTTTTCCATACATTGGTATTTGATATTATATTAATACCACTTGAAAAGTAAATAGACTTTTTATTTTGATATTTTTACCATGATATATTTAAACTAAGTAAATGTAAAAAAGAATCTTGTTCTGCTGAATGTAAATTTTTTATATTATTTGAAATATCGACGGTCACATTTCTAAACTAATAGATAACGATTTAGAAGAGTCTCATGAAATATCTTTGTCAAAGATGAAATTTATCTTTCATAATAAAAGTAAAAATTGCCTTTCACGAACGGTCCAAATAAAAGTCCTTTGTCGAAACAAAATATTATCTGCGCTGGTGCTTTTAAAAATCTTATTCATGAACAATAGACCTTTGTTAGTGCTAAAAGGGGCCATATTTCAATGTTATGTTCAAGTCATTATTGAAAAAAAGCGCAGATTCGATTTTGATGCTTATTCGATTGTAATAATTTATTTCGAAAATCACCTCATATTTGAAGTTGTATTTGGCGAATCTTAAATTGCTTTTCTAGTTGATACGACAATACCGTAAAAATTACTCTTACTATTTTAATATTTGCAGTATATTTTTGCCAATATAATGCATTCATATATTCTCTGAAAAGCAAATCTTCTACCGCGTGTTTTAGGAGGAACACTTACCTCTATAACCTTTTTATTGTTTAAATTACAGAAATAAAATTTCTTGGGTTTGTATGTGATATTATTTTGCATTTTATGTCATGACTGACTCCATTTTGTCAATTTCTTCCGATTTGGCCGGAAATTGGATTTTTACCCAGTATATTTCCGGCTATATCGATTCATAATAACATTCCAAATTCAACGACACCCCATACGTCACTTTTTGACAATTTGAACTCTTAAAATGGTTTACTTCTAAGAAAAATTATGGCAGATTTTAAAGGACCCCGCACGGAACATATGGGAATCGGCCCTCGGTTAAAAACTTTGATACTCGGGGATATTATCCAAAAATCGATGCTGATCAAAAGTCTCCATGGGCCCGAGGTCCGAAAATATACAGGGTGGCCCAAAAAAGTGTGACAACATAAGTAATGCTGTATTTTTTTAAATGGGACACCCAGTAGTTTATTGCATATTTAGGTTCGTATTAGTGTTCTTTATAATTGCCTAAAGTTTTATTTCATTTGGTTATGTAGTAAAAATAAATAATAAAAGTTTTGCAGTTTTAGAAAAAAATTCTAAAACTAACTAAAATAACTTTTTTAACCAAGGCATTGTGTGGAATTTAAGACAAGAGGTCTAGAGATACTGTGAATATAATAGCGTTTAACTATTTTATACAGGGTGTTCATCATTAGGTTTCAAACAACACACTTTTCAAAATAATTTTTCTCCAGATTTTCAAATGGAACACCCTGTATATCATTTGGCTATTGGATGTAGTTCATAAGCAATTATTTTTTTTGTATTGAAAGCATATAACACCTGATTTCACGCTTTTATTATTTATTGATAATTAACTAGCCAGAAAAAACTGCACTTTTCTCTCGTATATATGTGTTAGACTGTTAGTCCTAAATAACAACAATACTAAATTAAAGAACTGTCAAACTATAATAAACAAACGAATTCTTATTTTATTTCAAAGCCTACCATGGTTTTTAGGCATGAGTACCGTCACTAATGAGCCGTCTTGATAGTATTTCATCTCAAATGTAGAGGAATGTAAATAGATCATTTGAATAGCGTATTAACTTGTACTCAGATCAACATGGTAGGCATTTTGAACATTTACTCTAGTATAGTTTATAATTATTAATCTAGTCGCCTATGCTTAAGGCTCAAAATAAAAACCGTATTTATTTAAACAACATAGGTAATTTAGGAAAGCAATTATTTCGAGAACGGCTAGAAATAACTTATATGCTTCCATTACAAAAAAAGAATGCTTATGAATTCTACATCGAATAGCCAAATGATATACAGGGTGTTCCATTTGAAAATCTGGAGAAATATTATTTTGAAAAGTGTCTTGTTTGAAACCTAATGATGAACACCCTGTATAAAATAGTTAAACGCTATTATATTCACAGTATCTCTAAACCTCTCGTCTTAAATTCCACCCAATGCCTTGGTTAAAAAAAGTTATTTTAGGTAGTTTTTTTTAATTTTTTTTTTTTTTTAATTTATTACTCTTCAACTACATAACCAAATGAAATAAAACTTTAGACAATTATAAAGAACACTAATACGAATCTAAATAGGCAATAAAATACTGGGTGTCCCATTTAAAAAATACAGCATTACTTATGTTGTCACACTTTTTTGGGCCACCCTGTATATTTTTGGACCTCGGGCCCATGAAGAGTTTTGATCAGCATCGATTTTTGGATAATATCACCGAATATCAAAGTTTTTAACCGAGGGCTGATTCCCATATGTTCCGAGCGGGGTCCTTTGTAATTATGTTCATTTTTTGTTAGCATAATGCAATGCCGTTTGCGCTTCTTTGTTGTTGTTGTATATTTGTCATGGCAAAGCGCATGATACAGGGGAAGGTTGATGGCAGAAGGTTAAGAGGAAGATCACCGGTGAGATATATAGACCAAATAAAAGATCTCACACAAATGTCAGTGTCCCAAGTGATGCCTACTGTGGCAGACAGAGAAGCATGGCGAAGGATCACTATGAAGGCTCCATGAAAGAGTCTCGACGTCCGAAAACGGACAAGGGAAGAGAGAGATTGGTTTTTTAATATATTATCTCTCCTTTTTAACTTTGACATAAGGGGGGTGTGTACTAGCAAATTATTGGGAAAAAAGTGTCCTATCTTTTTGCCCGAGTGAGCCAATACGTTTTCAATTGAAAAAATTGAGTTTTCTGGGAAAAAAAACCTTGCTAAAAAGTTAAAAAGGTGCAAAAAGTTTAAGACAAAATAAAACTTGAAAATTACGTTTTTATCAAGAATTTATGAAACAAACCAATTTAGGGTTTGTTCGTAACAATCTAGATGAAAAAATAAAATTAAAAATTAAAATAATTTAAAGTGTCAAAAAGTGACGTATGAAATGATTTTCTGAATCGATATAGACATCAGTCCGTCATGTCATAAAATGCAAAATAATATCACATGGAAACCCACCAAATTTTATTTCTGTAATTTAAACAATAAAAAACTTACAGGGGTGAGCGTTTCTCGTGAAACACCCGGTATTATACCACGTTATAATATACGTTAGTTCGCGGTTTCGTTTATTAATACGAATCTGCAAAGGCACGTATTGTATGCCAAGAGTAAAGTAATATTTCAAATGCAAACTCGCAGCATCTTAGAGTATTTACGTCTTCGACCACAACAAAGGTCTTTTGTTCATAAATGAGATCCTGCAAACACTGAGGCAGATAATATTTTATCTTTACAAAAGACTTCATAAAAGTTTAAACCTCCTTAAAAGTCATTTTTTACTTTTCCCAAGACACCGAGGGTGATATCGAAAACATTACTTGTAGAACCGTTAACTTTTATACAGGGTCGTCGGGATGTTTAATAACAACTGATAGAGTTCCTAAGAAATCGAAGATATTTTTGTTCATAAATAATAACCTGCAAACACCGAGGCAGATAATATTTTTATTTACAACCATGCATGTAATAATGACATTTCATCTATCTTTGAAAGGTGGAAAGTTGACGTGTTTTTACTTCTACTTTCCACTCGGGTGGAAATTAAATTATTTAATTGTAATTTTTTAAAAATCAATATCTCAAAATCATATACGAACATACTTTTTTAAAAATGCTAATAGCTTTGCGTGTTTAGATATGTCTACTTTTTCCTTAATTGATAGAGTGGTCCTCAGCATTGAATGTTGTGACCAAATCGTTGATATCATCTTTGTCTTGGCATTTTCACTGAAATAAGCTAGTAGCGCCGACTCAGAACCAGGATTTTGAACTTTGTTTACCGTACACCATTCTTTGAAACAGTTATATGCCTTGTTATATCTCGGACATCCTTTAATTGGCAGAAGATTTTCTTCCACTATTTTTGCTGCTTCTCGAATTTCTGGTGGAGTAGCGGCAAAATCATTTTTCTGTTGTTAAAATAATATATTGTTTAGTGACATAGAAATCATATTGAAAAAATTATATTTGCCATCTTGATGTGTATTATTACCTATGTCATTTTACCACTGCGGTTATTTGAAATTTCTGTCTAATTTTTCAATGGAAAAGTCAAAATGACATTTTATCTTTAATTAATAATTTTAATTCAAAATAATAAGAAGTGGATGTTAGATGTGGTTGTAAATAATATAGTATACAAACCTCGGTTGAAAAGTTTCATTACTGTCTCGTTTTTTAGTTAACCTCGCCGTTTCGCGCCTCTGTTAACTACCGACTCTCTCGACAGGATTGAACCACCTCGGCACGTAATATACTATTACTCTATTCATAAGATTTTAGCACATATTCTTCTTTTTTGACTACACTGTAAGCGCAAAGTTAGACAAAAAGAATGTATATTGTGTATTGTATGTAGTATTTTGTTTGTTATTTTTTCCCAGATTATAAGATTTTAAGGCAAGCAATTAGGAAGAATAGTTTTTCTCCTAAAATCAGCGATAAAAATGTTTATAGGACACTGTTAGCAGTATAGCATATTTTCTTATTTTTTGACACCCTGAACGTTATATTTGTGATTTCTTCGGGAATTAAGGTAAACAAAACTTTTTATGAAGAATAGTTTTTCCTAAAATCACTCTCTCGACAGGAACGAAGGAATGAAATACTTTCCAGCTCGGTACGTAATATACTATACCTTTACTTTATAAAAGTAAAGACAAGAGTTCGTACCCCACGCACGATAAATCGATACTGTCCGGCTCACAGAGGGGTGTTTGACGGGGAGACCTGGTCTTAAAGAAGAGAAAAGGAACACGGAACCTACTATAAAACATCAATGTTATTTTTTTAAATCTCAGTTTAAAGAAAGATAGTTTTCTACTAGCAACAAAAAAAAAGTTTTTATTGTGAAGAATAAGGATTGGTTGAATAGAATCCTGGAAATGCATCGATCTCCAGAATAGCAAACCGATTCTCAAACATTATCTAATGAAGAATCCAGTGAAGAGGAATATTAGAATTGGATATATACATATTTTCTCAATTTTGATATTAAATTAATAATTGTGAAAATTTGATGAGTATATTTGACTTTTTTTTAACTTCTAGCATAAGTTAACTTTGACTCTAACTAAACTCTATAACACGTTAACCATTTTAATAAAATAAAACTGAACGAATTAATTTTGACCGCAAAATAGGTACGAATAACCCCACTGTCTGGCGTGATGGAAAGGGTGGAAAATGTATCATCCCACATTTCTAGCCCATTCACGCCGATCACCAGGCCCGATAAGATCGGATATCTCGTGGGATATGAAGGACAATATGCACTCCTCAATAACTAGGTCATACCATAATGAGAGACACAAAGGGTTTATGCCCTTGGGTGAGCAGCGTAAAACCGAGGATCGTGGTTCGGAAAAAAATTTTTGTCTGGTGTGTCCGGGAAAATGTGGGAAATCTCTTGCATATGAAGAAAACAAGCGAAAAGAGTACTCCAAGTTCATATAAACTTTTTTCGTATAGGCCTCCGCTTCAGAGATAAGGGCTCCCAAGGAGCTCCAATAGAATCAAAATTTTTACACATAATTATTGAAACACCAGGTATATTTAATTTTTTTTAATATGATTTATACCAGGTAAGGTCATTCAAATTACTACTATCCAAGAAAGTGCTGTGAATTATTCACATACATATCTTTAACTATTGACTAAAAATAAACACTCCTCATTCATGTCGCTAATCCTTACCGTTTTCGAAAAAACGACATTTTAATTACATCATGTATTTGCCGTATCTCGGTAAGAGATACATCTTTGCTCCTATCTAATGTTGAATCTCCAAATTCTGCTTTCATATTTTACCCGTGAGAAGTTAATGGAGTGTAAATAAAATGACGTTTTCTCGAAAACGGTTAGGATTAGTGACATGAATGTAGAGTACTTAATTTTTAGTCAATAGTTAAAGGTATGTATAATCGTTGTCCAAAGTTCTTATCATATAGGACGTTAAAAAAAGGGGCGATGAGCGTCACAGCTAGTCCGTCCCTGCAGCTGTGAGTAATCCACAACACTTTCTTGGATACTAATTTGAAGGGTCTGAACAAACCCTGTATACATCATATTAAAAAAATAAAGCAACCTCAGGTAAGGTCAATAATTATGTGTAAAAAACTTGATTCCATTGGAGTTCTTTGGGAGCCCGGATGTACGAAGAGCAGGCCTATACGAGAAAAAAATGTATATAAACTTGTAGTACTCTCTTCAATTATTTTTTCCCATTTCCCACATTTTCCCAGATAACCTGTAAAGGATCGTCGTCGAAAAGTTTGTAATAACTGAAAAATATGTACTTATTGATTACCACAGAAGATAAATTTCGCCATCACTCATGCATACAAGTTAATAGTCAGCCTTCTGCATCTCTTAATGTTGGCCTCACAAAAGAAAATATACTTTTCGTTAAGCAAGTTGACGCTTGTTATACATTCATTATGGTTATATAAGGTTTTATTTCCCCAACTCCTGATTTTCAGAAGTTTTAAATTGGTACCTGACAACTTTATTTATTATATGAATGAAAAAAAAATTCAACCTAAACTTTATTAAAGTAATTTCACATTTACTTCATATATTTCGCGGTCTAACTTTTTCTGTTGGAGTTTTTAAAAATTAATCCTGTCGGCAGATTTTTTCCATTAAACTTTTCACGTTCTATTCTGGAATTTCTTTTTTATTTTCTTATATCATTATGGTATGCAATGATGATAATTTTATTAGCCCTTTCAGTGCCCTTTTAGGGCTTGCAAACAGTTGGTTGAGAATTTAATTTTAAATACAGGGTCATCCACGGTGAGTTGCCTATTAAAAGATATCGGGAACTAAAAAATATATTTAGGTTTGAAATATTAGTGACCGCTATGAAAGATGATGATCTTTTTAAATGGAACACCATACATTTTAATTGGACCCCTTCTGCAATAAGGAACCAACTAACAATTTTTGCTAAAATTAGTTAGCTGATTCTTTAGAATCATCTATTTTTATCTATTTGAAATTAAGATCCGTCTTAAAATACCTATGACGCCATTTATGAGGAATATGACCAAATTGAAAATTAGAGAAACCTGTATTCAAGTTTCGCAATAAAGTACTAGGCAGTGCGCATTTTGTAAGACGGAACCAATAAGCAGAAGGTTTTTAACATTTGTGTTCAGTTTAAAAAAAAAATTAAAGTTAACCTATTTTATTTTAATTTTGGACTTGTCAAGAAGTTAATTTGTTAATTTGGATCCTTTTTGCTAAATGTGTTCTTAAATGTTGTATATTTAGGTATTTAGTCAATTTTGTTTCTTTTAGAGTTAAAAAGAAATTACAAATAGAAAAAAGGCGTCTTAGATGAAAATATACATATTACATATAAAAAAAAATTAAAATTGTAAAAAAATAAACCTTACAGTATTTTTATAAAAATAGATTACGAGAGCGACATAAACTGGATAAACATTAAAAAAGGAAAGGGAAGGATACCAACTTTAGGCGTAGTATTTTGTAATAGCTTAGAAGAGTGCCTCAAGGTAAAGCAATACCAACACTTAAACTGAACGAAATAAAATCTTACATGGACTGCGGATCAACATTTTTATACTAACCTTATTGGCCATTAAACCCTAGAGGAAAATACTGAGGGCTTCAATGGAGATATTTATTTTGAATTAGAAGACAAAATTTAATAGAAGACTAATAACACATCTGTTGTGTTTTTATATCGTGCTTTTCATTGTGTTTCCGTTTTGCGTTTTTCTTTTTCAATAAAATGCATTTTCCAAAGAAGAACCAAGTGATTTTTCTATAAGAATATATGACAAAAAAATATTTATCTACATTCTAATGTTTTGATAATAAATACCAGTAAGAAACAACTTACAGCGTTTTATATTCACAACAAAGTTTTTTTAAAGAAAGTTTTTTTAATACCGTTTTTCTCCCTTTTTTGGTTTGGTCAGTTGGTTGCAGAAGGGGATCCAATTTATCGTTACGTGTAGAATTACATTCTTTATCTAATTGCTCAGCAGATACATGTTTCTATTTTTAGCAGTTTTTAAGTTAAAAAATTGACAAAGAATTGAATTGAATTTAAAAAAAATGCATTTTTTAAATGGAACACCCTGTATGTCGATCGAAAATAAATAACATTTCTATGTACACTGACAAAAATGCATTTACCAATGTCGTGGGTTACAAAATTGGAGCTACCTGAACACACCTCTCAATGTTGTTCTAACAGCCTACGAATTATCACAAATTATTTAAAGACGCTACAATAATTCAGGTTCTTTTGGTTCGCCTCAACCCAGAAAGAGATTTTTTATCAACATTTTAAACATATTTGGGATCACCGCAATTCCTCATCTTGTAACTATTTTATGAGTTACCTGAACTCAGTTCCTGGGTTGGGAAAACTTACTAATTCATTATAAAGTATCGTTTTAACCCGGACGTGCATTATTTTAACTCAATACCATGTGTAAATTATTTTGAGTTGGAATAATTCAGGAAACGTGCTATAAAACCCCATATCGAGTATAAAATGTAAGATCGTAAGGTCACGGCATTATTTTGGTCAGATGGCGTAAAATGGAGGGACAGGAGGGAGATGCATACAAATTTTTATTATTGGAATGGAGCCTTATTATTTATAAGCAATCGTCATCACTCCGTCCGCATGGTTTCTTAGCCGTAGTATGCTCTCCTGTCTATAATTCATTTGATTATTTTTTTTTTAAATATGTCATATCTTGAAAAAGCAAAAGGTAATTGTCCACAATATGCAGGCGATAAATGAAAAAAAATGTAGGTACTGGTAGTCCAAAATTTGGAGTCTGGTAGCCCAAAGAGTGAGTTATTCCAGCCACCATCGTAAGCCAGAACAACTTAAATGTCAAGTTTTGCTAGCTCGAATCATGAATTAACCTAGCCCGACTAGTAACGCATCACAATTCACATACTGGTAGCCCATCAATAATTTAAGACGGTGGGGCGTGAGCTATTCCAACGCATAAAATAACCCATCTTCTGTACTATCATAACTTAGGGATAGTGAGTTGGTGCAATTTCTTCGATTTGGTTGCCGCAATTCAGAGGTCTCGGCAATTTTTCCAAAATGTTATTTGTAAGTAGCAGTAGCTGATATAGCTGTTAATAAAAAAAAAGAACAGGTTTGCACATTTCTAATTCGGGGGGTGTTTCAGGAATTTGGATACTACCAATCGCAAAGGGTTTACTGCGCAGGCCGCCGTGCAATTTTTATTGCCTGTACCAAAGAATTGCCTACTGTAATACAGATTTAAGATAACCTGCTCCGTCCCAGTGTAACTATACAGCCCGCCACTGTTTAAATAAACTTGTAAAATGCCAGTTTAAGTCCTGTCAGTGCTTTAATTTAAACGACGGCTTTGTAGCATATAGAAATGTGGTTATAACCAGAGTCGCTGAGATTGTTTATTAATCTATTGTTGGCAAGTAGGAGCTCGAACATCTCGTTTCTAATTTAATATGTCTTCTGTATGTGACTGCAGAATGAATTTTATTACAGATGAGGGAAATCCTTTGACATTTGAAGTTTATTTTGTGGGTTGAGGAATTTTTAATGGTTATTTCATTGTCGTTGTTGCCGACGAGCGCCTGAAACAACTAGAGCGACATGGTATCGCTTTCTACACTTACTATGTTATTATTTACTATTATACAGGGTGTCAGTTTGAAAACTTTCCACCCTTAATATATCGCTTTCAGTAAATAACATTAAAAATCGGAAAGACAGGTTAATTTTAATGTGAGCGCGGACGCATTTAAAGAATATTTGCAGGCCATATGTGTACTACTCTCAAATTAACTTTATGGTTTTGTCTTTACAATTAAATACAGGGTGTCTCTAAAAGGTCTGTACAAAATCTGAGCACATATTCCTGAGGCAAAAATAAGGCGATTTAAAGCAACTTACCTTGGTCCGAAAATGCTCCGTTTCCAAGATACAGGGTGGAAAAGTTCCGAGTATTCAAAAATAAAAATCGAGTTTTTTTAAATTAATGAACAATTTTTACGTATTACTTTAAAACTTGGTAACTGGGGGTCTTTTGAGATGCGAAACCCGAATACGTATACCTTTTCACTATGGCCATTAGAGGGTGGTTCACAATGTTCTTCTTATGGTTTAGAATGGCCATAATTTTTTTATCAGTGCAGGTTTTTCCTTTTTTTCTAAAGGAAATAATTTTCTGAACATTTTGATACAAAAAAGGTACTCTTGTGAAAATCCGCTAAAGCAAGCCGTTTTTTAGATATTTCGGTTTCTAGTGTTCGATGCCGCACCGGAATATTTAAATTATTTTGAATAAAACATTCCGCTGTTAGCAAATTTTCGACAGGAAAAATATTTCACTTGGGTTCGTTACAGCAAGTCTTGCATGAAGAATTAGAATATATTTTTTTAAAATTAATTAAATGAGTAACAATTTTATTTTAACCCTGTATCTCGGAAACGGAGCAATTTCCGACTAAGGTAAGTTGCTTTAAATTGCCTTATTTTGGTCTCAGGAATATGTACTCCGATTTTGTACAGACCTTTTAGAGACACCCTGTATAGCAAGGTAATCTCATAACCCTCTATCTTATGTATACAAGAACATATACTAATGAATATTGTTGTGTGAAATATGTATAATTGACAAATTAACGACATTTAACTCCATCTCTATAAACATTGAGGTTAGGTTATGAGTTTTATTATTTTCTTGGAATTATATGTATTTATTAATGTTAAAACTGATTTAATTTTTTTTTTTTTATTTATTAAAGTTAAAAAATAAACGGTTCGGCTCGTTGAACTTTAATAGACAAGCTGTTTTTATACGGACAGCGCTGGTGGCGTGCTTAGCAGAAAGGAGAAGAACCAAGAACTGACATCAGACCAGCGGAAAGAATACATTCATTTTGTTTGCTTTGATTAATACATAAATAAAAATTTTAAGAAGTGAAAAAAGTTCTTTGGATTACACAATCCACTACGTTGAAGAGGTGAAATAACAATATTAATTTAACTAACAAATCAGAAACTATAAAAATGTATACACATAATACATAGTAATTAGCGTAAGGAAATAGGAAAATATCTACTATTATTTTTATAAACAACCAGGTATGTAAACTAAAATATTTCGGAACTGTATTTGTAGTCATAGGAAATATTGTGTACATTACTTGTATTTTACTTTAGGTGTCCTACAAATTTATACAAACTTTCTGGCTTGTTTGCATATTATAAAGCGGATTTCAGCTTTTTGATAAAGTTTTTAAAAAGTTTTGGCAGGTGTTCTGATCTCGCAAAAACATTAACAAAACCCCCATGCCTCTACTTTGATTTAAAATTTAAATTTGAATAACCTTCCTATATTAGAGAATACTTAATACCTATATTATAGAATACTAAGGAGGAACCGAAGTTTTAAGAGTTCGGTGAAACTATAACATTATAGGAAAATATATCCGTCAGTCAGTTTGTAGGAAAACTACCAAACTAATTAGGTCTAAATTGGTGTACTGTAATGGTATATTACATACTAAGAGTGGTAAGAAGCCGACTACAGACGATTTAGAACCTTACGGCACGAGCAAAGAGACACACATGATTATCAGTACTGGTTCCCTGTCCCACCACGACTGACTTCATTTCAGTACTTACGTAACTCAGCAAAACAGTGTATTCGTCATTTTTCCGACCCGCTTATTATTCATTTGAAGTAGTACACTACACATACCGTTTCTAGTATAAATTCCATGGCGGTCCCTCAATCTTAATATCGTAGTCACTCATACTTTACCAATACACCCAAAAATAATATCAAAAAAAAAATGTTGACGTTTAAAATTTCCTGACATTTATGTTGTCATGGTGACCTGATGAATTTCACAGCCAACTTTGCATAAAATCTATTCTGGGAAACATTTAGATTCAAAAGTTTTGCATCATTCTGATTTTGGCATGTTAAGATAATTTCAGGAATGAACTTTTTTGTTCTAAATATTTATTTATGTTTATCAGTTAAAACCAAAGAGTAACATCTAAAATTGATCGTGCAAGAATAGTAACTTTAGTTGAAGAAGGTCATTCCCAAAGATTTGTTACTAAAAGAATATGGGGTTTTCAAAGTGATGTCTCTCGTATATGGAATCGCTATCTAGAGACCAATTGAGGAGTAACTGTGCAAAACGCATTAAATCCATAATATGTTGTTTTGAATAAAACTTAAAAAACTAGCAAAGTAAGTTAGAAGAAAAATTAAGATTTTTATGTGGCGCAGAATGATTTATGTAATAGGATTAAAAAGGAATATTTCCTATTTCAATCTAAATTTTCGATTTTCACGACAATATGGTATATTTTTTAGTGGATTTACTGCATTTTGTTTAACCAAAATGTGGATTTATGTCCTTTTGCCCGGTTAGTATGGATTTATTCCTCTTTGCTTACTTCTTATTTGGATTTATTGTGTTTTGCTTGAAGTAATTAAGTTTACATTACTTTTTAAGGCCAATAAAATTTAAAACTTCAGTGAAATAATTTATTAATAAAATTAGAAAAAAAAACAATTAAATATGTAAACATGCTTATTAATCTGAAAAATGTAAAACACAGTGCGACATCTGATTGCGAAAGTTTAACTAAGATAATTGAAATAAAAAATGCTTTAAACAGAAATATTATTTTTTGGATTTAATGCACTTTGCTTAAACGTGCATTGGAATCAATCCGTTTTGCTTAGCTGAGTGTTTTTGATATGGCTATTTCTAATGGATTTAATGCGCTTTGATCGAACTGGATTGTTCTAATGATAGATTGATTAAAAAGGACTACATTTTTATATTTAACTTGAAAATTATAAAAAATGGATTTAATGCGTTTTGCACAGTTGCTCCTCAATTCTGTGCGAGACAGGCCACGACGTGGTAGAAGGCGTGTTACTAACGAACAGTAGAACCGCTATATTACGTTAACAATTCGAGAAATCGTACTATGCCGGTTCCACAACTTCAGAGAGATGTTACGCATGCAATTGGAGTTCGCGTATCCGTCTCTACAATAAGAAGACGAATTCTTGAATCCGGTTTAGGATGACGGCGACCAGTAAGAGTTCCCCAACTACAATATGACCACCGAGTTCGTCGACTGCAGTGGGCTGAAATGCACGTTCGCTTACCCGAAGAATTTTGGAATTCTGTCCTATTTTCCGACGAGGCCAAGATTTGTCTATTAAACGATAGTCGTCGGATTCGTGTTTGGAGAGAAACAACAAGAGCCGCTCAATTTGCCCATGCTCGCACTGTGCCTCCATTCGGGGGAGAAAGCGCCATGTTTTGGGCAGGTATTATGTCTGACGGTCGTACTGAGTTAGTCCACGTTCAAAGCACAATGACTAGTGACAATTAAATTAGGGATATATCGCGAATTATGAATGGCTAATAGACGTATAGTGTAGCCACCTGTAGCCTTGAATTCGACTGGAAGCGGGCACAGTCCACAGCGAGTAGCGACACTTAAGCCGCAAACACACTATTAACACGTCACGTGAATTCACGTGTTATCATATCGGTAAAATAGCGCATGCTCTCACGGCTTAGAAACAGACTACGTACACAACACCGCAGATCATTTTTATTACATATTTTGTGTTTGTGAAGATGGCTAGTGAATCTTAATTGTAGCCACCTAGAGTCAAATTCTACTACCGATAACGCTACTCCATAAAATAATGTGAACCAATTATATTTTCTTTTAAATTGCAATTTTTAAATCGTCCACAAAAAATTTGTTGAAAAAACTATTTCTTAACGATAAAGCAAAAATTTTATAAGTTTACCTGGTTTCGATAAAAACCTTTATTGAAATAAAACTCACCAGAATCCTGCTCTCTGGCATAGCTGGCAACATCGACGGGCTCATTATTCATAACAAGGTCCTTAAAACATCCGACGAAGCCCTGCTGAAGGACTGCAGTCCAGAGTCCAGATGGCACAGGAATTTCCGAAAACGGGGGACCTAATCCACCGATGTAGAGCTTACTTTCCAGTTCCAGAGTAGCTGAACCTTCTGGAATAAATTTATAAATATGGTAGTGGAGTTTGTTGTCTGTTGCATTAACATTTTTTAAATCTAGATGAGAATGGAATTTAAATAGTATTTTAATATATCTACTTTAATTTTCTGAAGATTAAGGAGATTTATCAATATTTCGTCGTGGATATTAGTAAAATTATGATTTCTGGCAAACATTCTCTCATTATACACTTATACAGGGTGTCCATTTTTGGTTAGTTTTACGGGGTATCTCCGTTATTAGTAAAGATCGAAGGATGCGGTTTTCGCAGCACTGTGCTACTTTTCTGTCAAACAGAAGATGCCGTAATCAGAATTTTTCAAGGTCGCATTATTTTTGATATACCATATAACGGTTTTTTCAAAATTGTTTCCTCTGTTCAGATTTTGTAAATACCAATTGCAAAACTCTATACGGCGCTGTGCATCACCAGGATGTAAGTTTTGTACACGGTGGAATTTATATTGCTTAAAATTGTGTTTTTTAGGATTGTTTGCACTCTGGATTTAATTATTCCGACCGAACCTTCAACTTTTCTGCCAGAACTACTTGAATTTGTTTCAATGGGCGCTAACACATTTATTTCATCAGTTTCGCGATTATCCTTGTGGTCGATTTTAGAGCGAGGTTTAGAAAACCGTATTCAATTAAATTTGATTTTATTCTTTAAAAAATTTGTTTATCCGGTTGTCGCCTTTCGGGATATCTACAAGTAATTTAAGAAAATTTATAAATTTCATAGAACTACTACATAAGGGCTTATATTTACCTATTGAAATACACTTCTAATGCTCCATCTGCATTTTTGTTGCAATGGATATAACAAACGAGCATGTCGTACTTCTCAAAATTTACATGCTGTGCCATAATTAACTGATTTTTCACTATTAATTAGGAACTTTAAAACAACTTAGAGAACCTGAATGCTCTAACAGAATTAGAAAATTTTATTATTATGACACATAGGACTGTGTTTTTTTGTTTGTTTTAAATACCCGTAATGGCCTACTAAAAAGATAGAATATTTTTCAAAAACGTATATTTTGGGCCTAATACTTAGACTAAGAATAAAGTGTTATATATTTTTGAGAGCTTGTTACAAACTAAATTATATGATTAAAAAATATATATGGTGACCCATTTAAAAAAGCAAATTTGTTTATTTTCCTTTAAAACTATTGAATGTAGAAAAAATCTGAGTACGTCACTAAATTCTACGTAAAAAACTACAAAAAGGACATTTTATTTCTTTTTGATTCGTTACGGGGTAACCGAGATAGGGGGTATCCCAAAATGAACAATTCTCAAAAACATCCCGTATATCAAAAACAAGGAGCCCTAGAAAAGTTCTGAATACGGCATCTTCTGTTTGACAAAAAAGTAGCACAGTGCTGCGAAAACCGCATCGTTCTATCTTTACTAATAACGGAGATACCCCGCAAAAATGGACACTCTGTACAACATTTAAAATCATATTTTATAAATTTACGTATGGTTTGGATATTCAGCTGAGTCGAGGAGCAATTCCAAGCAAAATTATTCCTTAAAAGGTTAATTAACAATGACCGAATAAATAACATATATTATACAGAGTGTAACTAAATAAGTGTAAAACATTTAAGGGGGTAATTCCTCATCGAAAAAAAGATAGGATCTTTCATATAAAGAAACTTCATTGGAGCATCCCTTTTTAAGATACAGTCCCTTAAAGGGGGTACATAAAATGTATAAATAAACAAAACTAATTTATTAATAACAAAACATACAACATCTAGAAATCATAGTAAATGTTCAATATGTCTACCTTCAGACATTACGCATGCGTCTAGACGTCGGCGCCACGTATTCGCGCAAATATTCCTGGAGTCTCTCTAATTACCCTGCACGCATCGATGATGCGGTTTCTTAAGTCCTCTACATCGCGAACAGGAGTACGATAAACCAAATGCTGCAAATGGCCCCAAGTAGAGAAATCGAGAGGATTGAGATCCGAGGATCGAGCGGGCAAATTCTCCTCGACCTATCCACTGATTTGCATATGTTTCAGTTAAATGCTGACGTACTACTTGACAAAAATGGGCGGGAGCCCCATCATGCATAAAAAACATATCCAATTTAATTGTCACTATCGCTAATAGCGGCCTACTGGATAAATTAATTTCGTATTTTCGTTTTATGGCGATATGTATCTTGTTCGTAAAATAATTTTTTGCTGCGAACTGGTTTATTTTGGGCAAAAAATTCAAGAGACATTTTTTGTTTAGAATGAAACAGGCTATCGGAAATAAATTTTTAGATGGTAAACAAATATTAAGACAGAAACTTACATTGGAAATAAATTTTAGGGGTTGCGTTTCCACCCCTTACAACCATGGGGTTAACCAAATAAATTACTGGCTAAGTGTCTTTTTGGTAGTAGAAAATGTCAGGTTAATTTCAATATTGTAACTTTTTTAGTGCTTGTGAAAAAAATTGTTAAACAAATTTTATGTACCCCCTTTAAGGGGCTGTATCTTAACAAGGGATGCTCCAATGAAGTTTCTTTATATGAAAGATCCTATCTTTTTTTCGATGAGGAATCACCCCCTTAAATGTTTTACACTTATTTAGTTACACCCAAATTAAGAAGCTGTTATTTAGTTAATAATGAACCAATTTTAATAATTTTTTTTAAATGGTAGGAAATTGATTCTAAAGTTTATACTGAATTGTACGGGGTAGCGCATAAAATTTAGATGCATGTATATTTCCTAAGATTTAAAATCGATATATTTCAGATAAAGATTAAATTAAATTTATTTTTTAAACTAAACCAATTAGAGATCTATCTGGGTTAGACACGGGCTCGAAAGTATCACCATCCCAGTCGAGGTAACAAAAAATTACCATTTCTTCTAAATACTTTTTTATATTGTCGAAAAAAAGTTTCGTAAACAATCATTTCGACATTTTATCACTTTTTCTATTACTAAATTAAGAATAAAATGTATTTGAACAAAAAAAGTCTATAATACATAGTGCTAAGTAACTATCTACGTATTCACTTACTTAACATTAAAAGTTCGAATATAATGATATAAATTTATTTATATCAGCGCGGTTTTTTAATGTACTATTTTGTTTGGGGTACGAATAGGGACACAATTTCGGGGATCGTAAAGTACTCAATAGGATCTTCAAAATTATATATCGCAAGACTCCCCTTGCTATTTTTTTTTATCAAGATAGCGCCCATTCGTCGTAGTTTTTTTGTTACCTGGACTGGCATGGCAATATTTTTAGGATAGTGTCTAGTACAGGTATGGCTGTAATTAGTTTAGTTCAAAAAATACATTAAAGTCAATTTTTATGTAAGATAAAATGTCAAATTTAAGTTTTAGGAAATTTACATGCATCTAGATTTTGACGCTATCCCAGATGTATCAAGACGCAAATTACTATGCCCTAAAGTGCCCTAAACTATAGAATCTGTTTTCAGTGAGTCAAAATTTGTTAAATTAATATTTTTTCGTTATCAACGAAATAACTGCTCATTAATTTGGACGTGCATTTTCGATAATTAATTAGGGTAATACACTCACCGGCACAAAATTTCGCCACCCTGAAATTTTGTTCAAGTTTGATGCGATTTTCATGATTTTATTATCAGTTTATAGATTCATTTATTGTGCTTTTCCTTAATTATTTTATAAAGTAACATTTTTCGATTAGGCTATATTATGCAGGAGCAAATTAAACTGTTCTTTTTGGCTTAATTTCAAAACACCCAGACGAAAATTTAAGGCGAAATTTTATTTACATACTGTATCTTGTAATCTTGAATGTATTTTAAACATTTTGTTTTTTGATTCATTCCATTGTCTTATTTCTGCTGCGAGCTGCAAAATTTTAAATTAAGCGATGTTAGTTTTAGAAAATGTAACCAATTTACATTAATGCATAATAATGCTAGACCTCACGTTGCACATGTAGTGAGCGAATATCTGGATGGAAGTTGGACATCCAAGATTGGAATGGCCCGCATGTAGCCCGGATCTCAACCCAATCGAACATCTTTGGGATCAAGTTAAAAGGGCCTCCTGGGGGCGTCCTGTACAACCACTAAGACTAACAACTGACGCTGACCGAAGAATATCAGGCTATCCCTCAAGAAAGGATTAGTAACCTTATTTATTCGATGCCACTGCAAGCTGTCATTACTGTGAGAGGAGGAAATACACGATATTAATATTGTTTTTGTTTATTAATTTTATGATATACCTAGTGTTTGTTTTTCTTAATGAAAATAGGCTTCAAATCAGCGTTTAATCTAAAATTTTGCAGGTCGCAGCAGAAATGAGATAATGGAATGAATAAAAAAACAGTTTAGAATACATCAAAGATTACCAGAAATAGTATGTAAATAAAATTATCCACCTCAATTTTCCTACAGGATATTACGACAAAAAACAACAGTTTGGTTAACTCCTGTATAATTTACAGTATAATATAGCCTAATCAAAAAATGTTACTTTATAAAATAATTCAGGAAAAACACAATATAGAGATCTACAAACTGATAACAAAATAATGAAAATCGCATAAAAAATAAATAAGTTATAAAATATCAAACTTGACCAAAATTTCATGGTAGCGGAATATTGTAGTGGTGAGTTTATATTAATAAATAACAACAACACATTTAGTACACACAACTAATAAATGAGAAAAGTGATGACACTGATTGTTATGAACGAATGTAAAGTGAAATGTATTTGCGACCTAAATGGTTCTTACATATTTTTTTATTTGATAAACTCGAGCAGTGGCGTAGCGCTACTACCGCGAACCCCCGCAATCGCGCGGGGCGGGGGGGGGGGGGGCGAAAGCTTGGGGGGCCCGAAAGCTTCGAGTGCCGATAGAGCCTATTGCTAATTAGCAAATCTTTCAAATAAATACCAATATTACCAATGTCCACCTGATCTAGATTTTGTCACACTGTGTGTGACGTAATTATATAAATTTAAAGAATGAAGCAATTGGTATATCAATATCATGGAATATAAACCCGGAATTTGAAGATAAAAGACAATTAAAACCAAAAAGACACTTTGATGAAGCCAATATAAATTATCTATTTTCTAGTCGAGAAAACTATTTTAGGGTAAATATATATTACAAAGTATTTGATATTGTAATTAACCAAATAGGTAATCGTTTTGAGGGAATGGAGTTATTTGTTAATAAATTTAGATATCTATGTCCCCAAGTTCTAGTAACTTTGCCAGAAAAAGAATTATTTATGTCTGCAGAAACACTACAGCAAACATATTCCAGCGATCTGTCTGCGAATTTTCCTTTAGAGATAGTCGCGTTGTGAATGCCGTTAATGGAAAAAATTGCTTCTCTTCAAAGTATTAAAGACTTTGCTGTATTTTTAATTGTTGAAAATAACACTTTATCATCAAATTTTCCAGAGGTAACAACAGCCTTATTATTATTTTTAACTTTTCCAGTAAGGGTTGCTACAGCTGAGAGATCCTTTTCCAAATTAAAAATCATAAAAAATTATTTACGAAATAGTTCCTCTCAGACAAGGTTAACCAACTTGGCTATCCCGTCTATAGAGGCACAAGAGGCGGCCAAAATGGATAATAATCATTTAATAAAAAATTTTGCGGAGGCAAAAGCTAGAAAAAAAAACAATTTACCTCCTGAAAGCAACGATATAAGAATAATTTTACAATATAATAATTAAAATAGGCAATTGGCCAATTGCCTCGCAATAACTATTGAGATACCTATAATATTATATTCAAGATTTTGTTGCTTAATTTTAAATTCTTTTGGTTTTATCTCACTGTAACTTTCAAGTATCGCTACCTTAGCTCGGTACCTAAAGAATTTTTTCGTGTTTGTTCCTTTTAGTTTTAAAAAATGTTTTTTGTTTTCTTCTTGTTGTTCAATAATTTTATTTTTTGTAACGTTCTCTACATATAGGTTTGTAGTTTATATAATAAACAGTATTATCTAATTTTGTTTGTTTATATGATATATATGTATATTCTTAATATAGGGTAGGGGGCTCTAACTCAATTTTCGCGGGGGGGGGGGGGGGGGGGCTATAATTTGTCGCTACACCACTGAACTCGACATTAAAAATTTACTAAAGTAATCAAAATTTCATTTTAAGTTTTAGTATGTTCTCAAATATTGTCAGTGAAGTTTACGTATTAAATAAACAGGTTGGTATTGGAAATCCATGTATGATCATTGTTGATATTAAAAATACAGTTTAAATTATTCTTTGATCAGCCCCGGTGAGTCTGGAGTTCTTAGCGCATGCGAGGAGAGAAAAAGAACTGCAGTATCCTTACTTAGTAAGTGCTTATCGACATAAAACAATTCGTAGAAAAAATAGTCGTTAATATGCAAACTGTCGATGAACCATTTTTGTCGCAAAGTGGAACGTATAAGTGAAAAAAGCTTTGAGTTGAAAGTACAGAGTATAAGATCAGAGTAACATAAACATAAAAACTAAAGTACCAACTAATCTAATTTAACTTAATGTTAGTAGGTATAGTATTTCTCTGTTACTTACTTGCATTCTTACCCATAGCTTTAAAATCCGTATGGAAACCATCCACAGTAATCCTGGCATCTCGACCGCTTCTTCTGAAAGTAACTTCGTGCCACGAACCGTCGTCGATGCGGCGCCTGGAACCTCTTTGTTTTGATGGACCGGTGCCAAGATCTACATGGACGTAGATATGGCCATTGTAAATTTCGACAGAAAATAGGTCCGCCTAGAAAAGAAATTAGAACGTTGAAGAAAAGAATATTAAATAGGTTTGCAGTAAGAAATGGAACTAGATCATTACAATCCTGGGTATATAATACTGGAGATATTTAAATAAATTGTAAATTTATATATTCTTTTACGGTTTCAGCTAGTGTTGGAAAAAACCGATGATTTAAATAATCGAGTACTTGATATTCGAGCGATTTTAATAATCGAACGAATCGCTCGAGCGATTAATCACTTGAAATTTGTGTGACTAAGAAAAATATGTTGATAAAATACCAGGGGTTGTTTCGTAAGTTTTAGAAGTTTAGTCTAGAGGTTTTTTAAGGAAGAATAGTTGATTCTGATTTATAAAAAAATTATATGCTTTAATTATCGCCGCTGGGTAGCCAGTCAAAACAAAACCTATGTCGCGATGAATCCACTAAGGGATTGGGCATACTTTTTTGTATGCACCTTCTCGTTTATGTGCCTTTAACAAAGACGTATGTCGTGTCAGCCTTCTGAGCGTCAAACTCGAACGTCGCAAACCGGCACATTTTGGGTATCGCCCGGCTTCGAGGTAAGATCGGGTAGCAAGTGAAAGGAAACGATTTTCGATTTTTCGCTTGAATTTATAACTCGAGCAGTTTTTTTAGTAATCGAGCGATGTCGGTTATTTCAATAATCGAGTACTCAAGCGATTTTTCGCTCGAGCGATCACAACACATTTTCAGGAACTATTTATAAGTTCTAAAAAGTAAGAAAGTGGTCCACAACATGGGTTTCTTAACGCTTAGCCCATAAAGAAGAGAATTTTTATGGCCAAGACAAAATCAAGTAACTCGAAAAGTGATGGGTAAAAACTTTGCATAGTTTACATGATGTTTACTTGGTTCAGGAAAAATTTATTTTATACAGCGAGCCTAGAAACCATCTTAATATACGGGAATTTTTTTAAATTTAGAGCTAACATCTACGGGTCAAACAATATAAATGCAGTAGATGGAGAACTATATTTAATTTTAATTACAAAGTGTAATAATACAATAAAGGGTCTAAATAAATGAAAAGTGATCGAATATGAAATTTGACAAAATAATTGTATCGTCATTTAAGTGTATCTTTTACCGATCTGTGTGTTTTAGACTTTTCCTTTAAGAATCTTTTGTGATTTTATTTTTCAACATAATCTCAACTTCTTCTGAACAAACTTAAAGTTGGAGGGGTTTAAGAGGCATCACTTAATACCAAGTGATGCATTTCATATCCATTTTTAATTTATCTGTTTATTTTTCTGCGTAGCACAGATATTTTTACAAAAATATACTCAAAAACTAGAATTGATTCCTCATATCTTAAAATAAAGAAATATACAGGGTCTCAGGAGGAACGGACCTAACTCCAGGAGTGCCTCCAATGAGGTGGTTCTCCAATAGGCCTAATTAAATAACTATGGAATAGTATATTACATACCGAGGTGGAAAGTGTTTCATTCCTGTCGAGAGAGTCGGTAGTTAACCGAGGCGCGAACTAAATCTCGAGACAGTAATGAAACTTTTCACCGAGGTTTGTATACTATTTTATTTATAACCACATCTAACATCCACTTCTTATTATTTTGAAATAAAATTATTAATAAAAGATAAATGTCATTTCGACTTTTCCATTGAAAAATTAGAAAGAAATTTCAAATAACCGCAGGTGGTAAAATAACGTAGGTAATAATACACATCAAGATGGCAAATATTATTTTTTGAATATGGTTCCCATGCTATTAAACAATATATTATTTTAACAACAGAAAAATGCTACTATTTCAGATGACTAATTGCTGCTATTCGAGAAGCAACAAAAATAGTAGAAGAAGATCCTGTCAACTAAAAGCCGCCCGAGATATGACAAGGCATATAACTGTTTCAAAGAATGGTGTACGGGAAACAAAGTTCAAGATCCTGGTTCTTAGTCGGCGCTATTAGCTTATTTTAGTGAAAATGCCAATACAAAGAAGATGTTAATGATTTGGTCACAAGATTCAATGCTGAGGACCACTCTATCAATTGGGGAAAAAGTAAACATATCTAAAGACGCAAAACTATTAGCATTTTAAAAAAAGTGTGCTCGTATATTATTTTGAGATATCAAATTACAAAAAAATAATTTACTTTCCACCCTGGTGGAAAGTAAAAGTAAAAAAACGTCACCTTTCAAAGATAGATGAGATGTCATTATTACATGCATGGTTGTAAATGAAAGTCCTTTTCACTATTGCGAGGGGATTTTTTAATTACTCTATAACTTAAAAACAAATGAAAATCGGATAATAACATATGATTTTTGCACATTCTTTTCACGTACACAATGCGCTTCTGGAGTTTGGTTCGTTCCTTCCGACTCACCATGTACACTCTCTAGGAATGATCTATCACATTTTCTTAACTTATTTTTTACCAATTTATTTAGGTACTTGATTTTATTATTACGGATGGTAGAACTTTAAAAAACTTGATTTCATACTCAAAAATCAGAAGGGCCGATAAAGCCGCTGAGAACGCGAAGTATCAAATTTCTATTTGCTCACATTTTTACTTTCAAAACCAATTTTCATAAATAAACACCAGTTCTGAGGGAATTAAGTATCTAAAGCCACGGGAACAAAAGCAATAAAAACTTATACCTACTCTAGAAATGTTGGCTGGGATCATTTAGAGAAGCGTAACCACTTTTAAACTAAAGGGGCGCAAAAAGGGTATGAAGCCAGACTGATAAAAACATTGAGGCGGCAAAAACGGCGTTAAATACGGTCGCCTTTGCATAGAGAGTGTTTTGTTTTAAAAAATGTTGGCGCAGAGCACCTGATTTAAAAAAAATGTTCTAAAGCGCACAGGTGAGGTAAAAATAATACTAGTAGTTGATATAATCCTCTTTTCTAATGTCCTTTATAACGAACATATCGAGCCACAACGAAACATCTAAAGATTTTTATATTTTTGAATATAACTTTTAAGCAACCCTGTATGTTTTAATAAAATTTTGTAACTTTGTACAGTCCATATGGACTAAGAAACTTCTATTAGAATTATTCTTGTACATAGCCGGGGAAGCCAGGAAAGGACTCAGTCGTATGGTAAAAATTTTGATAGGTGTGAATTTTGGAAAAATAAAAAATATCTGTTTAAACACTTTACATTTCTCTTTAAAATCTTTTTATTTTTAATTTTGTCTATTTTTTTAAGCTACGATCGAATATAATAACTACACACAAAAAAAGAAATATTTACTTTAGAAATATAATACTCAAATAGAATAAATCTTGAGCAAAGAAATACAGAGTTTTGAGATATCAACAAAAGTAAAATTTTTTAAATAGGATACTTTTTGTATTATATTATTTTTAATTAATTGAGCATGCTTTTTGCTTTATAAAAACATATAGTTGTTTATATTTATCTTCAAAAACAAGTTAAATATGCGACATTTTTAATAATTTACGCTATTTGTAATAGTAGGCCATGGACAATTTATTAATTAGTAACAAACTAAAATGTTCAAAATATTTTTCATTGGACTATATAAAACATACCAACATATCGTACTTTTCATTATTATCATAAACTGCCATCGTTAACAATAAATTACTAAAGAGCATTATTATAAAAACTCTTACGTAATAGGTATTTCATAAATAATAAAATATAATGAATCTGTCCGGCTTTGGATATTTACATTTGTTTTTAATAAATTGTATATGGCCTAAATAACTTAGGAATGTCGCATTTTCAGCTTTCAGCTTGTTGGGAATATTACCATTCTATTTTCTAAATGGAACCTGGAGATTATAAAGATGCCAAAGGCAAGGTTCCGTAGACTAAGATTAACTTAACTTAAGATATTTTAACTTACACTTTAACGAAATTTCTTTCGACGTGAAGCATGGAACCGAAAATCGATTAATTATTGACGACAAAAGTACCGCTTAAAATCTCCTTTCTTTTCAAGTAGGCCGAATACGCCTTTTAGTTGTTCCAAACTATCTACGCAGAGACCGTTTTTACATATCGTAGGAACACAGCAGTCTGGTTTTCCTATCAGGTGATAATATCATATAAATATGTAGGAAAAACTATTTCCAATATTAACATCTGACAAGCAAAGCAGACGGTGTTTTTATAAAATGTTTTAGTTTCTAGTAGAAAATGTAGTAAATCATTTAACATGTGAAACGGTATGGCCCGCCTTAAGAAATCGTACAGTAGATGCCTTATGCATTTTCTAGATAAATATATAATTTTTGATATTCTGATATTAAAATTAATGAAAATTTTTGCCGTCTTCATATCTTCTTTCGGAAATTAAATTTTATACTGTAAATTATTTTCCCATGCCTCTGTCAATAAATTTTAATATGAAAAATTTATAACAGCTAATATTAGCCGCCCATTGGCACGAGAGTAATTTTAAAAACTTTATATTTGTGGTCGATCTACAAGGCAACGGTGAGCGGAATTAATTTTGAATTTTCTAAAAATGTGTGGTAAAATCCAAAAATGTAATAATAGCGCACAACCATGTATGTCGCACATGAATGTGAAAATAATTTGGGCAAAGATGGTAATTCATGTTCGAAGACTTTTTATGTAGGACGAAATGTGTCATGGAAGCTACACGTCGTGCATGTTCATTTGGGACACACACGATCGAACATGAGAATACACTCATGTACGCACACGTGAATGCACACACATGTGCGTAATGGAAAAATACCTACACACGGTCGTTCATGTGCGACGTATATAGTTTTGCATTCATCTATTAACGCATGTATAGTTTTTGCAGAATTATATCGTTGATCTTTTGACTGCAATAAAACCTAATTATCCATTCAGCCATAAAATAAATAAGGAAATCCCAAATTTTAAAACCTTTTCGAGCAGAGCCGGACCCATATATAAATACAAAGTGATTTTTAATAATTTTAATCTTTAGTGGTTTTCCGGCGAGTAATTTTTAGTTAGGCTTATTAGTGGTAGAATGTGGCGTCCTTGGAATTGTGCTGAGAGGGGCATCTTCAAGTGTCGGGAATGGAGACTTAAATATTTAACAGCTATTAAACAATTTAGAGAAGAAAATCGTCCAATTATTTACCTTGACGAAACATGGTTCGATACCCATGACACTCCAAGAAAAGGTTGCGATGATTCTTCCAAAAAATGTTAAACCAAGGCACCATCAAATAAAGGCAAAAGAATCATAATATTACATGCTGGTTCAGAGAACGGGTTTGTTCCAAATTGTCTGTTGCTTTCAGCTAAAAACCTAGCAGATTCTTCTTTAGATTACCATCAAGATACCGACGCACAACTTTTTGAAGATTGGTTTAAACATAAACTCCTTAAAAATATACCTGAAAATAGCGTCATTGTAATGGACAAAGGTAGTTATCATTGTCGGCAAGCAAAAATCATTTCCAATTCTAATAATACAAAAGCAGAAATTCAAAATTTTATGATTGAAAATGAAAATTTTGAAGAAACTTACAAAAAACGAGAACTAGCTAGCTAGCTAGCTAGAAGTATTAAAAGCTTTTAAAATAAATAAGGAATACGAGTGTGACAAACTTGCAGCAGAAAATGGACATACAGTGTTGCGTCTTCCTCCGTACTATTGTATATTCAATCCTATTGAGCTAATATGGCACCAATTAAAATCCAATATTAGGAGAAATAATATTTCTCCTACATTAAATGCATCTGTAGTAGAATTAATTAAAAACGAAGTAAGAAAAATTTCTGCAGACAGCTGGAAAACTGTGTACAGCATGTACTTAAGGTGGAAAATTCTTACAATTGTATGATTACAAATGTTCAACCCTTAATTATAAGTTTAGGCTTAGATGAACATAGTGATAGGGATACAGAGTTAAATTTTGAATAAATTATCAATAGTTTCTTAGAATTTAATTAATTATTATTGTACTTGTTATCCTAATAGTTATACTTTTAAATTATATTATTTTCAATTATCATTAATTGTTATCATTATTTTACATTTATTATAGGTACCTAAAACTAAAAATACCTATCTATTTATTTTAAATTATAAAAATAAATCATGTGGTCTGGTATACATTTTCAAGCCGGCCCTGATCCCATTTATTGAGTTTTGAAGAGGTTCAGGGGTATACAATAGGGTTTAATCAGGTAGTTTATTTATGGCAGTAAGAATCAATGGTATAACTCTGCAACAACTATACGGTTGTGTGTGCGCACCTAAATAATACGAATAATATAAATGACAAGAAATTTTAAAAAATCCACTATTATTCATTGTCACCAATCTATAAGATCAATACTAACATGCTATGGGGTTTTGTAATAGGTTTAATTAAATTTTATAATTTTATTTATATTTTTATCAGTCTGTTCTAATTATAAATAATTATTAAATAAATTACATACAAGATAAATATAAATTCCTGTGGCCTTGCAACATTTACCATTGATAATCCTGTACTGCAAAAATTAAAGAAATAAAGAAGAAGCAAGTGACCGAAAGAAAAGATAAAAGCCTTTTGTCCTTATTCGATTACATTTGCATTGATTGTAATATATCGTCCGATATAACAATTATCGCTAAACATTGGAATTCCCAAAAAGAAAATATTTCTTTTACAGGCCAAGTAAGTAAAACACATATACTCGCTGCATTTCTATTAGTATAATGTGGCTAGGCGAAATCTCCCAGTTCCCTTAGTGATAGAACTCGGCTTGCTTTACTTGCATATAGTGCGTCCATAAAGCCTTGCACAAATTGATTTAAAATTCAGGGATTTGTTTTCCTTTAATACTCGGACACGTCAAATAGTATTTTTAGTGGCGCTTTTTTTAACGTTGGTACCTATAGGGTGTGTTTGTTTGTTTGTTTCACGAAAAATGGATATAACTTAATGACTGCAGTAAAAGTACCTGGGGCCATCCCATTATTTATGACCGTTTGTTATTATTATGTGAAAATGACCGGATTGTAATAATTATAATTAAATATAGGCACATCAGGTAGGTTAGGTTGCTTAATTTATATTTAAATATCTTTTTGTGGTAAAATTGGTTAGTTTTTGAGGAATGGTTCAAGAATTGTCTTTTACCAATCATTCCTCAGAATAGCGTGATAGTAATGAACAATGCGAGCTATCACAGTCGCCGATTACATAAAGCTCCAAGCTCAAATAATACAAAATTGGAGATTCAGAACTACATGGCGGCGAATGATATACATTTTGAAGAAAGTTATAAAAAAAGTGATCTTTTAGAAGTTTTAAAGACATTTTGTATAAAAAAAAGTATATGTTTGTGACACATTGGCAGAAGAAATTGGACATACAGTGCTACGGCTCCCACCCTATTATTGCATTTTTAACCCCATAGAACATATGTGGCACCAGTTAAAATCACTTGTTAGGTCTGAAAATATTTCTCCGACTTTAAGTTCTAGTGTTGTAGAATTAATACGAAAATGCTTTAATGATATTCCCCCAGGTAGTTGGAAAAATTCAGTCCGTCACGTAATAACTGTAGAAAATTCGTATATTAGTCTGGATCGTATAATTAATCCAATTATAATTAATTTTGATGAGGATAGCGATAGCGAACTATCTATAGAATGACATTATAAATGTAAATAAATATGAGTAGTAATATTAAAAAAAAATGTTATTTCATTTGATTACATTAATATAATCATATCATTACTTGTTTTCCTTAGTCCGTCCCTTTATGCTTCACTTGTTTATTGCCAATCTCTTGTCGACACAATGTAACCGACCCAGGAAATCATTAAGTCATATCCAAATTTCGTGAAACGTACTGTACCAGGTGGGTGGTAAAAAATACGATCTCAGATGCCTGCTCCTGCAAATTTATGTGAGTTCAGCTCAGCTCTTGAAGAATAGCGGCAAATTGACCAGACTTATGTACGTCTTGTAATTAATATAATTTTCTAAACAAGTTTGTTCGTTTAAAAATCGTATCTCCTACCAAAATTAGGGTATCGAAATGAACCAAAAAAAAAATGAAAATGTTAAGAATAGATGTCACTTAACAATTAAATGACATAATATTATGGACATAATCTTAACTTTCTAAGAGACTTTTCGATAAATCTGCCACCAATATAAAAAAGAATAAAAAAAAGGATAAAAAAATAAAAAGTCTATGCTTTTCAGGTGGTATTAATATCAAATACCAATTGTATGGAAAAATTATCATTTCCCAGACCACCCGATGATACCTTATACAATACGGGCGTATTTTTGTATACACAGTAGCACTTAAAAATGCTGTTTCAGATTGAATGGTACTACCAAGAAAAGGAAGCCCTTTTCATTGATAGGATGTCACCAAATGCAGACCGGTTTCGAACTTTTTTGTTCTCGTTAGTACAGGATAGGTCTAAAGTGCTACTGTATAGACAAAAATACCCCCTTATTGTATAAGGTATCATCGGGTGGTCTCGGAAATAATAATTTTTCCATACATTGGTATTTGATAAAAATAGGAATTAAAATAAAACAATTATTCAGGATCAAAATCCATCCAAATATTGCGTCGATCGATTTTTTGACTGTGAGTGTAGTATCATCTTCTTCAGGGGAGGTGCCAATCCCGGGATACCGGAATTCCGGAATCTCAATAAAAAATCAATCTCGAAAATCTCGAAATTAAGCCCGCAATCCCGTGATAAATAATCATAAAAACGAGCTCGTTAAAAATTAACTTGTTTTTGTAAATATTTATTTTAAAACTAACAATTTTATGGTAAATTATATTTTATTAAAAAACTCTGAATTTGGCAACATGTTTCGATAGCCTCTAATACAAATATACAATTACAAAATAATATAATTTTTTAGTGCCGATTTTCAGAGATCACTAAACAAAATTAATTAACGTTGAACCATTTTTCACGGGCTTTTAATAGTGCATTATAAACCTAGAGACGAAAAATACGCTTTAGTCACGTGGTTTATATACTATTTTATGCACTTTAAGATAGGGAAATTTGGGTCCTAAAACAATTTAAAGAAAAAGGTAAATTTCATTTAACAACAACAACAAATTTACTTTTGAGGGATAATTTTTCTTTTTAATCTCTCTAAATTTTTAATCCTTAGGAATTAAAGGGTGTTAATCCCTTATTTTGAGGGTTATAAGTGCAGAAACAAAACCCCCTCCTTCTCGTCATCAGATTATACAAGTTACAATCAAATTTAGGGGACAGTCACATTGGGTGCACTTATTTGTTTAAATTCTTTTTTTAGAAATTTTCTGTTTTTCTTTCATTTTGTTAATAGTATTGGTAAGATTTCTATTTAGTGTATTTAATAATCACAATATTCCTCATGTTAATTTTTTTTGGAATTACTCACGAGATTTTCGGGATAAAGAGTATCTAATCTCCTAAACTTGATCGTAACTTATTGCAAGTATAACGTACTGACGAGAAGCAGCGTTCTGTTTGCAACAAGGCTTTGCGACTGCCTCCCTATCTATCCACCTAAAGTACTAAAAAAACGTATATTTTTTAACAAATTTGCACAATTTGTTTGTTAATTCTGTAACAAAAGTTAATCTGAATTTATTGCTTTGTTAAGCTAGAAATTTTGAAATAGCAGGAGAAAATAATAAAAATTAAAAACAACCCATGTTAAGCAGCAATATTATGCCATGTCGTATTTAGTAGAAAATTAGAGATAATTTGAGTCATTTTAGACGTTTTAATTTAACACTTACCCGCGGTGGCGTTCCGGAATTAAAAAGTATAAGCCCGTTAGCTTCGTTAGTGCGGAATTTAAATGAAATATTTCCAGACTTCTTGGCGTTCCAGGTCGGCAATATCTGAAATAAAAATAAAAACTTGTTGTAAAGTTTCGCCTGAGAGAAAAACCTGTAATGGGATTAGTGTTCGAAAGGCGGAAAAGCTACTTTATAATCAGAAGAAAAAAATGTTGCTATTTTTCTAAGAGGTAAAATCGCTATGATCAACATTCTATATTGTTTACCCTGTTTGTGTATGCGGAGTACCTAATAAAATTAATAAAAAACAATGCTTGAAAGCACCATACGCGTGCTCAAACAATAATTTATTGAGTGTCCGCAGTTGGTTTCTTCCTGCAAATTCGAAACTACAGTTTTTTTCTCAAAATATCTTCCGGACTGGTATTATTATTTACATATGTTGTAAATTGGCAAACATTTAATTAGCACATTTATTTTGATTGACTCTTCAAATGTTTATTTCTAATTATGGCCTGATCCATTAATTGATAGAAAAATATTATTAGTAAAACGCCAACGCCAGTATAATAAAAAACCACAAAATTATCTTTTTTGCATTACACGCCACTGTAGAGACACGTTACTGTGCGTTTTAACGGCGCTACGAAGAGCGGAAGTAGAGTTGTATTCATTGGAAATGGGGAGAAGTCTTATGACTAGTTTTGCCATATTTGCGTAAATCGGGCTTTTCTGATTGATTTATTGTTTTTAAAGTTATGAACAATAAACATTGGCGTCGCTAAACAAAATAAAATAATCTAATTAAATGTAATAAATGAGTTAAATTTATAAAAATATTTCTGTAATAACATATACTCTTTACTCAACATAACATAACTAATAACGGCGCAACTAAATCCATGGATGTGTAAATGCACATTAACTGTTAAAATTACGTTCTTGCCTTTTCTGTATAAGTTTGCTAGTGCCCGTATTGACCACCCACCTTCAATTCTGGCTACTATTTGAACTTTTTCAAGTTCTGTTAAATGGCGAGGCATTTTGAGAATTCTGACAGTGACAGTTTTGTCAACCATAAACAATGAAGGCCGATTTACATTATAACAAATTTAGTGTCCACACTTTCAATGAATACAACTACACATAAGAAATTAAAACAATGAACTTTTTGTTTTAGTGCAGGATGTCAAATTTGATAATATTTAATTTAATATTATGACATTTAATTATATACACATAGAATCAACAGTTTTGCATCACTCCGATTTTAGCATGTTAAGACAATTTCAGGAATTAATTTTTTTTTCTCAATGTTTATTTATGTTAAAAAGTTAAAACGATACCATTTTTTATAGCAAAAAAAATATTATCAAGACATTTGTTTAAGATAACATTTTCAGTGTTGTATTTTGTTGACGCTGGCCAGTTACATTTTTCGGTTCAGTGTGTAAAAATGAATCGCCGAGTAATATCTGAAATTGATCGTGCAAGAATAGTAGCTTTAGTTGAGGAAGGTCATTCCAAAAGATTTGTTGCTGAAAGAATAGGGGTTTTTCAAAGTGATGTATGGCATATGGAATCGCTATCTAGAGACCAATTCTGTGCGAGACAGACCACGAAGTGGTAGAAGGCGTGCTACTAACGAACAGCAGAACCGTTAAATTAAGGTAACAATTCGGAGGAATCGTACTACGCTGGTCCCACAACTTCAGAGAGATGTTACGTATGCAATTAGAATTCGCGTATCCGTCTCTACACTAAGAAGACGTATTCTTGAATCCGGTTTAAGATGTCGGCGGCCAGTAAGAGTTCCCCAACTACAATATGAGCACAGAGTTCGTCGACTGCAATGGGCTGATACGCACGTTCGCTTACCCGAAGAATTTTGGAATTCTGTCCTATTTTCCGACGAGACCAAGATTTGTTTGGTAAACGATAGTCGTAGGATTCGTGTTTGGAGAGAACCAACAAGAGACGCCCAACTTGCCTCCATTGACGAGAGGAAGCGCCATGTTTTGGACAAGTATTATGTCTGACGGGCGTACTGCGTTAGTCCACGTTCAAGGCACAATGACTGGCGACAGGTACATGGTGGGGTGGTACATAGGACGTGGAGACGTGAAGAATTTTGTGTTTATGGACGACAATGCCCGGCCCAATCGTACTAGAGCTGTGGATGAATACCTAGAAAGTGAGGAAATCAATCGCTTGGAGTGGTCTGCTTTGTCCCCTGACACGAACCCGATAGAACATGCTTGGGATATGCTCTCTAGGGCAGTTAGCGTTAGAAGAAATCCCCCTAGAACTTTCCAGGCGCTTGTCGTCGCTGCTATCGAGGAATGGCAGGCTATTCCACAAGAACGGATTGCTAACCTTACGCACAGCATGCGGCGTCGTCTTCAAGCTTGTATTGAGGCCAGAGGAGGAAATATACTTTATTAATTTTTTTAAATTTCACAAAATATACAATATAAATAAATTTTAATTTTGTTAAGTTTTTTTTTTGGAAGGTTTAAAATGTTGTAAAATAAAAAATTTTAAAACTCATTGATTTTTATTTTAAACTTATCAATGAACTAAAATTAAGTATTTAGTCTATTTTCGCGATGACGTAATTACTTATTCGAGATACAGAGTGATGCAAAACTTTTGAATCTATGTGTATTTTATGAAACGTATAATGAGTCAGTATAAGAAATTTTCTTGAATGTATTTACATTTGAGTCAATCTTGACCTAATTATTTCTTATCAGCTTAATGAAGGGCTATGTAAAAATATTGCATGGTTTCGCCCCTTAGCAACTTACAGACCCCGGCTACAACGTTGCCATATATCTGAAGACAGTGAATAGAGATTTATTTTATTCATTTAAATATGGTGGAAAATGAACACTTTTTCATATCGTTAGGTTTGTCTAGGTGAAAACACTATGCATAACATTTCATTAAAATGTATTACATTACTGATAAGTTTGGTTGTTCTAATTGGAAATTACGTTATTCTTTTCTGTTAACGATTTTTGCACAACACAATTCCAATAATGGAAAGTTGTAACAGTATAAAAAGAATAAAAAATCCCAAAATAAAACAAATTTTTTTGATTTGATGGTGTTATAATTGGTTCCACAGTTGCATTTTTCAAATACAATATGTCTACACCCTGTACATTATTATTGACGTCAATTCAAATACTAAAAATATGTTCCTACAAGCATTATTTGTTTCGCTTGTTAATTAGTTTTCGTTGTTAATTTTTTTTTCTACGTTTCAAATTTAAACTCGATTAAGTTTTTAATTAAAAATTATTGTTGTAGTCATGTAATTGCCAAGTTCATTAGTTTTATGAGAACTACGCTATTGGACGGAAAGTTTAATCAATAAATTCGACACGCTTGCTAGTTTTTCTAATTATTAAGATGTTCGGTAAAAATCTCGATAAAAATATAGAATTTCCAATTGGGAGTTATTTTTGTTTATTAAACCGTTCAATTAATTGACATTTTTTAATTTCATAAAATTATTAAACAGAAGGAAAACGAAATAAATATTTTCAAACATTCCTGGAAGGATACAAGACTTAGTAGATCGGCTATTTGTAGTTCTTTATAGAATGCGTTGACAGTGCTAGGGACATTCCTGCATATTTCTCTCAAAGATAAAATTTTTTTTCTATTTGAGTTTCAAAATGGCTACATTATGAAATGCAAAAAAATTGAATAACCTGCCACTTTATGAAACTAATTTTTTTATGTTGGCAGCAAGTAGGGTTCGAATAGGCTTACTTTGATTTCGTTGAAATTAGTTTTCTAGTTATTATGGATTCGATAAAAAATTTTTATAGAAAACTTTAAAATACTAACCTTTAACCTTGCAATTTTACTAGGTATTTATCTGAAATATCTATACTCGGAAATATATAACATACTGACGGAGTCCGTCAACTAATTTCTAGTCACAACTATAAAACAACATAACCTAAAAATAATAGAAATATCTTCCAGTTTATGCTGTATTTATTCAATAAAATACTATTTTCATTTTTAATTCAATATAGTATTATACATATTACTTTATATATACATATTTATAGTTACTGTAGACATTTCCAGGGCATTAATTGTTATTCCTGTCAGATTCTGTATTATTTATTATTTTATTCAATTTTTTTAACTTTGTTCTGCTCGCACCATAACCCAAAGTTTTGCATATTCTTTTTAAAAGTTATTCTAGATTATTTGCTGCAATTTCTCGTATTTCTGACGGAGTACAACTTTCTTCCTGACTCATTTTTATTAAATTAATATATTTATTTTTAATTATGACGGATGGGAAGAAGCTTTGTTGTGTTCAATTGTTTCTATCATGGCATATTTTGATACTTGCAACATTTTATTAAATTGTAAAAGTATTGCCAACCCAAAAAGAAAATATTAATTGAAATGGAAGAAATCTACTATATTTTTTTAAAAGTTTTTCAGACCCAAATAGAAAAAGTATTATAAAATACACGGTTCATAAGACAAATTAAATTATACGAGTGCTCTAAGATAATGTCTTATGAAACTGGTATCTTAATATACTATTTAAGCTCTTCATTACTAGCTTAAGACATTAAACATGATTTTAAAAATGTTTAAGAGATTTATCTCTGTCCTTTGTTGACAGATTATTACTTCATTGCATTGTAAAAATATCCACACTACTGTCGTAAATTTTTGCTTCCAATTTTCAACGGCCCATTTCACTACCCTTTTCATTCATAATGTCTCATTCATGTTAACAAACCATAAATAAAATAATTGTTTACTTTAACTGAAATAGTGAACAGAAGGGATGGGTAATATTTTACGAAAAATTTATAACAAATCGATAACACATACATAATGGCATATTTTTAATTATCTAGATAGAGGCTGCTATAAATTAGTTTTGCATGTTTGCGCAACTATTCCCAAAAAATCAAAAAAATTTAAATAAATATAACAAAAAGTATAAATTATTAAGTAGAAATTAAAGAGTGTATAAACCTCAAATTTTTTATATTATAACAAATAAAAATAAACAAATTAATAAATGTTGTGGTTTAGACCACATACAGTGTACATAAAGTAGGGAACAAATTCATTATCTAGGAATCTAAAAATATTTCGGAAAAATCCTCGGACACGTGTATAATAATTTTTAATGGCGCATTTTTTCCCATACAAACTTAATATACAAGGTGGCTCATGTAGTAGATATGACATTATCGACGATTTTTTTAAATGGGAACCCCTATATTTTAGTTCAGATCTGTAATTTCCAAGAACAGCTGATTTCAAAAACATTTACACTCTTAGGGCCTAAAATTCATAGTTTCGTTACTACAGGGTAAAACAAATAATTTTATTTAAGATATTTTTAATTTAAAAAAATGTAAAAAAATTAAATAAGCTATTTAATTAAGTGTTGAAATTGTCCTCCTTCTGCTGCCTGACAGTACCCCAAGCGATCAATAAATTTTTGTTGGACTTTTCTTATGGTTTCTTCTGAAATGTTCCTGCATTCTGTTGTTATTCGATTTTTTAAATCTTCAATATTGGCAGGTCTGACTTTGAAACAACATTTTTCAGGTGACCCCACAAGAAAAAGTCCAGTGGTGTAAGGTCTGGAGACCTAGGCGGCCATTCAACAGGCCCACGTCTTCCAATCCACATGTTCGGAAAAACTTGGTTTATGTAATGGCGCACTACTGCTGCATAATGTGGAGGTGCGCCGTCTTGTTGGTACCACAAATTTTCATCTAGAATTCCTGGATTATTTCTACTAGGGTATAAGTTAACTAGCGTAGGGATAAGAAAGTTCTGAAGAAAATGAAGATAATTTAGCCCGTTTACATTGTTGTCAAAAAAATATGGCCCAATAATTTTGTTTTTCACAATACCAGCCCAAACATTAATTTTTTGAGGATATTGAGTATGGTGCTCACGCCTCCACCTGGGATTTTCTTTTGCCCAGTATCTACAGTTTTGCCGGTTCACTTCTCCATTTAATTTAAAGGTAGATTCATCCGAAAATAGGATATTTTCAAAAAACAAAGGATCTAAGTTTCATCTTTCCATTAATATTTGACAAAACTCCATCCTACGATTTGGATCATCTTCATTCAACTCATGAACCAATCGGATTTTAAACGGGTGCCATTTTTCTACCGTCAATTGGTTATGAACGGTCATAGCAGCCGCCCCATGATCAATGCTAATCTGGCGGACGCTGTTGTGGGGATCTTCTTCCATAGCCAATAAAATATCTAATTTCTTATCATCTGGAATAGTTGGACGGCCATTTCTGGGAATATCTTCCACTGAACCCGTTTCCCGAAATTTTATTTCAAGTTTACTCACAGTTGATCTAGTAATTGGTCTTGCTGGATACTTAGTGTTAAACAAAATGCAAACTTCTTGTTGAGTACGGATCCTATCACCATATCCAATCATCATAAGAATTTCTATTCTTTGTGTTAAAGATAAACGCATAGTAACTCAATATGTTTTAAAATAAAATTTATTACTTCTAATAAACTTACTAGAAAAATACAATGTAATGACAATGACATTATCTAAATACCATAGTTACATAACAGCAAATAAGCCTACTTGAGAAAAAACATAAGTAACAGCAAATGATGGTGCGTCCATTAATTACGTAAGGCTTTCTGGTAAAATTGGGTGATGGCGGAAGGGATTGAGCCAAATGTCACGAAATCTTTTATTGGGGGAAGGGGGGTTGAAAATCGCTAAAAACGCCTCACGTAATTAATTGATGCCTCCCAAGCTAAAAAAAAATATCTTAAATAAAATTATTAGTTTTACCCTGTAGTAACGAAACTATGAATTTTAGGCCCTAAGTGTGTTATGTTTTTTTTGAAATCAGCTGTTTTTGGAGATTACAGATCTGAACTAAAATATAGGGGTTCCCATTTAAAAAAATCATCGATAATGTCATATCTACTACATGAGCCACCTTGTATATTAAGTTTGTATGGGAAAAAATGCGCCATTAAAAATTATTATACACGTGTCCGAGGATTTTTCCGAAATATTTTTAGATTCCTAGATAATGAATTTGTTCCTTACTTTATGTACACACTGTATATATAAACAGTATATTGCCAATACTAATGTTCCAAAATACAAAAAGTGTCCCCCGCTATGGGAGATGGCGCGGACCTATTGAGTTTGCGCAGTAGGGTGGAAATTTTATCGATCGCGTCAGAGCCGGCCAGACATTATTTGCTTGTTGTTATTCGTCGCCATCTTTGAGTCGGGATGCTTTTTCAAATTACAGAATAAAAGGTGGTTCATCCACATTGTTGTCGGTATATTAGTGCTTATAAACGTTCATTACCTAACAGCAATTTTTGTAAAGGAGTTTTTAATATGTGGTGATTCGATTCGCTGTGTGGTGGGTTAGTGGCTTGTTTTGTTTAAGATGAAAAGACACAAGTGCATGGTGCTTTTTTGCAAAAGGCGTTGATCAGTACCAGGTATAAAGTATTTCAGGTATGTACATATATACGAAAATATTTTGCTTATCACATTATCCGATCTTCGGAACCGAATTTCACTAAAAAGCTTGTAAAAAAAGAAGAGAGTGTTACTCGTATCCAATATAATATATATGTGGTCACTACATAACCTTAAAATTAATGTATTTTTAATTTGGTGTATTAGTGGCTGATAATAATTCCCAAAATAGTCACTATAGTCATTCATCTTAATTTTTGGTTTGTGGGTTTTGAGGTTAAGGAACATACGACGTCGGATGAAAGTTAAAATAAAGCTCATCGTGTCGATTATTACAAATATTCGGACGGAATTTGGCACTAAAAGTTTACACCAATCAGGGCATCGTCGGATCATCATATCGTCAGAAATCGTATGCATGGAACGCTGTTTTAAATCGAACTAATTGAAATTTTGATTGCAATATTTTTCCTAAACTAACCAGTAAAATTTACATTAAAAACGTTGAAACCCATCCTGTCGAATGTTTATTTTCACAAGGAAACTTCCAAACTGCGAAAACTCACAACGCCCCCTTCGATGCCCATAGCGGGGACATAATTGCATATGGTATTAGCAATATACTGTTTATATAACTCAGCCACTGTAACCATACCTTAACGGAATTTTACTTTGATGTTCAAATTTCGACTGGCTGAATGGCCTAAGCGTATCGATATTTTAATAATATTTCAGCTCTACCGAACAGTACGGTATTACGACCATAAAGCACGAAACCAACGAGATAAATAGACTTACCAAATGCGATTCCCTGGTGGTGAACGTGATCGGATCGTGGGTTTCCCCGGTCGGGCACTTATAATCCAACCGACCTGCAACTTGGATCAGGTGACTGCCTGACCTGCCCAACTCTAAAAGGTTTAGCCGAAGTGTATCAGCTACGAATTCCACCTGGAAATAAAAGGAAATTTAAATAGTAAATTATTAAAAATTGTAAAATTATATTAATTGTAATTAATTTTGAAAATATGAAATATTCCTTCTCGCTGTCAGAGTTTCGGTATATTTTCTAGCCCTTTGCGAGATAAAATATTGCAGTTAAAAATAGGAACATATTCATGATAAGACTATCACCCGAACATAAAATCTAACACCAAAAATACAGTGTGATTGATGGTGAATTTGCCCATGCCTATTAGACGTTTATCATGAACTAGCCAAGGGATCACTTTGAAAATTTTGTAACTTATATACATATGCTCTCTGTTTAACATATATTTTGTTTGTTTCCAAATATTAGTTATAATAGTACATTGTTGACTTTCTGACACTTTTGCTAGGTATCTCGGTTATTATTGAACTTATCAAAAAACTGATGTACATGTCATGAGACGTTTTTGGGAGAAGCTAAAAATTATGAAAGCAGAACTCAGAAATATTCGCTAGTTTAAAAGATACGAGGGTAAATTAAAAAATTGTCGATGTTAGATTGGTCCTGTATATCTTTTATTACCAATAATACAAGAAAATCTTTCATATAAAAGTTTCATAACGTGCTGAGTAGCATAAGATTTCACCTAAAAGTCGCATCTATAGGGTCAGGTCAAAAAGTTATCGAATCTAACTTCTTTATTTTAAATGGGACACCCTGTATATTTTTAGCCAAGTAATATTCATTTGTATTTCTCTTTATAAATATATAACACATAATTTATTGGTATTATTCAAATAATTGAACAATTTCAATTTTTCTATTAAATCTGTATTAGGCCGTGCATTATTACGTAAGAAACAGAGAAAAATATTCCTATTTTTCACTGAAGGGTTGCTGCCTCTCAAACTAATAGGAAAATCAGAAGTATAAAGCATTTTCTTAATGCTTTCATGCATAAGTATATATACATATTTAAATAGTATAATTTAATAGTATGCTATGGATGAAATTAACATGAAAAAAAGGATAATTAATTTTATTTAATGACAAATCGCAACGTTTTCTGTTTAACTATTAGAAAAGATGGTTTACGAAAATTATGAAAAATTTGATATGTTATGCGCATATTTTGATTGTCAAATAAACGAAGAATATGTCTTATAATTGTGTTTTACACATTACCCTGAGAGACAGTAACTTTAGTCGGAATGATATTTACAAAGTATACCTTTTTTGCGTAAAAATGATGGGAAAACTGATATTTTTAATAAAAACATAATTATATTAAGACTCAAAAAGTTATACTTCTTTTTATGTATCCAGAGTACCGCAAAGAGCGCCCTCTACAATTTACATCAAAGTTATTAATAAATTCAAATTCCTTGCCCCATAAAGAACCTAGTCACAAAATGTTGTGCAAAAATATTGATTCAGAAATAAATAAATAATAATTACTTAGGAAAATCGAAAATTAAATTTTTACTTGGTCACCCTGTATCTCGCTGCAGTTTTGCTGTGTATCATTAATTATGGGATACCCAGTATATTGATAAAGAGAAATACAAATGCATCTTTTCTGGCTAAAAATATGCAGGGCGTCCCATTTAAAAAAAGAAAGTTAGACCCGAATACTTGTCACTACCAAAATGTAATCGGTCTTAACTTTTAATGTTTTCAAAATTGTAAGGTTGACACTGCCAAAATTTTCACAATGCCTCATCATTTAACGGAACTTGAAAAAGCTCAAATAGTAACGAGAATTCAAGATGGGTGGCCAATACGGGCACTAGCAATTTTGAACGGAAAAAGCAAGAATACGATTTTAAGTACTAAACAACGTTGGGAACGAGAGGGGTCTTTGAAAAGAAAAATTGGTACTGGTCCGGCTCGCATTTCCGACCCCGAACAAGATGGCGTATTTCTGGGATATCTAAGGACAAATCCTTTTGGAACTGCAAGAGACGCTGTTATTGATACAGTATTTCCTGGGTCTCAACCTACCGCCAGCAGAAGAGTAAAAGAATCTGAGCTTAAAAACCGTGTAGCTGCGAAAAAATTATGCCCACACATGTGCGTAGTTCGGTTCGAGTTATTTTCGCCCTAAATTATATATACCGCGACCCGCAGTTTTGGAACAGGGTAGTGTTTACTCACGAAAAGGTATTTTAGTCTACATATAATGGACAAATTCGGGTATACGGCCCAGACAACACAAGATTCGACGAAAGGTACACGAGTGATCTTAGTTTTAAATCTGAACGATTTTCTGTGAATGGGTGGGGTTTGATTTATGTTTATGGGCCCGGTGTCTTATGGCGATTGGAAGGAAGGTTTAATAGCGAGCATTATATGTCTGTTTTGGAACATATAATGCTCCCATCTGTTGGACAAATATATCCAAATAACTCCTTCGTCTTTCAACAGGATAATTGCCCGGTCCATACCTCAAATGCAGTAAGGGGGTGGTTTGCACTTAATAATGTGGAAGCTTTGCCATGGCCAGCTTATAGTCCCGATATTAATCCCATAGAGAACGTCTGGGATCTGATTGTAAAAGAAATATACAAGAGAAATTTTAGACCTCGCAATTCTAATGACTTACTCGAAATAATCCACGAGTGCTGGGAAGGGCTTGATCAAAATTTTAATGTAAATTGCATTCGTTCGATTCCAGACAGACTGACTGAAATAGTCGGAAAACAAGGTCATATGACCAAATATTAAGTTTGTATAATTAGTACTGGTATTTTTATACTCTTTGTTTTTATAGTTGTTATTAGTTATGTTACGTTAATTTAAAAATGTTGGGTTATTACAGAAATATTTTTGTACATTAAACTTATTTATCACATTTAATTAGAATTTATTTTATTAACTAGTCATAAGACTTGTCCCAGTTTTCAATGAATACAACTGTACATCAGTTTTTAATAAGCAATAATAACCGAGATAACCAGCAAAAGCGTTAAACATCCTGTACAGGGTGTTGCAAAATACAAATATATTGATTGTTTGCAAAAAATCATCAAAATTATGTTTTATTTTTAACAATATCAAATAGCAAATAGTTCTTGATGGATGTCCAAACAAAACAAACCCGAATAAACCCGAACAAATACTAACTTATACGATCCCATCCCTTGTCAATGTCATAAACTTTTAGCTAGTCGTGTTCCCCGTATACAGATTCGTTATCAAAATTAAGTTATTTTCAGGCAGTCAGAGGGGATCAGGTGTCTTGTCTGGCTTGCTTAACGCTGAAAGCTTTATTCAATGCGTCTGCGACAAGTTCCACCTGAAATTGGATTACTTGAACTTTTCAAGGTATCAAGAAAAGGGGTTTATAATACCGACTCACTATGGGACGAACCCCCAAAATGCGACATAAATATAATATTTCAAATTAAAAGCCAAACGACCTTTTTTTCGTCAGATGATGATAACCTGATGGAACTTGCTTCATTGGAAATTTGCTGATTGATAAATACGATTTATACGCTCATATCACCTGTCAAATATACTGTTTTCACCAATCAAATTATTTCATTTACTCATACTGATAAAATTTTCATGTTTCTTATAAGTAATAAAACTGTCTCATTGGCCCAATATTTTTTAAAATAATTTCTAGGTAGGCCGAGTACTAGAGAATGAGTTTTAATAAATGTCAAGTTTGAATGACTTTCTCTTTCAATATATGCAGTTTTTTTTTTAGATTTTCATTATTGTTTACTCAAGACAACATAATATATACGGTTTATTTTCTAATTTATATTATTGACTTGTTTCCTTTTGAAATTTTAGTCACCTAACCTTAAACTTACGAAACTTCAAAAGGTTGGAAAGCTAGAGTAGACAGCATGAGCTAGTATCGATATCGATGACTATCGATATTGTATATATTAAATTTTTTAAATATAACTCCAGCTTCGTTTTAATTATCGATTAAATTTTCCATTGTAACACTCAAAGTTTTGTTCTTTTCGAAACTTAAAAAATTAAGACCAGAACCGGAAAACGTTGAACCACTTTATACCTAAACTTCCTAATAATAGTATAACATAATATTTCATGATAATTAGTAAACTTGATATGGAAAAACTAAAAATAAAAATTTTAGTTTTAATATTAAATATCTTTGAAACCATTACTTTTGTGCAACTTTCTTTGGATTTTCAATTTATTTTAGGCTCATTTATTATGATGCTGAGAAAAGTTTGAATTACAAATATACACTTTTGTTAATGAGGCAAAATAAATGTATAATTAAAGTTATATCACGAATTTCAACCATTGTCCCAGTGTGTGACGTAGACTATGAAAACAAGATTTTTTTTATTACCTTCGGCACGGGAATAAACCTGGCTAAGAAAATATCAGGTGCTGATTATTGTTTTATTCTATATTGAAGTGTGAAGGGTAAAAGTAGGCGCTATCAACGTAGAAAGTTTTTATGCCAATTTACTTTTATGTGTACTTACACGTAAAAACGCATATGAAGAGGGGTTTTGGAATATTTTCTTTTAAATTTTAAAATGCCTGTTCTATTCTAGACGGCTTTTGTAAGTGTTACAAGTGGACTGAGCATATAACAATTAATAAGGATCATTACCGATAGTTTGTGTTGAATATTCGATATCGCTGTTGACATTGACATTTATCAGGTTATGCTAAAGTGTCGAAAATGGGACACCCTGTACATACCTCGAGTGATAAGTCTATTAAATACTCTTAATATGTAATAATATAGTATTTATTGCAAAAATTACCAAGTTGAAAAGAAGTGTTGTAAATATGCTATTTTTACAAGAATAATTGGCTTAAATCAGAAAAATAGAATATATGTGTATAATCCACATCTCTTTTTATCTTCTATCTGTTCCTATCTTGGTTAGAAGAAACAAACAATCGATGCACGTGACTCATAAGTCTATATTTTTATCCAGTTTATGGCAGACTTGGCACAATTTACCATATTGAGTTAAGAATTACTATTCCCACAAACAATACTTAAATTTAACGCACAAACACTGAAAACAACAAAGAATTTTATTTAACAATAACGACAAATGTAACAGCTGTGAGTCCGGTAGTGTCAAACGTGAAAGTAGGTAAGGAGGTAGGTAAGATGGCCGTTCCAATAAGGACTTTATAAAAAGTACGTTCCGAACGCTTGAAGGAAACGACAAAGAAAAATTATACTAATTTTCGGTGCTCCACGATTGTATTTCTGGGAAGATATTTGCAACCTACATAAGAATGTGAATTGTTAATTCTTCAAAGACCAAAGCCGTATCCGCCGTGATTTAAATTCTTTGGAAAACTTTTCTATACTAATTTACTATTACAGACATCTTGTTAAATAACAGTTAACCACACAAAAGCGTCTAGGTTATCTGTCAACAATTGTCAGCCGCACCCATAACCAAAATCTTCCCAAATCGGCTTAGGTGTCTCGCAGGCTTAGTTAATAACTTACAGGCAATGAGGCTACAAGCATGAAGGGTATATTTAGCTGGATTCAGAAACTTACGTTATGAAATTAAAACAAGCCGGAAGACCCGGGATTTATTATTAATGCAAACAAGACGAAAAAAACGGAAAGAATGTCAGAGCTAAAGATAACTCGACCGAGACCATTTTTAGTCGTTTTTCACGTGGGTGTTTTAAAATTGTTTTCATTCAGAAAAAAAATATAATACGCCTGTAAAAATGAATCAATATCATTGGGTTCAAAGGAAATTCTGAATAAAAATGACTTTCGTACATGGAGTAATAATTAATTTTGTCTTATTAATAAACATTGCCATGCACAACGTTTTTTATTGTTATAAAACAAGATTATCTTGAAATTGGACCCTCACTACTTTGAGGTAAACTCCGATTGGCGCCATACGAATATACATCTGTCAAATCACCGATTAATTTAGTCTTTGTACTCTTTTGAAAATGACCTGAGAACGCCGAAACACGTGTCAGGAAACTGAATAAAGATACACAAACATCGGACCATCGGAGGGAGTTATATTGTATGGATAATGGTAACCACAATATTTTGTTACTTCTTTCCAATTAACTTTTACATGATAATTAATGTTCTAGTAATGGTAATTGGGAATAATAAATACAACAATTGGATTGTTCCTTAACTTACTTTAATTAACATAACATTGACCTTAGAAAATATCGTGTCGAAAGAAACCAACAGCAATGAAAACCCAAACTGACGATAAACTCAAAATTGAAACATTTTCTATTCCATATCAACTGCATCTCTAAATTTCATTTGTTTTCTCATAGGTTACTTTGAGAAAAAAATTTTATTTGCAAATTAATAGTAATTGGGCAGGGTGCACTAAACAATTTAAATGCAAATATATCCGAAACGGTAACTCTGGGCGACCTGAACTTAGTATATTTTTTTTACGTAATAAATATGAGAAAAGTATTATTTTCATTCAAAACTTAAATACACTGAGGCACAAACTTATGAGCTAATAAATGTTCAAATAATGCCGCCGACAGTGCCCCCTACATTGTACATTAAAATTTCATAAAAAAATCAATTTCTCTCTAAAAAAACATAATTGCCAAATTTTGTAAAAACACGTTGGTTTCCTGCAATGTTATCAGAGAAAAACAAAAATGAAGTTTTAACTTTAACACCCTGTATTTCAGTTAATATCAATAAGTATAATTAAATCGTAATATTTTTATGTAAGGAGTCTGTAGTTTTTCCATGTCCCATTAATTAGCCTACACCCTGAATAAAAAAAAAATTAAAATAAACCAATTATTCACTCCAATCAGAATCCATCCAAACATTGCGTGGATCAATTATTCTGGCTCTGAGCCTATTATTTAGAATTTTTTTATGCTAGTCTACGATTGTGAAAAAAGTAGAGTGTGCAACACTTGCGTGAAGACAACTTTTATACACTCATTAAGTTTGCAACACTCGCCTACATCTCTTGTTGTCAACTCATTAGTATATAAACCTTGTCTTCACGCACTTGTTACACAATATCCTATTTTATTCGTTGTTTTGTCCCCCACTGAACAAAAATCATTTTATATTTTAACATAATCTCACAATACTACGTCAATGGAGATTATTAGGAAGTTAATTTTATTTTGTGGGACAATAATCCGATTGCCTAATATTTTATTTGATGAAGATTTGGAATTTCCCGTCGACCCCAGTTTACTGCACGATTGAGGATTTCCCTATACAGGGTGTTATGGAAATAACGTATTATAATTAAATAGGTGACTCCTTGGGTGTCCTAGAGAAGCGCTACATATTTTATTTTTTTTAAATCGACCGTTTTAAAAGCACTCTTACTCACAGGTCAGTCCGAGTACCTGTACAACATTTCACCCAGAGCCAATGGCAATGTTGCCAAACTTAATGTAAAACTGAAATTCCATATAAAATTATAAAAATAAATTATTTTCTACCTACTTGTATTTATCCTTATACCTAAAGAGCGGGGAAATCCATACGCAAACATAATCAGTTTTTTTTCTTTTTCATGGGAACACTCCTGGAAACACTTTATGTACACACAGTAATAGTGAAACAGAACCGATAGTTAGCTTTTGAAAATACAATAATACAGATTATACATTATTGTTAGATTTTATTACACGCGAGAAACTTGACGTCCAGAAGAAACGCGTCAATAAAAACACTATTCAAAGATTATTTATGTACGGGCAAGATACACGCGTAAACCGAAAAAACAGAGCGGATCGCTGAGAGTGTGTTGGTGATCAACGAGACACAACGTATCCCGCCGCTGGTTGGTTTTGAACTAACAGACGCACGCGTGTGGCACTATATGAAACTACTTCGCTCAGTCAAGAGGTCATTGGAATTTGACCTAGTGACGTACGTGGCTATTACTATTCCATATGTTTTTTCTGGTTGTTTAAAACATAGTCCGTCGTAAATGTTCCTCAATTAATTGTACAAAAAGGTATTACAGAATGGAAAAGTGTTTAAATTATTTTATTTTGTCTAAAGAGTTTAAGGTGTACATATGACAATACCGGCCAGAATTCCTTGATTGCTTACATGTATCGCAGTGCCACACAGGTTTTTCTGGTTTGACGTCAGGTCACTTTTACCGCTGAATGAATTGAAAGCGACATTTATGGCTATTTTTCTTCAATTTGCCTTTATCTCAGGAATTGCCGGTTTAAATATAATACGTCATTTCCATAACACCCTGTATAAACCACGTACTAAAATGTCTTTTTAGTCCCTAGGTTCATAATGCATTATGAAAAGCCCGGGAAAAATGGTTTGACGTGAATTAATTCTCTTTTTTAGTGATCTCTGAAATTCGGCACTAAAAAATATCATTGTTTTGTAAATTGTATATTTGTATTAGAGGCTATCGAACATGTTGCCAAGTTAGGGATTTTTTAATAAAATATAAGTAAATTTTGAAAGAATAATTTATAGAAGGATTTTCCCAGGATTTCGCTATCACGGGATAGACACCCTTAACCCACACACATCGGTTTTTGGCGTTACAACGTCGTTCCGAATAGCGACGATATGGACGGAAAGAATGAAGTCTATGGGGGGCCTTAGGATCGATCTACAAGACATATTTTATTTTGTATACCTCGACATGCAAAATTTCCTTCACTTCGTTAACATAACATAAACTTTTTACGTTGCTTATCGTGTGGGATTAATACAACAAACTTATACAGGATTGTTTTATATAGGTTTTACGGTTTTAATGGGATTATAATTATTTAAACCGTTGTTTATGTTGAAAGGATTAATGCGAGTTATATTAGCTGTTTATGTTGTCATGAAAGTTTGTTGAATTGCTCCCAGGATATTATTTAGAGTATGGTAAACAATTTGATATTCTCGAATAATTTGTTCATTACAAAAATATATGAAAGTAACTTCGAGTTAAAATGCAATGGCGTGTATCCGAGATACAGGGTGTATTAGATAAATCTGGTCTTCTGGTCCAGACGAAATTCCTGTTATAGTTCTCAAGAGGATGCGCCGATGAACTAACACGAGTATTTTGTAGATTTTTTAACTTATCCTACAAACAAGGAATATTTCCATCGTGCTGGAAGACGGCGCGAGTCCAGCCTATATCAAAGAAAGGTAAGAGAACCCTGCCTAACAACTATCGACCAGTCGCATTGCTCTCAGTTATATCAAAATAATGGAGAAAGTTATTAACCAATATCGTCTAAAGTACCTGGAAGGCTTCAACATTATCAGCGATCATCAATATAGTTTTCGTAAGTCCAGATCAACTGGAGATCTTCTAGCCTATGTCACCCATCTTTGGAACACCGCAATCGAACATCATGGGGAGTCTCGGGCTATTGCACTGGATATTTCAAAAGCATTTGATCGTATTTGGCATGATGGACTTCTAAGTAAACTACGATCCTATGGTATGGCCAGTCGATTCTGTGCATGGTTATCTAGCTTTCTTAAGGACCGCTCTCTGCAAGTGGCGATTGACGGATTTCTCTCATTCGTCTGATTGGAGTCCACGAGCTGACGAGGAACCTCGACAGCCTAGAACATCGAAGACAGGTTGGGGATTTGACTCTCTTTTACAGATATTGTCATGGAAAGTACTCGGCTGACCTTGCCCTCTTAATTCCGCCCAGAGCGACGAATAGCAGAAATACACGACGAACCACTGCCGCCCATCTATATGTGGTTAAGCTTAGTACTCCTTGAACCTTGAACTTCATTATTTAAGAATTCTGTCATCTGGAGGACTTCATCCTTATGGAACGACCTTCCCGAGGTCGTTTTTCCCAACGAATATAACCTCTAACGATTCGAAACCAACGTGAATCGCATTTTGGGCACACGCGCAACTCCCAGAGTGCCCTAAAGGATTTTTCCTATAGTGCTTGTGTTTGATCATAACAAAAAAAAAAAAATATTGCCAATAACATTATGTTATATTAATTTTTTAAAGGTTTTTCCTGTCAGGGCTATACACTAGGCTTGGGCCGATACCACTTCTCAGATACCGATACATCAGATACCGATACATCAGATACCGATACTTTATCTGAAATTCAGATTAAAAACATATTTAATTTCAAAACGAAGATTTTTAATTATGGGTTACATATCAGATTGCAACAAAATAACATTTTTTTTAAGAAAAGAAGTTATTGAACATGCTGCGAGGTAAGCAATGTTCTGTTAGGCCGAACTATGTTGCCCGCTTCCGAGAAAACTTGCTCAGAAAACACGAAGCCTGCAGGTATAGTCAAATATATAACGGCCATTTTGCTGAGTGTGAGAAATCTGTTATTATTTTTCCAGTATGTTAGAGAATTCAGTTCAAACGGTTCCGTGGGCTCATTTAGATAAATTTCAATTTCTTTATCGAAATCAGGTACATTCTTTTGTCCTTGTATATTTTTGTTCTTCGTATTTTGCAAGAGACGTTTAGTAATCTAGAAAGGACAATCGATATGTTATTAAAAATAGTAAACGTTTCAAAGATTCAAATTACGAAATTAAATTTTTTTTTATTATACCTCAGTTAAGTTCAAATTATAACTTTCGGGAGGTGTTTCCTGTGAAAAGGGTGTATGATTTTGGTCGAGTTGTTTCGAAATATTTTGAGGTTCAAGACAACACAGCAAAATGTTTCCATATATCAGACATTGTAATTTACTTTAAAAACGAATTGTTAATAAACGTTTCGCGCCACTGCAATCATATGCGCACGTGAGAAGCGGAAGATGACTAGTAAACGATTAAGAGATTACGAATCCCCACCACTGAACCATTCAAAGAGAAGAGCGATTGATCCATAGCAACAAGAAATGATCTGAATTTCAGATACTTTTCAGATAGTTTTATCTGAAATTTAAGTAACGGCACATATCTGAAATATGTGAGTATCGGCAGATACTCAGATACTGAATATCGGTATCGGCGCAAGCCTACTACGCACCCTAACAAATAAAAATAATAATAATAGATAAATAAATAATTCTTTTCCAATTATTATTTCTTTAAGTTTTGAATATCAACTATAAGTTTTATATAAAGTTTGATTGCCAAAATACACATAGATTCAAAAGTTTTACAACACTCTGATTTGGCATAATTTCAGGAATGAATTTTTTTTCTAAATGTTTATTTTTGTTTTCAGTTAAAACGATACCATTTTTTGTAGCAAAAAAAATATTATCAAGACATTTGTTTAAGATAACGAGTAATATCTGAAATTGATCGTGCAAGAATACTAGCTTTAGTTGATGAAGGTCATTCCCAAAGGTTTGTTGCTGGAAGAATAGGGGTTTTTCAAAGTAATGTATCTCGCATATGGAATCGCTATCTAGAGACCAATTATGTGCGAGACAGACCACGAAGTGGTAGAATACGTGTCACTAACGAACAGCAGAATGGTTATATTACGTTAACAATTCGGAGAAATCCTACTATGCCAGTCCCACAACTTCAGAGAGATGTTACGCATGCAATTGGAGTTCGCGTATTCGTCTCTACATTAAGAATACGCATTCTTGAATCTGGTTTAAGATGTCTGCGGCCAGTAAGAGTTCCCCAGCTACAATATGACCACCGAGGTCGTCGACTGCAGTGGGCTGAAACGCACGTTCGCTTACCCGAAGAATTTTGGAATTCTGTCCTATTTTCCGACGAGACCAGGATTTGTCTGGTAAACGATAGTCGCCGGATTCGTGTTTGGAGAGAACCAACAAGAGCCGCCCAACTTGCCCATGCTAGCCACTTGCCTCCATTCGCGGGAGGAAGCGCCATGTTTTGGGTAGGTATTATGTCAGATGGGCATACTGAGTTAGTCCACATTCAAGGCACAATGACTGACGACAGGTACATTAGGGACATTCTACATCCTTATGTTAGGACGTGGAGAGGGGCTGTTGGTAACAATTTTGTGTTTATGGACGAGAGCTGTTGATGAATACCTAGAAATTGAGGGAGTCAATCGCTTGGAGTGGCCTGCTTTGGCCCCTGATATGAACCCGATAGAGCCTGCTTGGGATAGCTCTCTAGGGCAGTTCGTGTTAGAAGAAATCCTCATAGAACTCTCCAGGAACTTGTCGTCGCTGCTACCGAGGAATGGCAGGCTATTCCACAAGAACAGATTGCTAACCTTACGCACAGCATGCGGCGTGGTCTTCAATTTTGCATTGAGGCCAGAGGAGGAAATACACTTTATAAGAAGCTATATTTTTTTAAATGTCACAAATTATATAATATAAATAAGTTTTACTTTTGTTAAGTTTTTTTTTGGAAGGTTTAAAATGTTGTGGTAAAATAACAGTTTTTAAAACTCATTGATTTTTATTTTAAACTTATCAATGAACTATATTTATTCTATTTTTGCGATGACGTAATTACTTATTCGAGAATCAGAGTGATGCAAAACTTTTGAATCTATGTGTATTTTGACTAGTAACTACATGGTATTCCTAAAATTGTAGAAACTTCTACCATTACAATATTCCCATTTATCTTTAGATAAACTAAGTTATGTTTCTATACATACATAGTTCAGAAATGCTTCGAAATGTTTAGTTTGCTTAACAATACCTCAGTCAATAAAGAATTTATTGAAAGACTTACCTACCCGAAGTTCTTGCTGAAATATTTCTTGCCTTTGCGTTGAAGTTCGTAAACGTTAATAAAGTTTGAAGAGTGTACTTAAAAGTAGGTTTTTGTAGTTGGATAGGTAATTTACGTAATAAATTTCCATTAGAGTTAGAAACTAGCAAATAACGCAGACAATAAAGGTCATGCCTCAATATTTTAGTTATGATCAACATAAAAAACTAATTTATTGTGTCTGTGGGAAACGGTTATTTCCCTATAAGCAGCTACGAAAATGAGAAAAAAAGCACGGCTCACTTGACTAGAAAATGTGTTATAACACATGCGTGTTGAAAAAAATTTTCAACACGCGTGTGGAAAATATTAACTGGTCGGGTAAAATAAAAATTGGATAACCACCGATTTATTTTCGATTTATATTAATTGATTAACATATTTGTTTTAATAATAATTTGAAAATTGGTTTAATCAAATCATATAAAACGTTTATAATTTGCTATATCTAACTCCATATGTATAAATATTGAGATTAGGTTATGATTTTTATTATTTTCTTGGAATTCAAAGTTAAGATTGGTTTAATTTAATTTTTTTAGGTATTAATCTAATTAAAAAGTCAGCATTTATGAAGTTTTATATACAGTACAGGCTGCCATATTTTCCACACTTTCTGGTGATATCAGAGTTAGAATGTAGAATAAAAGATAGAATGTTCCGATTTTCACTTTAGTGTCACACTTTTTAACGAAACGAAAAATTCCTGTGTAAAGTTTTCGATGGGTCTCAATTTTTAATCTAGTGAGTGATTTTGAAAATCTTTGCTTTTTAAATACTCCTAGTATTTCCGTTACACGTTAATTTATCAAAACCGTACAAACTGATCTTGTTAGAGAACTTTACGTAAAGTTCAGTGGAGTAGCCAGTATTTCTCTAAAACGTTTAGTTTTTGAGATATTTAAAAACGTATTTTTTTAATGGGACCCCTTGTATATTATTTTTTTAATGAATTGAGCAAACCTTGGGCATTACAAAAATGTATAGTGTCACTCAGTCAAGCGAATAGCATGCTCGGGTTTAGTGTTTTGTAATGAAACTCAAATTTAATTTTCTTTTGAATATTTGAAAAAATTGGTTTCTAGCTTGAAATATGTTAGAAAAATGTCTAGAATTGATTGTAAAATGTAAAAATGGAAAAATATACAAAATACGTTCCATTAAAAAAAATTAAGTTCATACAAGTAGCATTATTATGATCCACCCTGTATATTATTTGTTTCCTACAAGAATGTATTTCAAAAAAATAAATTTGACGGGTCTGAGCGATTCTTGATTAAGCTGACGCTATTCTATATAAAAGATCCGTTTCTTCAGCATAACCCTGCATGGGACTGTGAGTTTTGTAGGCAATCCTTTAAAATGAATAATTTTATCTGACACTAAGTGTCGATATGTATAACATTTTACTCAGTGTTGTGATCACTCGAATGAAAAACCGCTAGAGTACTCGATTTATTGACATAACTGACATCACTCGATTACTGAAAAACTGCTGACACTAAAGCTGCAAGCACACTATTATCACGTCATGGGAGATCACATGCTATCACGCAATGTCACGGCATACCTGAAATATTTGCATGGCGGTTTATGCGTGATTATAAATATTAATTGACAGCACAATTTTATTTCTGCAAATTTACATTTTCGGCACGCGTGATAACATTGTATCAGAGTTTAACGCTAGAAGGCTACAAGATTCACTTGCGATCTTGACAAACACAAAATATGTAATAAAAATGATCTGCAGTGTACGTAGTCTGTTTCTAAGCCGTGACAGCATGTGCTATTTTGACGATATGACAACACGTGACGTGAGATCACTTGCTATCACGCAATGTTACGGCATACCCGAAACATCTGTAAGGCGGTTTATGCGTGCTTATAAATAGGTTTAGAAGTACACTATAGTCACCTCATGCAGCTCACGGCAAGTCATACTTGACAGCACAATTTTATTTCTGCAAATTTTAACGCTAGAAGGCTACAAGATTCACTTGCGATCTTGACAAACACAAAATATGTAATAAAAATGATTTGCAGTGTACGTAGTCTGTTTCTAAGCTGTGACAGCATTTGCCGATATTACAACACGTGAATTCATGTGACGTAATAATAGTGTGTTTGAGGCTTTAGTCTCGAAGCGTATAACATTTTACTCTGTGTTGTGATCGCTCGAGTGAAAAACCGCTCGAGTACTCGATTATTGAAACAACCGACATCGCTCGACTGCTCGAGTTATAAATTCAAGCGATTCGCTTATAACTTTTCACTCGATAATCGCCGCCGTTCGAGCCCTCGGTGACATCGTCGCTCGATGAATCGAAGTTTTACGTGATTATATAATCGCTCGAGCGATTTAATACTCGAGCGATTATTGCAAAGTCTACTAGAGCTATAAGTTCGAGCGAAAATCAGCGCACGATAATTATGGTTGTCAGATTGTCTTCAGAAAAAATAAAATAAAAAGGTAATATAATTTTACTCACCTTCCGCATGCATCCTACGAAATTGTTATGCACTCTGGCTCCCAGAAGCGCTCTGGTATTTATGCTGCCACCCACATACACTCTGCTAGACGAAAGCATCGTAAATTTTCCTGCAATGTGGGAATGGTCCGCATACACGCCGTCCACTACTGCTGACAACTGAAATGCAGAAAAAGGAGTTTTAATTTCTGCGAAACGAGCTATGAATGGAATTGACGTATGTTAATGGATAAATCAATACTTATTAAGTTTTATATAGAGGATGGGAATTTAATGGTAAGGACAAAGGACCGTACGTCGGGTAAATTTAAAAAATATTTTAACTAAGTTGGCTTTCGGAGACGCTCTCTTCAAATGACGTAAAAATCATATGCGACTTCCGGTTATTCCGGAAGTCGGTTTCAACTTGCTCATTTGAAATGAAATACCCTATATATTATGACGTTTCGGATTCTATGCAGATTTCGTATATCATGTCCTATATCTAAGTCTAAACGTGTTTGAAATATTTAAGTTTTTTGTCAAAAATGACGTTTGCAGACCTTAAAATAATTACCAATTTCTCCTATAAAGAAGCCTTTATTATTTAATTTGGGTTGAATTCCTATGTATATTATATCATATGTCACCGTTTATACTGGGTGCGGCGAAAGTTTAGAAAAGGTCCGATACTTCCTGGTGGTTCGGTTTTAGAAAAAAAAGTTCAGGACAAAAGTTGCTTATTTCTTAGTTTGAAATCGATTGGCCACTGAATCGTCCCTCAACCCCTCACCCCCACGTGGGGGATGGGGGTGACTTTGAAATATCAAATGGCGACCACAAATTTTTTTCGCGGATTCGAGTTCCGATAGCAAAAGTAGGCAACTTTTGTCCGAAAAATTTTTTACTCGAATACTCGAAAAAATTTGGGGTTGCCATTTGAAATTTCAAAGTCACCCCCATCCCCCACGTGGGGGTGAGGGGTTGAGGGATGATTCAGTGGCCAATCGATTGCAAACTAAAAACCAAGCAACTTTTGTCCCAAACTTTTTTTTCGAAAACCTAACCACCCGGAATTATCGGACCGTTCCCAAACCTTTGCCCGCACCGGATATAATAAACAAATGATATTAATGAGACGCCGACTTTGGACAATTTGATTTTTTGTTACTAAAATCAGGTCTCGAGAAATGGACTGCTTCTTTGCATTGGATTCCTTTTTGAAAAGACCCTCCTTTAATATATTTTTTGTAATATTTTGAAAACTATTAATACAAAAAATAAGATTTAAAACTGAAAAAAATTTGCATTTTCAAATAGAAACCTCTCAAATTTAATAATTGTTTTCTATTTAGCATTAAAAATAAGGTGAGTTTATATTAGGGGGTCTATTTCGAAAATTTGTAGTTTTCGAAATATTGCCAATTAAGTATTTTCCTAATAATATGGCGATTTTGCTGCGGATTTTAAATTCAGTTACTGCTAGTTGCTGCATATGCTAAAGAAATGTAAGAAGATGTCACCATTCGAAAAGTATTAATAATCGTTCTGGGGCGTTTAAATTATACAAACGAAAATCATTTAAACATATTTATTTTTTATTTGGTAAAGTAATAACTTAAAATCCGCCTAAAAATCGCCATATAAAAATTTTAAATTGGCAATATTTCATACAAACCCTTAATTTTAATGCGAAATAGAAAATAATTATAAAATTTGTCGTTTCCGTTTGAAAATGTTGATTTTTTTCAGTTTGCTCAACTTTATTTTTAATCTTATTTTTTCATAGTATTGTAAAAAATCTTTGGGTAAATTGGGCACTAAAAATATAAATAATATAATATTGTTCATATATTGTTAAATAAATTGGACTTTATTTTGTTTACATATTACATACGTAAAACATAAATATAAAATAATTTACTTACCCTTGTGCTTAACCTTGCACTGCGATTTTAATGTTTGTTCGCATTTGTCTTCAAAAAAATCTTTAGAAATTACATCGTGTATCGTGTATAAGTTCGATCTTTGGGTCAAATAAACTTCATAAATAACAGTAATTATTTTAATGAATATTATTCCGCATGACACTATAAAAGAGATATCACAAGCCCTGAGAAAGACGTTGATGCCTCTACGGCACCTCCGACGGAGATATTTGCATTTAAATTGTTTAGTGCACCTTCCCCAATTATTATTAATTTGCAAACAAATTTTTTTTCTTAAAGTATCCTATGAGAAAATAAATACAATTTAGAGATGCAGTTGCTATTGAACTGAAAATGTTTCATTTTTGAGTTTATCGTACGTTTTTTCAATGCTGTTGGTTTTTTTCGTCACGATATTTTCTAGGGTCGAAGTTATTTTAATTAAAGTAAGTTAAAGAACAATCCAATTGTTATACTTATTATTCCCAATTACAATTATTAGAATATTAATTATCATGGAAAAGTTAATTGGTCAAAAGTAACAAAATATTATTTGCTTGACTAAGCTAACGCACTTTTCAATGCAAATATCTCCGAAACGGTAACTCTGGGCGAACTGAACTTACCTTTTTACGTAATAAATATGAAAAAAGTATTATTTTTATTAAAAACTTAGATACACTGAGGCACAAAAAAGTTATGACCGTATGAATGTGCGAAAAATGCCTCAGACAGCGCGCCCCCTACATTGTACACTAAAATCTCACAAAGAAATCAATTTCCCGTCCTAGAAAAAACCATCAATAAATTGCCAAATTTGGTAAAAAGACGTTAGTTTCTCTCAAAGTTATGAGAGAAAAACAAAAATGAAATTTTAACTTTAACACCTTGTATCTCAGTTAATATCAACTTTCGGATATAGGTAAGTATAATTAAATCCTAATATTTTTACGTAAGGAGTCTGTGGTTTTTCCATGTACCATTACTTAGTGGACACCATCCCTGTATATTGTAAGTAAATTTATCGAAAATCTCGCACATGTGTGAGATTTCAAGATAGTTAAGAATATGTTCATAATATACAGGTTAAAACAAGAACTGTCTCTTGATTCAAACTTTAAAACACTCTGTAGAGTGATGAAGATGTCAAAAAATTCCAACTGACATATATTCTTAACATTTTCGTTCGTTTTTGATTCATTTTTCAATTCTTTAATTTTTCTAGCAGATGTTTCTAAATAAACATTACTATTTCCATGGACGGACTTGGTTATGGCCAATGGAGGAGCTATGGCAGTGTATAGGTACATTAGAGATGTTTTAGAGCCACATCTATATGCCTCTATAATACTGAGGCAAAATTATGTAATTTATTAATGTCAACCTTAAAAATAAACCTACTTTTTTATTAATCATCAATTTGAATGGGAACTTTTTTATTTGTTCTAAAAACAGGGATACCTCATAATTAGGACATGTCCCAAATCTCTTGAAAATTTACTCTGTGTCCCAGAAAAAATATATTTTTTCTTGCTCAAGCTCAATATAAAACAATCAACAAAAGTATTAAAAGTTAAAGTGGCCTTTATTTAGATGTTTAATTTTAATAGTCACAATATTTTGTAAGTAGAAGTTAATACCTACTCCGTAAGCGGAATTAAGAACTTTTCGTTACATAATTGGAATAATAGGATTATTTTTAAAACCCTCTTCTTGATAGGATATATTCCTCCAAAATTATACTTAGAAGTTCGTAAATATTAGTGTGGAAAGGACGAGCCATCTACAGTATGTCCACGGATGGGGTTTATAAGAGGACAAATGGACTAAAAATAGAAAGATACGAAAAAAAGTCACTCTTAATAAACGTTTTTACTTGAATAATGAATAGGTGATACTTGTTGTCAATGTCTTTATTTAAGTAAAGTAATTTTAATAATAATAATAATACGAACATTTTTATTAACATGAAAGGAATACGATACGATGGATATCGCACACCACACCTTCACTTTTGTGAAATATTTTCTTCTAGTCATAATTCTGAATTCGGGATTTTCTAAAGAACAGTACCTAACATGCTGGGTTGCAACGGTTCCATTTGTTGAAAATGTACTTTCATCAGAAAACATGATACATTTATAATAATCAACATTTCCACTTAAAATTTTGTCTCCTATCCACAGGCAAAAATCAAGTCGTTTCGCGTCGTCTCCCTCTTTCAATCTTTGATTAAAGTGCGGTTTATACGGATACAATTTATTTGCTTTAAGGATCTTCTGAATTTGACTTTTTTTCACAACTTCCAACTGAGTAACACGATTTCTAAGGGACGTCATAGGATTTTCTTCAACAGAATGAAGAACTAAGACTGTAGCAGCATCATCATGATCGTATTTCTTCTTTTTTTTTGAGGTCCAAAACCGAACCAGTTCTTTATTAACTTGCAGATTGCCATCCTAGTTATTGGGATTCCTACAACTTTCTCAGTAAATTGTTCCATGACGTAGCGGTATGAAACTTGACCATCCCCATAACATTGTATTATAAAAACTCTTTGTTCAGTAGATAGCATTTCTACTTAAATAATAACTTCAATAAATAAAGACATTGACAACAAGTACCTATCACCTTAAGTGTCATTATTATTTTAACTAGGTTCACCAGTCAGAGATGTGCCAGAGAATACTTTTTGGGAAATAATTTTACATAGGTAAACCTTTTAATGCATTGTTCTACTTCGGTTTGTTGTGTAGAAAACACATTCTCATTAAGAGTGACTTTTTTTCGTAACTTTCAAAATGAAGTATGTTTACTCTTAAGCAAAAGAACATTTCTGCAGTTTTTACCCACCCTGTATAAAAAATTGAAGTGTCTTATGATGAATCCTATATTCTAGACAAGCAAAAATGTTTATTAAGAGTGCCTTTTTTTCGTATCTTTCAATTTTTAGTCTATTTATCCTCTTGTAAACCCCATTCGTGGAGATACTGTATATTGTTTCAGGCTGAAGATTAATTTTGTTTAAGGCACCGTTTTTATATTCACGGATAAGAGACTTGCAGATAATCAAAAGTCTCCAATCAGGAAATATCATTTTTAAATTCCAAAGAACCATAACAATAAAGGCACATTTATTATCTGATATTTCTTCGTATCATTGTAGGAAATATCACTAAGTTTGCAATGCCTTTGAGACAAATCTTTTACTAGTGATTAATTATTTTGATTATGATTAACTTTGATCTAAGTAACTAAAGAACTATAATAACTATTGCAAAATACAAACTCTAAAATTTATAGCACACCAAAAGGCGCACCATCTCTAAAATTAAATTAAAATTAAACAAAGATACGTTCTCCAAGACGCGAGACCTACTGTAAGATTCATTAATTTAAACTGAATTAGCGCTCTGAAAAGTTTTGTGTACAAGTGAATTAAATTTTAACTTTTAACAGAGTTTTGAATTATTTTCGTGGCTTTTAATAATTTAGGGACTTTGAGAAAGAATGCTTGGTAATATTTTAAATCGGTGCAATTTAACTTAAAGGAAATAGAAGTTAAATGAGGAAATTATCAACATTTTTTAACCAAACAGCAGCATAGGAAAATCATTTAAGGCACCCTGGGAATGGTGCATGTGAGAATAAAGCGATTCGCGTTAATTCTAAATCATTGGAGGTTATACTCATTGGGTAACACGACTTCAGGAAGGTTCACAAGGACGTCCTCCAGATGAAGGAATTCTTAAATAATGAAGCTCGCGGATTACTAAGCTGAATCACATATAGTTGAACGATAATGGCCCCATGGTAGTGGGCGGGCAAGGTCAATCGAACCACTGTCATGGAAATATCTGGAAACGAGAGTCAAATCATCAAACTGTCTTCGATCCTCTAGGCTGGTGAGGTTCTTTATCAGCTGGTGGTCTCTGATCGCACGAATTGCTCTCCTTTCGATGGAATCCAGTAGTCGAAGAGTATGGTTTGGTGCAGAGCTCCAGGCATGAGAAAAGTATCAGGTCGAATTTTTGCTTGCAGTGTCAAAAGTTGTTGTGGTGTATATGTCGGCGTTAATTAGTGAAATCCATCATTTCCTGAAATGCCTAGTTATTTCACGTATTGCCGGCAAATAGTATAACTCTACGTTTGGTACACCGTTTGCCTAAGAGTATCAGGCATTCCCTGTAATGACGGAATTCTTTCGATCAAACGCTGTACTGAACTAAATGATTTAAGTTACCCTGTTGGCCGGTTTTAGTCGAACGCTGTAATTGTTGTTAACATATGTGTAGTGATTTTTTTTTGAAATTGAAATGTCGAAGCATTCAGCATTGTTTTATAAGAAGTTAGATGACTATTACTCCAATCAAAGTAAAAAAAACCTTGGATTTCTAACATAACCTCAAACTACTTGAACCTACAAAATCACTTCAAATTAGTACACTGTTGTCATGTTTAACACGGTTTTATAATTCATATGCTTTGGGAAGGAGTGGTTTTATTGTGTACCTTTTTATTGGTTTTTATTAACCGACTTCAAAGAAGGAGGGGTTCTCAATTCGGTCGTATTTTTTTTATGTTGTGACCTCAGAACTCCGCTATTTAGGAACCAATTTAGAATTTTTTTTTTGTTGGAGAGGGAATATTTTCAATTGGGTTCCAATTTAATTGTACTACAAAATTCTTAAAGGGTGGGGTAAAAAGGGGGGGTATTAATTGCCAAAAAATGACGGTTTTTTTTTAAATATAAGAAAAAAAAATATGTCACTTTAATGGTATTTAGTTGCGCAATTTTTGCGTTTGATGATTTGTTGTCTTAGAAAAAAAATGGAAGGGATGAAAAAGTGAGAGGGGGGTGAAAAGGGTGAAAGAAGCAAAAGAATAAAAAATAAACCGATTTGGATAATTATTTTTTATTGAAAAGGGGGATATATTCAAGGCGGTTCTATTGGAAATAAAAAAAAGTCTAGTGGAAACCAAAGAGGCATTTCTTCAAGTAGGTGACATTCCTGAAAAGTTTGTATCAGTACGAGAAGCTGTGCAGTCGCTTTCACTTTCCGGAGGTCAAGAATATTTTAAGTGTTGCAAACCAGCGCAAAACAATGTTTGTCAAACAGATGCGTTTGAATTAGAAAAAGTTCTTTGTAATTTAAGGTGTCATAAAAGCGCACCTTGCGCTAATAAATAATAAACCATATTATCAGTCATTTCCGTTTAGATTTTTGTATCTAGCTATTATGTTGTTTCGTCCCTATTCGTTCTATGATTTTTTTTTATAGTAAGTTATAGATAATAAATATGAATTTATGATTTGAATTTAACACTTAATACCTACATACATCATATTTCAAGACATCTAATTTTAAGGAAATTTCTGATAATAATTACCAATCATTACTTCAAATTTCTAATATGGCAGAATAGTGCATTAGTTATTTACAAACCTTTTAATGTAAAATAACTTATTTTCTTGCACTACATATTGGCACACTGTCCTAATTACAATGATTGACAAAATCGGAATGACGGATTTCACTAATTGACGCCGACATATATAACTTTATACTATATAACTAACTACACCAAGATTCTGCGGAGCTGCCCTGGCGATGAAGAATTGACGAAGCAGGATAGTTAAAACTAGTTTTTCCTAGGAAGATCGGGTTTTAACTGATATCGGGTATTTAAGGTAACATATGTATCCCTATGGAGGAACAACGAACGCCTCAAAAATATATTGTTCTTTAAAACCCCTGCCTTATTAACGTTAAAATATCCATAAGAATAATTGGCTTAATAGGATTTTGCTTCGTTCTACATTGCGACCTTTTTAAGTATGTGGTTTGAGTTCTCTCTTTTCTCATATTATGTACACGGGCTTTGTATAACATTTTTTAGGGGACCCTTTTAAATATAATGCTCTGTTTCTTTGATGTTTTATCGTGTTTGGTGGCTCATAACCTGCATAAACCACTCTTTTTGAGGGGCTTTTTTATATTTGTTTTCCTGTCCAATAAATCTTGTAAATTTAACAAGAATAATTTTTCGGGACTTCTGTAAAAATATTGAGGAAAACAATTTAAGTTCAAAGCAATCTAACTTTTTTTGGAGTGAATAATATTGATTGGCGGAAATGTAAGACGTGTATTCATTTCCATCCTCGATTTGTAATCGCCGAAAACTCCAAACCCTCTACAATGTGATTCCGTATAAGGTCCCCCCCATCTTATCTTTTTTATTTTTCATAATTGAGAAAAATTTAAAATATTGCTATACAGGGTTTTTAAAGTAGTATTTGGAAAGGGATCACATATCGTTTTAGTTCTATTGATTTACAAGGTGGATCAATAAGTGGTATTTTTAAATGAGACATTCTTTATGATCACAGATTTTCCAATTCTATGTCAAATTCTGAACATAATGTATGTAATATAACCTATGGTACAGTACGTTTCACGAAATTTGGATACGACTTAATGATTTCCTGGGTCGGTCCCATTGTGTCGACAAGAGCTTGGCAATAAACAAGTGAAGTATGAAGGCACTGACTAAGGAAAACAAGAAATGATATGATTATATTAACGTAATCAAATGAAATAACATTTTTTTTAAATATTACTAGTCATATTTATTTACATTTATAATGTCATTCTATAGATAGTTCTGTTTCGCTATCGCTATCTTCATCAAAATTAATTATAATTGGATTAATTATACGATCCAGACTAATATACGAATTTTCTACAGTTATTACGTGACGGACTGAATTTTTCCAACTACCTGGGGGAATATCATTAAAGCATTTTCGTATTAATTCTAAAACACTAGAACTTAAAGTCGGAGAAATATTTTCAGACCTAACTAGTGATTTTAACTGGTGCCACATATGCTCTATGGGGTTAAAAATGCAATAATAGGGTGGGAGCCGTAGCACTGTATGTCCAATTTCTTCTGCCAATGTGTCACAAACATATACTTTTTTTAAACAAAATGTCTTTAAAACTTCTAAAAGATCACTTTTTGTATATCTTTCTTCAAAATATATATTATTCGCCGCCATGTAGTTCTGCATCTCCAATTTTGAGCTTGGAGCTTTATGTAATTGGCGACTGTGATAGCTTGCATTGTCCATTACTATCACGCTATTCTGAGGAATGTTTGGTAAAAGACAATTCTTGAACCATTCCTCAAAAACTAACAAATTTTACCACAAAAAGATATTTAAATATAAATTAAGCAATCTAACCTTCCTGATGTGCCTATATTTAATTATAATGATTACAATCCGGTCCTATCCACATAATAATAACAAACGGTCATAAATAATGGGATGGCCATAGATACTTTTACTGCAGTTAATCCATTTTTCGTTAAACAATCTTTACCCAAATTCAACTGTTTTCGATATATTGACAAATTTACAAGATCCAATATTAAAAATATCTAAAAATGAAGCAAATTGCAATGCAGGAATGAAAGTAAATCTGGATTGCTAATGAACGAAAGTGACACGAGCTATCGAGTCTTTGTTTTCCATGGCGATCTAGTTTGATGAAAAAGTTCAGATCTGTGCCAGTGTAAGTCGCCAACACACTCAAGCTTATTCAGAGAAAGTTTCCAAATTCAAGCGATTGAAGTGTGGTGTGGTTCAATAATTATATTTTAGTGAAGAATTTCTTCATCCTTCATACTGAAAAGACACTTTGCCAGAGTCCGAGAAGCCGAAGACACCGAGGCGATACCACCCAAATTGGGTAACGTGTAAATCATCTCTAAGTGCCTGTTCTCACCAAAGCAACTGGCAACCTCAACTCAACCGCAACGCAACATCAACGCGACTCAGCACTAATGTTTAAATACGCGTGTTCCCACTGACTTAAGGCAACTCAACTGCAACGAAACTAGTTGCTTATGAGTTGCCCGGCATACCGCGTCGCCGTTGTCAGTTGCTTCCAGTCGCGGTGTCATGGCGGACGAGAAAGCAAAATATTTAACTTTTGTGGCTCATTCGGTAAAACCTATGAAATTTAACCGGATCATTATTTAATTCCTGTGCAGCCACTCGTAAGAACTATGTCTCAAATTTATGGTATAAAAAGGGTTAACCCAAAATTGTCGCTCAGTTTTTTTTTTGAGCTTTTTAACAAGCAAGTAGGTTGCAGCTATATCTTCATCTGACGAAGACGACATTTTGCTCACGTCAAAGGAGACTTCAAACCAGTTGATTCCAGTGGGAACGCACGAGCAACTCATCTGAAGTTGCGGTCGCATTGCAGTTGCGTTGCTTGCCAATTGTTTTGGTGAGAACAAGCGAGCAACTCAACTGAAGTTGAGGTCGCGTTGCGGTTGCGTTGCGGTTGCCAGTTGCTTTGGGTAGAATATGCACTAAGAGATATTGTAGCTCTAATTAAGCAGCAGGCACCAGGTGATTTGATATCCATCTTCGATCTTACGTTATGAACCACTATATGGCTGCTCAGTTGTTTAAAGTGTATATTTAATTTGCACGCACACATAAAATAATCTATCTGATAGCTTAATTGTCATAAAATTATGACGCCGTCGGTTACGAACATGGAGGCATAATAAATGTTCGAGGTAAAGCGATCGCTCGCGTGTTACTGAAAATTATTTAAAACCTTTTTTAAGCCTAATAACAACTTTAAGCTAACGCTAGCTTTAAAATATTGTTAATTGCGTTGTATAAGCTACGAGGGGTTTATATTTGATGAAAATGTGTACACCAGATTACACTTTTGCTTCGGATTATATCAAATTACCTATCAGATTATCCTAGAGTAGCCCCTTCACGGCCACCGGCCCTATACAGTCTCTGTTCACGCATGTGCGAATTTTTTTGTATTTTGCTTCGTAATTTTTGAAGATTACTCAACATTACACCTAGATTATCCAATATTACATCGGATTTTTTTTATGATCAAACACAAGCACTATAGGAAAAATCCTTTAGGATACTCTGGGAGGTTGGTTGGAGGTTATATTCGTTGGGAAAAACGACCTCGGGAAGGTCGTTCCACAAGGATGAAGTCCTCCAGATGAAAGAATCCTTAAATAATGAAGTTCGAGGAGTACTAAGCTTAACCACCTATGGATGGGCGGTAGTGGTTCGTCGTGTATTTCTGCTATTCGTCGCTCTGGGCGGAATTAAGAGGACAAGGTCAGCCGAGCACCTTCCATGAAAATATCTGTAAAAGAGAGTCAAATACCCAACCTGTCTCCGATGTTCTAGGCAGTCGAGGTTCTTCGTCAGCTCGTGGTCTCCGATCAGACAACCTTTCGATGGAATCCAGTAGCTGAAGAGTATGTTTGGGTGCAGAGCTCCAGACAGCAGTACTCTAGTGATGGTCGAATCTGTGCTTTGTATAGTGTCAAAAGTTGTTGAGGTGTGTATAAATTTCTGGTTCGGAAGAGTACTCAAATCTTCTGAGACGCTATCTTGGCGATTGCCAACACGTGGTTATGCCAAGACATATTTCCTTCCAGATTGGCGCCCAGCAAATTAATAGATGAAGCCAGTGGGATTGCTTGTCCGGCCATGACTATATCCGGTTCTGTAATGTTAACCTTTTTAGAGAAAACTGCTGCCTGGGTTTTTTTAGCGTTAAATTCGACTTGGTTACTGTCAGTCTAAGCCAAAATTTCTTCCAGGTCTTTGTTGAGGCGTGATACTTCTGAGAAGATGTGCGTCGGCAGCCGATGTTTGTGCATTCAAAGAGAAAGATGAGATAAGTATGCTATCGTCAGCAAAAAATATCGAATTTTTAGTTTTCACTAGAAGGTCGTTAATGTAGAGTAAGAAGAGAGTGGGAGATAATATGGAATCTTGAGGAACACCGTCATTGATGGTGAAGGTGTCTGAGAGAAATTCGTCAATCGCCACTTGCAGAGAGCGGTCCTTAAGAAAGCTAGACAACCATGCACAGAATCGACTGGGCATACCATAGGATCGCAGTTTACTTAGAAGCCCCTCATGCCAAACACGATCAAAAGCTTTAGAAATATCCAGTGCAACAGCCCGAGTTTCCCCATGATGTTCGATTGCGTTGTTCCAAATATGGGTGACATAGGCTAGAAGATCTCTAGTAGATCTGGACTTCCGAAAACCATATTGATGATCGCTGATAATGTTGAAGCCTTCCAGGTACTTTAGAAGATGTTGGTTAATAGCTTTCTCCATTACTTTTGATATAACTGAAAGCAATGCGACTGGTCGATAGTTGTTAGGCAGGGTTCTCTAACCTTTCTTTGGAATAGGCTGAACTCGCGCCGTCTTCCAGCAAGATGGAAATATTCCTTTTTTGTAAGATAAGTTAAAATGTCTACAAAATACTGGTATTAGTTCATCAGCGCATCACTTGAGAACTATAATAGGAATTTCGTCTGGACCAGTAGCTTTTTTGACCTCGAGTCCGTTCAGGATTCGTTTGACGGGACGCTGACGGAACACGATTTCGGTTATTTCGGATTGAACTGCAGGAATGTCGGGTGGTGTTCTTCCCTGGTAATCTATAGTGGAATGCGAAGAAAATAGTTTAGCAAGTAAGTTTTCTTTGTCTCCGGCTGTGGATGCTATTGTACCATCGGGACGTGTTAGGGGTGGAATAGTTGATTTGGTGAAATTTTGGCTGATGCCTTAGCGACTGACCAAAAGGACCTTGATCCGTTTGGACTGTAAAGAAGTTTGTTTTTGATCCTCACGTTATGGGCTTCTTTGCTTTGATCTATCTATAGCTTACATTGGTTTCGAGCGGTAACAATGATGGTACGATTCTCAGTGGTAGGGTTTTTACGCCACTGTCGGTAAGCCAGATTTTTTGATCTGACAGCACACTCACAATCTTTGCTAAACCAGGGCTTGCCGTTGGAAGGGCGTTTTTGCTGCTCGTCAGAATGACGTAGGAGACCCGGACAACTTTTCTAATACCCCCGTACAACTTGAAACTTTTTCCTCTATAATTTGCGACAAAGGCAACGTCATTCTTCTTAGTTTCATAAAATACGAGGAATATCCATCACCATTCAGTTAAATTAAATAACCCTATCTCGCCACCTGATTAATCTAAGTTTTTATTTTTTTGATTTGTTCGTAAATGAAGACTGAGCTTTAAAAAGTTAAATTGCTCCTTTGCAACGATTAATTAATAGCAAAAAAGAAAATCTAGTCCTGTTAAGTTAAATTTACTGTTATTTTGTGCATGTCCGGTTGTATACAAATTAGGTTTAACTCAATTTAACTAGTCCACGGAGTTAACTGGCTTCAGCATCTTGATTTAATAAAGCTATTAATAATATATAGGGTGTTGAAAAAGGTCGGTACCCCGGAATAACTCCGGTGCATCGCATTGCAGCGGAAAATGTCTACGGAAAAAGTTGTTTGGTTTTGAAGGAGGAATAGGTGGGGGTAAGTTAAGATTTTCAAATAGAACCACTTATTTTTTATTGGCGTATCGTGTTCTCTGACAAAAATAAACATCTTTGTTCGGGTTCGGACTGGAAAAAGTTGTTTGTATTCCACGGATATTTTTTAGTACAAGACAGAGAAAAATAGTATTTCCGGGATAAAACTTGATTTTCGGACGGTTCTGATTTTGCCTTTCTCATGGTGATTATTGGTGAAGGATGGGCCGAATAAAAAAATTTTTCGGACAAAAGATATTTATTTTTGTCGGAGAACACGATACGCCAATAAAAAATATGGGGTTTCATTTAAAAATCTTAACTTACCCCCACCCGCGCTCGGGAGTTGAAGGGGTGGTGGGTGGTTTAAATTGTAAACTATTCCTCCTTCAAAACCAAACAACTTTTTTTCTAGGCATTTTCCGCTGCAATGCGATGCACAGGAGTTATTCCGGGGTATCGACCTTTTTTCAAGACCGTGTATAATGATAAGAAAATTTTTAAATTATAAATGTCAATAATTTTATGTAGAACTGACCAGGCTAATGAGAAAAAAATATACACATGGAAAAATGGCGTACCAGTTTTTTGTCAAAAATACCGAAGGACATGCTTGCAAGATGTGGGACGAAATCGGACGAGAAGTTGGAATAGCACGCACAAGTAACAAAAGTACTTCTTCTTCATCTGAAATCCGAAGAATAGTAAATGGTAAAAGGCTATCTTGTTCCTGTCTGCGACTTGTGAGAATTGCGCGTCAGAGTCGTGCAGGTCGGCAAAAACAGAAGGATTCCGCGCCGAACATAATTCGCGTTGCGTTATTCCCGCTTGGCATTGCGTTAAATCGAGCAAGTTTGGTCGACACGTTTATCTGTAGCTACCAAAGGAATGCGGGCAAAATAATTTCTGGAGTTAACATTTTGTCACATATATTAAATTTTAATTATCTCTTATCGTGAAAATCCTAAAACTACATTTCCGCATTTAAAATAAATTGTAAAAGTACATAAGAAACAAATATTCTATTATAGATTCAATATTAATAAAACTTTATTTTCGTACTGTTTAAATTCAAAATAATATATTTCTATGATTAAAGTACTTTTAATCTAAAAATATGGCAACATATTCTGTCAATGGTTACAGGTAGTTAATTTGATAGGTTATATCCCAGATAGTTGATAGCGCATACATCTTGGTCGGCGATGTCCGATATTTCACGGATGTACCCACCCAGTTGCGTAGTGATATTAAGGCCAATAGTTATTGTATTTAGTGGAGTCGTTCTGGCGAAATAAACGGCTCGAAAATCCCTTGACGAAATCGAGTAATTTTTTTTCCCAATCGATAGAGTAGCATACTCTGGACATTCTAACATGAATTGTAAGGGGGGCCGCATGGGGGGGGGGTCCTAAATAACTCGGCCGGTTCTGATGCTACAAAAAAAAATGTGAAGGGCAAAATTGAAGAGCTTGACAGAGCGAATTATCGCGATATTTAACTGAAAAAACAAATAAACTTTAATTAATTATATCTCGAGAAGGGGCGGAGTTGGGGGCATCAATTTTTCGCGAATCAACGGGTGACACCGAGTACTTTGATGAACGGGAGGCTGGGGGTGGTAGGGCAATTAGGAGGGGAGTTATGGGGGGGGGGATTACATAAAAGCTAATAAGTAGTTTATTAATTGAGCTACGGGGATCAGGCCGGATTCAATTTGTTCATTTTTTTATCAGCTACGAGGGGGGATTGGCGAAAATTTTTATTTTCGCAAAGGCGCGCTTGTCGCGGAATACAAGAAATAGCCACTTTTTAATATCTCCGAAAATACTTTAGATATTATGTTCAATTTTGGTATGTGTTAATAGGATATAGAACCACACATTTTAGTTAAAAAATTGATTCAATTGTTCCGCCAGTGGCGCCCTTCTGATATTTTAAAAAAAAAATATGGTACGCCACTGACATATTTCCAATGGGGTATTTTTTCTGATTAGCCTGAAAAATTATACATAAAAACGGTCTCTTGAGTTTTTCTCGTCAGACGCATCGAATTGCCCACTCCAACAATTTTTATGAAACAAAATTTATCATTAATTATTTTATCAATAAATGAACGAAAATAAAAAATTTTCGCCAATTCCCCCTCGTAGCTGATAAAATTAACAAATTGAATCCGGCCTGATCCCCGTAGCTCGATTAATAAAGTACTTATTAGCATTTATGTAATTCCCCCCCCCCCCCTCCTAATTCCCCCCCAGTCTCCGGCCCGTCAAAGTACTCGGTGTCACCCGTTGATTCGCGAAATATTGATGCCGCAACTCCGCCCCTTCTCGAGATATGATTAATTAAATTTTATTGTTTTTGCAGTTAAAAATCGCGAACTAATTAAGATATCGGGATCAGGTTTGTTCGATCTTACGTGCTCTGTTAAGCTGTTCAATTTCCGTTCACATTTTTTTTGTAGCATCAGAACCGGCCGAGTTATTTAGGAAAATCCGTTGTCGGTCAAATTTACGTGGCATGCCCCCCTCCCCCTCCATGCGGTGCCCCCTACAAATCTTGTCAGAATGTCGAGGGGATCCTACTGTATCGATTGGGGAAAATTACTCAATTTTGTCAAGGGATTTTCGAAAACCGGATCGACTCCACTAATTGTGTTTTATAAATTTTAAAATTTTGAACTTTGTGATAATGAGTGAGTATACTATAGTAAAAACCTTCTCAGTCAGACCCGTGAAGTGATTTCAAATGTTTCTAGGGTATGTGAAGAGTAATCACAAATCAATATATTTAAATTGGCACTTAAGCGGAAGCTAGGAAGGGACACTAATACGATCAAAACTTAAAAATCATCGTTACCGATACGTTGGAGACACAGATCCACTTATCGGCCTATACGGACATCGTTTAATCTATAATTAATAAAATTATCAGTATTTCAAAATTTTATTATTTCAATTAAAAATCTGAGCTTAAAATCATTTAACTCGTATCTGCTCTAATAATTAACTAATGGTAGATGAGGGATGTAATGGCATCAAATTAAATTATACGGAATAGGTAAAATGCTAACAGAAATACGGACAAGTGCTTTCAGAGCTTGAGCTCCGTTCGGCGAGGTCTTCTATTTAAAGCAATTTAGCGAAAAAGCTCTTTTAATAGTTTATTTTATTTAAATTCCTATATTCGTTATACAATTTAGTTCTGTGCAAACTAATTGAATTACTTTAGTAAGGGTATATGTTAGCTGATGGGACAAGAATGCCCGTACATTATTCAATACTTTCATGGACGCCGTCGGTAAGTTTTGCAGATGGGGTAATGATAAGTTGACAAATTTTTTTAAACTTGTTTTTCTAAATTTGGTCAATAATTTAGAGTAAATAATAGAAAAACCCATGCGGTAAGGTATCTTCTTCTTCTGGTGCCGTCTTCATTTACTGAAGGTTGGCGATCATTCTGGCTATTTGTATTTTTGAAACCGCTGCTCGGAATAAGGATTTGGTACTCCTGCCATACCATTCCCTCAGGTTCTTGAGCAAAGATGTCCGTCTTCGTCCTGGTAGTCGGCGTCCCAGAATTTTTCCCTGTATAATAAGTTGCAGAAAACAATAATTATCACCCCTCATGACATGCCCAAAGTATTCCAGCTTTCTCTGCTTTATTGTTCGTAGGACTTCTGTGGTTGTGCTCAGCCGTTGCAGCACTTCTACATTACGTATCCTGTCTGTCCATGCGATTCTAAGTAAACGTCGATAAATCCACATTTCAAAGGCTTCAATTTTTCTACAGTGCTGGTCTAATAATGTCCACCCCTCCATTCCATACAATAGGACACTTAACAAGGCGTAGTCGCAGACTCAGACTGAGTTGTCGACATGTTAGTTACTGTTTCATCTTCGTGAAAGCATTTCTGGCCTTTTCAATGCGAATTCTAAATTCTAACTTCTTGTCCGATATTCCATTCGGCATTCAAGCAGCATCCGAGGTAGTTATATCGTTCGACACGTTCTATGTTTTGGTTGTCTAATGGTATTTGGACATTATCGATATTTTGTTTACTGACCACCATAAATTTGGTCTTGCTTGTATTCATTCTAAGCCCATTGGTGTTACTGACCTCGCTGACCCTATTCACTAACCACTGTAGCTCTTCAACCGATTCACCCAACAAGACGGTATCATCAGCATATCGGATATTGTTTATGGGTACACCATTGTTCTATAGATTTCACAATTTCTTCACCTGAACATAGTTGACGCCTATTTAGATTATCTACTAAGCCAGCGTTGCACGTCCTCATCCGCTGAATCTTCATCGGTTAATACATTGCTCTCTGGAGGTTCAATTCAGATAATTTGACAGAAATGTTGACGATATTCCAGTTATAATTTAAAAAGCGACACATTTTTTACCGTAACCCATTAGCGCCTAGTGGTACCATACGGATCCAACAAACAGCTTACGCAATAAAATGTATTGCAAAAACTTAGAGCATATTTCAGCTACCTGCATATGATCTTTTTTTAGACCGAATACCATTTGATAACGGAGAAATTTAGTTTTGAAGTTGTCGATGGTTCTTGTTAACTAAATGTTGTTTCAATTTATGCTTGGATTTATTTACATAAAAATATAGAGCCGCTTTTGTGTGAGTATTATTATTTTTTTAACATGCGCTTGTATGCCGTTTTGATTTTGAGAATAGGTTCAACAAACATTAGACTATACTCTGTGAAGTTTGTTTTTTTGTTTTTTTTGCTATAACATAGAAAACAATGGTGTTCCCATATGGGACCACTAACCGCTTCTTAGGTCAATGTTACATCACATTTTTAGTTGAATTTATTTTCAATTATTCTAGAGGAATTACGTTGAAAGAGGCGTTAGATCTCGCTTATGAACTGAGAGTGGGGTGGAATTCTCTGCTATTTATATTGAACCTCCAGAGAGCAATGTATAAACCGATGAAGATTCAGCGGATGAGGACGTGCAACGCTGGCTTAGTAGATAATCAAAATAGGCATCAACTATGTTCAGGTGCAGAAATTGTGAAATCTATAGAACAAGAATTGGTATTGACGAAAATCCAGTTACTATAGTAGATAAACTTATTCCACGCGCAGCACCAACTTTTAACACGGTACCTACCACTAGCGCAAAGCCCACTAGTCGTATAGCGCCTCTTGCCAATTCGAATCTAACAATCACAACGCGACCACAAATTTAAAATTTTCTCCAGTTAGGAGATTTGGAGCCTGACCGTACCGAATTTCCAGAGGGAAACTTAGTAAATATGCTTTTTTGAGCTGCATGGATCTCTTTGAATTATTTTTCTCTGATGAGCTGTTGCAAGAAATAATACGACAAACGAACAATTATGCGCTGTTTAAAAATAGCTCATCTCCAGAGGTATCAATCGAAGAACTGAAAGTTTTTCTTGGAATTTTTATTTTGAGTGGGTATAATAACTTACCGTCCAAGAGAAGCTATTGGGAAGCTGCGAATGATTTGCGAAATGTCCTGGTCGTAGAAGCAATTATTAGAAACCAGCATAGGTTAATAATTTTTATTTTCAGACGTATCTCACACGATACAAAAATCCCCCAAACGCTTCTGGAAGACTCTCTAAAGCTGCAGCAAGCGATGGTCGCGTAAGCAACGATGTTAGATACGAATATTTACAACATGCTCTGAAAGCAGATGTTCAAGTGGGGGGAGAACAATGTGCAGCAAGTGCGATGTGGGACTCTGTATTGAGTGTTTCAGGGGTTTCACACCAAATAATATTTGAATTATTTTTATTATTATTTCTATCGAACCGAAAATTATGTAGAAAGCGCTTAGTGGTTCCATATGGGAACGGCCTTTGGCGCAGATATTTTTCGTTTTACAAAATAAATTTTCAAAGAAACTGTTTTTTCTTTTATGTGTTGTAATATACCGGGTGGGGCAAAAGTCCCGCAACGGCCAAATATCTCCCGAGGGGAAGGTTTTAAAAAAAAATGTTTCGGGCAAAAGTTGTATGGCTTTGAAAGAGGAATAATTTGCATACAAAACCATCTCCCACCCCTTCACCCCCTCCTGAGGGGTGGGGGTAACTTGTAAATTTTAAATGGCCAACCCTATTTTTTTTTGCTGATTAATATTCTCTAAGAAAAAACAAGAAACTTTTGTCCGAAAAATTTTTTTTAAAAAGACGAATTTCGCGATTGACCCAACGAATAAATTTGGATATTCCAAAATATTCCGACTCTTTTACGCGAAAATGACGGGGTTTTCAGAAAAATTACAAGAGGTAAAAAAAGGCTTAGCTTTACCTCTTGTAATTTTTCTGAAAGTTTCGCGTAAAAAAGTAGGAATATTTTGGAATATCCAAATTTTGTTCGTTGGATCAATCGCGAAATTCGTCTTTTTAAAAAAATTTTTCGTCTTTTTAAAAAAAATTTTTCGGACAAAAGTTTCTTGTTTTTTCTTAGAGAATATTAATCAGCAAAAAAAAATAGGGTTGGCCATTTACAAGCTACCCCCCCCCCTCAGGAGGGGGTGAAGGGGTGGGAGATGGTTTTGTATGCAAATGATTCCTCTTTCAAAGCCATACAACTTTTGCCCGAAACATTTTTTTTTAAAACCTTCCCCTCGGGAGATATTTGGCCGTTGCGGGACTTTTGCCCCACATGGTATAAAAATATTTATTGTCGGCGTTAATGGGTTAAGTCGGAACAGAAAGGCAAACGTAATTCCACACCAGAAAGGCAAATTAATTTTTCGGGGAGAGTTTTCTGAGGACCAGAGTTTTTACATTTTTTATTAATCTCTAGTTTCTTTCCAGAGTCGTATTTTTTACAATGGTTAGTCAATAGAGTCTATTCTAGGCAAAGGCTTTAAATTATTAAATATGTTATTTAAGAAATAAAGTAAAGCCTACCTTCTCCAACTAATCGTTGATAAAAATAATTTATTAATTAATTTAGGTTCGTTAGGGTTTGTTCGTGTGTTGTCAGTTATCTGGTTGGAGACATGTTCGCAGGCAGAAAATTTCCAACCAGTTCACAGCCAGTTAAAGACCACGCATGTGCAGATGGAAATTAGCACTCGGTTGACAATGATTGTACGAACGAAGCTATATTATCTCTGCCCAGAAAAAAGAAAATATTATGATTGTAATAAAGACTGAAAAATTGCAATGTAAAAATAAAAATTTGTATTCTCAGAATAACAAACCTATTATTTACTTGTTTTTCAGTCTTAAAATGAAATTACTTAGTTGCTAATTTAAAATGATAAAATAGGAACAATACAAAACAGCAGACCACTATAACCTTCCTTGAATAATTTAATTTCGGACTATAATACACAAGTTCTCGTTTCTCTGGGAAATTTAATAAGATATATTCTGTTAAATTTTACAAATATTCTAAAAAGTTATGCCCAGATGAAGCCTACATTGTCTGCATAGAATTTTTATTCCCCTCTCGTCTAACAGTAAATGATTCGAAGTAAAATTCGATTCCGAGTATTTACATAGTTACAATTTTAAATTAATTGTCGTATTTTATCTGCATAAATATATAAAACTAATGGTTAATAAAAATATTTATTGCATAAATGCAGATTAATATTTTAACCTTCAACGTTAATTTAAAAATAATTTTTTTCTTTAAGATATAAAACTTTTAAATAATCCAGATTAAATTGACGGAACTTGCATCCTTATTTTATAAAATTAAAAGTGACTGCGACGTTATCCAGCAGAAATTTTTCTTTCCTGCTTCCAGGATCTCTTTTATCTTTATCGTTTTAATTAGAAATTTCTTTTATATTTTAATTATTTCGCAGTAGGTATTGTTGACACTTTGAAAAGGACAATTTTATAAAAAGTAAACATAATTTTTGGTGAAATTGAATTCAATAAAGTAGAACCACAAAGAGTTTTTATACATTTTTTGGGTTTGTTTCCATAGATAACCAAAGACCAAGATTCCATACGTTAAGAGCAACAACATAGTTCTATATATTCAGTGCTGGTTAAAGATATGGTTACGATAGAACTGCTGGCAGTAACGCCTTGCCGCCACGTCTGGCAGTCGAGCACTGGTCTTCAGGAAAATAAAATATGTGGTTCCCCTACAAGTCCGAGATGTCACCGTTCAGTGGTTGACAGTCGACTGCTATATAACTCTCACCGGGGATAATTGACTACCGACGAGCAGCTGCAGGGAAAACACTCGACAGTTAACGGCTGGCCGTGACTGTCAGACGTCGCGGCCAGACGTTACGGCCAGCAGTTCTACCGAAACCATACTTTAAGCATTATATGACAATATTTTTATTATTCGTTATGTTCAGCTTTACGTGAATTTTTGGCAATAACGTCATAGACATTATTCACTGGTGTTTGCTGTATTATCTGAACTATGAGAGTTTCGTGTTTTCGCCATCACGTTTAATTGAATATCTTAGGATTGGCTCACTAAAAAGGTATTCAAACTCGGCATATGGCTTTACCATGTCGGGATGCCAATATTTCACCTCAAAAATTATATTGGATTTCCTATGTTCAGCTCAACGATGCATCACCCGGTATACCTACTAATGAACTAAAAGTACAATTTTAATGATACAGAGAACTTTCAGATAATCCAGTTTAAATTAATTGAACTTCCTGCTTTATTTATCAAATTGCATGATGTCACGAACTTGCAGAGATTTAGTTTTTCTGTCAGGATTTCTTTATATCCTTCGTTTTAATTGGAATTTTCGTTTATTTGTCAATTATTCTGGAGATATTATTTCGTTAACTTAAAAAAGTCACCATTGCTTGAATAGGTCTTGTCTTAACTGGTAATTTTTAAAATTAATTAATCATAAATAAAACTGTAACCTTGTAACTCCTTTAAAACCTTATGCGCAAATGAAGCCTACATAGTATACAGGGTGTTATGGAAATGACGTATTATATTTAAATGGGTGACTCCTGGGGTGTCCTAGAGAAGCGCTACATATTTTTTTTTAATCGAACGTTTAAAAAGTGGGGTAATTCACCCCTTAACCCACACACAACTCCTCGGCACATTCATATATGAACATATTACATTGCTCAGCTGGGTAATCAACAGATGTTCGGGCACAATGTTGCCAAAATGTTTAAAAGTGTAAAACTTTAGTTTCTTATAAAAATAAATATTTAGCTTACTTAGAAAGTAAATCCAGGACGCGATAAGGAATCCAGGGACACTTTCAGTTGTTTTTTCTATGGGAAAAACTTTATGCTCATCACGTGTCCTGATGCGGGAGTGCATAATAAGCTTATCACTAAACCCCAACACTAACGCATAATTACACTTTACAATAACACACATAAGAGCACTTAATCATTTCGCAATAGAAATAATAAAAACGCTAATTTCTATGGGCCATTAACCCTTTACTAAAGATAAAATGAAACAATTATGTTAACAATTGACAGGAACTACCCTTTGAAATAATGGTCTAGTCCATCTTCGGACCAGTCGTCGAACTTTCTTTCCGAGAACTCTCCGCTACTAGAGCCAGCGCGGTTGCCATTTCCGAGACTATAAATATACAGGAAAGTAATATTATAGAAGGAAATTCGGCAATTTATGATAGTCGCTTATAAAACATCGAAAGTGGCAACGCTGTATTTTTAAATATTAGCCCGATTGTCCGCAATCAGCTGTTTAAAGAAGCCGGCCGATATCGATCGAGAGAACCAACGTGTTATTTATTTTAAAAATTTTTAGATGTTAAATACATTATTTCCCAGACAATAAGGGTGTATTTTTGTCTACACAGTAGCACTTTAAAATACTAATTCAGATTGAACGGTACTTAGATGTGTTGTGATGCGAAAACTAATGTGATTTTGTGATGTGAGTACTTGGTATCCGAAAAGGTAAATAAAATTGCATTTTTTTTTTTCTAAAGGGTAAGTAGCATTTAAAAACTTTTAAGTTGTCCAGATCTGACGGGTGTCGTTCGAATTGAACAAATGAGAACATACCTGACCATTTATAAACTCCGCGGCGGTTCGTTCGAGTCAGTTCAAGTTTATAAATCAGAGATTGTTTCCCAGCGACCTGAACCTAAAAGTTTATAATAATGTACCCTGAAAAATAAACAACTTGAAATCTGTCAAACGGATATTGACTTTCTAAAGAGTTTACCCTGAAGATATGACAACACTGTTCAAGATTCACTGCCATATGTTGCTGTGTTTACCTTCCGAACAGGGGCACCACATTGCCGGTTTAAATATAATATGTCATTTCCATAACACCCTGTATATTCTGTTGATTTTTATTGAAATTATATAGGCTGTTTCACCGCGAACCAGCTCGATCTATATGCGAAAAACTATGCATAAGAACATTATGAAAATTGGACAGTATGCTTATGTTGATGGTGGCAACTCGGCTAAAATATTTTCAATATGGTGACACTTCCGGTTATACCGAAAGTCTGTGTCAACTTGCTTATTTTAAGCACTCAATATATTATGCATTTTTGAATTATACGCACGATTCAGGGCAGATTCCATACATCATTTCCTATTTCTAAGTCTAAGTCTGTGTCCACAACGGCGCACCGCCCCACGCCCATAGCCTTGTACCATAGCACCGCACAGCCTCTCTTGAGCTTCGCACAGTAGTCCCTCGACATCGCGATATAAACATGGACTGTGCGTTATTATCTTCTTCCGATGAAGAAGATATTGTTTTAGACTCTAATATAACAAATGTAGTACTTATATGCTTAAACAAAAATCTAGTATCTATATGCATTCTCATATATTCACAAAAGCGTTGGGGATCCTTCCTTAGATCTTTATTAATATTAAGGTGATACAATGCTCCATACAATATTCCCTCTGCGTTAATAGGATGCATCTTGATTTATGTTTAAACGTATACCACTTTCTTATATTAGCGTCTAAAATAATATCTTCTTCATCGGAAGAAGATGACAACGCACAGTGCATGTTTATATTTCGATGTCGAGAGACAAACTGATCAACAGGCAAGGCGATGAGCGAGGGTCAGTGCGCCGTACACTACTGTGCTTTGCTATGGTACCAGGCTATGACCAAGGGTGCTGTGCGGTGCGCCGTTGTGGCCATACACATACATATTTAAGTTTTATGTCAAAAATTACGTTTGAAGAATAATTATTAATTTTTCCTATACGGCTTTTGTCGTCGAATCGTAAAGGAAATTTGGAAATTTTGAAAGATCGGTGCGTATGTACATCATACTATGATATGAATGGAGTACGTTGCCCGAAACGTCCGTCCGTTTTGCGCTTAGTAATTGATAGGTAACTCTAACGTTCTCCTTATCTGCGCGTTTTTTACGTGGGACGTTTGTTGATAACCCCCGTATAACCAATTTACCCCGTGATTTTATTTTTGAATTTAATTTAATCTGATAATTAGCTAGATGGCAATTTAAGAATTTTTTAAATTTTGTCCCCATTTTTGAATTCTATCCAGAGGTGAATTCCCCACCCAGGAATTATTTATTTAGAGCCAATCTAACTATTTGAATCATTTTAAATTTGGAAAAAAGTGTGATTGCTGGTCGACACTATCAGTTATGTCGCCAGTCTTGATAATTAATGAAAAAGTCATCGCAACTGAAAACGTTCCTACTTAACTATTTTCGGACGCGATTTTTCTTTGCGATTACGATTTTTCGTTGTTTATTAGTCAGGGATGCCAGGCATAATACCATTGCCGACTCGACACACACGTGTCAGTCGGTCTTGGGTGGGCTCACCACCTTTCCCCGCTAACTGGAAGCTGTCAGCGGTCCACCAGCGCAATTGAAGAGATGAGGGCAAATTTGTCATAAGAAAGAATGAATTATTTTAATTTAAAAGTATAGTTTGTTGAACGTAGGACGAGGCCTAACTGATGTTCAGACTATACTTTTGATTTATTGGCTCGGGCGCGTCCAATTAAATATAACAACAATGCAAGTTTGTTATATTGGAACACGGAGGGCTATTTTTATTTAATTTTATGTCCTTGTCTTTGAGGGTGAATTTAAGGGGGTTTGTCTTACGTCAGTCGAGTAACGCGACCCGAAGTATTAGTGCGATAATTATTTACATTTTATATTTACAATAAAAATTATCCTACACTAACATTCTGCGTTTCAAACCAACCTATCATTCCTCTGTCACGTACTCCCATTTAAAATTTAATTATTTACAGTATTTATAATGTAAAATAAACCTAAGCTAGCATTTTGTTTCTCAACTAAATAGAGTCTAACTACCCTAATAATTTCCGAAAGAAAAATTATGACTCGCGGCAGTGACTACTAATACTAGCCTTAAGATATTTTATTTCACACTTACTCACTATTGCGGACTCAGAATGTCTTTGTTCCTTTTATCACAATCGGGTTTGTTCTTGGAAAACTTATTTATACTCGCGCCAGCAACGAGTGTTTGAAGGGATTCCAGCGTTTTTTATACTCGCCCGGAAACTACGAGTGTTTAATAAATAGTCCAGTATTTTTATACTCGCCGGAAACACGAGTGTTTAATGACGTTCCAGTATTTTTAAGCTCGCCGAAAAACACGAGTTTTTAATGACAGTCCAGTATTTTTTTTATACTCGCCGGAAACACAAGTGTTTCAAATAAAAATTTTCTCAGGGAAAATCCGCGGCTAAAAACACTCTAACACCTGTAGTGTTGCGGCTCCCGTTTTGAAAAAAAAAAAAGCGTTTGAGTGAGGTACTGAGACCGCGGCGCGTCCGGCCACGATAAAATCCCAGAACCCACTAAAAAAAACTGCCTCCTGCAGAAATTTCTTTAGCCGTCTCTTTCAACGTTACATTACGTCATCCTGGCCGAGTTATCTACCGGTAAAGCCATACCCGTTGCGACAACAGAGATAAGGAACCAAATACTGCCGACACCGCAATACTATAAAAGCCCGTCTAATTTTGCATGTGGGATTATTCAAAATAATTTAACGGAAAATAAAATTCATTAATTTTCTGGAATTGGAAAAAAGGTATTTTTACAACACTTTTATTGTTTAATTTGGGTTGGATTCCCTGTTGACAACGACCTTGTTTATTACTTTTTTTATACCTATATTCGTCGTCGTCCTGTTCCATATACCATTAGAATAATCTCAACTTCAGGTTATATTCTCAACAAAACTAGACAGAATATAACCCATAATCTCTTAGTTGTAGTCCCGTAAGAAAACACAAATCTGCTTTGCTAATCAGGTGGTAATATCATATAAATATGTATCGAAATGGGCCCATAACCAGGGGAATAGCTGTTTAGCATTTGTTTAACTTTATTGGTTAAGGTATCGTCAGGAGGTTAGAAATAGTATATTACATACCGATGGTGGAGAGAATAATGAAACTTTTCACCGAGGTTTGTATACTATTTTGTTTACAACAACATTTAACAAAGATAGATGACATGTCATGATTACGTGCATGTTTGTAAATAAATAGTTTTTCTCTTTTGGTTTCATATCAGATTTGATATCGTTTTCAGTATTATAATAAGCGTCTTACGAAACAATTTTTTTAAAGATAGGTCATGTATGTTTAGTTGCAGAAACAATTACTAAACTACCTCACACCTGTCAAATATACTTTCTTTTTAACACTGAAACAGGTCTCAATTTAAAGCTTTGCAATTTCCCTTAACTCGGGAGGAGTTAAACTAAAATCATATTTGATAAAATAATAATTTGATAGTATTACCAACATAAAATTTAGACACAAAAATTGGCAAAATTGGCACACCTATATTTTTTAAATATAGATTTTTTATTTAGAAAAACGTAAAATAGGAAAACTGGTATAAAATAAATTTCTTTTGAATGTATTATAACATTTTCTCCTTAGAAATGGAAACGCCGAGTTTTTTAACATGGACGCGTGCTAAAATATAAAACTTGTGCTTTAATAATATGCTATTTCCGTTCATGTTAGTAATGATATTACCACCTGGCAAGCAAAGCAAACTTCTGTATTTATTACGATGTCTAAAAAAAGAGTTTAATCTATAAAAATTGAAAAAGTAAATTCTTCTAGTTATAAAATACCAACCTTTCCTTTTATAACGTTATATTCCCTAGATGATATATTTAAAACGGCGTAGATAAACTGTTTAAAACTCAGTTTGAATTATAAAACTCATTTTTAATGAAATAACTTTATAGCGAACTATTTAAGTTAAAATTTCTTAGTGTCAAAGTATCTTCCAAACTAACTTTGTTTCTTACCGTTAAAAATTGAAAATGTTTTCTTATATTTCAGTTTAAATGCCAATAATAAGGATTTATTTTGGAAAATATATATCTATAGGTTTGTTCCAACACCCTATTTTTGTATCGTTCTAGAACCGTCACGAAACTGTTGGAATCGATTTTGTGCGCAGGCGGTAATTTTGCACTGTTTGTTGCCGATGCACAAGGGAGGCAAGGTTGGTACGTTTTTGTGACCATTCTGTGTAAAAATCTCAGCTGATCGCCTGTCTGATTCTAGGAAAGAAGTTTAGTAATTAGTTAATTATCATAACATTCATAAATCACAACCCTACTTTTGTTGTTTTGATTTCTTCGTCTAAGCTTGAGTATTATCTTTTTTCGTTCCGTTTTGTTGTATTTAATAATCATGAAAGAGAATAACGTTTAATGTTAAGAATATCTTGTAGGTTTGGGAACCGGATTATACAAATTTAATAAGAATAAATGAAATAATCAAAATATTAAGCAACAACTCGTACAAAACAAGGCTAAAAGTACTGCATGAATGCCAGGAATACAAAAACAACGGTTAAAATTCCTAGGGCGCAAGTCAGTACAAGCGGTTCCTGGTCTAGGCCATGTATCGTTTTTACCGTTCAGGAACTGGTTTGCGAACGATCACAATTTGGTTGGAACACCAAAGGGATCGCCAGCTACACCGTTTTGTGTCGGTTGGAACGCCTTTCGACTTCTACGCATGTGCGTGACCGTACATTGTACGATTTTTAGGGTGGTTGGAACGAACCTTATATCTATCCTTTTAGTATTCAAACATTTCTAAAGGAGAGGGGGGTCGGGACCAATAATCCTGTAATACAACTACTGCTAAACAAGACTAATGCTAGATAAAAAAAACACCAAGGGGTGCAAGTGTAATCTGCAATCAAGCGCGGCGACCGCTCGCCAGTTTTTAGTTTGATTGTCGTTTAAGGTTGCGCTTCTAATTTTTGTTGATTAAAGTTTATTATGGCTAAAAAGTGGTCAGCAGAAGTGACAATAAAATTTCTTGAAGGGTATGAATCTTATACGTGTTTATGGGATGTACATTGTACATAGCAGTTCTTATAAAAGCAGAGATGGTCGTGAGAGCGCTTATCAAAAACTTTGCGAATTAATGGATATTGAAGGCTTTGGAATTATGCGTATGCTTTGGAATCAACGAAAATTAAGAAAAGCCAACATTCGGGAGCAGGTGCGGATGAAGTCTACAAACCCAAAGTGCCATGGTTTTCAGTAGCGGACAGAATTTTGAAGTAAGTTGTGCAAATAAGAGAAACTCAGGCATCACAAATGGCTTCGCAAACTTCAGGGATAAAATTTGAAATTGTGCATTTTGGGACACGATACAAATATTGCAATGATGCGGAAGAATCTCCTGTTGCAAGATATCTTAATGTCACTTCCAATTTTAATTTTGGGGTTAACGCATCTCTCATGTGGGATCGATTTTTATAATACGTGGCGTCACACAATCCAGAAGAGTATCAAAATGTTACTTCGGCATTCGAAGATGGTTTCTATAGCTTGCAGGATCCTCTGCTGCGAGTTCTACTAGAAGTTTTTCAGAAGCACCCAAAGCAGATCGACGATCAATCCATGGTTTAACTCAGACACTGCATTTTCGTTGTTTTTTTTTCTGTACTTCTTTTATCTTTTTTCCACTAAAAGTTCAGCGATTACTTTACAGGCTTTGAAATGAAACTGGCGTGCCACTTATACTTTTTTTCTCAAGTGTAAACCTTTACTGACATGCAAATATGACATGCATGTGTAAATGCACCTTTTTTACACTTGCATCTCTTGATTTTCTGTACGAATTTGTCATCATTGGCGCCAGCGATTTCAGAAGGATGCAGACTTTTTTGATCTATGCATGCAAAAATAAATTTTTATGCAAAGTCGATGTTTACACTTGCTAATTTTATTTACTGGTGCGCCAGTTTTTATTGGCGTTACTAAATCCATGCATGTGTAAATGCACCTTTACTGCCGAGCCGTACTATGGTGAAACGCGTCTGAAGATTAGATTGAAAATTATATATTTGTGATTTAGATAGACATTTATTTCTTTCCAAACTATTCAGTCTGAGCCGTTCAAATAAGGTAAACATAGATAATTAGGTGCCTCTATAATAACTAGCTAGAACTAAGGTATTTGTCAATGTTTCATTAAAAACTTCAATAGATCACATAACCTTTATGTATTCCTTTGCGTGAATAAATATCTCTATTCTATGTCCAAATACAAAACGCTAACCAATCCTGCAATACGTCTTTCCGATTTTTAATATTATTTACTGGAAACGTGAAGGGGGGGGGGGGGGGGGGGAGGTTTTTTTGAAATTAACACGAATGGTTACAAACTTTTTGTTGTTTGCTACCTTGTGTTGCATCATCAAAATTTACACCTATGCTGCACAATTGAGGCCTTAATTGCCGGATACATCTAAGCAAAAATAAATACAATTAGGTAGGTACACAGTGTTAATTACTTACCCGACAGAAGCTGGTAATCGCTGAAATCTGCAAATAAAAACAAATTTTAGAAGAAAATTGCTTAAATATGATTTAAGGAAGTATTAAAGTGGTATATAGGGCGACTCATGATCTATGGTAGGTTAGACGTAAATGAAAAACGAGTAATAGAATCGTTTCAAAAATCTAGCCTACCATTTTATTATGAATCGATTTTAAATGGTATAAAATGGTATTTGTTCACAATAACAATCTTTTTAAACACGTCGGAAGCTAACATAACAATGTATAAAATAAAAAAAAGACCGACATTGATCCGATCAGCACAACTGGAGATAATAAATTTTAAGTGTGAGAAGATTGGAAATAATCCAGCAAATTATGGAAAATTTATGGGTGGATATTTTAAAACAAAAATATCCTGAATTACGTGTCACCTAATTGTATATAATATATAAGGTTACAAATTCGGTCTTCGGTCTGGGAAACGGTAATTTCACTATCTCATCGCTACTTTTTATTTTCCACAAGATGGCATCATCAGATCTTTTATGCGAAGTTTCGTCTTTAGGTCACCACCATCAATTTAATTTTCTTAAATACGGGCCTGGATTTTTTTTTTCTTTAGATTATGAAAGAGGACCGAAATCTACGTTTAGTGGTATACAACCAATGGCGGTTCTTCCACAGGAGCACATGCGCACGTGCACCCCCAAAACAAAACGAATAAAAAATATTATGAATATTATTTATCGTATAAAGTCCGACCCTCCTTAATATTTTATCGTACCCTCCAACTAAAAAAAGTCCGACCCTCCCGTCAAATCAAACTGTATAGATCCGGCAACCGTGCCTCGGTCGAGGTAAATGACGATTATGACGAGACTTGCTGGCACGTGCGATTAAGTAGTGCAGTTTCTCTGTAGTAACAGGTGGCGGGTGGCAGCGGGGGATAGCGGGGCTATGGCGATTTAACATGGAAAAGACGCACAGTTTTTGTGTTGTCTGTTCGTGCACCTAAACCCGAAATTAATTTAACGCAGACCACAAAGGGTAAATCTAGGGACTTTATTAGGAAGATTAAAAATGAAATTTATAGAGGGTATTCTAAACTTAAGGAGGCTGTTATTGATCAATTTTCTACAATTAAGAACCGAAAATGGACTTTACGTTTAAGCACTATTGTGTAGGGTCGATAAATGTTGTGTATTTCGATAAATGATACTCGATATGATTTTAAACCATTTTATTTAAGGATTTAAACTAAAAAACACTGAAAATATGAAGAATGCCAACTTGTCAGTCTCGCGGCTCGATTCGTTCTCGTCATAAAACAGTTAACTATTGTTCTGGTCTTGGTTGCGCCTAATGACGTAGCCGTAGATGGCGTAGTGGTATTAGACATCATTCGGTTTTCTTGATAGCTCGTAGATGGCTTTAGTAGTATTAATAGTGGACTGTATAAATATTGTTACGAGGGTTGCATGCGACGACGTTAAGATCCGACAGCTATACACACTAAGAACACCTTTCTTATTTTCCAAAAGTTGTATTTCCTTGTGTACAATTAAAAAATAAATAAAAATATGTTTTACCTAACGCATTTTCTTATTAATTTTTTTCTTTCTACATTTAAAACGCCTAGAAAGTAATTGTTTGGTCGTTACACAAAATAACATTTTTAAAATAATTTCACCATACTTGTGAACCCCCTCTATCATAGGTCACCAGCCGCCACTGTATACACCACTTACTGGTATTCCGACGTTTTGTTCCTTAAATTGACCATCTTCATTAAAATACCTCTAGTACGTTTCCGTAATTTACTTCTTTTTACATTTGATATAATATGAAAATATAAAATTCAATGCATCTCTTAAAAGTCTTGAAAAGGTGCTGACTTTAAGAGTGAAATTTTATTTTATTTGTATTCATGTTACTTGTATTTAATACAGCTATTAGTTTGAAATTAAAAAAAAAAACAGTAGTAGTACTTAATAACAATAACTATTAAAGACAGAAATAGTAATAATATTTTAAAAATCTGCAGTTTCTTCGAATCAAAAGTAAACACGAACGTACTAGGTAGGGGTATTTTCATGAAGATGATCAATTTAAGGAACAAAACGTCGAAAAACCAGTAAGTGTATTCACTGAACGTAGATAATTTAAAAAAAAATCCAGGTAAATATTTAAATAAATTAAGTTGATGATGGTGACCTAAAGTCGAAAGGTCGTATGAAAGATCTGATGATGTAATCTTGTGGAAAATAACAAGTAACGCTGAGAAAATAAAATTTATTTTTGGACATCTTTTCGAACAAAGTCAGGAAAAAATAAAAACCGAAACGCAAAATTTTAGATCTTTCCAAATATCTTGAAAGCCCCTGTATTTATGTCTGATTTTTTTGGGGCTTATTATTGGTCCCAGAATTACGCAACTTTGACCCAATTTAACCGACATCGTATCGTTTACCGTCTCCGAAATCCCAATGGTGAAGGCCGAATTTGTTGTTGTTTAATACTCGAAGTCCACAATTGTAGACTGTGACTCATTTCATAGTCCGAACAACAATGCAGCGAATGCGGTTGATAATATCTTGTACGTTTACCCGCTATTGTTTATTTAAAATTACCTAAAAAGCCGCTTCCTCGCGCTTATTTGGTCGCAAACGCGCGGCGTAGCCAAACTGTAGTTTTCTCGAGCTTTATATTATTTATAGTAATAGGATTTGCACGGGGAACTGATCAGCGGGCAAACGTTTAAATATAGCATACACATGGCAACAGTGTTTGATATTATTGTATCAGTTGCAAACTGTTGAAGGAGGCGTAACTAGTTGGTTTTACTGTATTTTCATAGGTAATTTGAATTCGGGTATATTTGTTATTGTGTATTGTTGTTGTTGAGTATGGTTGTTTGCTGAGTATTGTTGTTGCCGAGTATTGTTGTTGCTGAGCATTGTTGTTGCGTATTGTTGTTGTTATTCTGGATAGTTGTTACTGTATATAATTATTGTTGTTGCTGTTTTCCTATTATTGAATAATAGTGTTATTTGTGCTAGTGGTAAAAATGCAAACTACTGCATCAACTTGCGGTATACCTTTAAAAAAAAGACTACCTAACTTAACACAGAGGGAACAAGACATGATAGAATCTGTGTATGAAGTTGTTCGGGTTTGTCAGGGTGGAAAATATCGGCTAGTACAGGGGTCGGCAACCTGCGGCTCAAATATTATTTATTTTATCGAAAAAAAAACATTAAAAATTCGTTCTGAATCGATTAACCAGGATTCTATCTCTCAGTCACTTGTACTCGCTTTTCACCGCACCCCTCCCCCGCGACACGCGTCGTTACTGCCATCAGTCCGTCGAAAGCTCTCGAATGACGCCGTCGTCGGATGTTTCTATGTAGGTTTTAATTCGTTTTCGACGCAAGACAATTTGGCGTCTTCACCAGCGCTTTGGCTATGACCAGGGGTCGACAAACTACGGCTCGCGAGCCGCATGCAGCTCTTTCGATGTCAAGTTGTGTCTCTTTCGATATCAAATTGCGGCCGTTGGTGTCTCTTTAAAAACTGAGAAATTGTGTAAATTATAACTTTTTGCTCTTCCGTCTAAAAAGGTTGCCGACCCCTGGGCTAGTACAGTACTCAGGACTTATTAAGAACAAGAATAACTCCAAAGTTCAGAATCAAGTAGGCCGAAAAAAAATCGTACTTGATAATGCGGCAAAATATGCAATTCGTCGAAAAGTACGGTTTTTATTTTAAGAATGAAATTCCCACATACAAAAAAATTATGTCGGAAATAAAAAAGGACGACTCATTGCCAAAAATATCGCTAAGAAAATTCAGTAATTACCTGAAATTTTGCGAATTCTCAATAATAAGTATTTATATACATTTTTTATTTTACGCGGCATTGGAAGTCTATTTCCTTCCCGCTCAAATGCAGTTGTCGTTTCATTTTGTCATAGATGAATCACTGTCTACAATTGTGGTCTTCGAGTATAAGTAATTAACAAAAATGTAGAAAAAAAAATTTTCATTGCTTTTGAAGAAGTCAAATTATTATATCCTGAAATCCGTGCGGTTTGTAGAAGAATGGCCCAAAACAAACTTTCGTGGGTCTAAATATAATACTTAAGTCATTTCCATAACACCATGTGTACTCCGAAAGCATGATTATTATATCGATTATTGCACTATTTAAATGATAACCCTCCATTTCTAACAATTCAATTACGGCAAATTGCTCAAACTAATCATCCAAAATTCCCAATTTAGAACACATTCTAAAATTGTTCTCCAATACTCCAATTAAATTATTTTACTTACCTCTTGTATTCTCCTGTGCACGCTCACTTTATGCCATTGATTGTCATCGAATCGCACTTTATTTGGTTTAATTTGCATTTCTTGTTTCCCATTCGACAGGCCCATCGTCAGACTGAGACAGCCATCTTTAATTGCAACGTTGAGGTAGTCACTTCCTTCACCTGAAAATTGTTTAAAAAACGATTGAAAACTGTTTTTAAATGAGTGCCATTTTGTGTTTTTCAGATTTTTGTAAATTTTCATTATATTTTAAATTACAACGGAGCTAAACGGTACAGGGGTCCCATTTTCGACACTTTTATAGGGTATCTCCGTAATTGTTAGTGCTATCAAAAAAGTAAGGTAGGTGTCATGTGTTTTTTTTTGGGTCAAACTTAAAATGGTACAATAAAAATTTGAAAATATTCACTCGCTTAAGAGATACGGGGGAAATTCAAAAAAAATTGTCAACTTCAAAATTTACCATATATTTTCTTAGTTAAAAGGGATAAAGAAAAATGTTTTATACAGAAGTTTCTTTATAATGATTCTTGAATAATCTACCGTTTTCAGAATAAGTATACGGGGTCAGGTAAAACAGTTATCGGACCTAACCTCATTATTTTAATCTAAAATGATAGCATTTTAAATTATATTTTCAAATATAATTCATGAATGATATTGGTTTCCTAGGCGATTTATTTAAACTTTATTGATTTGAAACGAAATAAAAGATTCAGATTAAGGTAAAAAATAACGGGAATCATCGCAAATGTTCGGGATATGTCCTTAAATAGTTGCCGTCTTTCCGAATAGCGAACCAAATATAAATTTTGCGTCATTTCTTTATTTTTTCCACTTTCAATATAAACTGATATTATATCAAATTTTTAAGAAGGCCATATGAATATGAAGAAATTAAATTGACGTTAGATGTTAATAAGAACTAGAATGTCAACATGGTTGTTCCTATGATATTAGCTTTTGTTCCATTGCCTACTGTGGTTTAAAGTCATAAAGTTTAGATAAATCGCCTAGGAAACCAATATCATCCATGGTGTGTTACATATTTGAAAGGAGAATTTAAAATGCTATCATTTTAGAGTAAAATATACAGGGTGTTCCATTTAAAAGATTGAGGTTAGGTCCGATATCTTCTTTACCTGACCCCGTATACTTATTCTGAAAACATCAGATTAATCAACAATCATTATAAATACACTTTTGTATAAAACAATTTTCTATATCTCTTTGAACTAAGAAAATATAGGTTTATTTTGAAATTGACAATTTTTTGATTTTCCCCCGTATCTCTTAACAAGCGAAAATTTTCTACATTTGATTACACCATTTTAAGGTTGACCTAAAACGAGCACATGACACCTACATTACTTTTGTGATAGCACTAACAATTACGGAGATAACCTATGAAAGTGTCGAAAATGGTACACACTGTACATGATCAGAACGATAATTTATTTTCTCTCTAGTTAAAAGAAAATAAAATATTTGGGAGAAAGTAATTTTAAACATATGACTTAAAAAATAAAAAATGACATAGCTGTTAAAGGCATATAAAAGAAATATTGTGAGAATTTATCACACATAAAATCGTTTAGTAAGAGATATTACCCACTGCCGAAAGAACCATTTAGGGGAATTTCTTTTACACTTCGCGACCTTTATCAAAATGGGACAACATCTTCAATTTATTTTTAAATGGAATAACACCATTTTAAATAAACTTCAAGTCAAAAGCTGTCAACTCGTCATTTCTACAGTCATTTTTACATATTTGTAATTGTTGCTCAAGAATGGCTTAACTGATAGAAATGAACATTTTTGTTTCTTCCAGTGGCGTAACTTAAAAAATTGGACCCGGGGACAAGAATTTGTGCAATGCCCCTTTGTAGGCAGAGGCGAGAAAGTAAAGGGTATTTATTTAAGTTTTTAGAATCATCTTTTACTTCAAACAATATTTTGTATAAATTTTCTATACCTATCTCTCTTACCGTTCCTGAAGATAAAAAAATTATTACTTTCTATTGCGCAAAATATGACCTAAATTTGTGATGTGAATTCATGGAAAATTGAAATTTTAGTTATAATTTAAGGAAATCCAATCTATTCAATCTCCAAAGAAAAATCGAATCGATAACACATAGGCGAGGTTAAGATTATGTTTATTTCCAGTACTTCTAAAAAGCGCTCAATTGCTGTTTTTTTGTTACTGAATTGTATTTTGTATTATTTTTAAAATTAGAAGATGGTTAGATTTGGTTTTAAACGATACATCATAATATGCCTAAACTTAATTTTCCTCAATAGAGCCAGTTATTTGGAAAATTTTCATCTTTTGAGGTTTTCTCTGGGTAGCCATTGTATTTAAGTATAAACACAGTTTAAAAAAATTGACGTACAACTATTAATATCTTATTGATATTTTATAAAAAAAACTTCCGAAAATGAACGAAACGAGATATACAAATAAAGTTCTTATGAAATTATTTATTTTAAATGTACAGCTGTATTCATTGAAAATTGGACACTAAATTTGTTATAATGTTAATCGGTCTTCATTGATTTTGACTTCTTCAAAAGTTTATGGTTCACAATGCTGTCACTGTCAGAAAATCAAAAATGCCTCGCCATTGAAGAGAATTTGAAAAAGTTCAAATAGTAGCCAGGATTGAAGATCGGTGGTCAATACTGGTACTAGGAAATTTATACACGGAAAAGGCGATAACACAATTTTAACAGTTAAGCAACTTTCCGACCCAAAAGAATCAGGGCTGAAAAACTGGGTACCTGTGCAAAAAAATGCTCACAGATAAACGTAGACAGTCTCGGGTAGTTTTCACCTTAAATTATATATTCCGCGACTGTCAGTTGTGGAATGCGGCAGCAACGAATACTTATAAACAGAAAGAAGACATACAGCCGTGTTAACAAATCGAAGCAAGTATGAACAAACGAACAAACCCGGCATCCATTACGTCTGGCATCAGCTGACAAACGCACGTACTTTTCAAATGTCACATTTGTCCAAATTTGTATTACTGTCAATATTTTAAAGTGACATTTAACCAACAAAAAACATTGAAAACCCTTTTATTTGATTTACTAAGTGGTGAAAATCAATATTAGGATTCTGACATGTTTTAAGCTGTAAATATCACTTTAAAATAATCCTTACACACTTTCATATGGGCTGTGTGGCAGTGTTCGCTGACGTAAAGGTTTTTCAATCTAAATATCTAATAAATTCGGGTACCTATACCGTTCTTAGTTATGGTACGTTGAGTAAAAAATATGTGTTAACACATAAATATTTTTATATATTTATCACATTTAATTAGATCATTTTATTTCGTTTAGCGCCGCCAATACTTATTGATCAACCTTAAAAACAATAAATCAATCAGAAAAGCCTAATTTACGCAAATATGGCAAAACTAGTCATAAGAGTTGTCGCCATGAATACAACTGTACAATGTACATTGCTATCATGATAATATCCGTAATTTCCAATACAACTTCATTATTATATTTTGATCTCAAATTCTTATAGAAAGATATATAAACTAGAAGCGCCAAATTTGCATCTTTTTGAACAAAGCCGGAGTATTTGTGTATTTGCCTGCATTACTATTATACCACTCTAAGTAGGTGGTAAATCAATACGTAGGTAGCTATAATTTCAAGCTGACCCTGCACCCATTTATTGCGATTTTAAGATGTTGGGACCAAATAATGGTGTTTAAACAGGTAATTGATTTATTGCAGTAAAGGTCAATGAGTCAAGGTCATGTGATTTGATTGCGGGACGATATAATATTATTATAGATTATTTTAAAACACTGCATTATTTTACCATTTTTTAAAACAAATTATAAGTTACAAAAATATTATTTAGCGCATCGTGTCATAAATTTTATTTTAATAAATAATAGCTATCATTACCTCTCATTAAGTAATTTACTATTATTGCTATATATGAGAATAGTAACACATGTTGAATTTCTTATATCAAATATTAATGATTGGCTCTAATCACATCCTGTTGATTTAGCAGCGCCAAGGGAGAATTTTTTTTATCACCCTCCTAAAAATACAAAGACCTGCGACAAAAATACTGTTTTTTACAACCCCTCGATTATTTTTTCTATAAGGCTTTGTAACGCTTCGGAAAAATAAAAGGTGTCAAGAAATCGGGATTTAACACATTTAAAGTAAGTGAAGGGATATATTTCTCTTTCAGGATTGTTAATACCTACATTTCAGAATAAAACTTTGTTCGGAATACAAATGTCGTATATTCTTCAACAGTTACTAAGGGCTAAACTACACAATCATTTTTTGAGGGTTAACGTGCATGCGGCTATATGTACAAAGATACAATAAGCATTGGTTAGCAATTGCTAAAATGCAGCAAATCATACTGAAAGACGTATGGATGACATCCTTGCCTTACGCGTTTGTACTGGCATCTCTTTTCGGTGGTTCTGCGTTCGGATTTGTTCAAATGAATCACAATAACAATGACAAAAACTAACATGATGCAGGCTATATTTGAACTTATACAATACGCTATATAGGTTGTCTATTTCTCGATGATTTTAGAGGGTATCTTCGTTATTAGTTTGCGGTTTAGGAGGCGGTTTTCGCTGCACTGTGCTGCCGTGCAATACAAGAACCTAGTACGTCGACTTACTATAAAATAGAGTAGTAAATTTTTAATATTTATTTGACTGTTTATTTGTTAATAAAAATCAATGATTTTTTGGAAAATGAAACTATGTAACAAAAGCTTACTGCGTATAATATTTTAGAACAATAAATTAAATATTAAAGACGTTGTGCAATTTTTAAAAGGAATGTGTTAAAATTTACTTTTACGACTTACTAGGTTCTTCTATTGCACGGCAGTGTGTTGCTTTCTTGTGAATCAAAAGATGCCTACTTGTTTTTGATATACTGAATGGTTTTGAGAATTTTACAATGAAATATTCTCTTTATAGATTTTATACGTAAAATCCAGTGACGTATTCAGATTTTTTCTACGTTCAATAGTTTTCAAAAAAAAAACAAATTGGCTTTTTTTTAAATGTCACCCTATACATTGTAATTTCGATGTTAACAAGCTCCTCACAAATATATAATACTTTATTTTTAGTCTTGACATTATGCCAGAAATCATTTTTTTTTTAAATATACAGGATGTCCGCGAAAATATGGGAAATCTCCCCCATCATGTATTTGGCGTATCTCGGTAAGAGATACATGTATCTTTATTCCTATCAAATGTTGAACTTCAAAATTTCGATTTTTCATATTTAACTCGTGAGAATGTAAGGGACTCAGTGTAAATAAAATGACGTTTTCTCGAAAACGGTTAGGATTAGCGATATGAATGAAGAGTACTTAATTTTTAGTCAATAGTTAGAGTATATAAAAACCGTTGTCTAAAGTTCTTATCATACAGGGCGTTAAAAAAAAGGCCATGCGTACCGCAACTAGTCCGTCCTTGCAGCTGTGATTAATTCACAACACTTTCTTGGATAGTAATGTGAAGAGTCTTACCTGGTATACATTATATTCCAAAAATATTAAAATATACCTGGTTCAATAATTATGTGTAAAAAAAATTTGATTGATTCTATTAGAGCTCTTTGGGAGCCAATATCTCCGAAGAGGAGGCCTATACGAAAAAAGTTTATATGAACTTGTAGTACTCTTCTCACTTGTTTTCTTCATATCCGCGAGATTTCCTACATTTTTCCGGAACCGAAATATGAGGGGTGTCTGTTGGGCTACGGTGTTATGTCCTGAAGTCCAATCGGGTTTTGTAGTACTGTGTAGCATATGAATTTCACTGGTTCTGTTATTTAGGCGTAAAGACAAACACAGAAGTATATCACAAATAACTTATCTATTTTCAACGGTTGGGTGTATGGGTACGGTACAAAAAGGTTTATTTTTGCTGGTAAACCTGCCTGTTTTGACTGTTAACGATTCGGTTCACGAGTAATGATATTTGCTTAAGTTAGTTTAATTTATAGCTCATGGTAATATGCACTTTGCTGTAGTCGGTAGTTCAAAGTTCCCGGTTCCGTCGGATTGCCGCGATGTAGAATGGTAGAAAGTTCAATTAGAAAGGTAGAACGTTCGATGTAGAAAGTAGAAAGTTCGATTTAATCCGATTCACTAATCGTGGTTTGAAAACCCGGTTTATTTATCTGCCGTGGTTTTCGTGGTAAATAAGAGCCGATAATGCGTATCGGCAATTTAGTTAGAAACGAAGATCGGCCACGAGGTGCCTAGAATAACGTGTCTGAACGACAGTAATGTAATAATGTACTTTAGTTTCACTGTATTTGTACGTGTATGTTGCACTTTTAAGTTACAAACGAACATCGGCCACGAAGTGCCTAGAATGTGGTTCACTTTATAGTTCACTTTACTTGAAATAGTTAAAATAGATGATCGGCCGCAAAGTGCCTTGAAAATGACGTGTTCGAACGATAGTCTAAATTGGCGACCGCCTTGAGCGACTTCTCGAACGACAGTGGTTCCTTGGGTGGTGAAAACTCCCTTCGAAGGGAAGCGTGACGCCGTACGTCTATCTGACCAATCACCGCCCAGGTACTCGTCGCTATGCGTTGAGTGTTTTGCACGTCTGTACCATTGGGAGCTGACGAGTGTTTATAGCCAAAACGCAAGGGAAATGTTATAATTGTCGGGTGACTTATGTAATTAGTATGTCGTATGCATGGTACAATTAGGTAATCATGTTATTTATTCAAGTTGGTAGTTAGAAGGCACCTGAGTACTAACCCCGCGGTGGCTTATTGAGTACAGAATTTAATGTGTTCGGTATGACATTTTTATTGTGGTCATGCACCAAAAAGACAGTTCTTTTTTACGTCGTGAATATTTCAAGGTTTGAAGTATTGATTTTTATTATGGTATTTTTAACATGTGATATGGGTGAAAGTAAACGTCGGAAGTAAGTTTTGACTATTTGTGCAGGACGGAATGTACTGGGAAATGAGTTTTGTCTCTTAGAATCGTCGTGTGTTTTTCTGTATGTTGTCCAAAGTTGTTGAAACTTGTTTATTTGTTCTTGAGTATAAGTTTATGCAAATTTAAGTATTTTATAATGAATTTATGAGGGAAAAGGGTAGTGTTTCCCCAACAGTGTCCCAAAATGTAAAATTCTCAAAAACATCCCGTATATCAAAAACAATTGAAGAGCGCACGGGAAAAACGATCTAAGTCACTTTTTACAAGTTTTGAGATAAATCAGTTTTAAAGTTTGAAAGTGTCCTGTTATTACATACTAAAAAAAAAACATATTATCTATTTGCCTTAGCTAGATGATTTATTATCGTTTTAAAAGAACGTAAAGCAATTTCGCGCCAAAAAATTTTTCACAAAAATATAAACAAAAAATAATTCAAATACACAAAAAAAAAACGGAAACACGATCTAAGTCCAAATTTTTTTTATATATATGGTTCCTTTTGGGTAACAAAAATAACCACTGTGACGTCGCCTGTTCGTTGTTTTTGGATGAGATGTATGAAACTGTCAAAATGACAGGTTGTCATTAACATGTGGGCAAGAGGTTTCTCTTTTCTGAAGACTGTCGTTCCTTATAGCTCCTGCAATGAAGAAAAAAAAGTTTTAGTTTTTGTCAAAAAATGATTAGGAAACTTACATCAAATTCATCATCACTCCTATTGTTATCTATGGTGGGCAACTCCAAGTAGTAATTTTGATGTTCTTCAGCAACGAATTTTTTTAGCTCCTGTAGCTGTAGGTATTTTTTCTTTGGCACAGGAATAGCTTGTTTATACAACAATTTTGGGGATCCCTTCCAGCTCAAATTTGGACCAGCAATAATGAAGCTTTGTCTCGCTCCGTTATAATTTTCTCTTGTTTCTATTGTTCTGGGATGGTCATGGCTTATGCGAACTTCTCTTAGCGGTCTTGTAGAAAATGGGCACTTTTTCTTGTAGGTTGGTGCTAGAAACTCTGTCCAGGCGAAAAACATGTCTTGCTTGCATTCTACAACATCAAATGGACGTGGTTTGCATCTGGCGTTTCTAAAAACCTCCACCCATTGCTGTGGGACATCAACTTCACTTTTTTGGTTAATTAGACCAAAGTCCTTGTCACATTCAAGGTAGGAATGACCTCTTATAGGAAATGTGACAATCACAGAGTCAAAGCGTTTTTTGTTATGTACCAGGAAATGCAAAAATCTTAAAAGGGTGAAGTTTTTGTTTTGTCCTGCACATGAATCACAGAAGATCTCTAAATGTCGTACTCCTGCGTCAAGAAAATTAAAGCAAAAATGGTTCAAAAGGGACACAACATCATCTGATCCTTTTTTAGCAACAGTTTGCGGGTATGTATAAAAAATAGACTGCCCTGAAGAAAGGATATGAATATTAAAGCTTACGAACGTCAATTGCCGTTTATAATACACATCGTTAGTTGTGATGTTTGGTGTTGGTAAATTCTTTGAATAATCCATTGTTATAGCTTCAAAGGTTACTTGTTTTTGGGCATTTTTCTTAGCATTACGTTTTCTATTGTAAAAAGTTTCCGCCTTAAGTTTGTGTAATTTGTGTTCAGTTTCAATAGTTCTCAGCTGTTTTTCTATATCTGACTTATTTTTTTGATTATCAGCACCTATGTTTTTTAGTTGAGTTTCCAAGGAAGCCTTTTTGACTTTAACTTCGTCGCAGTAACTACAGGTATCTGATCTAGGATACCCAAATCCAATATTAAATTTAGTCGTAAAAATTCGTCTGTAAGACTCATAACTTATTTTTTGACCTGGATATTTTTCACGAAAGAAAAGGTACATCTTTTTAACATTTAGGGTCTCTGGAAGATACAGTTTCCTTGACTTTTTTAAACTATAATGAGATACACGACCCTTAAATGATCTGATATGTTCCTCAACAAGTTGCACCATTTCTGAACTCATCTTATGTGGCCGATTTTGATGCCTACCTACAATTTGAAACTTACACAGATCTAATATTTCTATAATGTAATGTGTACTTACCTCTCAGATCGTCAACTGAGCTACCTTGCCTTTTAAGACCACTTTTTATGGTTATTAGTCTTCTGTTTGTTATTCCATGTAGACTGATAAAGGCCTGCTGACACACTGACATTTCATGGAATCCATCATTCTCCTCGTTTTGAACTCTAATTTTGTAAAAAAATGCACTGCTTCTCAAATTTGCAATATCTTCACTCTTCCGTGGCCGACGTCTTCTAATTGGCAGCATAGAAATTAACCCAGCTAAATGTCTGTTCTGTGAATTTCTGTTTTCTAATAAATTGAATTTTCTTATAATATTATTTTTTCCGCAGTCGCTCAATTTTTGAAAACAACGATTTTTACAACTACAAGGATTCCCAGTCTCAAATGTATGGTTTCGGACATGTTTTTCAACATCTCTTACACGACCACAAGACTTTCTCTTTCGTGTATTACTTAAAAAGTTTGACAATGGCACTGAGTCGCTATCACTACTAGACATGATAATAATATTATTTTCAGGCCTTGGTAACGCCCGACAAAAAATGCACTACACGCTTGAACACGATTAGAATTCAGACTAAAAAATAAACACGAATAAATAGACTCCCAACTTGGATTGAGGACTTGGATCGGTTTTCCGTAAATTGGGAGGACTTAGATCGTTCTTTCATTGTACTCTTATTTTTACACGCGATTTTAAGGGACTTAGATCGGTCCTTCAGTGATTTACTATGAATGACATAAACTTCGTATGCTAAACTACCATTTGGCGCAATAATCCTGATTTTTGATATTTTGGACTTGGATCGTTTTTCCCGTGTGCTCTTCAATTAGCTATATAAAAATTCTAATTGCGGCATCTTTTGTTGCATAAAAAAGTAGCGCATAGTGCTGCGAAAATCGCATCCTTCTATCTTTACCAATAACGGAGATATCCCGTAAATCCATCGAAAAATGGACTCCTGGCATAAACTGCTTCGAAAGATACTCACCGTTGAAAAACTCAAACCTTGCGTAACACAGCTCTTAAACCATCAAGTTTACCGTAAGTTTCCTCTACAAAAAGCGATTATTAAAGATGTTATCACTTACCCGTGTAGAAAAGAAGACCATTTGGCTGTCGTGTCTTGAAATATAACGTAATGGTGTCTTGTGCGCTGACAATGGGTTCGCCCCCCGTTTGGCTTAGATCGTATGATAAAAATTCGGTCCCACGAAAGACGGCCTCTGAAGGAGCTTTATCTGGAACAGACGTTTAAGTTAATGAAGGGATTACTTTAGGAAGTGTATGTGTTTAAATATCGACATTTCAAATATCGATATCGACAAATATTTGAAAATGTATAAATAAACCCCTGGACAAAATTAACGCAACATCATAAATTTGCCATATTTTTGATGCAATTTTTTTTCTGAATTTATGATTCGATTTGAATAATTATTTTTTTGCATTGTAGGTTGGTTCCTTGACAATGTCATAGTTTTCGCAATGAATGACGTGTTGAATATTAAAGTCTATAAAAACATGTTACGCTATTACACGGTGTATCTCCTTTAATAACAGAGATAATGAAGTGAACCGAAAAAGGAAATGTTGAGTTAATTTAGTCCAGGAGTTTATTTTTCTTTTGTTTTGGAAATTTTACGATGTAGCATTGCCATGTGTATTTTATTCAATCTGAATAAACATGCATAAACGATCATTGAGTAAAATTTCCAAAAAAAAATGAAACGTTGAGTGTTACAATGAAAAATTTAATCGATAACTAAAACGACGCTCGTGTTATATTTGATACCTAAATTAAATATTATATTAATTTGAGAAATACTTTTAAATACGCGATATGGATAGTCGTCGATATCGATAGTGGCTTATGCTCTCTACTCTAGACTTCAAAACTTTTGACATTTCCTAGGTTTAAGGTTATGTGACTAAAATTTCAACAGAAAACATATCAACAATGTCGATAAATAAGAAAATACTTTGCCAATAAACAGTAATTAAGTATTTGAACAGAAACAAAAAGTTATAAAATTTCCACAATTTTTATTTAGAAAAAACCGTAACATGTTTCGGCACACGGTGCTTTCTTCTGACGGAATAAATATAAATGTGGTAAAATTTGATTTAAATATCTTAGTAGTACAAAAAGAAAAGGTCGGGTTTATTATTGAATGAACAATTAGACACTAATTATTCACCTTTACTGAATTTATATAAATCTACACAATAAGATTAGGAATTTACACCTATTTGTAACATTAGCATAAAAATTACCCTTCTGTTGGGTATAATTATTAAGATTAGTGTAAACCCCATACCATAAAATCGTTCGTTCCATCTTGTACCTACTAAGATATTTAAATCAAATTTTACCACATTTATATTTATTCCCTCAGAAGAAGGCACCGTGTGCCGAAACATGTTACGGTTTTTTCTAAATAAAAATTGTGAAAATTTTATAACTTTTTGTTTCTGTTCAAATTTATAATGGATTTCCATCAAGTATCGGCTAAATCAATCAATTTTAGTAATTAAGTAGGTACATATTTTAGAATGAATCTAAAAAATTATGCATATATTGAAAGAATAAGTCATTCACACTTGACATTTATTAAAACTCATTTTTTAGTACTCGGCCTACTTAGAAACGCTTTTTAAATGTGTGAACCAATGATAGAGATTTATCACTTGTAAGGAAGATGAAAATTTTATCAAAATAATCACGTGTAAATGAAACAATTTGATTTGCCCAAACAGTAAATTTGACAGGTGATGGAAATAAACAGTGTTATCTTCTGCTCTAGCCTGTATCTGTTTTAACCATCATTACCTAGGTCTTCCCTTTCCTATAGCTAGTTTATGGAGGATAAATTCCTGGATCCACACGGAAAGAAAAATTTAGTTAAATATACTATAAAAATAATGAAACTAACCATAATTTATGGCTCTATATGTGATTGGAATAACTTTTGTTGCTGAACTGCCATTAAATTATACCAAAATTTTAACCTAAATTTTCAGTAAAAATTACAAAAACATGTATGTAAAATTTACTAAACTCTTGTAAAAATTTTGATAAATAGTATTTCCAAGCGGTCACCCATCCAAATACTAACCGTGCCGTAGTAGTTTGACTTCAATGATCGAAGGTATGCTCCCTATTAAGCTTTTCCCCTGTTATTTGTTATGAAGATCGAAATCCGACTGATCTTTTGCATCTGATTTAAGCATTTAGTTCTTGTAAAAAATTATTTTTACAACACTTTATTTAAACTTGGTCATTTTTACAATAAATAATACTTAAATAATAGCCAGTGAACCATATATGTAAAACTATTTAACTACTGGAGTCATAATTAAATTATCTTCACTATCATTCGTTCTAAAATGTACCATTCGTCTGATTGGAGACAACGGGCTGACGAAGAGCCAGCTTGGAACATCGAAGACAGGTTGGGGATTTGACTCTCTTTTACAGATATTTTCATGGAAAGTGCTCGGCTGACCTTGTGCTCTTAATTCCGCCCAGAGCGGCGAATAGCAGAAATACACGACGAACCACTGGCATTCAGCCATATGTGGTTAAGCTTATTACTCCTCGAACTTCATTATTTAAGAAGTCTTTCATCTGGAGGACTTCATCCTTATGGAACGACCTACCAGAGGTCGTTTTCCCAACGAATATAACCTCCAACGATTCAAAACCAACGTGAATCGCCTTTTGCGTACACGCACCACTCCCAGATTGTCCTAAAGGATTTTTCCTATAGTGCTTGTGTTTGATCATAAAAAAAAACCATATATTTTTGTAATTTTACTTCATTTATAGAAATTCTATACTTTTTAAAACTTATGTGTAACTACCCATCTACAATATTATTTATGTACGGATTAATAATGAAAATTGTAATTAATACAAGATTTTATAGAAAATCGTACAATAAAATATATACTATAATAATTTTATTATATTGATTGTTCCGTGCACATACATTTATTGTAAAATTTACAATATAATTTAGTGGTTATTTGATTTTATTAAATTAATTAGAAATCTATATAAACTATGGTTATTTGTAAATTATGTTTACAATATTATTTTGGTACGTATTACTAATAAAAATGTAATTGATTCTATATTTTACAGGAAATTTTACAATAAAATCTTTACTGTAATAATTTTACTAGTCTTTTTTTCGTGCAGTTCTTTTTATTCTATTTCCCAAGTGTATTCACTATTGATAGATTAATGATTTTTATTACCCGTATTTCTTAATAGGTTTCATTGCTGACCCTCTTAGAACACTATTTAATATTTTATTACGGACAAATACCTTTCCGCGAGTGTGGAAGGAAGTCAAAATATGTCCTATATACAAAAAAGGGGATAAATCCGACATACAAAATTATAGACCAGTTGCTATACTGTCATGCCCGGCAAAAATATATGAATGTATTTTATATAAGTATGTGTACAGTTTTGTCAGAAACAACATCACGGATTGGCAACATCGATTCTTAAATAAAAAGTCTACTACTACTAACCTATGTAATATTATGCAATACATAGCTGAAAGCCTGGACACTAAATGTCAGGTAGATGTAATATATACTGATTTCGCGAAGGGGTTTGATAAGGTATCACACTCTATCCTCATAAAAAAACTGCGGTCCGAATTTGGATTTCATGAAAATATGGTTAAACTTTTCAAGTCATACTTGCAAAATAGAAATCAACGAGTGGTTGTTAGAGGATATAATTCTGATTATTTTGCGGCTACTTCCGGAATTCCGCAGGGCTCTAACCTTGGACCATTGTTGTTTCTTTTATATATTAATAGTCTAGTGAAAGTAGTCAATCAATTCAATATATTAATGTTTGCAGATGACTTGAAGCTTTATATTAGGATTAAAGATGTCAATGATTGTCGAAGGCTTCAGGAGGATTTAAATAAACTATATCAGTGGACAATTAAAAATCGATTATATTTCAACATAAGTAAGTGTTATGTTCTTAGCTATAGCAGGAAGAAAATCTTAATAAATTATGAATACTTAATTAATGGCACGGCATTGGCCCGAGTTACGGAGATGCGGGACCTGGGAGTCATTTTCGATTCTGCGCTAACCTTTAAAACACATGTATCCGAAATAACGAAAAAAGCCTCTAGAATGTATGGATTTATAGTAAGAAATTGCAGATTATTCACAAAAAATATTAAATGTATAAGAGTTCTATATGTTGCGTATGTCAAAAGTGTTTTAGAGTATGGCTCAGTTGTATGGAGTCCATACTATGAAAACCATAAATATAGTATAGAAAAGGTACAAAATAAGTTTTTAAGATATATCCACTATAAGGCAACTGGAGTCTATCAAATGCATATACCCAAAACGGATGTTATGAAAACATACAATCTTAAGACCTTAGAGGGTCGTAGGAAAATAGCATCTGTCCTTTTTTTGCATAAACTAGTGAATAACTTGGTTAATGATACAAGCCTAATATCTAATTTAAATTTTTATGTGCCGTCTTATAGAACTAGACATCCTATAACATTGTATGTTGATAACACCCGTACGAATTACTATAGGAATTCACCAATTATACAAATGTGCATGCTGTATAATGTAGTTCAGAATCAATGTGATTTATTTAATATTAGTAACGCCAAGCTGAAGAATATGTTAAATGAAATATTTTGAGGTTTGGTATACTGTGTGTCAACTATCCTACTCTGTAATTGGTTCTGCCGTAGAGTTTGTAAATAAATAAATAAATAAATAAGTATTGTTTTTCTTGGCACCATTGATTGTATTGTATTTAATTTTTTTTTAAAACATTTATTTTAGATTTAATAAATTATGAAACGATTCGGCAATAACTTTTGTGGAATCGTGTTTCCGTCGTGCAGTCTGTTACTTACGACACAATCATTGCGTGTTTTGAATAAGTAACACTGGTCTCGCATAGGATTTGTGAAAATATCGACACGTCTTTGGTTAATCAAGCAAAATATTATTCCTTTAGAACGTTGTCGGCTTTGATATTTTATTTATTTCACGTATCGAGACTTCGAATTTTTCCGAAACCATAAAATAAATATAATCAGCGGAGAAAGCTGAAACGAGAAACAACGCATAAAATAAATTTAACTAAAGCTGATTGGAAATCTAAAATTGACGCTAATCCATTACAGCGAACGAAACTTGTGATAGGTATACAGGGGTTTGTTTATTTAGTTAAAAATTATTTCGAATGTGTTGTCCGCTAATTTTTCTATTACCCCACCAAAATTTGATGGACTATTTTTATAAATAATAAGCAAGTTCGCTCGTACCTGAAAAAATATCTACGATTCGATATACATGGTGTTATGGAAATGACTTATTTTATTTAAATGGGTGACTCCTAGGGTGTGCTAGAGAAAGTCTACATACTGTTTTTTTAATCGAATATCTAAATACTAAGGTAGAAACCCTTTTTACCCACATATTGTCGCGACGTTCCATCTGGATTCAGTAGCAACAATGTGGGTCACTAGAGCATACTAACAGTGTTGTCAGATCACATCGCATATTTCGCACTTGTTTGGATACCTGCCGTACGCGACTATTGTTGCTTCAGTATATTTTGAGACTCGGGAATGGGATGACGCTGTCGAGGGTTCCACGTGCTTGATATATACGAAGTTTAAACGTTTTGTTAGTTGTAGCGTTACCCGATTTTTTTTCTGTTGTAAAATTTTTTTTTTATGATCAAACACAAGCACTATAGGAAAAATCCTTTACGGCACTCTGGGAGTGGTGCGTGTGCGCAAAAAGTGATCCACGTTTGTTTTAAATCGTAGAAGGTTATATTCGTTGGGAAAAACGACCTCGGGAAGGTCGTTCCATAAGGATGAAGTCTTCCAGATGAAAGAATTCTTAAATAATGAAGTTCAAGGAGTACTAAGCTCAACCACATATGGATGAGCGGCAGTGGTTCGTCGTGTATTTCTGCTATTCGCCACTTTGGGCGGAATTAAGAGGGCAAGGTCAGCCGAGCACTTTCCATGAAAATATCCATAAAAGAGAGTCAAATCCCCAACCTGTCTTCGTTGTTCTAGGCTGTAGAGGTTCTGCGTCAATCCAGTAGCCGAAGAGTATGTTTGGATGCAGAGCTCCAGATATGAGAGCAGTAGGCTAGTTATGGTCGAATCTGGGCTTCGTATAATGTCAAAAGTTGTTGCGGTATGTACAACTTTCTAGTTCGGTAGAGTACACCAAGTTTCTGAGAAGCTATCTTGGCGATTGCCACAACGTGGTTATGCCAAGACATATTTCCTCCCAGACGCCCAGCAAATTAATAGATGAAGCCAGTGGGATTGCGAGTCCGTCCATGACTACATCCGGTTCTGTAATGTTAATCTTTTTAGAGGAAACTGCTGCTGCCTGCATTAAACTCGACTTGGTTACTGTCACCCCAAGCTAAAAATCTTCCAGGTCTTTGCTGAGGCGCGATACTTCATGCCGTCCGCGAAGATGTGCGTCGGCAGCCGATGTTTGTGCATTCAAAGAGAAAGATGAGATAAGGGTGCTATCGTCAGCAAAACTAAATATCGGATTTTTCGTTTTCACTGAAAGGTCGTTAATGCAGAGTAAGAAGAGAGTGGGAGACAATATGGAACCTTGAGGAACACCGGCATTGATGGTGAAGGTGTCTGAGAGAAATCCGTCAATCGCCACTTGCAGAGAGCGGTCCTTAAGAAAGCTAGACAACCATGCACAGAATCGATTGGGCATACCATAGGATCGCAGTTTACTTAGAAGTCACTCATGCCAAACACGATCAAAGGCTTTAGAAATATCTAGTTCAACAGCCCGTCATAAGTCATAATAAGAAGTATTGTTGGTTCTGTTGCAAAACATACTTTTTGTGATTTTTTTTATAGAATTTAATTATAAAACTGAGTATAAGATCGAAGGTAAGAGAGTATGTACCTTAAAATTGCAGTATTTTTTTTTAAATGTTTGAAAAAGAAGTGATAACGCGTGTCAAAGACGTCTTGTTGCCAAAAACTGAACACGTTCGTTTACAATTCTGTGTTGCAATATATGACAACACCGCCTCAATAAACCATTGATTGCGGCCACGTAAATTTTCAGATTTCATATAAAGTGTATATTTCGTACAATAATTTAGAGCGCCATTTAAGGTTATTTTTCTTCAATTTATTTTCATCTCGGGATTTGCCGGTTTAAATATAATAAGTCATTTCCATAACACCATGGAAACAAGCTTATATTTTCGTTATTTCTGAACTGATTGTTTCAAATTTTGGTGTGATTAGTTTAAGTATATTTTTGAGCTAAATTAAATAGGGGATCGAATATTTGAGCACCTTGCAATTTACATGGGAAATCCTATGTGTCCTGACAGAACGGACCACCCGGTATAACTCTGACATAATTGTTATGTCACTTAGCCGCAAATGTTTATTAAAATTAAAAGAAATAATTGAGTTAAGCCAGTTCTGTCGTTGAAAAAAAGGAATATTTATCGTCCACAGTTTTAAATTAAGTAAAATATTCGGGGAGAACAAAAATTCTAATTATTTCTTTTTGAATATGTATAATTAATTCATAACAAGGAACAAAATAAATATGCGGCTTGGAATTATGCTTGTATTAGTAGTCTGTCACCACCATTCCTTTATGAACTGAGCTATTTAGAAAACAATATGGGTAAATATATACAAATCTGCATAATATCCAGCTAGATTTGCAAATGGAACCTCTATGTATCCTATTAATATCCGATATGCTTATCTGTCGATCAAATATAGAGTAGATTTGCTAGGGCTAGGGTATTGTCGTTAGTAGCTACCTTTATAGAGTGTCCACCGACATGTATAGCGTTAATTGAGGCTAAATCGATTGTCATGCTCTCGACGTCGAACGGCTCGTGTACATTAAATCGAAGGCTCTTATAGTAGGTCAATGTTTGTTAAAATCTTAATAAAATTGACGGAAGCAATATAAACCAACCAACAGTAGCGATAAAAAAGTTCAAACTTAAAGTCATATACTAAATAAACCTATACTGTTCACTGCCATTTAACGTTGTGGGCTTCATTTATGCTTAGATATTGGCGATTTTCACCAGACCACGTCACTGACACTGAAATTCTTCTGGCTAACATTGTTACGGCTTGATAGCTCAATAACATAAAGCTATAATTGGAGAGAAGAATGGACTGATTTTTCTTGTTATGAGCGGTGAATTAAATCTGGCTCTCCAAGTGCATGTGGTTGATTAATGAGTTAATTGACGCGTTTAGTACCACCAAAATGACCCTTATTTCGTTGGCTAGAGGAGTGATTCTTCTTAAGGTACCTTTGGGGCCACTGGTTTATTCTGAAGCGTCAAAAATCACATTCACACATACACAATTATGGGAGCACTTAATTCGGGGGCAATGCGGTACCCACAGGGGTTAACTTGAGAAACTGCGGTAATTCCAAGTATGGCGGAAAGAAAAAGCGTGAGTACTTACAAAGCAGGTTGTTGTATCGGTACTACTTTTCTATTATATCGGGTCAACACTTGCCCGCGTTGAAGCCGTCTTGGTGTTCGTTCTGTTTACACAATTATTAGGGACTATTTTACCGGAGTTGGAAAGCCATAATCGAACAAACATAATGTTGAAATAATTCGTCATCATTTTCTAGGTTTACTTATTTCTATGATTCTGTGCATGTTCGGTTGTGTATGAGTTCCTAACTGGTTGCAAGTTTTGTCTGGCCAAACCTTCTACTGTCTAATTTGAGAATTGACTTCTTAACCTACTAGTATTCTTATTCTAACTGATTTCTGCTTCTTTTAGAGCTGAAAGAAACTGGATATTGAAAGAATAATGGAAAGAAGTTCAACCAAAACATACCAGAACTGAAGAAATTAAAACGAATCGGTAAAACAACAAGTTAAAAGTAAACAAACGAACGAGCAAATAGGCAGAATCCAAACCACAAGTCTGTACCGGTATGTGGATTATTGCAAATCAGTTGGTAATCGATACATGATGCTCTACTAACACAGAAATCTTGGTCAGTGGTCATAGATTTTGTATCTGTGACCGCTTTAAACCAATTTAATAATGAAGTTACGCGCAAATTGAAAACATATATAGTAAGTCGATTTATCCCCCTCACGAATCTGCCTTGATGAAAAATTATCTCCTTATTGGAATATTGCCAGGTTTTCATCCTGATAAATCATGATTTAATATACACGGTGTTAAAAAAAGGTCGGTACCCCGCAATAACTCCGGTGCATCGCATTGCAGCGGAAAATGTCTAGGGAAAAAGTTGTTTGATTTTGAAGGAGGAATAGTTTGCAATTTAATCACCATCCCACACCCCCTCAACACCCGGGCGCGGGTGGGGGTAAGTTAAGATTTTCAAATGGAACCCCATATTTTTTATTGGCGTATCGTGTTCTCCGACCAAAAATAAACATCTTTTGTCAGAAAAATTATTTTATTCAGGCCCATAATTCACCAATAATCACCACGAGAAAGACAAAATCAGAACCGTGCGAAATTCAAGTTTTATCACGGAAATACTCTGTTTCTCTGTCTTGTACTAAAAAATGGCCGTGGAATACAAACAACTTTTCCTGTTCCATTTGAAAATCTTAACTTACCCCCACCAGCGCTCGGGGGTTGAGGAGGTGGTTTAAATTGAAAACTATTCCTCCTTCAAAACCAAACAATTTTTTCCCTAGATATTTTCCGCTGCAATGCGATGCACCGGAGTTATTCCGGGGTACCGACCTTTTTTCAACACCCTATATACATTATTTTTCTAATTTTCAAATTGAATATCAGAATCCTAAAAAATAATGCAAATTAGAATTAAATATTCATATCGCTTTTAATTTTCCCCCGCCGGCATCAATACTTAGTTCCCTATCGCTGTGATGGATTAACAGATTAACCTCCGCTGATTGATCCCATGGTCCTCGACTTGCGATCGTCGTCTATCTAGCGAATGTCGGAAGTATTTCAATCTTGGGAGGGATTAAGCACAAGCCTAACAACTGTATGGTGCTTGGGAAGTATTATTTCTATTAAAATATTGAGTTGCGAATGTTGCTCCGAAAATTTACCCTCATACATTAAGCTAGAGGTGTTGTTTTCGATTGATTACATCGAAAACAACCCCTCTAGCTATCGAAAACAACCCGCCAAGTTTTTATTGTTTATTGACAAAGATAATGACACTTTTTGACGTTTAAAAAAATAAATCTTATATTCCAGCTACAAACTCAAATATTAAATATTATTACAATTGCGTTATTAATAATTACTAATTTTTTTAGTTCTTTATTTAAAAGTTGTAATATAAAGTTGTTTTAACCATTATTCGAGTAATTTTCTCCCTAAATTACACTCGTGCATAAAAATTCTCAGATAATTTTGCATTTAAGCGTATTTCCTTTGAAAAACAACATTCGTTCATTTTCATATTTTGGCGAAATAGCCCGACTCCGAAGGAGCTCTTGTTGTTTTTAGGCAATACGCTTTCATGCAAAATTATGGGAATATTTTTAGGCACTAGTGTAATTACCTCCGATAACAATCGTAAATTATTGTAGTTGTAAAAAAATCACACCGATATTTATACAGCTCTTTCCGTTTCAGCTTTCTAAATTAGGCATGCTAAATTAGGTGCTTTCAAAATTTTTTAAACCACTTTTTGCACATGGCTTTTTCCTATTTGATATAAATCATGGACAATGACGGTCACAGGATTTATTTTGTCATTTTATTAGCCTTAAATTTCTGCGTCCTGTTTCTTTTTGTATATTTCCTAGTTTCCAATAAATTGGAGTTGAATGTATATAGTGTGTCCCAGGATAAGCGACCTTATAGGTGCATGTAAATGACAATAAATTTTCGAATTGAAATAATATGATCATTTGTTTGATTGATTTTCAATAAATCAAGCAGGCCTTGCCGGAACATTATTTTTATGTTCTGTCTAGGTAAATACGTCTTCTTTACAAAAATATCGAAAAATTTTATTTAGAAAAGTTGTTCAGAATTCAAATCATGCAAGTTTACAGAATTTAATAACCATCAGCCGATAATATTTTGTTTTTCATTTTATACAAGATTTTTCCCAGTTGGGCATTTCTAATTTCATCATATTAGCATAGGAAATAAAATTTATTAAATATTATTTCCGAAATAATCTTTTCTAGGAAAAGTATTTAACACCATAAACAATTTTAGAGGTTTCAAAAAAATGCAAAAAATGTATGTCTCATGGTAATTAGATTCGGTGCGCTCGCATGATTTTGAATTCTGAGCAACTCTTCTTAACGAAATTTTTCGATATTTTGTAAAATAAAATAAAAATAATGCTCCGGGCTTGGCCTGCTTGATTTATTAAAAATAAAACTATTTTTAAATTTATTATCTAATCAAGCATGCAAAGATCTGAAATGTGCAAATTTCAATTCGAAATTTTTTTGTCATTTTCACCTATAAGCTCGCTTATCCTGGGACGTACAACTATATGTATCTTTAGATAACAAATCCAAGCAACATAATAAATAAACGATTAATATTAAAATCATTTCGGCCAGTTGCCTCAGCGAAACTATTCCACGAATATTTTTTAATAACAATCCCGATATTTCAGTATTCACCTGAAGACGACTGGAGATACTTACCAGTTGAAACGTTGTGATATATAACAAATAAAGACAATGCAAGTCCAAAACTTTTCTATTATTCAATCCCGATATAGTTCAAAATGTGACATTTTATTTAAACGGTTCATTGCGGATTAAGACAAATTTACGGAAAGTTCATTAGAAAGTTTCAAGTGGAAATTATTATAGTTGGTGGTTGTTGAAAGCAATTAGGAAATCCTTGGCGTGTTTGCCTATTTTCTCGTTTTGGATGGAGAGTCATTACGAATTTGTATCGATTCTGGCAATCCAGTCTTGTAGCGTAAGCAAAATAATAAATATCTGTTGTGTGAGAAACAATACTCCATACTTGTACTACATGCCCGCTGAAACTGCAATTTATTTCTGTTCTGGAAACTATTTCTGTAAGAGTATAAGTTAACATTTTCAAGTTGAAGGAAATTAGCTACGTTTGAGGTACCTTATAAAACTGATTTTTACCCTCGACCTGATTAATACATTTTCCATTGTGATATACATAAAATAGGCGGCGATCCCTTGCTGCTGTTGGACGACGGGCTATGTACATTCGGAAAAATGTAATACATATATTATTCAGTAACTACAAATCTCCTGTTTACATCATTCTTTGTTTGCTTCATTTTCACAGTTAATAATGTTCCCGAATTTTCAATATCATCTAATGTTATCTGGCTGATTTCACAAATACAAGCTCCTGCAATCTCAAATAAAACAACAACCTTGGCCATTAAATAACCTTTCCCATTCTGTTTCAGAAATGTATTTAGTTTGAAATATTTTGAACTGTCTACATTATTATTGGATGGCAACATACTTTTAATTATTGAATAATTCGACCACACTGTTGATGGCTTTTGTTGTTGTGTGAATTCCCAAAAATAGGCCAATTACACCGTCTCCGACAAAGAACCGTATGTCTTTTTCATCTTCCATTCCATAAACCTTGAATACGCGGTTTCGTAAATTTTGCGCGATTTTCGCAATAATTCTTGTGACGCTACTTTCGCTGCTTCTACCAATTCCGGTGGAGTCAGAGAAAACTCGGAATCAAACATTTTTAACTTTATAATATTCATAATAACTAATAAACAACAACTGAGTTCTTAATTTTTAAATTAAATCACAGAATTAAATTGACAGATATTTGATTATTTTAAAGGTTTCCTTAGCAACGCAAGTCTAATGTCGTTATAAGTAAAACAGCCTACTAGTTTAAAAATTCAAATTTTACATCGATACTTCTAACTTTAATATATTGTAATAATATGTCAATATTAAATCGTCGTTTTTCTCGTCACAGAAAAAAATAGTGTATTATACACGGGAAAAATATTAGATTTTAGCTCTCTCTCAACACAACCTCGAGCTAAAATCTAATACTTTTTTCCCTTGTATAATAAATAACTGTTTTATGGTGGCAATACAAGAAATATTATAGTCGTTTTACCCGTCGAACATAATTTTCGGCTTCACCTTGGTAGGTATTATTATTTTTTTTACATGTGCCCCGAAAGTGCCTCGTTTCATACATGTTCTCTTCACCGAAAGACCTCTTCGAGAGAGCGGGCTTCGAGTCACCATGTGCTCCTCATAGTTTATTAACTGATAAATAAATAAAACCATAAATGTCGGTGCCGGATTTAAACCCGCGACTCTCAGATCGCCAGGCGTACACTCTGCCACTAGGCCACCGAGCCATACATATCAACGATAATAAATAGACATTTAAATTCTTCATGCGCGAGTGTTTTCATGTCATGTACACAGGAAAACTGTCTGAAGAATTTCTTTATTTATTTGGCATCAAAGCATCGGAGCACTTGTAAAAAAAGTACGATACATATCTCGGGCAGGCGGCTCGTGATCTGTGATAGAGGGGGTTCACAAGTATAATGAAATTATTCTTAAAATTTTATTTTTGTGTAACGACCAAACAATTACTTTCTAGGCGTTTTAAATGTAGAAAGGAAAGAAGTAATAAGAAAATGCGTTAGGTAAAATATATTTTTATTTATTTTTTAATTTTACACAAGGAAATACAACTTTTGGAAAATAAGAAAAGTTTTCTTCGTATGTATAGTGCTCAAACGTAAAGTCCGTTCTTCGGTACCCCGCCTACTTAATCGTACATGCGAGCAAGTCTCGTCATAATCTTCATAAACCTCGACCAGTTTGGTTGATGGGTACGATAAAATATTAGGGAGGGTCGGACTTTATACGATAATTGAAGGTACGATAAAATATTAGTGAGGGTCGGACTTTATACGATAAATAATATTCAATAAATATAAATTAATATTTTTTATTCGTTTTGGGGGTGCATGTGCGCATGTGCTCATGTGGAAGAACCGCCACTGATCTCGGGCCGTCGGAGGCTTTTACGTACTCGGTGGTCTCCCTCACCTTCGGCTAGGTCGGCCATCTCCGCATCTCGTACGTAATAGCGTCTTTTCGGCCCTTGATACGTAATGTACTATTAATTGACAAAAAAATTTGATGAGCATTATTCTTTATTAGAGCATTATTATTCTGCGTTTATAAAAAATATATATTTTTTGCTTGCTTTAAAAATATCTGTGCTAAATTTGCAATGCAGGAAAAAACATCATCAATAACTAACTCAATTTCTCCCGTCATTCTCATGTTTGCACAGGAATTATCGGTTAAATAAAATTTTAATATGTACGTATGTGACATCGTCACTGACGATTTTTTGTTTTTTATTGCTTGGTTTCATCTATCCATATTTATTTGTATACTGGGTGTCCCTCTAAGGCGGACGAGCGGCGGTATCTCGATAACTATTTGTTATACAGCTTTCGGGAAATAAAAATTATTACAAAAGTGACCCCTAGAAGTATACTAAAATTATTTTCAACTTCATCATCAAATCAAAAAATGATAATAACTCGTAAAAGCAATAATAAAGGTCTGTCACGTGGAACTGTTTTAGACTCTCCAATTAACATTCTACAAATTATTTATTTGACATTTTGGTCTATCTCCTAAAATAAGGAGTGGGGGAAGGTTTGATTCGTGTTGAAGAGAAAGTTCGTTAACTTCTGAATACATTAACCGATTTTACCGAACTTAAAGCTATTTGAAACCCGAATTATAGTCTTTAAGAATAGTTAACTTTTAGTTCAAGACTGAACCGCTAGATGGAGTTTTTTTATCGCTTTAGAAATTTGCTCCATTTTCCATAAAAAGTTAAATGGAAGTCTAAATTTTTAATTTGCTAGTCTTATTACCGTAAAATTATTTATAACGTCGCGGAAACCGGAAGTCGATATCGCTTTTCAAAGTTAAGTTATGAGCAACAATATATTTTTAAATGATAACATCAAATATTTGTTAATAATAAATAAGCCATTAAAATCCAACAATAAAATTGACAATTAGTTGTCATTAGTTTCACCGTAATTTGTTATTTTGAATTCTACAATCGTGCTTTTGTTGTTAGAAGCAGATTAACAATTTTGGAAGTTGTCGTATTCTATGGCTAAAGCATATGAAATACGGGCCGTGTATTTTCAATGTTTTGAAAACACAGTTATTGCCTGTCAGGAGTACACTATCAGATATCCGTATAGAGAAAACATTTTGGGCGGAGCGGAGCTTTACGCTCATTCTAGTAAATTATCAATCATTGATATTTCCATTCTTTGCGTCGTTCAAAAGCGCAGTTCTGACACTCCTCGAACCGTCGCAGGCTTCGCTCTTAGCGCGCCGGTTGACTTGCGATGGAAAATATTTAATAACTTCCGAACTAAAAATAGGTACCACTTTTTCGTAAAATGGATTTTGTAGATAAGAGTATAAGGAACAAAATTGTATTTTTAAAATTAATTTAAGATGGGTTAGGAGCATGTTAAAACTATTTAAACAATTAAATTTGCTATTATTTTTCATTTGATCACAAATGCAATTTTTTTTAATACCTACTTCAAAAGCTAACGTAACAAAGTATACAATAAAAAAGACCAATATTGATCCGATCAGTACAATTGCAGATACTAACTTTCAAATATGAGAAGATTGGAGAAAATCCAGCAAATTTTCAAAAATTTTTGCGTGGATATTTTCGAAAAAAAATTTTTTTCAGCAAAATCATGAAGTAGGTGTTAACTAATTTTATGTATTGTTATAAATAAATTCGAACGATTCTAAAATGGCAAGTTTAAAAAGTGTGAGTTTGTAAAAGAGTGAGCCATATACGAGTATACAATTTAAATTTTAAAACATTATAAAACTGTTACCATTTAACTAAAATGATTTGCTGAATAATTTATTACAGAGATGTAAAAACGAACTTTCAAATATTTTTATTAATTTTTGGTAGTTTTCCTTTTCAGCAAACTTACAGTTTTGTTGTCATCTTTTTCTAAATACTGGATGCAAAAAACGAAACGAGAGTTATTAGAGTAAAACTGGGTACGCCAGTATGTTATTAGTTTATACCTTTTGGATAAGTTAACGTGTAACGGCAGTAAAAGGGTTGTCTTAAAAGTAAAAAATTTCAAAATCACTCTATAGCTTAAAAATTAAGAGAGGCATGACAAATTTTAGACCGGAATCGGATCATCGCTTCGTTTAAAAGTATGAAACTAAAGTGAAAACCGCAACATGCTGTCTTTGATAATAACTCTATTATCCCCCGAAAGGGTCGAAAATGGGATACCCTGTAGTGATAATTGTTCTATGTAGATGCCGGTCATGCAATAACTATAAAGGATTGAAAGGATTGAGACGGATGTATGAATTTTAAAGTAAAAAATAAACAAAAACCATTTGACTTACCTTTTTCACAAAACTCCCCCTCATAATCAGAGTTACGGCATTCGCAGATGGGGCCGCTGTCGGTTGATATGCATATTCCACCATGTTGGCAGGGGTCCCTGACTTCGCAAGCGTCGCTGCTATTACCCCTTAAGACCTGCAAGAAATATGACCGAAATTATTTCAGTATTCGTTCAATTTACTTCGCATATTATTTATTCGTCATGGCCACCCAGACAATTTAATTATCCTAATTTAAAACAGGATTAAAGTTTTAATATCGGAATTAGAAGTACATTTTAAAGCAGATTAAGTCTTCGGCTTTTTGTGTTCCGCATTGGGTTATTTAAACATAAACATAATAATAAGCCACGATAAATTTCCGAGATTTTAAAGTGTCGTCTTGAAAGTCGTTTCGGGACGCCTATAATAGATACGGATTTATAAAATATACAAGGGGGCGGATAATTTCTGTTTGCTGCTTTATTATACAGGTGCGATCGAAATTTAATTTAAAAATTTATACAATTTTGAAGTTTTGCTTCCGCAGTTCCATTCCCCATCAAGTATAATAACAAGGTTTGGCCTATAGTTGGCCTATAGTGGAAGGTAATTTTTTTTGACGGAAGAATGACAGTTCTAACTATCAAAATGGCGGATGAACGCCATCTTGGGGAAGAAAATTAAATAAGAAGAGATATCTTGCGATACATCATTTTGAAGGTCTTATCGAGTACTTTAAGATGCCAGAATATTACTTCTCTATTCGCAAAGAAAAAGAATATGGCGACGTTTTAAAAATTGCATTGTTATTATTTTTTTTTATTATCCTTTATTTCATTTACCATATTCGAAAAATAAATAAAAATTGGTGTAGTAGGAATCAGAGAGCTACACTTTCTGGCATATTTGAAGGATAAAATTAAGTAGGATGTGGGATCTTGCGATACATCGTATTAAAGGTCCTATCGAGTACTTTTTTTATGAAGAAGAACCAATCGATATTAGATGGACTTCCTCTATAGCAGCGTTTCTCAAACTGGGGTCCACGGACCCCTTGGGGGTCCGCTAGCAACTACTTAGTGATCCACGAACCACTGTAGAGTGGAAATAAAATGTCACAGGAACAAAATATCGAAATCGACTTAATGCCGAACCAGATATATAAGGTTGCAGCTTTCTTCAAATCAAGTCCAATATGAAACAGCCGTGTGGAAGAAGAAAGCAGCAGTATCCATCTCATTAAGAACATTTGCTGCAGCCAGTGATATATTATTCAGTTTATTGCTTATTAATGCTTTTTGATTTGTTAAAAAGGATAAGATTCGAATAAGAATTGTTTTTAACTAAAGATAATTAGTTAGGCATGACTTCCTCGCCTATAATTAATTCTGTAGTAATGTAGCGAGCGGCTGGGGGGTCCACAACAAAATTCTATAATCAAAAAGGGTCCGCCGTCAAAAATGTTTGAGAAACGCTGCTCTATAGTAAGTATATCATTTAGGATTACTAGTTTCTGGACACCACAACAATTACAATTTTTTTAACGGCAAATCAGGGACAGGAAGAAAAATATAATTTTAAGAGAAAGTTACGATTCTGTAGAGTCAGAACCTGATGTGCGGCTTGAGTGGGATACATTAAAATTTTCTGGGTTATTTAATTAAGAATCTCTAAACAATATTTAATGATTTATTAAACTGTCGTAAAAATGACAAAATAAATATTAAAGGTTTTACTTTAAAAGAACGTTAAAATTATTTAACGATTTTTCTATAATATACTTTTACTCTATTTCAAGTTTAAATTTTGGAATGGAGTAGAGAGGGACAAAATTGAGGATAATAGGATAAAGAGGCATTGTTTAACGCGAGATATTTTTAAGCCTTAGAAATTTTTGTTGTTTTGGGTCCTATTTAGCTCTCTTATATTCTCCTAATAGTACCTTCTTATTTATTATTTAATTCCAGTCTATTAGATGGAAATGGCAAAGGACAGAAAGGAAAGAAAATTAAAATATTCACATGTCAGTATTTATTATTATTGATATTGATTATTTATGATTTGTGTTTTGTGTGGTTAACAAATTTTTCAAGTGTCTAAACAAAAGTACTTGCAATATAGAATTTATTCATCAAAATCAGTTTATAAGCACTATTAGTTACAAATTTGTTTCCTTCTCTGTAAATAGTATTATACAGGGTGTCTTTTTAAAACCCGAACACGCTTTTATCTCGCTCAGATTGCATTTTTTTGATTTCGACCTCCTCAGATGATTTTCGTAGTTTTGAGGGGGAAATCGAATTGCGCCGGTTTTTTTCACCTGCGGTGTTCAAGTGGTGCCCTGCGCAGGGCAACTTTTATTATTTAAATGGGAACCCGTTTTTTTTTCTCGCAGATTCCGAACCTTCATTAAAAAAACAAGCAATTTTCGTCGCAAACATTTTTTTATTCGAATCAATCCTATTCCTATCCTATTCTTTCTATACAAAAGTATAAACGACTTAGGAACCCTTCTCGCACTCGTTCTAAAATTTCGAGAGTCACATTTTCTCTACAGGCAGCGGTGATTTTTTGTCTCAACTCCTGAAGATTCTACGTCCTCGTACGACTCACAAACCCGAACAAACCCGACTTGATGAACCCCCAGGAAAAGAAATCCATCGGCGTTAAATCTGGTGATTTTGCTGGCCATAATACGGGGCCGAGCCGCCCGATCCACTGTCCAGGAAAATGATCGTTTAACCATTGGTGAACAGGTACCGTGAAATGAGCCGGGGCTACATCTTGTTGGTAGTGTAACAATTCGTCGTTGAAAAGTTCAGGATCGATTCGAATAAAAAAATGTTTGGTACGAAAGTTGCTTGTTTTTTAATGAAGGTTCGGAACCTGCGAGAAAAAAAACGAGTTCCCATTTAAAAAAAAACTTGCCCTGCGCAGGTCACCACCTGAACACCGCAGGTGAAAAAAGCCTGCGCCATTCGATTTCCCCCTCAAAACTACGAAAATCATCTGAGGAGGTCGAAATCAAAGAAATGCAATTTGAGTGAGAGAAAAGGGTGTTCGGGTTTTAAAAATACACCCTGTATGTTTGTTTCAACTGTGTGGTTAAATAGTAGCATGCTTATTTAAACAAAATAATGATTAGTGCGAAATGTGCGCTTGTTTAGACAACTGATTTCTACGTGCAATTAATAATAAAATTTCGTTCTGAGAAATCAATTATTTTTACAGGATAACCAGACACTTTTGATTGCAGCATTAATGCAATCAACTGGAATTATTCACTAACTCAAAGTTCTCTGGTAAGTACATTTTAAATGTTATTTACCAGCATTACCTAGAACAAATTTAGTTTATTTTAAAAATATTTTACTAAGTTATATCAGGTATGCAGATATATAATTTTAAAATATAGTCGCTATCCAATCTCGACATTAGAACTAGCTGCAGTAAGATTTTCGGTAACAAATTTTCAGGAAAATGTAACAGCGAAGATTCTGTTGCGGTAATATTAATAAAATTGCTTCGATTTCAGTTTTTAAAGCGTACAATATATATTTTATATTGCGATAATTTTATAAGAGCACTGTTACTAACAAATTATGCAGATTTATTTTTGTAAAATTTCACATAGGCTAACTTTTATATTTGAAAAGATAGACCTACAGTTCCTGAAGTCTTAGGAATTAGTTCAACTAAGTAAAATGTAAGGAAATAATAAACGTGTTATTGCCAGATTGGGCGCTATTTAAAAAAAACTTATTTTCTTAAATGGCAACACCACATTTTTTTAACAAATCTTAATACATGTTGAGATTCTAGACAAAACAAAAAGAGTGCAAGTTTTTGATTAGAATGGCGGTTTACGAACTAATAGTGCCTAAACTTAAATTTATTTTCCAACGTTATTTCCTGTGAAAGTCAGAGTTTATTTCTTAATCTAGGGAAGTGTGTATCGATTACGTTTACCAGAAACAAGAATGTACACAATTTTCGTTATACTGTTAATAATAGTGATCTCGAATCAGTTAATGAAATACGCGACACTAAGTTAATTTTTAGCTCTCACATTGAACAGGTTATCAATAAGTGTAATCGATTTTTAGGATTTATTATAAGAAATAGTTTAAATTTTAATAATCCTCAAACAGTTTTAAACTTGAAATATGCGTTTAATTTAGTAAACTTAGTTTAGCATCAGTTGTTTGGAACACTCAGTACGCGGTTTACCAGCGACGGCTGGAAAGTATTCAAACCCAATTTTTACGGTTCTTATCACGAAAAACAGCCATATGTATAGACAATAGCAACTATAAGCCTATAATGGAAAAATTTTCTGTAATGCCACTTACTGAGAGACGAATGGTTTCCGATGTATTTATGATCTACAAGTTGGTGAACGGTCTTGTTGATTCGCCAACGCTGAGGTCAAAGTTAAGCTTTAATGTTCCGGTTAGGGACTTAAGGCTTCAAAATACTTTCAATATTCCACTAAGAAATACAAATTCTGGAAAAAATTCTCCTCTCTGTAGAGCGACTAGGGCATGTAATAGGCTTTCTTTAGGGATGGAAATGTTCGATATGTCTATAATTAGATTTAAAAATGTGTAAAATCAATGCTATAAATGTTCATAAATTTTAGGTTAACATAATTTAATGTATACTTAATTTAAGCATTAATAACTCCCACTAGCCAATACCACAACGCGGATGCTATATTGGGCTCAGTGCCTGTTGTATCTCTATTTTTTGGTAAATAAACATTAAAAGAATAACAAAGAGGCTATGTTTGTCCCTGCTGCCATACGATGACAATAAGTTCTGTATAATCTTGAATTAAAATAGATCGTAGTACACCTCAAGAGAAAATTGAATTAATTTTTTTGCATGTTGTTGGTTTATAAAAGTATGTTTCAAATTAATTTGAAGGCCAATAAACGCGTTAAGTGGAAGATTACCACATACTTAAGGATCTATTCCTTTAGACGAGAGTTAAATTAATATACTCTGAAACTTGTGTTAAGGATGACTTATGTCATTCTGTACCTTAAGGTTACTTTGAAGTATCGGCCCTTAATTCCTCGAATTTCTCTGTATATATTGAAAAAGTAAAACTGTACTGTAAAACTAGACTAATGACTGTGCTGTACTATTATTACACGAAGCACATAATAAGCAGTTTTCCGTGGCTGATAAAGTATTCTTGAATAAATTTCCATATTTTTTGGTCCCCAAAGGACCAATTTATAAATTCCAACGATTTACTGAGTGTCTCTACGAGGCAAGGTTTTATTACTTTGAGGATAATTGGCTAAATCTGAAATAAGCGAAGTTTTGAAGCTAATTAATACTGAAATTAAGACTAAAATGAAAGATGACTTTTAATAAACAACATGCATTAATTAGGTATAGCTGAAAATATGATTAACAGCTTTTGAAGCGGTTTATAATATTTAAAATAAATTGATATCGTAGATCAAGAAGTATAGTCCATCTCTCAGTTGTTAGAGTATCAATTACAAGTCTGTCTGTATGACAAATAAATCCAAAAAAGGGGGGGGGGGGGATTTTTACATCAGTAAAAAGGAAGGTGCAATGATAAAATAAAAGTTCAGGGGATAATTAATATGACGTAATAACAGCTACCAAGAATATCCTTAGAAGTCATAAAATATCATAAAACCTAATCTTATACAACTTGACTAATCAATGAATCAAAAGATTTAAAAAACAAATTAAGAAGCCAAATGAATTTGACAGCTTCGGATGTTCTTGGATGACTTTCTTGATTGAAAGAATAAATTTGTAAAAAAAATAAAATGATTGTAATGATTTTAAAATTGTTAAAATCATGTCAATTCAGTCCTATCCAACAAAGGATACTGAAAATAAATAATTATGGAAAATCCAACCTCGTTTAATCACAGATTAGATATTAAAAGCTAATCTAATATGATTGGCTTTGAACTTGAGGATTCGACTGACGAGGTGCTATATTTTCTCCAATCTACTTTACGATGTAGAGGCCTGGACCTTGAATGCGGCAACTATCAAAAAACTTGCTTCATTCGAATTATGGGTATACAGAAGAATGCTAAAGATATCATGGACAGCTCATGTCACGAACAACGAAGTTATGAGAAGAATAGGCAAAGAAAGAGAAAAAGAGAAACCATAGAGACTGTCAAAACCAGGAAACTGCAATACCTGGGACATATCACACGAGGTGAGAGATAAGCCATGCTGCAGTTGATTATGCAGGGAAAGCTCCAGGGAAGGAGAAATGTACAAAGGAGAAGAATTTCATGGCTGTGAACCTAAGAGAATGGTACGGATGCATATCACATGAACTGTTCAGAGCAGCCGCCTCCAAAATCAGAATAGTCATGATGATTGCCAACCTTCGTCGCGGAGATGGCACGTGAAGAAGAAGGAGAATCTGATTAAATAAAGGTGGATTTTCAATTAATCCATTTTTTCTTTATTTTCAGATGGGTCTGCCACTGCCACTTGCGACAACACCTTCAACGGATAGGTATAAACAATGGATCCACTGAATGCAGACTCTGCGGCGAAGAGGATGAAACCGCCTCACACATAATATACCGCTGCGTAGCGCTGTCTCGTAGGAGTCAAAATATCTTCGGGAATATACAACGTGGTGACAACCTCCCATATGACAAGCTTGGCAGAAGGTTACTGGATCTCATAGAAGGAACAAGCATTTTCTAACAAGATCGGGATATACAATAAGCCGAAATGCCGCAGTGATAGAAGCTAGGGCCTCTAAACCGATACCCGTCTTTATCCAACCATCCAACCAACCCCAGATTGGAAAGCAATGTGTAGTGGCAGGTATGTTAAGCCAGGGTTTACGTATTGAATTGTTAGATCCGAATATCAGCTTTTTGTTGACAAAAAACCTCTATTATGAGAATTCTTCTAACTGTGCGTGAACTATATAAAGGAATATTCAAATTATTTATCAATGGGTGTGTTTATTTATTCTCATGACTGGATTAAATTTAGTTGGACTCCAGTAATCCATTGTACAGTTTACTGTGTTTTAATGCTACATTAATTTCAGCAGCGCATGCAATATTTCATGCCAACCTGTACGTGTATTGTTACCATAGTCTCGCTTTAATTGCAGGGAAAGGTGGCAGATAATTCAGTGAAGGATAAAATAATTCTACGCTTCGTGATGATTTATTTAACATAATAATAGTTATTTACGCAACTAGTATTCAAACTGTTTCACACATGTGATTTTTCGTCAAAGCGAGTTCGATAATATGGTGCCAGAAATCATATTTTCGTTGTATACAGTTTTTCCTACTAGCTCTTCGTTTTATGAGAAAGCTAATTCAATTATAGTGTTATTTCCTTGGTCTTCGGCATGTAGTGGAGTAAAAGAGTTTAATTTTTTTAACGTTAAGGTTTCATTCATAATAACCATCTTCAGAACTACAATTTAATAAAAAACATTATTTGATGATTGGAAAGGACATAATTTTTTTTATAGTTTTTTTCCATATAATATAGAAATATCTTTTAAATTCACACATTTGCTGATATCGATACAACACTTCATTTTTTAACTGCACTAAATATTACATGTTGTCAGTTACATTTGGGATGAAAATCCATTTTTTTAGGTACTAATGCGAAATAAACCTTAAAAGTATATTAGGATTAACGCAAAAATTTACAAGTCATTTTATTATTAACTTATTATAAATATTACTAAGATTATCTGTATCTGCTCTGTAATTAAGTGTATTATTGTTTTTCTTAATATGAATGAATCATGTCTTTTATATTTCTTTTTTTATAAATTATTTCGTAATCTAGAATTTTCACATCGTTAAAGTTAAAATTGTGTAAGTTATCTATTGCATGTTCTGATAGAGCGGTGTGGGTTTGATTTGTATCTCTAATGCTGTTTTTATGTTCTTGTATTCTATATTCTTTAGTTTGTCCAATATATGTTTTTGGGCATTATGCATAATGAATTTTATAGATTAGGTTGGCTTGATTTAATTTTGATGTCTCGTTTTAGATTCGTAACTAAAATTTGACTATTTTTGTCAGGTTTTTCAGCGATTTTGTTATTATGTGGTTTAAGAACTTTTTTTATTTTTTGGATTTATTTCGGGAATGTATGGTATTGAGATAAATTTATTTTCAACAGATATAGTTTGTTTTTTAATTCAATAATTCTGTTTTTGATAATTGGTTCGTAGAACTTCTTTGGATAATTATTGTTCTGAAGAATTTTTAATTTTTATTAATTTTATTTAAGCTTTGTGGTCTGAATTCTGGATCTGTTAGTAGTGATGCTCTATCTAGAAGCAAATTAATTGCAGTTTTGTTATATTTTTGCGGGGCATAAGAACTGAAGTTTAAGTATCGATCAGACCATATTGGTTTAGTTTTTGATCCAACCATTTTTGGTGGCTTCCGAACTGATTTATGCCTGATTCATCAGTTCCCGATTCAGCGGCTGTAGTGTATGGTCGGGTGACCATTTAGAGCAAGGCTGTCCAACCTATGTTTCAGGTGGGCAATGGTTGGGCAACCTTGCGTTAGAGATATGTACTCGAGTTCCGTGTCATTGATTAAAAATATTATACCTGGTATACATTATGTACTGTGGGGTTAACAACTAAACAATACCTTTTTACACTAGATACATATACAGGGTGATTCACGACGAGCTTGCATTAGAACTTTATGGAGAACTACTGAATATATGTTCCTGAAACTTTGGGAATTTGGGTTTATCGATATGCTCTCTTTAACTAAAATATTGACATGTTTCTGTCATTTCCGGTTATACCGGAAGTAGCTGCCTACTTTCGTTTTTTAAATACAACATGGTAATTTTTATTACATTTTTCGATTAAGCATTAAATACTAAGCACATTTTATAGAAAATGTTTTTGTCAGACTCTAATAGTTTTTGAGATATCTGGAATTTTTGTAATTATTTGGCAAATGCATGACGATGAAATAATCCATATAATTTTTTTACCTTAGCGCTTGGACTAAACATTTTTGTTCACCGAATAGCTAGAAGATCATCAAGTCTCAAAAACATTTCAAATTCGGCATAAAATGTACAGGGTGGTCACAATTCAAGCCTCATTGTGAAAAAATTCAACCATTAAAAACTTTCTTATTTTAAATGGAACACCCTGTATATTTTTATTTAATTTGATGGCAAATTAGTTGTTCTTTATAAATAGTATTTACTGTCCTATACCTATATCAAAGCGTTTTCTCAAAAAATCCAATTTTATTCCGAAAATACTATTTGTTCAAGTGTGCTATGAAAACAATTGTACTTAGGGGCTGTATACTGATGTCTATACGGAGGAATAGTGATTGATTGCTTGAAAATACAACATTCTAAAGTGTTTCTTAATAATTTATAAATAAAATGCAGTTTATTGTTTTAAATTGTTTTAAATTTAATGGTTTAAATATTAAGGAAAGGAAACAAGTTAATAAACTTTAAATTCTTTAATTAAAAATGTGTTTGAAAGTTATACCTAATATCTTTTGATTATATTTTTAAAATATGTTCGAAATGATTGCCATTTACTTCCAAGCATTTATGTATTCTTTTCATCATGCTATTTCTTGTAGCATTCCTAATTTCTTGTGCAGTGAGAGATTGAAATGCTGCCTTCACCCTTTCAATTAGATTTTCCTTCGTGGTGATGGGACGCGCGTAAACTTTATCTTTAATGGTTCCCCAGATGAAAAAGTCCAGTGGAGTTAAGTCTGGCGAACGAGCTGGCCAGTGGAAGGGACCTTGGTTTGCGATCCACTGGTCATGAAAAAGTCTGTTTAGGGCAGTCTTAACAACTTGGACGTTGTGTGCTGAAGCCCCATCGTTTTGGTACCATGCATTTATTCGCTCTTGGAGCGACAAATCATCCAGACGTTCTTCTAACTGATCCTCAAGAATTGTCAAATAATTCTGACCATTTAAAATTTCGTCGTAAATGTGTAAGCAAAATATACGGTCATGTTTAATAGCACAATAAACATTAAATTGAAATGATTCCTGGTAACGTCCTATCCTGACAATATGGGGGTTTTCGTGAGCCCAATAATGGCTGTTGTGTCTGTTATGAAAACCATTACGAGTAAATTTGGCTTCATCACTCCATATTACAGAATTAGTAAATTGCTCATTTTCTTGGGTTTTGATTAGAAAAAACTAGCAAAGTTCGACTCGAGCTGGCAAATCTTGTGGTTTTAGATGCTGAACTTGGGCATATGAATATGGCCTCCAGCCATATTTTTTTAAAATTCTTTGTATACTGGAATACGAAACTCTTAATTGCATTGCAGCTTCACGAATTGAGTCTTTTGGGAAAGCGTAAAAATAGGCTAAAATGGTAACTTCAAATACCTCATTGTCCAGTATTGGTTTAATTCTTCGTACTTTGGCTTCAAATGATCCAAATTTTAAACAATTATTATTTAGTCTTCTAATAATATCAGGTGTGGGAATAGGCCTATTCGGATATTTATCCCGATATATTCGACAAGCTCTTAGCTTAATTTTACCACATTCAATGTAAACCGTAAATAAATTTAAAAAATCTTCACTTGAAAATCCGGAGCGTGACATTTTTTAGTAACAGAATAATTGACAGTTTGAAAATACGCCAAGAAATATCAGACAATTGTTTTTCTTGTCAAAGCACACTAGAAAATATTGCCGCCATTATTAATTTTCCTCTGTATAGACATCAGTACCCTAAGTACAATTATTGTTTTCATAGCACACTTGAACAAATAGTATTTTCGGAATAAAATTGGATTTTTTGAGAAAACGCTTTGATATAGGTATAGGACAGTAAATACTATTTATAAAGAACAACTAATTTGCCATCAAATTAAATAAAAATATACAGGGTGTTCCATTTAAAATAAGAAAGATTTTAATGGTTGAATTTTTTCACAATGAGGCTTGAATTGTGACCACCCTGTACATTTTATGCCGAATTTGAAATGTTTTTGAGACTTGATGATCTTCTAGCTATTCGGTGAGCAAAAATGTTTAGTCCAAGCGCTAAGGTAAAAAAATTATATGGATTATTTCATCGTCATGCATTTGCCAAATAATTACAAAAATTCCAGATATCTCAAAAACTATTAGAGTCTGACAAAAACATTTTCTATAAAATGTGCTTAGTATTTAATGCTTAATCGAAAAATGTAATAAAAATTACCATGTTGTATTTAAAAAACGAAAGTAGGCAGCTACTTCCGGTATAACCGGAAATGACAGAAACATGTCAATATTTTAGTTAAAGAGAGCATATCGATAAACCCAAATTCCCAAAGTTTCAGGAACATATATTCAGTAGTTCTCCATAAAGTTCTAATGCAAGCTCGTCGTGAATCACCCTGTATATAGAAATAACAAATATATAAAATAGTACTTAAGTATAACTAAAGTCAACAGCTAAACAACAGCTTTTTAAACTAGATACAGAAATAGCTAAATTAATTAAATTGCAAAAGGTTGTGACACATTTTAACGTGGTGATTACTGAGAATCTCATATAGAATGTAGTACCTGATGAAACGGCGCTAAGCAAAATTAATAAAATTTATTTTAAAATTTATAGGACACATATAGGTTTCATTACTTTTGAGTTTTTATGAATTAAATCTCAATCTCTATTAATTGCGACGTGCCAGAAAATGTTGGTTTTTAAACTTCCTTCAACGATTATCGCGATTGTCACGTAACACTTCACCGGCTACCTACACCTATCAATTTGTCACATATTTTTTGTTAGTCATTGTATAAATTAATGTCAGTTTTAGAGCTATATTCCCTTAAGACTAAAAATTTCGTAGCAGACTAAGTATTATCACCATAAACACTTACCTAATTAGTATGGGACTGATATTCATGGATTAGTCAGCACCTGAGGAAATTACCTGATTTGTCTACCACACAAGGGTATTCCCTGTAATGACACGGGGCATTGCCCGAACTACGGGAATTTATATCACTATATATTAAGTTAAGATGCAAATTGTTTTTAAGAAAACAGAGTAGTCTTATTTTGTTCTCCCATTAATTGTCCATTAGCTCTATTTCCTTCCGATTGATTTACGTTTAAACAATATAGATTTTTAGACTAGCCTTGTACATTGACAGGCAAAAAGTTGGCCACATATTGGAAAACTTTTTTATTGTTCAAATATTAAAACTTTTTATGGTAATTGCCTCTTCATGGTTGGTAATTAAAAATTGATTTTGATATTTCTCCTGTGACTGCTCGTTTGTCAGGAAAATTGAAAAATAGTATATTACGTACCGAGGTGGAAAGTGTTTCATTCCTGCCGAGGTAGTTAACTAAATCTCGAGACAGTAATGAAACTTTTCACCGAGGTTTGTATACTATTTTATTTACAACCACATCTAACATCCACTTCTAAATATTTTAAATTAAAATTATTAATAAAAGATAAATGTCATTATGACTTTTCCATTGGAAAATTAGACAGACATTTCAAATAACTGCAGGTGGTAAAATAATGTAGGTAATAATACACATCAAGATATAATTTTTTGAATATGGTTTCAATATCACTAAACAATATATTAATTTCACGGTGATTGCTATCAGATGATGAATTTGATTTTTCTGCTACTCCACCAGAAATTCGTGAAGCAGCAAAAATAGTAGAAAGAAGAAGATCTTCTGCCAACTAAAAGCCGCCTGAGATATGACAAGGTATATAACTGTTTCAAAGAATGGTGTACGGGACACTAAATTCAAAATCCTGGTTCTGAGTCGGCGCTACTAGCTTATTTCAGTGAAAATGCCAAGACAAAGAAGATATCAACGATTTGGTTACAATATTCAATGCTGAGGACCACTCTATCAATCAGGGAAAAAGTAGACATATCTAAACACGCAAAGCATTTTTAAAGAAGCAAAACAAAGGATTCAAGCCAAAAACATCGATTTTTGAAAAAAATCCAAAAAAATTATTTACTTTATGAAACTGAGCACTTTCCATCCGGGTGGAAAGTAAAAGTAAAAAAACGTCAACCTTTCAAAGATAGATGAAATGTCATTATTAGATGTATGGTTGTAAATAAAATATATTTTGTCATGGAAAACTGTTTAGATGACAATTTTACTTCAAAATTTGGAGCCAAAATTCCAAAAATTATATTTTTTCAGAAAAATACTCATACTGGATATTATTAGTTTCATATTCCCAGGAATATAATGAAAATAATGGCATGTCAGTGAAACAACCCATTATTTCAACAATTTTGTTGTTTAAAAAAAAATTTGTTAAAATTTAGGATATTGCCATTGTCTATTTTTGGGTTTGTTCGGGTTTTTTCGGGTTTTACGGGGTATCTCCGTTATTAGTAACGATAGAAGGATGCGGTTTTCGTAGCACTGTGCTACTTTTTTGTCAAACAGAAGATGCCGTAATCAGCATTTTTCTAGGCCGCCTTATTTTTGATATACGGGATATTTTTGAGAATTGTGCATTTTGGGACACCCCCCCCCCCCCCCATATCTCGGTTACCCCGTAACGTATCAAACAAAAAATAAAATATTCTTTTTGTAGTTTCTTACGTAGAATCCAGTGACATACTCAGATTTTTTTATACATTCAATAGTTTTCAAGGAAAATAAACAAATTTGCTTTTTTAAATAGGTCACCATATATAATTTAGTTTGTAACAAGCTTCTCAAAAATATATAACACTTTATTTTCAGTATTAGTATTAGGCCCGAAATATACGTTTTTCAAAAATATACCATTTTTTTTTAGTAGGCCATGACGGATATTAAAAAAAATACTGGTGTGATTAAATATTAGACACAAAAATTGAAAATGTATTGAACTCCCTCGCAAACGAATCATTATATCTTTACTAATAACGGAGATACCCGTAAATCTATCCAAAAATGGACACCCTGTACGTGCCGGCCCTTTATTTGTTTCTTTTAATTCAGAAAGATTTTAACGTACATCCATAAGTTGCTCTTACGAAATAAAATTTTAAAAAAATTCTTGGATTTATAATAACTCATATTTTTTTAACTTTTGGCTACAAGCTTTGCAAAATAGCATAAGATTAAAATCTGAACACCTTTTTCAAATTACTTTTTTCGATATTTCGTCCTCTGATATAAGTTCTTCATTGCAAAATATTATTTTTTTTGATATAGACACACAATAAAATTTAAAAAAGATTTTAGTACATTTTACAAAAGTTTTCATATGTGGTCTACTAAATCTTTTTGTTATTATTATTAAAAATTTGGGTTAAAACTTTGTTATAATTTAATGGCGTTTATTAATACAAATTATTCCAGTCACGTATAGAGCCATAAATTATGGATAGTTTTATTATTTTGATAGTAGATTTAACTAAATTTTTCTTTCATGGTAGCGAAAGTTCATCTGCGTGATAGAATCAGTTTAAATACTTTCGAAATTTGGCTTAGCGAATTTCGGTGTCGGAAATAAATCTCATTCTCACCGAGAACAAACTCGGTAACTTAAAGTAACCAAACTACCCTTGTTACATATTAGGCCATCACGAACTTCTGAATAGACACAAACACTAATTCCTTCCTCTCGTCTTCCTGTAATTTAGTTATTAACTTATAAGTTTATAACTCTTAAAGTTTAACTGTTAAAAACTTCTGGTCCATTAGAAGGGTATTCAAAGGGAACTTCTCTTTCACGGAAACTTAATAAAATTCACATCTGAAAGTCATCTAACCTCTATATCTTGTACCTCTTGTATTTTATAGAATATTAATGGATCGGCTGAAGCGGTAGTCATTGGGACCGCGGCTGGGAAACCGATTCGAACTAGGTGGATTTTAGTGCTATAAATCACGGGCCGCCACTGGTCAACAGTTCAACATAGTCCTAGTGCAGGAAAATACCCTTTGAGCTTAGCTGTCTTTAATTTGTAGTGTTATTATATTATATTGTTTGGCACATTAGTCTGAAACAGTGAAAAGAAGCTTGAAAAAAATAAAAACCTAAGAGCAAGATTGTCAGGTAGTCTATTTATTTAAAAAGGTTCATTCGTATTTATTAGTAAAATACCGAATTTAAATTACCTTATAATCAATACTAGGATTACAATATATACAGGGTGTTATGGAAATGACGTATTATATTTAAACCGGCAATTCCTGAGATAAAGACAAATTGAAGAAAAATAGTCATAAATTGACCTGACGTCAAACCAGAAAAACACCTGTGTGGCACTGCGATCAAGGAATTCTGGCCGGTGTTGTCCCATGTACACTTTAAACTCTTTAGACAAAATAAAATAATTTAAACACTTTTCCATTCTGTAATACCTTTTTGTACAATTAATTGAAGAACATCGGACTATGTTTTAAACAACCCGAAAAAACATATGGAATAGTAATAGCCACATGCGTCACTAGGTGAAATGCCAATGATCTCTTAACGTCTTACATCGGCTGAGTGAAGTAGTTTCATATAGCGCCGCACGCTTTCGTCTGTTAGTTAAAGACCAACCAGCGACCGGATACGTTGTGTCTCGTCGATCACCAACACACTCTCAGCAATCCGCTCTGTTTTTTCGGTTTGCGCGTGTATCCTGACCATCCATAAATAATCTTTGAATATTGTCTTTATTGACGCGTTTCTTTTGGACGTCAAATTTCGTCGCGTGTAATAAAATCTAATAATCTGTAGTATTTTCAAAAGCTAACTATCGGTTCTGTTTCACTATTACTGTGTGTACGTAAAGTATTTCCAGGAGTGTTCCCATGGAAAAGAAAAAAAACTGATTGTGTTTGTGCCTGGATTTCCTCGCTCTTTAGGTATAAGTGGGTAGAAAATAATTTATTTTTATAATTTTATATGGAATTTCAGTTTTACATTAAGTTTGGCAACATTGCCAATGGCTCTGGATGAAATGTTGTACAGTAGCGCGGACTGACCTGTGAGTAAGAGTGTTTATTATCCCACATTTAAAACGGTCGATTTAAAAAAAATAAAATATGTAGCGCTTCTCTAGGACACCCAAGGAGTCACCCATTTAAATATAATACGTCATTTCCATAACACCCTATATTTTGTATTCATATTAATTTTTTTATTGCAAAATTATTATAGATAATAAATATTAGGTAGAATTAAATTGTAAATCTGACTACTTGGAAGTAAATGTGACTACTTTTTGACCCCTTGCTTTTCCCTCCGTCCCTGCCTCAGACTCCTATGTCGTACAATAGATCGCACCGAAACTCCACCAGTGTGCCACCTAATCTGATATTTAAAGTCCCAAAACAGATTTGAGAAGATTTTATTATCCATTAGGTATAATAAGTTTTAAAAAGTATAACTGCTTCTGGGTAAGTTCGTGTGAACTGTAGGGCCTAATTTATTAATATTAATAAACATTTTCCATATTTGTGCAATTGCGCTGATTTGATTTATTATATTAATTGCACTCGAGTCAATATATTCCAATTTTACATTAATTTAAATCTTGCCTGCAATATTTCATGCCGGACCATTCATGTATTGTTTAGACTGCGGCTTTATTCTAATTATAGGGAATATGTGCCACATAATTAAGTTCCGGGTGAAATTATGACCTGGTTAATGCGTTGCTTTTATAGTGCATAAAAATTAAAGTGCGGATATCTAATTTCAATATAGGTTTAATATTGTCTACTGAAATTTAATTTTCCTACGACCACCTACGCAAATGAGAGAAAAACATGGCCAACTTGGCTAGAAAGTGTAATATTATAAAAGGCGTATTGAAAAATATGTTTCATATCGAACTAGGCTTATTATGAAACCATTTTATTTTCTTGTTATAGAATACAATCATGGTCATGTATGTTTGGTTGCAGAAATAATTACTACAAACCAACGAATACTTATCAACAGGAAGAAGACAAACAACCGTGTTAAAAAATCGAAGCAGGCATGAACAAACGAACAAACCCGGCATCCATTAAGTATGGTGTCATCTGACAAACGCACGTGCTGTTCAAATGTCACTTTTGTCAAAATTTGTATTACTGTCAATATTTATTAAGTTACATTTAACCAACAAAAAACATTTAAAACCCTTTTATTTGATTTACTGTGGTGAAAATCAAATACTAGGATTCTGACATGTTTTAAGCTGTAAATATCACTTTAAAATAATCCTTACACACTCTTATATAATTTATTGAACTAGTAGCGTAACTACAAATGAAAAATTAAACTTCAGAAATAAGCTTGTAAGTAGTTTTATTAAAAAATAGGAAGTAAATCATAATTTATATAAAATATTTTACCATCTTCAACTGGGCTCTAGGTCCTAGCAAATATTTCAGGCTTCAAGTCCGAGCATATTTTTGGGACCCATATGATTTATGAAAAGAAATTATTATTGATGCTTTCTCTCAGTAAAGATACAATTTATTCACTTGCACCAAAAAGGAAACGACGTTTCTCGTGAAAAGATTAGAACATTAAAAGTTATTTTAGAATTTAAGGACGCTTCACTGCTGTTGCTTGATTATATTCCATGCCAGACGATGAAAATTGACTTGTAAAATTATTTAACAACTCGGCCTGTTTGCATTTTATGTCTGTCTCTATCTGTATCAACCTTTCCCGATTCGGTAAAGTGAGACAAATATGGCCAAGATCAAATCGCCTTTATAAACACGCCCACTTTATGGCTTCCAGATATAATTACATAAGTCTAATATTGACACTTAATGCATACTAATATATTCCAGATATAATTACATAAGTCTAATATTGACACTTAATGCATACTAATATATAAAGATTAACGTAGTTTACTTGTGAGCGTATGGAGCAGAGTAGGTTTAGCATCACTTCCATGGCCTTCTTACGTATTTCGATCCCCCCATAAGCAGTCTCACCAGGCTGCTCAAAACAGCACTGTAATATTTTACAAAGATACATATTTTCCTTAGAAATAGGAGGAGTTACAATCACCTTGGTTCATATTGTTTAATTATTTAAGAAGGTTTTCAATTTTCGCGACAAAATGGCAGGCAAAGGATACTTACCAACATAAAATTTAGACATAAATATTTACGAAATTTATATGGCATATGCTTTTTTTTATTAAGAAAGACGTAAAATAGAAAAGATAGTATAACGTATATGTTTTATGAAGCTATTATAGGAGTTGTCCCCTTAGAGAATTTACCGCAATTGCATCGTTTCCTAACATGGACATGTGCTAAAATATTATGTTTTATAAAACTTGTACTTTAATATACTATTTTACACATCTGTATTTGATAGATGGTGCCAATTTAACAGTAAACTGTTTATCTAAACAAAAAAATAACAAATTTTCGGGACTCGTGGAGTGAAATGGGGCGCTGGGTGTGGTAAAGAAATAATATTGCCCTTTAAAAAATTATATACAATTGTTTTCTCTTCTTATTGTGCGAATCGTTCTAGTTTTTTATTATAAATATAAAAAAAAGTAACATAATTGATTGGCAGCAACCCAATAAACATAATAACTTCTTGGATAAAGTAGATATTGAATAAATACCGATTATTTTCGATTTTTACAAATATCAATATCAAAAATTATCTCGTGTACGAATACACAGGATATACTTACCAAATTTAGGCACAGGTAAATTCATCTCACTGTAAAGTTTACGTAATCAAACTACGCTGAGTATCTATTAGGCCATTGCATTAAAGAATAGACACAAACATTAACTCTCTTCTCAACTTGCTGTAATTTAGTTACATAACTTCAACTACATTAGCTTTAACCAGAGGTTAGTTTGTGTTCATTCCCTCTCTTTTAGAATAATTAATGGCTTTTTGTGGCAGTTAACAAATATTAATCCCGTAATGGTAAAAGTAAATTATTGTTCCTATATACAGGGTGTCCAGTAAGTATAGTTCCATATTTCGCCAGTGTATATGGGAGGTCGAAATAATACATGCCACAAACACGCACCTGAAGTTTCACATTTTCGATTATACTTTTAAGTAATCCTGTATATTTTAATTAAATTCATCGACTAAGGACTCATATTAGAATTATTCTTCTTCAATATTCTTTTACGGTGTCAATTTTGGAAAAGTAAGAAATATTCTTTGAAATAGGTACTTCTGACATTTCCCTTGAAAGAGCTGCTTTCCATTTATTTCAAAAAATCAACCAATTTTGAGCAATTTTCTGTCGAAATACTACACTTTTCGTCCTCGTAACATAATATTTCGTGAAGCTAAATTTTATCATGGAACTAAATTTTCACACGCAATTATCTTTAAACTTTTTTTTAAAATTTTCTATCTTTAAAAGTAACAACAGAAAGTAACATGGAAAAGCATACATCAGCAGTAGAGAAATAAAAATACATTTATAACCTCGTACGACGATGCGGCAAAATGTTCAATTCCTTTCTTTTTAGTTTCTTGCCAGGCATTAAAAATTTAACACTAAAAGGATACCGTAAGGCACTTATCCTTTCTTTTCTGCTTCATTTTATTTTGATCCTCTCCAAAGTTCTAACCGATAGTATTTATACAGGGTGCTTCCGTTAAAGTCGCTGCTGCTAACTCCATCATTATTAGAGCTACGACGATGTTGGTTAAATTAGTAAACTAGTAATAATTTTCCGCTGATCAAAATGGCATAAGTGAAAAACAATTGAGCATAGCTTTTTTGCATTATTTAAAAATTTTAATCTATTGCTTTACAATTTACTTTCCTTAAACACCTTTGTGTTGATAAATCATCAATATACAATAGATAGGAGTAACCAAAAACTGTCCTAAATTAGGTACTTTAAACAATATTTTACGAATTTTTATAATTTTGTTCTTTAGTTTTTTTCCTTTTTTATTCTGGAAATATATAATAAATGCATAAATATCTCCAAATTAAAATGGCAACCACTAAACTAAATATTATTTACATGTTCTCTTCTTCTTCTTCTTCTACTCAACCTATGTTTATCCACTCCTGGATGTAAGGCCTCTTCCATGTCCTTCCATGCTCTTCTGTCCCATGCAGTCCGGATCAAGTTTCTTCCCGCAAAGCGCCGGATCTCATCTCGCCACCATTTCTGGGGTCTACCGATGCTCCGCTTCGTCTCTCTCGGGCGCCACCTGTGGTCCTCCTCTCAGTACACCTGTCATTTTAGTTCTCCTGCGAATTTCCTCGTTGCGGATTTTGTCCCTGTGATTCCAAGCATAGCCCTTTCCACCGCTCGCTGAGTGGTTTATTGGCAGATTTGCGAGTAATTGGCATTAGGTTTGTTTTGGTTGTGAAATAAGGATTGATTCTAGACAGTTCGAGAACTGCGCAGAACTGTATGTGCAATAAAATAAATCCTCGAACTGTTTTAGGATCGGTTCGCAGTAGAAGAAACCAAAACAGCTTATTGAAAAAGAAGAAGAGGAGAATTACCCATAACCTCAAAATTTCAAAAATTGACGAAGTTGTTATTTTTCCTTATTTATGTACAGAAAATACAGATATTTAAGTGTATATTATATGATACCAATAATTCTAAGCCTGCACTATTTAAAAGCTGATCCTACAAAAAATACTCAAATAATTTTCCAATACTCTTGAAAAATTAAATTATATGTTGCATTTAACTTCTTTACAGAAACTTCTACCTACCATAACTATGGGATTATTATCCTTCATTCTATAGTATTTTACTTTTAACAAAAAAAATAGCTGAACTAAGATTCAAAACGCAAGACACGAGAATACGAGCATAGAATAATACGAGCACAAACGGGACACAAGCCACGCAAAAACAATTTAAAATAGTGATCAGCTGGGGAAATGCCTTCTTTTTATTACACTCCGCATGCGGCAAAGAAAAATCCCGAATCGGTTCCATCAAAAAGCTAGAACTGCATTGACAGTTCGAGAACGGTTACGAACCGGTTCGAAATATAACCAAAACGCTTAAATTTTAAGTTCGGAATCGGTTCTAACTAAACCAAAACAGAAATATGTCACTGCGCATGTGCGGACTGTTCTAGAACGGTTCTAAGTTTGAACCAAAACAAAGCTATTGTCTCGAGCCCGTATGTGAGCACCGGTATTATGCATGACTCAAACACTTTTCTTTTTAAGTTTATAGCTTACTCGCAGAATTTAAGGATACATCCTAGTTTTCCAAAAGCTGCCCAGGATAGGCCTATTCTTCTTGAGATTTCGGAGAATTGGTTTTCTTTCCACAGTTAAATTTTGTGGCCTAGGTAAATATATTCAGCGACCGCTTCTATAGGTTGGTGGTTAACAGTTACCTGGATGTCTTCTGTACGCATGAGCTTTGTTTTGATTAAGTTCATTTCAAGTCCGATTTCCATCGATGCTAAAGGAAGTTCCTCAAGCATGTTTTTTCTTTCTTCACCTGTGTTGGCGATGATCACAACATAGTCTGGAAAACGCAAGTGGTTTAAACGTACTCCATCGAACAGAAACTTTTATTTACCTATATTATTTATATTTTACCAGTTAAGATTCACTTCAAATAGTTAAATATGTAAATCATTAAAACCACTCTTTTGTGTGCATAGAGAATTATATGCGGCATTCGGGCGAACAATCAGAGAATGGCAAGAAGCACTTTAGAGTCTGTGTCACGACCGTGACAATATTGCGCGAAACCAAGTTGTGTTAGAAATACAGCGATATCGGTAAATTAAAGTTATAATTGTTTTATAGCAATTAATTTCCTATTTTACATAAAGTGGTAATTTTCAACATACAGGGTATTACGGAAATGGCTTATTGTATTTAAAGGGATGACTCCTTGTATTACCAGACTTGCTTTAATGTGCAATGTCATACACAATACACATCTGTTCTCAGTTAACAAGTGTGTGTAGGTCAGTAGGCTAGCAGTGATACCAGATCACAATGGGAACCTCGACCTCGACCGTTGGAAAACGTTTCTCATATGATATGAGAGAGGGATACATCGCGTCACTTGCTCATTTCCCTTTAATTTCCACGTGTTTTTATACCAATTTTAAACCTTATGATATTTTGGGTTTAATAAATCAGGTGTTACCAGTTGTACCACTACCGTATTTTTGTTCTGTTGTGAAATAATTTGTACTAATAAATGTTGTGATGTGATTTCAAATTTGTATAATATTACTATTGGATGTGTTGTCAAACCCGAACAAACCCACATATATATAAACAATATACTTCTAATACAATCTGCAATTATGTCCCCGCTAACGGCATCGAACGGGGCGTTGTGAGTTTGCGCCGTTTGGAAATTTCCTTGTGAAAGTAAACATTGGACAGGACCGGATTTCAACTTTTTTAATGTAAATTTCACTGGTTAGTTAGGAAAAATATTGCAATCAAAATATCGATTAGTTCGATTTAAGACGGCATTTCATGCATACGATTTCTGATGATATGATGATCCGACGGTGCCGTGGTTGGTGTAAACTTTTGGTGCCAAATTCCGTCCGAATCTTTGTAACAATCGACACGATGAGCTTTATTTTATCTTTCATCCGACGTCGTATGTTTCTTAATCTCGCTTTTTTTAAAGCCAAAAATTAAGAATGAATGACTCTATTGACTATTTTGGGAATTATTATCAGCTACTAATGCACCAAATTAAAAATACATTAATTTTAAGGTTAGGCAGTGACCACAAATATATTATATTGTATACGAGTGATAATCTCTTGTTTTTTTACAAGCTTGCTAGTGAAATTCGGTTCTGAAGATCGGATAATGTGATAAGCAATATATTTTCGTATACATATGTACATACCTGAAATACTTTATACCTGGTATTGATCCACGACTTTCGCAAAAAAGCATCATGCATTTGTGTCCTTTCATATTAAACAAAACAAGCCACTAACCTACCAAACAGCGAATCGAAACACTACAAATTAAAAACTCCTTTACAAAAATTGTTGTTAGGTAATGAAAGTTTATAAGCACTAATATTCCGACAACAATGTGGATGAACCACTTTTTATTCTCTAATTTGAAAAAGCATCCAGAACAAAAGATGGCGACGAATAACAACAAACAAATAAATGTCGGGCAGGCTCGGGCGATCGATAAAATTTCCACCCTATACTGCGCAAACTCAATAGGCCCGCGCCATCTCCCATAGCGGGGACACTTTTTGTATTTTGGAACGTTCGTATTGGCATTATAATGTTTATATTTATGTGAACAAACCCGATTCCACCCTAGCGTAATAGCAGCGTAGTTGGCAACGTAGCATGGTTATAAAATTTGTGACCATTATGACTCAGGCGATAATGGTAAACTCGAGGTATCTCTAGTATTTACTTTGCGAAGCTATGCAGATTTAAAGGTTTACATTTTATTTTCAAAACTATGCCGGCGCTAAAGATATTCTTTTGTGTTGAAAATTATGAAATATTTGACAGAATTTTACTTGTAGTAAAAGGATCTAAAAAACTTAACCTTAAATAGTTCGGGTTTGTTCACAATTACATTACAGAACAATATGGACTCTTCAAGAAGCAAGGTAATTTAAAGTTCCTGTAAAGTAATATAAAAAATTAAAAGGATTATTATCAGTATTGCGCAGCAGGCTACAGCTTGTCGTTTCGTTCTGCGGCTACCAAAACTATTTAAAGAATGCAGACGAGATATTATCGATGTTGTCAAATTACTTGCCAAAAATCTAATGATCTTATGAAATTTATTATTTATACCTGTTATGGATACAGAATTTAACCTTCTAGTTAAAAAGTTAGAAAATGTTATTATTCAGGCTAAACAACAGAGGTATTTTGAGTTTTAATTAATATGTTCACACCTGACTCATTTTAATTACCGGACGAAATTAAAATATTAATTGAATTATCGACTTACTAGCAAATCTGACAACATGTGAATATGCATTTACTCCAAACATTTAGTCGATTAATAGGATCACTTCCGCCTCTATTTTGTTTCACAACATTAAACAGAGACAAAAATATAATATGCGATTGATTTGGACACGCCTCCGCAGACATACGCCAGACACATGGCACTGCTATGCGCAGACGCGCTATGATTTTTGACCAGCGGCAGCGAGCGGTGGAGGTTAGGTGTATTATATAATTAATAGCGCAAATAATAAAAAAATTTCTTCGCATTTTTCTTTGTATTGCAATGGCATATATTCGCGGAAAAAATTAGCATGGCCCATATCGGGTAAAATGCAAATTTTTATAATGCTCGTGATGAGGAAGCTAGAAATAATGCATTTAATTTGCCGTTAAAACGAAATTTGGACAGGGTCTCGATGTATACAGGAGCTGGTATATTAGCGTGATTTAAAAAATTCACAAGGAAGATGAAGCAAAGCAAATAATTCTGAAAAGTTGTTGGCCTCGTTTATCAGTTATAGACAAATTAAAATTTGACTTTAGTGTAATAAGACGCATTATCGAAAAGTTCTATATAGAGTTTAAAACAGGTATGTAAATTTAATTAATATATATAATAAAATACTTTGTACTGCTTGCAAAAATAATACCAGTTATGATTACGATTGTCAAATTAAATACCGAATTAGGAAGAAAACATGAATTTATTAAGGCCTATCGTCAAATATATATACAGTGTGTCAAGGGGAAAAAAATGTGTTATTGATTTTACGACCAAAACCCATTATTTATAAAAAATTCTGCTTGTTTAGACTTTTAGTTAATAAACAACGTTGTTTTATAGATTTAAGTATTTTTATATTTAATTTTAAAATAATAGTAGCACGCCCATGGATTGTCTCTCTATGACCTGTTGGCTTCCTTCCCCCTTACGGATACCGCGTAGCCACAGATTTAAACGACAAGCATTACTGATAGGTAGCAGATTCAGGGCCGAATTTAGCCGTAACATATTTTTATATTGGGTTCGACAACCCCCCCCCCCCCCCCCCCCTTCATCCTCCCCCTCATTTAGAAATTCTATGACAGCCCTATTGCATTTTTTTGAGCTTGTGAAAATTTATATTAATGAAATGAGAAAATTAGAATGACTTACTGGCGGGGTGGACGGGGGTTCGGATCTAAACAACAAAAATAATACTTGAACGGCACCAATGCAGAGTAAACTATACGGAAAGAAAAAATTAGTTAAATTTACTATAAAAATAATAAAACTAATCATAACTGTAACAAATACTAAAATAATTTGTAAAATTTATTGAAATCTTGTAAAATTTATTAAATTCTGTTGTAAACATTTTGACTTACATATGCGGTCTCAAGCGCTAACCTCGCGTAGTGTCGTTTGACTTCCTCGATCAATGGTATGTTCCCTGTATAAGTTCTCTACCCTTGATTTATCCCAGGAATTTGTCGCATCCGATTTAAGCCTTTCATTTTTGCAAAAAGAATTTTTACAACACTTCATTTAAACCGGTTCATTTTTACAATACATTTAAGAATATTTAACTACTGGAGTTATGAATAAATTATTTTTACTTACATTCGTTTTAAAACTTAAAATATATTTTAGTATTTACTGGACTGTATTAAATTTATTAGAAATGTTACCTATACTTTTTTTTAAATTATGTGTATCTACAATATTATTTTGATACGTACTATTAACGAAAAATGTAATTAATACCATATATACTATCAGTATTTTATAAATTCTGAGTACAATATTATTTAGGTACGGATTATTCATAATTACAGTGCAATCTCTATTATGCGAACACCTACTGGACCGTCTAAATGTGTCCGCCTAATAGAGGTGTCCGCCCATGGGAAATTTGTTATTAGGTAATATGTAAATGCAAAATTATTACTATGTATACAGGGTCCGCAAACGAAGCGTGGACGGAAGATTAAATCCTTATCGAAGAACTTATCAACAATACTAAAACAGCTTGAGATATTGGATTAAAAGCGGCATGTTT